>OY284486.1:26907865-28266389 GCA_958336395.1 Ctenicera cuprea
AATAGGAGAACACTTAATAGGGCCCTATTTCTATGAAGGCACTTTGACCGGTGATCGTTACTTGTTATTTCTTCAAAATACGCTTCCAACACTGCTGGAAAATGTGCCGCTTAATATCAGAAGAAGGTTGCTTTTACAACAAGATGGTGCTCCACCTCACAATAGTCTTGCAGTTCGAGATCACTTAAATTACGTTTATAGAGATCGTTGGTTCGGAACAAACGGACCAGTGCGCTGGCCAGCTCGCTCACCCGATATTACACCATTAGATTATTTCTTGTGGGGATATGTAAAATCTCACGTCTATTCAAGTCCATTTGAAAATTTGGATGAACTGAAAGATAATATTACTACAGTCTGCAGTAATATTCCTCCAGAATTATTAATAAAAGTTACAAGTAGAGAATTTCTACATAGACTTGAATGTTGCGCAACTGAAAACGGAGAGAATTTTGAACAATTTTTGTAATTATAATTAATTTGTCATTAGCATTCAGTTAATTAAGGTAATATTGTATAAAAATAATGAATGGGCATTTTTTTTTACACTACGCTATTGTTTTCATCGCCCGACGAGTACAAATTACAAAAATCAGTTGTTTCCATGGCAAACCTAGACTTCAACTTTCAATCGTATTTTTTTCGAGAATTTCCTTATGTAAGACCCATATTGGTTTACATGGTTGTAAAGAGAATAAAGAGTACTATCAGAATGACCGAAAAAAAGCATAGTGTGCAATTTGAAAAAAAAAAGTTGAATATCGCTGCCATAATATGAGTACAGATTTTCTAAAATTTTTTTCTCCATCTTATAGAGAATTTGCTCCCATTTACGAATATATATAGTTTATTATAGTTATTTTTAAAAATAACAAAGTTATAGGCCTGGGGAGTCATGTCTGAGACACCCTGTATAAGGACATTGTAATTAGGCGTTAACGCCTGTTTTGTTTTTTTACAATAAATAAATAAATAAATAAATTATATTTACTGATTATCTCTGTCTCATTCTTAATCTTTTATTAAATTACTGTACATCTAAATTCAAAAAATTGATATCATACATACTGTTAGCGACTAACTATTTATTTGCCACAGGATGTAATTAACACGGTAACGAGCAGTACTCAATAATGATTATGAATAATAACAATAAGTAACGTAATGCGAGTGATGCAAGCTAGGCACATCCACACTCCTTAAGATCACCACACACTCTCTGCCTCCAGCCTGCATTCCCGTCTCCGCTGTACCGGTGAATCCCCGGTTGCCTAACATTCGGCCATCCTGACGAACCATTTGTCCTCAAATGTGTGGACGGGACCCCCGGGGTGTAACTCTGTAACAGTCAACTAAAATTAACACGAGTGGTATTCCCTGCTTGAAATGAACTTAACTCGGTAGCAACCCTTTGGCTCGGTAGGAAAGAGTTAGTACAATGGCGACAAGAAACTCAGTAGCAACATATCAACTCAGTAGCAGCATCGTAACTCAGTAGCAACATCGTAACTCCATATCAACATCTGAACTCAGTAGCAACATCTTAACTCAATATCAACATCTTAACTCAATTAGCTACATCTCAACTCAGTAGCAACATCTTAACTCAATTAGTTACATCTCAGCTCAGCAGCAACATCTTAACTCAATATCAACATCTTAACTCAATTAGTTACATCTCAGCTCAGTAGCAACATCTTAACTCAATATCAACATCTTAACTCAATATCAACATCTTAACTCAATTAGCTACATCTTAACTCAGTAGCAACATCTAAAACCAAACAAAACTTTAGGCAAAAATTAAGTTTCTCTACTTACACAACGTATCTTCTCGTGGGACAAACTGCTTTAAATTTTCCACTGCTATTACTCCTTCGTAGCGAATCTGGCTGTGGCAGCGAGTCGACCCTAGGTCCTCTCGTACTCGATATCGGTCGTTTCCCACAGGTTCCACTATCACAAATGGTCCCTTGTATTTTTCGCGCAGCTTCTTGCTAGTTCCGTCGCTAGGAAAACTCGTAACTTTTACTAATACTCTGTCATTTACAGCAAACTTTGGGGCGGGTGCTCGTTTTTTGTTAAAGTGTTCATTCTGCTTCTTTCGGTTATCCTCTAAGCGGGCTGCTGCTTGTGCCCGTAGCTGGGTGACGTCAACTGTCGGTTGCTCATGGACATGGTTTACAAAACGATCTCCTGGTAAGGTCAATTGGAGGCCAAACATTAACTCGCTTGGTGTAAACCGAGTTGTTTTATTCACAGTGCTGTTGATACCCATTTGAACGGCGTCAATGGTTCTTACACTTCTTAGACGTAAAAGCTTTTCCCGCATCGGAAATCAATCTTTTTGGTAGTCCAAAAATGGCAAAAATTTTCCGCAGCTTAGAGATCACCGGTTTGCTTTTGGCATTATGTCTTTAAGCTTTAATAAACGTGAACTTAGTGAACGCGTCGACAAGTACCAGCATATATTTATTTCCCTTTGTTGTTTCAATGAATGGGCCCACATGGTCAATGTGAACAGTGTGGAACGGACGAGCATGCTTCTCAATAGAAAAAAGGAATCCAGGCTTTTTGCCACTAGGCGTTTTGTAATATTGGTAGTCAAGGCAAGATTTAACATACTTTTTGATAACGTTCCGCATTCTGGGGAACCAATATCTCTCCTGAAGGCGGTGGAGTGTTTTGTCGACTGAAAAATGACCCATGTCATCGTGGTTCGCTTGAGTGATTTGCCAGCGACAATTTTTGGGGACCACCCATCTCCTACCATGGTTGGTTAATCGAAAAACTTTGCCAGCTCGTAAATCGTAGGTGTTGAAAAGTCCTTTGTTGTTCTCGAAATCTCCGGATTCCAATGTTTCTTTGATTCTGACAATCTCTTCGTCTCTAGCTTGAACCGTTGCCAGCCAGTCACCTTCGGTAATTTGTAATACTGACTCTCTCACGTCGGCAGAGGTCTCCGGAGGATTGCGACTTAACGCATCGACGTGACGCATTTGGGTTCCTGGTCTATGCTGTATTTCGTATGTGAACTCTTGTAGACTTAAAACCGATCGGCCTATTCGAGGAATTATATCTTTTTTGCTAAATGTATTGCGTACAGCGTTGCAGTCAGTTCTAATCACGAAATGTATTCCTAGTAGGTAGTGGCGAAACTTGTTTAAACATTCTATGATGGCTAGTAATTCCAACTCAAATGAATGGAATTTCTTTTCGTTTTCAGACGTTTGTCTAGAGAAAAAACTTACAGGTTGTTCCCCTTTATCTGTTATTTGTATCAGAATGCCGCCTATCCCATCGCGACTGGCATCAGTGTACAGAATGGTTTGAAGTTTTGGGTCAAAGATAATTAAGATGGGTTTACTTGATAGTATACCCTTGAATGTCTCGACTGCCTGGGTGTGATGTCGATTCCAGTTCCAGACAACATTTTTTCTTAATAGTATGGTCAAAATACTGGATTTTTGCGCAAAATTTTCGATAAATTTTCGAAAATAACTGATCAATCCAAGAAATTGTCTGAGTTGGTGGACCGTTTGAGGAACTGGAAAATTCTGTACAGCTTGGATTTTCTCTGGGCCGGGAATTACACCTGTTTCACTTATTTCGTACCCCAAAAAGGTAATTGTTTGTTTCAGGAAAAAGCATTTAGATAAATTCAAGGTCAAACTGTAAATACGTAGCACGTCTAATACTTGTTTTAAAATTCGTAAATTTTCTTCCTTAGATTCAGTTGCAATCAATATGTCGTCAAGGTATATGATTACTTTATCAAATTGCAAGGTATTAAAAATAGTCAGCATTGTCCTTTGGAACACTGAAGGGGCGTTGGTGAAGCCAAATGCTACCCGAAGAAATTCGTAATGGCCGTCTGGAGTTATAAAAGCCGTTTTCTGGATCGAGTCGGGATGCAGAGGAATTTGGTGGTAACCTGATGCGAAATCAAGGCTGCTAAAGTATTTACAATTTTTAAGGCGGTCAATCAAATCCTCAATCCTGGGTAACGGAAACTTGTCTCGAACAGTTATTTTAGTTAGGGCCCGAAAATCAACGCATAGCCTTTTGGTTTTATCTTTCTTTTCCACCAAAATGATTGGGCTTGCGTACGGGGAATTACTTTCACGAATTATTCCCGCTTTTAACAGATCGCGAACTGTTTCTTTTACTATCTGTCGTTCGCTAAGAGAAAGGCGATATGGGTTTCGTGAAATAGGCGTTGTTGTCGTTAAGTCAATTTTCATCGGTGGACCTTTAAATTTTCCCAAGGTTATATAATCTGTAGACACGCAGTCTTTATAGCTTGACAAAATGGCATCCACCTCGTGACTTCCGGTCCTAGAATCAGGTGCATATGAAAATTTTAGATTGTTTCCCACTCTGCTGTACGTAATTAATTGATTTTCTGTAAAATTTTGACCAATAATACACGGAACTCCCTCTAAAAACTCGTTTACGATGTATATGGTACAGTCCAGCGTGACATCAGTAATGGTTACTTTGGCCTCGGCGGCTTTTGTAACTGTGGTACTAGTTCCCAAGAACACTGATAATTGTACTGGCTTTCGTAATAAAAATGTTGTGATATTTAATTTTGAGGCCACGTCAGCAGTAATTATTGAGCAGTCGCTGCCAAAATCGATGAAAGCAAACGTTTCGCAGTTGTTTATCAAAATCGTTTGGAAAAACTTATCCTTGGATGTACTTCTTACAAGGTTAATTTTGTTGGTACGCACGCCACTGCTATCATTGTTTTTCTTGTAACAAGCGCGTTCGATATGGCCAAGTTTTTTACAGTAATTACAGGTTTTATTCGCATGTCGGCAATCTTTTTTTTGTGCCCTAATTGTCCGCAACTGTGGCAATGTTGTTGTGATCTAGCTGCCCGACCCTGTATATGTGCACGACCCTGTATATATGCTGATTGTGGAAAATGTTGATTAATTTGCGACGCATTGTTTCGGTTATTTGGTAAGCTGATACGGTCTCTTAAATAGCTGGCGAAAATGTTTCTGTCTGTAATATTCGCAGCCCGTACTGCAGATGTGATTGTGACATCATTTACCGCTCCCAATACTAAGGAAATCTTATCGACGTCGCTCCATTTGGTTTTCAATTTGTTTATTTTAGAAACGTGATCGAACAAAAATGTATACAGTGACGCACCCGGCTGGGGTTTGTGATAAGCAACCTCCATAAATAACGCGTATAAATTTCGGTTGGATTGGAATGTTGTACGTAGCAATTTTTTCCACTTTTTCCAATTGTAATTAGCCCACCCGACTTGATTGCAAATATAATCTTTGTACCATTTCTCTGCCGTACCGGTTAATTTATTTTATGCCTGGTACTTTGCGGTTTCATCATCCCAATCGTAACAAAGTGCATGCTCATCGATTAAATCAATCCACTCACCTACATCGTCCGTCATTGGATTGAATTCAGGAATAACCCTCGTAATAGAGCTGAAATCCGTGCGTTCACTAAGCCTTGTCGTAGCTGTCTTTCCCTTCTTCGGCGTTGCTCCTTTCTTTAGTGTTTTTTTTTCTTCGATTGTTTCTTGCTGGACTTCTTAGTTTTCGCCTGCGAAGTAGACGAACTCGAACTGCTACTTGACGAACTTGAAGACGAAGGCGAGCGTCGTTTCCGTTTAAGAGACATTGTTTTTCTTTACCGATGGTATACTGATGCACAAAAAAAATTTTTTTTTGCTTTACTTTTGTTGGGTGTGTTCTTTATCCCCTTCTGATATGTTAGCGACTAACTATTTATTTGCCACAGGATGTAATTAACACGGTAACTAACAGTACTCAATAATGCTTATGAATAATAACAATAAGTAACGTAATGCGAGTGATGCAAGCTAGGCACATCCACACTCCTTGAGATCACCACACACTCTCTGCCTCCAGCCTGCATTCCCGTCTCCGCTGTACCGGTGAATCCCCGGTTGCCTAACAATACCTTCAAATAAAAAAACGAACTCGGGGAACCCCCATTGTGACAGGCATTTCTCCATGTTTGACTCCAGGCAACCTATAATAAATACAAAGTCGAACAGGAATTTCGTTTTTGTTACTACTGTAGAATTTAAATATTTTAATAATTATGTACACGGCAGCAACGGCCGTTGATGCTTATAGCGGGAGATGCACACGTTATTATGACGCAATATTGCGATATTTTAGGGATGTTAGATCCATCATATTTTACAAAAAAACGGAACATCATATAATTTTCTAGCAATAATTGAATAAATACATAAATAGGTATAATTCACGAAAGAAGCCGGCCGGCATCATTACAGTATGACCTAATTACTAATTTATATTTTGTTAGAAACACAACAGTACTTCTAATAAAAAGTTCACTTACCTGTAGTAATACTAAGATGCACAAAAATTAAATCACTAGGTACCTATTTAGCGTTGTGCAATTAACTGCACTGACCAATTTATGTTGAAATATCAAATGATGGGTGTTAGCCTGCACAAAGCGCAATTCAGCGGCTGCTGATTTCTCTGATTCATCTAAAATTGCATTACCACGCGACATTTTGTGGAATAACCATGCGTAAAAAAGACACTCCTACGTATTTTATTCAATTTCCAGAAAGTGTTGAATCAAACAAGCACGCTTTGAAAGAAGCACAATTAAATATTGGCTAGATGCATACAAACAGGTCAAATTAAGTAAGTGATATTGTTGAGGCAATCAAAACAAAATATTGTTACAATGACTTTTTTACTTTATTTCAATCATATGTAACCCTAGCCCTTAATTAGAGTATTTTGATATATTATTGGAAATTTTAAAATCATTTCTTTATCTAGTATTTAAATAATTTACATACTTTATTATTGTGCAATAGCATAGTTCATTTCATATATTTCAACATGCTTGCTTAGGTATTTGGAGTCAGCTTAATGGTGTAATTAAGTTTACCAATTTTGCTGAATCTTTTTGAACTTTGGTAAAGTAGGTTAGAAATATGTGCAACAAATTGTGAAGATATATAAATTCTTTTATAAATTGCTGTATTGCAAATTTGCATGAGGAATTAACTTTTGTCAGAAATTACCTTTTTACATTGTTTTTCAATGCAAAACGTATTCACATCAATCATCAAAACTTTATATGCAAAATTGATTTGGAAAAGCTTAGTTCCTCATGGAAGTTAGTTGTTCGCTAGCTACGGGCTAGAACACCACAAAGTTTAGAGTTGTTCGCTAGCTACGGGCTAGAACATCTCAGAGCTTTAAGTTGAAAGCTCTGAGCTTTGGCAAAGTATTTTATAACAGGAAAACAATTTCTTGTTAATTTAAACCAAAAGTTGTTTAATAATATTAGAAGTGTTAATTAATAATCTTGTGATCAAACTTACAAGTAAGTAAGTTAAACGATATTCTTACATTGTAATTTTTGTGTAATTGTTTGTGTTTATTGGATTTTTATTAATTTATTAATATATTGATTGTTGGATATTTGGTGTTATTATTCATACATTTCTTCCAGTTTAATATTTATTTCAGGGATAAACATATTAAATTATAAATAGCATAATACAAGCAGATCTTGTGCTTAATAAAATCCAATTCAGGTTTTTAATGGGGTTAATAAAAGCCTGTCTTGGTTAATCGACGTTTTCAGGTTGTGCATCTGAGTTGTTAGGGAAAGCTTGAGTATTTCAGGTGTTCGAATCTGAGGGCTCGGTTATATTTGGTGGCAGCGGTATTTGGTGGTATCTCATATCTGGTAGCAGCAGTATTGGCAGGAGTATCTGGTAGCAGCGGTATTTGACGATAGCAGTATTTGGTTCGATATTTGGCATCAGCGACCTCTTCGAACTTCACTCCAGGAGGCAGTGGTGTGCAATCCAGTTTCCAGATTGTTGGTTCTGATTTCTTTCGAGCTCATTCAAGGAGACATCATTGGTTTGAAATCCAGGACGCATAAACAGAGCAGTTTTTATTGTTTTTCAGGCAGTTTCTTTTTAGACAGCAGGTTTTCAGCAACTGAAAAAGGAGAAAATTACTAGAACGCAGTAACAATGGTTCCTCCACCAGCGGGTACAGGGACAGACAGACAGGATCAGGGAACAGGTAATCCAACGGTAGTACCTCCGATGTTTTCGTATACTACTACAGGAATGGTGGCCAAAACAATGGAACCCTACACAGGAAAGGGTTCACCAAAAGAATATTTTCGGCAAATAAAGCGCAGGGCTTTATATGATGGTTGGTCTGAGGAGCAAACATTACAGATAATAAAGCTGAGTCTCACAAAGGATGCCTTAGCATATTACGATTCAGATCCTGCATTGGAAACAGCATCATTGGACGAATTTGTGCAGAAATTTATAAGCAAGTTTACTCCAATCAGGTTACCAGGAGAGGCGCAAATGAAACTCTCAAAGTGTTTCCAGAGGCATGACGAAGATGTGGCATCATACGTAACCAGATTAAATGGGTTAGGCAGAGCAGTTTTGGAGGAAGATTTACAAGGGGCAAAAGACAAGGAAATAGATGGAATAAAGAAGAAATATATGGACCTAGTGCTCAACCAATTCAGAATAGGGCTGAGAAAAGAGCTAATGAGGCAAATAGCACCTGTTTTGTTGGCCGAAGAAAACTTAACAATTGAGAAAGCAGAAATGATAGGAAGACGGTACGAAATGTGCAATTCAGTGTCTTTCACAAATCCTTCTTCAGGCCCAAGGTTAATGACAGTTGGTTCCAAGACAGGATGTAGCTACTGTAAGATGTCTAATCACAGTACTAGCAACTGTTGGAAGAAACCTAGACCACAGCAGCAGTTTTCTCAAGAGAGATACTACAGAGAAGGCAACGAAAATTTTGGTAGAAACCAGGGCAGTCAAAATTTTGGTAGAAACCAAGGTAATCCAAACTGGGGAAGAAATCAACAGGGGCAGAAATTTTACGGCGGAAGTGGCTATCAAAATCAGCAATTTTCAAGACCTGTTCACGCTGGAACGAGTTTCGGGCATTGGCAAAATGGGAACATCACACAACCAAGGAGTGAAAACTATAATTATATCAACAATAATAATTTGCAGAGTTATCGTTCCAACAATTGGCAGCGAAACAACTCCAAACCTACTCGGGGACAACATGCATCTAATTTTCAGCAAGGGAGATGGCAAAACAGAGATGGTGGTCACACAACCAACAATACAACCCGTCAAGGCAATCGGGGATTTCAGCAGCGAATTAACGTTACCCAGAGGGAATCTTTAAACTGCAACAGACCTTCGACTGCAACCCAAGTCGAGGGCCAATAAACTACGCACAAGAAAAATCACAGAAAAATGTTGTTCTCTCAATTCCACAAATTTCATCAAAATTAACAACGGACGTTCCATGCATAGTATACCTGTGGGTAAATGAGAAGCTGGTAAAGTTTCTTATCGATTCCGGAGCAGCAGTCTCGACAATCAAAGCGGAAGCAGTAGATCAAGAATCTGTCTACAATGGCAGCAATATTCAACTGTTGGACGCAACCGGACACCAAATACGATCTTTAGGTATACTAGAAGCTAGCGTAGGAGTTGAAAAAGGTATTGAACTGGGCACACACAATTTTATGGTGTGTGATCAGTCACTACAAATCGAGGCACAAGGACTTTTAGGAAGAGATTTTTTATTTAACAACGATGTAATTCATTTCTTTAAGGACAACATTTTGAGGTTATGGGGCTACGACATCCCAATTTATTATTTGCAGGAGCAAATAGAATTTCAGTGCGAAGAGCAAACGGGTTATCAAAACTACCAAGAGGACGATGAGGAACAGTGGGGAGAAGAATTGCAAGAAATAAATAAGAGTCTAAACTATTGTGAAGAAGATGGTGCTAATAATAGTGCATCGGATACATTTTTAGAGGAAAGACAACTAGAAGCAAGGAATAGCTATGAAACATTAATAAATAATATGAATTACAGAAAGCAGCAAGAAATGCAGAATCAAGAAATAATTGCCAAAGTGCAAGTACAAAAGTGTAATAATAAAATGAACACAAGTACAGAACTTGATTTCATTACCTGTAATGAAATAGGAGCAAACAAGAATGCAGATTTAGTAGAACAGAGGTTAAATACTCAACAATTTCAAGATAGTTATGACAGGTCAGGGAATCAAAGCACGTCATCAGGTTACAGTAATGTGAGAAGTGGGTCATCAGTTACAACTACAAATGCGGAAGTAAGAAATAATGACGCAAGGACAGAGGAGCAAGAGGAAAATGTAATCAAGAAGGTAAAGTTAGCAGAAAATTTACCAATTCCACCAAGGACTGAAGTTACTTTTATAGCGTCAATTAAGCAGGGTATTATAGGTCAAGATTTAATAATTGAACCTACGGAGACAACAATAAATGGTGTATATGTAGCCAGAGCTTTGGTTAGGAATGAACCAGAAGTATGGTTACGAGCTATAAATTTAAATGATTTTGAAGTTACTCTTCAGAAGAATCAACAAGTAGCGTTAGCCGAAGTAGCACCAGAGATAATCGAAGATCAAAATGGTGGGAACAAAGTACAAATTAACACAGTAATGGTGAAAAACAAGAATTGGATAGAAAAAGGAATAAATTTATCACATCTAGACGAAGACACCAAGGAATTAGTAACGGAACTTCTTAACCATTATCAGGATGTATTTGACGAGGGGGAAAGTGTACTTACGAGTGCAACAGCAGTACAACACAAAATCATTACAGACAACATTACGCCTATAAACAAGAAGAATTATAGTATTCCATATTCACAACGGGAAGTACTAAAGAAAGAAATTGATAAACTTTTGAGAGCAAAAGTAATAGAACCATCTACATCAGCTTGGAATGCTCCAATTGTTTTAGTTACAAAAAATTTACCTAATGGAGAGAAGAAAGTGAGGATGTGTATAGATTACAGAGCACTGAATGCAGTAACGCAGAAGGAGTTTTTCCCTATACCGAGGTTAACAGAATCATTGGATTATTTAGGAAACTCGAATCTGTTTAGTGTGTTTGACGTAACATCAGCATATCATCAAATTGATATGGATAGTGAATCTATACCGAAGACAGCTTTTTCTGCTCTCGATAATCACTACCAATATAGGAAGATGCCTTTCGGATTAGCGAATGCTCCGAGAACATTCCAAAGATTTATGAATTTTACTTTGTCAGGATTAACAGGAGACATTTGTCTAGTGTACTTAGATGACATCATCATACATAATGGAAATGGAGTAGCAGATCACTTGGAGAAGTTAGCCATGGTTTTCGAAAGACTACGGAAAGCTAATATTAAATTAAAACCATCAAAATGTAAGTTATTAAAAGAACAAGTTCAATATCTAGGACATGTAATATCTAAGGACGGAGTAAAACCAGATGAAGAAAAGATCAAGAGTATTCAAGCGTTTCCAGTACCAACGAGTGTAAAGAAAGTAAGGGAGTTTATAGGACTCGTAGGATGGTACAGGCGATTCATTCCAAAATTTGCGGAGATAGCAGAACCACTAACACAGTTGACGAAAAAAGATGTGAAATTTAAGATGGATGAGAAATGTTTAGAAGCAGTACAGGCACTGAAAAACGCAATAACGTCTGACAACGTGTTGTGTTATCCAGACTTCAGCAAACCATTTACTGTAGAAACGGATGCATCAAAAATAGGAATGGGAGCGATTTTAAGTCAGGAACATAATGGATTTCAGCGCCCAATCGCGTTTGCTTCGAAGAAATTCAACAAAGCGCAACTTAATTATTCGGTTTCAGAGAAGGAGTGTGCAGCAGTGATATTTGCAGTTCAACAATTTAGGTGTTATTTATATGGAAGAAAATTTACGGTTATCACGGATCATCGAGCTTTAGTGTGGCTTTTATCGTTATCCGATCCATGTTCTCGTCTGGCGAGATGGTCGATTCGTCTCTCAGAATATACATTCGATATAATCCATCGAAGTGGGAAGTGTCACGCTAATGCAGACGCTCTAAGTAGAATGTTCGAAGGAGATGAAGAACCTACTTTTACGGCAAAACAATTTTTGGATTACAGGAAAACTAACTTAATCATCAACGATAAGTTTAGCGAAGAAACAGGGGATTTATTCTCTTGTCCCGAGAATTATTCACTGGCACATTGTGTATCAGAAGACTTTGCGATGGGAAAAGGGATAGCAACGGAGTTTAAAACAAAATTTGGATCAACAAGAGAATTGAAGGCTCAGAAAAAGAAAACAGGAGAAGTAGCAGTCTTACAACTATTAGGTAGAAACATATATTATCTTATAACTAAGAAAAAATATTTTCAAGAAACAACGTATGTTACCGTGTGGGAAACTTTATACGATTTAAAGAAACAAGTCAGACGACTTGAAGATCCAGTGTTAGCTATGCCACGAATAGCGTGTGGTTTAGATGGCTTACAGTGGGAAATTGTCAGCGACATGATCAAATTCGTATTTTCTCAGACACCTGTAAAAATAGTCGTTTATTATCTACCATCACAACAAAGGCAGCAATTAAATGTTATAAATACGCAACAACCTCAATATTCACCAATTTGGGACAGAATTCAAATCAAAGAAGAACAAGCTACAGATGAGTGGTGTAAAAATATACAGGAACAGATAAAAGAAGAAAAAGAGGAGTGCAATTATTATCTAGATACGGATGGAATTATTTATAAGAAAGGAGAAGGACAAACCGATGTCATGGTTATACCCAAAACATTTGTACATAAAGTTATTCATGATTTTCATAACTTACCAATGGCAGGACATCCAGGTCAAGATAAAACGTATGCGTTTATCAAACCACGTTGTTATTGGCCTCAAATGAGGGCTGACATCAACAATTACGTCTCGAAGTGTCATCAATGTATGCAGAGGAAGTCATCACCTCATATAAAGAAGGCACCATTACAGAATTTTCAAGAAGTTTCGTATCCATTCGAACGATGTTGCATGGACATTGTGGGACCATTCATTACATCAGATTCTGGAAATAAATACTTATTAACTTTTCAAGATTATTTTACCAAATATGTGGAAGTAATGGCAATTCCGGATCAAACAGCGAAAACAATTAGTAAAAATTTTTTTGAACATGTTATTTCTAGATTTGGTACACCAGAACAACTTATCACAGATTGTGGAAGTAATTTTATGGGAGAATTATTCAAGGAATTATGTGAAAAATTAGGAATCAAGAAACTTCATACCACTCCATATCATCCTCAAGGAAATCCGATTGAGCGATGTCATCGAGTTTTTAAAGATTTCTTATCTCAATATATAGCTAAAGGCCAAAAAGATTGGGATGCATGGGTACCGTATTTAATGATGAGCTATAATTTTTCTGTTCATTCATCATCGAGATTTTCACCATACTTTTTACTGTATGGGCGAGATCCTATTTTACCCATGGATTTGATTTTAAAACCCAGAACCATTAAATATAATTTAGCTGATAACTATGTTTCTGAACTATTAGCTAGATTAAATATAGCTTGGCAAGAAGCTAAAGAAAATTTAAGAACATCAGCAGAAAAGAGAGCAATTCAGTATAACAAGAAAACAAAGGAAGTACAATTTCAAATTGGAGACCTCGTTTATTTATTTGATAATTCTACTAAAATTCATGAATCGAAGAAATTATGTAAACCTTGGAAAGGACCATTCAGGATAATAGAAGAAAAAGGACCAGTAAATTTTAAAATAAGAGAATTAAACAAAAGGAAAGAACAGATTGTTCATGCAAACAGATTAAAGTTATGTAAAGGAGATTTTGAAGAAAACAGTGATAAGGATAACGGAAATTATCTTGCAGTACGTATAGAAGATACTGAAAATCAAAATGAAGAAGAAGAACCTGAGGAAAGTGATTCAGAAAATGCAGTAAGTCCTCAAGATGTAGCGAAAATTATTTTAGAAGGTCTTGATGTACGTACAACGGTTAGCGATAATCAAGAAAAAATCAAAAAGGGTAAACGTGTGAAATTTGAAATAAGTCAAAAGGATAAGAAATTAATGGAAACAAATAAAAAACAATTAGAAAATTTAGAAAATCTTGGGTTAAAGGAAACTCAAGGTGTTAAAAAATCAAGTAGAATACGATTGAAGAGTCAATCTTGAGGGTTTTTATAGTTTATCAAAGTTGACATTTCAGTCGTACAAAATTAAGGTTTTTGTTCTACTCATTTTTCTAAAAATTTTTTTTTTTAAGTGTATATAAAGCAAGTAACACATTAGTGAAACTTTATATATCAAAACTATTTTTTTTTAGAAATATTATAGTATTAATAGTTTATAATATAGGAAAAACAAAATAATTGTTAATGATTTTGATAGTAATAATGTAGTAGGATTATTTTATTACAGAAACATGAACCTGCTCCATCTAGTAGGGATTGTATTAGGACACACGGTTAGTTTAGGCATTTCACATATAGCCTACGACTGTAATAACAGTGAGTTTAATATTACTCAAGATGTTCAGAATTTTTAACACAAATAACAACTTAAGTACATTTAGCTAAATAATTTAATTTTAATCTACATGGTTAATTATTTTTTGAGAAGTTTTGATTTTTGGTTAGTGGAGCAGGCATAAAGTAGGTATAGTAGGTATAGAGGTAGAATGGTATCGTAAAATGATAAAATCATTTATTTAGAATAATTAATTGGGGAAATATTTTTTTAGTTATTTTCATAGAGTCAAATAAGGTTAGAATTTTATATGTTAAGATACTTATGTGTACACAATTACAGAATCAGAAAGAGTATACGTACCCAGTTCGTAAGCAGTTGCACGACATGCACAATTTCAATGTTCCAAGTATGCAACCAATCAGTACCTATGAGGCGAACCAAAGGCAAGCGACAGCACTATACAATCAATAATGGTCATTTCAATCCAGTGGGCAGCCAATCAGTATTTGTGGGGCAAGCCAAGTAACAGCATCTATCAACAATATGGTCGTAGGTGGTTTTCAATCGCTTCAATGGCAAATAATCTTCAAGCAGGATCCAATATGGGGCAAACTACAACCAGTGTCATATTTTCGACATCAAACATCGACGAAAATATTCTGCAAGCCGTTCATTTTTCCTACCTTTATTATCCTATATTAACCTAGAAATAATATACATACAAAGTGAATTATTTCCTTCTAATATACAATACAATACATTACTCTGTAATAATTTCCTTGTTCCTGGAGAAAAATTCCTTTGAAAATATAACCTCAACCTTTGAACACATGGTAACAAAATATGGAAATCGAGCCTACAAGAATAAAGTTTAACAAGTTTACGTCAAGAACATATATGGAAATACATACTGTAAAATGCTGTGAGAGAAAACATCTAGTAATGGAGTTAAAAAGTGTTCACTTCTATTAAGCGGGACATGCTTGAAGAATCATCGAACTGTCATTTTTCAAGACACATCACCAGTCCAACTCGCGAACTTCAGAGTGGATAAGTTAAAGTGCAGTGTAAAACTTGTTTCAAATACGTGTACCAACTGTGATAAACTTTGTTTCTGATTCATCGGTACAAACAGTATAGTGAAGTGTTTTAGTGTTTTGGTATTTTATTTTTTAATTAGCTATATTGTATTTCTAGGGTTATTAGGATGTGTAGTAATAGATATAATAATTTTAGTGCGCAGTGAAATCCACTGTGTAACGATTTTAAAATGGATTTTATTTATTTTTGGTTAATTATGGTAATGGTTTGCGTAAAAAGAAAACTTATTCCTTCAGAACAAGTTTCTTTTTATGGTGGTGGGGATAATGTAACCCTAGCCCTTAATTAGAGTATTTTGATATATTATTGGAAATTTTAAAATCATTTCTTTATCTAGTATTTAAATAATTTACATACTTTATTATTGTGCAATAGCATAGTTCATTTCATATATTTCAACATGCTTGCTTAGGTATTTGGAGTCAGCTTAATGGTGTAATTAAGTTTACCAATTTTGCTGAATCTTTTTGAACTTTGGTAAAGTAGGTTAGAAATATGTGCAACAAATTGTGAAGATATATAAATTCTTTTATAAATTGCTGTATTGCAAATTTGCATGAGGAATTAACTTTTGTCAGAAATTACCTTTTTACATTGTTTTTCAATGCAAAACGTATTCACATCAATCATCAAAACTTTATATGCAAAATTGATTTGGAAAAGCTTAGTTCCTCATGGAAGTTAGTTGTTCGCTAGCTACGGGCTAGAACACCACAAAGTTTAGAGTTGTTCGCTAGCTACGGGCTAGAACATCTCAGAGCTTTAAGTTGAAAGCTCTGAGCTTTGGCAAAGTATTTTATAACAGGAAAACAATTTCTTGTTAATTTAAACCAAAAGTTGTTTAATAATATTAGAAGTGTTAATTAATAATCTTGTGATCAAACTTACAAGTAAGTAAGTTAAACGATATTCTTACATTGTAATTTTTGTGTAATTGTTTGTGTTTATTGGATTTTTATTAATTTATTAATATATTGATTGTTGGATATTTGGTGTTATTATTCATACATTTCTTCCAGTTTAATATTTATTTCAGGGATAAACATATTAAATTATAAATAGCATAATACAAGCAGATCTTGTGCTTAATAAAATCCAATTCAGGTTTTTAATGGGGTTAATAAAAGCCTGTCTTGGTTAATCGACGTTTTCAGGTTGTGCATCTGAGTTGTTAGGGAAAGCTTGAGTATTTCAGGTGTTCGAATCTGAGGGCTCGGTTATACATACTAACCATTGAAACAAGAAAGTGGTTGCTTAAAACAATTAACAGATCAAGCTTATTTGAAACAACAAGCTAGTGTTGTACCAACTGCATTTTCTGTTTCACTTACGATTTAATAGAAAATAAATGTTGAATCAAACAACTATTTTTAATTAATATAAATCGTTGATTTAACACACCGTTTTTACTTGCTTCAACATACAATTCGTTGATTTAAAAACCTACAGGTTAACAGTCATGAGACGGTTAAAACAACAATCTCATTTTTCTCGGTGTATGGAAAAGTTTATTAGAAGTCCACGCTTCAACTTTTTGGTTTTATACTAAAATGAAGAATAGTTATCAAAAAAATTTTGAATTAATTGTATTGATCCTTAATTTGAGCCGCCAACATTTAAAAATGTTTTTCATATTCTTTTTATAATAAGGAAAACTATTTGCGCATTTATTTTAGGACGTTGACCATAGATAAAAAATATAATACGTTTATAAGGTTGACGAACTTATATTCAAAGTCCTGATCTACTTGTTCATTACATTTATGCAGGGAAGTAAACGACTAAGCGAATTAATATGGGGCAAAAGTTCAACGATCGTCTATTCTAAATTTGTCTCTGTACAGTCGTTGAAAACTATAAACTAAACTCGTTTCTTAAATGGTAGTGAAGATTTTAGTTGTTCGGGTCACTGTTGCTAAATACCTATATTAATAATTGTAGAAACTTACAACTCCTCGTATTAAAACTTGTTCCTTCGATATGAATTTATATGATCTGGGGTAGCTACAATATTTTTTTGATCTGGTTCAAAGTAGATTGCAATATTTTGATTTTTGCAAATAAAATTAAATTATAGTTTTTTCTCGTTTTACCTCAGTTATATTGCAAAATATTTATCATTTACAAATGTAACCGCTTCCTGAGATTAAGGTAACTGTAAAAAGAATTTGATTAATACTCGTTAGTTCATTACTGTAGTTTTTCTGTGAACAACGTAAAGAGACGGCCCTAAGAAGTTTAATGCCCACGCAATCATGTTAGAGACGCCTTTTTTAAGTAGAAGCTATGGGAACCTTAGAAACATGTGAATAAAAAATTTGTGTGGACTTGTGCAATGTTTTGGTAATACAATAACGCTACTGATGAACAGAGGTTTCAGTGAAACAAATGATGTAAGGCAACCAGCAAAAATCGCATACCAGAAAGAATAATTGTTTTTAAAATAATGTATGTAAAAAACAATAAATAAAACAAATACTAATAGTTAGAAAAATAATAATGATAAAATTAAACGCACCCACAGATCGTTTAATTGAATTTTTACCATAACAAATTATTATAGTGTTTATTATTTTTATTGGAGTAGATCGTCCGAAATGTATGCTGAGCTTCTTTTGATTATTGTACAAATTTGATAAAGTAAGTATGCGCATTTCAACTAATCACAAATTTCCCTTTTTACAAAACGAACCAATCGCGTTTGATTTATACTAATTAAATGCATGGTGCCAGGGTTGTTATGTTTAAAACAAAATGTTTAAAACAAGTGTTTAAAACATGCAGTTTTAATAATTGACGTTTTGTTTTAAACGATTAAAACATGATGTTTTAAACATGTTTTTGTATACCATATGTTTTAAATTCTTTTCTGCAGGAATCTGAAAAAACGATAAAAAAATCAATATTTTCACTCGTTTATTTTGTAGGAGTATTATAAAAATTAAAGTAAACATATTTATTTAAAATCTACTGATCAACATGTGTTAGTAGGAGCGTAGGTATTTTAAAATTCAACACCTTTGTTTAACAACTTAAAAACAGATACTAATTTTGATGCCTTTTCTGTTCCCAGTCTATTTCTTATGTTTGAATGAACAAGTCCAAATGAAGAGAAGATTCTCTCTATGCCTGCTGATGAGGCTGTCGCCGTATGTAGTTGAAAAACAAGGTCTTTCATTTCACATGTTAAGTATTTTTCTAGCAACAGCCACCATGTTAGAGGTTTAATGGTTTCTAATGTGTTTTTTCTAAAAAGATAGTCCTTGTAAGGAAAATTATGTGCTCTATAATTAATATTTTCAGCCATGATATTAGGATGATAAGTGTCAGCAAATTCTAGACCAGCATCAATTTGTTGATCATTTAGTTTTTCTCCCATGAAACGTGGATCAAGCAAATTAGCTAAAAAATGAGCTGGTGGTGTCATGGCCATGTCAAACCTTTTCTGGCACTTGTTTATGTCAGTCTGAGAAGTATCGGGGTGTGACTGGAACTCTGACAGCAAATTCAACCATATTTCCGTTGCTTCTCCTATTGTACACGTGTCTCCCTGAATCGTATCTAGTGCTACTGCTATTCTTTTAAGTTTGATTAGATAATCTTGTGCATTTATCTTAATAGCTGTATTTTGCACTTTAAAAGCAATATCTTTATCAATGGCGATCCTGTGATCAGTACATATTTTAGAAAGAATATGCCAGTTGTCCACATACGTTTCTAAGCAGTCAGCTAATGAATTCCAACGGACATCTTGAGGTAAAACTAGTTTTTTACCTCCAGCCTGTTTGTATTTTGCTGCTGGAAAGTGATGATTTCTAAAATATTTCACACAATTTGGGTAACATGATCCTTAACGCCTGGCACTTCCAAATCATGTGCTAAAAGGTTTAATAAGTGGGCCGAACAACCATACGTTATTATGTCACCAATATCTTCGAATTGCGCCAATTCGTTTCGCATTTTGGTCATATTGGCAGCGTTATCAGTTACAACACTACAAACTTTACACTGATATTCTTTACACGACCTAATAGCGTTCACTGACAATTCTAACAAATATTCCGATGTATGACTATTATCACTTGTATCGATAGTGTCGACCAAATATACACAATTCTCTAATACATCAGTAACACAAATACATATAATGGCGATTTGGCGGCATATAACCCGGGCGAAAAAGTGTCATGAGCTTAATAAATTCTGGATGTTCTACATGACGAAAAGCTGAATTAGTAGCAAATAGAAATCGTGCAACTTGAAGATCTATGGCATTTTTTTCTGAAGCCGTTGTTCGGACCACAAACTTCCCTAACATGGTTTGCTCTTTTGATGATCCACTTGGTGAAAGCTCAGATGTTTCGTCACCTAAGCAAGTAGTAGATGCATTGCTGCTAATTGATGCAGTTGAAGTTGATGCCATTGTAGATTCTGCAGTTTCTGTAACAATGCTTAGAGTATTAGTAGGTGTTGCATTATTTTTAAAAGAAAATAAATCTAAAAATTTCGCGTTCCTGTACAAATGTAGTACATGCTTCGTTATTCCAAAGTGAAATGATCAATTTTATAATCACATGTTTTTTACCTGTACTCGTTTGTTGAACATGTCCAGTACTGATTAGATTCTCCTCCTGTAAATCTTCAGTAGCACATGTTTCTAAATGCTTCTTCAGTCTAGAAACTAGCCCGGACATTTCAAGTTTACATTTTTTACACTTTGCTTTTATTGTTTTATTTTTGGCTGAAGGCTTTATTTCAGTAAAATAAATCCACGAAGGGTCCTTTTTTCTGCCGGGAGCACTCATCACTCTATAAATATGCACAATTTTGTCAGATTTAAAATCACCTGTTGCAAAGAACACTCACTGTTGAAAGACGCACGCATAATAAACACTAAAAACCTATATCCTGCAAATCAAAATTGCAAATCTGCAAATCTTGAGGGAATTACCCCTCTAACATTTTTAGTTATTTTCAATTATTATACATGAACATTATGTGAACAACAACAGTAGCTCCTTTGGTTCCTTGTTTAGCTACCATGCAGAAATTTGATATTTTATATAACCTTGCATTAATGATTAATGTGTCTAAAATTTTAACATCTCCAGTTACCATTTAAATTATAGTAGGAGTATGAATAAATATTGAAAAAAATAGAATGTTATCAAAAACCATTGTCATTAAAGTCAACTTCCAAAATAAACGTTTGTGGTTTTAGAATACTCGTAAAGTTAATTTTGCTTACCTTTTATTTGTTTCTTGGATATTAACATCAAAAACTATTAGTCAGAGGATAAACGAGTTTTTGTCTAAATCTTTAACATAACATTATCTAACAAATTTGTATTTTACTTTTAAATACAAAATTGAAGTATGCCATTTAAATGAGGTAGGTATTAAATCAGGTGTAAGTTTTTAAAGTAATATTAATTATGTTTTTAATGTTTTAAACAGTGACTAATACTCATCATCATCATCATCATCATCTGACATGGAGCTGACTCGAGGGTCGATCACATAAAAAAAACATGTTTTAAACAAAAAAACCTGTTTTAAACAAAAAAAACGTGTTTTGTATTTTTTAAAAAAAAACGTGTTTTTTTCCAACCCTGCATGGTGCTGTTTAAATAAGTGATTAAACCCACAGTAGCTTGGGATAATCGCTCTTAAATTTTAAATTAACGCGTTTAAAACTGATGTGCACTGACTTTTGGATATATTTATTATTATTTTAATATAGTTTTTCATTGGTTCGGCCAGAAGTAAGTATCATATTTAATCATTAAATAATTTATGAATCAAAAAATAATTGTCTCTGTCGTCCACAAGCAAAAACCAAAATACGAGAAACATCGACGTTAGCCGATGATAACTATGTCAACCAACATGAATCGCGAGTGTTCAAATCATAACGGGCCCAAATTTTAGTGTTACCCTTTAATAAATAAAATAATAATATGCTAGTATGCATTAGAAAAGTTAAATAGATATTTATATTAAAATTGCATCTTGTTTGATAGGTTATATAAACCAAAATCTTAGACTAAAATAATATACATACCCTCAAAAATTTTATGAAATACCCCTTATCGATTTTCCTCTAAAACGATCCATTTGTACAACACTTCGCAGCAACAGTATATAAGAACGTCAAAATAAAAAATTTAATTTACAAAAGGACGCTACTACAAAACATTTGAAATCAATACAATGTTAAGATTCGTGAAAACACACGAGCATTTCCGATTAGTTCAGTGTTACCAAAAATGCGTCAAAATTAATGTGAGTGATATAGTCAAGGCGAATACGACTCGTGATACGATTTTTCTTTGATAAAATTGTAGTAGTACAAGTTGACTCGTGCTATAGGTAAGATTGAGGAAACACATGAAATGTGTAGGTATTGTTTTTACAAATAATCAGTATTAGCGAAGGAAGATTATATACAGGGTGTAAACTTTAATTCTGCTCACCATTGCGATCTCGGAAACAGTAAGAGATAGGTCGGTTAAATGAGAAAAAACTTGAATATTTGGGAGACCAGTTTATTGCAATATTGAAAAGTTTTAAAAAATTCATTGCTTACTACATACAGACAAAAAGTTTTCTTCTTTTGCTTGTAGCTTCATTATTTACAAACTTTAACAATTTTTTTTGCAGTGATAGTGTAACACATCAGAAGAAATTTACTGATGTAACCTGAATTTGATGGTCCACTCGAAGTCCACATTTCAGATTTTTTAAAGTTGGCCTTGGTGGGCCGTAGAATGTTGCAATTGCAATTCTCTATTGTAGATGTTATAGTGCGGTAAATTTTATATCCTCTAAATTTTATATACAGGATGAATAAAAAGTAAGGAACATCGATGCTACAGCCTTAAATAATAACTTTACGAAAAAAAGTTTCTAACAAAAGTTTCCTATCAAGTTTTTTGCCACAATTTGGCGTTTTTCACTTTTTTTTCAAATGGCATATGTTTTAGCTATGACGTCATCGACATTTTGCCAAATGCAGAAAATCCGAACACGCCGAACGATAGAATTTGGTTGCAACTATGGCATTCATGTTCGTCAATGTTTAGATGAAATTTTTACAAATAGATGGATTGATTGATTGATTGATTTAAAACGGGGAGGGTTTGATATGCCCTATAACACTGCGGCCTCTTGGGCCTATTGTGTATCCCCTTCGGTCGCTAGTCACTGTCAAGTAGATCCGTCCCCTTTAGCAGGTCTAGGAGTTTGTTGATCAGACTGGCTGGCGGTTGTATCTCATTGGGTTTGATGCCCTCAAAGATTTGGAATCTTCTGCGAGCTAGGGCTTCGCATTCGAATATTATATGGGAGGCTGTTTCTTCTTCCTCACCACATAGTCTGCATATTGGATCTTCATTATATAGCCCTATGTTATGCAGATG
The DNA here is from genome assembly GCA_958336395.1 of Ctenicera cuprea. NCBI lineage: Eukaryota > Metazoa > Arthropoda > Insecta > Coleoptera > Elateridae > Ctenicera > Ctenicera cuprea. Next base: position 26,930,830 of record OY284486.1, read on the forward strand.
TTTTCTGAAGTGCCAGTGTCCCGTTAGGAGTCCTGTCACTATTCTGATGTGAGTCCTGCTAAGTTGCAGGACTGGTTTAGTCAGCTTATGGGGATGGTTGCCCATCATAGCTTTGCTTTGTCTCTGTCGAGGTGAGAGTCTCCAGTGTTCCGAGTGTTTTGTTGACATCCATTCTTTAACTGCTCCTCTCGCTGTCTTTTTAGTTGTGCCAACCACAGGTTCAGGCCCTGTGAATGGTGTTTCAGATCCCTGCTTTGCTAGTTTATCTGCATTTTCATTTCCTTCTATGCCTCTGTGTCCCGGCACCCACACAAGTTTTACCTTGTTAGAGTTTGCCAGTTTCAAGAGGCTACAAAGGCAGTTCCAGACAAGCTTTGACTTGATCCGGTTTGAGTTCAGTGCTTTTAGAGTTGCCTGACTGTCAGAGATGATAAGGATGGTTTTGTTCATATACGCCCTTCTTATGTTCTCTTCTATTGCTGCTAAAATTGCATATGTTTCTGCTTGGAATATTGTGGTAGATTGGCCCAATGGAATAGAAGTACTATATCTTGGGTTGCTACCGTATATTCCAGCTCCGGTTCCGTTGTCTGTGCGTGAACCGTCTGTATACCATACTAGGCTTTTTTGTAAGTCTGGTGGTTCTCCTTGTTGCCACTCTTCACGGTTTATCCGTACTTCAAATGGTTTATGAAAGGAGTATTTTGTTAACATGTAGTCCGTACCCATGTCTAGCATTGGGTCGGATACTACAGTTGTTATTTTGGAGTGTCCCCATATCTGTTGGCTGCTTCTCCAATTGCCCGTGCAGTTTAAGCGGTATGCTCCCATGCGTGCCTCGCCCTTGATTATTAGCTCTAGGGGAGGAAGTTGCAGAAGAGCTTCCAGTGCTGCTGTCGGAGTACTCCTGAATGCTCCAGTTATACAGAGACAGGCCAGTCTTTGAACACCAAGAAGCTGGTTAATTGTCTGTCTTTGATTTACTTTTGGCCACCATACCAGTGAACCGTAGGTTATTGTTGGTCTTATCACTGTTGTGTATAGCCAGTGGACCATTTTGGGTTTTAGTCCCCATTTATTTCCAAAGGTTCTTCTTGCCATCATCAGGGATGTTTTTGCCTTATTGGTAGTTCTCTGTAAATGCTGGTTCCAAGTCAGCTTGGTATCTAAAATTACACCCAAGTATTTGACTTCCCCCTTAATTTGTAGAGTTTCTCCAAAGAGTTTCGGTGGGTTTATGCCTCCGTGGTTTCTTTTTCTAGTAAATGGTAGGAGACTGGTTTTTGCAGGATTTACCGTAAGGTTTTCCTTGTTACACCATGTCTCCACCTTAAGCAGAACATTTTGCATTATTTCTGAGATTATGGTGCCGTACTTACCTTCTATAAGAACGACTATGTCATCTGCATAACCAAGGGTGAAGTAGCCCTCGGTATTCAGATTTGTGAGGAGTTCGTTTATAACCAGATCCCAAAGTAAGGGGGATAGTACCCCTCCTTGTGGACATCCCCTAGTTACTGACACCTCCATCTTTTCACCGCATATTGTGGCCTGTACTTGTCGACTTTTTAACATGTTTTTTATCCACCTACACGAGGTGTCGTCAATACCATGTCTTTTAGCCGCTTGAATCATTGATTCAAAGGAGGTGTTGTCAAAAGCCCCCTGTATGTCAAGAAAAACACCTAGGGCGATTTCCTTGTTTTGTAAGCAGCGCTCTATCCTATTAACAAGGTTATGAAGAGCACTTTCACAAGATTTGCCTGGTTGGTAGGCGTGTTGGTTTTGGTGTAGGGGTTTCTCTATGAGTGCCCCTTCCCTTATATGCCTTTCTACCAGTTTTTCCATCGTTTTCAGAATGAACGACGATAGACTTATTGGTCTAAATGCCTTGGCTTGGGCGTAGGAGTTACGACCCGGTTTTGGTATGAAGACCACTTTAACAGGTTTCCAGGCTTGAGGTACATGACCTAAGGCCAAACTGGCTCGATACAGCCTGCATAACACTGGTATCAGAACTTGCTTCCCCTCTTGTAGCATTACAGGGAGGATGTCATCGGGTCCCGGAGATTTATAGGGTTTAAAAGAGTTAATAGCCCAGTTTATTCTTTCGTGATTTATCACGCAGTTAGCTATCTTCCAATTTTCCCGTACAGCTCTAGAAAAAGAGTTATTAGGGTTTTGAATTGGGTTTGGCTGAGTTATTATTACCGATCCCGGAAAGTGACTTTGGAGCAAAAGCTCCACGGTCTCCTTACCAGTGGTAGTAAAGTTTCCTGTAGGGTTTTTTAAAGTGCCTACAGGATTTAAAGGTTCTTTAGCCAAGATGCGGTGGAGTCTTGCTCCTTCAGATGTGTTTTCAACATCTTGACAGAGCCTCCTCCACGAATCTCTCTTAGCTTTTCTTACCATTTTATTGTATACGGTGAGGGCTTCTGAATATCTGTCCCAATCGCCTGTTGCTTTAGCTCTATTAAAGAGTTTCCTAGCATTGTTCCTCCTTTTGGCGAGGTCATTGTTCCACCACCCCACCTTATTAGTGGATTTAGTTTTTGGTGGACAGTTATTTTGGTATGAGGTTAGAATAGATTTTTGTAGTTGATCTGCTACAGCCTCAATTTCAAAGCTATTATTATGAACAGTGCTGATGTTGGCTTCAATATTTGCCCTTAGGTCTTCCCTATAGGCTTCCCAATCGGTCTTCCTGGGGTCCCTGTACGTAAGCACTGTTTTTTCCACGTCGGATATTTCAAAATGAATGTGCCTGTGATCTGAGAGAGATGGCTCACTAGAAACATTCCATTTTGTTATTTTGCTACATATTTTGGAGGAACCTAGGGTTAGGTCTATGACCTCCCTCCTAACAGTTGTTACAAAGGTAGGTTCGTTGCCCACATTTATTACATGTAAGTTATTACTACAAATAAAGGTTAATAAAGACTCACCTCTGTTATTCGTGTTGCTGCTGCCCCAGACTATATGATGAGAGTTTGAGTCCGCTCCTATCAAAAGTTCGGTCTTGGTTTCATTGCAGTAATTCACTAGTCGTTCCAACTCAGGTGATGGTGGAGGTGTTGGCGAGTCATAAGGGAGATAGGCGGAAGTTAGGATAAGCTTCACTGTGCTCCCTTCTGACTGAAATTTCGTACTTATCGTAGTTAGATCTCTGGAACAGAAATCCGTCATGGGTAAGGTGTTAACTCCATTCCCCACATAGATGCAGGTTCTAGGTGTTTCTACTGATCTATCATAGATTAACTTACCTCCGGTTTGGCCAAGCCCCATTATCCTGCCCTTGGAGACCCAGGGTTCTTGGATTAGGGCTATGTTGACTTTGCCAGAAGCTAGCAGACGTGAGAGGGTCGCCGAAGCTCCCCTACTGTGCTGTAGGTTGGCCTGAAGGAGTTGGAGCATCCTTAGGCAGGTTTAGTGGCTTGAACGTCACTTGGGATAGTCCCAGAAAAGCCTGGTATTTGCTGCCCTTTAGAGACGCTAAAGACTCTTCGTCGATTTCCAGCACCAGTGTCTGTCCAGATGACTCCACTCGGTTGCTCACGACTCGCCATTCCTGTGTTTTTAGCCCCTGATTTTGGGTCTTTAGGAAGTTGAGTAATTCTGCAGGGTTTGTTTTGGAGAGCAGCTTGGGCACCCACAGCAGAACTTTCGTAGTGCGTAGGATTTCCTTTGCGGTCCCCACCCTGAGATTTAATCCTTGTAATGGTCTGAGGTTAGCCAGTTGGTTTGTTAGCCAAGCTGACGACATCTCATTGGCGCAGGTGATTGTTAGTGCGCCCTTTTCCAGATGGGAGTTCTTGAACTGTGGTCCAGTTCCCTCCGCACATTTGAGCACTTGACCCAATAGCTCCGTTTGGATTTTTTGAGCCTGTTCTTCCGTGAGTTTTTCATCAGGAAAGTTTTCTAGAACTACTGCCATCTTCATTGCCTTCAGAGTTTCACTGAAAGTTTCTGCCATTGCTGGCACACCCTTCCCTCTGTCAGCATCAGTTCTAGGTTTTTTGATGGTTTGGGCCCCACTGCTAGAGGGTGTACTGCCATCGGAGCGATTTCTCTTTACATAAGGGGTTGGAGTGCTCCCTGTCGCGGGAGATTGGCTACTCCCAGCTTCAGTTTGCACTTTACCCTTATGATCTTTTGTTTTAGTTTTTCGAATCCTGGGTCTTACAGGTTCCCCAGCAGCTATCGCTTCCTGGATTCTCATTTTCCTCCTTTGAGCCCCAGATAGTCTCTTGTCTTTCTGGGGTTTTGGAGAGGCTGTTTTTGGGAGGCTGGCCGAGGCTTCCTCTCCAAGTTCCATGGGAACAGAAGGGTTTGGTCCAACTGGTGGCACCTCCTCCGTAGCTGGTCCTATGGTTGTAGGGTTTTCTTCGGTTGGAAGTTCCCCTAAAATTTCAAAATTGTTTTTACTTTGGTCCATGTTAGTCCCACGAGTAATGGGGAAAGGGTGGTCAGCACCTGCGGAGCCGCTACACAGGTGTAAGGCTAAATACAATGGGGTTTCGCCTGGTTCCCCAAGGGCATCGTTCGAGACACTATAACCCTAGTGCCATTCAGTTCTCAGCACGATGGCTTCCACCTTAACTTTGGGATTTATTTACGAGGTTTACTCCTCTAGATAGAAGAGGATGTGGATATAGGATATGATAAATAATGAAATAAGGAGAGACGGGATAGTAAAGGTATGATGGATAAGATTGGGACCAGTGCCCCAGATAGTCGCCTTCTACGACCGGCAGGGGGTTCCCTGGGACTATTCTTACCCCGGTAACCAGACGGGGTTGTTTGGCCATGGAGGCTGATTTTTATTGAGGTTGTCTCCTCTTGGTCCAGGCGGTTAAGCCAAGACCCCCACGCACGTCCTTCTGCCCGCGAGACATGACCACGACAGCGGAAGGAGTGCCCGGTATGACGGAAGTGCAAGCACTGTCCGACGCCGTTTCAACCCAGTGCAGGCCCTTAACCACGACATGACAGTTGGGCTGGGGTGGTTTGGTCCGCGGTGCCGCTTTAGTCGCTACCAGTCATAGTTTTACACTTGACGAGCGACCTATCATCAGCACTGGCCTTTGCGTCATATACGATCATCCACAAAGGTCGTTCCCCTATCCGCCACCTGGGGACGCGCCTGGTAGGGAACCGCCCCTCAGGAATAGATGGATAGGAAGAAGAGGACATATTGAGTGGCCAGCGCGATCTCCGGATTTAAACCCGCCTGACTTCTTTTTATGGGGCCATCTTAAAAGTACAGTGTATACAAACAGACCAGACAATTTGGAAAATCTAAAAATTCGTATCCGCGAGCAAATACGAGCAATATCACCTGCTACAGTTCAAAATGCAGTTCGAGGATTTTCTTATCGTATTGCCCACTGTCAGGCAGTGAATGGCCAACAGTTTGAACATTTGCTTTCTTAAATTGATGTTAAATATGATTTTGAAACTAGTTTACTAATTTGTGGACTTGCCATTGTCGTTTGTTTATCTTGCAATAAGTGTACCTGATGAAAAATGCCAGCGACAAAAATAAATGTTTATCGTGATTTTTCTTGAAATTTTTATTATGCAACTGTATGATATTTTTACATGGCTGTATAGAGAATAAAAAGCACTAACTGGTGATGCCATAAAAAGTATAGGTTGCAATTTAAAAAAATGTCGATGACGTCATAGCTAAAACATATGACAATTGAAAAAAAAACGCCAAATTGTGGCAAAAAACTTGATAGGAAACTTTTGTTAGAAACTTTTTTTCGTAAAGTTATTAGGGGAGCGAAGGGTAATTGCGAACACTTAAGCGAAAAGCTTAATAACTCAGAAATTATTATAATTATGATCAAATGACTTGGTCGAGGTAAATAGATAAGGTATTGGGAACGTAAATTACAATAAATAGAGTGGTTTAGTTTATTCATAGAAATAAAAACAATGTCCAAAGTTGCATATTACAATTTCGGGATTACCCGAAGGTGGTGGGCAATGTTGAACAGCTGGCGGGTAGTCCGGAACAAAGTTAGAACATCCAAAATAAAACGCTAAAACAAATAAGAATTATCTACAAAAGTCACATGTATAACCTGTACCCATCCTTTCTTGTTTCTTCATATCTGCCTCCTTCACAAGGCGTTTCTTTTGTTTTTCTTCCAACATGGATTTTAATGGAGTTGATGTGAGGATTTCCGATCTTTGCTTTCTGCGCCGCATATTTTGTTTTGGATTATGCCCTTTTTTTGGCAAAGGCGCAACTGTTTGAAATGAAAGGTTTTCTTTCGCATTGAAATACATGTCGGGTAATGCCGAACAGCACTGGTCGTGATTACCCGAAATGTTTTGGTTAATTATTCCAATTCACATGTCGTAAACAAACAAGACTACATTAGAAAAAAAACATGCTAGGACGTAATAAATAACTCAGTAATCATAGCTGTATTTAGAGTTTTCCAAAAAAATAGCTTGTATGGTCTACATACATACCTTAATGTGTCACACTAAAAAATAATAACACAATGCTAAGAAACTTAAAAGACGCTGTAAAATTTTGCACTTGCTACTTAGAGGGTCTGCGATTGAACTGACGCGATTGTGGTGCTGTATGCAACCACACCGCGTGTCGCACAGGCGCAGATAGCGGTGGACAAGACTTTTTAAGAGGTGTTCGGCATTGTCCGCTGTTCGTGATTACCCATCCCTCCCCTATTTAAGGCTGTAGCATCGGTGTTCCTTACTTTTTATTCATCCTGTATATAATTGTTTTGTGAGATGTGTCTCTGATATGACACAAACATCTATTTTTGCATACCCACGAATATATTGTAGACGCTACGATATTTAAAAATCTCGACTTTAAGTCTTATAGAGACAATAAATAACTTGACTAATAGAACTAAAATTTATTGTTAGTTTTTAGAAAATTCTATATTTGGTGGGGCTATACGTCCCCCTCCTCTAATTTTTTGGCTAACGAATTTAGGATTTGGTTGGCTACTGCAGAAAATGTAACTAATTATTTATCAGATAAAAATAAATTCTTACACAAAAATTTCTGGACTTTGACATGTTATGATCCGGTCATGATTACCTAAGCCTTAGCATCATTATTGCCTGCGTCACGAACTGGCAGCTTAACCTAACTTTCAGCTCGGCTGCATGCGTGCGTGGCCGACCTTTCCCTGATTAATCCCCTTCCACCTGCGTTTAATCTCGTCTCAACTGTCGTGAGGAAATGCAGTGTTCGACACGGGCCTGTGACACGGCTTACTTTTAATACATTTGCTAACAATTTTATTAGGAGAAATGCGTGGGCGTTGTCCACGGGCTCAGCTAATTAAATGTTTGAAATATAATTGTGGTTTAATTTTAAATTAAATATAAATCTAGTTAAACCACTAACTGGCGCTCAAAAACAAAAAAAAACACTGGTAGTAGAAGTAAATTTTCTAAATATGCTAGTGACAGTGATGTGGAGAAACCAAATGAAATTGTTCATGTACTAGATCAAGCTGCAACAGAAAACTTATATGGCTGTTTATCGAAACGCAGTAATTGACGATGAAGAAATTGGAAAAAATACGCAACGTGCAAGTCGTTTTCTGTAAAGTAAGGTTGTTAATAGACAAAATTGTGTTTTTACTGCACAAGATTATCAATAACAAAAATAAGACAAGCTTTACCTGCTAGAATGTTGCAGTTTTAGTAATGTTTAAAATATTTAATACAAGTTCTGGTGAACTGTTAAACGAAGATGACTTTTTTTTTAATTTGCCTATAACAAAACTGGAGGTAGGGGTGAGGGCCTATTATAAAATTTTGCAGGGGGGCTTACGGTTTGCGTTACGCCACTGGTCTTAATATTAATTTAAATGCAAATAATATCTTTTTTATAATATTAGATGAAATTTTGAAATTATTGCTGACAAACACAACCTCGAACTACCTCTGCAACACTATTTAGGTAGTATTTATAAGGCATAATTGTTATTTAAAGTTTTAGCAAAAGAAAACCGAACATTTAATCAATGAAGGTACCTACTTGTAAAACAATCGTTTCCGAAATACATGATGTTAAAGTTTATTTTTGAGTAGTCTTCACAAGATCCAAGTACTAAACAATCGTGAAAATTATACAGACAAATTGACGCGAATAAACTTCAAAAGCAAGCTGACAGATAAACTAAGCAGCTGAATCTGAAGTTTTATTGCTGGTTCCAACCACAGCGAACTGATAACAATTCCTATTCTGTCTTCATAAGGCGAGAGCCACGTGGCTGGCATGTTGTATTGTAATTTAGAAAATCGTTTTACGAAAGAACGGTGGGTAGTACGTTTTATGGAAAAGTTACAAGAATACTTTTTCCTACGAAATACTGTAGATTTTAAAAACGCACAAAGTTTTGAATTAATTTAGAGGTTACGCCCTGGTTGAAGTAGGGAAATTAAACTTGTAAAATGTAACTTTAACACCCTGTATCTCGTGGGTTTTCGATATCTATCTATCTATATAAAAGTGAATGTTTGTGTGTATGTTCCCTATAGACTCCGAAACTACTCTGCCGATTGAGCTCAAACTTTGATACAAAGTGTGTTTTGAGGAGAGGAAGGTTTTAAAAGGTTATTTTTTTACAAAAAATGGACCCGCTAGCGATATTTACGAAAATGTGTGTTTATTGTTCGATTTCGCTTTATTGAGGCGTAGCGACGCACGCCGGGTATTAGTTAGTAAGTTTATATAACAAACACCACTATTCTAAAACGAATAATAAGTACATACAGTTTAAGTTTATTACTTGAGAGAAATATTTCTATAATACATTGTTAGGTGGCAAAACCTCGATATGCACGTCCCTGGTGAACACCGTTGTTTTTGTTTAAAACAAAACCGCAGCTATGTGAACAAACAAGATACCGATTTGAAAGAGGATCGATAAGTGGTGGGATAATATTAAAAGAGAACATTTTATTTCCGCTTTTAATTAAACAAGACAAAATATAAAAAAACCCACCAGGAGGAAGATTTGTGCTGTAATACTAAAGGTCGGAAATAAAGGAGCGTTTGACTAGCGTTCTTTTTATAAGTTTATGTTATCGTATAAACAAAACCTTCACGAGAGGTGACAAGGTTACATTCCAGCTTTAATAAACAGTAGGTACCTTTTGTGTTGTTGGGTTGTGGTGAATTCAGACAAAATATTTTGATTTTATAAAAGAATTCATAGCAGTTTACTCACGAGGTCAAGCTTCAAAAAAGAATATTGACCCACTCTCGTCCTAACTTAAAAACCTAATCATCAACCCAACGATATACGAAACAAAGAATATGTGGGAAAATTTAACGCCAAATTTGTATAAATTGGTGAATTGCATTAGCGGGGGTGAAGTGAGAAGAGCTTTATTTTATTTTATTTGTCTAATATAGGATCGTGGTGTGTGTCTTTTCATGCACAGTGACTTAGTGATTGACCATTTTGTGTATCAGAAATAAAGGCGGGTTGATTTAATTCATGAACTGTTCATTCAAATGTAAGATTTTTTATTTAGGGGAGGGTGGGCCACAATGAGACAAAAAATGGAAAAACAATTTTTAAAATTAACTTTTCCCACTTAATTCCAATCTTATTACAGGAGCGTGTAGTACACTTATTGGTAACTCATCTGAATTATTATTTAAGGTAATTGCAATAAATTTTCAAAATATGATTTTTTTTTTGAAAAGTGTTTTTGTCTCATTGTGGCCTACACAGTGGGGCACAATGAGACAGACCTCAAAACTTGAAATTCCATACTTATTTAGTACAATAATTAAAAATAAAATACATTTTTGTATTCAAATACATTTATTGATATTTATATTACACAAACAATTAATATTTTAGCGAATATTTAGAGAATCAAAATTTATAGGAAATTTTATTACAGACGTCTGCCTTTTAGTTGTGCCAACAGCAAATCATTCTGATGTCCTCCAATGCAACAGAGGCCTCATCAGGAACATCAGGAAACACAAAGCAATTTGGAAATTTTTGGCTCCTCCTTAGGCTGGTTTCACACGAGACGACAGCGATACAATATGTCGCGCGCGATATATCGTATCGCATCAGCCCTGGTGTTTCACATGTATACGATAATGTCGCGATAACGGTAATTTAGATTCTTTAAAAGTTGAAGAGTTTGCTTAGTGTTGCCAGTGTAAAATAATCGAGGATGGAAAGAAGACGTGTTGTGTTATTACTCTTGATACACCGCAGGCGCCAGAGAAAGGCAGCAGTTCTTAGACGTTATTGGGTTCATCCTTTACTAAAAGTTCGTTATGTAGAAGGTGCTTTTTACACAGTTTTTGAAAAGTTATTGGAACATGAAGATACATTTTTCAATTACTTTAGAATGAACATCGATACGTTACCTGTCTTCTGTCTTTCGTTCTCCTTTAGATCGGCGAAGTCTTTGACAAAGAAATTACAAATTTCATCCAAGCCCTATCACGTATGAATTTTCTTTTGTAGTCTTCATCGGTTTTGTCCCAAAGACATGGTCTTTGTTCGACCATTTCTATTAAATCTAGCGGCTCACAATTCACTTTTCTTCTTGTCGTCATATTTTTTAGCAGTCAACCTTCATCCATGCAACGCTGCGAAAGACTGAACTTCCGTAGTTCATTGTTAATCCAGACGATACTGTACTGTTTATCGCTTCCGTGTGCAAACACACATATAATATGCATTGTCAGCAAGAGTCGTCGCGATAACAATCCGAGGCGGTTCTAGAAAACAAATCGCGTGTAATTGCGATATCGCCTTGTCGGCGCGATACTATTTATCGCATCGCCCTAGTGTGAAAGACTCCCGCATATTACATAGACTTTTGCTGCATCCGATATCGTAACGACGTACCGCGCGCGACATATCGTATCGCTGTCGTCTCGTGTGAAACCAGCCTTAGATAACTGACCTGAAACGGAAAGCTAAATTAATAAAAAAATAAAAACAAAAATTAAAAGGCAACCAACCAGAATATCATCTGTTTGATTTTCCATGACTTTCGCAACATAATAGACTTTCTTCCTAGCAGAAAACTCCACGATAACAAATGCATTGATCTCTGCTTTCCTTTGGACTGGCTCGAAATTAAATTCTTCCTCCTCTTCAACCTCCATTTCAAATTCTGACTTTCCGGAATCTTGTGCCATAAATTCTCCTCCATCGCTGGAATCAGAAGAACATAAAAGATGACTCACTTTTACTTTTCGAGCCTTTAGTCTAGAGTTCTTTAAGGCTTTTTTTCTAATTATCTCTAGCTCCCGTTCTTCAATAGCTGACTTCTCAGGAGTATCAGTGATAATTGCACCCTTTCTTTTCTGTCGACCTTTCATTCCAGTTTTTAATGCTTTTGCTTGTGGAAACCCTTTCAATTCTGCTGCAGAAACGAATTCGTTTTTATTTGAGTTCACTGCCCCTGCGACTAGTGGTGTTATTATTGCTACATTTGCAGTTTCTTCCGTCTGGCTTCCACCAGCACCATCTGTATCGCCCTCATTCGACATAACATCAACTAACGACTCCACAAGTGCTCTGTCTGTTACCTTACTCACAAGAAAATCCTCCTCTGTAAAGACATTTCTGTCAAAAAGAAAAATTCCCGTCTTCCTAAATCCTGAGGTAATATTCAAGGGAGTCATAGATCTTTGAAAAGCTTGGCCTACGCATCCTGCGATACCACAAATATTCAAAGGAAGTCCTGGGTGGGTCAGCAGCCAACTATCGACTGCTGAATTGTAAAATGCTTTGAACTAAGAAAAGACGGTTACATCAAGAGGCTGGAGTTTATTAGAGCAATGTGGTGGTAGCGTTATGATAGTTATACCATTGTCCTTAGCCAGGTTTAGAGTAGCTACCGAAATGTGGCTCTCGTGATTGTCCATTATTAATATGCTTGGATTTTCTTTAGAACTGGCACTTTGTTTTATAAAGTGTTTTATCACTTCTGCGAAAAGGTCAGTGGTCATCCACCCTGAGGGATTGGCCAATCCTAGCGTACCTGGTAGAGCCCCAACAATCATATGCTGTTTGAATTTCTTTCTCGGGAAAATCATAATAGGAGCTAACGCATTTCCAGCCGCATTGATAATACAACAGGTTGTAACAAGGGTTCCCCGTTCAGCACTTGTGCATTTACTCACTTGTTTCATGCCTCTTTCACCCACTATCTTCTTAGGTTTATGAACAGTGGTTGTTGAAGTTTCGTACAAATTAAATATTCTGGACGGATCAGCTAAATCTTTAGATCTCTCTAATACCTCCTGTAGGTTATTGAAAAACAAAGAAAGGTTATGCTGGTTGAACGATGTAGCTCTTGCTAAACTGCACCCTTCCGGTTGCCTTATACTCAGATTTGGGTGACGTTTCATGAATGACTGAAACCAGTCTACGCCAGCTTTTTGATCTCGCTTCAAATTATCACATGTCCCATTGTGGCCCATAAGCATGTGTCTCTTCTTCAATCCTTCAATCCGCAGATTGGTTGGCAGCTTTCCATCTAATGTTGTTGCAAGCCATTCTTTTCATTGCTGCATAGCTTGCAGTTCCTGTGTTTTTAATGGCTTGATTTAAATATTGAAGTCTACGCCTTCCCCTGGCCTTTTTTCCGGGTATTACTCATTCCATGATATTTGTCACAAACTCGTTATGTCTAATTATATGTCCTATCCACGAATGTCGCCTGCTTTTTAACGTTTTTAGTAATGTTCTTTCTTCTTCCGCTCTTTGAAGCACCTCACCTCCTCATTTGTTACACGTTCGGTCCATTTAATTTTCAGCATTCTTCTCCAGCACCAGGTTTCAAATGAATTTATGGTTTTTTCTTCATTTTTTCCTATGGTCCACGTTTCTGATCCATACAGGGCAGTACTCCAGATGCAGCTTTTTATTAGAGCCTTTTTTGTTTGCAGTTTAAGGCTGTTTGAACACAATAGTTGTTTTTTATTATTAAACATGCTCTTGGCTTCTCTTATTCGTTGTTTAACATCTTCTTTACTTCTGCCATCTTCTGTGAATATGCTGCCTAGGTATTTGAATGTCGGTACTTGTCTTAGAGCGTCGTCTTCTATTCTAATATTTATATTTTCAGGATCCTTGGAGCAGACCATGACTTCTGTCTTTTTTCTATTGATTTTTAGGTTGTAGTTAGTTTTTAAAATGTCATCTAGGCTTTCCAAGGCTCTTTTTAAATTCATTTCATCTTGTGCTATGATTGCTATATCATCCGCAAAACGTAGCATCTGTATTCGCACTCCATTCACTTTAATTCCTGTACAGTACTCTTTACATTTATTTACTGCTTGTTCTATATATACATTAAACAGTGACGGTGATAGATTGCAGCCTTGCCTGACACCCTTTTTAATTGTAGCTTCTCTGTTACTGTTTTTTATTTTTATAAGTGTTGTTTGATGTTTGTATAGTTCTCTTATTATTTTCCGGTCCCTGTAGTCTATTTTGATGTTCTTTAATATTTTCATTAATGTGTTCCAGTTTACGTCGTCAAAGGCCTTTAGTAGGTCGACAAAGGCAATGTACACTTTTTTGTCTGTTCGGAAGCTGTTCTCTATAATGTTTCGTAGACTTAATATTGCTTCTCGTGTGCCTTTGTTCCTTCGGAATCCAAATTGATCTTCGGCTAAGTTTTCCTCGATCTTCTTTTCTATTCGTCCCAGTATTATTCTCGTTAGTATTTTAGATGTATGTGTGAGGATACTTAGGGTTCGGTGTTCTTCACATTTTTTCGTTTTATTTTTCTTTGGTAACATCACTGTTATGCTTTTCTTAAAGTCTTCTGGGATTTTTCCTGTTATATATATGTTATTGATAAGGCAGTATAGCTTGTTAAAGTGATTAAGTATTTTATATACAGACACTCATTAGCTTGTTTTTTGTTTCTTCATCTAACGCTTGCAATAGTTCTGCAGGTATACTGTCTGTGCGGTACGCTTTTTTAGATTTTAGATCCTTTAGTGCTTTCTCAAATTCTGCCTTTAATATTGGTGGGCCTAGCTCTGCATGTGTCTCATTGTGGCCCAAATGCAATTCCAAATAAAATATTTGATGCTTTCCGTATCTGTGAAAATTAACATAACCTAGCTTGTAGACACATGGTGGATGGATGTATGAAACCATATGTTTATTATTTAACATCAAAATTGTAATAAAGAAAAAGTTTACATACCTGTAAATAACAAAATTTAAATAAAAAATTCCACAAACACAGTACAGCTTTGAAACTTTGTTGACACTTCAATTGCAGCTATGTTCAAGGTTGGTAAAATGCACAGCCATGACGACGCGCGCAATTTGAATTTAGAGGCTCTGTCTTATTGTGGCCCTTGTCTCATTGTGGTCCACGCTCCCCTACACATTTTAATTGTTGAAAATTAAGCCACTTTTATTTGATTTTAAGAAGAAGATATTGAGGGCGGGCGTACAGCACCTTGCAAGGATAAAAAACTGAATAATTCCTGTAAAATAATAAATTATGCAAACCTCCGATTTTCCTATTTGTAATAATTTATTTAATAAAATATTTTGATTTTATTTTCCATGTTTAAGCAGGAAATGTAATAATGTATTCAAAATAATGATGACTCGTAACTTAATTAATACCTACCCATTAGCATTTACTTACCGCAGTTTACACAAAAAAAAACAGCATGTGCCAATTTATAGTTGTTAATCTGCAAGTCATGATGAATGAGCCGAATAATTCAACAGCCTTGAATTTTTTTATTACCTGTCTTATGAAATATTACAAACGAAATCGGTATCACGTATCAGATTGTCATTATCAATACAAATCTTTACTCAGGTAATTACACTAATTACAAATACTATTAACCGATGTTCTGAGTACCTATGAGTTGAAATTATTTAGAATTCAGTATTAACTATAGATGACTCGTTAAAAATATCCATAAGGAAAAGTACTAGAAGATGTAGTCCGTGCGCTTATTTTTCTGATTTACAAAATAGTCAATGGGGTTGTTTACTACTTCTTACAGATACAAAAACCTTATGTATTTCACAAATATATTGCATATTTATTATACTAATGGTATTACTAAAGATAATTTGTTAATTGAGTAATTACACAACATAGTACAATTCATCATACCGATTTAAAAGTGGATTTTTGGAGGAAATATGACGTCAGTTATCGCTAAACTGGCAGTACTGATAATTACTTATAAATATTAAAAAGTAACTTATTGCAATATACATATAAAAAAGGCGTGTGATATTCATTATGGTTTAACAGAGATATCAGCAAGACGGCTTGCATACGAATTTGCATTGGCAAATAATAAGGCAGTCAGGCCTAATTGGCAAGAAAAAAAAATGGCAGGAGAAGATTGGCTAAGTCACTTCCGAAAACGACATAATTTATCATTACGCACCCCAGAATCAACATCATTGAATCGAGCCACAAGTTTTAACAGAACTAATGTAGCAGCTTTTTTTTAAAAACTTACGCGATGTCAAACAAAAATATAAATTTGGACCCCAAGACATTTACAATCTCGACGAGACTGGCCTCACTACTGTTCACAAACCTCCTAAAGTTTTAGCTAAAAAAGGCATAAAACAAATAGGTCAAATGACCAGTGGGGAACGTGGGACTCTTGTAACAGTGACCGCGATTGTGGGGGCGACTGGTAAAGTTATTCCGCCTTATTTTATCTTTCCTCGAAAGTATTTTTGGAATCACATGATAAAAGGTGCACCCCCTGGCAGTGCCGGTGGAGCTTCACCAACTGGTTGGATGAACAGTAAAATTTTCCTTGACGTTTTAAACCACTTCGTGTTACATGAAAGACCATCGAAGGAACACCGCAAATTACTAATATTAGATAATCACGAGAGTCACTGCAGTATAAACGCACTAACATATGCAAAGGAAAATGGCATTGTTTTATTAACTTTCCCCCCACATGGCAGCCACAAAATGCAACCGTTGGATTTGTCAGTGTTTGGACCTCTAAAGGCAAAATACAACAGTGTTTGCTCAGATTTTATGTGTAATTTCAAAGGAAAACCTGCAAATCCACCGCGAATTACGATATATGATATAGCAGAGCTTGTAGGATTGGCATATCCTTTGGCAGTTACACCTGCTAACGTCATAAAAGGTTTTGAAAAAAGTGGAATAGAACCATTTAATCCCAACATTTTTACAGATCAAGACTTTTTGTCCTCATTTGTTACGGATAGACCTAATCCGCATACACCAGAAGTTACAGAACGGATGAATCAGACTAAACCCACACCACCAGACCCACACCCAGAGTCGGATGAAGAAGATCGTGCAGAGCCAGTAAGCACCTCGTTAGATCGTGAGGTACAACCATCAGTAACTGTAGTAAAAATTAAGTCTCCTGAAGAAATTTGGCCTTACCCAAAGGCTGGTCCCCGTAAAAATACTAGAGGCCGTAAAACAGGGAAATCTGTTGTTTTGACCGACACCCCAGTTAAGGAAGCATTAGAACAAGCTGCTCGGGAAAAAGATATTAAAGCTAAGGAAAAAGAAGAAAGAAAAATTAGAAAGCAAAGTGAAGTAACAAAAAATAGAACCAAAAAAAAATGGAATAAAGCAAAGAAAAGCAGATCAACCTACTGCTTCAGTAACACGTCGAATATATGAAGAAACTAGCAGGATGATTTTTCTTTGTAATGTGGACGGGGACAGCAGCAGCGATTATGATGCTGATGGAGATATAGACGCTGGAGATTATGTAATTGCCAAAGTTAGTGGGAAATCTTCCAACAGTAGCCGTAATTATGTAGCGAAAGTAATTAATCTGCACAAATATGGTTACACTGTTCGGTTTTACAAACGGGTAACTTCAACAACAAAGTTTACCGTTTCAAAGGAGGCTGAAAGTTATATTAAGGATAACGAAATCATAAGAAAGCTACCACCTCCAGTATGCAGCACTAGGGCCAGATTTGAAAACATGGTATGGTTTTCTATAGATGTTACTAAATTTAGTGTTCACTGATACTGTTTCATACCTTTATAGCATACCGGTTTGTTACAATGTACTTGTAATAATAAATTTTGCATTAAATTCTTAACTTTTTAATTTATTAATTTATTAAACAATGGTCCAGTTAATACAAAAGAAAACAAGTATTAGAATTTTGCTGATTAGCAAAATTTTGTGCAATTAAATAAAAAAAAATAAACAATAAAAATGACTGGTCCTTAGAGGTTCAACCATACATCCACACCCATAAGCACACACATGCACTCAAAAACAAAAAAAAAGCCAATTTGGACTACGACGTTTTCTGAAAAATACATGTATTAACATAAAAAATAGTATTAATCAAATGCTAACCTCTATCCCGAGCTCTTGCCCCTGCGGCGCCGAAGGCAGTCGGCATGCGGCGTCGTGCATTCTTAAACCAGTTCCTAACTTGCACTACCGTTAAATTGGCTTCTGCTGCCAATGCTTGTTTCTCAGCTACGCTGGGATACGGATGTTTTCGGTGGCACCAAAACCACCATGCCATAACTTCTATAGATTGTCTAGGAAAGCGTCCGCGGTATTCTTGTATAACTGCCACGATATTTGCCTCCATTTCGAGAGTATGAACAAGATCTTAATAAAAAAAAAATTGTCAATCACATTTGTAATATTTCAATAGTTTTGGTGTCCTTGACGACATCCATAGATAATATAACCCATAGCATCACAACTATCTAGATGCAGAGGACAAACAGAGTTTAGTGATGAAGTGTAAAATGTTTTCAATGAAAGCCGGGTTGATAAGAGAAGATAAGATAAGATTTATTACTCTATCGATTTGTACATAGAAAGTCAAATAAATATACATACATAAAAGACAATTAGTCATAAAATTCCTTGATATATTAATTATAAAGGTATTCATGAATATCGTAATAACATTTGGATAGCAAGAAATCTTTGAGTTTAGTTTTAAATTTGTTGGTATTATATTGTAATTTAATTTCGTCCGGAAGTTTATTATGCAGCCGAATACACATGCATCTAGGACTGTTACTGTATAATTGGATACGTTGCGTAGGCACTTGCAACATATTTCTGTTTCTAGTGTCATGCGAGTGAATTTCATGATATTTTACAAACTCGTTAGAATTTTGCTTTACATAAAGACAAGAACAGTATATAAATAAACAGGGTAGAGGTAATATCTTAAATCTTTCAAACAGCGGTTTACAATGTGCATCAAACTTAACATTAGCTAACAATCGTATGGCACGTTTTTGAATTACAAATATTTCTTTTGCCTGAGGCGCAGAACCCCAAAACATAAGACCGTAAAACATATTTGCTTGAAAAAAACCATGATACGTATTTCTAAGTACATCAATAGAAACCTGATGGCGTAATCTTCCTAGAAGGTAACACACACTTGAAAGTTTTTTCCTAAGAATGTTAATATGCTGTGTCCATCTTAAATTATTTTCAATATTAAGTCCTAGAAACTTAACATTATTTATCAGCTTCAAGCTAACAGATCCGCATCTGATTAATGGCGTCGAATCTTCGAATATATGATTATTTTTTGTTTTAAAGCACATAAGTGAGGTCTTTGATTCATTTAACGTTAAGCTATTTACTTTACACCAATTATTAATTTCATGATTAGCAGAGTTACACAAACGCACTGCATTTACTGGGTTGTTTTTGGATATAAAACAGGTACAATCATCGGCAAATAGGGTAAGAACACAATCACTACCGACACATTTTGGGAGATCATTAATATACAGTAAAAAAAGGACGGGCCCCAAGGTAGAACCTTGTGGGACTCCATACTTTATTATTTTTTCTTTAGATTTAGCTGATGTCGAGTTAGTAGTCGGAATTCTCACAACTTGAGTACGGCCATGTAGATATGATTTAATCCAGTTGAGAGGAATCCCTCTGATTCCATAGTTACGTAGCTTATGTAAAAGGGTGGAGTGGTTCACGCAATCGAAGGCCTTTGTCATGTCGTAAAAAATCCCGAATGTGCATTCTTCATTGTCCAGGGCTTTGTAGACTTTATCCAAAAAATTAAATATCGCTGTGTTGGTATTACATCCACTTCGAAAACCATTCTGTCGCATGGTAATAATGTTATTATTTTTTAGATGAACTAACAACCTTTTCATGTAAATTTTCTCAAAAATTTTCGAAAAGACGGATTGAATAGCTATAGGTCTGAAGTTATTGGGTTCATTTACGCTACCTCTATTCTTATATATAGGCAATACAGCAGACATTTTTAAATTATCAGGGAACTTTCCATTCTGCAATGAGACATTAATTATGTGTGTTAAAGGACTTAATATTTGATTGGCACATTCTTTCAGTAAGTAATAGGGTACATCATCTGAACCAGCACACTTACTGTTGCCTAACTTTTTGATAATCTCACAAATATCATCTGTGCACGTAGGGAAGAGATACATAGAGTTTGCAACTGCATCTTCGTTCATTGGATGGTTTACATTTTGTGTTTTGATATCGACAATGTTATCAATTTCGGCAATAAAATAATCGTTAAAAAACTCAGCTATTTCAGACGGGGTAGTGAGTTGAATACCATTTGGTTGGTTTATTCGAAATTCGCCACTTTTCTTATGCTGAACTGATTGATCCTTGACAATGTTCCATGCGGCTTTACTTCTATTATCCGCGGACAATATTAGATTGTCGTTATATGCTTTTTTTGTATTATTAATTAATGCATGAAATTGACTTTTAAAATTTTTTAATTCTTCAAAGGATTCTTTGGTTTTTAACTGACGAACTCTGTTATGTAGGTCTTGCAGATGTTGTTTAGCTCGTATAATTTCTTGATTAATCCATTTGCAGTTAGTTTTGTTAGTTCTATCTTGAGCGCGAACGCTAATCCTGGGAAAAGCTGCATTAAATGCATAATAAAAGTTAGAAAAAAAATCGTCAAACATGACTTGTGGTGCCTTATTATTATTAAACATTCTGCACCAATCTATCTTGCTTAAAAGAAATTTAAAATCGGCAATGTTCAGTTGGCTGAAAATCCTTTTGTGAAGAAATTCGTCGCAAGGGCGATTATTATTATCACTGAATAAAGTGAACAGAATCGGTTGATGATCAGAAACTGAAAATTCTAGAACACGAGACTTGTATCGCTCTTTATGTAGGGAAGTTAAGATGTTATCAATCGTTGTAGAGCTCGTAGCAGTAATTCGTGTATAATCTTTTATAGTTGATTCAATACCATAGGTGGTCATGATATCTTTCATACGAGAGCAAGCAGCACTATCTACTGAAAAATCTATATTAAAATCACCTGCGATAAGCAGTTTGTAATTAGGAAAATATTTAGATAAATGAGACAGAAGGGCTTCAAATTTAATTAAAAATTCATTTATATATGAAGATATGTTAATTGGAGACCTGTATACAGTAACAATAATAATAGGTTCTTTATCAATCTTTATAATACAACAGCTGCATTCAAATATTTGTTCCACGCAAAACTTGTTTACGTCTTTAATATTGTCAAATTCGATATCATGTCGAACAAAGATTGCAGCACCACCACGTGTAATTATGCTCCTTGTGTAAATATCAGCTACAACATAATTTTTAATTGCAAATGTCTTACAAGAGTCAGCATTGAGCCAATGCTCGGTCAAACATATAATCTTTGGATTATATTCATGAATAAGTATGTTAATCTTGTCATAATTATGCATTATAGATTGCGAATTAGTATATAATATTGTGGAATTACAAAGAGTTTCTTGAGAATCTCGGGGACCGAAAGGGCCGTATTATTGTATATTGAGGCCAAATTTGCGGATTAAAAATGTTTTTTTCTTCGGACGAAGGAATTACAACCTTAAACGCCGCTATTTCTTTTGACTGTATTTCTAGTTTCTCAATATTAAAAGTTTTAATCTTGTGATTTCGTAAATGGTTACTTATCTGGTCAGGTGTCGTACAAGGCTGCAACCTTGATAAGAAGACCGTCCGTCGACTTTCAACAGCTGCAATTTCGCAGGTTGTAGTATTGGTACCTACAGTTGTGCGGTTATTGGCCCTACTTTTTTTATGTATAACTGGCTGAAAATTGGAATTATCTGAACTGATCTTTTGCAAGTCACTTGTTGGTATGCTGTCTGAGTTACAGTCACTATTTAAATAAATCAATTCAGAAAATGTATTTCGTTGATTGTCTTCCAGATTCTTCTTGGTTTGTTCTGGACTCAATTTGTTATTGAGACCAGGGCTCCTATGATCAAAATTTGAATTATTTGTGCCGACTTTGTCAGTAGCTTTGTTGTTGTTTACATTTGATGCACTTAAATTGGTGTGCGACTTCGATGCGTTATTTTTCCTGACCGCAGAGTACGCCAGTGTAGGAAAATTTTCCGTGGATTTCGTCTTATAGATAAGTGAAATTTGTTGCTTTAGCGATTCTATGAGATCATGTTGATAACTGATAATGGTATCTTTTTGTTTTATATTGTCTTTTAAGTAATATAATTCGGTTTTTAAAGAGTCTATGTTAACACTTACTATGCTTTGATCCACAACTTCGCCTTGTGATAAGGCAGCACTCGGATTTTCACAACATATTATTTGTTGATCATCAATTTGCACCACGTTTTTTATGTATTTAACGCATCCAGGATGTGTCAATGAACCACATTTAATACATTTTATGCCACTTTGGGGCAGCTTATGACAGTTTTTACAAGGTTTATTGGAGGTATTTGAGAGTTCACTTCCACCCGGCGCCATTACAAAATTATATAATATAATGAATTACAATGCGAACAATTTAATTTGTAAATGCCTGGTGTTAGTAAATTGCCTGTTTTTTTCTATATAAATAAATTCATTGAAATTTTTCTTTACAACAACTTAAAAACGTTGAAAGTTTAGCAATTTTGAAGTGGGGATGTTTTATACTTAATCGCTTACAAAACTGTAAAAAAATCAAAATAAGCTCTTACCATAGGATCGCTTCTTTTTGAAGAACTAGCAATTTGCGGTATTTTGATAATGTGAACTTTATCAGAAAAGGTAACGTGTTTGGATGACATCTTCAAATGAAAAGGGGGTACTGATTATCAATCCACCCTTCGCGAAGTTCTAACTGCTTACGGAATGAACTGCAGGTCGTCAATTGTTTTTTCACGGACTGATGCAAATGTTTTAAAGCTTTAGTAAAAACTATTTGTTGCTACGTACTACGTAGCTTGTAGTTTCTTTCACTCTGTTCATTGTTTTCTTTTATTGCTACCGATTTACATTATGTGTATCAATTACAAATGATAAGTTGAGGTAGGTAGTGGCAAAGCATGTAAACGCGAAAAAGTGACGTTAATGTTTTTCTTCTTATTCTTATTTTTTATTTGTAGACATAATACCAACGAATAAAGAATACTAAGGAACTGCCATAAGCATACCGCGCAGGTGTCGGATTTGTGACTGCGTGTTGCCGTAATAACCATCTGCAAAACACCATCCGTCGCGGATAATCTTCCGGAAGCAACCCATGGACTCGCTGGAAGTGGAACGGATGTAAGAGATTTTCTCTTAACATTCGATGTACAGCAGTATGGCTAATATTAAGTCTTCGAGCTACAGAACGGGTACTTTGTCGAGGTTCGTCTTCAAATACCTGTAAGATGTTTTCTTCTATTTAGGGTTGTAATACATGGCGTGGTCGCTCTCCACCAACTCCTTGCATAGGTTCCATTCTCCCTGTTTCTCTTAAGCGGCGATCTAGTCTTTCAATAACATGAGCATTAGGATGTCTCCTATTTACATAACGTTCGGCATATAAATTGGAAGCTCGATGACAATTACCGCCACATTCGCCTAATATCAAATACATATCTGCGTATTCAGGAAAAGTGTATGCCATGTTTTTTCCCAAAACCAAAAACACAAAACTGAAGAATCAAACAAGGAACAAAGTAAGTTAGAACAATAATAACAGGGAATAACTAATAAATAATGAGTGAAGCAGGTTTTACGAAAAGAAAAGTGACTTTTATAAGTGTCAAAAATGACATTAATCAATCCGTCAATAATACATCCAGTTATGAATTTTTTATTATTACATTTTAAAAATAAACCCAGCTTATAATGCATAGTTGCAACGTCTTCCAAAACTATAATTCGCGAAGATTTTGCATTCTTAAATATTAAATTATAAGTAAACTAATTACCAAAATGTTATAATTTATATTTGATTACTTATTTTAATTGTTGAATTATGTGTTGTTGATACTATTTCTCAACCATAGTCGAAAAAAATTTCAAAGTTTAAGCATTAATAACTCCTTAATCAAAGAGTTAACACTAAAATTGTATTCGAGTTTTTGCTTGTTTTTCTACGTAGAATTGCGTGGTGTAATTATTAGCCATATGTTTTAATACACCCTGTAGAAGCTTTTGAAATTCACACACATTTAAAATCTGTACCTTCACTGAATGAGGAAATTGATCTCTTAAATTCACCGTTATTGGACGTTTTGGAATGAGAAATTCAGTCATCTGGACGCAGATATAGAAAACCAAGATCAAGTTGTAAAGATTCATTGTTCCTATAGCAACACCATCTGTTTACTTTTAATCTTGCCTTTGATAACGACGTGTAAACACGTTAAATACGTACAAGGCTAAAATAAAAAAAAACTGTTGAAGTTAAGAATTGTTTTATTTACAATAAGTTATTGCAATAATTCAAAAAGTTAATCAAAAGTTACTTTAGACTGTTTACAAGTGAAAATGGAAATAAAAGGAAAAACGCATTTATGATAATAATAATAATATATTGTAATTCGTCAGCCCAAAACATTGACTACAGTCACGTGTTAACAGCAGGCAGTGCAACCAACAACGAACAGCAGCAACTGTTTAATGACGTCATACTTTGGCGTATTTGTTAAACGCCTTCTAAAATATAAATTTAATAAATAATGGTGGGATTAATAAAAGGACTTTTTGAAAAGTAAAAAAAAGAGCGTAATTTTTTCACCCTGCTATGTAAATTTGCCGGTGGTTTGAATAATGTTTCTTACCTTCATATTTAAATAATTTAATCTTTCAAGCACAGGTCGCTGTGCAGGAAAAGACAGACACGCCACAATCTATTTTTAGAAGAAAAAAAACTTCTCATTTTACACCCATAAATCCAGTCCACAAATTTATATAGATGTATATTTTGTGTTATAACATTTGGCACATATGCTTTATTTTTTTCTATTGTCAGATTGACTAATTTGTAAGTTAGAAGGGAGTGGGCTCATATTCCTTTTACTCCGCAATCTTCTACAAAAACACCGCTCTGCTGTGAATGTGAATAGTAAAACTTAAATGGTATTACGCGTTTTATAAAAATTGAGTATTGTTTTGTGTTGCATGTTTGTTATGGAGGACGTCGCGTCGTCCACATTTGGATTGTTTTTAAAAATTAATAGGGAAAAGCGTGATCCAATTATTGGAGGAGAAAACCCGAAATACAAAATGATTTAAAACATAAAGAATCAAAATCAAATTTTAGGGAAATAAGGTCACTTTTTCTTGTTATACGTGTACGTACTATGTAGGAATTATTGATATTTTGCAATATGTTTTAAATGCGATGGGCCGTTTTTATTTTAACCTTAAAAACCAGTACATCTGCGTGTATAGAGCATGCATTACGCTGCAGTGCTCGATTATGACAGTAATACTTTTTTTTTTCTAAAATATACGACTTTAACTAAAATAAGAGAATGTTACATGAAATTCTTTTCACTTTCAGAAACTTCAAAAATAGTTTATTCACAGCCCAAATTGACATTTCAAAAAATGAAGAATCGAGCGCATATTATATTATGGTAAACTGAAGCAATAAACAACAAAGATTTTTTTATTATTACAATCGGAAACACAAATTATCTAAAATGAACGGCTATAAATTATCCTGCTTACTTTGTGAATAAGATACATTGAAACGACTTAGAAAATACCGTCTTAACTAATTCCACTTCTTTTCTATAAAGTCAAAATACAAGTAGTGGTTTATACGTATGTAGGGAGGCGAACAAGCGGAAGCACTTGTGTCATTCTTCCCACGATTTTATAAAACTATACAAATACGGAATTGTGTGCATTGTGAGGCACATTAAAGAATTTAAATAAGATCATTCATTTACTGTATTTATTTACATAATTTTTTATTTCAAAAGTACATGAACCATTTTTCCCTATTGCTTGTGTATTCAAATTAAAAACAAAATTTTCAAGTCCATCCCTGTTGATTGACTACGTTCAGGGAGTTAGGGTAGGATTGGGAAAGAGAAAAGAAAATACATTCGTATAATATATTGATTTTTTTTATCCTAGATTTGATGTTACCTTCTAAAACGAATAAAATAAAAAGGTTGCTAAATTTGCTGGTCATTGAGTTTCATTAAAAACATTAATTCTGTTCAAAGTTCAAAGTTGTTGAGTAACATACGTGTTTTTTTTTATTAAAATATAATATTTATTGTCGTTTTTTCAAAAATTTGTTTATTCATTTTTTTACATAGTTAAATTTTTTTTTCTACTCCTACTGAAAGTTGATCTTTCTAGATGGTTTTTAATGCTGAAAGCAGTTGTTTTTCGCAAGTGTGCGGCAAAGTGACCAAAGTGTGTTGAAATAGTATATTAAAAAACAAGTTTCATAAGACATGATTTTAGAGCACGCGTCCAAGTTAGAAAACGAGCCGCTTGCGGCGAGTTTTCTAATGGACAAGTGCGCTTAAATGTCTTATGAAACGTGTATTTTATACTATTTTTTCTATTTTGGTCCAAAAAGTTAAAAATTACCTTATTTTATATTTCAATTTGAAAATATAATCGATTAGGAAAATTTTTGGTTTTTTTGTTTTTGTTATGTGGCTGTTGGTCACATTTTAACACATTTCAAACAATTCAAACTACTGTCAAATTAAAATTTAGACAAACAATTTCAAAGTGAGTTAATTTTTAAAATACCTAAGATTTGAAGATAAGATGGAAGAAGAATTATCTTGCACCCCACCCAAGCTACGCAAAGTAGCGGAAAATACGCTAAATAATCTTAATTTTTAGAACTTACAATTTGAAGGTTATGTTTATAACGCGTGAAGGTTGTTGTTGTCACATGGTTGTCACCAACCTAACAAAATAAAATTTTGAATTCTTTTAGGAGTTGCTTTATGAAATCCAAATGAGTTTCATAAAGTAGTCAGTAAAGAACCAAAATAGAAAAAGTACTTTGCAACACACTTTAAATTAAATCAACCAAAAACTAAATAATTAAAACATGTATTTTAAAGAAAATTCTTAACACTACTGAGATTAATTAATTAATTCATATTAATTGGTATTTATATTAAAATAACACTTATGGCAATTATAAATATTAATAGCGATAGCGATTTCTCGACTTTTCCGGCAATAAATTGAGGGTTGCTTTACTTGCCTCTTCTTCTATTTCCGGAGGGGTACATGGATATCCTACTTCATCGCTTTCGTCCATTTTGATGTTTTTCTTCTAATCAAATGCAAATTTTGTAAAACTAAAACACTCGCAAAAATGGCGCAGGTTAACTGTGCAGTTTGTTTACATTTGTCATATATTGTTTATTTTCATAGAAACAGATCTATTGCCATAGTTTCTATGTACATACTTGATATTCCACGAAAAATTATGAAAACGTCAAACTGTTTAAAAAAATCAAATAGTTATTTTCGTATATTAAACTTCCTGGCTCTGTAGGAGTAGAAAAAATAGTGTGTAATAACACTTGTTGAAAGTCTTTTGTCGAACTCAAATGATTTTCATTTTCATTCGACAAAGCTGGACTTTCAACACTCGTTATACAAATAACTATTTTCTCTATCAACGTTTGATCACCTCTGTACCATTTACCCCTTAAAACATGAATGTTTAAATGCCGGTTCTAATACGTATAAAGCAATTTGTGTTGCTAAATACTTAACGGTAAGTGCTTTCAACTAACAATATAGGTATATTTAGTCATAACATGCATGAATTTAATTGTAGTAACAAACTTGTGCTAGTACTTAATAATTATTACTGCTGGCGGTTATTTCATACGTAGGCAATATGATTTGCAGCTAATCCTTGATGCTATTATTAAAGGTGATCTTATAAATTGTTTTCACTTTTGATAAGTGTGGTAAAATACACAAAAGCAGACTTTTAAAAGTTTTGTTTAACCTAGTCTATTTTGCGAAATTTTTAATTAATTAATCCGACTTCGTGTGTTGTAAAATAAAAGTCACGTTTTCCTTGTATTTTATCGAACTTACCTATCATACGTAAAACAATACTATTACTGCTACTACTATCAAGCATTATCTGAAAATCGAATTATCTAATTGACATACCCGTTAATAGTAAAATTAATAAGTAGATTAGAGCAAGTTTGTAACTACAGTGGGAGATTTTTTTTAAATATAATTTACTACGTTACTAGAGGGCTAAACGTGGTGAAAGACAGCTTCATGATTGGCTGGCTGACTACGTGTGTGTGTGCCATCTATTGAATCATTGTTTATTGAAATAAAAAAAAAATATTGTTTAGGATACTAGAAAACACAATTTGTTACCACATTTTACGTTATTGTGACATAATATTTAAATGGTAACGTTTAAAACTTAGTTTTTTCGGTTAGCATATATTAATTAGCACCACATTTGGCCCTGCTGACATCTAGCGGCTAATTTAAGAAATAGCGCAAAAACCTCCCATTTAATTCATGCCGTTTAGGCTACATTTATATTGTTAATTAAAAGCATTTAAAATTAATTTTTTTTATTGGTGCCCCATTTTACCTATTTAAAGCACGCCTCAGCGTGTTTAAATCGAACTTTCAAAAACGCGCGTTTTTTAAAGTTACCATGGCAACATCAACAACTCGAAAAACGTGAAGTCTAAATGACAATTTATTATTTATTAAAACAAATGACAATGCATTTAATCTGGCATATAAACTTGCAAATTCCAACCACTACAAAACCACTAAAACCGCTCGCACGCAACATCTAGTGACTTCAGCGCAACGTTGCCAAATGGTACAGAGGTGAATGAACTCTTACAGAGAACAGGAAATAGTAACCAAGAAAAAACTTTTGTTAAAAAATCAGAATTTCTAAAACAACAAAATTCAAATGAAATAGAAATAACAAAGAATTGATAAAAAGGGTTTTTCTTCCTTTAAGCAATTTAAATTTCTGAAAAAAAAACTATTTTTACAGAAGTTTTCAGTTTCGATTTTGGCCCAAACGGTGTTTCATGCCTATCGCCTAATTTTTGTTAGCTCCACAGAACATAAAACCCTTGTTATCTCGCTCCAAACATCAACCTGTTGGAATCTCTGCCTTTGGTGACGCCTGCGCCGTTACTTTTCACAAGTGTGCGTAAAATCGATTCGATTCCAAAGCCACTGAATCGCAACAAGCATTTATGTAAACATTTTGCGCAATGTTCTTGCCATGTAAATCTTACTAAACGTACTACGATAAAAGGCGGTATATCATTATAAATTAGTTACAAAATAACGATATCACAAATTCTCCTCGACCTTGATCATCAACATTGCATAAAAACACGATAATGAACTCCAATTTCCCAATCTGAATGGTATAAAGTGCTCAGCTCATCGTGTTCTATAAATTATAGTCATATGGTTCTCGGGAAGCTGACTAGTAGTAGGCCAATTCCGAATTATTACGAAGCAATCCTGTAAATTCGATCACTTACATATTTGATAGCAACGCGATTGTGCTGTCGACTACGGTCTCGTTTACCCACAACGCTGTTGAACAGATAAATCTTGAAGAAGATTGTGTCGTCAACGTACGTTTCCTGAACTGGCTTACTGGTTAATTGATGCTCTCCATGGCAGGTAAAGGTGGTTCGAATATTTCAGTCTCGCAGCAGCAGCAACAGTGTAAGTTCGTACACGTAGGAACGTGTTTGAAACAAGAGCCAATTATGGATTTTATCAGGCCCGATTTACCCTCAAGGTGCACGTGGAATAAGAATGCCGATCCCACGAGCAGTCCTCATACTGTTGTTCCTTTGTAAGTATTAAACATTTTCGAAAATTTAATTATTGCTGCACTTGTAGGATTTAATAAGATTTTTTCGTTTCAATTTGTAGGGCCCCACCAATGAAAATAATGCCAAATGTTCTTCATGCTATTGGAAATACTCCGCTAGTGAGACTCAATCATATTCCACAGTCCGAAGGGATTAAATGCGAAATGTGTAAGTCCTTTCGTTCTTATACTTGACAAAGATGGAGTTAGAACCGTTTTACTGTATTTTTTGTTGCTTTACAAAACCTTGGTGTAACAAAACTACATGTGGCTTCAGATTAGTACAGTCTTTCTTAGATTAATTTGTGTAATTTAACAAAATCTTCTTGCCACCATTATAAGTACTGATTTGACATTAATTTCTCAATTTTTTTTTAACTCAAAAGTTATTAAAAAATATGATTCATGAAGTAGTAGTAACAACAAACCTAACGCAGTCTTTGGCGTTTTGAATTATTCGGAGTTTTATTTATTTATTGTCAGCTTATTTCTGCTGCTAAGGCTAAACATTAACGTCGTCGTGGGTTAAAGAATAAATTCAAAAATTTAACTGTTGAGTTGTCTGATAAGCTAATGTTAACTATAAGACAGCAAGTTTTGAAAATGCTTTCCACGTTGGCAAGTAAATAAATATATTAGTTGAGTAGACACTTTACCTTAATACACAGTGGCGTAACTATAATGAAGCAGGTTTAAGCATGACTTAAGAACCCCGAGGTACGCGACGACCAAAGAAGGTGTAATAAATGTACTTTTAATGTTTTACTTTTGTTCCTCAGTTTTGTAAATGGCACCGAATGGGGGGCGCGGGGGGGTCTTCAACGTTTTGCTTAGGCGCCGAACATTTTTAGTTATGCTACTGTGATTAGGGTTACTATTATTTTTTTAATTGTTTAGATTTGATATGTAATCCTTAAATGATTTTAATTTGATGTTTGACTGGAAGAATATAAAAATATTCTCAAAATAAAATTGTAGATACTAAAAATAATCACACGCCAGTCCAAAAATGAAGTATTTACTCCATATTTTTTATTCAACACAGTTAATTAAAAGGTGATGCCAAATCCCTGTATTAAGACAATTTATTAATTCGTATTCTATAATTCCAATCTTTTATTTTTGTGATTTAAAACTACAAATAATTGTATGCATTGCACCATCTAGATTTGTATTTTTAAAATGGGCGTAGAGTGTCCCATAATTTAGATATTGTAGATATTGTTGCTTACCGTATTTGCAAACGTATGTATAACGTTGTACTGTACAACAGCGGTTAAGGTAACGCTGCAAAGGAAGCCCAGAGCGCACTAGTAAACAGAAATGCCTGGGGCATTAGTCAGCAGGCTCAGAATCTCGAAGTTGCAACCGATGTTTTTTAGAAAAACATATTCGATTTTTTGGAATAAGATTGCTAGGTAATTTAAAAAAACAGATACGATACAGTAAATTCATCGTGCAACAACTGATGGAGGGAGGGGCAAATTAATACCTGCACCTAAAACTTAATTTGTGAATCTTATTTTACTATCAGCAATTTAGTTGGAACGGAAATATTTTATCGTATTTATTAAATAAAGATCATAGATTTTCGATTTTCAAAAATTCATAGAGGGCGTCGCATAAAAATAATCGGACTGGGGGACACGAACCGAATTGTAGCTCATTCGTAGTTCTATAAGCTTACAAAGTTTTAAAAAATGGTGTGGCCAGTTTTCCAGCAATACTTGGTTAGAAATAGTCCAAAATTTTGAAAATATTTTCACTTCGCAGTTTTAATTTGTACAAAATTTCTCTTACATAGTAACATTGTGTTCCCCCACGGCTATTGTAATACCAAATTTCATCGAGATTTGACAACTCGTTTTTGACTAATAAGGCGTTAAAGTCAATTTTAAAAAATCATAGCGACAGTCTTTTTGAAGCTAAAATGCTCGTGAAAAAATCATTCAATTTGTGTTTCTGCCCACTATCATTATCTTTTTTAATGCCGCTTTTAAAAATATGCTACCAAAACATTCTAGTTTACCCTTAGTTATTTAATTTAGACTTACATCCAACTTTTTGCTGTCAAAGGAAAACAGCGTTAATAACATTTTACTTTAATTTGAAAATTTCGAATTTTTAAAATGAAATTTAGTTGTTTCATTATGTTGGTTCCTACATATTGCTACTTTCAATGTTCTATTTTTTTTAATTCAGGTTCTAAAACTGACAATTAAGGATATGAAACTCATTTAATACGTTCAGGCTTTGCTTCGTTGGAGTCTGTTGAAGTCCATATTATTATAAGTATAATAATAATTAATAACTTCAACAGATGTTTATTTTAATTTTATACGTATTTCAACATGTTAACATGTTATTATCAAATTGATCTCTCAAATTCACCATTATTAGAAGTTTTGGAATAAGAAATCAAGTCATCTGCAAACGTAAATAACCAAGATAAAGACATCAAGTTCTGTTGTTCCTATAGCAACACCATCGGTTTACTTTTTTAATCTTGCCTTTGACAATGACGTTTAAACACATTAAAATACGTATAGGGTTGAAATAAATATCTGTTGAAGCTACTAATTGTTATTTTATTTATATTGTTATATTAAATACTGTAAAAATTGCATGCATATTTATTACACTTTAAAAATTTCGCTTTAGTATTAGAATGTTTTTAACTTCGGATTTTGACGTTATGTAAAATTTTAAGTGAATTTTTGATTTTCTTCTAGTCTTAAATGTTAAAGTTTTAAGTTTTCTTTGCTCTTTAAATTTTTACAGTATGTACCAAAATAAATATCTGAACTGCCGTTCTAATATGAAAACTTATTATTTTAAATTAATTTATTGCCGTTCAGATCAATCTGTCCTTTAAGTTTTTCAAATTGTGATTTAAAGTCTGAATTCATGTTGATATTAATGTTTTTCTTACTAACAATGTTGTTTTTATTAGTCGCATTATGTTTATAATTTTCACAATCAATAATATACTTAAAATTTTAAAAATAAATTAACAACAAATAAACGAGCTCAATTAATTTTTTACAATAACATATTAATCGCCATAACATTTAATATTTTATGCGTCTTTATAATTTTATGATACCGAAAAAATGATTTTGGTTTCATTTAGTTTTGCTTGTGCTTGTTGCCAAGTGGTACCATACCGAATAAAAATAAACGATCTTGCTAATTTTTTGTATTGTACAATATTGTACGTCATACCTCATTGCAATATTATTATAGACGATTATAGACCTTAGGATCAATTTAACACTAATTTTCTAGGCGTTTTGTAGGAAAGTTTTTTAGTAAAAATAGACGAATGTGTAAATACAGTTTTAATTGTCTTAAAATAAAACTTTAACAATTACGTGTTTTTATAAACAAATACTTCATATAACAGGACCTAAACGTACATTAAAGGTTATGCCATAGTGCAAAACACGAACACGTTTGTTGTCTTACGGACTTGGTTTGAGGAAGCCCAAAATAGATCTGTGTGACTATGCTATTCAGTAACTGGAAGATAATTTAAATGTGACATTCCAGTTCAAAACTTCCTTTGCAAATAGTTATTTTTACATAACAAAATTATGAGAATACGCGAATGGAAGATATGTTTTTATCACTTAAGCATGTTTTTGTAGAATTTTATCTCAAAAATTATAATTTGCAAACACATTATAGTAGAGCATTTGAGTAAATTAATATTTTCCTAAATAACAGAACTTGTAGTTTTTAAAAATCACTGTTTTTAACATTCTAGATATATAAACAGGCATAATTTTAAATTCGGTTATAGCTTGTTTTTAAAAATTATTCTAAAATAGGCCTAAATTGGACATATAGTATATTTCTATTTTATGGTATTCAATTTTTTGTTTTCGTTGGGTATTGAAAAAAATTATTGGTTTCGCAAAGTTTTAAAACTTACAATTACATTAACTGTAAAAAATGCAAACATTTACGTTAAAGTATTTGTTTTATCCAAAAGTGTACCGCTACAAGATAATAATAAAAGAAAATTTAAATATCTGCATATGATTGAGATATCTTCAGGCATAAGTAAATACGACATTTCAACTTAGATTAGTCACTGTTTTACACCATGACACATGTTTGGAAACATTCTTAACATTTCTTTGAACTCTTGTTAGACTTATGTGCGTATTCTTTCGGTGCAATTAATACGTAACATGCCGGATGCAACAGGGAACCGGTTCACCTCCCTTTTTTTCGGTATTAAGATACTTAATTAAAATTTAATATAGTTAACACATGCATGGGGCCCTATTATTTGGCGCATATAATTAAGTAGGGGAGTATGCACCTAACTTCAGTGCACTAAGAGACCCATTACACTCACTTTTTTTTAAATTTTTAGTCACGTTTCTAGGATTTTCGGAGTGAATGGCAATTTTTTTAAATTTATATAATACATTTAAATTTTCCGCGCTGTAATTTAAGTTCAATTCACTGTAAAGTAAAGCTATACGCCAATTTGTAGAAGGGCAAAATAAGTTTTGTGCCATTTAACAACTTCAAACGCCGTTACAGTGTTGCGTAAAACAACTTGGAATAGACTAGAAGAAAATTTAGCGACAACTATAAAACAGCTATATAATTTGTTGTCGAATTATTGTAGGAATACTAGTATATGCATAAGTACGTTTGTAGGACTAGTATTATAATACAAAATAAAATTAATAAAAACCTATAGTTGTATTATGATACAACAATATGTCATCATGCCTGTGAAGATTTCGTAACTCAATACTATTTTTTTTTTCTATTTCCAGTGGCCAAATGCGAATTTTTCAACCCCGGAGGGTCAGTAAAGGACCGTATTGGTTACAGAATGATTGAAGATGCTGAAAAGAAAGGACTGCTCAAACCAGGTTATACCATTATAGAACCTACATCTGGCAATACTGGTATTGGATTGGCTGTAGCAAGTGCTGTTAAAGGCAAGTATTCAATAATCGAGCATCCACTGCGCCTACAAAATGTTAATAATAATAACTAATCAGTAATCGGTAGTCATGGGAAGACGACTACTGCCAAGGGATACAAGTTAAGATCGTAGCAGCTCTACAACACGCAAAAAATTACTACCTATCCTGTCTTATAAGATTTGCTGCAATCAAAATTCATAATAATCAAAATAAATTATAATTAATTGGGTGTTATACAATGTGTTTCTAAATTAAATACGTTAATTTATACAGTAGATATTTCATACAAAAATAAGATTTTTTACCCATTAAACTGCGGTTCGCAGCGTCCTGTTTCTGAGATACGGGCGTTGAAAAATTTTTAAATTTGTTTTTCTATTTCGGTTTTTTAAGGTTATTCTTAAAGCACTGTTTTAGCTAAAAAACAGTGTTTTAAGTGAGTCTTTTAAAGCATTGTTTTTAGTAAAATTTCACCAACAAAGATTGGTATTCATGATATTTTCATGATCAAATTTGGTAAATTTAGTAGGTATGCCAACGTATACATACTAAATTCACCAAATTTGATCGCAGCAATTTTTTATAACGTTTTTTTCATTAATTCTCCTCAATAGAAAAAATCGTATAAAAAACTCGTTTCATAAGGCGTCTTGACGCACTCGTCCATTGAAAAACTCGGTCGCTACGCTCCCTCGTTTTTCAATCTTGGACTCGTACGTTAAGACAATGCCTTATGCAACTTGTGTTTTAATATACTATTTTTCTCGATATTTTGGAAACGACGCGACGCAAGGTATTCAGACGAAAATTTGGGGGTGATTTTTACTACTGAGCGCCCAACATTGTACGAGTTTTTGTCGCAATATGTCCACCAGCGGCGTAGTTACGAGGGAGGTGAATCCCCTTTTATAAAAAATTATATTAGCACACTGATTAAATTCAATTTTTTTAAAACGTTGTTCATTAACACGAATGCATGTGTTTACACAGAGTCCAGCGTTTCTGAAATTTCGGGCGAATGCGCTATTTCATTGCAAGCACAGCTTTGTAAACTAAGCGTCAGTTATCTCGAAAACCGAGCAGTTTATGACCAAAATGTACAAGATCTTTTTTCCTTAAATTGAATGTAAAATTTAAATATATAATAAATAATTGCATTTAATCAGTGTGCTACCAACGTACACTGTTTAAAAAAAGGGACCAACCCCCTCCAAACTACGCCGCTGGTAGACATTATGCGACAAAAACTCGTACAGTATTGGGTGCTTACTAGTAACAATCATCTGCAAAAAATCAAATTTAAAAAAGTTTTCCATGCTCTGCATTTCAGAAACGGTGATTTTGCTGATAACAGGATATGAAAACAGGACACATTTTTGGTTCAAGTTGTGCAAATTGGTAGTAACAAAATAAAAAAAATATTTTGAACATAAAAGAAAATGAAATTACCGGTTTTCTAGGACATAAATATTATTGCAGATAAGTAGAAAATGTTACAAAAGATAAGCAATGTATTGGGACTTTCCCTGTATCTTGTAATTGCCCTAATTAAACTGATTATTAGCACAACTTTTAAACTGGTTATTACCAGCTTAAGAATTGTATCTAGAATTTTTGCATTATCTCACTTATAGTATTTAAAATGTTTCCTAATATGATAACATATTAAAATCTATAAGATTAGTTTTTGGTCATTCTAAACTGGTTTAATTTAAACCAGTTCTAAAATAAAAACCTATATGTAATCAATGTTTTCAATAACATTTCTTAGTACTTTCCTCATTGCGTTTATAAACATTTAATAACCCATTTAAAATATAACTTATTTTATAGTTCTTTAGGAAATTCTACAGTGTCATAATTCCTCTAAAATAAGTCTGTACTTCTATAGTTCACTGGAATTATTTTTCAGAAGTACCTTAGTATTAGTTCAGCACATTCTCTTGGAGAAAAATTCAGTATCTTATATGAGTAAAAATGGATATGACAATTTTGTAAAGTATTGTAAATTAAACAAATATTAACATTAACCAGTTTTATTTTAGCCAAGATTAAAAGTAAAAAGTTAGTGTTGCTATAGGAGCAATACAACTTGATGACTTAATCTTGGTTATCTATGCCTGCAGATGACTTGATTTCTTATTTATATGCGAGTACAATTCTTTTAGTTTTAATCATAAACACGCCCTCAAAACGTATAATTCTATTATTTACAGGTTATCGCTGCATTATTGTAATGCCAGAGAAGATGTCAAATGAAAAAGTAGATGTATTAAGAGCTTTGGGAGCTGAAATTATTCGTACACCAACAGCAGCAGCCTTTGATTCTCCTGAAGGCCTCATTGCAGTTTCTCAAAAAATACAAAAGCAAATACCAAATTCAATCGTACTTGATCAATATCGCAATGCAGGAAACCCTCTGGCACATTATGATTTAACGGCAGCCGAAATATACGAGCAATGTGAAGGAAAACTTGACATGGTCGTAAGTATCATTAGACAGAATACTAAAAATTTAAATCTAGTATGAGTATCAACGAAGATAGACTACATATGTATGTATATTTTTGTTCAATAGATTTTGGGAGCAGGTACAGGTGGTACAGTAACAGGTGTGGGGCGACGACTAAAAGAGCTTTCCCCTGATTGCATCGTGGTTGGAATGGATCCTGAAGGCTCCATATTAGCCGAACCAGAATCTCTAAACAAATCTGATGTTACATTTTATGAAGTTGAAGGAGTTGGTTATGATTTCGTTCCTACAGTCTTGGATAGATCTGTTGTTGATAAGTGGATTAAGACTAATGATAAGGAAGCTTTGCCCATGGCTAGACGACTGATAAAAGAAGAAGGGCTTTTATGTGGTAAGAATGATTCAATGATTTATTTACAAGTATGTTCAGAAGAAGTATCCATTTTTAATAAAATTGGTGTCTCCTGCTACGCTCAGAGTGATATAAAGTATTAAAAATTGTAACCTGCCTTTTTAAAAATTAGAGAAACCTGTTGCTGATACTGTGCCATACTGTTCCCATTTTAAATAATCTCGCGCCAATAGGTTTAAGTAGCGCCGTGGAGCGTTCCTAACATGCCTCCTTTTAGAAGACGTTGTTTTAATTTAGCCTACTGTTGAGCGCGTTATGGGATCCCGATCAGGATACGTAAAATTAAATCAATCGCAGAATTCTTGTTGTGTACGCTGTCTGTCTACACATCCCCACATAATTAAAATTTCAATTTTTTGTTTTTCCGTTAAGCAATGAACCATTTTTCTACTAGATCAGTCACAATAAATATGAACTTCAACGAAGTAAAGCTAGAATTTATAAATACAATAAATAACACTTAAACAGTACCAAATAAACTATTTTCAATAAACTGTCAACTAACAACTGCAATTTGTTTCACCATTATAAGTATTCATTTGTTTAAAATAAATCCATAGAAATTCCTCGGCTAATATCTCTTAAACTATAAAATCAATATTGCACAAGTGGATATTGCTGTTTGCAGAATCAAATGGAGAATCAGAATTCGTCAAAAAATGGAAAGTGGCCATTTTAGAAAATGGCTACAATGACATTGCTGAAAGGGTTGGGGGTAAAAAGAATTGACAACTATCACAAAAGATGCACCTTTAAAAAGTAAGGTTGGCGTGTCCGAGGATTTTGGCCACAGATGAACGAGAAATTTTTTATTTGGAGTGCTCCACAGCCAAAATTCGCTTTGTATGTAGAACTGGCCAAGCTTAAAAAGCACAGAACCTAAAACCTTTGAAAACACTGTAACTTTTAACCAAGGTGATTTTGGCTTTTCCCGCTAAAGATCAAAATTATTCTTGTTTGACAAGGTTTCATCAAACTCTTTAATTAATTAATTACTACAGAATCTATGAAAATTATATAATGTAATACTAATAAGTGTGTGTATTTAGGTGGCAGCAGTGGTGCAGCGATGATCTGTGGATTAAAAGCAGCAGCTTCGCTAAAGGAAGGTCAAAGATGTGTTGTGCTGCTACCTGATGGTATTCGAAACTATATGACGAAATTTGTTTCTGACCACTGGATGGAGGCAAGACATTTCATTCCCTGTGTCAATACTCAAGGGCACTGGTATGTTATTAAAATCATAAATTGCATAGACAATCTTTTTAAATAAAGTACCAAATTGTTAATGCTGATCAGGGTTGGGTTGTTTTAAAACAAACGTTTTAAAACAGCGTTTTAAAACATGTTTACAACACTTAAAAAAACCGCGGGTGTGTTAAAACAATAAACTTTTTCAAAAATTATTTTAACAAAACCTCAGCAAATTTTACTAAAAATTTATTTTTTTCAAACACAATAAACAGTAAAGAAAGTAGTGGAATTTAGATATAGATACTTAGGTACAAAGTTTTAAAGTTTATAAACAATAAAAATATAGTACAAAAATTAAAATATCGATTATTCAGTATTTTTGTTTAAGTGCTGAAATACGGCCACCAGTTTAGCACTTTTTTCGGCCCCTAACCTGTTCCTTAATTTGGAGTGAACGATTCCAAATGTAGAAAATAATCTTTCTACCCCTGCCGATGAAGCCACAGTAGAAAACAGCTGATTTGATAAACTCGATAATTCCGATGAAATAAACTGTTTCTGTGACTGCCACCATGTTAAAGAGCTGATATTCTGCACAGTGTGTTCATCAAACAAATACCGTTTAAACAGAGTCGCCATCGCTCGAAAAGATAAAATTTCTGGCATTACACATGGGTGATAGTCCGAAACAAATTGCAAAGCCTTATCGACTTCTTCGTCACTCAGTTTTCTCCCTCTATATTGTGGCTCTAATAGATTTGCTAAAAAATGAGAATCCGTCATTGCCATATTGTAGCGAGCTTCAACCAAATCCAGTTCCTTTTGATTACTTGAACCTGCAGGTTTTGCTTCGTTTTCAAAATATTTAAGCACCTCCTTCCAGATGTCGGTGGCATCAGTAATCGTACATGTGTTACTTTGACATTTGTCTAGAGCTACCGCAATGACTTTTAACTTTGCTAAATAGTCTTGAGCGTTCATTTTCATGTTAAGGTCTTCAACTTTTGCGATTATTTTCTTATCAAATATTAACCGAAATATTTGATAATCTGCTTAACATGCTCTGCAATCCCAGGTATTTCAATATCGTGGGCTAGTATATTAAAAATATGAGAAGAACATCCGTATGTGAGGATGTCATTATTTTGCAATTCGTTGGACTCTGCCAAAGCTTTTCGCATTTTTCCCATATTGGCTGCATTATCGGTGACAAAACTTCTCACGCTACATTTGAAATCCTTACATTTTTTAATGGACTCAACTGATAGTTTTATCAAATATTCGAAGTCATGGCTGTTGTCTTCTGTATTTATTGTGTCGATTAGATACACTTTGCCACTTTGCACATCTGTTAGGACTGTGCAAACAATTGCCTCTCTGTGCACATTTGACCAGCCGTCTAAGGACATGCACACACCTATTTCCTCCAACTCAGCTTCCGCTTCTGACAAAGTGAGTTGAAAGACTTCATCTAGAAGTTGTGTGCCTAGCCGTTTTCTTGTAGGAGGAGTATAGCCCGGACGCAGCTGTGTATAGAGTTTTTTAAATTGCAGATGCTCAACGTGACTAAATGGGGTGTTTGTGGCAAAAAAGTGGCTACTTGAAGATCTATTTTTTTGACTTCTTGAGGGGTAGTTCTTACAAAAAAGTTATCAAGATTACCACTTCCTCCACGTTTCTTTCCGCCGGTGGACGATTTAGATTTCAGTGAAGATGATAAAGTTTTTGGATGTGTGGTGGTAACACTTTGTGACGTACATGTTGAAACAATTTAACTATTTGTAAACAGATCTTATTTTGGTATTTAAAAAAATTCAGAAATTTGATGTAAATATTATGTTTTTTAGCAACCTCAATGCCTTCGTTTTTCACTTACTTGCATTGGCATTAATAGGAATAGCAATATCGTCGCGATCAGGATCTGGCATGTCGTCGTCAACGTCGTCAGAAATGTTTATTTCCATCCTCTGTTGATCTTGCAGCGAAGTGTCCTGACAAACACACTTTTCATGCTGCATTTTCATCCTTGCTACTACTAGTATAGGCAATTTTTTTTGCACTGTTTGCATTCCTCCTTAGCTACAGTTTTGATTCTACCCGCCGAATCCGTGCGATCAGTTTTCACTTTAATTTCGTTGAAATTTATCCAAATAGGATCTTTTTTTCGCCCCTGACTACTCAGAACCTCGAGTATAGTAACAGTTAGTTAAAAAATGAACTGTAGGGTATGACTGCAGGGACTGCACTAATTAGAATAAACAAAAACAATTCACAAAAGCAAGCACAAGCTCTTAATCATGATGACTCACTACCGTCTCCGCGTCAGGGAGTCCCCGACTCCGCATCAGTCACAATAAAAGTTGTAACAAAAGGCTATAAGACGAGATGGGCACCGATTCGTCCAACTTCTGATAAAAGTTTGAAGCAAGCATTAATACCTACATTTACGACGCTTAGCGCTCTGCGTAATAATTATTACTGCTGAATTTTTAATTTTGTCTGCTTTAAAATTTGTTTTAAAACATGTTTTTGGTTTTAAAACACCGTTTTTTTCGATGGTTAAAAAAAACTGTTTTAAAACAAAAAAAAGCTGTTTTAAATGAAAAAAAAACTGTTTTTTTGTTGTTTTTTTTTAAAACACATTTCTTCCCAACCCTGATGCTGATTTGGCCATTCTATAAATTAAAATTGACTTGATTTTTGGTTGTTAGGTACCTACGCCAAATATTATTACCTACTATTACTAACCTTCACTAAACACTTTGTTTAATGCAAAATCAAAAACAGATGATTTGCTAAAATCAGGCATTTACAAATTAATCTGTTTGCATTGTAATTCGGTTTATATAGGCCAG
This sequence comes from Ctenicera cuprea, assembly GCA_958336395.1. Lineage (NCBI taxonomy): Eukaryota > Metazoa > Arthropoda > Insecta > Coleoptera > Elateridae > Ctenicera > Ctenicera cuprea. Next base: position 26,971,905 of record OY284486.1, read on the forward strand.
ACAATTAGAAATTTTTGATATTAGGTATAAAGAACACGTACGCTGTTACAAATGCAAACACCCACATAAATCCAATTACTCTAAACAATTTCTAGAACACAATCATGTAATGACATGCAGTAAAACTATCAAATGTTTACACTTTTGTGATGATAAACATAAATGAAATGTACTAGAAGCTTTTGAAATTCACAAACATTTAAAAACTGTACTGTTGATAAACGAGCAAATTTATCTCTTAAATTCACCGTTATTAGGCGTTTTGGAATGTTGCATTGTAAAACCTCTGTCACATCATAGATACTGTTACACAATAATTTGATTTAAACAAGATTCCACTGGATATTATTTGCGCATATAGATTGAATTTAGAATGTTATCAGTCAGGTTTTTTGCTAAAGATATATCTGTTTCCTTTATAATTAGCTAGGGTTGAGTCGCACATGTCTAATTTTTGCACCAATGAAGCAAGCGACTGTATTTTCGTGGCTTATTGTATATAACTCAATTTCGATGAAATTTGCACATGTTCACTTACTGTATTGACCAATTCAAATATTTCTATTATTATTAAATTCATGAGGAAGATTACTTATAAATAGTATGACACTTGTAGGGAAGATTTTTTGGTTTTTATTCTCAACTGTAGGCATTCACTAGATTAAAACAAGTCTATGTTTGTAGGTGGTGGGATGAAAAGGTTGCAGCACTCAAATTGCAAGCTCCTCTAACAATATCAACATCAGTGACATGTTCTCGAGCTTTAATGATAATGAAAAAACAAGGATATGATCAACTTCCAGTTACTGATGAACACAAGTAAGTTCCACAATACAAGTTTAATATAAAAGCAAATTCTCCAAAATCAAAACACAACTTATAATTGAATAAAATAATCAATTTTTTTTTGTAATTTTAAACTATGTATGCAGCGTGAGTCGTTTAAATGTCACTCTCATACTATTTTCTAAACTATTGAGAATATTAAATTTTTTCCTTTCCTACATTGTATTCCAAATTTTTCTGTACTGTATCTACTGTGCATCAATGATTTAACATTTTTAGACCCTTCAATTACAATAATTTCGAGAAAAATTAAATAAACTGATTCAAGTAAGCAGACCCTGGATCTAAACAAAAACATTTAAAAATGTTCGTTCATTTGTTTAGGCATTGTTTAGTTTAGATCCACCAACTTCTATCAGTCATTTAACAAGATATTATTTTCAAAATGTATAATAATCATTTTTGTAGAAATGAATTACTTGATATGGTATTAGTAAGGGTGAAGCAGAATGTGTTATTATTAAATGAATTAAAGTACATTTTTTTTATTTATTGTAAATAAAAGTTAGTATCATTTAAAATGTTTTTGTTTAGAGCTTGCTCATTTGAACTAGTTTTTTACATTTTTCTCGAAATTGTTGTAATGTAAGAGTATCAAAATGTTATATTATTGAAAGGAAAAGAAAATCTTATCTAACTGCCTAAGAAAACATTTATATCGCTATTCTTACAAAATTATTGATAGTCACTGCTCAGTCAGGTGACATTACAGAAAATGTTGGGGTGTGGCATAAAATAGTTCATTAGGCTCCAAACAACTTTTATTAAAAAAATAATGATATTCTCAATAGTTTAGAAAATAGTAGGGGGTTACATGTAAATGATTGACTTTGAATAATTCTTTTTTCATTTCAGTGTACTAGTGGGTATGGCAACTATGACAAACCTTATGAGTATGTTAGTTAGCTCAAAAGTACAAGCCAACGATCCAATTAGTAAAGCAGTTTCTAAACAATTCAGAAAAGTTACTCCAGACACCAATTTGGGATTGGCATCTCGCATACTTGAAAAAGATTCGTTTGTGCTTGTAGTTCAAGATCAAAAACAAGGTAACTTTCCGTTTGATCTCTGTATTGATTACTTTCAAATTAATTACCTTTACGATTGTTGTAAAAAAAACTTGAAAGGCAGAAATAAGATTAGTAGGCATTATTTTTAGGATATTATCTGCTCTTATTAAACGTTGCATTAATCAAATAACGATTCCCATTTCTGAAGCGAGATAATTTACCAAAACTTATTTTTCAGTGCTTCAAGCTGATACTCTAAATAAAGCAGAAGAAAATATAGTTGGGATAATTTCAATAGTAGATTTACTACATTATATTACAAATAATAATGAACATGAAGGCAGTATGTCATCTGATATGCATCCTCATAATAGCAGTCAGAATGGATCAGCTACAAATTAATATAAAAATCGACCAATTTTACTTTCTAAGACTTTTATTGCATTTACAAAGTTAAGGTTTTCCAACAAAATTAATATTTAATTACCTAGATTAAAACTTAAATATGAGATAATTTTTCATTCTTGGAATATAAGATTTTAATGCTATTAATTCAATGAAATATTTTTGATGCCGTCTACAAAATTTTTATATTAATGGTTTTAGAAAATAAGAAATGTGATCTGTACAAGAATGTAAGTTTCAACCTAATAAAACATTTAATACAGAATTTGCATACTATTTTTGAATTGTGTATCCTTTTCCATCATACACATATTAGGTACCTTTAAATGGGCATACTTTTCTTGGTAAGGGTTTATGAAACCAGAAATATTAAAAATTCATATTTATTGTCAAAATTGGAGTTTTTTTGCCGAAGTTTTACTACACCTACGTAATTAAGCCCTACGGTTTACACTTTTATAAAGGCAGATGCAAAAAGACTTACATTTTTTGTTGAAAATATGGACAATATTGTCGCGTGTCGCGTCTATCTGTCAGGAGGCGGCTAGACAGACCGCTCTGGCATGCAACGTTGTCACGGTTACTTGCTAATACTACATCCCCCCTTATATTAAAAGTTCAAAGGGATGTTGTAGATTGTAACACTAATGAGTTAAACTGCACTTATTATTTACAAATCTCGTCCATTTCGAGTCTTTACTTTTTCGACATTATCGGCACTAACGGTTAATGATTGCAACCCGAAGTGCAACCACAGCGATTACGCGGCGGTCTCACTAGACGTCCAGATCGCGTAATATAGTTTTGTGCATTGTCTGGAATAACTCTTTGTTCTGCATGTCTTGCATCCACTATATTGTTTTGAGTGTCGTTGTCGATTTCTCTATTATCCTCTATCTCTCTTCTGTCTTCATTCTCCTCTCTTCTTTTCCCCTCTGTTTCAGGATTAGGTTCCATAAAATCGTCTGGCAAGTCAAAATCATGTTCTGCTAGCTTTAACGAGATGTGATCTGTTTCTTCTATATGGAGTATTGTCAGCAATTACAACATATGATCTTGGCTCTGGGCTTTCGTTTACTACGACTCCGTATTTCTTGACATTTGTTATCCACACGCGATCATTTATTTTCAGAGGTGATAGAGAACGAGTTCGATGACGTTTATTGAAGTTTTCTGTGTACTTTTTTATTTCCGTTTCTCGTTTTTGTCTAAATTCTTCAATGTATGGCCATGTTGGTATCAATTTGTTTTTGTTGACTGGTAAGGTAGATCTAGGTGTTCTTCCCATTATTAACTCAGATGGGGTGAAACCACATTCTAGTTTTGATGTGCGATAACTCAGAAGTCCTAAATTTGGATCATCGCACTTTAGTAAAATTTTCTTTGCTGTTTTCACTGACGACTCTGCTTGACCGTTCGATTGAGGGAAGAGCGGGCTGCTGGTGGTGTGGATGAAACCCTATTTTTTTGCAACTTCTTTGAAATGACTACTATCAAAGCATGGTCCATTGTCCGACCTAATCGTTTCGGGTATTCCCCATCTAGCCAAGATCGAGCTTAGTTTTGCAGTTACTTCTTTTGCTGTTTCAGAGCTGAGTGATCCTATTTCCAAGTATCTTGAAAAATAGTCGACAACTATGAGATAGGTTTTTCCTTTTGCCTCACACAAATCTACGCCGATGGTTTGCCATGGGTATTCTGGTACTGACGATGGTTTCAGCGGTTCAACAGGCTTTGCTCGAAGTTCGATGCACTTTTCGCACGTTGCCACTTTGTTTTCTATATGTGAACTGATTTTTGGCCACCAGACAGTTTCATTTGCCCTACTACGACATTTTGTTACTCCTAAATGTCCAACATGTAGTCTTTCCAACATTTCGGTTCGGAGAGTAGGTGGAACATATATTCTGTTGCCATATGAAACGAGTCCATCTATTATAGCCATGTCATTTTGAAATTGTGAGAAAATCTTATCTTCTACTGGTAGCTCTGAAAGTTTTGGCCATCCAACATTGATATATCTATATAATCTTGTGGTTTGAGCATCAGTTTCCTGGGTTTTTCTGATTTGCTCTAGTCTGACGTCGGCAATAGGTAGAGATTTTATTTTATGTCGCACAAAGTATTCGACTTCTTCAACAAACAATGCGTCAGTGCCGGGATCGGAAGATATTGTAGGACTGCGTGAGAGTAGGTCAGCGACAATCATGTTTTTTCCTGGGATATATTGAACCTCATAAGAAAACTGCATGAGTCTCATTCTAAACCGTTGAATTCGCGCTGTTAAGTCTGCGATTGGTTTGGATTCCAGTAATTCTACTAATGGCTTGTGGTCAGTTAAGATGGTAAAGGTTGTGCCAATCAAAAACTGCTTGAATTTTTCACATGCCCATGTTGAAACTAAAGCCTCTCTTTCGACTTGCGCATATCGTTTCTCCGTCTCTGACATAGTTCTTGAAGCGTAAAAAATTGCGCTCCAACTACCGTCGTTCTGTTGTTGTTCAAGCACAGCTCCAAGGCCGTACGAACTTGCAAGTGTTATGGCATCTATAAAATCTTTTTTGTATTTTCAGATGGAAATCTGAACTGAACTTCTTTACCATTAACTAGTTTCAACTTAACTGTGTCGACCGACGGGTAGGATGTTCGATATTGTAGGACTGCGTGAGAGTAGGTCAGCGACAATCATGTTTTTTCCTGGGATATGATTGAACCTCATAAGAAAACTGCATGAGTCTCATTCTAAACCGTTGAATTCGCGCTGTTAAGTCTGCGATTGGTTTGGATCCCAGTAATTCTACTAATGGCTTGTGGTCAGTTAAGATGGTAAAGGTTGTGCCAACCAAAAACTGCTTGAATTTTTCACATGCCCATGTTGAAGCTAAAGCCTCTCTTTCGACTTGCGCATATCGTTTCTCCGTCTCTGACATAGTTCTTGAAGCGTAAAAAATTGCTCTCCAACTACCGTCGTTCTGTTGTTGTTCAAGCACAGCTCCAAGGCCGTACGAACTTGCAAGTGTTATGGCATCTATAAAATCGTTTTTTGTATTTTCAGATGGAAATCTGAACTGAACTTCTTTACCATTAACTAGTTTCAACTTAACTGTGTCGACCGACGGGTAGGATGTTTCGATATTGTAGGACTGCGTGAGAGTAGGTCAGCGACAATCATGTTTTTTCCTGGGATATATTGAACCTCATAAGAAAACTGCATGAGTCTCATTCTAAACCGTTGAATTCGTGCATATCGTTTCTCCGTCTCTGACATAGTTCTTGAAGCGTAAAAAATTGCTCTCCAACTACCGTCGTTCTGTTGTTGTTCAAGCACAGCTCCAAGGCCGTACGAACTTGCATCCGCAGCTACTCGGGTTGGTCGACCTGGTTCAAAATGAGCAAGTATGGGTGCACTTGTTAGTGCTTTTTTAATTTTGTTGAACGCCTCTTGTTGGCCTTTTCCCCAAACAAAATCGTTGTCTTTGTTCAAGAGTTGGTGAATTGGACTAGCCATCTCTGATAAGCTCGGTAAAAACTTCGCGTGAACTTGAACACATCCTAAAAGTTGTCGCACTCCGCTAACATCTTTTGGTTCTGGCATCTTGAGAATTGCGGTGAGTTTCTCGGGGTCTATTTCTATACCGTTGTGGGATATAATATGCCCCAAAAATTTCAGTTTTGTTACACCAAAAGTACATTTGTTTTTGTTCAATCTTATATCCTTGTCTTGACATCGCTGCAATATTTTCTTTAACCGTTCATCGTGTTCTTTACGTGTGCTACCAAATACGAGAGTATCATCTGCTACATTTATTATACCATCGAGGGCTTCCGCCATTTCTCGCTGAAATCGTTCAGGGGCTGAGGTGATGCCCATTGGAAGTTTCTTGAAAGCATAGCGACCAAAAGGACTTATAAATGTTGTCAGAAGTTGTGATTCTGTGTCTAATGGAACGTGATAGAATCCTGCTGTTGCATCAAGTTTTGAAAAATATCGGGCATCAGGACTTATCTGGGCTAAAGATTCTGATATATCCGGTAGGACAAGTTTTTCTGTTAAGACATTTTTGTTCAAAACTGTATAGTCTACACAAATTCGAACCGTATGATCTTGTTTTGGTACAACAACCATCGGAGCGCACCATAGAGTCGGTTCAGTGACCTTAAAGATTATGTCAGATTTTTCTAGACTCTCTAAATTTTCTTTAACCGCATCTTTCAAATGAATGGGTACTCTTCTAGGAACAGCTATCGAAAAAGGTCTTGTTCCGGATTTTAATGAGATTTTGTATTTTTTTCCTAAATTTCCTATGCCTTGGAATAATGAAGGATACTCATTTTCTACAGATATTGCATCAGCCCAAGCAAGCATATTTAGAGCCTCTACAGCATTTCGACCTAGCAAATTTGAGTGCAATTTATCGACTACGTATACTTCTGTATCAAGCAAATTATTTTTCCAACTCATTTTTACTTTAAAAGTAGACATTAATTTTGTCGCCGGATGCTGAGAGTAAAGGTTTACGTGGTACAGTTAGCTTAATGTTCTTAAACTGTGACAAAATGTCCGATTTTATAACGGTAACGTCCGCTCCAGTGTCAATTTTGAACTTTACTGGTACGCCACTGACGTTTACTATGACTTTCCATGGCTCAGCGTTTTCAGAATCTACTGATCCAAGAAAAAATATATCATCATCGCTTACCACAGACTTCGGTACGACATCTGAGTTACCAATCTCTACAGATTCGACTTTGCCGTGATCGGATCTTTTATTGTTGATGTGCTTCGTTCTCGAAAAACACTTAACTGCCCAATGACCGTTGCTTCCACACTTTTTGCATTCGTCGTTCCTAGCTGGACAGCTGATGAAAGCATGACGAGGAATCAAACCGCATTTTCTACACTCTTTTCCTTCTTGGTTTTCCTTCTGCTGATTTGTACTCTCATTTTTCTTGCATTTATTTCCATAGCTCTTTTTTTGTTGATTATTTTCCTTCTTCTTGGCCCCCTTTTTCACGAAATTTACCTCCGCCGCTGTTTCTTGCGTGTCAACTTGGCTATAATTCACTGGTGCAGGTGCACTTGAACGTATAACTACCTGTTGCTTTCTTAAGGACTCGGCTAAACGTACTCGCCTGATAACTTCGTCTAGAGTGTCGTCTGGGCGTGACTGTAGTTGTACTGACAGTCTGCTATCAGCTAATCCCGCAATAATGCGTAGTTTTATCATCTCTGATTCTAACGTTTCCCATTCGCACGATTGGGCCATCGTGGTTAAATCTGTTACGAAAGTATCACATGGTTCTTCTGAACTCTGTGTTCTTTGTAAGAATTTGACTCTTTCGAAGACTAGATTTTTCTTCAAATTATAGTAGGCGTCGAATTTGTTGAGTACAGTGTCGAAATCCTTGATCTCCGTCTCGGACAGGTGAAATGATTTTAGAATATTTTCAGCCTTTGAGCCTAAGTGACCTATCAAGTAGTCTACTTGTTGTTCTGACTTGTATGTAACTAAAGCTATGCGTTTATATCTCAAAAACCTTGTTTTCCACTCCTGCCAATCCTCGGTCTGGAATGAGAATTCCGGCGGTGGGGGAACCGGAGCCGGAACATTAGCCAATGCCGCCGTATTTTCGGTTCTGGAACTCATCTGGTTTTGTTGGATTTGCAACAACTGTGTTATCAACTGCTGTTGTTGGAGCAACTGAGCTTGATATTCTTCAGCGCTCATGATAATTCACTTTGTTTTAACGTTTGAACTCGATATCTTCCGGCGCACCTGTACGTCACACTTGAGTTTGCCTGAAGTCGGTATTGAAAACGATTAATACAAATTAAAGTTTATGTGAAAAGACGTGATGTACGCTAAATTTCACCCCGATACGGTAGATAACTTTCCGTATGGTTTTTTTTCGCACAAAATTAGCCCCGCTGTTACAATTTCGGTACGACCGCTGTCACCATGTAGCGTGTCGCGTCTATCTGTCAGGAGGCGGCTAGACAGACCGCTCTGGCATGCAACGTTGTCACGGTTACTTGCTAATACTACAAATATTACCGATTTATATTCACTTAATTTTGACATTTTCCAATTACTGAACGTTAATACACTTCTATAGTAGAACTAATGTCCCGGATAGGCTTTTTACCAAGGATAAAATGCACAAAAAACTTCAATCTTGACGAAAAATATGAATTTTTTGCGTTTCTGACTACAGTAAATAACTACCCTTTCCTTAAGGACTTCAATTAAAATTTAACGGTGCAAGTACCTACAGTATAGGAATGTGGCATTTTAATTCTTTTTTTAAATATTTAGCAACAAGTAATACCACAGTATTAGCAAGGCATTCAAATCTGTAAGAAAATTTTGTTAGTATAAGCTAACAATAATTGTAATTTATTGTAAATAAAACAATTCTTAACTTCAACAGGTTTTTTATTTTATCCTTGTACGTATTTCAACGTGTTCACACGTCATTATCGAAGGCAAGATTAAAAGTAAAGAGTTGGCGTTGCTATAGGAACAATAAATCTTCATAACTTGATCTTGGTTTTTTATATCTGCGTCCAGATGACTTGATCTCTCATTCCAAAACGTCCAATAACGGTGAATTTAAGAGATGAATTTGTTTATTCATTAAAGGTACAGATTTTTAATGTTTGTGCTTTTCAAATGCTTCTAGTATATCCAACTTACGTTTGTCATCACAAAAGTGTAAACATTTTATAGTGTTATTAGATGTCATTGAATGATTATGTTCTAATAAGTGTTTAGTGTAATTGGATTTATGGGGGTGTTTATACTTGTAACAATGTACGTGTTCCTTGTACCTAATATCAAAATTTCGAATTGTTTGTCTATATAAACAATTACAGTGCGAGCAATTTAATTTGTAGATTCCTGATTTTAGTAAATTAAAAATTGTTTTATTTTATATATATTAAATTAAAATGAACTTTAACGAAGTAAAGCTCAAACTTATAAATAAAATAATAATAATTGTATTTATAAATTCTAGCTTTACTTTGTTGAAGTCCATATTTATTGATTATAGATACATAAAATGCTTTATTATTTCAACAATATTTTTTTATTTTCACTTTATATGTATTTCAACATGTTTACATGCCGTTGTCAAAGGTTATATTAAAAAGTAAACGGTCAATGTTGTTATTAGCAATAGAACTTGGTGACTTGATCTCGGTGATCGTCTGCAGATGACGTGATTTCTTATTCCAAAATGTCCAATAGAGGTGAATTTAAGAGATCAATTTGCTCATTCATTAACGGTACAGTTTTTAAACGTTTGTGAATTTTAAAAACCTCTAGTAGTATATCTAATTTACATTTGTCATCACAAAAGTGTAAACATTTTATAGTATTACTAGATGTCATTAAATGATTGTGTTCTAGTAAATGTTTAGCGTAATTGGATTTATGTGGGTGTTTGTATTTGTAACAACGTACATGTTCTTTATACCTAAAATCAAAATTTCTAACTTCAGGCTTTTAGGTAATGGCTAATGAACCGTACCTTACATTCCTATGCGCGCACACATGCAGCTGGCACTTCTCTACCGTTTTAGCGATATCCTGCCAGTTCGTAGTGGCACAGATAAAAATGCGGGTGTACTGCTTTTTACTGCATAAATGGTTGAGGGGTCGAATCTCGGTTGGGGCCAAAATTTTGTTATTATTTTATATTGCTTTTTTTTAAATAAAGTTGGTCTTTGCGGTCTGCTCGAGGGTATGGTTAAGAGCAGTTATATTTTTAAAGAAAAAATACGAAAACAAAGTTGCGTTTGCTCACTGAGATTGACGGCATACTAACTGCGCAACTCTAACTGAGGGTACGGTTGTAGATGGTAACTGACCGCCTCCAGTTCGCCAAGGAAAAGAGGTTATGCTTGGCTTGCTTGTCGCCTGGCCACTATCTCAAGGATTGCTCGAGACAGAACCCTTGCAAACATTGTTTAACTCAGAACCATTCATTGCTTCACATGGATAGCAAACCAAAGAAAGAGTTGAGACCTCAACCGCCCGTTGAGCATCCAATCATCACCCCTGCAGTACCCGGTGCTTCGCTTCAATGAGCAACTACGCTTGACGTGTATTCGCTTTAAACTTACACGTCGAATGGAACTCGTTATGTCCAACTTGCTACTGTTCAGGCAGATGTCCAGGATTAGTGGGACAACCAAAATGTTCGACTGCTCATCGATAGTGCAAGCCAATCCACGTTTATTACTCGAGCTTGCGTTGTGCGACTAGGACTGGAAAATCGTCTTACTGCGGTTCACGTCTTTGGAATAGCACAGACAGCGCTTGGAGTTTCAAAAAAATTGGTACGTTGCAGTTTCAAGCCTGCGAAGACAGTGGAACAGGAAATACAAGCATTGATTGTGTATAACATTACTGACTGCCCATCGAAGTCGTTTCAGGCACAGTTTTGGGAACAGTTGCGTGGACGCCCGGTTGCCGACCCTACCTACTATCGATCTCAACCGGTGGATATCCTGTTGGGAGCAGACTGGTTTGGTTTTGTTATGCTAGGCAGACCTGTCTAAAGCCCACCTGGCTTCCCAAGCCTGATTGAAAACATTTGGGAATATTGTTTATTAGGTCTACTCGAACAAGCCACTACAGCCATCCAAAATTTCTACCTGACTACTGAGAACAAGTTGGACCTATTAATCCGACGTTTTTGGGAGGTAGAAGAGATTTCATTGGTCAAAACCCTCGGCCCTGATGATACGGAATGTAAAAAGCTGTATAAGTCGACAGTTTCTCGTCTAAAAGATGGCAAGTACGTGGTAGCCCTGCCCTTCCTGCTATCGGCGCCAAAGTTAGGTGACAGTTGTCAAGCCGCCTCTCGCAGGTTTTAACTTCTGGAAAGGCGTCTTACACAGAATCCTGTTCTACGAGAGCACTATAATGCATTCATGCTAGATTATGCTGACCACGGGCACATGGTTTTAGTTCCCCCCTATCCTTTACCGTTGGCATCGACGTGCTTCATTCTGCACCACTGCATATTTTTACTTTCCTATACTTTCAGTATAGGGAAGTATTGATCTTATGCAAAATTTCAAAGTTGAGATTTTAACGGAAATAGTCGGGGGGGGGGGGGGTCCATGGACCCCAAAAAAGTAATTTTTAAAAAATGTCTGTCTGTGGGTGGGTGGGTGGGTCCGTTACGCTCCATATCTCCGGAACGGCCGGACCGATTTTGATGTGCTTTGGAATGAGGGGGTATATCAAAAATTCACCGACAAAATAAGCTTTTAAAAAAACCGAAACCGGAAGCGGAAGTTAGACATGTTTTTTTGGTAGCATTTTTTTCAGAAACTGAATTTTGGAAATTTTAATAGTGGAGATTAAAGAAGGCCTTAGGACAAATCAAACGATTTTTTACCGAACTCTCTAGCTTTAAAATGGCGGCCGCTACGAATTTTTGAACATTTCGACTTTCACGCCCATTTACTCAAAAACCAGTTATCTGATTGGAATCAACTACATCTTGTTTGGTAGCCGTTCAAGGGTACTATACCATGAAATATAATTAATTTTGAAAATATAAAAACGATCGCAATGACATCACTCCAAAATTTTGGAATTTTTCAAAAAACTATATCTCAAAAACTGCCCACACGTTTTTGTTTAAACTTTTTAAGCTGATAGAGCTGGGAATCTTCTACAATTTGTTTTTTTTGCGCATTGCTATAATTTCACTGTGACGCCCTCTATGAATTTTTGAAAATTGAAAATTGGTACCCTTTTATTTATTTAACGGGGGGGCAATAAAATATTTCTGTTAAAGCAATATAGCTCATCATTGATAGCAAAATCCGAATATTATAATATTTTTTTGATATTTTAATATTTAGGGGGGGCTACTGTCCCCCCCCCCCCCCAAATATTTTCGCTACAAAATTTGAAAATTGATTTCTTCTTTTGTTTGCTCTAGGAGAATCTTTTTACAAAAAATCAAAAAATTGAATTTTTTGCCCCTTGATAATCTTTTTGTCTTTAGAAGAATTTCACATACTTTCTACAGCAGTTGTATTCTTGTACTAGTCGTTTAATGTTCAGTGTAGGCTAACTTTTTTATTTTAATAGATAGACTCGCAAACCCAAGAGCAAAGTTGTAGGGCAAGTTCTTCTCGATTGTATTTAAGAAAAACTTGAGTTTCCAATTTTAATATGGCGGCCACGGTAAAAAATAACTTTTTTTTAAATAGAAACGTGGCATTTTGGCTTTAAAATCAGAAAGGTTTTGAAATTCTAAATACAAATTAATAAGAGTAATTTCTTGCTAAAAATAATACTTCTCGAGTTATTAATATATTTTCAAATATCAATTTCCGCGCTTCCGTTGATTCAGTCCGAATATTTTACCCAACCTTATGCTTGCAGCGCAGCGGTCGGTCTTTCTTCAACCGCTTCAAGATGTTACAACTTATAAGAACTATTTACTTTAACTAGTGTTATATTTTGTTGTCAGTAAAAGCCTTTTTATGTCATTTAAATTAAGTTTATTTGATAAAGTATAACGAATTACAAATTAAAGTTAGCAAGCTACAGAACGAATACAGTGCTGACCCTGCAACCGTCGCCAGCGATCTCCCTAAAAATCAGTCCATAACCAATTTTGTTTTCTTGTTTACAACGGTTACGAGTCACACATGTTTGGACATAAATCTCAGATCACTACCCTAATAAACAAGTCAAAATGAATGTGTTTTCTTAAAATACTAACAATACCGTTTCAATAAAATATATTTTAGAAGGTAGTTTTCTTAAAATACTAACAATTCGGCCCTTCCTGCATTATGCGACGTCCTCGTCGTCATTTCCATGAATTTGATGACCCACATCTGGATACTTAGAGACTAATTTAAGTCGATCTACAGGCAGCACTGCAGTATAAATTCGAGAACTTTGTTGCTCACCCTGTATGTCGCTTACTACATATCTATCATTGCCTAAATCTTTTACAATTGTATAGGGTCCTCGATATTTAGGTGTTTGTTTTCTACTTTCACCGGTTGAAGGTGCTTCTGATCGTACTAACACTAAATCTCCCACCTTATACAACATTGGACTTTTCCTACCCTTATTGTAATATTTAGATTGCCTATCCTTATTCCTCTCTAAGAGCACTTCTACATTCTCTAGAATTTTCTGATTTCCCAATTGTTGATTTAGTTCCTGAATTTCCTTTGACAACGGATTATCTGCTAATCCCGAACTCTTATAATTAAACACAATACTAAAAGGTGTACGTTTAGTTACTGCATGTACAGAATTATTAACTGCCCACTGTACATCCACTAATTTTCTATCCCAATCATCTGCTTCTAAATTACTAGTACACGTCGCTAAACATGTTTTAATCACCGAGTTAACTTTTTCGATTTGTCCATTTGATCTTGGAGTTCCTGCTGCGATTTTAATATGCTGAATGCCAAAACCTGACACAAATTCTGCAAAACAATTTGAATCAAACGCCGCGCCCCTATCGCTAATAATTCTGAAGTAACTTTTATTTCTTAAGGGTGGTAGTTGACACTACTGCTAGTGAGGGTGAGCGAAGCGAGGGGTAGAACGGGCAGTCGGGCGAGTAACGTGAACCGGGGTAAAAGCAGGGGATGCTTGCGCACACACGCCTAAGTATTAGCTAATGTATCTACTTTAATATAATTATCGTTTAATCATTCATAAAGGTTTGTTTTATTCGATATCCTGACCTAAAGATTACTACAGTTATCAGAAGTGGGATTTATACCAAAAACACGTGCTTTTGTATGTGAACAGATTAAAGTGGTAACTGATCGAGGTGGTGTTGTTTTGTTGTGTGGAGCTTTACGGGGCATCAAGTGTAATTTTCAGTGTTTTGTCCATGGTTTGTAACGATTGTTACAATTGGACTGAAAAATACGGAAAATAAAGGTGGATTGCTCAGATAAAGAGAGATTGTCAACAAACATGGCTCCGGGTCCAGATGAAGCTCACGGTGACTCATCGTCCCGCTCAACAAACGGTGACGCTAGCGAAAATGGCGGAACAGAAGGCCAACCGCGGTATTTTCAAAACATCCGTCAAATTTTACCAGAATACGATCCGGTGAAAGATGAAATCTCAATTGAAGCATGGATATTGAAGATAGAAGAATATGGAAAATTAGACGACTGGGATGCAACAGCAATCAAACATTTCGGTTTATCGAAATTAACTGGTGTCGCTAGAAAGTGGCGTGACAGCCTACAACCGGATTCAACGAGAAGTTGGCAAGATTGGGCCAAGTTACTTAGAGAAACATTTGGATGTACTGAAAGTACTGTAAGTATTAGACTAGAAGCTCAAAATTATAAATGGAAAAATAACCAAAATATCACGGAATATTTTTTTGAAAAATTGGCGAAATGTAATAAATGCGAAATGAGTATGAATGAAACGATGGAATGGATCGTTGACGGGTTAAACAACACTAGATTTCGCGACTATTTAGGTCCGTTAAATAAATATACGACCACCAGTCAATTGTTGCAAGATTTGAAGGCAGGATCAAAACATATCACCAATGTTAGTGCTACGCCAAATTATAAGCGTTCTAATCAAAGCAATCAAACGAAAACTGACTATTTTAAAACAAGTGAAGGTGCGGTCGCAAATAAAAGTAAAAATAAAACAGTTAAATGTTTTAAATGTAACAATATCGGACATTTCGCGAGGGAATGCCCCAGTAAAAACACTGCAAAAAATCAGCAAAGTACATACGTGAGCAGTAGCTCAGATGAGAACCGAAATTTTAGTGTTTTAAATGTCAGTAGTAAAATTAAAGACACGCATTCGAAATATTTTAAGCACGCGTATGTAAACAAGAAATTCGTAGAATGCTATGTAGATCTTGGTAGCAGCTGTGTCACAATTCGTGAAGATAAAGCCGAGGAATTGGGATTCTCGTATTTGGAGTGTGAATCGGAACCATTAATTGGTTACGGCAACGGTGTAGTGAAATCTTTAGGTTTATTTACTGCAACGCTCAGCATCGACGATGTTGCTGCTAAGGTAAAAATACATGTTGTACCAAAAGATTCACAACAAGTGCTATTATTGGTAGGACATCCGTACACTGAACAGGAACACGTTGTCGTCATCAGCAAATCAGATGGACTAACGGTTCAGCACGCTGAAAACGAACCAGCTGTGATTCAACCAAACAAAACCGTTTTTAGGGCTACCGAAGCAACCGCGATACCGAACAATTACGTAGGTCGGATTAGGGTCAGTACGGACCTTAATAACCAGGAATTATGTGTCGAAGGTGGAGTGAGAGAGACAGGACATGCCATTCCGAGATGTATTGTGCAAACCGATTGTGAGAGACAGTCAATGCTACAAGTAATAAACTTATCGGGCAGTGATTTAAAAATAAATAAAGGGAATGTTGTTACTCGAGGAGAAGTTTGTGAAGAGCTAAGACTAAACAGTTGTGAAAGACAATTGCGCGAAGTTAACACGCAAGAATTAACGCGTGATGAAATTAAAACGGATTTAACAGGTAGTGAACAGGACAACTTGTTATTGATAATTAACGAGTATAAAGATGTCGTTGCGCGTAATATGCGTCAATTAGGATTGACAGACAAAGTGCAAATGAAAATTGAACTAAACAGTGACAATCCGGTATATTACAAACCTTATCGTTTGTCGATTCATGAACGTGGCCAAGTGCGCGACATCGTGAAAGAATTAAAGGAAGCGGACGTCATTGAAGATTCCGATTCGCCCTTTGCGAGTCCTTGTCTTCTCGTGAAGAAAAAGACAGGAGATGTCAGACTCTGTGTGGATTACAGAGCTCTGAATAAAATCACGGTGAAGGACCACTATCCACTTCCTAGGATCGATGATCAGTTAGATTTGCTTTATAATAAAGTTTATTTTACTAGTTTAGATTTACGTAGTGGTTATTATCAGATTCCTATGGAGGACAATTCTAAAGGTAAAACTACTTTTGTGACTCCCGATGGTGCTTATCAATTTAAACGTATGAGTTTTGGATTATGTAATGCGCCATCAGTTTTTCTAAGAGTAATTAATTTAATTTTGAAAAATTTGAGATATATGATAGCGATGGCTTATTTAGACGACATAATTATTCCGTCTGAAACAATAGAAGAGGGTATGAGAAATTTACGGGAAGTTTTAGGAGTATTAAGGGAATCTAATTTAACTCTAAGAATAGATAAATGTAGATTTTTTGTTAAGAAAATTGATTATTTGGGTTTCGAAATTTGTCGAGATGGTATTTCTCCAGGTAAAATAAAATTAGCGAGTATTGCTAATTTCCCAAAGCCAACCGATATACGATCTATTCGTAGTTTTCTAGGATTAGCTAGTTATTTCCGGAGATTTGTAAAAGATTTCGCGACGATTGTTCGTCCTTTGTCTGATATGTTGAAAAAGAATAATGCTTTTAATTGGACCGAAACTCAACAAGCGGCTTTTGATACTATAAGAGCAAAGTTAAGTACGGAACCGATTTTATGCATTTATAACCCAACCGCGAGAACAGAATTGCACACTGATGCAAGCAAGGTAGGTTTAGGAGGAGTTCTGTATCAAGAACAAAAAGATAAAAAGTTACATCCTATTGGATATTTTAGCCGAAAAACTACGTCAGAGGAGTCGCGATATCATTCATATGAACTCGAAGCTCTAGCTATAGTGTGTTCTGTAGAGAGGTTTAGAGTTTATTTGATAGGAATTAATTTTATTATTAGGACTGATTGTAATAGTCTAAAATTATTAGAAAATAAACGCGATCTTAACCCGAGAATCGGGAGGTGGTTTATTCGTCTTTCAGAGTATCAATATAAAGTCGAATATCACACGGGCTCGATAAATACGGTCGCAGATACGTTAAGTAGATTTCCTGCGGAGGAAGGTGTAGATCTTAACGTTGAGGGGTTACCTATTTTGCACATTAATGTAACAACTGATTGGATTGCCGCGATGCAACGTACAGATCCTGAAATATTAACAATCAGCGATAGTTTAGAAAGCGGAGATTCTGAGACTCACAAACGTTTTACAAAGGTATTTTATCTAGCGAACGATTAAAATTTGTATCTAGAAATAAGGAACAGGCTCATTAAGGAGTTAGTATGATTGTTATTAGTGTGTTAAGATTTAATTTTTTTTGTATTAATTATTTAAATTTATTGGTGTTTTGATTTTACAGGAATTGATCAAGTATGACATTTTATTAACGTTCTTATGTGTTATTCATTTGTTTTTGCATTACACAGTTATTTAGAGAAAATGTTTGTTTTCTTTACAGGGATTTTTTTGCATTTATGTTTTATATGCTATTGTTTATGTAAGGGCGTTTGTGTGAAAAGCATCGAAGAGGACGTCGTGTAACGCAGGAAAGGCCGAACTGAAGTAACTTTTATTTCTTAAGGGTGGTAGTTGACACTACTGCTAGTGAGGGTGAGCGAAGCGAGGGGTAGAACGGGCAGTCGGGCGAGTAACGTGAACCGGGGTAAAAGCAGGGGATGCTTGCGCACACACGCCTAAGTATTAGCTAATGTATCTACTTTAATATAATTATCGTTTAATCATTCATAAAGGTTTGTTTTATTCGATATCCTGACCTAAAGATTACTACAATTCTCATTGGTTTTCCATAATGTGATATGAATTCTTTTAGAAATTGCACTGCGTTTTCAGCTGCTACATCTGTTACTGCTTTCATAACGCAATATTTACTAAACCCATCTACTAACGCTACTACATACTTATTATCGTCTTTCGTTTTCACAAAAGGGCCTAACTGATCAATGTGAATGACTTGAAAAACCGTATTCCCTTTATCTAAAGGATGCAAAAATCCTGGTTGTTTACCTGCTGGCGTCTTGTAATAAAGACAATTTATACATCTATTCACGTAAGAAGTTATAAATTCTCGCATTTTCGGAAAATAATAGTTCTCTCTGACACGTTCTAATGTTTTATCTACTCCTAAATGCGCCACTTCTTTATAAGCTTCGTTTACAATACCGTATTTTAGATCATTCGGTACGTACAACCGCCAATTTCCACTTCGCGTTTCATACACACGACTTTTATACAATGTAAACTTAGAATGAGTCCTCGCGTCTCCATTTTCTAATTTTTGTAGGGTACTTATTATTTCTGTGTCGGTTCTTTGAAGAGCCGCTACCCAATCTGTATTAATTGTTAAACCTAAAACTGGTAACCCCACTAATTCTGTTTCTTGAGCTGTTTCTACCGGAGCTCTGCTTAATGCATCAGCTACCCTGTTACTTGTCCCCTTGTGGTAGTTAATCGTATAATTAAATTCCGATAATCTAACAAACCACCTCCCAATACGCGGACTCATGTTTTTCTTGTCGGCTAACATTTTTAAACTATTACAATCTGTAAACAAAATAAATGGTATCCCCAACAAGTACACCCTGAATTTTTCTAATGCGCAAACAACTGCTAAACATTCTAGTTCATAAGAATGATACTTGCTTTCCTCGGGAGTAGTTTTCTTACTATAATAGGACACTGGATGCAATTTATTGGCCTCCTGCCTTTGCAATAAAACGGCTCCCACCCCTTGCGAACTAGCGTCTGTGTGAACCTCAGTATACGCTTTTGGATTATAAATTTTCAAAACTGGGTCACTAAGTAACTTTTCCTTAATCTTGTCAAAAGCTTTCGTTTGTTCATTGCCCCATACAAACTTGCAATTTTTACGCAATAAATCTGTTAATGGTTTTACAATGGAAGCAAATCCAAACACAAAACGTCTAAAATAACTAGCTAAACCTATAAAACTTCTTAACTTATGTACGTCAATTGGACATGGAAATTCAGCTATAGTTTTAATTTTCCTACTTAATTCCTTTTTCAGAAATACTAAATCCTAAGTAATCTATTTCTTCATGAGAAAGTAACATTTTCTCAAATTTAGGGTCAAATTAGCATGCCTAAATCTACTTAACACATCCTTAAGCTTATCTAAACCTTCTTCTACAGTTTTTGAAGGTATGTGTACATCGTCCAAATACGCCATAGCCGTATCATATCGTAACGAACCAAGCACTAGATTAATTAATTTCTGAAACACTGACGGAGCATTACACAAGCCAAAAGGCATTCTTTTAAACTTGTACACACCATCACATGTAATGAACGAAGTTGCGTCTCGCGAACCTTTCGCCACTGGCATACCCACTAGATAAATCAAGTGTCGTATAGAATCGTTGTCCTTGAAGACGGTCCAGTTGATCATCAATAAGAGGAATTGGATACTTCTGTTTAACGGTCTTCTTATTCAAAGCCCTGTAATCGATACAAAGGCGCACGTCCCCTGTACGCTTCTTCACCAACAGAATTGGACTCGAGAATGGTGACTCGGATGGTTCTACTATGTCTGCTTCCTGAAGTTCACCAATGATGCTTCTTACCTGTTGACGTTCATGATGCGACATCCTATACGGCTGATAGAATACCGGCTTGTCGTCTGTGAGCTCAATGCTGATCTCTGCTAGCGAAGTACACCCAATCTGTCTTGTGTTACGTGCAACTAAATCCTTAAAATCGTTAAGCAGATCTACTAGCTTTCTTGTATCTTCCTCTTGAAGATCCGTGTTGACCTCGTCACGTTTTACCTCCTTTTCATTAACTTCACTTCGGTAACACCCCTCGACGCATGTTTCGCCACGGGTAATCTTTTTCCCTGACTCTATTACCAAGTCGTCACCACTAAAATTTAAAATTGGCAAAACAGCTTCACCTTCTATGTTAGTTGTTATCACACAACGTGGAATAAGTTCTCCGCACTCACGCATTCCACCTTCGACGCACAAATTGCTACTGTTTATTTCCGTACGTACACTTACATGTCCTAAGTAATTGTTTGGAATAACCGTGGCTTCATTAGCCCACAAAACAGTTTTCGAAACCCGGTCAGTTTCTACACTTGCAACATGTGGTTGCTCTGTTGTAATCGTAAGTTTATCCGCGGTTTTCAACAGCACACTGTGCGACTGTTCGGTGTACGGATGTCCCACTATTAACGAAATGTCCTGTATCTCGCTTGGCACTACATGAATTTTTACGTTTGCCGTCACCACGTCAATCTTTAGTTCTGCAATCGCTACACCAACGGGTTGCACTACACCACCTCCGTAACCACTAAGACTTCCACTGGCATCTTCTGTGTATTTTAGTCCTATTTGGTCCGCCACGTCCTGCCTCAACGCACAACTTTGGCTTCCTAAATCAACGTAGCTCTTAATGTGATTTTCGTTCACATAAGCATCTTTGAAAAACTTAATATTTTGCGGACTGCTACTCACATGTAATACAGTTTTGTCGTTTCTTCTCTTGTTGGCATTTTCACTACTGATTGCGTTGCATACCCTTGCATAGTGTCCATTTTTGCCACATTTAAAACAGACAATTTCACGTTCTGACCGTGAGACTCTTTTGTGACATTGTTTGGCAGTATGACCTACTGCTCGACAAGAATGACACGTGATTCCTGATTTATACCCATCGCGTCTTCTGTTGTCTTCAACACGTTTGGAATCAGTTTCGTTTCTCCGTCATCGACATTTCTTTTGTTATCCCCATCGATATATTCACTTGCGTTCTTAATCGCTTCAATAAGTAGGATGATAACGGTCCAAGAAAATCTCAATAACGAGTATTATTTAATCCGTTCACCATTCACTCCATTATTTCATCCTCGTCCATTTTCACCTTATTGCACAAAGCCATCTTTTCGTAAACATATTCAATTATGTCTTGACCAAGTTTTCGTTTGTAGTTTTGAGCTTCTAACCTCACCGACGTTTTTGACTGAGCACACGGAAAAGTCTCCCGTAGTTTTTCTTTCCAGTCTTCCCATGTTTTTGGTTGAAGTTGCAAACTATCGCGCCACTTTTGGGCTACACCGCTAAGGCTTCTTAACGCGTAATGTCTCACTTCGATTTCATTCCACTGATAGATTAATTTATTCTGATCTACAATATTAATCCATTCATTTACAGTTAAGTTCCTCTTAACCGGATCGAATTCTGGCACAACATCCCCGAAGTTTCCGAGATACTTCATTTTCGCTTCGTCGTCGGACATGGCAACCCTTAGCCACTCAGCACAATATCAAACACGTATCCAGGTAGTCACAGCTCCAATGGCCCTACCACGTATTAATTATAGCACGCACACACAACTCGAAAATGAACGCGACCGCGAACTGTTTTCTTGCTCGAACTTTTCGTTTACTTCGCACAAATTATTTTATTATTACTTGTAATTGGGCAATTATGAATAAACTATCCCACTTCTGATAAATTGTTAGATTTTGTTGTCAGTAAAAGCCTTTTTATATCATTTAAATTAAGTTTATTTGATAAAGTATAATGAATTACAAATTAAAGTTAGCAAGCTACAGAACGAATACAGTGCTGACCCTGCAACCGTCGCCAGCGATCTCCCTAAAAATCAGTCCATAACCAATTTTGTTTTCTTGTTTACAACGGTTACGAGTCACACATGTTTGGACATAAATCTCAGATCACTACCCTAATAAACAAATCAAAATGAATGCGTTTTCTTAAAATACTAACAATACCGTTTCAATAAAGTATATTTTAGAAAGTAGTTTTCTTAAAATACTAACACTAGTCGTGTTTCGCTCATTTTTCGGAAATAATTCTGAGGTCAGGAAATTCAGAGTCGTTTTCGATGCCTTTATGCCTATCAAAGATGGACCATTATTAAATCAAGTTTTATATAAAGGTCCGAAATTGCAAGCAGATATTGTGGATATGCTAACTCGCTTTCGACTACACGAGGTGGTCCGTGTGACTGATAAAAGATAAATGTACCGTAATATTATGATTTGTGAGGAGCATCGCGATTATCAGAGAATTCTATGGTGTTTTCACTCTAAAGAACCTGTCACAGAATATTGTTTAACTACTGTCACGTATGGAGTCTCATCTTCTCTACTTCTTGCAATTCGTACACTGCAGCAGCTGGTTGAAGATGAGGGTGATTCATTCCCGATAGCAACGACAGTATTACACCAAACAACATATATGGATGATGCGGTCACGTTCGTTCCGACCGTACAAAACGCGCTGCAGCTGCAAAGGGAATTGACGCAGCTGCTGGGTAGAGGTAAATTTAAACTTCGCAAATGGATGAGTAACCGCGTCGAACTTCTGATTACTTGCCATCCGATTCCGAGCATTGTGCTCTGTCAGCCGAATCCCTGTCGTTTGAAGGCGATGCCGACGTGGTCTAGTGTGGCGCATAAAACATACACGAAATAGTTTCGTAGTTTTTTAAATTTTCAAAATTTAAAAAAATTTAATTTTCAGTTTTCGAAATTATTCATACTTCTAAAAAATTTTAAAACTTATTAAATATTTTAAAATATTTTTTTCTATTTCGGTTTTTTAAGGTTATTCTTAAAGCACTGTTTTAGCTACAAAACAGTGTTTTAAGAGAGTCTTTTAAAGCATTGTTTTTAGTAAAATTTCACCAACAAAGATTAGTATTCATGATCAAATTTGGTATATATGCCAACATATACATACTAAATTTACCAAATTTGATGGCAGCAATTTGAAACTTGCTGCCAACATATATATATACTAAATTTACCAAATTTGATCGCAACAATTTTTTATAACGTTTTTTCGTTAATTCTCCTCAATAGAAAAAATGGTATAAAAAACTCGTTTCATAAGGCGTCTTGACGCACTCGTCCATTGAAAAACTCGGTCGCTACGCTCCCTCGCTTTTCAATCTTGGACTCGTACGTTAAGACAATGCCTTGTGCAACTTGTGTTTTAAATTACTATTAAATTTCCGAAATTTCATAAAATTTACAAAATTTAATTTTTAAAATTTCAATAGTTCAAAGATTTTAAAATTTTGAAAAATAATTTTTACAAAAAATGTCAAAAATTAAAAATTTACTTTATAATTTTGGTAACATTTAATATATTCAAAATTCCAAAACGTTCAAAATTTTGAAAATTACCAAAAATTTGCAGAAACTACTAGTAAGGCCCCTTCAGTACACATCACTTTTTTTAAGGAATCTACCCTGTTTTTTAAGGTAACTTTTTTAAAAATTAAAATTTTAAGGAATCTGCTGTTTTCCAAAGGCACCTGTTTTAAAAAAAGTCAAAATTTTAAGGAATCTACCCTGTTTTTTTACAAGATGAATACGATTTCGGCCAAACAAATTCACCTTTGAAAAACAATTAAAATTTAAGAATTTTGCCCTATTTTTCCAAAGGCACCCTTTTTAAAAAAGTCAAATTTTAAGAAATCTGTCCCGTTTTTTAAGGTACCTTTTTTAAAAGTTAAAATTTTAAGGATCTACCCTGTTTTTCTGTTGGGCTACTTCAGCACACATATGAATACGGTTTCGGTCAAACAATTTCACCTTTGAAAACCAATTAAAATTTGCCTTCAGCTCATGAGGCTGTGCTGAATTTAAGGATTTTGTCCTATTCTTAAGGTCGGCCACTTCAGCACAAAAATGAATACGGTTTCGTTCAAACAAATTCCAAACAAGTCCTCATGAGCGAAGCGAATTCACAGCCCTGTTTTTACAAGTAAATTTAAAAAGTTAAAATTTGTCTTTGGCTTATGAAGTTGTGTTGAATTTCAAGACTCTTTCGACCTAGTTTTAAAAAATTTTACCGTTTTATAAGAATATTTAAAAGTTAAAACTGTCAGGACAAATAAAAAAATATCAAAGTATTGCGGCCTGTTATTCAACAATTTAAGATAAAGTGGACTGAAAAAAAATTATTCGAAAACAAATATTAATGATTTTCAAAAATATATATTCAAAAATACAGAAACTTTCTTCCTCCACCATAATACCATTAAATTGAAAACATAAAAAATTCTTTAAATAAATCAACCCTCCTATCACTAGAAATTGTATTCAAAAATTGTTATCAAATCATAAATTGATTCACGTCAATAGGATCTAAAAAACCGGATTCAATCCACATCGACAAAGCACCTCGTACTCGAACGTCCAGTATAACAATCCATTTGAAGAAATTAGCTTTTCGTTTAAGATACGAGTGTTTCGTGGTTTATAGACGTCAATAAATCATATCTTTTTTGATTGTTTTGATAGTCTTGTTCTCCACCTACAAGCACATGAAATATTATACTCCTTTATTTTAAAATTAATAAATATCAAAAATCTGACCTTCTATAAATCGGAAGGAAAGTTCATATCGACAAGGTCTCCTTTGTGCTTTTATTGTTGATCCCTGTACATGTATCAGAAGCACGTTTGGTGGTACGAACTCCTGAAAGTATTCGGAAGCCATCTGTTCAGGACGGAGTTCCTTGGGTCATTTGATCAGATAACGATCATGGACTTCGGCCATATTTAAACCGATTTCAACTACACTGCAATCAAGTAATACCTACTTTGAATTACAGACAAGTGTGGAGTGCCGGGGACTCCCCGAGACCACAGCGGCTGTATAACCGAGCCCTGCAACCTCCGAGCAGTATGAAACACGACAGTGCTGCGTTCAGACGCGTCTCTCTTACATTATTAGTTATTTCGACTTGTAATACAACATAATATATCTGCTTACTATATTTTGTGTACCATTTATATGTGTTCACCCTACATCAGAAGTGGTTGATTCGTACCTAGGTCTCACAAGATTGCATAATATGGGAAAACATTCCAAGCGCAATCGCCGCTTTCGACGGACAGCTCACGGGGGTCTACTCCGCCGTGGCCGCAGCGACGTAAGCATAAGTCAACGGAACGCATAGAAATGTAAGAATGCGGGGAACCGAGGTAGGTGGAATCTCTAATAATAATAACACTGCAAACTACGATATGACTACAACGCAACTTTTGTCAATAATACCAAGCTTTGATCCTTTGTGTGATTCTATCTCCGAATGGTTAGAAACCGTTGACTACAATGCTGAAACATATAAGTGGAACCAAAGTACCATTATTTATCAGGCTCTAAATAAATTAAACGGCACTGCAAAAATTTGGTATGAAAGCTTTACGAGCAGCGAACATGGGTGGTCGCAATACTCATGGTTACAATGGCGAAATTTGCTTGCTGACACATTCAAAAGTAATCGCAACGCTTACGCATTATTTATGGATGTTGCTGCTCATAAACCTACCGCTGATTGCTCCTTGTATGAGTTCCACTTCCGTCATCTCGCCAAAATAAATAAACTGCGAGCTAATTTTTCTGACGCCGACAAAGTGTCTTTAATACTAGGCGCCATTAACAACGAAACAATTACGTCTGCGGTCGAAGCTTCAAATATTCGCGAACCCAATTCACTAGCAGCATATTTGCGAAATAAAATACATAAACTTGCACATTCCAGCTCTCCGCATAATAATAATACTCCGGCAAAAACTACGGTTCCCTTGGTCATAATAGAGACAAATGCAGACACCGTAAGAAAATTTGCAATTTTTGCAAACTTCCCGGGCACATCGAATATAATTGTTTTAAGAAAAGTCAACTTCCCGCACCTAAAACCGAAAACGTTAAAATGATCAACGAAGGTTCAGCAAAGTTTTACAAGCCCGTATTCTTAAATAAAATCAAATGTGACGCCTTCCTCGACCTTGGAAGCGACTGCTCCATCATAACTCGTGATCTTGCAACAAACCTTAGTCTAAACATCCAACAGCTGGACAAAGAAATACATTTAGCGGGATTTCTAGGAATCGGATTACCAGTCACGGAATATGTAAACGCAATGGTACAAATAGATGAAGTAACTTTGACAATTAAACTATACGTCATCAATAGTTCCCTTTCAGACACGGAACTGATAATCGGGCGAAATTTTACAGAAAACTCCCAAATCATGTATTGCCGAATAGGTAACGATTTAATTTTTAACAAAATCAACCAAAAATCTGACATCAGTCCCGAGATACACCATGGCCTTATTGGAAAAGATGCGGCCCACCAGCTATGCGATATTTTACAAACCTTCAAAGATTGCATCTATAAATCCATGAAAACACTAAAAGCAACGCATTCAGTTTCCATGCATATTGAACTTACAACTCCCAAGCCCGTTGTCCACCGTCCCTACCGTTTCTCCGAATGTGACAAGATTCTTTTACGTGACAAAATTAAAGAATTGCTAGACGCAAACATCATCAGAAAAAGTAATTCACCATATGCTAGCCCAGCGTTACTTGTTAAAAAGCAAGGGGTCGAAAAGCGACTTGTTGATTACCGCGCTATAAATAAAGTTTCGGTCAAAAACAGTTTTCCAATGCCAATAATCGAGGAAATCATTGACGGGTTAGCCGACTGTAAATATTTTACGACACTGGATTTGGCCTTCCAAAACCATTTCGGAAGGACTACAACTATTGACCAAGACACTTACTGTTCTACAAGAACATGGTCTTACCATCAAACTTTCCAAATCATCATTTCTTCAACAAACAGTAACTTACCTGGGGTATGAAATTGCTTTTAATTGCATCACTCCTAGTCCAGTAAAAGTAGAGGCGGTAAAACAGTTCCCTAAACCAAAAAATCAACACAACTTACGGCAATTTCTTGGCCTTATAGGATATTTTCGTAAATTCATTCCGAATTTTGCAGCACGCACTAGCAAACTTACCAACTTGTTAAAAAAGAACGTGGAATGGCGCTGGTCCAAGTCTGAATCCGCAATAATGGAAAGCATGAAAGACCTTATATGTTCCGCTCCCATATTGACAATTTTTAACCCTAGCCTCCGGATTGTTGTATACACAGACGCAAGTAGAGAAGGCTTAGCAGGCATCGCAATGCAAGTAACAGAAACCGGCGAACGACCAATCGCATACTTTAGCCAGCAAACAACACATGCAGAAAAAAACTACCATTCATTCGAACTCGAATTATTAGCCATAGTTCGAACATTGGAACGTTTCAGGTACTACCTTCTTGGCCGTGAATTTACCGTGGTCACCGACTGTAATTCAGTTAAACACGCTCTAAATAAACAATCTGTGGTTCCTCGCATAGCCAGATGGGTCCTCATCTTACAAGAATTTCAGTTTCAAACACACCATCGCGCGGGAAATCAGATACAACACGTCGATGCATTGAGCAGAAATCTTCAAGTACCCGATGCCTGCACCGAAACCATTTTCTTAATTGAAGAGGACGACTGGTTACGCGAAGCACAAGCCCAAGATAGGAAAATCTCCCACATTAAGGAAACCCTTCTTTCTGGAGATATCGATAACGACCGCGCCATTTTTCAGGAATACGATTTGCGAGGCAACAAAATCTATCGCCAGTCGGCTTTTGGACGACGTTGGGTTGTCCCAAAGAAATGCAGGTGGCAGGTCGTGAAAACAAACCACGACGACGTAGGTCATTTTACTCTTGAAAAAACTATTACCCGAATGAAAGCAAGATATTGGTTTCCACACATGAGACGATTTGTGCAAAAATACATTAACGCATGCCTTAATTGTCTTTACCCTAAAAAAACCGGCGGACGTAAACCAGGGTTTCTCCATTCTCTACCTAAGTATGCGAGACCACATCATACGCTACATGTGGATCATTTGGGACCTTTTGTTCGCTCTCAGACCGGAAATAGCCATTTACTAGTGATAATAGATGGCTTTACAAAATTTGTGTTTTTAAAAGCAGTACCAAATACGACTTCTCAATGTGCCACCAAAAAATTGGCGGAGATTTCCGCCATATTTGGCAACCCCAACCTAATCATCACTGATGCTGGCTCCTCCTTCACTTCCCAACATTTTAACCAGTTTTTATCCGACAAAGGCATTCGCCACTTTACGGCAGGAGTTGGCATGGCCCGCGGAAATGGCCAGGTAGAACTGTCCAACAGGAGCGTTTTGGACGCCCTGGCAACAATGGGAGCTAACACAACCTCCGACAATTGGGTTACTAATTTAAACCACATACAGCAGGGCATCAATAGCACTCAGCACCGAATTACTGGTACAACTCCGGCTGAACTTTTATTAGGGTTCCCTCTCCAAAACCGATGGAGATCGATTTATAACATCTGACGATGGGGTACTTCCTGATGTGACCTTACTACGACGTCAAGCAGCCCATAACTTAGAGGTTATCAGAGTCAAACAAAATTCTTTAATAAAAAGCGATGCCGACCAACCACATTTCAGGTGGGAGACTTGGTTCTGACCAAAATTGCCAGTTTACCAAACAATAACAACGACAGCAAGAAACTTGTTCCCAAATACAAGGGCCCGTTTCGCGTCACCGAAATTTTATCACACGATCGGTACAAGGTCACTGAAGACATTCATTGCAGTCGAAGTCGCAAACGCTATGAGGCGGTCGTATGCCTGGAGCACATGAAACCCTTCCACACCCACGTTTGCAGGTAAGTGTTTTCACTTACCACAATCGAGTTGCCTTGCTTGCAACACCACAATCGCGTTGCCTGTCTTGCAACACCACAATCGAGTTGCCTTGCTTGCAACACCACAATCGAGTTGCCTTGCTTGCAACACCACAATCGCGTTGCCTTGCTTGCAACACCACAATCGCGTTGCCTGGCTTGCAACACCACAATCGCGTTGCCTTGCTTGCAACACCACGATTGCGTTGCCTTGCTAGCAACACCACAATCGCGTTGCCTTGCTTGCAACACCACAATTGCGTTGCACTTTTTGCAACGGGAAATCTCACTCCACGTAACTTCCCGAATATAAATTTTTCTTTTTCTTATCACAAGTGTTCTGTTGGTCGCTCGAGGACGATCGACAGACAGGATGGCCAAATGTGGAGTGCCGGGGACTCCCCGAGACCACAGCGGCTGTATAACCGAGCCCTGCAACCTCCGAGCAGTATGAAACACGACAGTGCTGCGTTCAGACGCGTCTCTCTTACATTATTAATTATTTCGACTTGTAATACAACATAATATATCTGCTTACTATATTTTGTGTACCATTTATATGTGTTCACCCTACACAAGTAAAGTAACTCACTTACCTTAGTAAGACTGGATGGCGCACACGGATGGCGTATACCACTATCAATATAACTAGTTTCCTTTATCTACGGCGTATACAATTCTGACAATGGCTATGAGTAACGACCACAGGATCACAGCAGAACCATAAAACATACACACGGTGTGGCGACCTAATGCAGATATATTTTCATATTAAGTAACAGCGTTGATTGAGGGAATGGAGAAGATGCGCAACCCCGTGTTAAATTGTGTGCCGGTACTGCCACCAATTCGTTCAACGCCCGCCTCCCTTCCGTCCACAAACTGAATGTTTAGAGCGTGGCGCCACCGACGGGAATTTATCGAACGAACCACAATTATCGTATATTCGCAATGAAAAGGTCCAAAGTCGGCATGTAACAAGATATTTACGTTGAATGAGGGAATCCTCAATCAACGATATTTATTATCGCTGACCAAGAGCAAGGCGGAGAATTTGCTAAATCAGCGTTCAGCGGCGGTATTATGAATCGAATTATTTAGAAAGTAATTTCTGACATATTATAACAAACGTAAACATTTAAAAAATAAATACGAGAAAAACACATAATATTAATTTATTCCAAACAATATTTTATTTTTTATTTAAAAATTTCCTTTAAATATTTAATAAACTCAATCGGTTTCAATAATAGAAATATATACAGTGACCGCCAAAAAGTATGGCAGCAGTCGACGAATTTCATCAGCAACATTTTGTTGTTGAGGTTGAATCGGTGTAGGGCAAAGAGCACTTTGCTGTTGTTGAACAGCTGTTGTTAGCCCTGCTCTAAATGAGGGATTCCTCAAAATTTCGTTGATTGTATTATTTAGATCTTCAGCCATCCTGGGAACCTACCATCAGGTAAATATTGAAACTCAGCTGTTATAATTGAATCAACCCGCAAATTACTGAACCACATTATTAAGTATATAAGCATATGTAGTATATCTATCTACTTACCAAAACGGGTTGATAGTTAAAGCAGCAATTTATCAAAAACACTCGGTCAGCTGATGTACATGTGAGAAAGCTGATCCGCATCTTTCACGATGACGCATTTATGTTTAGGCTACTAAGTGACCCTGTATTTTATTACATTGCGCGTGATTCGTTATTCGGCATTCGCAAAACAGTATTTCATAAGTCCACATGTATTGTTTCATAGTTCTAATTAAATATTGATATTTTATTAAATAAGTGCTATTTAATTGAAGTATACACATCGCTGACATCTCAGAAGTGGGATAGATAAATTCACGCTTTTATTTTTTTTACACTTTAAACGGAAACGGAAGTAATTTGTGTCTGCAAACAATGCCACGACAAAGCAAGCCTAAACGAAGAAAACGCAGTAGCTCTAGCTCGAGTACAAGTTCGAGTGGACCGTCAGCGTCGGCAGCTAGGAGACGCACCTACACGCCTCCACCGAGTCCAAGGGGCCGCGATGCAGCAAGGACGGCACCCACTAGCAAGGAATTGATTGAATTAGGCGTGAGTACGGCGATGAGTTCGCTTCGTGAACGAACAGGTACGCATAATTTGGCAACTATGATTCCTACATTTGATCCTAGTGTTGGTAGTATCGGTGAGTGGTTATCACTGATCGATGAGCATGCTGCATGTTATAAATGGGATGACAGTACAGTGAAATACCAAGCTTTGAATAAGTTGCAAAATACAGCGGCTACTTGGTATAAAACGTTTACTCAAAATGAAGTAGGGTGGTCGACGTGGAATTGGCATAAATGGAAACGTATTATGCGACTCACGTTTCAATCAACTCGCGATTTGTATTCTTTATTTATGGACGTTGCTAATCACGTCCCTAAAGAGGGTGAATCATTATATTCATTTTATTTTGATCATTTGGCGAAAATAGACAAATTAAAGGCCAATTTCTCTGATAGTGATAAAATTTCGCTGCTAATCGGTGCTATTAATGATGAGACTATTACGTCATCTGTTAAAGCGGCCAATATTACTGACGTGCATGCACTAGCCAGCTACCTCAGAGATTGTGTGAATAATCATATAATAGTACGGCGGTTATTAATACCAGTCGTGCTCCTCCGCTAAAAGAATTTCAGACGTACCACAACAAAAGACCATTTCTTAAATCCAGTCCGAAACCAGCCGCGAGCAATGTATCTTTCCGTTGTTTTTCATGCGGCAAGACTGGTCATAGACGGTCTGAATGTTACCATCGAAATACAACGTGCAATTTTTGCAAACGCCAGGGTCACATTCAGGCGGTATGTTCACAACAAAATGTTAATAAATTGCGTGAGCCTATAAATAGGGACGTAAAACTACTGAGTTCAAGCAAACATACTTTTTTTCAAAACATTATGCTAAATAACGTCGAAGTTCAAGCATTTATTGACTTTGGGAGTGATTCCTCCATAATTGAAACTAGTTTCTTGGACACATTTGGGCTTTCACCCTATTTGTTGGACACCCCTGTCAATCTTTGTGGATTTCTAGGTAACGGCGTTACCGTATCTGAAGCTGTTAACGCAGATGTAACTATAGGGAAGGTGACCCTTAATTGCATGCTTTATGTTATCAATGAATCTTTAATCGATGCTCCAGTCATTATTGGAAGAAATTTCACAGAAGACCCTTCTATTAATTATTATCGAATAGGATCCACTCTAACATT
This sequence comes from Ctenicera cuprea, assembly GCA_958336395.1. NCBI lineage: Eukaryota > Metazoa > Arthropoda > Insecta > Coleoptera > Elateridae > Ctenicera > Ctenicera cuprea. The sequence goes on from OY284486.1 coordinate 27,003,927, forward strand.
TTCACAAGCTACTCGGCGTTCTACTAGCGGTGCTACTAGGAATACCTTATTACCTACCCCACAAATAAGTGATTTAAACGCGCTGTTAGAGTAATACCAAGATTGTATTACTGATACTTCATTTAAATGTCTGGGAATGGCACATTGCTCTCCAATGACGATTGAATTAACGTCCCAAAAACCGATTTTCCGACGACCGTATAGGCTTTCTGAAAGTGAACGAGAACTGGTGCGACAGCTGGTTAAAGACCTATTAGACTCTAACATCATACGCGAAAGTTCATCTCCTTATGCCAGCCCTATGTTGTTGGTTGATAAAAAGAATAAAGAAAAACGTCTCTGCGTAGATTTTAGAGGACTAAATGCCCTCACAGTTAAAAATAAGTTTCCCTTACCACGTATCGATGATCTTATTGATCGCCTACACGGTTGTAAGTATTATACCAGCCTGGGCTTTGCTTCCGGTTATTACCAGTTGCCATTACATCCCGATTCAATTCCAAAAACAGCCTTTGTTACGCCCGATGGGCACTATGAGTTCCTACGTGTCGCCTTTGGTTTGGCCAATGCTCCAGCATTTTTCCAAAAAACCATAAATGATATGTTTGGCAACTTAAGATTCACCAAATTAATAATCTATCTCGACGATATTTTAATTGCAACCGAAACAAAGGAAGAAAACATTCAAATTCTAAACCAAGTGTTTTCCATATTGCGCAGCCACAATCTTAAACTAAACTTACCTAAATGTTCTTTTCTACAATCTCACATCATTTTTTTGGGCTATGAAATAAATGCTAATGGCATATTTCCGGGACAATTTAAAGTCGAAGCAGTACAAAAATTTCCCCTGCCACAAAATGTTCACCACCTTAGGCAATTCCTGGGACTTGTGAGTTACTTTCGCAAATTTATCCCCGAATTTTCTCGAAAGGCCAACATCTTAACGAGACTTTTACGCAAAGATATCCCTTGGTTATGGACCGAGCATCATACCCAAGCCGTAAACACTTTTAAACAAACCATTACTAGCAGACCATTATTAATAATATTTAATCCTACTTTGCAAACAATCTTATACACTGACGCAAGTCGTGATGGAATTGGTAGCATTCTTGTACAAGTCACTGAAAAAGGCGAACAACCCGTTGAATTTTATAGCAGACAAACCACCGATGCGGAAAAGAAATTCCATTCTTTTGAACTGGAATTGTTAGCCATTGTAGTTTCCCTTGTCAAATTTCGACACTATTTGTTAGGCAGTCAATTCCTAATCCGCACCGACTGCAATGCCGTACGAAACACTCTTTCCAAAAAGGAAATTATTCCCAGAATCGGTAGGTGGGTATTACGCCTTCAAGAATTTACTTTCCAAATAGAGCACCGCCCAGGAAAACAAATGTTGCACGTTGACGCCCTAAGTCGTCATCCGTTAGGACACGGCAACGACACAACCGAACACGTTATGCATATCTCCGAGGGTGATTGGCTAGAAGCAGTGCAAGCAACGGATAGAGAAATAGTTACAATCAAACAAATTCTAGAATCAGGGGATTTTGAGGGTAATAAACACACGTTTCAACATTATGACCTTCGGCTAGGTAAAGTTTTTCGGCTAACAGAATTCGGGAGACGTTGGGTTGTCCCTAAGAACTGTCGGTTTCAAATAACACAAGTGAATCATGATGACATAGGTCATTTTTCCATTGATAAAACCCTGCACAGGTTACAACAACGATATTGGTTTCCACGCATGAGAAACTTTGTAAGGAAATATATTCAATCATGCCTCAACTGCCAGTACCATAAAATTCCAAGTGGCAAAAAGCCTGGGTTTCTATTTTCCATTCAGAAATTTTCTCGTCCATTTCACACCCTTCACCTCGATCATGTTGGGCCACTCATCGAGACTACAAACCAAAACAAATATTTACTAGTAATTGTGGATGCGTTCACGAAGTTCACTTTCATTGTCGCTGTACCCAATACAAAAAGCTCGCCTGTCGTCCAAGAACTTGATAAACTGATTGCTATTTTCGGGTGCCCTCGACGAATCATTTCTGATGCCGGCAAAGCTTTTACATCCAAGCGATTTAAAAAATTCTGTGATGATAATGGACTTCGCCATTATCAAAATTCTGTGGCCTTACCCCGCGCAAATGGCCAGGTGGAAAGGTACAATAAAACTGTATTAGATGCTGTTAGCTCCATGGGAGCTAACCTGTCCACTGACCAGTGGGACCAGAATTTGAAACAAATCCAACTCGGAATAAATAGTACTATCAATAAATCCACTCAGACCACCCCGGCGGAGATTATGTTCGGAATACAGTTGGCAACACGAGGCGATAAATACGTTCACACAGTACATCAACCGCCACTGGTCGATGTTACACAGTTACGCAAAGAAGTGTCTGAACGACTGGAAAAGAATCGTAACCTTCAAAATAAACGTTTTAATGCAAAAAGAGCTAAGGCTCCCCAGTACCAGGTGGGAGATCAAGTCCTAGTACGGGTTACAAGTTTCTTGAGCGATGGAGAAAGCAAAAAGCTTCGAGAAAAGTACAAGGGCCCCTTTACTATCATTCAAGTAATGGGAAATGATCGTTACAAGGTAAAAGAAAATCTTGGCTCTGAGCGTTGCAGTAACCACAGACGCTATGAAGGAACAATTGGCGTCGAACACTTAAAACCTTTCGTTCCACGAAATGATGATATCTAGCATGGTAAGCTATGTATTGTTACTTACATATTCTATACAGACTACAGTTCTTGTTGTTCCTGGATCAACATGTGTGATTCAGTTTCAAGGCACGTAAGGGTTGCTTACCCTTGCGGTCATATGCTTTCTTATTATTCTTATATGCATACATATTCTGGTTTTTGTTTTATATAATCCCTACGTTACTTATATAGGTTGCTAGTTCTATAGCGTGAACATGGGTCACCTATGGGCCTTCCAAATACACACCATGCGTGCTTGCTGTCCCTGAATACACATGTGGTGTTCAGACGTATGGACAACACGTTGATATTTATACTTTTCTATACTACTTGTACTGCACAGTGAACATGGGTCACTTCTAGAATTTGCCTAAAGGGCTTGCAAACATGCGTTGCTTGTCGCCTCTGACTAAACATGTGTTAGTTAGATTTCCAGACGACAAGAACATACTCTTTTCCGTGCAATTTATACTAGCGTGAACATGGGTCACCAATATTCAGGCACAAAATGCATGCCATGCTTCAATAGGACTTTCGTCCTTCCTGATTGAACATGTGTCATTCAGCTAGATGTCCCTCGTGCATCTTTCTCATTTGCGTATTGCGTCTGTTTCAGAATCCAAATACCATTTGCGGACAAATGGCCGTCAGGATGGCCGAATGTGAGAAAGCTGATCCGCATCTTTCACGATGACGCATTTATGTTTAGGCTACTAAGTGACCCTGTATTTTATTACATTGCGCGTGATTCGTTATTCGGCATTCGCAAAACAGTATTTCATAAGTCCACATGTATTGTTTCATAGTTCTAATTAAATATTGATATTTTATTAAATAAGTGCTATTTAATTGAAGTATACACATCGCTGACATACACATCAATTGGAATTGCAGGCTTCTAGGGGGAAGTACCTAGAGCAGCCTTAAGTGCTAACGAGTATTGAAATAGACTGAGCATAAGATGATCTGGCCACGCACTTCGGCTCCATTCGGGTGTTCCTGATAACGTCGGCACCATGACGAGTCATATGACACGCCTTTGCTGCGCATCGACGTGCGCTCTAAAACTTTATATCCTAACGCGAAAAGTTTATATATTAACGAGAAATATTTCATATTCTAACGTGAAAAATTATATATCCTAACAAGAAAATTTTATGTCCTAACAAGAAAACTTTATCTGCCAACAAGAACTTTATGTCCTAACAAGAAACTTTTATGTGGTAACAAGTAAATTTTATGTGCTAACAAGAAATTATATATCCTAACAAGAAAACTTTATGTACTAATAAGGAACTTTATATCCTAACAAGAAAAAATTCACTATATTGTCTTGTTTTATACCCTAACAGGATATATTTATATCATAACACGCTATTTATTTATGTCCCATTCGGCGTGCCATAAATCATCTTCAGCTTTCACAGTTTTATTCTGGCATATTACGCGCTTGTATTTATTTAACAGCTTAAATGCTAGATAACCAGCAAGATAAACCGTACTACAGGATTCCAAATCTTTGGAGGTTGTAGAAGTACTTGGCTGAGGTTCACGTGCAATAATCGCTTCATCATCCAGTTGTAGATCGATTTTTGAAGTAATTGAGTCTGTCGATTTTTGAAGTAATTGAGTCTGATACATTAACTTCATTTTCAGCATCTATTTGTGACACTAATAATTCAGGTTCATCATTTAATTCCAATTCTTCTGCTTCGTCGTTTTCACAATTTGAAGAATCTACGCCTGCTTGAAGCCTTATAAACATATTATGCTGCACCGATATTCGAAATTGTCGAACAGAAGGTGTTGGATTATATCCACCCCGGTTTCGAACTACGGAATTAAAATTTTCTAATGCATCCTGATTGATGAATCCCGTCAATAAATATTTAACTTCTTCATTTTTTAAATCATCCCATAATAATAATAATATTGCGCGAATACTCCATAGGAATCCATCGATACAATAAATATTATTGCGTCTTTTCCCATTATTGTATACTTCAATATCTTTAAAGTACTCTAATCCGTTTTCTAAATTTTGTACAGAAGTATTTGCAAATACAGATAATGGTCTTCTATGGGGGTTGGGATCTTTCAAAATTCTGCTATTTAAAGAATCGAAAATTTTATTAATAGTTTCGACGAAGTTTGCAGTGTTTTCGCCTGTTGAAGATTTGAGCTGTTTTGATTTTGAAACAGTTTTTACTGCTGAAGCTACAGAATGGCTGAAAATTTGTACAGCAAGTTTGACTCTCATCTTCTGGAACGTATTTGGATTAATATGAATCGGCGTGATTTTTGTTAATTCGCGAGATATCTTACTGCTTCTATCTATTTCGTACGTTTGCACGATGTCATTCCACGAAATAAGCTTTTTACGAATGTAAAACGTTAACTTAGGATTCATGAAGTTATTTCGCAGGCTTTTTAGCAGATGAGGAGGATCGAAACAAGTATAGATTTTCATGTTATTGATGTATACCACTGGATTTTTATTAGTAGCGCCCAATTTGGACAACGCGCTCCTATTATTGGTTCCTTGGTCACATACTACAATCATGGGCTTTAAAGAAATAGTAATTAATTCGGCAATAACTGTAGTAATTAAGTCCTTTAAAACATCGCTCTTTATTGGTCCCGAAGATATATAATAACAAAAGGGAATTTTCCAGTTGTGCAAGAGACCTCGTAAGTAAAATACCATCGCGGTATTGGCAATTTTGTCATTTCGTCCCAAGTGTCCAAGATCTTCATAACCTTCAATTATGTAGACTATAAACAGCTAAAATGCCGATATTAAATTTTTCTCACGACATTAATGGCCATCTAAAATTTACACATACACACGTAGTGTGTACCGGTGAAGAAGGTCGATGCCCCTCCGATGGGTGACCTACATCTTGCAGTTTATTATACTCTAGTTTTTTCTTAAGAATGATTTCATCAAACATCACCACGCACATTTTTTCTCTGTCAGTCATGATTCCAACTTTAATGGCTAACTTTTTTGTTAAATTTGTTTTTACGCCTGTTATCATTTTCGAAATTTTCAACCAAGACTGTACTGTTCTTACAGATGGTAAAATAAAACCTAACTTTCTTCCCATATACTTGTAATTTCCTGGCGATTTATAATACAAAGATAGCGCTAACTGTTTTTCATTATATGACCAACGCGTGTTTTTTCTGTGAAATAACTGCATGTTGGTGAAGTTCTTTACTGCTTTACTTTTATTGACGAGCGAATTTTCAACAATGTTTTTGGTGGAAAATTTCCTACACTTAAGTTTTAATCGATTGTTCTGAATATTCCTCGCTTTTATTTTTTTTATTAAGTAGATTTACTTTACCTTTAAGTTTCTGCAATTAGGTGTTAGAGTTACATTTTTTCCTGTTTTTGGAGATGGCATATTCAATAGTCTAGTGCTAACGACGGATGAATCGGATGATTCGCTTTCCCCCAATTTGGAAGATAAGGGTTCTTTTAAACTTCTTCACTTTCGATGATACTGAATTGTCTAAATCCGACGAACAATAAGAACGTTTATGTTTTGCCACATACGTTTTTAATGCACTAGTACCCGCTGCAGGTAACCTCGGCGAAATAGTTTCTTGTGGATAATCTGAGAACAAAAACTGTAAACAGAAACTAATGTCGGACGGGGAAGGTAATAACTCTACTGTTTTTATAAATTAACTAAATTAGTAAAGAAAATCTATTTTTTGACAGTCCTTTGGCAATTATTTGAATTTTTGTGTAACAACTTTTTCAGAGAATCTCTAAGGCGGATTAGCATTTTTAAAGATTTCTAGTTTTAACCATGCAGACTTTTTATTATAAAAAATAAAAGGAGAGTAAAAAAATCGACCGTAACTCAATCAACGGTAACAGGAAAACTCGTCTAGCGTCACCAAGCGACGGCCATGCAAAGAACTGAATTTGCAAATAACAGAACCACCAATGAACAAAATATCCGAAGCCCATGACATCTGAACGTAAAGTAGCATTTAACAGAAATTGTATTTAACAGAATAGAATGAAACAGAATATTGAAAGCGGTCACTTAATGGTGGTTTCACATACCAGCAGTAGCAGCGGCGTCACCCCCTTCCAGCCTTCAACCAGCCAATGAAAACGCATACTGTGCGACGCAGAATTTCAAGGCCACCGCTGCTGAAAGTTAAAGTCGAACAAACTTTTTTGAGTCAAACCTGCGTCAAGTATATATCTGTCTTCGTTTCTTATAGCTCCATTTCATTGCAGTTGTGTTGCTTGTGGTGTTCGTTTACTTGTACGTATTTAAAAATGTCCGCTAAGCAATTGAGATATTTGGTAAACGGAATTGAGGTTACATTAGAAGTAGATCGCAGGGATTTCGAGTATGATAAATTTATAAATGGTAAGCTTAGGCGTTTAATTAAGTACTATGATAACAAATTTAAAATTAAATTAACTTTCAGGAGGTTCTCAATTTATGAATACCTATTTTTGTAATTTAATAAGTCAAGGAGATCTGGAAAGCTATGGGATTGAACAGGGAGAAGTACCAGACCCTCTTATAATAAAAATAAATAACGATGCCCCCAGCCAAGAAGACTTAGCCCTTGATGAGGATGCAGATGTAGATTTGGTGGAAACTTTGATCTCTCTAGTGGAGCAGCGCCCACCTCTTTATGATTTTACTTTACCGATTGCGCAGAGATCAAAATCAGTAAAAACTAACATGTGGAAGGAAATCTGTGAGGAATTAGGTGGCAGAATACCCCTCAAAGATATCCCCAAAAAATGGAAAAGTCTTCGGGATCGCTATTTACGATTAAAGGGAACGAGTAATTTGCCAACTGGGTCTGGGGCAGATGCATATCAACAACCCACGTGGAAATATTTCACAATCATGCAGTTTGTCGATCAAGTCCATGATCATCGCCAGTCTACAAGTAATCTGGAGCTGGACGTTTCGGTAGTCGGCGAACAATGCATTTCCAACAGTTCCACACCAACTACTTCGTCGACTTCAAAAAGAAAGAAAGTTTTGGAAGAGACTGATGGAATGTTTTTAGATGCTCTGCAACAAATTAATCAGCAGCAATTAGATGAAACCGACCATTTTGCTTTAAGATTAGCCAGTGGACTGAAGATATTGCCTGCTAACGTACGAAGCAAGTTAGAAATAAGTTTTTTACAGCAGTTACATGATGCTGAATATGGCAAAAGCTCGTAAAGCAATAATTTTAAATATTAATATTGTTAATAATTGTATTTATTATTTGTTAGATTAGACACATTATTCACTCGAAATAAATTAATAATTTGTGTTTTAATATACTATTATTTCATTTTCAAGTGTTACAAAAAGGTACTGAAAAGTGAACGGCTGTTCACTCCTACATCAACATTATATTACAATAATATTTTGTGCTAAATTACTATGAAAGAAAGTCTATTTGTTTATTCTTTCCCACTGCCAGTCAACCCTGCCTTCTTCCATGAAATATTCTGCAAACTGTAAACGCGTTATTGGCATGTTTGGTATAATTTCTGGAACTAATAGACGATACGCTTTCTAAAGCTTTTGAAATATCATTTCTCCATTCGCCAGGTTTAATTGAGCCATCTGCTAGTTCTACATCAACCAAAGTAGGGGTGATGTACTTGTGCTCGCGAGTCTGTAATTCTTCGGCTTTAATAAAATTATGCAAACAAATAGTAGCTTTCACAATAGCATCTTTAGTTTTCAAACTAGCTATTATAGGTTTCCAAAAAATTCGCCATCTTGAAACCCAAATGCCAAATGTGTTTTCAATCACTCTACGAGCCCTGCTTAATCTATAGTTATAAACTTCCTGTTCAAAGCTTAAATTCGTTCCAGGATACGGTCACATCAAATATTTACTAAGAGGAAATGCCTCGTCCCCAACAAGTACGAAAGGCAGTGTTCTTCCTTCATTAGATATTGTAGATGGTGGAGGAACATTAAGCGAGTCATTTTGTAATCCTTGTCCTATTAAAGATTTTCGAAATATTCCTCCGTCACTTTGCCGACCTTCATACCCAGCATCAATAATAGTAAAATTATATTGAGCATCACAAATTGCCAGTAGAACAAGAGAATGTGTTCGTTTATAATTGAAAAATTCTGAACCAGAATGATTAGGTGCCTAAAAAATAAATATTAGAAACTTTACGAGAATTAATATTTCACTACCTACTACATACTTGGATAACAACGTGTTTTCCATCAATAGCACCAATACAGTTAGGAAACTGCCATTTATCAGCAAACTCTCTTGAAATTTTCCTCCAGAGTTCTTCCGTAGGCTTTTGGAATACTACAGTTTTTAGTATATTCCATATGGCCTCGCACGTTTCCCTAATAATACATGATACTGTGGTAACGCCAACTCGAAATAAATATGAAATTGAAATCATAGAGTCTCCTAAAGTTTCTTATAGCACCTCTTATTATGAATAATTTTATCCATTATTAATAAGAATTCAAACTATTTTACAGGTTATGTTAGGTAGACAAAATCGTGGCGCTGCAGCTATTGCTAAAAGCTTTCACACTGCTGCGTCGCAAACTACAGCAGCCGACGCCACTGCCACTGCCGGTATGTGAATATGGCTTAATTCGTGTTTTTTCGGTTTTAGTACTTTTATTTGGTGTACATTTTAAATTAATTCCGAATAATTATTGGACGTTACTTTACGATAGCTAACTACTAGCTCCAATTATTAATAAGTTGGAGCTTGACTCTGTTGAAGTTCATGTTAATGTATTATAAATAACATGATTGATAAAGAGTAACAAATTAATAATAACTACTCGTTGAAGTTAGTTTATAATTATTTTATTTATAATAATGATCATTATTATCATACTCCCTTCTTCTCTGCAAATTTAAACACACTGTTTTAATTTGATATGGTGTTCTCAGAAATGTACTATTGGGTCATGGCTATAAGGATTTTTTGAGAATTTAAAAATGGAGGTTTCATTTTTCCAAATTTTAATTTAAAAAAGTCTTGTTTTACTTTATGAAAAGGTTTGGTAGAACTTGTCTCGTGGCTGTAAGAAAGTTGTGGAATGCAAATCTTTTTACAATAAATTATAAAATATTTCAGCTATAGATACAGATGGCACTTTAAACTGCATGGTACCTACTGTTGACTACACAAACGATTTTATCTCAAATACTTCTAGTTATTAATATATCAAAAAATTTACCTACTACCAGCTACAGTACAGTTAAGGTCTGCCATGAAGAGAAATGAAATTTTTATTTCAAAATCTGTAAAAATAATTAACTATTTAATTGTTTCAAAAATATACCTACCGCCATAAGACAAGTGCAGCTAAGTTCTGTCATGAAGAGAAATGAGATTTTTTGTCAAAACCTCAAAAATAAAAACTTTATTTCAACTTTTCCAAAAATATACCTACCGCCATAAGACTCTTTAGTTAATTGTATAACTATTAAATAAAAATCGCGTAGTTTAATGTATGAGTTTATTAATAGAATTAACTAAGTGCAATATTGGAACTGCTTGTTGATGCATCACAGTAAATAGTGGCATCTTCTTCGGCGAAGTGAAAACGTTTCAGTTGCAACACAGATGAGGGTTGTAAAAATGAGCGGAGCTCTTCGTCGTCCTTTTGGGATCGCTCCAGGGCCTTGTAGTTGATAGAACCGGATGGAATAGAAGCTGAAATTTCTGCTATACATAAATAAATAATTTAATTTAGTTAAGGAAAAAGAACTATGAGATAGGGTTATGGTATATATAAATAAATAAATGATTTATTTTAGTTAAAAAGAACAAACAATTATTTTATGCAAAATTTGATGTGAATTGGATACGCCAGTGGATGTATGTAAAAGTGAATGTAAAGTGAATGAAAAAAAATTTTATGCTATACTGATATACACTGTGTCCATAAAGTAACCCCCCCCCCCCCCTAACTAACTTTTGAACGACTTAATATTTTACTACAAAATTTGGTGTGCTTTAATGGGAAATTAAATACTATTTTTTAGTTCATAATTAAATAATGTATCATTCAAAATGGCGGCTGGGCGCCATTTTGAATGTTTTTTTTAAATAGAAAGGGGGGTCGAGTGACACCTCATTTGAAAGGTCTTTTAGTTCTGCGTCTGATCCTAGAGTTTCAAAGAAAAATATTTAGCCATAACAAAATGACAAACGTTTGAAGTAAAGAAGTCTATTAAAAAAAACTAAGAATTAAAGCAAAAAAAATGAAATTAAGTGTTCGAAATTTTCACCATTCACTTCTTGGCACATAAAAAGTCGGTTATGACATTCCTGCCTTACATTTTTATAAGATTCTGGAGTGATATTTCGGCAAACTTTTGTAATGCGTTTTTTACAGAAATGTCACTCCAGAAACTTATGAAAATGTAAGGCAGGAATGTCATAACCGACTTTTTATGTGCCAAGAAGTGAATGGTGAACATTTCGAACACTTAATTTCATTTGTTTTTGCTTTAATTCTTAGTTTTTTTTAATAGACTTCTTTACTTCAAACGTTTGTCATTTTGTTATGGCTAAATATTTTTCTTTGAAACTCTAGGATCAGACGCAGAACTAAAAGACCTTTCAAATGAGGTGTCACTCGACCCCCCTTTCTATTTAAAAAAAAAATTCAAAATGGCGCCCAGCCGCCATTTTGAATGATACATTATTTAATTATGAACTAAAAAATAGTATTTAATTTCCCATTAAAGCACACCAAATTTTGTAGTAAAATATTAAGTCGTTCAAAAGTTAGTTAGGGGGGGGGTTACTTTATGGACACAGTGTATGTAATTCTAGTGCTAGATTGATGATAAAAGTCTAATCTAAAACTTGTAGCCTATAGATATAACTAAGTTTTGATTTTTGTTTCTGGACTTTAGATGAACAGTTCCAGCATTTCTGATATCCATGGCTGTGTGCTGATGGTGTAGCCTAGCTCGGGTCCTGTGATAGGCCAGTCTGGGATAAGATCCTGCAACATGTTCCTGCTTTCTTCGTGGTGGCTGCAATGCCATATTCTGTGTTTGGGTGTGTCCTCGTGTGCCCCGTTTTGTGTTTGTAGGCAGTGGTCGCAGTAGGGGTTGTTCCTTTTACCTATCCTGTATAGGTGTATGTTTAGTTCCCCGTGTCCTGTTAGTACACAGGTAACTTTTCTAGAGAAGGAGGCCTTATTTTCGCTTATCGTGTTTACCGCTGGAAAGAATTTGTACGTAGTTTCTCCTTTGTCGCATTGTTCCCACTCTTCTTGCCATTTGTCTATGGTTATTTGTATGAGCTGTTCTCGGAATTCTTTCCTGCGTCTATTCCTCTCAAATTCTTGTCCGTGGAAGTCGATCACTTCCATCGTCTTCATCTTTCGTATTGCCAATTTTTCTTCTAGTACAAGGTGCAGGGGAGGTTCTCCTGCTAGAATGCCGGCCGCCTCCGCAGAGGTGGAGGTGTAAGCTCTGGCTATTAGTCTCGATCCTGCTCCGTATGTTGCGCGGAGGTGTCCCCGATTTCTCACCTGGTTTAATCTGTGTCTCCATGCTGTAATTCCGTAAGATAGGATTGGGACTACGGCTTTTTGGTAGATCGTTCTCACTGCCTCTAGTAGGCTACCCCATGTAGTCTTTATATATTTCCTCAACATTTGTAGAATGTTTCTCGCTTTACTAGCTGTCGTTTTGATATGGTTGTTGAATTTTAGCTGGTCGTCTATGAGTATACCTAGGTACTTGAAACTTCTAACTCTTTTGATGTTACCGTTATTTAATTCGACTGTTGGGTCTCTTGCTAATTTTCCCCTTGTGATCAAATAGGCCGTTTTGCCTGCAGATATGGTTAGCTTTTGTAGGCAGGCCCAGTGCTCTATTTGGTTTGTTACTGTCATGGTTTTTCTTTCTAGCTCTCTTCTCGTGTCTGCCGAGATTGTCGCAACTATGTCGTCCGCATATGCTTGTAGTTTGCCGTTTTCCACTTTTTCTTCCAGGAGCTCGTCAACTGCTAGGTTCCAGAGGAGGGGCCCCAGGATAGAAGGGCAGCCTCGGTTTGGAGCCTTTCTTTGTTCCCGAGTGGCAGTTTGGAGAATTATTTGTCTGTTACTTAAGTAGCTATTTATAACACCGACTAACTTATGCAGAAGTCCTAGGTTGTTCAGTCGTTTGAGGGTTTTGGGCCACCAGAGGTTATCGAATTCTCCTGATATATCTATAAAGAGATTCAGGACATATTTTTCTTGTCTTCCCTCTATTTCTTGCAGTAGATTTTAAATGGCAGTATCCGTACCTCTACCTGTGCGGAAGCCGAACTGGTTTTCGTGATGTAAATTTTCTTCTGTTAAGTCTTCTATTATTTTCTGTTTAATTATTCTTTTTAGTAGTTTTGATAATTCTGAGAGAAGCGTAATTGGTCTTATAGATTTGGTGTCTGTGAGGTCCTGGTCCGCTGCCTTCATCAGTGTGGTGAGCAGTCCAATTTTCCAATTTTCTGGGAAGTATTTCATAGTTAGGCAGTCGTTAAACAGTCTTGCTAGGTAGTTTGCCATTTCGCCAATTGTGCTTTTGATAATTACCCCGTTTATTTTGTCCCACCCCGGTGATTTCTTGTTTTTAATTTGTGCGACTGCCGCCAGCACATCTTTCTCAGTGATTTCGGTGTTTATGTTTAAATCTCCCGTGGCCTCGCGAGCTTCTTGCCTGGTTCTTATGTGTTCTGGTGTATCATTTTCTATATCGTCGTCTGGCAATGGCGCGTTTAAAGTGGTTTCTTTAATTGCGTTTGTGTAGCCTTCTTGGGTTCTGACTGTGCTTCGAAGGTCTCTCACTTTAATTTTGGACGCTGCTAATTTGTAGGTTGTACCCCATGGGTTTGCCGCGAGGTCATTTTCCAAAATGTTTGCCAGTTTTTAGTTTTTGCCTTGTAGAGCTCTTCTTTGTATGTTTCTTTTGCCCTGTTGTACGCGTTAACGTGGATTTCTCTTTTTCTGGGGTCCCTTGCTCTTTGCATGATTCTTCTTGATTTTTTCACTTTCTTCTTCGCTGTGTCTACCCGGTCTGTCCACCATTGTGGCTTGTCTTTGTAGATCTTTCTTTTACTCAAGACTTCCTAGCACGCTTTTTGAAGGCTTTCTGTTAGTTTCACAACTCTTTCGTCGATGTGGAGAGTAGTAGGTGTCCATAACATTCTCTCTATTTCGGTTATGTGGATACTTTGTTTAGTTGTACAATATTTATATTTGTGAAATTGTAGGGTATGCGGTTTTCTAGTTGTTTGGAAAAGGATTCGTGTATGGTGTAGGTGATCAGACGGAGGTCGCTGCTTACTTCGTGCTCTAGCACTGTCCGGTTTGATATTCTATTTATTATAATTTGGTCTGCTATTGTGATGTCGATGTTCCGTTTACGGTTTGAAGGTTGGAGGTTAATGTGCTTTGTTTACTGTGATTTGGTTGGTGTCCTGCAAGTATTCAATTACGGCTTCCCCTCTTCCGTTGATGTCCCTGCTGTGCCAGAGTTGTGCACTAGCGTTGAAGTCCCCACCAACTATCACTCTTTGTTGTCCGTTTCCAGTTGCTTCTTGTAGTTTGTCTAGGTACGTCTGGATTTCCAGACTGGGATGGCAATACACTGAGATGATCTTGATTTCGGTGTTTTGAATCGCAATTGTTGCTGTTGCCATGTGGGTGTTCGTATGATGCTGGTGGGCTAGTATATCTATGTTCGGGTTCGCGATCAAGATTGCTGCGTAAAATCTTCCAATGTTTTGTTTTGCGATACATTTGTTTTGCTGTCCTATACTACAGATCTGCTGTTTTTTGGTGTGCTTGTTTGCGTATGTGTATGGTTCTTGGATTAAAGCTATATCTATTTTATGAGTTTCTATGATGTTTCTTAGTTCTAAAGTGGCTACTTTGCTATTTTGTAAGTTGATTTGTGCTATCTTGATTTTACTTGTCGTGTTAGGCATAGTTTATATTTTCAATATGCGCTTGTAGCTTCCTTTTATATAGTATGCATTTTTTGTCATCTGCCTCGTGTTTGAAGTCTTCATCTTTAAGCTACGCTCTTTCGCAGTTTGTGCATTTATAGTTGTTTTGCTCGGCTTTGCAGTCCTTGGTATCATGCGCTGCCGTGCATTTTCCGCAAATGATTTCGTTGCGGCATACTTTGGCCAGGTGGCCGTACCCTTGGCATTTGTAACATCTGGTGACGCTTATGTAGTCTTTTACGTAATGTCTCTCGTAATCTACGTAAATTTTCTCCTTTTCCACAAGTGTTCTTCTCACTCTCGGAGTGACTTCCATCACCCAGTGCATGTCTGGCTATTCCTTTTCCCAAATTTGAATTTGAGAGCAATCTCGCTGTCGTCTATGTTGTTGAATTCGCTGTCGAGATTTTGAGAAATGACAGCGTCTAGCTGGCAGTCCGTAGATTTTGGCCTTAAGGCCCAGTTCTTGGAGTTTCTTATTTTGCGTGAGGGTGTGGATGTTTGCTGAGGGCGATTCCACGACTATTCCGCTGCTTTTTGTTTTTATAATTTTGTCGATTTTTAGGGCATTTTTTCTCGGGTCTAGGGCTTTTAGTATCTATTTTTGTATCTTCACTGGTGGGGTATCGTTCTTTCCCTGCTTCGGTGGGCTCAATAACTATTTTGTAGTTTTTGTTTATGGTGTTTCCTGTTCCCTGGCACATTTAGTTTCTCGGATTTTGTTGCGAGTATGTTAGCATAACTTGGTCCGCTCTTTTTTTCTATCTGTTCCGTCAGCTTCTCTAGTTTTGAGGCCAGTAAGTTGTTTATTTCGGCTTCCCTCTGTAGTTTCCCCATCTCGATCGAAAGTTTTAGGGCTGCTTTGTTTATGCCTGAAGTCATTTTTCCCAATTTTTCTTTTGTCTTGATACTCTCTCGGCATTCTTTACCTTTAACGATAAATTATATATCTCTTGTTAAGTTTAGAATGATTTGAACTAGCTGTTCGGAGAAGAGAGATTTTTTGTCTTTGCTATCCGGCGGCAGTACCGAACCTTCGCTCCTATTTCCTTCGTCGTCACTGCTATGATCCCTCCACAGCCGGGACCGCGGGTATGGAGCTGACTGTTTATACATCCCCCTGGTCTCCAGTGAAGACCCCCGCTCTCTTTTCAAGGTTCGGCGGCTAAATCCTACAATCCTGCACCACTTGGGCAACAGCCACGCTTCAAGTCCGAGAGCAGGAGGTATTTCACTAGTTTGCAGGGTTCCGGTAGCAGCCAGGCGGGTTATCAACCAGCATGCTTAGCCCACTCTCGCAGTTGTCCACTGCCAACCGTCCCAACTAGGGATGGTTTTTTTTATTGAGGTGTGGCTCTTCTAGATCTGATGTGTTCTATAAGAACAGTGGACACCTCGAGTAGGAGGCGGCATGGCCGCCCACATCAGTCTTGCTTGGAGAGAGGCTGTGGCTCTTTAAACTTAAGTTAGACTTAAGCTCAAGTTCTATATCGCTTCATCCAGGCCTGGAACTAAGCTCCAATGACTTAGAGCCATCTGGGGCTTAGGTTCCGCGCCACCGGTGTAAGGCACAGACCAACAGTTTGTGATCTGTGAACAGAATAAATTTCCGGCCTTCCAGCTCGAGGAAGTACCGAAAACGTTTAACGGCGGAGTACGCCGCTAAAAGTTCTGTTTTTTTTTTTTTTATTTGCAGACTAAATTGTCAGTCAATGTCTTAAACAAATTCTTATACATATTATATTATACAAATTCTTATATTTAACCACATATAGTGAAAACAGTCAGCATTCCTGTACGGACATTGTCTGATTTTACAAAAATTTGGCTCATGTCTGCATTGCAAGTTTTTCCAGATGAATAGCCATCCTACCTGACCAGTTTGATAATTTTCATAAAATTCGTAATCTACTATTTCGGCGTTAAATGGTTTGGATTCGTTTAGTTGTGTCCGCAGTTGACGACCCTGGGGTCCTCTTAAGTATCGGGTCATAGGCGCTGTATTTTTGCTGTGCAGGATTTAGCTTTTTTGTAAAGAAAGCCAATGGTTGCCAGCCGTTGTTGGAGTGTTGTTGACGATTGCGGCGACGCATTCGGAAGGTGGTTTACTATCTTTCTGGGTAATAGTGTAACTCAGAAACATCACTTCTGTTTGACCAAATACACATTTCGCTGGGTTAATTAACACGCCATAATGATTAAATGGCTCGAACAATTGTCGCAGATGGTCCATGTGCACTTCTTCTGACTTAAGACACGACGAGGATGCCGTCGATGTAGGCAAAACAGAAGTCCAAATCGCGGGTTACTTCGTCGTTAAACCTCTGGAACGTTTGCGCCGCGTTTCTTAAACCGAATGACATAAACGGAAATTCGAACAATCCGAATGGTGCGGTAATTGCCGTTTTATAAATGTCTTCCGGTTGCACGGGAATTTGATTAAAAGCGCGCACTACGTCTACGGTTGAAAAAATCGTAGATCCAAAAATGTTTTGCGAAAAATCCTCGATATGAGAAACGGGGTAAGAATCGGGAACTGTCCTGGCGTTTAATGAACGATAATCACCGCACAGTCTCCAACCCTCATCTTTTTTTTTGGTGCCAAGTGGAGCGGAGAAACCCAATTGCTTTTAGAAGGCCGCGCTATGCCTTGCTGTAGCATAAATTCAAATTCCTTCTTCGCTGCACTAAGTCGATCCGTGGGTAACCTTCTGGGCCTACTGGTGACGGGCGCCCCTGGAGTGGTGGTGTTATGACGCACTGGTTTTGGAAACGCGGACGGTCGCGCTATGTCCGGGAATGATATTTAGAGTTCACTGTCCACTAACCTACGGTTTTTTATGTCCGCGAGTAAACCAAAATAACTTAAAAAATCTGCACCAATAAATGGGTTTTTGTATGTCTGCCACCGCAAATCTCCACGAAAATGTTCTGCTCAATTTAAAATCTACACTTAATACTACGCACCCATAAGTGTTTATCACAGTATTGTTCACAGCAAATAGTTCATAATTTGAGTGTGTCCGCGGGCTCTTGAGAAATGTAAACCTAAACTTTCAGTGTACACATTTTAACAGGAATTTTAGTCGATTAAAAGATTTAAATTACCATAAAAAACAACATACAGGCAATTCGACATTAAATTCTACAAAAAATAAAAAGTGGCCCCTTTGCAATCATAATAGTGTACCAAAAAAGTTACGTATTCATTTTAAAGAGGCTCGACAAATTATAATTAAATCAGATAATTTTGGTTTTGTGTCACTGGATGAATTTAATAATTAAAAAAACAAAACTAAAACTAATAGCAAATCGCACTTTACAAAAGAGAGAGGACCATTTTCAACAATAATAGGTATGTACTTAATATAATGTTTTTTTGTTATAAATCTTGCACCTCTACATTATCATTACATTACATTACATTACATTTACATAATAAGGGATAGGCGGCGAACCGATTAGACCCCTATCAAACATATATCACACGATGTAAGTAATTCGTTAGTACATTGAGAAAAAAAGTATATAGGTATACCGTCTGTCTATAAAGTAACCCCCCCCCCCCCCCCCCCCCCCCAACTAACTTTTTGAACGACTTGATATATTACTACAATATTTGGTGTGCTTTAATGGGAAATTAAATAATATTTTTTTCACGCTACCGGCAATGTAAGTAGGCCTTACATCCATAGCTACAGGGATCGTAAATGGCTGATAACATTCGTGTACTAGTTACCCTTGACGACGGAACTTAATAGTGTCACTTACATCCCTAGGAAAATAATGTTGATTTTAACTGTTCGTTGATATGGTAACAAGCACAGACAACCTAGAATAATGGGGCTTTTAAAAAATAATTCCGATGACAGCTGTCAAAACGAACTTTTAAAAATCTGATTAAATTTCTACCTGTAGGCCTACTTACATTGCCGGTTGCGTGAAAAATTTAATAAGTAACACGAAATGTATCGACTAATAACATCCTCGGCAGGCGACAAGCTTCGGCTCCGCCTCAGCTCGTATTCGCCTACCTCGGATGTTATTACGTCCTTACATTCCTTGATACTTAAATAACTATTAGTTAATAATTAAATTTTGTATCGTTCCAAGTGGCGACTGGGCGCCATTTTAAAATTTTTTTTAAATAGAAAGGGGGGTCGAGTGACACCTCATTTGAAGGGTCTTTTAGTTCTGCGTCTGATCCTAGAGTTTCAAAAAAAAATATTTGGCCATAACAAAATGGCGGATTGTTAACAAATGGACCTACTCAATTCAAAATTGTTTTGATTTTTTTATCCAGGGTCGAGTGACACCTCATTTGAAAGGTCTTTTAGTTCTGCGTCTGATCCTAGAATTTCAAAGAAAAATATTGAGCCATAACAAAATGGCGGATTGTAAACAAATGGGCTCACTCAATTCGAAATTCTTTTGATTTTTTCATCCAGTAGTCCACTTTTTCATTTGCAGGACTAAATTTTCCCAGAAATATCTCAGGTGGCTGGAAATAATATTGAAAACGTTATGTTCCAACAAGACGGTGCGCCGCCTCATTATTATAGGCCTGTTTCTGACTTTCTCAGCAGACATTTTCCTAGAAGATGGATTGGTAGGCGGGGGCCTGTAGAATAGCCGGCTCAATCCCCAGATTTAACTTCCTTAGATTTTTTCTATGGGAATATCTGAAATCGAAAGTGTACAGAACCCGTCCAGAAACAATTGAAGAACTGGAGCAACGCATCACAGAAGTTTGCAGAAATATCACTCCAGAAACTTATGAAAATGTAAAGCAGGAATTTCATAACCGACTTTTTATGTGCCGAGAAGTGAATGGTAAACATTTTGAACACTTAATTTAATTTCTTTTTGCTTTAATTCTTAGTTTTATTTAATAGTCTTCGTTATTTTCAAACATTTGTCATTGTGTTATGGCTGCATATTTTTCTTTGAAACTCTAGGATCAGACGCAGAACTAAAAGACCTTTCCAATGAGGTGTCACTCGTTCCCCCTTTCCATTTAAAAAAAATTAATACAAAATTTTAATATGGCCTGAAAAATAGTATTTAATTTCCCATTACAGCACACCAAATTTTGTAGAAAAATATCAAGTCGTTCAAAAGTTAGTTGGGGGGGGGGGGTTACTTTATAGACACAGTGTATATAAATAACTATATGAATATGAATGTTTGGTAGTACCAATAATTATTAATGTTCGCACGCTAGCGAGATAGAACTAACAAGTTGTATGCATTTTTAAACTTAATAATGAATTCAGCATTTGCCATTTCAGACGGTAGAGAGTTCCACGCATTTTGCACTCTGCAAGAAAAGAAATGCTGCTTTGATAGTTTATTGAATCTAGCACACTGTAATTTAAAATTGTGTCCACGCAATTGGGTGTTCTGACTTAGTGTAAATAGCTGTGGTGGAGGATCGTAATAGTTGTGAAGAATTTTGTAGACTTCAATCAAGTCGCCTCTAAGTCTTCGACAACTTAGTGTTGTGAGGTGCAATTTCTTCAAACGCTCTTCGTAACTTAAGCATCGCGTTGCCGGCGAACATTTGGTGAATCTGCGTTGTACTTTTTCCAGTAGGTCGATGTCCTTTGCAAAGTAGGGTGACCAAACTACAGCGGCGTAATCGAGAATGGGGCGAACATACATTTTGTAAATTTTTAGAAGAGATTCAGGTTTCAAATCTTTAAAAACACACCGAATTAAGTAGATTAAAGAGTTCGCTTTTTTCAGTTTTACATATGTGCTCTGCCCACTTTAGGTCGGAAGTCATTAAAATGCCGAGGTCTTCTTGCTTCAGGACTGATTTTAACAGGGTGCCATTGAACTGGTAGTCCACGCGAGGATTGTTGTATCCAAGCCTCAGGACGGTGCATTTATCGGAGTTCAGTTTCAAAAGCCAAGATTCCGACCAGTTTTCAAGACGCCTTAGATCATTTTGAATTAAATTATAACTACTCGTTGGACTACCAAAGATATTAGTGTCGTCCGCAAAAAAAAGGAAGCGTTAGATTGCAGCACGTCTGCGAGATCACTTATATAGATAATAAATAGCAAAGGACCTAGAACGGGCCCTTGCGGTACACCACTTTTCACAGGTAGAGACGATGATAATGTTGAACCAAAGCGAACACGGAACGTCCTATTTCTAAGAAAATCCGAAATCCACTGTAGCAGTTTGCCACGGATGCCATAATGTTCAAGGTTAACAGTAATCTTTCTATCGGTACCTGATCGAAGGCCTTTTCAAAATCCAGATAAATGACATCTATGGGAATGTTGGCATCAAGTGCTTTTGTCCAATGATCGATGTTATAGATTAAATTTGATGTAGTGGACCGTCTAGGAGTAAACCTGTGTTGACTGTGACGAATAATGTTGTTGTTCAGAAAAAAATCGCGCATTTTAGTAGCTACAATTCTTTCCCTGGCCTTGCAAATAACGGACGTTAAACTGATGGGCCTGTAGTTTTTTGGTAACAGCCTGTTGCCTTTCTTGAACAAAGGCACCACAACAGCTTCTTTCCAGATAGTTGGCAATTTAATGATGTAGGTATTCATTATATAAGTTTATATGTTTGCACGGGTGGTTGCACAAGATTTAAGAAGTAGAGAATGGACACTATCAGCTCCAGGAGAAGACGACGGTTTTAGGGATTCCAGGATATGTAGTACTTCGTCTTCACAGAAATCAATTTGCTCAAAGCTATCAGACACACGAGTATTGCGAGGGAGACGGCATTTTTTCAATGGGTTCAACAACAAACACATAGAAAATTGCAGCGCAAATAACTTTGCCACCTCTAGAGGGTCAGTATGTCGATTAGAGTAGGAATCCTCGATCATTACAGGAGAATTGTTATTATTAAGTGACTTTCTCATATATTTAAAAAAAGATTTCTCGCCACTAGAAATAATTATATGTTCATAATTTGATTCGGCAGATCTGATAAGATACGAAATTAAATTAGTTTGCGAACGGTATTTCAAGTAATCAACATTCCTACTTGTACGCCTATATTTATCCCACAAGGAACGTTTCTTGTTTATTGCTTTTTTAATGTGGTTCGTGATCCATGGTTTGTCATATTGCTTCTGAAAGACCGTTGTAGCGGTACGAAGTTTTAACAGATTGCCGAAGACTAGACGATAACACAGACCAGCTTGTTTCAATGCCTTTGAAAGCATGAAGATCTACACTTGAATGAAAAAAAATATTTGCGGCGTCGTAATCACCTTTCCAATAGTTTTTATACAAGGCTGTTTTAGTTCATAAGTAGTTTATTTATTCAAGTCCATTATACCTTATACCCTATTCTATAAATATGTTGAAAACGTAGCAAGTTTTTTTGTTATATCAATTTTTATTAAAAAATTAAACACTAAATTAGAATTATCAAATACTTGAACAAATTCATTTTTACGTGTAGATCTAAAAGCTCGTGTTTTTCAAAATAATTTTATTATTACATATTATTAAACCATTCCTAAAACAGTTTAAAATTCAGAAATGCGGTTGATACGTGTATTTTTTGTTTAAATTAATTTAAAACATTTAAATTCTTTAGGAACTAATTTATTTGCGGAATGGTGCGGTGGTTGTTGGGTAGTATACATGCGCGTGAAGGAAATGAATTCGGAGGCTGTCTAGACGCTAGTGTTCGAATCTTCTCGAATATTTCAGGAACCTGAATATTACAGGCTCGCAGCAGCGCAGCGGCAGTGTAATTTTGAATACGCAGGAACGTGTTTGAAACAAGAGCCAATTATGGATTTTATCAGGCCTGATTTACCCTCAAGGTGCACCTGGAGTAAGAATGCCGACCCCACAAGCAGTCCTCATACTGTTGTTCCGCTGTAAGTATTAAAAATTTTTGAAAATTTAATTATTGCTGCACTTGTAGGATTTAATAAGATTTTTTCGTTTCAATTTGTAGGGCCCCACCAATGAAAATAATGCCAAATGTTCTTCATGCTATTGGAAATACTCCGCTAGTGAGACTCAATCATATTCCACAGTCTGAAGGGATAAAATGCGAAATGTGTAAGTCCTTCCTTCTTATACTTGACAAAGATAGTTATATTTTGTGCTCCTTTACAAAACCTCGAGGTTACAAAATTCAATCCTAAATTAGCGCGCTGCATGTTGTTTCAGACTAGTGCAGACTTCCCTAAATTAATTTGTCTAACTTAATAAAATCTGCTTGCTACCATTATAAGCACTGATTTGACATTAATTTGTCAATTATTTCACAACTCAAAAAAACTGTTGGCTTGTCCGATTAGCTAATGTTAAATAGAAGATAACAGTTTTGAAAATGCTTTCCACGTTGGCAACTAAATAAATATATTAGTTGAGTAGACACTTTACCTTAATAGACAGTGGCGTAACTACAATAAAGCAGGTTTAAGCAGGACTTGGGGCCACGAGGTATTCCACGACCAAAGAGGAGGTTTTAAATGTACTTTTAATGTTTACTTTTGTTTCTCAGTTTTGTAAATAGCACCGACTCGAGGAGTCTCTTCAACATTTTGCTTAGGGGCCGATCATTTTTAGTTCTGCCACTGTGATTAGGACAATAATTTTTTTTAATGTTTAGATTTAATATGTAATCCTTAAATGATTTTAACAATACGTAAACCATTTCATACAGATTAAGTGGGGAACTATGGAAAGGCCAAAAATCCAGAATGAAAGGTTTCGTTATTTAATTTAAATCAATTTCTAAATTGAGAGTATTAATAGGGCGAAAATAATACATGCCATTTGAATTCGTTAATTATTGCAGATAATTTTGAATTATTCAAAAAAGCATCAAAACTCAATTTTAAGTTTGTGCTTGAAATGGTGGACTATACTTATTTGTTTCAAAATGTTATAATTCTTGTAATCACGAATCAGCGTAATACGTCTTCGATGTATTCAGAGAACTACAATTAAGACTGGCATTTGTCATTGTTTTGTGAATATAGGTAAGATGTGATGCACGCTGATCAACATCAAGGACTGCTGTAATTGACTTTTTTTTATCACATGTTAGATGTCAGTTCCTTAAAGCCTCCGTATTTAAAAAATTATATAAAACTTTTCCGCGGTTATATTAAAAATGAATTTATAGGGCGGTATTTTAACGCCAAGTTGCTTTTAGGTTTTGCTAAGTTTATTGTCATAATAATGCGTAGTTGTATTTTGAAATTATAAAGTTTTAAATTAAAAACTGCTTCTGTTATTGGTTTCCACCTACACCCATGTGCACTTTGCTGCTCCTACTACGTGCTATTATCGCTAAAAATATACCAGAAAGCATAAACGGCAGCAGTCCACCATCTGCACAATAAAAAATGCAGGAAAAGTTGCTCAATATTTAAACCTATCGTCTAAAAAAAAATTTGCGTTTATCTAAAATACTTAGCGGCTTCCGTAAAAACAACTTGGAATAGACTACAAGGAAATTTAGCGACAACTATAAAACAACTATACAATTTGTTGTCGAATTTATGTGGGCATACTAGTATATTTTATTTAGAAGTTCGAGCTTTACTTCATTGGAGTTCATTTTAATTTATTATAAATAAAACAATTCTTAACTTCAACAGGTTTTTTTTTAAATTTAGCTTTATACGTATAAACACGTTGAAATACGTATAAAGCTAAATTAAAAAACCTGTTGTTAAGAATTGTTTTATTTACAATAAATACTAGTACATGCATAAGTACCTACGTTTGTAGGACTCTAATGTTATAATACAGAATACAATTAATAAAAACCTATAGCTGTATTATGATACAACAACATGTCATCATGCCTGTGAACATTTCGTAACTTATTACTATTTTTTTTCTATTTCCAGTGGCCAAATGCGAATTTTTCAACCCAGGAGGGTCAGTAAAGGACCGTATTGGTTACAGAATGATTGAAGACGCTGAAAAGAAAGGACTGCTCAAACCAGGTTATACCATTATAGAACCTACATCTGGCAATACTGGTATTGGATTGGCTGTAGCAAGTGCTGTTAAAGGCAAGTATTCAATAATTGAGCATCCACTCCCCTTACAAAATGTTGATAATATTAACTAATCGACTATTAAAAGATTCGTTGTTTGTAATTATCTACATACAGTGGCGTAACTACCATGGGGCAGAGGGGAAATGGCCCCCGGGGCCGAGGCCTTAGGGGCCCTGCCACGAGCCACGAGTTTTTATTTTTTTTATTTCTCTATTACGAAGTTTTTTCAATAAAAATTTTCGACAGTCTTTATTTTTATATTCAACAAAAAAACATTTTAAATTCCATGTATGTACTTATACAATAAAAAATACTGAAGTGAAATTATATTTAGTAATAACATAACACCTACACTTTTTGGTACCGACTCAGACACATTAACTTCAGAAAATTTAAGATTTGCTGATCTTAATTAGACACGGCTTTAATATATTTATTTTCATTTACTAGACTGCAAATATTTTTTTTCCTATTGAAGAAATTGTTCTTATTATCAATTACTTTATTATTGAAGTTTTATTGAGGATGGGGTCAGGGCCCTTCAGGTATCTTCCCCCGGGCCCAAAATATGTTTACATAAAATATTATGTATTTACCATTAAAGAAAATTCAAAACCCTTTAGTTCTCACAAGAACTTTTGTACTCTAAATGTATATTTTGACTGCTAAGCAGTCATCATCAGTAGAAAAAACAAAAAAGAAGAACTACAGCGGAAACTGAAATCACAGTTACGGTGCAGAAACGTCCCTTGTGCTTGGTAAGTCAGAACTCAGAACTGTGAGTTTGAATTTTCTCACAGTTGCTCATTTATATTTATTTATTTACCATTAAGTGCATTATAGGATTTCGACCACTTTGTGTAGGTAATCGTCTTTTTTCATGATTGTAACTTATTGCCTTTGTCAGCTTTGGAAACAATTAAGTCATTTATTTTAAGTTTCTTTTTAACCCTTGAAGTGTTTTTTTGTGAGAATTGTTATTAATTTTTATGTTTTGTTGTTTGGATTGTGATTGTAGGTCTTTCTTGATGATATCTGCACAAATAGACTTTTCCCTTGTAACTGTTTGGTTATCTAAATCTAATTTGTCTAATGCTAAATCTACATCTATTGCCAATGTTTCATAATCCTTTAGTAGAAAATTTTAATCCTAATTCTAATAGCTGTGTTTCTTTATTTGTAAATTGAACTTCTGATAGATTATTAACTCTGGGGTAAAAATCACGGTGCAAAAAATAGTGCAAAAACATACCCCATCGCGAACCGCGATTTTTACCCTAGAGTTAATAATCTACCGGACGTTCAATTTACAAATAAAGACACAGAGCTATTAGAATTAGGATTAAAATTTTCACCAACTACACAACCCAGACTAAAGGATTATGAAACATTGGCAATAGATGTAGATTTAGCATTAGACAAATTAGATTTAGATAACCAAACAGTTACAATGGAAAAGTCTATTTGTGCAGATATCATCAAGAAAGACCTACAATCACAATCCAAACAAAAAAACATAAAAATTAATAACAATTCTCACAAAAAAACACTTCAAGGGTTAAAAAAGAAACTTAAAATAAATGACTTAATTGTTTCCAAAGCGGACAAAGGTAATACAGTAACAATCATGAAAAAAGTTGATTACGTACACAAAGTAGATACATTTATTAATAACAACAGTTTTTCAAAATTAGACAAAGACCCCACTACTAAATACCATAACACAGTTAATGAAACTATAAAATTTTGCAATAATCTCGTACCAAAAGGAAACGAATTTAAGTTCAGAATTATGAACTTTTTAGATGTAAGCATAAAAAGAGTAGGGAACAATTTAGAGTACAATATTCAAATACATTCAAATTCTAAACAACCAATCAATATTAAAAAAGGAAGCTTTTAATAGTATGATACACAGAGCCATTCATATCCTACCGAAAATTTCAATAAAGAACTTAGCACAATTAAATTTATAGCCCTAAAAACGGATACACAGAGCAATTTATCGATAACATTTTAAAGAAAAAACAAAAAGAAAATGTAAAACATCTTTAGTACAAAGAACACAAAAGACAACAATTGAAAAAACAATATGGTCAAAACTCAATTATGCAGGGTGATTCTAAATACATGCGACAAACTTTAAGGGCTGATTCCTGGGGCTATTTTGATGATAAAAGTTCATATGAATAACTGTCCAAAACGGCTTAGTTTTAAACTTATAGGATGTTTAATAATAAATTAAGAATTTGTATCGTATAACTTACACCATCTGATATCATAGTTGGCTCAGCAAAAACAATCGTTTTGAAGTGAAAATATTTATTTCTGGGGTCACCTTAAATCACTAGTTTATACGACTCCCATTGAAAATGTTGATGAACTGAGAAATCGCATTGTTGCATCATTTGAGACAATTCAGAACACCCCCGGTATTTTTGAACGTGTTCGCCATTCAGTACGACGGAGGACAGAAGCCTGTATTGCAGTTGGCGGTGATCATTTTCAACAATTTCTATAAGTTCATTTTGTTTATTACCTACCCTTTGTTGTATTCTTAATTTATTATTAAACATCCTATAATTTTAAAACTAAGCCGTTTTGGTTTGTCGCTAATATTTAGAATAACCCTGTATAGGTAGAGTTAGATATAAAGTTTCTAACAGGCTCAAAAAATTAAATATTAACGTAGCTATGCACAATCCGAACAATCTCCATAAACATCTAGTAAACAATAAAGACACAATAGAAAAATATTCAAAAAATGGTATCTATCAAATAGACTGTTCTAATTGTGATGCAATATATAGGACAAACAGGTCGCAGTTTTAATACAAAAAATTAAAGAACACATTAGATCAATTAAATACAATCATAAATCAACCGGCATTTCCCAACATTGTATTACAAACAATCATTTTTCCAAACACAGATACAAAAATTTTACACATAGAAAACAAGGGCAACCGTTTAAATAAATTGGAAAATTTAGAAATTAAAAAGGCAATAAATAATAATAAAAATATAGTTAACGACCACACCGATTTAGGTAATTCACCCCTCCTTGACCTACAGCCAACAAAGCATGGTGGCACATGTGTTAACACTTAAGAGTCAGGGCGGCGACGACAGAATTCCGGAAATGGACAGTATTGTACATTTTTAGGTTTTAGTTTTATTTGTAAACTCCTGAAGATAACGGAGATGGTTGAAACTCGAGTCGAGTAAATATAAACCAACAAATTGTAAAACAATTACCAAGTGTTTTATTTTATTAATAAACTATTAATTTTTAATAGTTGAATATTTATTAATTTTGTTTCATCGTTATCGCATACCACCCACAAAGGGCTCTCAAACAAGTTGTAGCTGATGCTGGTCAGACGACTACTTTTTGGGCGTTAAATTCGAGATTTTCAAAACGTTGTATGTACTTCAAATAGTCTTTCGAACTGATAAAAGTTTATAACGATCGGCGTTTGCGTTTTGGAATCAATAATTAATCAATTCCAAATTTTTTAAAAATTCCTGGATAGCGTCAGAGTACAATTTGGGATATAAGTAAAAAACAAATTTGTAGTTCAATGCAAGCTCTATCGGCTCAGAAAGTTAAAGAAAATCTTGTGGACAGTTTTTGACAAAAAAAGGTTTGAAAATTTTCAAAATTTTGAAGCAGCGCCATTGCGATCGTTTTTAGCTTTTCAAAATTAATTTTACTTCATCGTATACTACCTACAAAGGGCTTTTAAACAAGTTGTAGCTGAACCCGATCAGACAACTACTTTTTAAGTAAATGGGCATTAAAGTCGAGATTTAAAAAAAATTATAGCGGCCGCCATTTTGATGCTAGAGAGTATTCAGATGCATATTTGAGGACGATTGTTACTAGTGAGCACCCAATATTGTACGAGTTTTTGTCGCAATATGTGCACCAGCGCCAGCGGCATAGTTACGAGGGGGATGAATCACTTTTTTTTTTAAATTTCTGTGATGAACCTGAAATGATAGTTAACTAGTGCGAGAATTACATTTCTTAGTATTTTCCTCATTGCATTTAGAAACCTATGTAAAAGATAACTTATATATTTTATAGTTCATTAGGAAATTCTACCATGTTATCATTCCTCTGAAATAAGTCTGTACTTCTATAGTTCACTGGAATTATTTTTCTAAAGTATCTTAGTATCAGTTTAGCAAATTCTCTTACAGAAAAATTCAGGATCTTATACAGTGTGTAACAGACCACACACGCACTATCTTTTACGGCTAAACCACTGAACCTACATGGATGGGATAAAAAATTTGTTATATAAACCGTACACGCGGTATTCGCTAAAAATATTTATAAATTTTTTGGGGATCCGGAAAGGGTAGCTTTGGGGGGGCTAGTTAAAGGGGGTTTCCCGAGATTTTCAAATACGAAGGTGAGTCAAGTTGTACCTCATTTAAAAGGCATTTTTAAACGCAACAACTTAAAAAAAAGAAAATATGGATAGCCGAAACCATTCCAAAATGGCGGCTAATTATATCAAAAAAACGGCCATTACATAAACCTCTTTCCAACCGCACCATGAACTATTGTACCAAGAAAATTGGTACTGATGATTAAAGTCCATTAAACTAGCTTTCCAACGATATATTACATGAGAACAAAAATAAAATGCTAGTACCCCCTCTCCTCCCCAAAAGAGCGGAAACATTCGAAAGATATTATCTTAAAAAGGTCCCAAGTTTTAATCAGAAACATGCCATCAAAATACAAAATCTAATCATTTACAGGTTATCGCTGCATTATTGTAATGCCAGAGAAGATGTCAAATGAAAAAGTAGGTGTATTAAAAGCTTTAGGAGCTGAAATTATTCGTACACCAACAGCAGCAGCCTTTGATTCTCCTGAAGGCCTCATTACAGTTTCTCAAAAAATACAAAAGCAAATACCAAATTCTATCATACTTGATCAATATCGCAGTGCAGGAAACCCTCTGGCACATTATGATTTAACAGCAGCTGAAATATACGAGCAATGTGAAGGAAAACTTGACATGGTCGTAAGTATCATTAGACAGAATACTAAAAATTTAAATCTAATATGAGTAACAACTAAGGTAGACTACATACGTATGTGTATTTTTGTCCAATAGATTATGGGAATAGGTACAGGCGGTACAATAACAGGTGTGGGGCGACGACTAAAAGAGCTTTGTCCTGACTGCATCGTGGTTGGAATGGATCCCGAAGGCTCCATATTAGCCGAACCAGAAAACAAATCTGATGTTAAATTTTATGAAGTTGAAGGAGTTGGTTACGACTTTGTTCCTACAGTTTTAGATAGATCTGTTATTGATAAGTGGATTAAGACTAATGATAAGGAAGCTTTGACCATGGCTAGACGACTGATAAAAGAAGAAGGGCTTTTATGTGGTAAGAATGATTCAATGATTTATTTACAAGTATATTCACAAGAAGTATCCATTCTTAATAAAATTGGTGTCTCCTGCTATGCCCAGAGTGATATAAAAATGAAAAATAATGAAACAGTAACCTGCTTTCTTAAAAATTAGCGAAACAGGTCGCTGGTACTTTCCCATACTATTTATTTAAATATTCTTGCGACAATAAGTGATTGAAATTTAAATCTACACTGAGTAATAATAGATCTGAAATGTAATGCACTTGTGCGCCGACACGCACCACAAGGCATTGGCCATGTCACTGGGGATTACCTATAGTAGACTGCTCAAGCCAGCAAAAAACGCTTAAAAACTGATTTCGTGGGACTTTTAATTTGAAAATGTTTAACCTAGCTCAAGTTGTTGCTTATGTGCTAAAATCATCCTGTAAATAAGGGCACTAGATAAAAAGTTCGAGTTAGCTATTTGACAAAATTTGTAAAACATAAATATAACTGGTGGTCCCAAAATTTCAAACGTATTTCTGTACGAATACATTGCATAAAAAATATTTAAATGTTTTATTTGCACAAGCATGTATGGAACAAATAATTTTTGAGCTCCTTTTAATCGGTTTCGAGTTGCTCGAAAATCTAATTCATTTGCGACATTTTTTACTTCACAACGCATTATTTTCTAATAGCATGCCAGATATAAAGAAATTTTCTTAATAAGATTAAGCCCTGGATTTAACAATGCCCATAGTTAAAGTTTCATATTTTTTGAATAATAATTGTCTGCAATATAAAAACAAATATAAAGCAGTGCATATTTCTTAGCAGAGCTCTATCACTTTGACTGCCCCACTGCCCGATGTAAAGTAGTCTCTTTGTTAGTCGTTACTCGAATAATCAATTTCCAGAATACATTATATTATGATTTTTTGCTTTCAACGAAAGGGGTTTGAATTTTTATTTGTTTATTAGTAAGTTCTAGTTCCAGAATTTCAAATGTTTCCATTATATCAAATTTTATCGTTAAAATGGCCATATCATCTGCGAACATTAGCTTCGTCAGGTAGAGTTCCTCCATCTTCCAGTTTCCTATTTTTATTTTCTTCATCTTTTTCTTTCTGGCAATTACGAAATTTTAACTATGCTTATCAATTAGCTCTAGTTAAAAAATGTATTTTTCATTCTTTGCATGTTTTTGATAACTCTTTAAATAAACCATTTACATTAATTTTTAGTTTGAAATCCGAAGCGCATCTAATCAGCTGTAGGGCCGGAGGTTCCGTTCTTACTATTCTTATGTGGTATGCGACATCGTAGGGTTGCCTATATAAATTGTTTTCTTAGAAATCTAACATACAGTGAGATGAGAGAAGAGCTTATGGCGAATCGAACATGTTTTTAACAAACTCTCTAGGTTCAAAATGGGCAATTAAATTACACTTTTGCAAATACGGCAAGTATTAATATCTAGTATGGGAAAGACCACTCAAAGTTAACACTTTAGCTTTTTTTACATAATATTACAGTGTTTTAATGTGCAATGTAGTAAACTAAGGAGCAGGAAAGAAATTAACAAATGTTGACTTTAATTTTTGCTTGATTACAGAAAAGAAATAAATGTAAAAAATATCTTAAAATTATCATAAAATCAAGTAAAATTTTGTTCTAAAATTTAAAAAAAATATATGAAATAACCTGCTGGGATCTTTGCTATGGTTGTTGATATCTTAGAGTATAGAGTCTATACTCTAAGGTTTGTATATGTAGAACTGTCCAAACTTAAAAAGCACAGAACGTAAAACCTTTTAGAAACACTGTACCTTGTGACCAAGGTGATTTTGTTTGTCATTTCCCCCTCAAGATCAAAATTATTCTTGTTTAACAAGGGTTTCATCAAACTCTTTAATTAATTAATTACTACAGAACCTATGAAATTATAAAATGTAATATTAATAAGTGTGGTGTGTGTATTTAGGTGGCAGCAGTGGTGCAGCAATGATTTGTGCATTGAAAGCAGCACCTTCACTAAAAGAAGGTCAAAGATGTGTAGTACTGCTACCTGATGGTACTCGAAACTATATGACGAAATTTGTTTCTGACCACTGGATGGAGGCAAGACATTTCATTCCCTGCGTCAATACTCAAGGGCACTGGTACGTTTAAAAAAAAAAGTTAATTGCAGAAAAATATTTTTAAATAAAGTACCAAATTGCACGAAGTAACATTACAACATGAGGATTCATGAAGTGCTTGTTGCTAGGATATGCATATCTCAATTTTGCAGTACATGTGACAGAGATTCGAGACAAGGAAGTATAAAAAGTACTTGATCTTTATTCGTCAATATTTTATTTTAAATTGTCGATAAAGACCTATATGTTAATTGATTTCTTGACAGTGTCAGATCTATCCACACAGAACATATTTTAGTTTTAACCATTGTTGAAAATTATAAATTGTTGTAATTGCAATCAAATTCGTTGACAGATTAGTAATCTTAATGGGAGATTTTTTAGGCTATTTCTTAAATTAGCAGCTAGATGTCAGCAAGACCAAATGCGATGATAATTATTATATGCCGACAGGTAATATTTACCGAAATAACAACGTTTTAAATGTTAATGTAGTAAGTAAAATTATAAAAAAGGCCTCTTGTTGTCAACTAAAAAACAATGTTAGCACAAATCGGCACATCTTTGAAATAGTACATTTAGTAGTTTCCTTGTCTTGGTGCTCTCTAAAACACTACGGAATAAGGGCATAGCCACCAGGGTTTGTGCATACTCATAAGTATACAGCCTGAGTCAAAAGATACGGTTTTTAAAATATTTCTGCTATTTGAGAGTAAAAGTTGTGCGGACCAACCCGTACTATAAACTGACATATGAAAATCTTATAATAAAATTATTCATAAAATAATACTTTTCTTCAATGGAATGCCACATATTTTTTTATCTTAATGGAAAGAACATTTAATTCCCAACAAAAAATCTAATTAAGTTTTTTGTAAATGCCATAGTTTTTGAGAAAAAATAGATATTTATTATACAAGGGAAAAAAGTAATAGATTTTAGCTCGAGGTGTCTGTTTGTCTCCCTACGCGAAGCGGAGGGAGACACTCACACCGAGAGCTAAAATCTTACTTTTTTCCTGTGTATAATACACTATTTTTTTTGTGACGGGAAAAAATGTAATATATTGAAAAACATATATAATAAAGTCGGAAAATTGGTCTACGTGGAATTTGAATTTTTAAACTAGTAAGCTGTTGTAGCGGGAAAAAAGTAATTACTTTTTTCCCCGGGGAAAAAGTAATTACTTTTTTCCCCGGGTAAAAGGAAAAAAGTAATTTCATAAAAAGTGATACTCAAGAGAGACAAAATGTTAAACTTTTTTCCCGTCACAGAAAAAAAATAATTTCATAGATATTATCATACAACTCATCAGCTCGGGTCCGAACGCGCAAATAAGTGAATCGTGGCACGCGATGGAAAACAACTGAAGTTGACAGATGTGTTATTCAGACATAAATGTCATATTTTACATATTTTTAGTGTGGCATTTTAATTAACTGTTATATTTCACAAAATACAAACACAATGTCCGACTTAATAAAGTACAAATATGACATTTATGTACTAAAACTGAATAACACACCCGTCAACTTCATTTGTTTTTCATAGCGCGCCAGATTCCGTTATTTGCGCATGGACCTGAGCGCTCGAGCTTTATGACAATATCTACGAAATATTTTTTTCTGGATAACTATGGCATTGATTTTCTGTTGGAAATTATATGTTCTTTCTATTAGAATAAAAAAATATGTGGCATTCCATTTAAGAAAAGTATTATTTAAGAATTTTTTTTATGGGACCCTCTGTATAAGATTTTCATATGCCAGTTTACAGTATGGGTTCAACTTTTATTAATAACTTTTTTACCTATCTTCTCAAAGAGCAGAAATATTTTAAAACCTGTATCTTTTGACTCAGGCTGTATATTAATGCTCTGTGCCAAATTGTTATTGGTGATAGGTCTACAGTGGGGCGCCAATAAAAACATGATAATTGTTAATGCTGATTTATTTATTTTACTATAAATTAGAATCGACTTGATTTTTGGTAACCAATAATTTACAGTAGCCAAATAAATGGTCCCATTTTTATTAGCGCTGATTGTACTTTTAGAGGTGTAACGGTATCTGAATCGGACCCAATCCAAAGTCGTATCAAATGTAATTTAATATATAAGAGTTGGATCAAGTAAATTTTATATTAAGTTTGAAATAACGATTCACAAATTTAATTTTAGCCGAAATTTATCTGAGATCGAAAAATATCTGAGATCCAATAAAGTATCCTAAATCCAAAAATGATTTGACTTATCCAAGATCCAAAATTTATTGAATTTTCTGAATTAATCTGAAATATCCCAAGTTTAACTGCATCAAAAACCATTGTTCATTTTCGACTGTCAACTTTTTTTATGGACCGTGTTTTAAATTTTTTCATATTTAAATAGAGTTTTTTATTCCGATTTCAACGATTTGCCACACTTTGCATTTTGTGTAAGTTTTCAGCTATTTTATTACAAAAAATAAAAATTTCATTTAATTTATTTTGAAAACATTTTAGTAGACCATGAACTGATGGAAGTAGAACAAAACACTACTTTTATTTACTTTCTTGTTTAGATACACCAAACGTATGTGAAAATTTCACGAAATTTTGTTTTGGGTCTAGACATGATTGTTGGCGTAATTGCAAATAAATATAATTAAATTACCTTTGTTTTTGAATTTATTGCACTTGCAGTTTTTATGTTTGCAACGGACATAACAAATTTGAGTAACAGGATAAATAAATGTTCGAATTGCAACCCACATTACAAGACACATTTGACACCTGCGTAACATTCTCAGAAGCTCGTCTAAAATGAACTCTTGGAATTTCTGGAAATTTTTGTAATCTGTGTGTTAGAAACTTTGTCATGCATTTGTTTCTGTAAAATATCTTATCCTGCTGTCTAGGCTCAAACAAAATTTCCTGAAATTTTCACATACCTAATGCATCTAAACGTCAAAGTAGATAAAAGTACTGTTTAGTTTTAATTACATAATAACATTGAAGTCATGGCCTCTATATATATTTTTTTAAATAAATTACATGCATGGTTTTTTCATGGCACTCTTATGAAATTATTATTTTCTGTAATTTAATACTCAAAACTTAAACAAAATGCAAAATGTGACTCATTCAAATCAGAATAAAAAAACTACTCAAATATATGAACAAATTTAAAAAAAGTTATAAGTCGAAAATGAACAATTATACCAAACAGTTATACCAAATCTGATAAAACAATTTAGATTCAGCATAAAAATGTGTAATAATAATGCGTTATACCGTATACCAATATATTTGATTAATTAATTTAAGGAAAGTCTATTAAACAGCATAAATATTTTTTAGTGCGAGTATAGATTATTTTATTGTGTAACATTTTGATTCTTCTGGGTAGGCAACATGCATGTCATAGGTTACTTGACTATTAAAATGTAACTATAAAGAGAAGAGTTTGCTGTGGGTATAGCTCACTGTACATCTTTTTAATAATAAAATGTTGAGAGGGAGTGCTTTTTTATCCACAACAAACTGTTGTGCTCATCGGGGCTCACAACAAATTTAAAGAGAAAAAATAGCTACCTGGTAGGTAAATGGCAACTTAAAAATAGCTACCACTTACATTCATTAACTACCTATAAAAAGTTGAATACTAACACTAATAGAGATCTCCGAATATACATTTAAATCATAAAAATTGCTACTTTTAGATACCATTTTTGAATTTAGCTGCTTTTAGATAAAATAGCTACCTGTTGTGAGCCCTATCTCACTTGTAAAATTATTTTTTAATAGTGAAGCAACCTATGACATGCACCGTGTGTTACCTACACTCGAGAGTCAAGGGGTTACGCGATAAAATAGACACCCTGTATTGTTCTGTGATGCAGACTGTACGCTAGTGCGTTATACCTATTATTATACCAGATTTGGATATTAAATCAAGTAGGATACTAGGATATAGCATCAGATCAGATACATTTTCGATTCGTATTGAATATACACCCGGATTCTATAAATAATGTAATCGAATAAGTATCAGATCAGATCTAATGTCGATTTGGTTGGCATTCTTAAACATAGGGGTTAGATTTTCTCGAGTATATGTAATCAGAAATTGAATATTGGATCTGATCTAAAATAAAATGATTTGGGTCAGATTCAAATACAATTTTTTTTAATTCCCACCTATAGTACGTACTAGGTTGGAAGTTGGTTCACAATTCTCAAAATGAAGTAACTCAAAATCTTCCCCATAAATATAATAATTATTATTATTATTATGTTTATGAGGAAAATATTATTAATAAATCTTCTGGGTTTTTATTCTTAACTGTAGGTACCACTACATAAAATAATTCGTTATTTGTAGGTGGTGGGATGAAAAGGTTGCAGCACTGAAACTGCAAGCTCCTATAACAATATCAACATCAGTGACATGTTCTCGAGCTTTAATGATAATGAAAAAACAAGGATATGATCAACTTCCAGTTACTGATGAACACAAGTAAGTTCCACAATACAAGTTTAATATAAAAACAAATTCTCCAAAATCAAAACACAGCTTATAATTGAATAAACTAATCAATTTTTTTTTGTAATTTTAAACTATGTATGTAAGTCGTTTAAATGTCACTCTCATACTATTTTCTAAACTATTGAGAATATTAAATTTTTTCCTTTCCTACATTGCATTCCAAATTTTTCTGTACTGTATCTACTGTGCATCAATGATTTAAAATTTTTAGACCCTTCAATTACAATAATTTCGAGAAAAATTGAATAAACTGATTCAAGTAAGCAGACTCTGGATCTAAACAAAAACTTTTAAAAATGTTTGTTCATTTGTTTAGCCATTGTGTAGTTTAGGCCAACTTCTATCCCTCATTTAACAAGATATTATTTTCAAAATGTATAATAATCATTTTTGTAGAAATGAATTACTTGATATGGTAGTAGTTACGGTGAAGCAGAATGTGTTATTATTATTAAATGAATTAAAGTACATTTTTTTAATTTATTGTAAATAAAAGTTAGTATCATTTAAAATGTTTTTGTTTAGAGCTTGCTTACTTGAACTAGTTTTATACATTTTTCTCGAAATTGTTGTAATGTAAGAGTATAAAAATTTTATATTATTGAAACGAAAAGAAAATCTTATCTAACTACCTAAGAAAACATTTATATCGCTATTCTTAAAAAATTATTGATAGTCACTGCTCAGTCAGGTGACATTACAGAAAATGTTGGGGTGTGGCATAAAATACCTCAGTAGGCTCCAAACAACTTTTATTAAAAAAATAATATTCTCAATAGTTTAGAAAATAGTAGGGGGTTACATGTAAATGATTCACCCTGAATAATTCTTTTTTCATTTCAGTGTACTAGTGGGTATGGCAACTATGACAAACCTAATGAATATGTTAGTTAGTTCTAAAGTACAAGCCAACGATCCAATACGTAAAGCAGTTTCTGAACAATTTCGAAAAGCTACTCCAGACACCAATTTGGGATTGGTATCTCGCATACTTGAAAAAGATTCATTTGTACTTGTAGTTCAAGATCAAAAACAAGGTAACTTTCCATTTGACCTCTGTATAGATTACTTTCAAATTAATTACCTTTACGATTGTTGTAAAAAAAAACTTGAAAGCCAGAAATAAGAATAAGAGGCATTATTTTTAGGATATTATCTACTCTTTTTGAACTTTGAATTAATCGATTACAGTTACAATTACAAAAATAACGATTCTCATTCCTGAAGCGAGATAATTTACCAAAACTTATTTTTTAGTGCTTCAACCCGATTCTCTAAGTAAAGCAGAAGAAAAGATAGTTGGGATTATTTCAATAGTAGATTTACTACATTATATTACAAATAATAATGAACATGTAGGCAGTATTTCATCTGATATGCATCCTCATAATGGCAGTCAGAATGGATTGATCAGCTACAAATAATGTAAAAATCAACCAATTTTACTTTCTACGACTTTTATTGTATTTACAAAGTTTACGAGATTTTTCTAACAAAATTCAGATTAAGACTAACATAAAATAATTTTTTATTCTTGAAATATTAGTTTTTAATGCTATTATATGTCAATGAAATGTTTTTGATGGCGTGTACAATATTTTTTATACTAATGGTTTTAGAAAATTTGAAATATGATGTACAAGAATGTATGTTTCAACCTAATAAAACATTTAATACAGAATTTGCATACTATTTATGAAATGTATTTTCCATCGTACACCTTTACAGGGGTAGGTATACTTTTCTTGGTAAGGGTTTATTGAAACCAAAAATATTAAAAATTCATATTTATCGTCAAAAATGAATTTTTTTTGACGAATTTTTACTACATCTATGTAATAAGCTTTACGGTTTACGCTTTTATAAAGGCAGATGCAAAAAAACTTATTTTTAAAAACAACATTTCAAAGTTTATATCACTGAAAATAACGACAGTGTCGTTTTTAGAACAAAATCGCACTGTAGCCACTATTACAATTTACAACAAAATTTTTTATCATTTAAAAAAGAGTCGAGAATCTGCTATGTTTTGTAAGTTTGTGATATTGTTTCAATATATTAGTAACGTGCAACGGTGTGAATAAACAATTGAGAAATGCCGAAAAGAACCGTTTGGGTAAGTTATTATTCTCAGTATTCCTCTTTTTGTATTAAAGCCATCGATTCCTCGCTTTTACATGTTAAATGATGCTTTAGTGTAATAACAATTCTGCATAAAAAACTTCAATCTTGACGAAAAATATAATTTTTTTGCGTTTCTAGCTACCCTTTCCTTAAGGATTTGAATTAAAGTTTGAAATGGTGCAAGTACCTACACTATGGGAATGTGGCATTGTAATTCTTTTTTTAAATATTTAGCAACAAGTTACACCAGGGTATTAGCACGCCCTTCAAATCTGTAAAGTCTGCTAGTATAAACTAATAATAATTGCTGCTTTTCCTCGAGAATTGGTGTGATCCTAGACATTTTAGATATTGTAAAAGGATTTTTGACAGTTTTAGCTAAATTTATATTTGCAGTTAATATACTAATACTGTTTTAAAAATGTTGGGTAAAAATCAAAATAAATGTGTAAAAAATATTGTGTGCATTGCTTCACATATTAATTTTAGTTCGTTAAAAATAAGTCGTTATATATGGTGGATGAAAAAGTGCAAGAAAATAGAAATACGTTCGGCCATAATCCTTTTGTATGCAACTTTTTTCAATTTTTATTTGTATAACTTTTGCTTTTGAACTTCCATAGACACAGAAACGATCTGCACAACTCAATAAATTTAGTTAAAAACGGTTTATCTACACAGCTATCTGGAAATTGCTTTACAGCGTGTAACTTCTTTATTAATGAAGATATCGAAATAAACTTTTTTGTTTTAAATGGGGGGACGTATAGTACAAAATAATATTAATTTTAGACATCACCCACTATTTTTGCATAACTGCATATAACTTTTGCTTTTTAAATGGAACACCCTATATATTTTTATATATTTGACATCGGTGCTAAAAATGCTTTATGGTGGTACATTTAAATCGAAATTGTAAAGTGCAGATTTTTTTAATTGTTAAACATATATTTTGTTAAAGTAAGCCATGACTTATGTAAAATCACTAACTGCTCAAGAAATGTAAAACAAATGCCACTTTACTTTAAATGTGCACGTGCACACCACAATCGAATTATCCTATCGAACTTCATTAAAACCTGTGAAAACATAATTTTTTTAATGGAACCATACGAGTTGCATAGGCATTTTGTACTATACATCCCCCCATTTAAAACAAGAAAAAGTTTATTTCGACATCTTTATTAATAACGAAGTTACAAGCTGTAGAGCGATTTACAAACACATTGTACAGGGTGAATCAAGCTATACGCCTTTTTTTTTAGTGAGTTATTAGGAATTTATTAAAATTTTTTAGTATGCATATGTTTCGAAGGGTGCTCTACAACCTGGCGCAGTCAGTTTTTGATTGGACTTCAAATGTCAAAATAGCGATTTTCAACTGTTTGTTTTTAAATGGAACGGTTTTTTGGCTTAAACGATGCTGTACGATGTTTACAATACGATCCTTACTGAATTTTTTCACAATTTTTACGATTCAGCCGTAAAATATGCATTCATTATGTTAGTCTAGTAGGCCGGTAAGTACGCACGCGTCACCATGTTTTTGCGTAAAATAAGTGAACTTTTGATGAAACTATTGCAATCGATGGATTGGCCGTGGAGGTCCAACAGCATGGCCACCAAGATCGCCCGACTTAACGCCTCCAGATTTTTTCTTGTGGGGTTATATAAAATCCAAAGTTTACATTGAAGAACCTACAACAGCACATGATATGAAAGAACGAATCCGAACATGTATTCGACTCATACCTGCTGATATGGTGTTGCGTTCCGTGGGATCCTTACAACGAAAATTTACTGTGTGCATAGAACAGGAAGGAAAACATTTTAAGCATTTTTTATAATTCACTGAAACATTTATAACATGTAGAAATTTTTGTTAACGTTCTTTTTGCACTATTACTTCGTTCATTATTTTCTATCATTTCAGTTTAGGTGTTAGGTTAAACAAAATTATTATTCCGATAAATAATTGTAAACTGTTAATTCCATTATTATTCTTACAATGCGTTTTATCTTGGCTCTGTTCTAGTTTCCACTGCGGTTTCTAGTTTTTTTTATTTACATTTAGTTTAGTTGTAATTTTATATTTTTCATTCGATGTTATCCTAATATTGAAGTAACTATTATTCAATGGAATCTAAATACCCGAGTTTTTATTTCTTTATGTTTATTAAAATAATGATTTCACTATGTATCCTGACAATCATTAAATTGTTTTGTGGAAATACATCAAAGTACGTTTTGCAGGTCCCGGCCTACTAGACTAACATAATGAGTACATATTTTACGGCTGAGGCATAAAAATTGTGAAAAAATTTAGTAAAGATCATATTGTAAACATCATACAGCATTGTCTAAGCCAAAAAAGTCGTACCGTTCCATTTAAAAATAAACAGTTGAAAATCGCTATTTTGACATTTGACGTCCAATCAAAAAACTGACTGCGTCAGGTTGTAGAGCACCCTTCGAAACATATGCATACCAAAAATTTTTAATAAATTCCTAATAATAAACTCACCAAGAAAAAAGGGGTATAGCTTGACTCAGCCTGTATATCTAGTATTCATTATTTTATAATAAAAAATCCATATACTTTGCTCGACAGCAAGTCTGTAGTGCTAAAAAATGAGCCTAGACTTTCGTATACTTTATAAATAGTTACATATCATATTTTCAAAAATATTTTGCTATCAACGTTTTATGCGCCAATAATGACTATAGATTGCCCTTCCCGTACCACTCCTGCTGGGACACAGCCGTTTTAGTATAGTTGGCTTCAAGATTATTCGCTTTAAAACGGTAGTTGCAGAACATATTACAAGCTGCGTAAGTTGGTTTAAAATACGGACTGTATCCATGTAGATTCAATAGAAATTTTTGATGAGAAACTAATTTATCTCTTAAAAATTAGCTTTCATGGGTTACAAGTTAGTTTAAACCTAAAATACCGATTCCAAATAAAATGAGGCGCTATTTTGACCCCCACCCACAAACGAGACATTTTTAAAAAGCACTTTTTTGGGTTCCTGGTGGTACAAAATCTCGAATTTAAATATTTGCATCAAATCAATACTCCGCTACTAAAGCATAGAAAAGTAAAAAAGGGAAGCCTGTCTGCAAAGTTGGGGGGGGGGTACTAATGTAGCAGCCTGGTTGTATCAATTGTATTTAGTAACTTAGCGACTTGGTTGCTATTTATATTAATATAAAAACATTCATAAAAGATTATTCTGTAAAAGCTAACACATACACTACGAACCCAACATTACATTATTGCATGTAATGATAACTGATCTAAAACTGCAGTTCTGTTTAGACGAGCATGCACCGTTCCAATTCTTAAGCAAAGAGCGCTCTTGTAAAGGTACCTATACAAATGTATTATGGAAAAATAATTATTTTACTCACATTCCACTATTTTATCGCACAAATTGAGTATATTAGGAAAGAAAAAGAACAAAAATATAAAAACTAAAAAATTATAGCAATATTAGACATAAATGATTAAATTACTATACACAGCGAAATATCATAAATTTGAAATTATTAACTTTATCACTAAATCTAAAACATGGCTTCACAAGAGCATAGACAGAAATACTATGTTTATAGGTTGTTCCAGAAGGAAGCCCTGGTTGTAACATACATACCGGGTTATCATAAAAAAAATGATTCAGAGCAGGCCATGACCGAAGTGTTAAAGTTGGCAATACGTAATAAAAGCCAATTGTCAAATGTTGACAGCTGTAAAAATTTTTGGTTAGATACATTTAACTTAATGTATTTACCCAAAAATTTTTACAGCTGTCAACATTTGACAATTGGCTTTTATTACGTATTGCCAACTTTATCACTTCGGTCATGGCCTGCTCTGAATCATTTTTTTTACGATCACCCGGTATATTAGTGTTGGGCAATTATATGTATTTTTTTCATACCCTTTTTTATTATGAAAACTGGCAAAACACTTTTTTACCAAAAAATTAACAGCTCTTTATGGCCTAATGTAATAATACGTATTTTCTGGTACTATTTAATAGAGAATTTTTTTATACCATTACATTACCAAAATATTTAAGATAAATTAAAAAAACTTCCATTGTAGTAAGTAGGCCCTGGATTTACAAATACCACCCTGCACATAAACTTGAAAGTCGAGTTTTAAAAACTAATTTCTAATGTAAATGATTAACATCATCACCATTAAACATAATTAATTAAGTCATCTTAGCTGTAAATCCAGGGCCTACTACAACTAGAAAGCTTGATCAATTTTACTCGAAGATTTTGCTAATGTAATGGTATAAAAGTGTTATATGATCGAAAGGAAAAAACAATTCTGACAAAGAGATGAAGGTAGAAAACATCTGACAACACCATCATACAGCCTATCAAGAAAAGTTAATTTTTTGTTAAAAACGGTTTTTTGCAATTCTCATAGTAAAAGTTAATAAAAAATACAGACTATTGCCCCCACCCCTGTGTTTACAAGTTCAAGTAAATATTGTAACGTAATGCCTACGTCCTTTGCATCTGTATATGGAATTTACAGGCAGGCATATTTTGTACTTCTGCAGTAACAAGACAATGAATTCCTAAATTAGCTAAACCTCCTCTAATGATACCACAAGTAAACGCTACATATCGTGGTGCAAGTTCCAGATATTGTTTTCCACTTGATATCTTGGTTAAAAATCGAAAACCATTATCTTGTAACACATAGACTCCCTGATGGTTAGTTCGCAAGTTGTCAATTTGTTTTTTGTAAATTGCTGACCAAAAATCGGTGCATATAAATTTCATGGTGTCCAACTCATCTTTAAATCGGGGCATCTCTCGTGTTAACCTAAAAACATTTAATTTCTAAAAACTGTCACTTATAATAAATAGGACGACTTCTTAAAGTTATGTTGAATATTCCACACACATTGTAACGGCCAATGGCAGCCGTTTATTCCCATGAATGTATATTGTGCTTAATTACAAATAGCACAAGTGCTATTTGGAAGCGTAATATACATGTGGTACCACCAGAAAAATTGTTCACTAAACTTTCAGTACGAATGGTATTCGGGAGAGCATTTATTTAACAAAATTGATTTTTAAAATTATTTTTCATACAACAAATGTCGCACGACTTCACTTCCTTAGACGATAGAAAACAACATTTTGTTATCTGTCAAATGTTTCTTTAAAATAGATACTTTCAACTGTTCTCAAAGTTGTCACTATACTATACTATTATCGATACAATTGTTTCATTGGCCAAAAAGCTGTCAAATTCTGTATTTATATTGGTTAATATATATCAAGTGACATGAGAATTGAATATTTGTATAAGTGCTTTATGTACTGCAGTCTCATTGCAATTTTGGTGTCAGTTAATTACGTGATTTCACAGTTTCTGAAAGATTTTAGGCAAATTATGTTAAACTAATTAGAAGCACGTGGCCAAAATGTTAGTAAAATCACACAAACAAACCCTACTAAAACAAAATGCGTTCTTCATCGATCTTGCAGCATAATGTGTTTTAAGAACTTTCGCCATTTACAGAACTATGCATTAGTTTCATCGGATAGCAGAATCCTGTATGTATAGCCCAACCTTACCTTTCAATTATTTTGTATCCCGTTGAAAAACCTATGTACTCTAAGTTAGACAGATCATCTTCCTTAAAAGAAAAACAATTTTCGGAAAAGGAATTAAAGATATTTTAAGCAAAGTTCATATACTTACTTTCGAATCTTTGTTACTTAGTTCATTTTGATTTAAAACGTAATTGACTACCTCCGAATGTAAAAATTCGAATAAAGTATCATCCATTTTTACTTTAAATTGGAAATCCTACCAATGTTAGTTATATTCAAAGATATACATTCAAATAAACACAAAATGTTAAAA
The DNA here is from genome assembly GCA_958336395.1 of Ctenicera cuprea. Lineage (NCBI taxonomy): Eukaryota > Metazoa > Arthropoda > Insecta > Coleoptera > Elateridae > Ctenicera > Ctenicera cuprea. Next base: position 27,048,782 of record OY284486.1, read on the forward strand.
TATGTGACAACTTGCCAGCAAATTAAAATTTGAGGTTAAGTTAAAATTTTGTCTGACCGTGAATGAAGTGTCTGTAATTCCGTACCGTGAACATATAAACAATCAAAAATCGTTATAAGTTTTCTTTATTTGTTTGTCCAAAATTACACTACGGCACTTTAAAATCAAGGATCATATTTGATTGTGTTTGTTCTTTCCTTAATATTCACAAACTATCATACAAAAAAATATTTTTTATGTAACTATCTGAATTAGGTCCCAACATGAGAGCTTTGTTTTCAATGGCCTAGTGTTATAAGCTTTTTATAATTTACATTTATTGTCACAAAACTGTAAAGCTTTTTTCTGATTAAACAAAGTGTTTAAAATGTTTTTAATTATTTTAAAAATTACTTTATATTTATTTGTTTTATTTATAATTTTAGCATTTTTTCCAGATTTGTCACCATAATAGAGAATCGAAGCATATTTAATAGTATTGTATAAAGTATTTGGATATGCAGTTTGTTTATTTGAAATTAAAAATTAACATAATTGAAATTTCTCTGGTGTAATTAATTTCATATAAAGGGACTGTTAAAGCCCTGTGTATCATTGACTGTATGCTGCTAATTTATGTGTTTTATGACAAGAATCGTGTGGTATTGTAACGTCTGTTAGGTAGGTTTTCTGTAAACAGAGTATTCAGTAGATCGGTGGTTTGACTTTTTGGGAATAAGATTCCCGGGGATTGAACAAAACTGAAAAAAGGACAAACTCGTCCGCCAAACATTGGTTGGAAGGAGGAAAATTAGACCCCTTAAATATTGCTGCACCTAAAAATTAAATTGTGAACTTTATTATACTTACTAACACTTATGAGCTATTTAGCTTAAACAGAAATATTTTTTCATGAGCCGTATATTAAATAAGAGGCCAAAAATTTACGGTTTTCAAAAATTGAAAGAAGGAGTTACACAGAAATTAGCGGACTGGGTCCGAACTAAATTGTAGCTTACCCCTATATCTATGATCTTACAAAATTAAAAACAAATCGTATGGCTAGCTTTTGAGTAATATTTTTTTGAAAATTTCCAAAATGTTGAAAAGCATTTTACTTCACATTTTTCTTTTGTACAAAATGAGTGTTGTACTAGGGCTATTACAATATTAAATTTCATTTTGATTAGAATCAATACTTCTCCTCCAAGACGTTTTAGTTATTAAATACGCCCCATATACTTTTTTCAATGGTGTTGCCACACAGTGGCATTCTGTTTCTCTATGGCTATTATAACACCAAATTTCATCCCGATCTGCCACCTCGTTTGTGATTAATAAGACATTTATGTCAAATTTTTAAAAAATCGTAGCGGCCGCAATTTTGAAGCTATAAAAGAAAGCTTATCGAAATCGAACATTCCGTTCGAGAGTTATGAGGCGTAACCACACATATACACACACACACCCACTCACAATCACTTTGAATTTTTTTTGAATTCCTGGCGGTCCAAAACATTTTAAATGATTTGTTAAGAATGTTGATTTCTAAAAAAAATAGTTTGTTAGTAATATCACGAAAAGTGTAACTAGAGACACTTCCATTTCATCACCTTCCTCATTTATTCGCTATTGCTGTTTTCTTCTGGCCTATGTACAGATCATTGCCGTCTGTACATTTTATTACCGCGTGTAGCAAATATAACAGAAATAATAGGTGAAACAGCTGTTTTTACCACCTTAGCGTACTCTATGTTGAAATTGTGAATTACTTCAAGGTGAAAGTAAAGTGTGGTCGTATAGCTCGAGTGCAATGTCATAAATTCATGGCGGTGTGAGCCAAGAGGTAGAAGAGCGATAAAATGAGTTTAGTATCAGTCAATGCCTGCGAAGTGTGCGGATCGACTGACAATCTACTCCGGTGTTCGCGTTGTAAGACAACATATTATTGTTCTAAAGTTCACCAGAAGCAAGACTGGAAAAAGCACAAAATAAATTGCTTAAAGACTAACCAGCCTCCGATTGCGAACGGAGAAAAAAGTTTCTTAAACACTGTTGTAGACCCTAACACTGCTAGTGCAATAACTTACGAAGGCAGTTCCGAAAATGAAATCTTAAGTGCCGATGCCGAAACTTTGTCTCCGAATCTCAACTTAGACTTCCGAGAGGAAAAATCTGCCACAGAAAAAACCTTGCGCTCCGCCAAGTCTGCAATGCCGATTAGTGGAGAAAATATCGTACACCCTCGCAAATCCAATGTTTGCGATTTTCCCGAAATTTCCCTGCAATCAAATTCCCCGCCGTTTTCACACAAAACCCATGAAGATGTTATAGAGGAAATGTGCAGAAACGTTATCAAGGATATGAATGCGTACGGGGTGTGTGTTGTGGATAATTTCCTGGGGGACGAACGAGGAAAAGCTGTTCTTGGAGAAGTCATAGATATGTATACCAAAGGAGTTTTTAAAGATGGTCAACTCGTATCGAGTACTGGAAGAAAGGGAGATCAAAAAACCATTAGAGGAGATCAAATCCACTGGACTGATGGAAGAGAAAGATCGTGCAAACATATAGGCTCTTTAATTAGTCAGGTGGATGCTGTTATCATGAGAGCTAATAGAATGTTAAACAATGGGAAACTTGGACAATATAGCATTAATGGGAGGACTAAGGTTAGTGTGAATACATAAATTAAATTTTTTGTAGGTAAGAAGTGTAAACTGTGAACATTTTAGTATGTAAATACGTACCCAATCATTAAAAATTTGATTTTTGGGCTACTAACTACTGTCACTTATTTTACCAACAGTTGGTCATTTATTCAAAACAAAAGCTAGCTTTTTTGTGCCAAAAACGGCAACCGATTGTTTTTCTCCACATGATTATGTACTACCCATCAATTGCATCTATACCTGCGGCTTTTAAAATGTTTTGATTTGAATCTCCCATCACGTTGTTCACCCGTAACCTAGTAAACAATTTTATCTGGCGCGTTATGTCGTGTGCTGTTGCACTTGAACGATATTGAATAGCTCTGTCCTCTTCTCATGTGAAACCACCGGCATGCCGCTAGTCACGTACGCAAAATTGTCGTTGCATCTGTTTCCGTACTATCCGCACGTCTCCGTTCAATTTCTTTGCGCATGATCGTATTGTTGGTGCATAACTGCACGATTAATAAAACATACAAGTTTGTGTTTATAGTTACCATAGAAACGAATAACATACGAGATGAACTGTAAAATCTATCTTGAACTTGAATTAATTGTGAAGTTAAAATAATGGGTTCAGTGATTATAAATTATCCATGGCATTATAGTAATGCTTTAAGAATTTTGTTTCCTTGACCGAACTGCTTTGACCTACAAAAGGGACACGTTTAATTTAACTTTTTCGACTCCTTGAAAGACTTGCGGAATTTTATAATTGGAGGATAATATATTAACAGCTGTCCGGGGGGACATCCCCGAATAATTTTGTAAAGTGAATTATCCAAATGTATTTTAAAGATAAGGCACAGCAGCTACAACGACATTTGTACTGCATCGTTTCACAACTGATCTTTATCTATTCAAAAAGTGTCATTGCACTACTACTCTTAAACCAACTAAATATTCAGTTTCCTTAGAAAAAAGTTTCATAACTAAATTCAATAGACGACTTGATTACTTTGGTTTTTTTTCTATTATAATCAGTTAATCATATAAATGAGTTGAAATATGTCAATTTTTTTAATTTTCTACGTCGTGGTACGGTGTAAACTATTAAGGGTGACACAGAAATTATCGTTTTTCGGTTTTTATTGTGTTTTTTAACATATTTAATTAAAATAAAAGCAATTATTCATGTAGAAAATAGCGAGGAAAATAGAGTACCTACGCTTGCTTACAGAACCATAGGGCTTGACCATGGAACACAATGGTCTATATTTTAGTGATTAATCTTTCTTGTTGGATGTTTTATTACAAAATGTTAATATTGATAAAAAGACATTTTTGTCACGTGCCAGGCAACGTGGGCTACGCCCTCTGTAGCAAAAAACATTACATTCAACATACTCCCATGACTTTCCATGACGTATAATACCGTTTAAGTTTTACTACGAGAGAACGATGTTTTTAGAAATAATTGTGGGCTGGCAAACATTCAGATATATTCGCTTGCTAGGCGTGTAACTTTTTACTTTCCTATACTTTCAGTATAGGGAAGTATTGATTTCATGCAAATTTTCAAAATCAAGATTTTGACGGAAATACATGTTTTGGGCTTCCAGGAGCCCAAAAAAGTAATTTTTAAAAAATGTCTGTCTGTGGGTGGGTGGGTCTTTGGGTGGGTGGGTGGGTGGCTTACGCTCCATATCTCCGGAACGGCTGGACCGATTTTGATGTGCTTTGGAATGAGGGGGTATATCAATTCACCGACAAAATAAGCTTTTAAAAAAAACCGAAACCGGAAGCGGAAGTTAGACATGTTTTTTTGGTAGCATCTTTTTCAGAAACTGAATTTTGGAAATTTTAATAGTGGAGATTAAAGAAGGACTTAGGACAAATCAAACGATTTTTTACCGAACTCTCTAGCTTTAAAATGGCGGCCGCTAAGAATTTTTGAACATTTCGACTTTAACGCCCATTTACTCAAAAACCAGTTATTTGATTGGAATCAACTACATCTTGTTTGGTAGCCCTTCAAGCGTACTATACCATGAAATATAATTAATTTTGAAAATATAAAAACGATCGCAATGACATCACTACAAAATTTTGGAATTTTTCAAAAAAAATATTTCTCAAAAACTGCCCACACGTTTTTGTTTAAACTTTTTAAGCTGATAGAGATAGGCATCTGCTACAATTTTGTTTTTTGCTCATTGTTATAATTAGGGATGCCGCCGGAACCGGATCCGGTTCCGGTATCCGGCGAATCCGGCCATTTTTTCGGAGATCCGGTTAGGCCGGATTTTCTCGCGGTTCCGGCCGGAACTGAGAATTTTTTCTCTTTTTTCTAAATACTTAAAAGTTAGATAGTTACGTTACTTTCTTTACTAACACAAATTAAAAAAATAATAATTTTTAAAAGCAGTTTATCTTTATAGGTAGTTTATGCCATAACACAAATATACTTTAAGACAGGTTAATTTTTTTCATTTTATTACATACACCACACCTACTACAAATTAATAATTGTAGTTGATAATATAGGCAAATAATGATGTAAAAAAATCAACTTTTCTCCGTTGCTCATGGACAATCTGTTTCGATTCTTTTCATACACGTTGCCTGCCTCGGAGAAAAGCCTCTCGCTGTAGCGACTCGATGCAGGAGCAGATAAATATCTTTTGCCTGTTTCGACAAAAATGGAAATATGAAAAACGGTATATAAATGCGGAAGTTGTAGGTTATTTATATGTTGATTTTTGAATGAAATAAGATATTTCGCGATATCGGGGAACCTCAGGAATAAGAAATATACCATATTTACGTTAAGATCTAAACAGAGTGGCCCGGGAATCCCCGAAGAAAGTTGCAAATGGATGATCCACCGCGATAAACTATAGACATATATAAAAAGAGAGATCAGCAAAACCACTTAATGTCAAAACTTTAAACCAGTTGACTATAAGAATGCAGTAACAAATTTTATGCATCGAATTGTTTAGAGTTAGGATCCGGTTCCGGTTCCGGTATCCGGCCAAAATTTGCAGAGTTGGTTCCGGTATCCGGCTTTTTCAGAAAGTGGATCCGGCGGCATCCCTAGTTATAATTTCACTGTGACGTCCTCTATGAATTTTTGAAAATTGAAAATTGGTACTCTTTTATTTATTTAACGGGGGGGGGGGGGGTCAATAAAATATTTCTGTTAATGTGAAAGAGCTCACCATTAATAGCAAAATCCGAATATCATAATATTTTTTTGATACTTTAATATTTAGGGGGGCTACAGTTCTCCCCCCCCCCCCCCCCAAATTTTCGCTACAAAATTTAAAAATTGATTTCTTCTTTTGTTTGCTCTAGGAGAATCTTTTTACAAAAAATAAAAAAATCGAATTTTCTGCCTCTTAATATTCTTTTTGTCCTTAGAAGAATTTCACATACTTTCTACAGCAGTTGTATTCTTGTACTAGTCGTTTAATGTTTAGTGTAGGCTAACTTTTTTATTTTAATAGATAGACTCGCAAACCCAAGAGCAAAGTTGTAGGGCAAATTCTTCTCGATTGTATTTAAGAAAAAAACTTGAGTTTCCAATTTTAATATGGCGGCCACGCTAAAAAATAACTTTTTTTTTAAATGGAAACGTGGCATTTTGGCTTTAAAATCAGAAAGGTTTTGAAATTCTAAATACAAATTAATAAGAGTAATTTCTTGCTAAAAATAATACTTCTCGAGCTATTAATATATTTTCAAATATCAATTTCCGCGCTTCCGTTGATTCAGTCCGAATATTTTACCCAACCTTATGCTTGCAGCGGAGCGGTCGGTCTTTCTTCAACCGCTTCAAGATGTTACAACTTATAAGAACTATTTACTTTAACTAGTCGTGTCTAGACAGGTGTATATCGAAAGTGTTGGAAAATATAAAACAATGTTATTTTATAAGTATAGGAAAGTCCAGGCGAAGTGTTTCGCTCATTTTTTTAAAACTACGCCGTGGCTATGTAAACAAGATAAATAATAAATTATCCATCAGGAGGGATTTGGCCATATTAGCGGGGGTCGGAAAGAAAAGAAGTTATTTTATTTTATTATTTATTTAACGCTGGCCTAATTAGTTTATTCTGTAGTTTCGTCCGTTTTGTCTAAATTCTTATCACAATATTTATGTTGTGGTATAAACAAACGTTTCCGCGCTAAAGGAGGTTAGCAAACCGATCACGAGTCCAAACGCATGTGGGAATTTTGCCATTTGTAGTGGTAGTATTGTTGTAGTGATTATGTTTACATTCGGTAAACAATATTTTGAGTTTATAAAAGATTCTGCAGCAGTTTACTTATTATTCTTGTACTCTAAAACAAAAGACATGAACAACAACGAATCTGAAAATAACAGCTACGAAGTAGAAACCTCCCTTAACCTGGCGAATAGGAAATCACAAATTGTTGATAAGTTGCTCTGAATTTATAGTTTAGGGATTCCTCCCTTTCAGTCGTTCGTTAAATTTAAGTAATGAGGAATTCTGAATAAAACCCGAGTCTTATTTAAAATTCGTCGAGTTTTCCGCCATTTTTTTGTTTACAAATATTTGAAGTTTTAAATCGGACAATAGGTTAGGATGTTCTGAATCCAAAATGTGTTGCTCGCATGATTATTGGGTCTGTTGAAGCAAAAATGAGATAAGTGTTCTTTAAAACGTGTGACATTTTTCTGTTCAATAATTTAGCCTATAAGTGTTGGGAACATGTGGAACATTTTCTGTGATTTATCTCTAGTGTTATTTAGGAGATTTTTTTTGTAGTAACAATGGGACTAAAACCTGCATTTTGGAATAAACTTCTAAATTTTATTATGTATAGCTGGATAGAATGTCAAACGGGCCCAATATTGTGGTTAACTAATGAGGGGGAGTAGCTATTAAATCATGCTATTTTGTGGATACAATCAATTTTTTTCTTGTATTGTATTTGCGCCATTGGTATGTTAATTAATCTATAAATTAGTGAATTTACTGCGGTACGTTTATATGCAGGTGTGTGCTTGATCGATAAATATCAAATTCAATATTTCCGTCCACGGAAAATCTAGTTAACACTAAAGACCCAGTACCAATTGAAACTCACTCAGGGATTTACCAAATAAAATGTTCCACATGCTTCAAACACTATATGGGCCAAACTAAGAGGAAACTAGGCACACGTTTTAAAGAACAGTTATTTCATTTTTGGTTTAACAGAACCAAAACATCCTCTCCTACTGTTTGATTTAAAACTTCTAATACCCGTAAAAGAAACAGCAGAGAACTCGGCGCATGGGAAAGCAGATTTATCTACGACTCGGGGTTGATTCCAAATCCTTCATTATTTAAATTTAACAAACAACGGGAGGGGAGGAATCCCAAAACTATAAATTCAGATCCACCCAGTTCGTAACCTGAGCAACCCAGAACTTCTTGAAACGATTTTTTTTAAATTTTGCTCATTTAAAAATTAGTATTTTTAACTGTCAATACATTCTGTTCAACTTAAATAATCTAGCTTAAACTGTTCTAAACATACAAAAAATGAAAACTATATTTTCTCAGCGACTTGAGGAGGTTCCAGCTTTGCAATGATGCATATATTTCAGTGTAGGAAAATTTGGAATCGCATTTTAGATAACACAAGAAAAATTAAACAAACCATAACTGATGTGTTTTCTAAAGTGTTCTTGATAAATATGTAAATCTAAAGTTTTAAAATTAGAATTGAACAAAACACAAAACAAAATCTTGTATGAAATTCTTAATACAAAAATATCTTCGTCTACATATTTTTCTAGATAACACGGATTTTAAATATATTATAAGAGTATTGACAATAAAGCCATCATATCTAACAAAAGTTTTATCACCTGCTGCAAACCAAACAAGTTTTATAAGGGCGCCCATTTTAAACGATTAACTTGACCTAATACCACAATTGCTGTTTTATTGACTTTTGAACATGCATACCATATGTTACTGGGTACATATTAACTAATCTTTACTGGGTTTGTGAAATTCTCTATACGTTTTTTAAATGATTTACTAATTATCTAAACACCCTTTAACAATACTTTTATTACAGACAAGCCCTTTGCTGTATACAAAAATGAGCGCCTGAACTCTACTATACTTTAGAAATTAGTACTTATGATTATCATATAATATTCAAAAGTATTTTTGTATTAACGTTTTTCTGTCAACATTGACTGCAATGAGATCCTACTATTCCTATCACAGTATCGAAAGCATAGCGACGTCATAACATACTACATGATACTAAAATAATGTAAATACTATTAAAAAACGATCCTGAATACAATACAGTTTTTGAGAATCTTTTATTAACCGACTTCAAAAAAAAGGAGGAGGTTCTCAATTCGTCTGTATATGTTTTATTTTTTTTTGTGTGTATGTCCGGGCCTAACTTTTTTGTTTATGAACCGATTTTAATGATTCTTTTTGCGTTGGCTTCAGTATAGTTCCAAGGTGGTCCCATTATAATTTCATTGGTATTGGAGCTTGAATTTCGAAGATACACCAGGGAACTCCTCAAAATCTATTTTTTTAACCGACTTTTTAGTGTTTCCGTATTTCATCTTCCGTTTCAACTAGCCGTCGTTTCCTCATTCGAGAAGCATCCTTACTAGGTCTACCCATCACTTAAAATTGTAAAATAATTAACTTAAAAAAAAAGAAAACCGACTTCAAATAAAAACACAAAAGTAACATAAGTTAACTAAACAGCAAAAAATAAATGTTGTTTATCCAACAGTTTAATACTTATTTGTTGTTCCGTTTAATGTAATTAGGAAATTGTTGTTTATTATATAATTATTAATTGTTTTATAATTTTGAAGTCGGTGCCAAGTAAAACATAAAAATGATATACCTTGCTACAATAACAAATTAGATTCGAATTTTTATGTTTTACTTGGCACCGACTTCAAAATTATAAAACAATTAATAATTATAGAATAAACAACAATTTCTTAATTACATTAAACGGAACAACAAATAAGTATTAAACTGTTGTATAAACAACATTATTGTATGTTTTATAATTAATGTAGTAAGTACATAAAATGTTTACAGAAAATATCTTGAAACAATGTACAGGGCGTTAATGAATTGTAGGGACACACTTCCAGGGCTTGCAAAACACGACAAAGCAAACAACTGTTGTTAATAAATGTGTGGTCAAAAGTGTTTCCTTTCAGGGATAGAGCTTCTCAAAGATTCTTTAAGAAGCGCCTTAATGTAGGCAACTCAATTTACTACCTACTATTTGTTTCCATAACGGAAATTAATACAGGATAAATAAAGCCCTCTTTCCCACTTTTCAAATTCAAATTAAATTTAAAATAAATTAATTAACAGAATTTTTCAAAACTAAGCAATCGAAAAAACCAAAATTACAAAGCAAAAATCAACTATTCGAAAAATTTACAATAACTAATTCAAAACATAACAAAAAATATCGAATTGTGTCAAAATTGACGTTATTTGAATGCATGTAATGTCTAGATCGTTTTTTTTCAAAATTCTGTGTGACCTGTGCAAAATAATTGAAAATGCAATTTGGGTTGCCTATTTTCAGGTACTTCCTAAAGAATCTTTAAGAGACTCTATTTTCTAAAGGAAATACTTTTGACCACACATTTATTAACAAAAGTTGTTTGCTTTGTTGTGTTTTGCAAGCCCTAGAAGTTTGTCTCTACAATTCATTAACACCCTGTATGTAAGTACCTGGTACGCACGGTAGCTACCGAATTCGCGTATTTTGTCACTTTTTTTTTCATCCAAGCTGGTAAACTGTTATCCTACGATATTTTGGGTTATACCATTGACTATACATAATCAAAGATTATACCTACGTGTTGGTGAATGAAGACATCGACCTATCGATGAGTTGTAATAAACCACATTCACATCAGTACTGACCTCTTCCATTATGTTTGTGATATGAAAATTAATAAATCGCCAGCTCGTCACCCAAAAATTGAGAGAGCACGAATTTTACCATAATTCTAAATTTTAAAAAATTTTCTCATTCAACCTTGCAAAGACGTCTAATATATTAGTTGCTTTTTAAGTTTTAAATGATCATAACTCTAGTTGAAAAAGGAAAGAAACTTTACTCTCGCCGAAGTGTTGAGAGTTAGGCGTGCTTATTTATTAGGTTTATTAGTACTCAAAAAAGAGTATAGAAAGTTGTCCGATAAAAAAATACTTTAACCAATAATTAGTTTTTTTTTATTAATTTTCCTCGAGCATCTCAGAAGATTCCTTCCTTTCGGTAGCGGCTGGTACAGGAAGAGCAACGGCGCACTGCCCGCATAGCTATTACATTTCCTATTTTTTTCTATTTAAAATTTTTATATTACACAAGAACACAAATTTTGTTGAGATCGTTAGTAGCACGAAGTTAGTTCCATAAGCCAAATTGAAATGTTTTTAGAACAGCGAGTAGAGCGGGACCTTGGCGGTTGAAGCGATGCGCTATGGCATGTACAAAAGTGACGTCTTCGAGGAACGATGAAGGAACTGCACGGGCATTAGGTATTTAATCCACTGTTTCAATGGAGTAACGAGGGCAATAAATACGTGGCCGTGTAGGTTTGTGTGTATGTGCCATGCGCACGAAATAGTTTGTTCCGAATTGCAACAAAAACGGTAAATAGTGTGATGGAGTTAAATAATTAAAATAATTTGATATATAATGTTGAAATAACATTTAAAACAGAGAACCTTCACGGCCAGATTTATTAATATCACAGTGTGAAACGAATAAAAAGGCAAATGAAAGTGTTACTTATAACTTATAAGAAAGTTTAATAAAAGGTGGTATGATTTAGCAAATTGGTTATGCGGGTGTAATGTGCGTAACTCATTTATTTGTTACGTTTGTTTGATAATAAACGCTCCGGAAAGTGACTCTGTCTGGATTTTAAGGGGAATCACAAACGTAAGCATCTTGGCGAAAAAGTAAAAAGACCCAGAGTAAGTGAAAGACGTTTAAATAATTTGGTCGAATTTTCAATGCTCGGGAAAATAAATGTAATATTTAATTAAAGAGCTGATATCGTTTGAATATAATTAAGCATAATCAGAAGTAAGAAAAAACCGACACATCCTTAGTAAAATAATAGATTGTATTAAATTTTGTGTCGTGTTGCTTTACATTGCATAATAATAAGGAAAGAGTGTAAATAAAACAGGTATTTGTCGAGAATTGATAAATTTAACAACATCACCTTAAAATATCACATTCAGAAAACCAACAACGGGGTTTTTATGAGTATCGAAAAGTATAAAGAACGAAATATTAGACTCCATTTATGCAGTTTTTAGTAGTTTAATGCATTCATAAATTGCCATCCCACTATACCATACCACGAGCCGCCACTGCATCCGTTTACTTTGTTCGGAGTACTCGAGAAGGGCATAAATACAATACGAATATTGTATGTTTACGAATTGTTAAACTCAAAGGTGTAATTATTTTAAGTCTAACTTAAAAATGTAAAGATTTAACAAGCGTCATAGATTGTATGTAATCTACAGTTCGATTTGAAAAATGTCAACTAATAACGTCAACACTTCTTCGAACTGGTTTGTGCGATACAAAGCCGAGGTACTTTGCCAAAGTAAGCTTTATAGTAAACCAATTATCCTTAAAATTCTACGACTTCTGGAATCTAAGTTAACGGTAGTTCGAAGAGTTAGTGTTGCTTTCATTAAAATTGCTCAGCCAGTGACAGCACACAGAAATATGACCTGATATCTGGCACATTCAGTATAGAGAAGCATTCATTTCATGAAAGTTTTTGAATTCGCCATTTTAACGGAAATACTTGTTTTAGGTCAATCTATCAAAAATTCACCGACAAAATAAGCTTTTAATAAAAGTCCGAAACCTAAAGCGGAAGTCAGCCATGTTTATTATGTAGCATTTTTTCAAAAATTGAGTTTTCTAAATCTGGAAACGGAATCTGAGAAAATTCCGAACTTTCTAGCTTCAAAATGACAGCCGTCGCGTCGTAGCCGTGTTTGTGTAGTAGCTCTAGGGGGACACAAATGTTACTACGTAAAACATTTTTGTGTAAATGAAAACTGTGAAGTGAAAATTATTTTTAAAACTTTGGAATTTTTCAAAAAATTTAAAATATTGCTTAAAATTGACCCGTTTTTCTTCATTCTCTAGGCTCGTAGGGCTATGGATGAGCTACAATTTGGTTCGTATTCCAGTTCGCTGCTATCGCTGTGACGCCTTCTATGAATTCTTGAAAATCTAAAATTTATGCTCTCGTATTTATTAGACGGGAGATGATAAAACATTTCTGTTTAAGCTAAATTGCTCATGAGTGATGGTGGAATAAGATTTACAACTTAATTTTTAGGTGCAGCAATTTAAGGAGAGCGTAACATGTCCTCTCCTACCCACGTTTTAGCGTTAGAACTTGTCCTGCTGTTTTTCCTGGTTTTTAATCCCATAGATATTTTTTTCTATTAATTAGACTATGGATTTTTTTATAGAGAAACGATGCTGAAGCGTTAGTGAATCTTTTGCTGCCGATTCTTGTGTAGTTTAGCAACTATTGAAATATATTTGTATCACGTAAAACTAGTTGATTTAAATCAAACGATTTTTATAAAAAAATCATTGATTTAAATCAGTTGTTTTTTTAGTGGGGGCTTTCGTTATCATGTCGATTATATTGTGATTAGTGGAATAGTGTGCATAATATAAATGAATAAAAGTGTTAACAATCGTATAGGGCGAGTAAAAAATAATTAATAATGTCTAACTTCGTAGATATGGCTTTTATGAAAATATAGCGTTAATAATAGTTGTTTGTTAAATTATAGCGCATACTTTGTCTATGTTCAATTTTATATACGTTTCGTTATTTGGTTGCTATGGCAACTAGGAAATTTAAAATTTTAAAAGCATTTGAAAGGAAATTTAATAAACAATATTAATGAGGGCTGTTTTGTCGCAGAATCAATATTTACGAACTTACAGACATTATCCGTTACTTTTTACTCATTCTGTCGACTTTATTTGACCTGCGTACATTGTAGTGATATTTACACAAATCCATACAAAAAATAAGAATGTTACTTGGTCAAACGTCACATTACAGTTGTTAAAAGATTTGTACTAATACTGTAGACTTACATAAATACACTTGCAAACAGGAAAAGTTAATTTCTAAAGTATAGGAAACTCCAGGCGAAGTGCTTTCCCAGTTTTTCTGAATAAGTACATGTTTGCAAACGTGTTGTGTATTCTATTTATTGTATTCGTTTTCAAGTTTGAACTCATTGCTATAACTCTTCACGATTTGCAATGCCTGGAGTGCATATTTGAATTTTCAAATGTATCTACACTAAAGGATTTAAGTCGGGTGATGTTGTTAGGACACCACGACATATTTACCGGTCGTGCTACCGCGTTAATATTAAAATACTGCCCCACCGCTAGACTGAAAGGGACGTGCTCGCAACCCCCACATTTTATTTTGTACAGTTTGGTGATGCTCATAACTCCGACTTTGGTGATAGGTCCCCAACCTATATTTTCGTCACAACCCCTTATTACTTCCTTCATCACTCAACCCATTCAATTATCATTTACTACGGTCACCTTGGTCACAACCCAATTTCTGTTGTGGTCATAATTTTCAACTACCTTCCTAGTCACAACCTCAACTATCTTTTTGGTCACAACCGCCACCTTGGTCTCAACGCTCATTTTTTGTTTTAACCAACTCCCATATTCGCTGTGGTAACAATTTGCAACGTCTTCTTGGTCGCAACTAGGGCTGTGCGATTGTCTAAATGATGCATAATCAATAAATAGAGGTTCGGTTGTAACCAAAAAGGCGATTTTGATTGAGAAAGTAATTGCAAGTTATGACCATTATAATACTAAAAAGAGGATGCGGGTTATTACTTACGTGGGGGTTATAATCGTCACTGATTTGTGGAAAATTCCTTTCATTGGAGGGGGTGAGCTAAATCCGGCTGAAATGCCCTGCAATATCGTCATGCATAAATAAATCAATGCAACCGTCGCATAAGAGGTATACATATATTCAACAAGATTCCATATATGTCAATAATTATTTTCAGTTAAGTTTACTAATCCTAAAATATCAGCCGACATATTATAATAATTAATTGTTTTGTGCAGATTTTCTTCTGCGCAAAAGCGACTATTACAGAGACTAAATATTTAATGTTTTGTAAAACTAGTTTTTATATGTAAAGCATGTGTTATTATTGAAAATATGGGACCCCCAATCAAATGTAATAAGCCCATGCACAACTAGTTTTGTAACGGTTAAGTCAGTCGAACTTTACGCTTGAATCTTTTGTATACGTGAAAATGGCTGAAGTTGTTTTACATGAATTGTTCTCTCTACCGGGTGACAATGAGAACATGTAACAAACGGCCATTTTCACAATTTTTAAATTAATAATTAAAAGTTTTTTGGGTAATATGCACTTTTATGTGTAAAACGGTGTTAATTTGGACTTCCCCGGTTTAACCCGAAGTGATAGCAATTTTTTTATTTTTAATGGAACACTCTGTATATTGTTGCATATTTAGATAGACCTTTCAATTTCCTTTACAGCCTGTATAATACTTACCTATTAACTTTTAATTTGGACCGCCAGATGACGTTTAAAAATAATTTAAATGCCCAATAATAATATTCGTTATTATTTTTTGTTTTAAGTTGGCATTAAGTGTTTTTTTTTATTAATTTGTTTAAACATTTTATTGTGGCAAGAAGAATTAAAATAGTTATTTATGTATTAAGGGCGCAAAGAGGCTTTTATGGCGTAAGACGTAATTTTGAGCCCGAGGCGGCAGCCGAGGGCTAAGAATACGTCGAAGGGCATAAAAGCAAATTACGCCCGTGGTACATACACAACTTTATGCACGAATGAAGATTTTTTAATTTAAAAATATTTCTAAAATAAATTTATATTTCTAAAATAAATTGAATTTTCCACCCACATCTAGCGTTGCTTTGATTAAATTTGAGATTTGAAGCGTAACTATGGCAGCGGGTAAACAACAGGTAGCCATATTGCCTAAAATCTCAGTTTCATTTCATTTTAAACTGTTTCTATTAGGTATGATATCGTTGTTTGACGTTTCATTATAGCCCATGGGCAATAAAGAGGTCCATGGGCTATAAAAGACGTTTATGACAAAGAAATTCGTGTATAATTGTCAATTTATGATATATCCGTGCATAAATATTTTTAAAAAATCTCAATTTTTAAACGATTATAACTTATTTTTTTAATTCCCCTACTTGAGTTTTTAAATAGCCATTTTATTCGCTTTACTTTAATACCAATAATATACCTTATTGTTTTTAAAATGTCAAGAAAAATAAAATTATTGTATAAACAACGGATATTAAAAATAGCTACGCTTTTGCAACTAAGTAGGCTTTAAAAAAAACCTATAAGGTATGTTATTGGTATTAAATTAAAGCAAATAAAATGGCAATTTAAAAAGTGCAATACAACTCAAGTAGGGGAATTTAAAAAGAAATACGTTATGATCGTTTAAAAATTGAGATTTTTTTAAATATTTCTAATATCTTCTTGCCACGATAAATGTTTAAACAAATGAATCAAACAAAACACTTAAAGTTCATTATTTTTTGGTTTCAAAGCCAACTTCACAAAAAATTAATTAATAATATCATTATTAAATTTATTGGCATTTAAAGTTTTTTTGAAAACGCTTTCTGGCGGCCAAAATTAAAAGTTAATGGGTAAGTGTTATACACAGCTGTAGAGGAAGTTTGAAGGTCTATCCAAATATGCAAAAATATACAGGGTGTCTCTTTAATAATAAAAAATTGCTGTCACTTCCGGTTAAACCGGAAGTCCAAATTAACACCGTTTTACCACGCAGTTTTATGTGTATATTACCCAAAAAAATTAAAATTAATATTTTAAAAATTGAGGCCGGTTGTTACATGTTCTCGTGGTCACCCGGTATACTGAGGAATATGAAATGTCTGCAGTTACGTAAATTTATTCTTCTAATGCTACAATTTTACGCTCTTTGACAATGCTTTAAAAAGATCAAAAACAAAACCATTTTTCGTCTTCATACGGGCGTCAATTGCTAAGACCAGGGGCGTCGTTAGGGGGTTCCTGGGGGGGTCTTCATTATTTGTAATTTGCTCCCCTCCCCCAGCTTTATTTTTAAAAAGCACAGAATAATACATAATTATATATCAAGTATATGTATCTAGTCGTGTGCCCCCCACACCCCTAGTTTTCTTATCCTAACGACGCCTCTGGCTGATACCATCTAGCAGGGGCGCATTTAACGTCGGTGCAATCGGTGCGTTGCACCGACGGGCCCTAAGGCTGGCGGGCCGCTGTGGTCCTGTATTAGAAAACAAAATCTTTATCCATATAAAAAATATTTATTTCTAAGCAAGACTAAAATAGTAAAAAGTATTATTTTAAGTTTAAATGTTTATCTCCAAATAATGTAAAATAATACCCTTACATGGGAATGTAATACCGCCGACTTGATTAGCAAAGTGCAAAGCATTCATTTTTTTCATTAGTTATTTAGAAATTAATATTAATTAACTCGGTTCCTGGAACTGGAACTGGCCCACGCACGTGCACTGCCGATCCGCCACAAAGTCAAAGTATTCAATAAACAAAACCTGAGAATTATCAGAGTGGTAGTAAGAAATACTTAAATAATTTTATTATTGACTGGGATCATTTCAGTTTTTTATTCTCAAATAAGTAACATCTCTCTATTAGTGTATTATATCTATAATATTGTATGAGTGGCAGTGCAATAATTACATAAAATTAAAGTTTGAGCTCATTTCCGATTTCTGATATTTCTCAATGGTAAAAATATTTTCATTTATCGTTTTATTTGTCTAATTGCAATATTTGTTTTTTTTAAAGAATAAATCAAAGTACAAACACCAATCAGGCTCTGAAAAGAGTGCGACATCTGATAAAAACAAAAATGGTCGAAACAGGTCGCTGGTACTTTCCCATAGTTTTTACGTTTTAAATATTCTCGCGTCAAAAAGTAGTGGAAATTTGCATCTAATCTAGCGACTAGCCGGTACAAGCCCGCTGCAGACTCAAGGCGTTAGTTAGGTACGGTCGGCGCTTACTCCTACTACGTAACAAGCGCTAAGATAGTTATTGCGCTCACGAAAATGGTGATAACAACTTTATTATCAAAAATATGCAATAAATGAAAAATATTTTTTTTATTAGAGCTAATTGACAGGCGTAGTTAAAATCACGTAACTGCCGGAGATTTTGAGCCGCCAGTATATTTACAATTCCCAAAAATGTTTTTTAATCACTCGATTATACTTCTTAAGGGCCATCAAATAATATGATAATTGTATCGATTGGATATTTTGTTTTTGAGTAATCGAGCATTAAAGTTTGAAATTTTCCAAAATTCGCAGCAGCCTTTATTTTGAAGATTTGATTTGTCTTTAGATGCACTACAACGCTATGTGTTTAAAAGTTCAAAAAAGTGTTTAGAAAAAGCTATACCAAAAAACAGGTCCAATTGCGGTTTCGATTAACGACCTTACAAAGAACTGCCTGCAAGTAAAACACAATTGCAATGTGTTTACTGCACGTAATTTAGGTTTTTGTATAAAGAAGGGGAAAAATGGTTGAAACTTTCCTGGTGCTGAAGTCTTTATTAATTCCGATATTCTGATTTCTATGCCTGAAGGTACTGAGGTAATATTATCAATGCTTATTAAGGAAAAGATTTGTACTCTATGTGCAGTAATCAATGCTAGTAAAATTACTAATTTTTTAGGTAAATATTTAAAATTTAATGATTTTAAAGGGCATAACTTAGTAATGAAGACCAGTACTAGTGCAGTATCTCAAGTTTTTTCATACTTTGGTTTGGTTGGCTTTAATCTGAAAACGCCACGAAAGAGTATTTTGATGATTCTGTTATTTGAATAACAATATTCGCTGATGATTGAAACGGATTATAACGGTCCTTTTTACAAAAAAGCCACCAACCTTGTAACGACACAGTGTACTGCTTCAATGTTGCACTAGAAAGTGAAACAATTAAAATATCTGCAGCTGCCTCTGACAAACCCCTGTCGATATATGCTTTCCTAGTAATTGTACGGCAATCAGAGTAGGGTTCCTGCACACACCAAATCTTATCAAAATCGGTCAACGGGTTCCGAAGATATAGGGGAACGAACGAAGTGTATTGCGTAGATTGAAAACTCATCTAAGGAGCACAATGACTCAAGTGAGAATGTCAGATTTGGCAATACTTTCAATCGAACGAGATACACTAACAATTTGAATTTAGAAGAAAAAAAAATTTATATCGGCTAAAGTTAGTTCGCTTATCAACATTTTTTTAAATCTTTATTTTTTTGTCTGTTTAATTTTGTTTGTTTTAAGAGAAAAATAAATTTTCGGTAAATTTTGCATTGTTTGCTGTATTTTTTAAGCTGTAGGTCACTTCGCTGCGGAGTGCGGGCCCCTGCATGACTTACACCGAACCGCTGCATAGCTTAAAAACGCGCCTGCCATCTAGACCTACCTACAACCTAAGCGACATTGACAAACTCCCAGGAATCAGCACGAATTGAACCTGCGACAAAGGGCGACAGTAGTTTATATTTTTCAGAGACGATTAGTCTTGAAAACTCGCATCAAAAATACCTTTTTACATGGTTTGATATTGCGAATAACAATTCATTGTAAAGTATTCGCCAACTATACATCACGCAAAAAAAAACGATTGCAAAAGAAGAGTGCCACCCCCTCGTAAACCACCAGTAGTTGCCCAGTATCGATTTTCCTTTCTTATGGAGAGGGTCGCCACATAGAATCACTTAATCACTACGCCACTGGTTTGGCCAAGATTCTCATCCCCCGAGTTAGGTGTCATTCACTTATCGTGATATTTATATCGAAAACGGAAATACCCAAACATAGTAGTAGTTTAAGATAAATTATCTAGCGGTGAATGGACAGATTATTATTGTTCCTACACAAAACGTCGTAGAAAGTGAAGTGACAGTGAGGACTTAATCGTTGGTGGCTGTTGTTTTTTTTTTTAATAAAGCTAAAACTAGAAACAACAGTTTTCAAATACTCGCTGGAACACTAAACTGGTAATTACTGACTAATTTTCAAGTCTGTTCTGCTTTTATGACCCTGCAGTGAGCCAGTGGCGCATTTACCAAGTACAATATGCATTTAAAATGCAATTAGGAAACTTGCAAGTTTTTGTTTCATTTTTATACCGTTTCGCTTATGCAAATTTTATTACCGTAAAAATTTCATTAATGAGAAATTTTATCAGAAGTCGAAAGCGATTGTCTTCCAATTGCTTACAATGTACTTACTACGTGCAAAACGTCAATTTCCAGATAGTGAACAAACTCAGTTTGTTTAGTAATTATTGTTATCGTCTATATCAATATAAACAATTATGTGCGGCGTCATACGTAAGTGTGCTGCCGTGAGAAACTGCACATAAACTAATGCATTATGACCGTACACCTTTTATGGATATTACAGAGGTAGTAAAACAACATTTCCTTGAAAATGGTGTGTTTTACAATAATAGCGATAAGACATTTCTGAGGACAACAATGAATTATAGAAAATTAGAAAAAAAAAGCAAAGCACCAAATTACTTATCATATGTTCAATAATATATTTCTGTATCAACGTTTTGCGCACGACAGTCACTGATAGCGAACGATGTTCAATTTTCTTAACCGTAACAGTAACTATTTTCTGAATTTATCCCTGTTTTTTGTTCCGACCAATGTGGAACCGACATTTATTTATTGTAGCAAATAACAGTAAGCACTTAACCATTGTGTTCTGCATGTTAGCTGATTTAGTTGGCGATTAGGATTGTAGCCAAAACAATGATACTATTTATTATTGTTGTCCAGCAATGGTTATTAGAGAGTAGGACAAAATGTTCTGTACTGTGAACTTGTCTGGAGCGAGTGTTGCGGAATCAGAATAATGTGCGCGCTAATTTGGGTTGTGTCAAATGGGTAGAAAAGAGTGAAATCTCATACATAAATTATTTACGAAAGTTGCGAATGCCATTACAGAAAGAAGTTCCATTGTTACTTGACAGAGTACTCGGTATTTGGTAAATATTCAGATGAGCAGCTTGGGGAAACCCCCAGAGTAATTAATAGTAATGGAAAGGGAGGAGCTTATAGGTTGGAAAACGTACATAAGTAACCGCGCCGTTCGTATTTTTGCAGAGATAGGTGGCTTCGCGGTTAGCGCGTCCACTTTTCGTTCGGGAGGGCTGGGTTTGATTCTTCGGCCTGACCGACTGTCTTCAAGTTTTTCCGGACCAAAAATGTGAATACTGAAACGATATTATTTGCGGAAATCCTCTCATAACCAAATTCCTTGCTCTAACCCTTCCTTACCAACCTTTCTCGGCTGAAGAGTGGCTTAGGACTCCGGTGCGGAGTCTGAAAGACCCCTATAGCGGCCCTTCGCTTTCCGTTCATATTGACATACGCAGTGATGTTTCCGGTGGCGCTGTGGCGTCACCATGCTGCTAAAATGTTATGCATCTGAATTTTCCTATTAGTGATGTATTCGAATTTATGAGTAGATGGTAAAATACTACTGCTTATTCTCTCTGGGATGATTTTTAATGGAATGACTGTTTCTGAAGTGTAGCGGAAGGCGCGAGCTTTTATTTAGCACGGCATAATGTGTACACGGCAGCGAATACAGTCCCGGGATAGGTTAGTTTTGGGTCCCGAAAATCTCGGGATTGGAGCTTTTGCAATCCTAGGAGTTTCGGGACTAAAAAGTAGCCAGTTTTTAACTGTATAGAATGCAACCGACGTATGAGTTATTAATGGCAATTCAGCGGACAATCGTGGAATGATCACGACTTGGTGACGCCACTTTGGAAAAACTATTATTTCTGCGTCATGATTTTCAAAATGATCGTAATCAGGCTTTACGTCCCACTGCTGGGCACCGGCACTCTTCTCTGCCACGTACTCTCCTTAGCGCTAAGGTGGAGTACGGGGGACCTACAGTTTAACGTCGAATCCGAACGACTAAATTCCAGAGAAGGTTTCAGGCATTAAGACCCCACGGCTGCCTACACCGGATTGGAGAATGTGAGTGGCGGGTTGCGACATAGATTTTTATTGCTGCATGACTTCGGCGGGGAATCGAACCCTAGACCTTCAGCGTTAGAGACTGAGCGCCCAACCTCTGAGCTACCGCCACTCTTCAAAATGGTCAAAAAATAAAATTGATTTATTTTTTTTATTTTGTTACAAAAAATTGTGAATGCATAAAATTAAGTTTTTAATTATAGTAGGTTGTGTCCCAGCACCAAACCCGTGATTCCGCGTTTATTCATTTTCGATCCCGAAGTCCCGGGATTAAAAATTCGCCTCGGGATGACATTTCCTAGTACACGGTGTGATAACTTTTTTAAACTTCATTTTTACAGCAAAAACATAACCTCGCAAATTTTATGAAATACCACTTAACGATTTTTCTTCAAAACGATCCATTTTTACAACAACACTTCACAGCAACAGTAAATAAGAACGTCAAAATAAAAAATTTAATTTGCAAAAACGCCAATACAAAACATTTGAAAACAAGCAAACATTACCATGTTAAGAGCGCAGATTCCCGAAAACACCCGAGCATTTCCGACTAATTCAGTGTTGCCAAAAACGCGTCAATATTAAAGTGAGTGATACGATTTTTCTTTGATAAAATTGCAATCGCTCGTTGCATTGTTTATGATTAAATTTATATGTAACCATTATCGTAGTACTAATAACAGATTAACTATAGAGAAACAATAATTGGTCGTATAAACTACTGCATTATTTCTCTGCTTCACAACTATTATATCCTTTGAAATTATCTGCAAAGCTGAACAAAGCCCATTAATAAAATGTGAGATAATAGTACCTTTAAAATCAATATTTTAGGTTTCTAAATTAAACTTAATTCTATATTTCGGTTATCTACATTAGTTAATGACTGCAAAAAAACGTAGCATCTACCTATTTATAACTGGAACTATTTCTAGTTCCACCTATTTCTGCAACCACTTTCAGTTTAAGAAAAATGGAAGTGAAGCATTTATTTTCATTATTTAATCATGTAGAAAGTATCTAATTTTCAATTATACGTTGGAAAGAGATAGATGTACAAATAGGATGAAGAAAAATGAATCGGTTAATTTGCAACTGAATGTCTAAAGTTGTATTTAGATGTCTGAATGAATTTAAAATACCTAGAATAAACTCAAGGTGGTTAAATTTTTAGTTTGTCATCCTACATACAGCCGAAAACTCGAGTCTATTTGATCTATATTTACAAACTCTTATTAATATTCAAATAAGTACGTGGACTTTCATTTAACGTAAATAAAAAACATTCCAAAATGACAAAACAAAATAGGACGTATCCGTTTGTATATATACCTACAAATTTCTATAAATACAGGATTCGGCGTGGATCACTGAGGATTTTTTTAAATGAAGTAATTACTGATCCAAACTTTTATTTTTAACTTTCCCTGGACTTTGCCATACTTTAAAAATACTAACGTTTTATGCTTTCACAATAATATTTTATATCATTCATGTAATTTTCGCTGTAGCAGTTAGCGATTAATAGATAAGATCGAAATGTTCATAACATGTTTGTCGTGAAAAAAAATTATTGGATTTTTTCGGAAAACGTTTGCTCGAAATTGGTAACACCAAAGATCAAAAAATAAAATTAGTCAGCTAAAAAATGGGGGGAAGGGAAAATTGGCCATCCTAAATAGTATTACAAATGTCTTAAGATTTAGTTTAGGATCTTGCTCTAATGTCACCGATAAATAATTTATCTTTAACGTGAATTTTTATTGCATCTCATATTTTTGTAGTCGACTTCAAAAATTGATAGAGGGCATCACAGAAAATGTAGAGGCTTGAAACAATAAATTCAATGATAAAACCCAGAGATGATACAGCAAATTCGTCAGCCAAAAATTTGGGGGGGGGGATAAATATTGTTGTCTTATTATACAATCACTCATGAGTCACGAGAAAAGAGAAGTTAGGGAGTGGGACATCAACTAAATTGTAGCTTATTCTTATTTCTATGAGCCTACAAAATAAAAAAAATCTTTGATGCCAGATTTTGAGCAATATTTTTGAAAATTTTCACTATTTTAAAAATATTTTTTGACATCACAATTTTTGTTCGTACAAAAATTATCTTTCATTGAACGGGCGTAGCTCAGTGGTAAGCGCGCGGGCTACCAATGCAGCGGATCCGGGTTCGACTCTCGGCCCGTTCGTTCTCCCTCGCAAGGCAACGGGAAACCAGCGAAGTGGATTTTCCCCAGGACAACTTCTCTAGAGTAGAAGTGAATGCACTTCCTGTGGTTCGGAGCCCACGTTAAATTGTAGGTCCCCTATGTCTGTCTGTGCAAAATATCTATCGCCGCGCACCGAGGGGTAAACCGCGCTTAAAAACTTTGTACACCCACTTCCACTTGTAGTTCAGCGTACTTCCACTACCTTGTAATGTATACCTACTTGCACTCGCGGTTTACCCTCGCCGCGCATCAAACACCGACATAGGAGAGAGGTCGCCAACGAACGCCCTGAATAGGGTTTGTCACCAGGGGAGAAGATGTAACATTGGGTTTCCCTAGGGTTATTACCATACCAAATTTTCATTTCGATCTATCACCTCTTCTTTTAGCAAGAAGGCGTAAAAGTCAAAATTTTTAAAATACCATAGCGGGCCCCCACCTTATGTTAAGCCCTAAGGTTTTCAGCTATCAGATGTCGTTTTTAGATATACAAAATTCTGTTTCTGAACAAAATTTTACCAAAAAATATGTCTTAACTTCCGCTTCCGGTTTCGGATTTTTTCTAAAACCTTGGTTTGTTGGTGATTTTTGATACTTAAGTTAACTTTAAAAATAAATTTTATGGAGACAGCTAATATCTCGTCCAAACATTACTGCTGCCTTCCATAGCGCATCGAAATGAGACTTATCTATTTGGCATTTGCAAGACGTAACGACCCACCCACTCACCCTATTTTTTTTTTTTTATTCCATGGAAGTTCAAACAAGGCATTCTATTTATCTGAGTACGTCTACCCTATTAGACTCTGTACTCAAATGTCTAAAATTGCGTTATTTAAAACAATGGTACCAAAAACACGTCTAAAATCCGCTTTCAGTTAGGGTAGATTTAAAAAAGTTTGCCCAATGAATGTTCGTTATACTTGGATCAATGGGTATATCAAATTTCACTGAATATTCCACTTACATTGTAATTGTAACCAAGCCAATGGCAGCCGTTTATTTTCCAGTTCTTAAATAATTAGACCCTAACTGGCCGCGATGAGCATTTTTTTAGGAAGCTCCGGTGTTATCGGTGGTATATAACCTAACCATAGCAACACCTCAACAACATTTTTTTTTATTAGCATTTAATAATTAAATAACGAGTTTGTATACTAAATAATAATTTAATTTTTTTGTTCGGGGAATATTCTAAAAAATACCAGTCGTGAATTCAAAATTATCGATAAGTCTGTCGCTTCAGTGACAATGAAATTGTGTTGTTGCTAGGCAATATCACGAGTCCGAAGGACGAGTGATAGTACCGTGCACCAACACTTGTGGTATTGCTTTTGAAAACGGTCCAGCGTGTGTAGAGTACGTAGAATATGTATAATAATATGTAGAAAATGTATCTTAAATAAAACTGGTAAATCTTCCTTTTTCTACATATTATACATGTAAAGTATGTAGAATATATAAATATGTACCAAGAGATGCTAGAAAAACATCTGCATAATATTATTGTGTTTACCTAACTATGTAAATAAACGCGTCTGTGCATAGAGGGGGTGGGACGTGTGACTATTCAACGGTACGAACGCGCCGCCTTTTCTCTATTCTCGCGTCTATTTTCCATTCAGGAGGCCTGGGTTCTATTCCCTGGGTCAGTTCTGGCTCAGGTGTTTCCGTGGGTTTCCTGTATCACAAGGATAATACTGGGACAGTAACTATCCACTAATGGATTGCTTTAACCCATCCTTACCCGGCTGAAGATGGGCTTAAGACTCCGGTGCGGAGTCCGAAGGACCCGCCTCTTCAAGAAGGATATACCGTCAATGAAATTTATTTTTTTACGTTTAAACTGTCTGATTTTGCAACGGTATTATTCTACATGTAGAATATGCAGAAAAAGAGCTTAATATTCTACGTGCAGAATAACCATGTATAATAAGTATATTTTACATGTAATATTCTACATGCCCAACCCTGGTACCAACCATGTAAAAGCTACACAACATTTGTTAACAAAAAAAATGCCTTCATAAACTCTGTTAACATATCAAATCATAGCGATAATGCAGATACTAGGAAAAGTTATATGTTAAACATGTATTTGTGATATTATTTACCTTTTGAAATTGACAAAGATGTTATTACCGAGGAATGGGATTTGTTGTAAATAGACGGGGAAACAAAAAACATTACTTATTATAGTGATATAAGGTTGATACGTTTTGGAGCAAAGTGTATTTTTTAATAAACTGGTTTTGAAGTACGGTATCATCTTACGGTTTTATAATAGGTGAAAAGCTATGCATAAAAGTGGTTTCTTGTAGTCCTTTTTTCAAGTTTGAAAAGTACTTATTTTTGGCCTTAGCCCTTTTTTCTGATGGTCTCTTTGCTGGCAGGCATGTGCATACTGCTCTACTTATTTATTTGTTAAAAAACCAAATATTTACAGAAAGGCGTGGTCAAAGCACCTGCTGAAAACAGGTTTAACAGTTTGACGCTGGATATTTTGACAACCACAATGCAAAACATCTTGCGTACGAGGAAACGTACGTTTTATTGGAAAAGTTACGAAATTTGAAGGGAACTAGAGAGGATATTAAAAGTCTTCAAACTTGGATAATAATATACTTAAGTTTGGTTGAAGTAGAGTATCATGATTCAATATTCCAAATATTGTTGCCTAAATATGTTTTGTTTATTTGCTGTTCAAATTTCAAGTGCATTACTCATAGTATTTTTGATCCTCGCCGACTCAGACGGGGAATAAACGACTAATCCCCAGCCCCACCATTACTAAACGACCCCATTAATATTTTGTTTTAATTTCAGGCAATGGTAGCATGTTATCCAGGTTCAGGTTCTCACTATGTAAAACATGTAGATAATCCAAACAGAGATGGCAGATGTATTACAGCTATCTACTACCTTAACCTGCAATGGGACGTAAAACGAAGTGGTGGTTTATTACGAATTTTCCCCGAAGGTTGGAGAGGTGATAAGGTGAGCTTACTTTATTTAATTTGTATAAGCAAACAATGGATGTCTGTCCTTCAGAAAATATTGTTGATATTGCCACTTACATGTAAAAGCTGAGAGTTGCTCAAGGAATTGTCATTAGAACCTATTTTATTTTACTTATGTATAAGCGATTACTAAACGAGAAAATTAATTGTAAGGAGGTTTCATGTAGAGGTAAAATCTTTAAACTTGCCAAATGTTCCACCTGGCAACAAACCAGAAATGTAATTATTTATGAAATAACAGAAATAAAGTATCATTGTGATGTACCTTTCCTTAATTTCTAAAATAATATTTATTTTTTAGTTATAATAAACATTCCATTATCAATATCAAATCGGTACCTAACAATTTTCATCCTTATAAAAATAATCTTGTTTTTGCCTTTGGTAGCTGTATGACAAAACATAAGTTGCACTAAAAACAGACATTTGAGCGAAACAAAATAATTCGAAGGTAGTTTTCTTGAAAATGCATTGAAATCGCAGTGTGAGGGAGGTTTAGTATATACCAGATAGTTTCTCGTATTACACCTATGTTCAAATTAATCATTGCAATAAAATTGCAATTGCAATTTAGCTCATGCAATGCATACGTAACTAGAAAAATCATAAGAATTTATATTACCTAATTAAATATTAATTTGCCAGAAGGTTTGTACATGAATTAAAGCAGCATACTAATAGGTAGATTATTGTAATATTTGAAAACAATGGGAGAGGATACGAAATATTGATAAAATCATACAGCTATTACCATTAAATTATATCTTCTTTTCCTTTTCCAATCTTATAGGTTTCTCTAAAGTATTTTTAAATAAAACAGTTGTGTGGAGGAGATAAATTAATACTCATTGCCTATAAAGCAAGGGTAACTTTGTTTTCAATAATTATATCACAAAGTTCCAATTTAGTAGCGGAAACAAAATTGGCGAAGCACCTTGCCTGCGTTTCCCTGCAAAGATATCCATAAGAGTCTCGTTAGAAGTGCAGTTAGAAACCTAATTTCTAAGTTTTTAGTGAGAAAATAAATTGAATTCCGCTAAATATTGCTGTACCTAAAAATTAAGTTGTGAACCTTATTCTACTATCACGCATGAGCAGTTTAGCTGAAAACAAATGGTTAGGCCCTTTAATAAATTAAGGGTTACGAATTTACGATGAGAGAGAGAGAGAGAAAGGGAGAGGGGAATTAATTTAAGATACAGCTTAAAACACAAATATAGTACCTATTGGAATAAAAAACACATAAATTGTAAAAGGTGTCTCATTTTTGATATAATTATATGGGTAACTTTGGTAACATTGTAGTTATTTTGTCAATTTTTTAAGGCGAATTTAATGGTAGAAACAAACTACAAAATCTTCTTTTGTTTTTGAGTTTAAAGTCAAAAAGGGAACATTTTCAACATTTCCGTTGGGTGTTATAGCTCATTTATTTCTACAGATATTTAAAATGCTATTACGATTTTTAATAAATTTTTTTGTTTGGATTACAGTGGCGTACTCATTTTTCATTTTGAATGGTTTCAAATGGGAATCATAGTCGGCTTTGACATCATTTAAAGGGCATTTAATTACATTGATTTATCAGGTAGCCTATGACGGGTTTACCCAGGTTTCCCCTGATGTACAATGTAGTTTTGTTCTTATGGATTGCTAACTAGTTTATAACATAAATTTGTTATTATAAGTGATTTTATGGAAAGAATTTTTAAGCAGAATATTTACTTTTTTTATTTTTTTGGAAATTTTTGAGGATTATCACAAAAATCGCCATTTTTCGAAAAATTTAGTATGCAAATATATGAAAATGATACATCAGTTGAAAGTGAAACTCCTTTTTTGAAAATTTTATTGTTAATTTGTCATGTGATGAAAGAAGAGTCGTCAACCAAAATTAAGTGAAAGGAGGGATATTAATTTGCCTAAATATTGCTGCACCTGAAAATTAAGTTTTGAATCTTAATCTACTAGCACTGACGAGCAATATAATTTAAACAAAAATGTTTGAACATCCCCCGTTTATAATTTTCATAGAAAGTGTCGCAGAGTAATTAGTGGGTTGAGACACCAATCAAATTACAGCTCCCAAGCTCTTTAAGCAGTGCCGGTTTTAGGTGTAATTCGCCCCTAGGTACAGACACCTTTTGCGCCCTTGTAACGAGGTTGAGGGCCCGACCGGGGGGTCCGGGGGTTCTCTCCCGGAAATTTTTTTTTTTAGCAAAATACACAGTTTTACTCATCAAATTGGCTGTTATTGTGATACACAACGTATCCAGGTTTTGCATTAAAACGAAAAGTTTAGTTTAATGAAAATATTTTGACATTCATTAATATTTACAGAAATTTTTTTTTGCTGAACTTCGCGCGCTTTCCTAGATCCGGCGCCCCTAGGCACGGGCCTATGAGGCCTAGTCGGAAAACCGACCCTGTCTGTAAGTCGACAAATTAAAAAAAGTGTGGCCAGTTTTTGAGCAATATTTTTTGAAATTAACCAAAAAATTTTCTTCAATTTTCATGCTTTGAAAATTTCTTTATTTGTGTCCACCTAGAGCTGGTTCCATACCAAAATGTTAACTCTTTTTTGAGTAATAGGGTAAAGTAATCCTCAAAATTTTCAAAAAATCCTAGCAGGCGCAATTTAAAAGCTAGGAAGTTCATAGAAAAAGCTGTAGATTTGCCTTAAGATCTTCTATTAGATTCGGTTTTCAGATTTAAAAAATTGTGCTTCCTAAAAAGATTGACTAAATGTCTAACATTGACGACCCGGTTTTTTATAAGCTTATTTTGTCAATTAATTTTTTATATACTTTCACGTTCGGCATCTCATCGAAGTTGGACCATCTGCACCACATACCCACCTACCCACAGACAGACATTTTTAATAAAAGACCCACTTTTTGAATTCTTGAAACTCCGAAACATGTATTTCCCTGAAATCTTGAATTTGAAAATTTTCATGAAATCAATACTTCCCTATACCTATAGCATAGCAGGATAGTACAAATCTATTTGTAAAATGTGACAAAGCAGTAACCTACTACATGGTGTACATTTCTCAAACAGTGCAGGTGGCTATAGTCAGTATTAACCTTCAGTGCAGGAAAAAAATTATAACTTTTTGAATGTTAAGGATATTTGGGTAGGGCAACTGAGGTATACTGCTCGAAATTAAATTGTTTATTCGATGCTGTATATGTTTGAAGTTTTTTAATTAACCTTGATTTGTCTTTAATCAATTGGTGATTTTGATTTATGCAATTTTTTTGCCAGGTTGCACTGTCGCTACAGTTATGTCAAAAACATGTTAATTAATCGTTAACAATTCTGTGTGTCAAATTTGATAGTAGTGTAGGTAGTTGGGGACACCATGTGTTAATACTCAAATGATTCAAACTTCAAAGAAGAAGATGATCTTAATAAGAGTATCTACTTATTACACATATCTTTGAATTTCACAAATTAACATGTTTAAAATTCTGTTATTTGTTATACTGCTGGCATTTGTTTTTTCGGTTTTTATGTTTCATGACTCACTATTTTTGTTTCTAATCAATTTCAACAATTTATTGAATATCTCAATTATTTTGAAAAATAAGTATAGCAAACTATACTCACCGGCGCGAAAACCTTAGTTTTTTTAGAAAAACTTAAAATTTTAGATTTTTATAAATAAATACTTAAACTATTGTCTAAAAACAAACAAAACAACTTGTTTTAATTAACTTTAAAGATTATTAACTGTTTATTTAAAGTAAAAAAAAACGAAAAAAGTCAAAAACCGCAACATTTTGGTTTTGCAGCAAAAAGGCGTTTAATCAATAAAAACACAAACAATTCTTATGCCAACAATCAGTTTCACAAAAGTTTTTCAATAGCGTGTATTTCCTCCACGTGCATTAACAATTGCTCGCATTTGTCGGGGCATCCCTAAGATTAAGTGGGTAATGTCTTCCTGAGGAATAAGTTCCCATTCCTCTAAAAGTGCTTGCCGCAACTCATCCAAAGTCAAAGGAGCAGGAACACGACTTTGAATTCTTCGACCAAGCATGTCCCAAACATGTTCAATGGGATTGGCATCTGGACTTACTGCTGGCCACTCCATAACGGGGATGTTAACTTCGTCCAAATATTGTTGAGTGACTCTTGCAGTGTGAGGTCTTGCATTATCATGCATCAAGAGAAAATTATCTCCAACAAAAGGAGCATATGGAACAACAAAATCTGGAAGAATCTCATTAACATACCGGACAGCTGTCAGGGAGCCTCCTAGAACGATGTACAACGACTCTAGGGCTAAAGGTACATTCAGTAAGTCGCTCTCTTGGTCTTCGCCATACTCTTTCACGGCCATCGGGAGATCGCAGTGAAAACCTGGACTCGTCTGTGAATAAACCTTGCCTCCATTCGTTTTCTCTCCAGTTTATGTGATTCCTGGCAAATTGAGGGGGCGCTACACGATGACGCCTGAGAAGTTCTGGACCTGTAGCAGGTCTGCGACTGGTAAGATTTCTTTCTTCAAGTCTTCGTCTAACTGTCCGCTCGCTTACGTTTACATCCCAGACGTGATGAAGACGATTTCTGATTTCTACAGCTGTAGAACGACGATTTCGCAAACTTTGTAACATGATAAAGCGGTCATCATGGGCGTTAGTTCGTCGTTGCGGGCCAGTTCCAGGTCGTCTTGTGTTGGCACCAGTTTCCAAAAAACGTGTATAAACTCGTTGCATAATACTTCTGGATATTCCATATTGTAAAGCCACAAATCGCCAACTTCTTCTGTCTTGAAGTAATGCAACAATAGCAGACGCTGTTTCAGGGTTTACAGCCATAATTGTGAACGTTAACAAATTAATTTGAGCTTTAGTTTGTGTTTGGCATTTGTTAATTTCGACAAAACAGTAAAAACAATTGAATATGCCAAGATAACTTTGCACAATGCAATAATTTCTGCGGCCATTATTTTTACCCAAATGCAAGGCATACTTGAAACCATGTAAACAAACAAAATTTAAAAACAAATTGGAAGCAGTTTTTTGTTACAATTGAATCTAAACAGATTAGGAAAGAAGTTAAATTTTAAAACTTTAGTGTTTTTTATGTT
Source organism: Ctenicera cuprea (assembly GCA_958336395.1). Classification (NCBI taxonomy): domain Eukaryota; kingdom Metazoa; phylum Arthropoda; class Insecta; order Coleoptera; family Elateridae; genus Ctenicera; species Ctenicera cuprea. The sequence continues at coordinate 27,081,001 of OY284486.1, forward strand.
ATAACTATAAGAAAAAAACATCATTTACTTAAAAAGTTGGGTGGCCCGTTTTTCGTGCCGGTGAGTGTATATATCTTTGAGAAGCTTTTTAAAATTCCCTGTAAATAATATGGAAGCCGAGGATGATTCTTATTTAAAAACTCAAAATTAATTGCAAATATGAACAATATGAGTAATCTACACATATAAATCTAATAATGAGAGTGAGAGTGAGAGAGAGAGAGAGGGGGGAGGAAAAACCCAATAGAACTGTTAAAAATTTCACTTTTTGGCTCTAGCTCAAAAATAAAAGATTTTGTATTTTTGTTTCTACCATAGAATTCGTCTTAAAAAAGTGACCCAATAACATGCTAACAGCTAACAGAGTTACTCTTATAACAACATCGAAAATGAGACCCCCTGACCACCACATAATTACAGTAATAAAAAAGAGGGTTTCAATATTACTTTAATGGAAATACCATTTTACGAGGGAATATCTGCACTAATGAGTAGATAGAGAACGAAAACTAAAGTTAAACTTGTCAACAACAAAAATTAAAAATGTAGTTACCCACTCGACTATTTCTGTGTTGCATTACCCTGAGGTCATTTAAATAAAATACCATGGATTCACTTCGTCTACTAACACTGTACCTACTGTATACATCTCATCCTAATTAAAATAATTCAAGCAGCGGAGACTTCCATAGTGGTTTCATATAGAATGTAATAAATAATCTATTGCCTCCCTAAATACAATGTAATGAACAAAGTAATTCAAATTCGTGTATTTATGGAAAACTTTTATTTATCTTAATTTAATTGTACCTCAAATTACACTCACTTTTTCTGCTACAAATATCAAATAGATGAACATTAAAATCCAACTTTATTCTTGTAACGTTCTGCTCTTACTTGTTAAGAATAATTTTCTTTCATTTTTGTCACTTTTAATATTATTTGACTCTTGTACTAATATTAAGGTAGTATCATTCACAAAATTAGTATTATTATTTCTATTAATTTCAAAATTGTCTTTTCAAGAAATTCTTCTCCAATTTCAATAAACGCTGAGAAGTTTTATTTTATCATATTGTATTAATTTTACAGTTCAGACTACATGTAATTACCATTATTTAACAATAATAAACTCTATTGATTGATAAAAAAACACAATTGTAAATACATAACCACATTTATTCAATGGGTGAATCATTTAAGTGTCATCTCGCTACTATTTCCTAAATCATTGGTAATAATATGAAATTGTTTTCCTAATAAAATGTGTTTGGTGCCCTATTTTATGTCACACTCCAAAATTTTCTGTACAGTAACAGTGCCATGCGACTGATTAGTGACGTCATCGATAATTTTCTTAAATGGCAATATAAATATTTTCTTCAGCAATTAGATAAAATTTTTTCTCGGTTCGATGATATACTTTTACAGCCTTACCGCTTGGAGTTACAGCCTCCTGAAATTGGAACAGTCTCATAACTTTTTTGTCGATAACTTTCATTGCGCCAAACTTCAAATAGAGCCCTGCGCTAAATCAAGTACTTGCCTAAAATTACACAGTTTGTAGCAGCTATATTTTCCTGTGTTGGTTTAATACAAATCAATCTTAACTAAATGGTCCTACCTGGCGGTACTTTTATGGATTATTTAAATGTTATTCTTAGTCGGCTATTTAGTAAAAAGCAGTTGTACTGATTTTATATTAAATAGGCGTCGTACATACCATTATTTTTGTGTTTTCCATGATATTAAATAAAACAATTGTGTCTTACTCAATAAATCTCTAGTCTAACTTGAACAATAAACAAGCGACTGGCGCATACAAAAAAAAAACTGTACAGCTATAGTCAAGTGGGTGGAACGGGTGCGATGTTGCCATTTGTAGGTTTTGCCTCCAATAAACTAAAACGTAATGGTGTAGTGTTCTACGTTTGTACTACTTTCAACTGTAACGTACTAAAATATTTTTATTGACATCCAAAAAAATAATTTTGTCCTCTCAGATTAGCAGTATAATCAATCCACTGTGCAGCGCTACGGTGCAAAATTTCAAAAACTTGCTTATAAAAAATCTATACCAAAAAACATGTCTAATTTCCGGTTCTAGTTTTGGTTCCGGTTAAAGTCCTTACATAGAACTACCTGCTACTAAAAAACTTCCACATACTAAATCTTAAACAGGGTGTCCCAGAACTGGCGGAGGAGCTCTTAACTGTGAATTCTTTTCCTTAAATAGACTCGATTTGTCCATGAAAAATGTTTCCAACTAGAATACTTTTTGAGTTATTGCTAATTAAAGTCTACCAATCACAGAAGAATTAATTAACTAGTCGTGAAGGTAGAAAAAATAAAAAAGGTTGTTTTTATGGTAACTGAAGTAAAGCCGTCTTATAAAATAAGTCGAATTTTTATTTGGCCGACTATAAATTTTCAATGTCTTAGTGACAGACGTTCAACGTGACAGTTTATTCTGAATTGGCTTAATAATTTGTGCAATTTGTGGGGGGAAAATGTATTCTTCTCAAGATTATTGTGAAATGCTGATTCTTAACTGGTTACTAATTGTCTCAAGACATCGCAAATCTGCGGCGTTCAAATCAGGAATATTGCATGTGGGTAAGTGATTAAATGCTATTCATGTTAAAAACTAAACTTGACCAGATGTTTTATACTAACTTTTGCAAAATCTAACAATTATTCTTGTTTCCTAAGAAACGCATACATTTAATATTTCTGCATCTATCTTCAATTAATAAACCGTCTCTTATTGGTCAGCTTCATTTCATTGCGGTTTGAAAACCATTGAGGGTAGAAATTTTTTTCTTGGTAAAGAAGTGTCAGTTTAAAGAGTAGAATGTAGAGTTAAGAGCTCCTCCGCGAGTTTTGGGACACCCTGTATAATCAGGTTCCATAGATACGAACGCACTCACCTTTCCAGCCACCCACATACCCACCCATCCGCAGACAGCCATTTTTTAAAAGCACTTTTTTTGGGTTCTTGGACCCCAAAACGCGTATTTCCGTTAAAATCTGAAGTTAGAAAATTTTCATGAAATCCATAACTTACCCTACTTCAGTAGAAGTATGGGAATGTAAACGTTTTACTACGTCAGTTTTGACAAATCAACGCAGGCGACGTGATTTGTATATCATTTTTTAAAAGAACAAGTTTTTCAAAACTATTGTCTGACCTGACCTCGATCATTGCGAAAGAAAACAATCTTTCCGCTGCCTGGTGCAGATGATGTTATTGGAGTATTGTACCTTAAAAACATTTTCTTTATTTACAATCGGATAGTCATTCAACATTCAAATTATTTTGCGTGTTTTACAAAATTAGTTTACATAATATTCCATTACGAATAGAATACAGTGTGTTATAAATTATCAGGCCGCTATTGCTAACTTTGTTATAGTTTCAAAACAAAGTTGGTTAAATAGCAAAGAATGAAAGTGTTTTTTGCACTGATGACGAATCTGTAATCAAAACAACAATTGAACCTCGCGCTGTATAAAATAGCATTTTTTTAATGGTTCATCCTGTATATTGTTGCATGTCTTGATAGAAAATTAAATTTTCTATAAGAAAAAACTTCAAATGCAGTACCAGCCTAAATTTAAAAGCAATTTTCTACATTATCGTGTTTTAGTATTTAAAAATGTATGCACTATTCTTTATTTTATTATTACTGCAAGAAATTGCTTATAACTTTTTGTTTTTAAATTTTGGGTGGCAAAGCATTTCAAGTTTTCTTACAGAAACTTAATTCTCTTATCAAAATATGCACTAATATACAGAATGTTCTAGTTAAACAAAAGGTTATTTTTATGAATCTGTCGTGTGGATTATTGGAGCCAATCTAATATTTAAAATTTTAAACGCTCTCACATATTAGGGATTAGGGTAAATATTTGGTTGTAGTTATTAACATAAATTGGGGAAACTTGACAGCTTTAATTAGCACAAGTGTTCAAGAAAGCTTGAGAGTGTGAGACAAAATTTTGTTGATTATTGCTAACATTCTGTCACAGTATTACAAGTCTGGGACTTGAAACTTCAAAATAAAATATCACAATAGTGATATTGGTGGCGGCAAGACGCTCTTTTCGCGTGTTGTTATTACACATTTGTACGTAATCGATCGCTGTTATTGGGTTAAGTTCTCAGGCGTATTTGCAAGCGGCGCTATTGTCCTTCGTGAATTAGGCGTAGCGGCCAAGGCGCTGTTAGGATGAGACCTAATCAGACTTTGCGTACAAATGAGTGATAGCACACGGTGTTCCTGTAAAAAGTACCCAGTTACTTGTGTAACCTGTACAACACACGACAGTTCTAAGCAGCCCCAAAAAGAAGTATCAGTATAAGTAGAACTGGGGTACAAATTTAGATGGGCAACTTTACTCCACACAACTGACGTGCAAATTCTATATAAATGGTTCCTGCACTCATAACACTAACATTTGCATCACAAAAATAAATAAATACTTTGAAAGGTTTACTGTTGTTTAAATCAGCTTAACACCTTATTCTTTTTAACCTCGATAAAGACAGGGTAAATCAGACATGAGTATTAATTGAAACACAACGTAGGAACGACACGGATCATCGCAAATAAATAATCAATTAAGCTTAAAACACTTGATTAATTTTAAATAATACTATTAAAGTTTGTAAATGAAAATATCTACGACACTGCACGATCACACCTCGCCACATAAGACACATCTGGTGCACTTATTTGTAATAATACTAAGCTAAACGAGTAATTCTTAGATGTAGAGTTTTAAAATTTTGGTGTAGCTACTGCAAAAGTTATGCAGAATCTGAATCAATTCTGAAATTGCATAACCCTGTATAAACAAATATTGCAAAATCACTAAAGTTACCTTACAATGCGTACTGTCCACCTCTACATGCAACAACATAAAAAGTTTATTTTTTACTTATTGGAAAAATCTATTGTTCCAATGAAAGTCTGTTTATTTAAAAAACATTGGACATCATTTTTTACATTTTTTAATTGTATTTTCTATGTACTTCTTTATAGTATTGTAAAATTGAAATCTTTACAGGTAGCTGATATAGAACCACTATTCGACCGCTTATTATTCTTTTGGTCGGATCGGCGAAATCCCCATGAAGTACAACCCGCTTATCACACCCGCTATGCTATTACCCTTTGGTACTTTGATGCTACGGAAAGAGAAGAAGCATGTAGACGCTATGAAAAAGAACGTAAGTGATTAACTACATTATTTTCTGTTTTTGTATCTAAATATAGTAGTGGTATCATAAATATTCTAATCTTGCATAACAAAATTTATAACTTTTCACTGAATCATTAGGGAAACATTTATTGAGCCATAAAGTGATTGTAAATTGTGGTTGTGTATTGCACTTATGACTCATTATTTATAATAAAACTGCATTAAGTTCTGTTATCAAGTACTGGGCATAAATAAAGTTGGTACTGCAGTAGCGGAATTGCTTAAATAAGTTCGATAAATTTCCTTCTACAAACTAAAATTTTTATTTGTGTAATTTACATATAAGACTTTAAAGCCATCAAAATTTTTTAAATATTTTTGTGTAAATTATAGTTTACAAAGTTATTTATTTTGCAGGTAATAAATCGATCAGCCTCCAGTAACAAGAAAAGGAGCCGCATTATGAATAATTAGAATAATTTTTGGTTGGTGCAAACAGTCTTGTGATATTTGTAAGTTTTGTTAGCAACTGATAACCAGTATAGTAAATTCCAAATTTTTATGTACCTGGCGGATTAGGAAACTGAACTGTACGAAGACGTACGGATAGCGTCTGTTCACTCCCACTCGTTGACTATTACGTATTTGCGCTTGGAACGTGGGTCACTAATACCAGTTGTACTTGTATCTCTTTCTGACTAACGCGCCAAAGAGAAATAAACGATACGAGTTATACGCGATTCTTGCTGCTTTAAAGGGCTATCGCTAAAGACCAGTGGTGTACGTGTAGTCGTGTAGGTACGTTGATATTAATTTATTTGTTAAGAGTAATTGTTTTTCACACGAGATATAATATACAATCATTTAATATTCTGTGTATAATACAAGTAACTTAATCTAATTTAGAGAATATAATTATACATTATAACACAAAATTCAATTATTATTTTATTCGTTGTCATTGTCTTCAAAGCAACGGCCAAAATCAAAATCATCATCGGAATCTGATTCGGATTGTAAATTAATTATAAGCGGGTTTACTTCAGCAATTATTAAACGTTCACGTTCCCAACATTCTTCAATTGTTTTTTCTGTGCGTTCAATCGTCTTTTTCCATATTTCCGGTGTAATAGTAGACAATGCTTCTTTCCACGTGCTTATTACTTTTTCATCAACGTGGCTTAAACTAAAGACGCGTTTTCAAAGTCTTGCGACTAACTAAATCTCATATTTTTGCAAACAAACACCCCTCAAAGATTAGAACAATAAAATAAGGAAAGTATATAATCATCATTTGCAGTAATACCTTTTACTAAACTAATGCAAACGCTCATTAAAATGTAATATAATCTTCAGTCTATAATTATGCTGCAAAATTTATCTGTGTTTATCTTCATCAACAAAATAATTGAACAATAAGCCACTTGTAGAAAAACAGAAAGCTTAGAATATAGATTGCTTACAATAATAAAATTAAACGGACAAAATAAATTACCTACTGCACTGCTCAGCGCCCGGCTATACAGGCGGAGGGCATGTCCATACCTTAGTACTTACAGATAAGCATATAATCCGCCAGGTACATAAAAATTTGGAATTTACTATATCGTTAAATTTTTTTATATGTATATATGTTTGCAAGTTTCTTTGTTACTAATTCTCATTTAGAATAAGATTGTGTGATATTTGTTATATGAAAACATGTTTAATGTTCGTACTTTCCATGAAACGAGTGTGTGTTCAAAGTAACGAACATTATTTGTACGTATTGCTATTTCGGTATTATATTGTAAGTAAACTATTTAATATGCTATTGTAATTACTTTTTAAGAGCACTCTGTTGCTTTTGAAGCGATTTGAGAGTATATTTTAATACAACTATTCTGTATATATCTACGACTACTTGAAGTGATCAAATGTATAAAAATAGATTTACTGCATTAATTTTTGATTTATAATAATATACTAATAATTATTAAATTTTTACTTCTGCAATTGTCTGCTTTTTATTTATATCCAACGTTTATTAAAGTTCTAATAGTAACTCAAATAATGGTTCTGTTCTTAACCATATAATTGTCTTTTGATGTAGCAACCAGTATCTAACAGATGCCCATGAAAGTGTCCATAACATCCAACTCAATTATAAGCACAGTTTTCTTTCATTAAAAATAATTAGGGTATTTGACAACAATGTTTTCTTAACAAGAACAACAACTTGTTCTCAAATTTTATGTATTTAACCACTCAGTTTTGTTTTAAGTAACCTAAAATTAGTATCAATTTTACAGGGTGTTTAGTTATGCCCATACAGCACCTTGCTATGTGATTTTAAATGGAACACCCTGTATATTATTGCGTTTTTATATTTTGCGTGTAATTCCTGTTATAAAAGTGTTAAGGTTCACCGATCTTTTAATTGATGAGTTTAATTAAAAATGAGCAAAGCACTGCACCTAGATTTTCTTATACTTTAAAATGAGTTACTTATCTGATCATGTTTTCAAGAGTGTTACCATCTTACAAGCCAACAATGACAAAGTAAAATCTGTTGGTTAAATTTTGAATAATATGCAGGTTGTATCAAATCGCCTGTTAAATAATGGGAACTCGCTTATTTGAAGAGATACGTCGACGGTTAAATTAGAGAAAAGTTATGATATTTTATGCCCACTAAATAATCTACAAAGAAATTGGAGCTATCTTGCTTAATTTCTGATTGAAAAAAACGAAAATTTTGGATTTTTTGTTCTCGGCTATAACTCATTTGTCATTTATATTAAATATTTCTAGTTAACACATTACAAAATTTTGAAAACATATTTTACTTTACAGCCTGTAGCGTTTTGTCAGTGTTAGAAGCAGAAAAGGGCTCCAGGCAAACGACATGTCTTACGTGTCACAGTCCCCCGTATACCCTATTTAGTGTAACATGCTAGACATGAAATAGGGTAGTGAACAGTGCTATGAAAGAATTCTACACTGTATAATAGAAGCAAAAAAAAACAGATGTCAATTTTGTCTGCTAAATTGAATATTTAAGATTTTCTTGTTAGTTTATAGCATTATTTAATAAAATTTGGCCGGATGTCCAGGAGAGCCTTTTATTTGCATGCAGCATTTCTTTGAGGAGCATATTTGCAGCCCGAAAAAGAAAAACTAAATTCAGAAGAAAGAACTATGAAATAAAATAAATATTATTTGTGTTAGTGTTTATTACATGGTTTATGTAGAAATAATCTCAGTTAGCTTGTATCCTCCAAATTTATTTTCATGTACCTTATTTGGCTTATAATAATTTTCAAATAAAAGGTTCCGTTCAGAATGTCTTGAATATCTCAATACCAAAAAATATTTCCGGGGCCACTGCGGCCGTATACGTCCGACAGTCACGTGGCCACCGAGCATAAGAACACTTTGTCATGTTACCAGGCCACCCGCAAAACAAGGATGCTGTATTTCTAGGCTGCAGATTTATATTTCCTATTATGTATCCGTCTAGCGTCGGACGCCAACGACCGACGTGGCCTGATAATAGTATGCGGTGTCAGACGCTTATGTCCGATGTGGCGCTGAACGTGTTAAAAAACCGTGCCTGAAGTTGTTATAAACCGCTAAAAAATACTGTGAAAAAATCTAGTTTAAAGACTTCCAATGCCTCCAGTACATCTAATTAACGTTTGCAACAGTTATAAGAACACAATCATTTAATGACATCTAATAACACTAAAATTTTTACACTTTTATGATGATAAATGTAAATTAGATATACTAGGCATTTGAATTCAGTAACATTTGAAAGGTATGCATACCTTTACCGAATGAATAAATTGATCTCTGAAATCCACTATTATTGGACGTTATGGAATAAGAAATCAAGTCGTCTGCAGACATAGATAACCAAGATCAAGTCACTTAGTTCTATTGTTCTTATAGCCAAACCCTTTACTTTTTAATCTTATCTTTGAAAATGACATGTAAAAATGTCGAAATAGAGATAAGGTTAAAATAAATAATTATTGTTGAAGAAATAAAATATTTTATTCATGCACTAATTTAAATACCTAAAAAAAGCTTGCCCTGTAAAGGCAGCTAATGTCTGCTAGATGAAATGCTAATGTTATCATAAGAAAACACAGAATAAACTTGTATTTTTATTTATTACAGTACAACATATATTATCTAATTAAACTACAAAATACAATCATCTAATGAATCTGTAGATGGCGTATAACATTTAAATTGAAATCCACTGTCACAAAAGGATCCCTGAAAAAATAAAATGTTTAAGTAGCATCCTGAAATAATTAGTAATAAATTGGTTTATATGATTATTCTTAACAGTTACGAGTCATGCCATATGGGGAAGTACATGTGTAATAAACTTCATACACAGTTAATTTATTTTCTACTGAATTCCCCAGGAATATATTTCAATAGTTTTAATGGTCATAAATGTTAGGTATATTAAAAACTAATTAGATATTCTAAATAGAGTTTAAGGGCTTTATATTCATATAAATAGTTTATTTTAATAAAGTAAGTAGAAGTACTACCAATTTTTTTCCAAAGGCAACCAGTAAATCTGAAACATATTTTTGCAAAAATATAAAATTACAAAACATACCGGATTCACAACTTGACATCCTTTGTATTGCCATTGATATGCTTCTGATTTATCTCCAAGTACAATTAAATTGGGTAAAGGATACAATCGTAGAGTGTAATCGAAATCCCAATGCACTGTTAATGCATTAAGCGGTAAAGGACTTAAGTGACCCTGACTTATTATAGTTTTTGTTGCCTGCAATAAAATTAATTTATTATTTCCTCAATTTCTCAACAAGATTTTAAAGAGGTAGGAAGAATCAATTTTGAAAAACTTACATATTCCGCAATATCATCTTTATTAGGCTTAGACATTGTACCTTGCATTAACTTTACTAAAACATCAGCTCTAAATAATGCTATCTCTTTATTACAGTATTGCAATCTACATGGATTTGTGGCAAAGATTGCTTTTGGGACGAATTTTCTGAAGTCTTCGGTTATATGAGATGGTAATGGTAGTCTACAAATATAAGGCAATTTAAAACGAGAATTTTGACATCACAATTCGTTCACCTCGGAACAATGTGTGGGGTACAGGGATCAGACATTCCTGGTATAAAGACAAACTGGCTATTGTTAATTAGACCTGGGTAATGACTAACAAGTTCTCCAAATTGCTTAAATAATTTCTTTAAAGTGTCCATTTTTTCTAAACCTTGCAATTCTTCCATAAAATTACCCATGAAAACAAATGCAAGTGGTGGTACTGAATTTTCCATTCCATCAAAGAGCACTTCTAACTTTTCAAATATCTGAAAAACATTTCAAAGGGTTATTAATATTCAACCTTATAAATACATCCATGCTCAAGTGTTTTAACAACAATTCAGATTCTAGAAAAGGTTCTTTGTAACTGCAACATTAACCAGAATAACAGTTTCTACTTGATAATAGGGACAATTGTTTAATATACCATTGGGTGATCCAACCACATATCAGAAAAAAATAAAATTGTGTTGTGTGGATTCCGGCGCAGTTGTTCCTGCAAGTTTCGAGAATCTCTCAGAGGGGCTGAAGAAAGACCACCAAAATAGTTCATATTTCCAAACACAATCCTAGAAACAATAGTTGTAGTTTACATTACTGCAAAATACATACAATAAAGTCTTAATTATTTTGTGCAATATACAATAATGTTAATAACTGACTCACCTGGAGTTGTGGTATTCCTCACCAGGAGGAAGAATAATTGTAGAAACATGCAATATCTTATCTTCATAATACCCGTTGATTAGCACAAAGCAATTTTCAACAAAAAACCCGCCATCATATCTAAAAATTCACTTTCAAAATATGCAAGCAACTAATTATAATCAAAATTCATTTTTTTCTTTATATACAAGTTGTACAAAGGAGTTATTAGTACGAGATTTTTTCCTAACGCCTTTATCATAGCAGGAAGCAAAAAATTATAATAAGAAAAACTGTTGGGTTACTGTGCATAACCTAATTGTAAAAACTGATTCAAGTAAACAAGCCACGGATTTAAATAAAATCACTTAAATATGTTTGTTCATTTGATTAGCCATTGTTTAGATAAGCGTCGCAGACTTCTATTAGTGATTTAACAAAATCTTATTGTCAAAATGGATGTAGCCATTTCCGTAGAAGTATCTTTATTACCAGTAATACCAATGGAGTCATTATAAAATAGATTTTCTGTTTTGTTTTCATAGCACACCTATTTTAATTAGCAATTTATAAAAAATAAACCAAAAAAAACACGAAAAACCATAGATAATTTAATATTTGGTATACAGAACTTTATATCATATTGAAAGAGAATTTAATTCTGCATTTGATGGTGTTAAAAAATACTGGGTATTCCATTTGAAAAACAAAAGTTATTGACAATTGAAGTTTTGCAAAATGGACATTAAATTATGAACACTCTATGTAATAATTTGCTGTTTTTAAAATACTACTGAATACTTTGTAATGTGTTAATAGTCTGTGCAAATTAGCGATGGGTTTTGTTGGTATCCAAAATATTAATTTTGTAATATTAGCTCACAAATGTCACATTTAAAAAAAAATTCATAACTCGAAAACGGCTTATTTTGTCGTAGTACCTCAATACTTTTGCAACTAGAATTAAATGTTGATTCTAGGAATACAATAATATACAAGGTGTTCCATTTAAAATAACAATGTAATGTGCTGTACAAGCATACCTAAACACCCAGTATAATTGGCAATAATTTAAAATTATTTCACAGTAATCCCACTAACAATTCTTCTCGTTACATTTCTTTCTTAACTGTTACCAGTACACCTGGAAATATTGCCATACCTCTGCATTACTTACTTAGCATGAGTTAAATCAAGCTGAACAATTCCAGAGGGATCTTCTAAATAATATTTCCCTTCAGATACTTGCAATAGTGATCCCAATATTAAAGTTCTATTTAGTCTTATATAACTTACTGTAAGCAAGTAATCGACAGTTTGAAGTGAAAGTCTATCTTGTTCATTTTCAAGTTTCATATTTTTAAAGTTACGTTGAGTTCTCTGCAGAATTGTTGTATATCGATCATTAAATAATTGCGTCTTCGAATTTGGTGCGGATAATAATTTAGATTTAGTCCTTGCTGGTAAGAAAAGTTTTCTATCTGGGTCATATTGAAATTTTGGGAAGTCGAAAGCATTAATTATACTAAATGTTGTTTCGTTTTTATCGCACCCAGCATGTAAGCAAACCTGTAAAACGATATACAAACATCAAAATAAAATACACAGAAACTATAACTGATACCTCGATAGCTTGATCGATGTGTTCTTTTTCTATGCTCTTATCTGCTAAGCACTGTTTTTCTAAACTGTTGCACAAATTTTTAATGTATGTATCAAAAGTGGAGTTATCATCAAGTGAAATATCCTCTTCTATAAATTTGTCAACTATAAGTGAACAAAATTCTCTTCTTACTAAGAAACCACTTAATTTAAAAGCATTATGGAGCTTTCTTTTTAGTTTTTCGATATCTGACATTTTATTATTGAAAACAAACGTCAATGCAATAACCTAATATAACTGTTGCATATAAACATTTTCCCGCGTTTTCTTTCAAGTAGTGTCTAGGTAACCAACAAAATACATAACGTTACTTTTAACAGAAAATGTAAATACATGTTTTCTTTCCTTTTTTTTTGTAAAAAAATGACAGCATTAAGATATTGTATGTCAATAGTTTCATAATTATAATTTTATTTATAAAACTTTTTTTTGTAATTATTTACTGACAAAACGTTAAAATTTTTTGAGTGGAATTGTTATTAAACTTATGTAATTCAACTAGAGTACCTATTATGACTTCGCATGTAGGAAAGCAAGAAACCTATGTTGTAAATAAATACATAACTTGTGTTATAAAGCAAACATGTAGTTTATAAGTTACTTCTGTGTCGTAAATCGTTGGATTTCAACCCCATGTCATTGTTTTTATGTCACTTATTAGTCTCTAACATCTGTTTTGCTTATTGTAAATTTAACAGATTGCAAATAGAAAAATATACATTAATAAAAAAAGCAAATATAAAGTTTAATATAAAAAATACTTACTTACTCTCGTTCTTACTTTAATTAATCAATCTGATAGTAGAAAAAAATAAAGAATATAGGCGAAAATTTACCACAAAACATGTATAAATCTGTAGACTGCATTTGCGGATGCGATGTGAGAACAGCTTTATTTTGTTTTATTTGTAGCTATAATAATGGATTGTGGTGTGTCTTTTTTTGCTTAGCGCTCTGTGTTAAAGATTTAAAATATCCGGAAAATATTTAAGGGAAAATGTAAAAACATCATTCAAAACACGACTACATAGTGAAGGGAAACGATTTATATGACTTCCTCTATGGGCTATGAAACACTCCTATTGAAATTTAATAATGAGCATACAAAATAAGTTTTAGGTTTGAAAAACCGATGCCGACATTAGCAAAACTTTTAATGTTAAGAGTAATGGAAATTTATACAACAATGAGTTTAAAAATATGTAGCATATATGGTATCACTGATTATGTAAAAGTTATTATTTAGAGAAACTGTTTTCCAGACCTAATAATCTCATGAACATCAAAATTTTTTTATGGAATAATATTATCTTTTACTTTATTATTACACCGCCCGCCCAGGTGGGGAGAGAGAATCTATAGATGCAGTTATTAGAAATTAAAATACCAAAAACTAAAAAAAAATATCTTTACCCGTTTAGAAAAGGTCAATTATTTTTTCACAAAAACGTTTCACTAGTTTTTAAATCCAACATGTCAAAATACCAATAAGGTGAAATAAAAACCTGTTGAAGTTATTAATTTTATTTATAATACATTGACGTTTAATAGTCTACTTAATAGTATATTATAATAGAAGTGAGTGTATAAGCAAGCCTTTAAAGCACGCGCGACGGGTTAAAAAGCACGAGGCGAAGCCGAGCGCCTTTTAACGGAGCAGTGCTTTAAAGGCTCTTATACACGTGTATTATACGCTATTTTTTATTATACCTGCGTCATAATCTAGAAAATAAGAAGAATATAGCTAGGAAGCAGCATTTTGATTTTGATTCATCTTACATAGTAGTCTATGATGTGACGTCATATCATTTACCCGGAGATTGGTTAACATTTTTACTTTCCTATACTTTCAGTATATTACTTTCCTATACTTTCAGTATAGGGAAGTATTGATTTCATGCAAATTTTCAAAATCGAGATTTTGACGGAAATACATGTTTTGGGCTTCCAGGATCCTAAAAAAGTGGTTTTTGAAAAATGTCTGTCTGTGGGTGGGTGGGTCTGTGGGTGGGTGGGTTACGCTCCATATCTCCGGAACGGCTGGACCGATTTTGATGTGCTTTGGAATGAGGGGGTATATCAAAAATTCACCTACAAAATAAGCTTTTAAAAAGAATCCGAAACCGGAAGCGGAAGTTAGACATGTTTTTTTGGTAGCATTTGTTTCAGAAACTGAATTTTGGAAATTGGAATAGTGGAAATTATAGAAGGCCTTAGAACAAATCAAACGTTTTTTTACCGAACTCTCTAGCTTTAACATGGCGGCCGCTACGAATTTTTGAAAATTTCGATTTTAACGCCCATTTACTCAAAAAAGAGTTGTTTGATTGGGATCAACTACATCTTGTTTGGTAGCCCCTTAAGGGTACTATACCATGAAATATCATTAATTTTGAAAATCGGAAAACGATCTCAATGGCACCACTCCAAAATTTTTGAAATTTTCAAAAAAAAGAATCTCAAAAACTGCCCACACGTTTTTGTTTAAACTTTTTAAGCTGATAGAGATAGGCATCTGCTACAATTTTGTTTTTTGCCCATTGTTATAATTTCACTGTGACGCCCTCTATGAATTTTTGAAAATTAAAAATTGGTACCCTTTTATTTATTTAACGGAGGGCAATAAAATATTTCTGTTAATGTGAAAGACCTCACCATTAATAGCAAAATGCGAATATCATAATATTTTGTTGATAATTTAATATTTAGGTGGGCTACTATTCTCCCTCCCCCCAAATTTTTTCGATAAAAAATTAAAAATTTGGTTTCTTGTTTTGTTTGCTCTAGGAGAATCTTTTTACAAAAAATCAAAAAATCGAATTTTTTGCCCCTTAATAATCTTTTTGTCCTTTGAAGAATTTCACATACTTTCTATAGCAGTTGTATTCTTGTACTAGTCGTTTAATGTTCAGTGTAGGCTAACTCTTTTATTTTAATAGATAGACTCGCAAACCCAAGAGCAAAGTTGTAGGGCAAAATTTTTCTCGATTGTATTTAAGAAAAAAACTTGAGTTTCCAATTTTAATATGGCGGCCACGGTAAAAAATAACTTTTTTTAAATGGAAACGTGGCATTTTGGCTTTAAAATCAGAAAGGTTTTGAAATTCTAAATACAAATTAATAAGAGTAATTTCTTGCTAAAAAGAATACTTCTCGAGTTATTAATACATTTTCAAATATCAATTTCCGCCCTTCCGTTGATTCAGTCCGAATATTTTACCCAACCTTATGCTTGCAGAGCGCAGCGGTCGGTCTTTCTTCAACCGCTTCACGATGTTACAACTTATAAGAACTATTTACTTTTACTAGCCGGGTCTAGACAGGTGTACATCAAAAGTGTTGGAAAATATAAAACAATGCTAATTTATAAGTATAGGAAAGTCCAGGCGAAGTGTTTCGCTCATTTTTTGTTGTTTATGCTGCTATGTGAATTCGAATTATTTTTTTTTCGCGTGTTTGTAATTTGTTGCTTCAAAATTGATGACGTCATTGTTGCTTAGCAACTTTAAAACACCGTGGTGTTTTAATGTTGGGTTTACGCACGCTTTTTGGTTTGTTTTACAAGGATTATTATGCAGGTATAATAAAAAATAATAGAGTTGCATTAAACAATGTATAAGAAAGTATAAGGTGCGCATAAGTGATTAACGAGATTAATTTTTTAAGAAAGAATAATGTTGTATACAATCACGGTGCCGTTTAATAGACACTAGCAACAGATTTGCTTTTGCTGCAGTGGCCGATGAAACGTCAAATCTGATCGAGATGGCATTTAGGTTAGGTTTTTAAATGTTGTTAATTTAATTTTGTTTAGACACGTATTAATAAATCAAAAAGTACAAGATGTGGTCGTTTTTTTCTCGCGACCCGTCTAAGGACTTCAGCTTTGAAATCGGGGAATTAGTGCCGGGTTTGCAAGAGAAGAGCGTATGGACACTTCACAAAGGCAAGAAGAAAGGAACTACTGAGGAGGTCTCTGTGTTTATGTACGATATTAAAAACGGGTCAGAAACTCAATTAGAAATAGCAAAAGGCGCTGTGAAGCGATTGAAGACTTTGCGTCATCCTAGTGTGCTTACGTTTCTCGACAGCTTAGAATCTGACAAGATGTTGTACTTGGCATCGGAATCTGTTGAACCATTAGCTTACCACATTGATATGTTGAACATGGAAGGACCCCAAAAGGAGCTATATATAGCTTGGGGTATCTTTCAAATAACGGTAAGATTAAATCTTGGTACAAAGTTTGGATTTGTATTTTTAAATTATATTTATTAATTATTAAAATATTACAACAGTTTGATGTAATATTGATGTAAACATTTAAATCACCATAAAGTCAATCCGCCTCGTGCATATGACCAACGTCTGCGATAGTTACCTGTGAGTCGTAAAATTTTTGAGGTTGACAGCTAAAAATATTCATTGTTTGGATTGTTGAAATTACCTCGTTTTTATATTTTTATTATTTTTATTGTCTGTGCTAACGTTACTGTTATACCAAAAGTTTATCTGGTGGCGCTGATGGTCATTTGTACAGGGTGGATAGTTCAATGGGAATTAAAAACATTATTCTCGATTATTCCGTAATAATATTGTGCATCCACTTACAAGTATTATAACCCAATCATCTGCATTATCAATGAATGTCTTATTATTTTAGAGAGCACTATCATTTCTAAATAATGATGGGAACTTAAGGCATAATAATGTAAATATCTGGTCAATATTTGTAAATACTGCTGGAGAATGGAAATTGGGAGGTGTTGAGTATGTCTCTAGTGCACAAGAAAACTTAACTACTGCCATTAAAATTGTACCTTCCCTAGAAATTTACGATCCTCCAGAAAAAAACGATCCAAGCAAGCAGAGACAAATTACAAAATGGTAAGAGTTTTATTCTAACAAGCGTTAGTATAGTCTGTCCAAAATTTTTATGTGGGTACCGAATTATCTGGCTAAAATGCTTCGCGACGCACTTCTCATCTATAATAATAAAATAAAAATTTTGGACAGAATGCAAACATTAGTTTATCAAAATTTTGCTTTTCATTTCTGATTCCAGTTCTGCTGATATGTGGGGCCTTGGTTGTCTCATTTGGGAAGTCTTTAATGGACCATTACATCAACAGTCTTCTTTGAAAAGTTTAGATAAGGTAACATAAACTAAATTATGAATTTACATTTCTAGAATAATGATTTCATATTTTTAGATACCAAAACAACTATGTCCTTTATATTGTGAACTAGTAGGAGCAAATCCTACATCACGGCCTAATCCAGCAGACATTATAACACGTTGTAGGAAATTAGGAGGTTATTTCAAAAATGACCTTGTGGATACATTGTTGTTTCTAGAAGAGATTCAAATTAAGGATAAAAATGAAAAGAACAGGTTCTTTTCAAATCTAACACCACATTTAGATAATTTTCCAGATAATGTTTGTAAACATAAGATTCTTCCACAATTAATCACTGCTTTTGAATATGGGGATGCTGGGTCAGCTGTTTTGGCACCTATGTTTAAGGCAAGCACATTTAAATTCAACATAAACAAATAGAAATTCTTAACATGATATTTTTTATAACATTGAATAGTAAATATTAATTTTTTTTTAGCTTGGAAGATTGTTGGATGAAGTAGAATATCAAAAGAAAATTGTGCCGTGTGTAGTAAAATTATTTGCCAGTAATGACCGAGCAACACGTTCACGGTTGCTCATGCAGCTAGAACATTTTATAGGTCACTTGCAGTCTGCCACAGTAAATGACCAGATATTTCCTCAAATTGCTCATGGATTCATGGATACCAATCCCACTATTCGAGAACAGACTGTCAAAGTAAGTTTATGGACTATGGAGTAACATAAATGAAATATAATAAATTTGAAGTAATTAAATAGAAAACAAAAACTTATGCATGATTATCAACTTGTACAACAAATATGTTGAAGACTAAATTTATTAAAAGGCAATCAGATTTACATGTTCTAGTAAATTACATATTAGGATTTGCTTGCATTAGATTAGGGTGCAACAAAGAAGGGGTAGGTAACTAACGGGTGCGAAGAAGAAGGGAGATAACAGGCGGGCCAAGTGGATATTCATATATGTATCTACAGATGCTTTCGAATTTAAAATAGATTTATGTGAATTTTTTAATTAAATTTAAATGTATCTGTGGATACATGAATCCCCACTTGGCCTGTTCATTATCACTTTTGTTGCACTCACTACTATCAGTTGTTGTCATTAATTTGTGGGAATCTAATCTTAAAGGATAGGACCATCGGGTAGACCTTAAGGGCCTATTGTCCCAATCCTCAGAATTTGCCCGTCACACAGACTGCTTTGTAGAAGAACGACATTAGGGGAACGGTCCTGAATGTCTGGAGATTTTGGATACCAAAGGTCCAGGTGTGTTATGAGTACAGAAATGATTGCCTACTAGAACTGATTGCTACCTAACTGAAATAATTAAATTTGTAAGGTGCTGCTTTTACTGCAAACCGCTAGATGGCGCCACATTCCACGCGAAATGTATGAAGTTTTTGGGGAACAAAAATATTTCGTTAAACGACTGGCTGGGGTTTCCAGTAAAATTTTGACTATTCATTATAGAGGGAAATACATAAATGATAATTTTTTTTGTTAATAATGTTTAGATAAAAAATAACACTAGCTGTTCAATTGTCCATCAATTCAGTGTTATTTTCCATAATGATGTTGTTTATTGTAACTACATATTTATTCATGCTATAAATCAGGCAGCCTGCAGGCCGTATGCGGCCTGCGTTCACCTTTTTTTATCTTTTTTGAGAGAAAAATTCGAACGATGCAGGGATCATTTTTATTTCAATTGATAAGTATTTACTTACAAAATATCAATAAAAATGATAATAACGGACGAGGCGTCGTTGCCCCCACTGTTCTGCGGACATTCAAAGCATGCGGCACGGGACAACAATGTGTGTCATGTTAAATAAAAAACCAGATCAAGAATTACTGACACTCATTTAGAAAACACTTTACAACTATCAACAACAAACATTTCTCCAAATATTGGCGATCTTGTTAAAAATAAACAGAATCAAGTGGCACGTTAAACATATGCAGATCTGCTTTGTTCTGGAGTGTTTTGTATAATTTTTTGAATTTTAACCCTATTTTTCATGTGACTTTCCTGTTTTTTTATGAAAGTAATTTAATTAATAATTTTAATAATATTGTATTACATTTTTTCGCCGCCAACATTTTGCCCGTATACATATACCATTATCGGATAACATGCACTGACAATTTAAATTTGGCTGGCGGATGACGTGTTGTCTATGTATATATGTTTTAGCATCTGCTATCAACACAGTGCTAGAATGCTTGTACAGCGTAGTGAGGCATATGTTAGTCAAGAGTTTGAATCTCGTGCGGGTTACATTTTTTAAATTTTAACATTACTACTTTTTGAAAATGTTGTGCATAGGTTATTATTATTTATTTTGTTGTGTACATGGTGGCATGCTACTAATTATGTTCCCTGGGATTTTTAGCAATAATGGCAGTGCTGGTGGTAAAGTATGCTTATGATGTTATACGATGACGACATACAGGCAAAGATTTAATATTGGGTGGGAAACATTAATAACTAATCATTGGTTTAGCTACAACTTTAAGGGTCAACCAAAAGGGCTCATCACGCTGAATGCGAAGATTAAATAGTATATACTTATTGTTACAATAAACATCGGTTCTACATTTGCCAGGAACGAAAAAATACCGGTATATTCGTAAAACAATTACGGTTACGGTTCAAGAAATTTTTTGTCGATTTGTTTCGGTTGTGATTCAGATAAGTTTGCGTGTTTTTTTCCGTTTTCGATTACGTTTCGGTGCATGTCCCTCATAAAAGGTCACTCATAATGTCTGTAACTTTGTAAATATTGATTCTATGCAAAAGTTGATGTAGGAATAAAAGTTTACTGAATTTTTGTTGCTATGGTAGCCAACTTTTAGTTTTTAAATGGCAGGCTAAATTTTTTTCACAGTTTTGGATTCGGCAATTGTTTCTCTTTCTGGTACAAAATTTTTGTTGTGAAATTACATTAAGAGCACACCGCCGTGGTACCTTTTTGTTTTTGACGCTAGAGGCGCTAGTCATTCTAAATTTGAATTTAATTACCGATGGTTCTATTAAACATAAACAGGTAGCGTCACATGCGTTCTGTTGACGTGCATATATTTTTCTTTACAGGACTGTACTAGCAGAATTATTGATTTCTCGCATAAAATTAATTCTCAGCATTACTTGCTCGTGGGTTTGTGTGCAACTAATCTCTTATTTATGAGCTAAATTTATTAAAAGTTTTAAATTAACGCGCCAAATGCCTATCGCCGTAGCGCCATCCGTGCTGATTCCTAAGAACTTTTGTTCAAAAACATGGCTGACGTTACTCGCATCGAATTTTTAAATTTACTCAGCTGGCACATAGTTTAAATAATTGACAAAAATTTTAAATTGGTGTACCTATTATAACAGTATCTAGATGATCAGCTTAAATACAATTGAAAAATAGTGTTAAATTTATAGTTTTATGTTTGCTAAGAAAAGTAAGTTTTTTACCTTGTTTGCATGTTTCACAAGAAAATAATTATCTGAGCATCTAAGTTACTTTATCAAGTAACATCTATTAACTTGTTTCATTTCGTTTTCTTTTTAATTAAGTCGCTGAGTACATATAAAAATGCCTATATGATGTCTATACTAGCGCCATCTGTGTCGTGTGCCTCGGCGCGGCCGGTCTTAAATTATAAATCAAAATTTTTTAATGAATTTTTTTTGCCATAGCAACTGAATAACGAAACCTATATAAAATTAAACAGCAACAAAGTGTGTAGTGAAATTTAACTAATAGCTTTGTTAAGGCAACTTTTTCATAGAATCAATATTTACGAAGACATTAAGTGTTATTTTTTACTCGCCCTCTAAATTTGGGAATATTCTGAAGTTTTCAATAAGTTGCTCCTGGGAAAAACTTGATTTGAGGATTTTTCTTTATAGGAATTTTCGCAACTGCCCATTACTAATTTAAATATATCGTATCTATTGTATCAAATTCATAAACCTAATTATCTTCCTCACTATTTTAACATACCATTTGCTTTCGAAAATTAGATCTTTGTGTAATATTGTGTGTTTTTACAGTCTGTGATACATCTAGCACCTAAGCTGAATTATAACAACCTTAATGTGGAAGTATTACGACATTTTGCTAGACTTCAAGCCAAAGATGATCAGGGTGGTATTCGTACCAACACTACAGTTTGCTTAGGAAAAATAGCACAACATTTACATCCACAAATTAGGCAAAAGGTTTTAATATCAGCTTTTATACGTGCCATGAGAGATCCGTTCCCACCAGCTAGAAATGCAGGTACGCTTTATTTAAATAAACTTATTGAAAAGATGTGTTCTCTTTTCTAAAACTTCAAGCTGAAATGTATTAAAAGGTGTGTAAGGTGACAAGCCTTTTCTTATGTGTTATAAAACAAATAATTAGGTATGTTCTGGTTAGATTGTTTTTATAAAATATTAATACTAAGTAGTAATACAATTTATATGGTAATTTACTTAGGTTTTTTATGACATATCATAGAAAAAAATCAAATTTTCATGTTTAGATTTGGTAGGTTTTTTATGACATATCATAGAAAAAAATGAGCGAAACACTTCGCCTGGACTTTCCTATACTTATAAATTAACATTGTTTAATATTTTCCAACACTTTTGATATACACCTGTCTAGAAACGCAAAAGCAGTGTTTTAAAAAAAATTATAAAATAAAAAAAAATTTTTGGCCCCAACCGAGGCTCGACCCACAACTACTTATGCAGCAAAACGGCAGTGCACTCGAACACACCCGCATATCCATCTATGCTATTCCGAATCTGCTCGTTATCGTTAAATAAGTGCCTATTGAATGCGTGCGCAATAGAAATGCATAGAACGTTCAAAACTCTGGTCACTTCCGTACAAGAATACAACTGCTGTAGAAAGTATGTGAAATTCTTCTAAGGACAAAAAGATTATTAAGGGGCAAAAAATTCGATTTTTTGATTTTTTGTAAAAAGATTCTCCTAGGGCAAACAAAAGAAGAAATCAATTTTTTAACTTTGTAGCGAAAATTTTGGGGGGGAGGGGGAACAGTAGCCCCCCTAAATATTAAATTACCGAAAAAATATTATGATATTCGGATTTTGCTATCAATGATGAGCTATTTTGCTTTAACAGAAATATTTTATTGCCCCCCGTTAAATAAATAAAAGGGTACCAATTTTCAATTTTCAAAAAATCACAGAGGGCGTCACAGTGAAATTATAGCAATGCGCAAAAAAATAAATTGTAGAAGATTCTCAGCTCTATCAGCTTAAAAAGTTTAAACAAAAACGTGTGGGCAGTTTTTGAGAAATTTTTTTTTGAAAAATTCCAAAATTTTGGAGTGATGTCATTGCGATCGTTTTTATATTTTCAAAATTAATGATATTTCATGGTATAGTACCCTTGAAGGGCTACCAAACAAGATGTAGTTGATTCCAATCAGATAACTGGTTTTTGAGTAAATGGGCGTTAAAGTCGAAATTTTCAAAAATTCGTAGCGGCCGCCATGTTGAAGCTAGAGAGTTCGGTAAAAAATCGTTTGATTTGTCCTAAGGCCTTCTTTAATCTCCACTATTAAAATTTCCAAAATTCCGTTTCTGAAAAAAATGCTACCAAAAAAACATGTCTAACTTCCGCTTCCGGTTTCGGATTCTTTTTAAAAGCTTATTTTGTCGATGAATTTTTGATATACCTCCTCATTCCAAAGCACATCGAAATCGGTCCAGCCGTTCCGGAGATATGAGCGTTACCCACAGACAGACAGACAGACAGACAGACACACACACACACACACACACACACACACACACACACACACACACACACACACCCACAGACAGACATTTTTTAAAAACCACTTTTTTAGGATCCTGGAAGCCCAAAACATGTATTTCCGTCAAAATCTCGATTTTGAAATTTTGCATGAAAACAATACTTCCCTATACTGAAAGTATAGGAAAGTAAAAATCAAATTTTCATGTTTAGATTTGGTCTTTTAGATCAAACTTTACAGTAGCGGTGTGAAGGGTATGGTATTACCGTGACCTAAGATGTAGGGATTGGTGTGGCTTAAGATGCAGGGAATGGTGTGACCATCACCTAACCCCTCAAACATGTAGCAGAGAACAAGGAATAAAAGAAGTATGTAGCCAGACGTTCACGTGTTGTATATAATTACACATCGCAAGCAGCATCATTACATTGTGCCGAAATATGATTAAATACATAATTCTGTTTACTTGGGTTCAATTTCTTTATTATTAATAGTTTCAGCCTTTACTTGGTGATACTGCATTTTAAAAATAATAAAAACACTACAAAACTTTGTACAAAATAATTTATTAATGTGATATTTTGTACAAAGTTTTGTAGTGTTTTTATTATTTTTTTCTTTATTATGAATTATAATACAGTGAATTCCAATTGAGGTGGGACATGGCAGTTTAACATGAACTGAATTAGTTGTATATTATATCCCAAGAAGATATCTAATAATACAGGTAATAGAGAATGGCGATTGGAGAATCCGATACAACTTTGAATTGAAGCAGATATACCAACAACCAGATATTGTCGAATTTATAAAACTGCAAAGATTAAAATGGGCGGGACATCTGTCTTGATGGCGCACAGCTAGAGATTCTGCTTTGTAAGGTAGACGTTATGAGTTCAAACCTTAATGAGGTCTGCCTTTTTTTTATCATAAAAATAAGACAACCCAGTTTATATTATTTTATTTAAAATGAACAGTTCTTATGTTTTAATACTACATAACTCCAGTTTCTAATAAACCGCAGTCTAACAAAACTAATTGGGTGAAACGTAAAAAGTTAACAATAAACGTACAGTTGAAGAAAGTAAGTAATCGCAGTGCACAAAACCCATCAAAATACAAACGAAGAGTTAAAAGTCAATATTAAAAATTAGCATCAAAAAATATCTAATAGACAATTAACAAATGTGCGAAGTTCATTTTATAATAGGCTAGGATACTGTCTGGCTGAAAACAGACCAGTTTGAGTATTTATTATAATTTGTTTTTCCTTTTCAATTACTTACGAGTTTTTTTAAGTTGCATTAACGTCCTTTAAGTTAACAAAACTACTATAGCTAAATTTTAAATTATTACTGAAATTCTGTTGCTTACAGATTTTCATTTAACTATTGCAGTGTGTAGAGTTTAGTTTCCTTTTGTTTGTGTTTGTTGAATTTTCTTTGTTTTCAATATTAAATAAAATTTAAATCATTTTGGTGTTAAGACTCAAATTAAATGTTTACTCTTAGTTATTTTGTAAAATAGCAATGCAATTACTTACGTTTTTCAGCTGAAAAAAGGTTAACGTTTTTTTCTATGTTTCTGCCGATTAGTTTTGTTATACTGCCATTCATTAGAAACTGGAGTCGTGCAGCATTAATAAATAAAAATTATTAATTTTAAATAAAATAATGTAATTTTGATTGTCTTCTTATGGCAATTAACACAAATTTAAAAAAAGTAGACTTCATCAAAGTTTGAACTCATAACCTCTAGGGTTCAAAGACATTTGAATATTTATTTTGCAACTGATTATATCAATGCACTATGGACGTGATTATTATTATATCATTTATTGAAAGCATTATTTTATTTGTACTAAATTTTCTACTAAATTGCCATTAGGTGATGTAAAGAAATGTTACCTTTCCATTTAGGATTACTGCAAGCATTAAAATTCTTCTAGGGACACAATATTCAACTAATTCATTTTTTATATATTAAACTGCCATGTCATACCTCAATTGGAATTCACTATATATCCACTTGCGGTTATTCAAAAAATTCTCCAAGTAGATTTTCTTGTGATCAGTTTTAACAGAAAATTGTATTACTTGTGAATACAATTGAGCCATGTTCTCCTCATATTCTTTTATACCTGAATTTATCAACACATGATGAAATGATTTGCTAAGAATTTTTCAACTAAGTATATTGAGAAATGTTGAAAAAAATAATAAAGTATAATTGACCAGGATAATGCACCCAATTTATATATTTACATTTATAGGAAAAAGTCTACATCTAAATCATCTAAGGATATTTAAGTGGAAACTTAGTGTTGTATATTATGTTGTTTAAAAATCTTCTACATTTCTACTAAGTCTACACTCGGTGTGGTATTTCAAACTGTAATATTATTACAATGAAAGTGGTTACTGCACCTGCAATCTGTAAAAATAAGAATTCATTAACATTAACAATTAAACGGAATCACTAAATTAACTACAATAATTCCCCATATTAAAAAAAACAATTTGTAAATGATAATCGCTTCGCTTACAGTAAGAAAAAGAGTAGAATCTAAATTAAAAAATCCACAGGCTGTCAGGTTTACATTCTGAAGCAACAGCTGATAAGATACTCTCTCTATCTAAAAAAGAAATAGATCAGTGCTTGAAAAACAAGTAACGTAATATTTAACTAACTTCATTTTTAAGTTTTTGGTCATTTGCATAATTTTCGAAAAGATGTATTGTTTTCAGGCTCTAAAATAAAATTTTTATTATGCAGTCGTCAACAATGTACGTTAATGATAAAAGTTACCTCCATAGAAACCATACTACAAGGCACAGTAATTAAGCATAGTTTACTTAAAGCAATTACAAGTAATATTACATTATATATTTTTTCATTCAGTTTTTCTTCTTTAAATAGCAGATATAAATCGGTTGTAACGGACACAAATATAATTCCAGTAGAAAAGAGTATTGGAATATTATAAATATAATTGCAGATTTTTGTTATATGGCACAGTTTGTAGTGCATTTCTTTGATTTTTCGTGTTACATGGACAGTAAAGCAAATATCTGGATCTGGTTTCGATAATGGTAGTACTATTGTTATAGAATGCTTATTTCTTGCCGTTCTTTGCGTTGCATAATGTTTTAAAAAATTATTTAAAGTCTTGTACCTTGTAAATAACGTTAAAATTGTGTTTGCAAATAAAATTATAATAGACATGTGCATTATAAAACAAATATCATTACATACAAATTCAAGAATTATTGTTTTAACATTTTTGAAATGTGTAATGGTGTTTATGAAAAATCTTAGGCAAAATATTATCAAGAAAATTGTAAGTTCCATAAATACAAACAAACGATGTTTCCTGTATTGTATGACGAGTCCCATGTCAATTAAAGTTTGATCCACTTGCATCAAATGTTTTATGCTCTGTATAGATTCCTGTCTGTTTATGCAAAAGCAAAATATGGCAACTATTATTATAAGGATATTGCAGATATATTCAGCTTTGGTTTTATAACTATGCAAATTTGTTCTGGCATCATATATAATCAAATATACCGCAGATGTGATAATAAGTAAAACTGTCAGTGATGTCTTAATAATTTCAAATGCAGTAAAAGACGATTCTTCTATCATATTATCGAAAATTTTGAAAGGTGCTATGTTGAACATGTTATTTATATAAATTATTGGTTTAAAGGTCAATAGCAGTTGCTTTCCAGTATTCATTATGGATGATCCAACAGAATTTTGATTTTTTGGTTCCCTACAAATTAAAATGAATTTATCTTCGATAACTCTGTTTGCTTTAACTCTAATTCTCTCTTTCCATCAGTATTAAAAATTATTTATGTAACATTAGAATTTTCTGCAAAAAAACCGTTACAGTTAGTTAACAATGCTTCTTTAAAACTATTGTTTTTATCGCGAGTAGGCTTGGGAAATTTAAACGATTAATTTATTACAGGAGTAAAAAGTGGCAGTTTGTTTTATTTCAATCTCAAGCCTCCTCATGATAAAAACAATGCTTTTAAAAAGCATGATCAAAGACCTGACTTAGTCCCAGACAGGAAAAAATTTCGTTAAAATAAGTAAACAAAAAGAATGGGCATACGCAAATCCATTCAGTGACTACAATTGCAATATTTGAGATACATCGTTTCGTTTAGTGTTACTTTATTGTTAAGCTAAGCTCCAAAACCTTTTTGCAAAGCTTCATAAAATTGTATTGTGTATTACTTTTAAAACCCCTGACCATGCTTATCAACTCCATTATAAAATAGCTTGACTTAATAAACCAGCTGCCCAGATGAATAATACGTATCTAAACAAGCTGCTAAGGTCAAACATGTGGGTGTGTTGCTATTTTAAACCCGTAAATAATGCGTTAAACATTTTATATATGCGCCAACTATTTATTTAATGCCCGAATTTATTATTATTTGATTGCCCCATAATTAAATACTGACTAAGTACCAGACTAGAAATCCGCACGCTGAGCGTGACTAACCAATTTTAATAATATGGTTTTTGCTTTTTTTGCAGAAATATTCTTGTGTAACATAACAAACCAATGATACTGATGAAAAGAGAAAATAAAATTCTATAAATAGGCGGAAATTAAAATACAGTGTATGATTTAAAAAATTACTGAAGTCACGGCTCCACTATTTTGGGAGATAAAACAAATGGCTTTCAGAATGTTTGTATTTTACAAATCACAAACAAAATTAAAACATTTATACTGCAGCAGAAGCAGAATATTACAATGATTCTAGTATGTGGTTATACCGGCTATGAATGAATCTTGACTCGCCCCCCTCTTTTCTTTATTTAAACAAATGAAATTTTTACTGATTAATATACAGGGTGTAAACTTTAACTTCTCTCATCATTGGAATCTCAGAAACGATTAGAAATAGAAGGTCAGTAAATGACGAAAAAGTTGCCTATTTAGGGGACCAGTTTATTGCCATTTTTGAATGTTTTGAAAAAATTCATAGCCCGCTAGATACAGGCAAAAAACTAAAAATTGACGTTTTCTTCTGTTGCTCGTAGCTTCTGCATTTATAACTTTTGAAAATTCACTTTTGCAGTGATAGCGTAACACATAAGAAGGAATTTATTGGTATAACCAGAATTTTTTATGACAACATTTTCGTGATCATTTTTTTTTCTTAGGGCCGATATATAAAATGTTTACATTTTTAGCAAGCCTTTTTTATTCTCTATTCAACGATGTATACAAATTCTATAAAATAACTAAAATTCCTTTTTTTACCTTGATACTTCTACTGAAGTATGGAAAGTTATGATTTCATGCAAATTATCAATTCTTAGATTTTAACGGAAATACACGTTTTGTCTGTCTGTGGGTGGGTACGTTTTTTCCCCTATATCTCTGGAACTCCTTCTATACCGGTTTTTGTTTTAATAATTTAAGACATGTATGTATGAAGTGACAAAACAAATAAATCATATATAATTGTTTTTTTTTCATTTGACAAAAAAAATAATTGTGGTTCAAAACATTTTTTGAATCTTAAATAGTATATTAAAAAACAAGTTTCATAAGACATGATTTTAGAGCACGCGTCCAAGTTAGAAAACGAGCCGCTTGCGGCGAGTTTTCTAATGGACAAGTGCACTTAAATGTCTTATGAAACGTGTATTTTATACTATTTTTTCTATTTTGGTCCAAATAGTTAAAAATTACCTTATTTTATATTTTAATTTAAAAATATAGTCGATTAGGAAAATTTTTTGTATTTTGTTCTGGTTTTGTGGGTGTTGGTGACATTTAAAACAATTTCAAACAATTCAAACTACTGTCAAATTAAAATTGAGACAAACTGTGTTTGAAAGTGATTTAATTTTTAAAATACCTAAGATTTGAAAATAAGATGGAAGAATTATCTTGCACCCCACCCGAGCTACGAAAAGTAGCGGAAAATACGCTAAATAATCTTAATTTTTAGAACTTACAATTTGAAGGTTATGTTTATAACGCGTGAAGGTTTTGTTGTCACATGGTTGTCACCAACCTAGCAAAATAAAATTTCGAATTCTTTAAGGAGTTGCTTTATGAAACCCAAATGAGTTTCATAAAGTAGTTAGTACAGAACCAAAATAGAAAAAATTTATTTAAAAGGTACTACTGTACGTATGATTTTATTCTAATATCCAAAATGTCTAAATGTGTTCCAGTTAAAATAAGAAATCTGAAATCATTTCCGGTGAAACTGGAAATGCAAAACAATTGAAAGTTACATCAAATAGTATTGATTTGCTTGGTATTAATCAGTCAAAATTTCATTTGCTTAAAATAAATAAATAACAAAAATGAGTGATAAGCTATGTTTCATTTACACCCGGAAGGAGAAGACATTTTATATGAAATACACTAATGAACTGACAGTAATTAATTAAGTGTATAACAAACTCACTCACCTATTTAGAAATAATTGAATGCAATTCAGTGTTTGAATATCACTAAAATAATAAAAATTGTTTTTATTCTTTTATACATTTCTTGAAACAAAGTGTAAAAAAATTTATTTTAATATTAATGTGGTACGTTGTTAATGTGTGTTCTTTTTCCACTGAACAGGTGAGATTGTTATCACTTTATCAGATTATTGTACATGCATAGCTATCTTTGGTTAATAATTTATTAACCAGATCTTGGTTTAAAAATGTGTATACTACAGCCGATATGTTAAGACAAAGGATTGAAATGTGTCCAAATTGTATAAATTACTTGTATTTCATTAGACATATTGTTTGAACATAAAATTCTTGTGTATTAGAAAATTAAACCATATTTTATTATGAATAGCATATACAGGTTGATTATAAATTCAGGGCCAGTTGATTTGCTCATTTATTATTGGCGATAGAAAAAAATATATATAAGTAAAAGTTGTACAGTTTATAGTGACGACTATTTTGGGCATACAAAACAAAATGGCTGACTTCTGGTTTAAGTGGAAGGGACTGTATTTATTTTTTTAAACGGAACACCTTGTATTTTTTAGGCCAATTAGATTGTATGATAAATTCTGTTTAAGAAACTATAATACAACTGTAGGCAGTTAAGAACAAACGACCTATTTTGATTTAAGGCAACATATGTAACCAATGGCAATGATTATAAATACATTGTAATTGATCTTAGGAAGCTGTTAAGAAAATAATAAAAGCGATAAACAAACGTGTAACATCTCACAATAATGTTTATGGATAAACTAAGGCACTTTGCTTTTAATTTGCCAATCAAGGCCAACCCAGGTCACCTGACCCAACTTCTATGGGTTTTTTATTTGGAGATTTTAAAATATAATAAACAACTGATGTCTGATTAACATGCATTGCACCTTTGTGTATTGCTTTTATCATTTTCGTACTAACAGTCTCCTTTGAGCACTTGATTTAGAATCATTACCATTTGGTTACATACGTAGCGTTAAATCAAAATATCTCGTTTTTTATTAGCTTTAGGCCTACAGTTGTATTATAGTTTTTTAACAGAATTTTCCGGAAGTTGGCCATTTTGTTTTGTATGCCTAAAATAATAATCGTATTTTTTTTCTATTACCGATAATAAATAAGCACATCAACTGGCCTTGAAATTATAATCAACCTGTATTTATAAGAAGTATTAGACAGCCTATGCCTTATTTGTAGTTTTGACAAAGTAAAACTTATTTCACAATTTTTAAATTATCTACAGAAAATTATACTTATGCGGATTTTAGAATCTAAAGTACTTTATATAAATTAAGTATTGCTTTTATACACTTAACTCAACCTTTAGGACCTATTTTTGGTCAATTTAACATTCTTACACTTTCAGAATAAGCAAGTAGGTGATGATTTCATCAATTTCAAGATTTGTATGGAAATATATGTTTTAAACCTCCAGGAACTCAAAAAGTGGTTTTCAAAAAGAACTAATTTTTTTTCCCGAGCTTCAAAATGACGGCTGCTACGATTTTTTGAAAAGTTTGTCTTTAACACCTTACTACTCAAACACGAGTTGCTAAATCGGCATAAACTTAGTTTTTATCCTAGAGGAACACACTAAGTACAGGAATTAAATGAAAACTGTGAAATAGAAAATATCATTTTGAAAATGTTGAAAAAAATATTACTAAAAAATTGACCTGGTCTTAAATTTTTTTAATTGTGTAGGATTATACAGCTTGGTTTATACTACAGTTTGGTTGGCGTCCCAGCCTGCTAATTTCTCTGTGGCGCTTACACGCTACATTTGCTCGAAATAATAAATAAACTGTGTCCAGATGTAAGAGCTTGTCGTCGCATAAAGTTGAGGCTAGATGTGAGCAAATGAAAAAATTTTCAGGCCCGGTTCTACAAATGCAAAAGCTGGGCTAGTCTGTTTTTTAGCTATATGATTTGAGGCCCGGGACCGGCTCGACAAATTCAAAAAGGGGTTTGCTCCGCCAGTTTACATGATTATATAAATTTGACCCGGCAAATTTGGCCCAGCAATTTTAGTCCGGCAAATTTGGCACTTTAACTCAGATTTTGAATTTCTCTGCCGCCTGTGTATTCAGTGAGTGATCTGTTTTTGTCTTTCGTAAGTTTTTCGGTAACATTATTTGTCATTTTAGTTATGTCGGCAGTCTTAGCTCTGCCACGCCGGATAAGCCGTGCAGACTCGGCGAGTTAGGCACAGCTGGCCTGGCAAAATCTCTGCTAGGCCTGGTTAAAGATTTAAAGAAGCTCGGCCCAGCCCATTTTTTTGTAATTTTAGGTTTGGCCTGACTCATGGGCCTGTTTGCGCTAGGGCTTGGGGCCGGGATGGTTGCAGCAGTTCCGAATTTAATATATAAATAGAATAGATAAATAGATAGATAGATTTCTTTTGTTCATCGTTTTTTGTTAACGAATTATTGTAGTTTTGTATTGAGACAACGCCTCGTTCAGCATTGTCATTTGTTATTTTAAGATTTCTTATGATTTTTCTTGTAATTCCGCAATCTTCATTGATGTTAAGTGACCAGTGATACAGTTAAATATACTCAAAGCGTGGATATTTTCACTACTTGGCAGCCGAGTACTTGGTACTCAGCTAATGCCCTAAACCGAGTACTCGGTACTCGGTCAAGTAAAAAAACAGGGCTCGGCGCAGCCCTAATTTTTTCTAACGGCAACAATGGTAACGTGGTCACAAAAATAAAATCATTCATAAAAGCAACAATATTAAAGGAGTGTCAATTTCAAAATTAAAACGTACGAAAAATAAATGAAAACCGGCAATTGCTGGTTGGTTGGTGGGTAGAGTGGCGAAGAGAGTCCAAGAGGTTACCAACCTGGTTCCTTAAGGTTACTAGTTACCAGTTGACAGGAATTGCGAATTACTGTACATTTGGCAATAAATTGGCTGATTGACATGTCTATGGCAGGTATAATTTTTGGCAAAATGTATCATATAACAACATTAATGACAAAGCTCTAAACATCATTCAACTTCACCCAGATTTCACAGAAATTATTTTTTAGCCAAACCTTCGAAAATATTGTGCTTGGAGCTATGTCCTACCTAAAAGCAAACGTTTGTCACTCGCTGATAACATTGATACAAAAATACTTTTGAAAATATGATGTACAGCTATTTCTAAAGTATAGAAAAGTCCAGACAAAGTGCTTGGCTTTTTTTTTCTATTTCACTATCTTTATTAAACATTTTAAGAAATTGAACTTAATTTTGTAATTTCTTCTCTGGAAGATATCTTAATATAAAATTAAGCTAATAAAAGAAATAGAGATTTATTATGAGGAAGGAGGAAGTAGATGATTTGATACACGCAATTCCTTGGGTTGCTCACTAAGATGAATGTGTTATTTCAGGTGTGTTAGCTTTAGCTGCAACACAACAATACTATCTGTTGTCAGAAGTCTCTACAAGAATTTTACCAGCATTATGTCAATTAACAATGGATCCTGAAAAGACAGTTAGAGATTCTGTTTTTCGCACAATTAAAGGGTTTTTAGGAAAATTGGAGAAAGTTTCAGAAGATCCTAGTTTAAGGGAAAGTATGGGTAAGTAATACATTTAATTAAAATGTTTTTTCTATTTTGGTTCTTTACTGACTACTTTATGAAACTCATTTGGATTTCATAAAGCAACTCTTTAAAGAACTCGAAATTTTCTTTTGTAAGGTTGGTGACAACCATGTGACAGCAAAACGTTCACGCGTTATAAGCATAACCTTCAAATTGTAAGTTGTAAAAATTAATATTATTTAGCGTATTTTTCGCTACTTTGCGTAGCTCGGGTGGGGTGCAAGATAATTCTTCTTCCATCTTATCTTCAAATCTTAGGTATTTTAAAAATTAAATCACTTTCAAACACAGTTTGTCTTAATTTTAATTTGACAGTAGTTTGAATTGTTTGAAATTATTTTAAATGTCACCAACAGCCACAAAACCAAAACAAAATACAAAAAATTTTCCTATCGATTATATTTTTAAATTAAAATATAAAATAAGGTAATTTTTAACTTTTTTGGACCAAAATAGAAAAAATAGTATAAAATACACGTTTCATAAGACATTTAAGCGCACTTGTCCATTAGAAAACTCGCCGCAAGCGGCTCGTTTTCTAACTTGGACGCGTGCTCTAAAATCATGTCTTATGAAACTTGTTTTTTAATATACTATTGTAATTACACTTTTTTATTTATTTGATCTTGTTTAACTGAAATTATAAATTATTTGTTTATAATGAAATAGTTCCTAAATGTGTTACTTTGATATGGAACTGTTAAAGGTCAATACCTAATGTTATTTAAACACCAGTTCTTGAGGTTGGGGAGGTCAGGAAGTATTCTCGTTCACGGCGTGGCGTATAGACGTTTTACATCGTGGAAACTATAAATTACTAATGCTTGGATGAGCACCAAATTAAATTCTCTTGTAGAATAGATGGTGCCAGTAAAAATACGGCTAAAAGCGGATGTGTCACAAATTTGTTTTGACTAGCAAATATAAAACATTGCATACACCACATGATAATTTATTCTTAATTTGAGATAATAAATCAGGTAGTTGTAAGAGGCAGAAGGGGCCGATACTAAAACATAAGAAAATCGGGTATACCATATTACTTAAAATTTATCTAAAACACATTTCGATGCTGATAAGGTTTGGATTTACCATCGCTACGAAAAAAGAAACAATTTTAAGACAGATGTCGAGATTTTATCTACAGCCATAGTAAACGTATGTAGTTTAAATAAACGGTTTTTATAAAACTTGAAAGTGAGAGTACATCACAAATTCATTGGCAAAATTAGGTTAACAAAAAACCAAAACTGGAAGCGGAAGTTATACATGTTTGCAGACTTTTTAAGTTTTTTATTCGAACTCGTAGTTCCAAACGGCAGTCAGCACAATTTTTTGATAATTTTGACATTAACGCCATTGGCGCCAAGTACGGTGGGGTCAGGGGCTGAAGATCCAGATTTCATCTGAAGATGAAAATCAAGGGGGGCTGAGCCTGAGAAAAATAATAAAACACTTCGATCAGACCGTAATGGTACCAATTTTAGCTAACTGTAAACTAATTGAAAAACAAACTAAATTGAACAAAATACCTCAAAATAGCAAAGCTGTGTGCAAAAGTACCCCAAATTCACAAAGTTGTCAGTGTCAGCAATATATATCTCTTATAAATTGTTGTTATACTTCAGCACTAAGTAAAAACTGACACCCGGATTCACTTTTATAATTTAATATAGATTATGATGATGATGATGTAATTCGTAATAACTTTCGCTATTGCATTTTTTTTAAATCTTTATATTTAAAATTATTGTACATTTAAATGCATTTTTTTGTAGAGGCTGATGTAAATACGGCAACTCCAAGTTTAAGTAATGCTGCAGCTACGTGGGCAGGCTGGGCTGTAACTGCAGTTACTGCAAAATTCTATCGTAGTCAGTCTGACACAGTTAAATCCATGAATCCAATTACAAGCAGAATGCTTAGTAAACCAGCTTCATTAGGTATGGATTTATTTAAATTGCACTTTCATGTTTTATTTTCTAAAATATCCAAAATCTTTAAATGTTCGCTACATTTAAAATTCAAGAGGAAGAATTATAATTTTTAATGTTGCATTTGTATAGAACAACCTTCAAGCAGTAGTTTATCAACAACAACATCTAGTGTTACATCTATGACATCTTTAGAACATGAGGACGGCAGTCGTGGTAACGATTCTGTATCTGACTACGATTATGACAATTGGGGAGACGATAACTGGGGAGATATGGAGGTAAATGGTAGCAAATATTTATTTACTTTTCGATTTCTTTTTATTTCGTACGTTAATTAGAGTAACATTTGTTTATTTGTTTTGAACAAACTTAGACGGGTGGCCAAATGGCTAGTAGTAGTGGAAGTGGAGGAGGTGGAGTTACCAGTGATCCTATTAGCCCTCCATCAGGCTCTGCTCCTGCGAGAACTACAGATGGGTGGGATAATGAAGAATGGGGAAGCTTAGAGGAAGAACCAGTAAGTGA
Source organism: Ctenicera cuprea (assembly GCA_958336395.1). NCBI lineage: Eukaryota > Metazoa > Arthropoda > Insecta > Coleoptera > Elateridae > Ctenicera > Ctenicera cuprea. The sequence continues at coordinate 27,117,106 of OY284486.1, forward strand.
AAGTTTTTTTATTGTGTTGGGTGCACTGTATGCTAATGATTTTTCTGTTTTATTTACAACTGTTTATAGTGTAGGTAGTATTTTAATATATTCTTCACTTTCGATAGAAGAATAAAACTTGACGTTTGTATTTTTAATACAGAGGTTAATTAAAATTAGAGCCTTCTTGAATTTTCCCCCCCTCCTATAGTAGAATGCTTGAGGGATTTCATAAATCTGTACAAAATTGTCCTGGCCGAAAAGGCGTAATTAAAAAAATTGAAGTTGCAGGGAAATTACGTGTCCAAAACTATCAACACATTTATTTTTATGAAATTGTCTGTGACGGTTATATTTTTTTTTAATATTTGAAAAATGCCAAATGCATTGCAGCTTATGAGCAACGAATACTAATAAAACGTTTTGTTTCCGTTCAGATGTCTTCAATAATCAATTATTTTTAGCTAAGTTTTTGCTTTTCAAACTATTATCTCCATAGCCGTTCATTTATTCGAAAAATTTACCTCTTGCTTTTTCATAGCTTAAACATTGAGAATGGTAACAGTTTGTGTTTCAGATTTTTAAGACTGATAATAAACGAAAAAAAGTTAAAAATCCAAAGTAGTGCATTAATTATGTTGGTTGCCCAACGCCGGTGTACTCGCTGTACTTCTATGACTAACGTAGCGCTCCCTCCCCACTACATTCTTTCGTTCTGCTCTGCACACCACGTCGAATACGTCTATTATCAAAAGCACTGTCTGCGTTTCAGTGAATTAATTAAAAAAAATAATACTTTTATATTTTTGTACTTTGGGTTTTGGATCTTTGGTAGGTACGCTTTAAAAAAACTTTATTTTTTTTATTCTGCTCATAGAATCAAGTTGTAATGAACATCTAGAAATTCTGATCGTTTTTAACATTGTTATAAATTAAAATAGAATTTAATTAATTTTTTTTAGGTAGGTACAATTTCATTTAACTAATTGTTTATTGATGGATAGTAGAACCACGGGTACCACTTCTGATGAATCAGTAAACTGGAAAGTGCACTTTTTGTTATTAAAGCAAATACAATTGATAACCCTGTCGAAAAGTGTGTTTTATGCCATAAATCAGGATTTTTCTCCGTGTTTCCTGCAGCTAAAATAAATTTGACATAACAGAACATAGCTAAATCTGATTTATTTTTGAAGACATCTGAAACCGAGAAAAACGCGTTTTTAGTTTTTGTTGTTCATAAGCTGCAATGCATTCCGCATTTTTCATATTGAAAAAAATATAACTGCCACAGACAAGTTAACAAAAATAACTGTATTGATAGTTTTGGACACGTACTTTCTGGCCATGTATCTAACTACAATTATTTTCATAGTGCTATTTCGGCCAGGAAAATTTTGGACAGATTTTAGTTTTAGAGTAAGGAAAATGAACTTGCTTATTTGAAGTGTTTTGTTGCTCCGAGCACTAAACTACTAATTTTAACTGTTTAATATACCAAAGGCAAATAAAACAAATACTACTAGTATGTTGATTACTTCAAGTATAAACTAGATTTTACCAACTAATGTAATGAGTGAAATTCAAAATTAAATAACATTAGATTTTGGTTCTACCAGGTTTGATGAGCAATTCTGTTTAAAAAAAATTTTATCGGGCTCCGTTTAATAAAGGGATACCTATTTTCGATTTTCAAAAATTCGTAGAAAACGCCACAGTGAAATTATAGCTTTTGGCAAAAAAACAAATTGTAGCAAATTACAAACTTTGAAAAAATCGTGTGGGCAGATTTTGAAAAATATTTTTTGAAATTTTTTTAAAATTGTAGGGAAGCGCCATTGCAACCGCTTTAAGATTTTCGAAATTATTTTTGTTTCATTGTATACCACAAAGGGCTCTCAAAAAAGTTGTAGGTGAGGGCGTTAAAGTTGAGACTTTTAAAAATTCATAGCGGGCGCCATTTTAATAATAATAATAATAATATTTATTTGCAGCACATAAACATGTAAAAAAGAGAACTAAAGTAAAAAAATATAGAACAAGAATACCGGGTGGGATTTTTTCTGGGTAATATACACATAAAAATGCATAGGTATTACGATATAAAACGGTGTTAATTTTGACTTCCGATTTAACCGGAAGTGATAGCAATTTTTTTTATTTTTAATGGAACACAATTTTTGCATATTTGGATAGACCTTGAAATTTTCTTACTTACCTACCCGTTAACTTGTAATGTTGACCGCCAGGGGGCGTTTTAAAAACATCTTTAAAGGCCTAATAATGATACTCATAATTAATTTTTTTAAGTTGGCTTTGAAAACAAAAAGTAATGAACTTGAAGTGTTTTTTTTTAATTAATTTGTTTAACACATTCCGTGCCGATGACGCCACGTGTGCGTTGAACGCCTACCCAAGTGATGTGCCGATGACGCCACGTGTGCGTTGTGCACATACATTGATTAAATGACTCCCATTTGCATGGTTCCTTAGATGGTGCTATGAAATTACATAAGCATATAGTATGAGCACTAAACTTCTTTGGTGTATGATTGGTTGCGGGTTTGCTAATATGGAAGACAACCAATAAGCCACACTTTCTGGAATGATACAACATAAAAGAATGCTCAAGCTCCTGACTTGAACACTACAGAAATTGGTAGGCAGCCAACGTGTTAAACATTTTATTGTGGCAAGAAGATATTAATAGTATATTATGCAACAAGTTTTAGAAACGGCAGTTTAGGCACGAGCGGAGCTAGTGTTTATTAAAACGAGTGTCTAGAGAAGTTTATAAAACGAATTACATACTATACTTTTTCTACAACCATCGCAAAAATACTAAAATTTGGAAATAATTTTATTATCTTAAGCCATATTAATAAACATAACAGATTGATGACAAGTGACAACTAACTTGATTTTTAGTTTCAAGCGTCATGAAAACATATGCGATAAATGGCATTTTAAAGATGGAAGTAGAAAAAAATATTAAAGAACAAAAAATTCTCAATTTTTAAACGGTCATAAATTAATTTTTTTAAATACCCATGCTTGAGTTTTATTGTACATTTTAAATTGCCATTTTGTTTTCTTTAATTTAATACCAATAACATACCTTATTATTTTTAAAATAGCAAGAAAAAATAAAATTATTGTTTTATTAACGGATATTAAAAATAGCTACGTTTTTGCAACTAAGTAGGCTTTGACAACAAAATATCAATAAGGTACGTTATTGGTATTAAATTAAAGCAAATAAAATGGCAATTTCAAACGTGCAATAAAACTCAACTAAGTGTATTTAAAAAAAAAAAATTATGACCGTTTAAAAATTGAGAATTTTTTTTTCTTTAATTTTTTTAATATTTTCTTGCCACAATAAAATGTTTAAACAAATTAAGGTAGTTCTGTATGTACACGTACGAGGTAAAAGTTTCGAGCGCAGCGTGCAGTAAAATCCAATGTTTCTACGGTGCTGTCGGTTAAAAACTTTTGACAGAGATTGTACACTCACACACTCACACCTTATGCATGGATAGGTCACCTACACGTATAGAGAGCGGCGCTGTAATCGTGGCAACACCGCAATTCTCGAGTATTAGTAATATGCAAGCAGCTGAAATGTGTGTAAACCAGAACTCCGTAATAGCACAGATGGATATGCGGGTGTTTTCGGTCGTGCTGCTTTTTTACTGCATAAGTAGTTGCGGGGTCGAATCTCGTTTGGAACCAAAATTTTTTTTTTATTTTATAGTTTCTTTAAAACACTGTTGTTGCGTTTTGCTGCCACGCGAAGTAATTTGTTAAGAGCAGTTATATTTTTAAAGAAAAAAAAGACAAATTTGCATTCACTCACTGACGGCATACTAACACTGGTAATAAATTTAAAAAAAAAGATTTGTTGTTTTCTATTGAATGCAATTTATTAGCAATGAAGAAATCGGCTTTAACAATGCAAATCTCGATGTAAATATCACACTCGCACATATGTGAGCCAATATTACATGATATTGCGCAATTCAGGATCGGCAGGAAGCTTTAATTTCGTTTTGGATCAAACCTGCAACTTGTTGATTGAAAAAAAGTTTATTGTTATTATTTTTAGTATTTGTTTAAAAATTATTTATGCATTCAATGCATATTATATAGTTTATTCGTGAATTTTTATTTTATAAGTATGAGCGTTATGAATATTGTCCAGGATAATATTTATATTATATAAAAGTTAATTTATTCATTTATTCAACGAATTAAATAAACTACATTTGTTGAGAGAATAAATTTATTTCAAATCCTTCCCATAATTATAAAAATTATTTAAAATCCAGGAAAAAAACACGTTTCACAATCCCAAACTAAACCACGCGCCCATTAGTCGGGGTAGCGTACACTGTTGCCATTTCGTCACAGCTGACTGTGTGTCCGTTCCGTGTCGAATAAAATTAATATATTTCATCAGTCGATATCTCCGAAACTAAACGGTCAAAAATTGCCATTCTTTTTCACATTAATCCCACAATAGTACTGCATACATGAGTGGTTTTATTTAAAAATCTTAAGATCCGTTTAGCGTCTATAATAAAAAATGTGAACAAAGTGCTATCCGTTCACGTGTTAGGTATAGCCATCACGTACAAAATGACCCATTTTCAACTGCAATTATCTCACAAACTAAACGGTGGATCGATTTAAAAATTTGCCAGTCGGTTTATGAAGGTTATGTTTACACCATACTTTAATTTCAGGCAATTCTTAAGATTTGACCAAAACTACAGAACTACCTTAATAAAAAACACACTTAAAGTTTATTATTCTTTTGTTTTCAAAGCCAACTTAAAAAAAATTAATCATGAATATCAATATTAGGCATATGAGGTTTTTAAAAAACGCCCTCTGGCGGCCAAAATTAAAAGTTAACGGGTAGTACTATACATAGTTGTAAAGGAAATTGAAAGGTCTATCCAAATATCCAAAAATATACAGGGTGTTCCATTAAAAATAAAATAATTGCTATCACTTGTTGCGGTCAGTATATCGCATAAGCTGCAAATGGTCCAGTAAAGAAGTTTTAGATTTGGCTTAAGTTCCTCTCTCAGATCCTGTGCTCAAATTTCTAAAATTTTGTTTGAGAAAAGAACGCTATCAAAAACATCTAATTTTCGATGTATCTCTTCATTTAAAATTTCATCATAATCGGTATAGTACTTTTGTTTTTAGAGGTGTCACACATACACAGACAGACATTTTTTAAAAACCATTTTTGTGGGTTTATTAAGCCCCAAAATGTATTTTCGTTAAAATCTAGACTACGAAGGTATGGGAAAACACAAAATTGACGTTTATGTCAAAATGGGGGGCCAAGCGATGCCTAATCTAGTGGTTACCCCGATATCCTTCGAAATTGAGAGCGTTGGTTTTTAGAGCTATTCAAGAAAAACGACCTCGAGAAGGCCATGGATGTGAGCTGTATGTTGTGAGTTGTGACTTGATTCGCATGCGTTTTAGTCATTTGCTGTTAAACTTATTACCAGCAATAATTTTCACTTTTTTAACATATTTCTTCATTAAACATATATTGTAGTTGGTTTATTAAAATTTTTATTTTTATTTGGACTTCTTAAAGTAGTTTTTTTTTGTAGAGTTAGCCTTGGAAAAAAACGGAAATAAATAGTTGAATTTGTTTATTTACTAGAAATTATATCACAGCTCCAGTTTACTCAGAAAAGTTTACTTTATTGTAAATTTAATTCATATTAAAGCAAATAGTTCATTTAAACATCGCATTGTCTACAAAAGTCCTTTCTGCACAACTCATATTTGGTATGAAAATTTATCATTAGGAATCTTGAGACCAATTTTCAAATATCTAAATTATTTTTAAAAATTAAATTTACAGGAGGCTGAAGCAGAATTGACTTCACCATCTGAACCATGGAGTCCAGGTGAATTTGTACCAGCAACAGAAGATCCAAGGGGGCAAACTCGATCAATAACTTCTTACAACTGGACATCAGAAGGACAAACTATTAATAACAGAAAGTCACAGAACACTTGGGAAGACACAGAATTTGAACCACTTGAAGAAAATCAAGGGGCAACCAATCCAAAATTCGAAGAAGCTAGGAAAAAGAGAGAAGAACGGAAACTAATGCGACAAAAAGAAATGGAAGCACGGCGAGCTAGCAGAACTACAGGCAGCAGTGGACCCATGAAATTAGGTTCCAAGAAAATGTGAGTTGCTTATGAATAACAGTCGAGTTTCAAAGTAAAATGGTGTGTCATTTGTAATTGAACTGCATGATGGTGTTAAAATTGACGTGCATGCAACATCAATTAGATCAAATTTCGAAAGGAATAGCCAGGGTGGATAATGTGATGAAAGTTTTCAAATTAAATGATTAGGTCGTTTGATTTTTATCCATTTGTATGTGTATATTGGTGTATGTTTTCCTGCGTCCAAAGCAGATTAACAGAATTGCTGAGCGAGCATAAGGCAGTAAAGGTGTGTAAGTAATTAAATTTTATAATTAATCAACAAATAAATACATGGTATTTAAGCATCTACATCATAGTAACTAAATAATACAGAGTCAACGATTATTATTAGTGTAATTTAATTATTAATTATTTAACATACAAAATAACCCCAATATTTTAATACAATTATACATAAATAATTTAGTTATTTAAAACTATTCGTGATGCTTGTGTACTTTTTTACAAATTCAAAATTTGTTGTTAAAAAAATATTATTTCCTATAATATTATTGCACCATAATGTTGCAAAAGTACAAATCTAAATCATAAATCTTACTTGTTAAGGTTAGATTATGCAACTTGTTAAGGTTAGATTATGCAAAATCGTATTTTTTTCTAGCATTGAAATAGTGGACCGAATTTGAAAATAAAGTGACATTTATGATTATTCTTAACAGTTGTACTTTTTGGAGGATTTTTATTTCTTTAAAACGATTTATGACCTCTTCGATAGAAGTGGTGTCGCGACAAGGTTATATTATTTTATTATATTTAAACATATATCTAATTTAGGTTATCATTATGCTGTATAAATTGATCAAGATTGCTCGATTTAAATCAAGTTTTTATTAAATCATGATTTAAATCAAAATTTTAGAAAACAAGTAGAAACTCAGAAATGTACACTACAGATTCTGAATAAGCCAAGATTGCAAGGGACTATGGATTTAAACAGACCTGATTATCTCACTCCAAATTTCCAGTTTAACTTAAATCTTTGAATCATCATTGAAAGTTTAGAATGCTGCACCAGCATAAAATGTTTGTTATTCCTTACCGACTCGCGATACAATAATGTTTGGAGTGCATAGTGGGGCAGGAAGAAAGGCGGATGATATTTGCGGAGATTTTTCGAGTAAAAAGCTAACAAAACGGGTTTAAGGACAATCTGTGGAAAGTGTGAAGTCAAATTGCATGGGCTTGTTATAGACTAAAGAAACATGTAGGTATCCAAGTGTCAGTAAAAAGTCGGGGGCACCAATCTTCACTTCCAAAGCCCAGCCTCTTTATCAAGTACGGGGTCGTCATAAAATTCCGCAACTTTGCTGCAATTTAACCGAATTTTATAATAAGCGAAATCCAAATAATAAGGGTCGAATTTGGGTTAAATTGGCATAATTTGGTCTTAAAAATTCGTCGTTAAATTTTGCCAGAGCTTTTAGGTTTTATATTAAACAGGTTTATATTAAACGATTCAGCCATTTGTTTCTATATTTGATTTTAACAAAACAAACTTGTAATTTGAAAGCAAACTATATTTTAGTTATATCTGGCAGTAAAAGATTTTAAGTTCTTATACAGTGTGCTGCTGTAAGTATAATATTTATTTGTTTATTTCTTTCTTCAGTTGACCAACGAAGATTTTTAAAAAGCAATAGTTTTGAATTCCCTAAACTTGTTTAAAATGTTCGTGAAACTTTTTGGCTTAAAATTGATAAGTTATGGCATAAGGTTCATGTGATAAATCAAAAAATACTATTAAGTTACATCTCGTTATTGACCCAAATATTTTGTTGCAAGTATTGCTTTTAAAATCGTTAACAAAATCAAATTATTGCCCAAATTGGCAACAAAAATTAAATTTTATAATTTTTACAAATAAATATAAAATACTTCATTAGTTTGAACTTAGTTTATTAACAAAATTTTTGTTGAGTACTAGATATTTGCAGAGATAATATTTTCAAAATTGAATATGTCTATCTACATATAAATGAACTTATCTTAATGGGATTTTTTTAAATAAAGATTTTAATATTTATAAAATAGTTGCAAAAATCTACCAAGTATGCTTTTATATAGAAAATTGGGAGGATAATTTTTTGTCTGTCTCTTTTCTTGTTTCGGAAAATATTGATTGTGGTCGGAGTGTGTTGTACCCAAAATTGTATGTAAAGCAAATAAAGTCAAAAATTGACGATTTTCTAAATGATTTTTGGGAAGCTATATTATGTATTACGTTAATAGCAGTAGTTTGTTTTAGTTAAAGTCAATGTTATTGATACTTTCGATATATCTGTATGCCTTTTTTTGATCAATTTCATCTGAGAAGAAGCATTGGAATGAAATTTAAATTAAGTGGGCGTTTACTATTTCAACCATTAGCAACACAATATTGTGTAGGCAACTACAAACACTGGAAATTCATAAATATAAAAACAATCCACATCAAAGTTGGTTGTGTCTTTTTTGCGTATAGTATCCACTTTTCTATTTAATGTGTAAAGCAGTCTCTCAAATGTGAGACATAGTAAAAAAAAAGTTACGAGTAATTTCATAATTTGTCATTAACAATTTCTTTCTATTTTGGTTGAACCTATATTTTGTACTTGGGAAGATTAACAACAACGGTCCTTGTGCTGTTCCATCAATTTTTAATGGTAAATAATAACAATAAATGAAAAATAGTTTATTACAATATTTGAATGCTCAAAGATATTCTGTATATTCAACTGAAATTCAAAAGTTTGTAATGATACGAGTCGCTGAAAGCGGCAAACCATAATTGTTTTCAAACGGTACATAAAATACACAAGATTAGGTACACGTGTGTTATTACTAAAAGTTGATTTGTTAACCACAAAGAGTCGATATCAGTTGCAAGGAGAAGTTGAAATATAGTCATACATTTTCATAATCACGTCAATAAGTATGATTGTATAGTATTCAATATCTGATTAAAATCAAATTTTCGAAAATGTTCGGCAGAAAATACATATGTAATATTACGAACCATATAAACAAAACTGAAAAATTTAAAAAGCAAATCAAAAATCATACAATACTGACATAGGTTTGTTCTCCATCAGCAGTTTCTAGTATTACGCTGCTTCCACATTAAGTGTAAAGTACGTGTAACATGGGAAGTTTCTTAACCAGTCACGGTGTTGTATTTGCTTTCCGCGCGGCAAATACGTTGCTGTGATTGGTTAAGAATCTTTCCGAGTTACATTGGATGTGAAAGTAGCTTTACTGCGGTTTTATATTTTCATAGATACAAATACAATTGAAAGTCATCACGCTTTAGATTTAATAGGGAATTCACATAAAAACAAATCAAATGAAATATATTAAACCTAGAAATATGCCGAAAAGAAAACCAAATCTATTTAAAAATTAGTAAAATCAATAATAAATAATTGCTTCACACAGAGAAATTTGTGGTTTTGTTGACTTGATGGAATTGAATATAAACAGTAATTATTTCGTTTTGGCAAAGGTTGGGAAATCCTACTCGAAGCGAAGAAATATAGATGTTTTTGAAAAAACTCGTATTCATAAGAAAGTAAAAAATACAAGACATCTAAGAGGTTTGGTTTGCTTTAAATGCGAACTGTTTGAGTGTTTTCAGAATATCTACTGCCAAATTGAAAGTTTTCTAACTGATTTATTTTTATCCAACATTTATGCTGCAACATCTCAAAATGTGTTATTGTTATACTCAAGCTGTATTCGATACAGTTGCATTATAATTTAGAAAATTTAGATCTTGCACACTAAAATTTATATTTTTAACTAAGGATTTGGAAATGCTACCTTTAAAAATTGTATTTTTCAATTTTGATCTGCAGCCCAAAACTTCTACCTTACAGTTCCGTCTGTCTCTTCTTAAAATTCCAAAATATTTTTTGAACTTGTAAAATTCTAGCAACCCTTATTTTCACAGTTAAAAATTCTCAATTTTTTTACTTGCATTTGTTGTAACTGAAAATTTGGCCCAAAACATGGAAGTGTTAATCAATTTTAGAACCTTTAAACAAATCTTCCAAAAACAAGTTTTTCTGATTTGAAATTGAAGTTTTGCCGTAGAAAAATTATTTTTGATGGTTTTGATGTTTTTAAAATTAGACTTTCAAAAGATGTCAAATTGTAGTAAAATGGCAAATCTTCAATGAAATTTTGTTTAAAATATTCCAGCAAACCGTGATAACGGTTGTTCAAGAATGGTTTTGATGTTTTTAAATTCTAGGGATATATTTGTGAAAAGTATTTATCTTAAAACTGAAATTTTTAGTGATAAATCAGAAACTGGTATGTATGTGTTTCTACTTGATGATTTTCAGTATTTCACAATTGCTTGATTATTCCGACTGTATTAGACTTTCAAAAGATGTTAAATTGTAGTAAAATGGCAAAGCTTAAATGAAATTTTGTTTAAAATATTCTAGCAAACCGTGATAACGGTTGTAGGTTTCATTTTGCTTATCTACAAAAAAAATATGTTAGAGAGGGGCCTTGATCAGTGTGTATCACGTCTTAGCTATTCAGAAAATGTTACAAATGCAATGTCAATCTTAATTGTACTTTTCTGAATATATCTAAGACATAACTCATGCTGATCAAGACCTGCTCTAACGTAGTTTTTTTGTGAATCACCAGGTGTATATAACACCTCAAAATGCATTAAAAATTAAATATATGTTTCGGTAATTAAACCATTAATTTACATTTAAAATTTATCAAATGGAAAACTAGAACAATTTTGGAATTATACCACTAACATTTGGATTTACACAGAGTGGCTGGGAAAACCCTGGCCACTTTTCTTGCGGCGGTCAAGAGATGGCGCTTTAGTAAAGAAAAATTAAATTAAAATACTGGCAACTACGCAGAATCAAAGACGTTTTGGTTGTTTTGATTTAATATGTGGCGTATTTAATAACTAAAACGTCTTGGATTCTGCGTTGTTGCCAGTATTTTAATTTAATTTTTCTTTACTAAAGCGCCATCTCTTGGCCGCCGAAAAAGTGGGGGTTTCCCTAGCCACTCTGTAGATTATTCTGTAGTGCAAGTTTTTAATAACAAATTGTGAAGTTCGTTTACGAATTTTGGTCATAGTAAACACAGTACAAGCATCACCAATCTACTACCACTAATTAAAGACCCTAAATGACATTGACAGATAGCTCCCATCTTTCATTATACCCACAGAACAACACCAGAGCAATTCTATGGTATGTTCACTATATTTAGAAATTTACTAGTCACTGTTGTACGCCATCTAGGGTCTCTATTAATAAACTAATTATATTTTAAATACAAAATAAATTAAATTGTACAAAATTCTCAATTCTGTACATGCAAAAATTTGCAGAAATTTGATCATTACAATTGTAATGCCATGTCGCAGTCGCATTTAATGTGCTACACAAAATTTACCTTCCTTTACAGCTATGTTTGCACTCAATTTTCTTTTTTTACTAGCACTTCGTGATTTCGAAATCTTGAACCTGTCATATCCATTACTAATTTTGAATGCAATCTTCCTTGCATCATGATTTCGAGTATTACATCTGACAATTATGAAAGTCGGTGGTTACGAAAATACAGAAAATATGCCTCTATTGTTGATTATTTTACTGAAAGAAAGAAGAATGTATTATTTATATTCGTTGCCTATTTGCTGATGCATAATTAATTATTAAACTCACATCAGTTTCGTATGAACAGCACCAATTGATATTTCTAACTATTTTGAGTTGTTCTGGCAGCCTTTTTTTCCTCCAATATGACTTGTTCTGGTACTTTTGTTACAAATGCACATACAAACTGGATAAAAATCTTTTGTGACCAAAATCTTATATAATAAACTTGATATTGGTATAGACAATTATTTATTATTAAACTAAAATTTTGAATGTAAAAAAAATAACAATTGCTGATATTGTTTATTTTGTCACAAACCACTTTAAAAATTGTTTGTTTTTGTAACAGTAGTAGGCCATAAATAAATAATGGAATTTGTTTTATTAATTTATTGTTTTATAATATTTTATTTAAAAGAGTATTTGTTCAAATTTCTGAAATATTGAGAATATTTTCCCAACTTTTATAATTATTTGACTTAAAATTTTAACATCAAGATTGATTGATTTCCAGCTTGATGTATGTTTATCAAACGCAATCGTCTGTTACTCTTTAAATTTTGTTAACTATTACGCAGTAGGAACAAAACATAAGTTAATTAATTAATATTCCTACACTTAGAAGATTTGTTTCCTACAAATGGTTTTATCAAAGGATAAAATTTCTGTACATCTTTGTTTGAAGCTTGGGCATATTACCCTTGTTTATAAAGGATGCGGCAGAGACATTTGATGGTTTTTAAACAGCTAAAACATCAAAACAAATAAACTTAAACTTTTTTTAAGAACAGAGAATAATAGGATGCATAATGCCATTTTATGTTTTAAAAGAGATATATTTCAAATAGCCACCATTGTTACACACACACTTTTATAAATGTACCACGAAGTTCTGCATTACACTCTGAAGTAGACAGTGGCGTAACTTTAGAAAATAGGCCCCAATGCAGGCACAAATTGAGAGCCCCTTCGATACCCATTTCATTTATTTATTCTCATATATTTGTAGGTACTAATGATGCAAGTATAAAATATGAAATAATTTGAGCATTTATAACTTGCTTATTATTCAAATAAGATCAATCCAAGTGTATTTTAAGTAAAAAAATAGGTGCTCTTTAAACTTAAATCCCTTCGAGATGAATGGCCAGCAGATAAAAATTGGTACTGCTGGTGTTAGTGCGACCATTCTGAATGGGCATGGGCTTTCGTATTTATTCCTTTAGAACACAAAGTTACAATGCCTCAACATGCAGTTTAGTATGTCGCTAGTTTATGGTTACTTTAAGTTTAAAATACGTTTGAATATATTACATAATATTTAGTTGTATAACTAATGTTAAGTGTTAAATTTGTCCAATGCTCTGACTAATTTAAAAAAATACTTAGGCCTATTTTCATTGTTTTTTTTTATCGTAAAAAAAATTTTTTTGAACTTGGGCCTTTTTTAACCTCGGGCCTCAATGTAACTACATTAGCATAGTTACGCCACTGGAAGTATGTTCATACCAATAGGTCGCGTTTTTTCCGTAAGTCGCAGCTTCAATAGCTGGACATGCTGGGAATACATTTGCTTTTAAATATCCCCAAAGAAAGAAATCATTTTCAGGGCCACGTAGTGTCCCCAAACCTTAATATCAAATTATTTCTAAACATTTCCCATAAAACAGCTATAGTTCTTCTAGCCGTATGTATCGTAGATTCAAAATTTCTTGCCCACAGTGAAATTGTATTTCGAAAGGAAACGTGTCCATATCTGGGCACATTAAATCGAGTTCGAAAATTTCTTTGTGTTGTAATAATTGACCTAGTTTCATGAAATTTACGTATCTGCAAAGACACGATGTTCAACAGAGATTACAATACATTTTTCCATCCAAATTTTTAAATAATTAATTGGTTTTTCTTGCTTTGAACTGAAAACAAAAAACGATGTTTTTTAGAAGCTTCTAACCACCCACTTACGTTTGTATTATTAATAGAGGGTTTGTTAAAATAGCAAAGTACTGCAGAATGCCCATTGTTTGGCCTATGTATAATCCTTCATCATTTGTTCTGAAACTTCTAATTTTTACTTTCCTATAAGGTAAACCCGGGGCAGTGTGACCTAGTTTTTCACTAGTTCAAGTTCGTAATGCATTTAACAAGTTTCTGACGATTCCTACGATCTGATTATTTTCACTTCCCCATCAAATTGGGGAAAGTGTGACCATGGACAATAGCTTTGACTCCTTTATTAATTTTTGGGGAAAGTGTGAAGCACATAAAAGTTTAGAAAAAACGCACCATTTCATCTCTTGGATTTATTTTAATATGTTGAATAATAAAAAAGCTATAAACTAGTTACAGTCAAATATTCAACCCCGCAAAATCTACTTGAAAAACAAAATTGTCTCTTCTGTCCTTAATCAGTTCTGGTAAAACTCGAATGATGTCCTCTTCAACGATACTGTCCATGTCTTCAATGGCTGGCCAAAAGAAGCTATTTTCTTCTTAAATTTCAAGAATAGAACTGTCAATTCATTTCCATTCCTGCTTTTAATCTGGCCAATAAAGCGTTTGATGGTTGTTTTGGAAGTGTATTCTACAACAACCCAACTTCCTACCACAATTTGGGGAATATCTATTTCGTCTAAGTCTTCTTCAAATACATCAGGATCTAAGTCATCTTGAGAATCTATGTATACAAGTTCTACCATATCTTCTTCTGAACTTGAGCTGCTAAATTTATCTCGTCTTTTTTTTTCATCTTTTTATTTGTCTTTATTTTCGAGTTTTTTTTGTCCCATTGTTGGTGGGTTTCTTTTTGCCTTTTTCTTCTTTTTCTTTTTCGAGTCTACTTAATGCTTCTTTCGAAGTTATCACTTCAGCACCTGTAGCAACCCATTTTCTCCTCTTAGCTGCCGAAGTAGTACCGTTGTTAGTCTGTTTCATGGTGTTCAGTAATAGCTTGTCAAAACTTAATTCTGCTGTACTGGGTCCTGCTGCATAAATGTTAGGGACTTGGTTGTCTACAATATTCCGCTCTATTATTCTGTTGTCCCCTACAATTACTTGAGCTGAAGGACGGTTTACAGCTTGATTGTTTGCAATGTCGGGAATTGCATTTTCCGATATAACTGTTGCATGGGCCATTGAAGCCTGCTGTTGCGATACCTTCCATCTTTTCAGGCTCTTTCAGGAACGGTGTTACGATTAAACGGATGTATCCCTGCCTTTTGAAACCCATTTTTGATTATTTGGGGATTTATATTTTTCCATGTAGAACCGATCATCAGAAAACTCTTTTTTTGTGAATTTTCATGCCAAGACTGTGTCTTTGCCAGGCTATCAGTTTCTGGTCCCAAGTATCTTTTACAGATTTAAATACGGCAAGATCTAGAGGCTGTAATAGGTGGCTTGTATGTGGAGGAAGTTTGAGTATTGCGATCTCATTTGCAGGAGCTAGTTCAATCACTGAAATGTTTATATGCATACTATGTCCATCGTATACCAACAAAACTGGTCTGTTCGGTCCCAGTGCAGGAATTAGTGTTTTTTTAAAATAATTGAAATATATTTCAGTCTCCATCCAGCCATTAGGACTGGCTGCATAGGCAGTGTCTGGAAAAGACTTGCTTTCATCCGGCAACCAAGCATCCCATACATGCTTTCCTTTAAAAACGATAGATAAGAGGCGGCGCTTTGGCTCCGGATGCAGCAACAGCGGAGAGAACCATAGTATTCTCTCTTCCTGATCCGGAAGTAGTTCTGGAACTCGACTTCCCTTTGGCCCCAACGACTTTGGTTTTCTTCGGATCGTACGAAAGGGACGTTTCATCTAGATTCCATAACAATTCTGGCTTGTTGTCTATTTTCAATTCCTTTAAAGTTCTTTCAAGAATATCAAAGTATTCATTGATAATAAACGGATCCGTCCTTTTTTTCGAGAATATTCCACAGCTTGTAGTTTTTTAATGCTGAGATTGTGTCGCCGTTTGAAAGCAGTAAACCAATCATCCCCAGGGATGTTGTTTTTGAATGGCGTCTTCATTTTATTGCGCGTTACAAAATCGCAAACAACCCTAAGAACTTCTGCTCGTGAAATGCCGAATCCCCACTGCTCCATAGTCTTCATCGCCGCAGCTAATCTACTCTTATCTGCTAATGAGATAGTTGTTGGCCTACCCTGAGTTTTACTTTTTTGGCCACGGATACCAGACACGTGATAAAATAATGTAGTTTTGGGTATTTTGTACATTTTATGTGCCCGGTATATTGACAAAACTCCTCTTTTAACCCCCTCAACTGCGTTCGTTAACTGAGCGTTGGTATATGCAGTAGCTCTATCACTTTTTCTCGTATAGTTTCTCACCATTGTTGTGCCTATAATACAAGAAAAGAAATATTCATTAGAAATGCGGTTCACATTTGCCTTGCACGTGTTCACACTAACCTCACAACACAAAATATGCGAGGTAAGTGTAACCCACGGCGTCATATAGCTAAAAATAGAAATAGCTTGGTTTTAGTAATTGCACAATAAAATCTAACACTTCAGTAAAACAATAGCATACAAAAATATTTACTTACCATGTATTAATAAATTTTTTTTTAATTCAGAAAAAGATCGTGCACACTCGATCAACAAATACATCACACTAGCACTGACATTTTGTAAAATATTGTTTTACGATCTTATGTTACAGAGTTTGTACTTACAGAGCTGTGTTCGTAAAGAACTTCGTCATGCACTCACCAGATGTCAGTAAGATAGGCGCATTGGTGGGAATTTTCAAAGGGTCAGTCGCACTTCGCTCTTAATCACTTCCCCGGGTTTACCTTACTTTCAGTATTTTTACCGGATGGTCAGATATCAATGAGATTTGGAATGTGAGGTATATCAGAAATTCATTTTAGTAGCATTTTTTCAGAAATTGAACTTTGTGAATTTGTAAGCGGAATCTGATAGAAGACCTTAAGGAGCAAATTCAACATTTTAAGTGCAGCAACGTTTAGTTGGGCCCCCTTCTACCCAATTTTTGGCTGACGAATTTATTCTTTGGACATGGTTTTTTTAGTCCCACGGAATTAAAAAAAATCAAAACCGATTTCTCACAAAAAATCGTTACTACAATATGGCATGCTACCAACCTTGCCCGTGAAGATTATGTTCCTGATGTGCCGAACGCTCTTACTAGAGTGGTAAAAGTTATGTGATCACTGTTGACACACATAAAGCACTGACACAAAAATACTTTATTTTATTCATACATAACAGATTGACCAAGCTGCCCTTAGGAATGTCTTGGCAATGCCTTAGTTACATAAAACAAACAAATTGTAGAGATAGTCTTTTTCGCGTTTGCCATTAAATAAAAGCCCTGCATTTATTGTTGTATTTTGTAGTCATGAAATAATCTTGTCAAGTACTATTTGATCTTTGGAATTTTTACATCTTATTGCTCAAACTTCCTGCACAGTAACAGATTGTGTCAGTTTGATAGAAAAACTCTCTTGCCCGGGTTTTTAAGTTGTCAAACTGACACGGTTACTATATGCCACAAATATTCCTAATATAACCGGTAATTTCAAAGTTGTTATGGTATTCCTACAGCAAATATAATTAACAATTTCTATCTACCCCTTGCATATGACAAACATCAGCAACATCTGCTGTATGATGCGTAAAAATTTTGGTGTGAACCAAGAGTAACTGCTGGCAATAAGCAAGATTTGTATTGTTATTGCTTATAAGTTTAGCTTTAAATAATGAATATTGTTGTTAAAATTACATCTTTTTTAGACAGTACTTATTTTTTCGTACTTGTATCATTATTTTATTCACTATCTTATATTTTCACGTTTGCTGTAGTTAGACGCACAGATAAGTTGATATTGTTGTTTTTTTAAGTTCGTCATCTCATTGGTAAATTCTTTAAATAAGTAGCGCGTATTATACATATTTGTAATCAGAAAAAAAACACGTTACTTATTAGCGATGTTAGTATAATTCAGTATGGTCACCATTTAAAAAAAACAATGAGCGAAGGCACTTCGCCTGGACATTCCTATACTTTAGATATTGTTACTTATCGTTAGAGCCTGGAAGTTATGGCACTAAATATTTCAATAATAGTTAGGCATTTAGGCACTATAAAAATTACAAATAGACACCAAAAATTTAAAAATTGCGTTTATTTTTTATTGATTTGAACATGGAAATAAAACGACTTAAAAATTGACATACATTTACTGGTTTTAGGTGCTCAACTTTTTGATTGTACTGCTTATTTATGGTGCAACGCCTCTACATGCTGCTTCACAAAATACTTATTTTGCGGAGTTTACATTTTTGTCACACACACATTACACTGCAGTACCACTCCATCACTTGTGAAAATATCACTATCAAATTCTTTTCCTAAATTTTTTTTATTTTAACGTTTAGCGAACACATACTTTCAGGAAGTAAAAGATTAGGGAATTCCTAAAATGCAACATTCAAATTTACCATGAACCTTCTTGGAAAACAGGCCTACTAAAATGACTGGTGTTCTAAACAAATTTCGTTTCCGCCCAGAAAAGTATGTGGACGAAGCAAAGGTAGCTGTGTGTATGTACTACAGTCACACGCCGAAAGACTTCGGTCAACGCACGGGAGCCAGATAAAGAAAGAGCAAGTGATAGTGTAAAGTAAACTGATAGTACACTGAATTTGTTCAAAGATAATTTTAAAGAAAAACGATTGTTTGGAAAAAGATTCCTTGGAATTGAAAAAACCCAAAAACGGAAGGACAAATTCGTTCACCTGCAAATGGGTGGGGTGGGGGGTAAATTACCCCTTTCCCCAAATATTGCTGTATGTAAAAATTAAGTTGAGAATTAAATTCTACTACCATCATTGGCAATTTAGTCTAAACAAATTTTTCATCGACCCCCGTTTGTTATGTAAGGGGGTTGGAATTTTAGATTTTCAAAAACGCATAGAAAGTGTCGCAAAGAAGTTAGCAGACTGGGACACCGCTGACTAGGACCCCAACCAAATTGTAGCTGATCCATAGCTCTACAAAACTATAAAATTAAAAAAAAAGCGTATGGTCAGTTTTCAAGCAGTATGTTTTTGAAAAAGTCAAAATTTTGATATTTTTTTTCAAGCAGTATTTTTTTGAAAAAGTCAAAATTTTGATATTTTTATCATTTCAGTCTTAGTAGTTCCAAAAATTCTGCTTGTAACATTGATTACATACCTTAGGGCATTTTCCATATTCAATTTCATCTCAATCGGATAACTCGTTTTTGAGTAAATAGGCGTTAAAACTCGTATAGAGAAATTTGCAAACAACAAACCAAATTGTTGCTCATCCTCAGCTTTATGAGCTTACAAAATTTAAAACAAAATCGTGTTGCCAGTTTTTGAGCAATTTTTTTTTTTAATATTCCGAAATTTTGGGAATGTTTTTCACTTCACAGCCTTTAACTTTTCGAAAATGTTTGAACCTAATCTGCTGTAATGGGAAATTAAATACTATCTTTCAGACCATACTAAAATTTTGTATCATCCAAAATGGCGACTGGGCGCCATTTTGAGTTTTTTTAATGGAAAAGGGAGTCGAGTGACACCTCATTGGAAAGGTCTTTTAGTTCTGCGTCTGATCCTAGAGTTTCAAAGAAAAATATTCAGCCATAACAAAATGACAATGTTTGAAGGTAAAGAAGTCTATTTAAAAAAACTAAGTGTTGGAAATGTTTACCATTCACTTCTTGGCACATAAAAAGTCGGTTATGAAATTACTGCCTTACATTTTCATAAGTTTCTGGAGTGATATTTCTGCAAACTTCTGTAATGCATTGCTCCAGTTCTTCAATTGTTTCTGGACGGGTTCTGTACACTTTCGATTTCAGATATTCCCATAGAAAAAAATCTAAGAAAGTTAAATCTGGGGAGTGAGCCGGCTATTCTACAGGCCCCCGCCTACCAATCCATCTTCCAAGAAAATGTCCATTGAGAAAGTCAGAAACAGGCCTATAATAATGAGGCGGCGGCGCACCGTCTTGTTGGAACATAACGTTTTCAATATTGTTTCCAGCCACCTGAGTTATTTCTGGTAAAATTTTGTACTGCAAATGAAAAAATGGACTACTGAATAAAAAAATCAAAACAATTTTGAATTGAGCCAGTCCATTTGTTTAAAATCCGCCATTTTGTTATGGCTGAATATTTTTCTTTGGAACTCTAGGATCAGACGCAGAACTAAAAGACCTTTCAAATGAGGTGTCACTCGACCCTGGATAAAAAAATCAAAACAATTTTGAATTGAGTAAGTCCATTTGTTTAAAATCCGCCATTTTGTTATGGCTGAATGTTTTTCTTTGGAACTCTAGGATCAGACGCAGAACTAAAAGACCTTTCAAAGGAGGTGTCACTCGACCCTGGATAAAAAAATCAAAACAATTTTGAATTGAGTAAGTCCATTTGTTTAAAATCCGCCATTTTGTTATGGCTAAATATTTTTCTTTGAAACTCTAGGATCAGACGCAGAATTAAAAAACCTTTCAAATGAGGTGTCACTCGACCCCTTAAAAAAAATTTCAAAATGGCGCCCTGTCGCCATTTTGAATGATACAAAATTTAATTTTTGACTAAAAAGTAGTATTTAATTTCCCATTAAAGCACACCAAATATTGTGGTAAAATATCAAGTCGTTCAAAAGTTAGTTAGGGGGTGGGGGGTTACTTTATAGACAGACGGTATTATATCGCCAGAAAGCAAAAAACTATAACAAATTTGATCACATTAATGGATTTCTGGGCATCATTTACCTCAAAATACAAAATGTGAACTCGTTTTGCAAACAAGTGAATTTTTGTAAAAAGAATAAATGTGAATATTCAGGTTTTTTTCCAGAACAAATGTTGAACGATTTTTAATCGCCAAAATATGCCTTGCCTCCGTAGATTGACGTAAAATTTTGCATTACTTTGGTAATTTAAGCAACTCTGTACAACCTATAATCACAACGGTAGCAATGGTGTGCCATTAAATATGTGCACCCTGTACTTACAAAATAAGTGAATGTAAAAAACAGTTCAAATTGCAAGAGATGTTTGGGTTAACGTATCATTTTTCACAGGATACTAAGAAAAAACTTTGTTGCAATTTGTATTTACATTACATTACCTCTTAAAAAAGAAACAATTTTGAAAATTTGTTTTTAACGATGATTAAATTTACTGGATTAAAATAACATCTTTATAAACAGATATCTTATGAAATATACACCAATGTAGCACTTAGAATCTGTACAAGTCTTAATATTAAACATATCGACATATTTGGACTGATGCAATATTGTAGGTACTTTCTTAAATGAATATAAGGTAGTTATTGTTCCATTAGCAAAACTATTGACATAATTCAATTGAAAGAAAACCGGTAATGAAAGACAAAGCCGGCGAAGCAGAAATTAAAAACAATTCATCCTAGTATTTGAACTGTACTAAATGTTTTAAATCATATATTTCCTGCATACATCTTCATAAATTGTTGTATGAAAAAATTTTCAAAAATTATTAGGTTATGATGTGCAGTTGCACTATATAACTATTTGTATACAATAATAAAGGATTAAATAAACTAATGTCGATGTACAATTTCCTTATTACATTCATAATTGTATCCTTATTGTGTGCGTAGGTGTAGAACTGAACAAGTGTGCCCATGTATATAAGACACCTACTTTTTGTAGAAACTTCTGTATGAGTCATGAAGTCTGAATTGATAAATAATCATATAAAAGTATAAATCTGGAATCTGTTCAAAAATAATGACAAATTGATATATAAGGTAAAATGCCATTTTCTTATTCGCACATTCATTAAATATATAAATACTACAACATTGAAACTTTTTGTACAAATAACTCTTCCCTGGCCTTATTTTGTATGCTTTTATATAACGAGCAAGTATATGTACAGTACATCTGCATGTTGCTTATAGTATGTGTATATTTTATGTTATAAATGGGAGGGTTGCATATTGGGAACACTGCAATGGAGGTTAATAAGTATTAAATTTGTTGAAATTTAAATTTGGTCTTGAAAACGTTCAATTAAAATCTTTTTAAATGGATGATTTATTCGATTTATTCGAGATTAAAAGAAACAAATTTAATACTTAATTTCTATTGCAGAGTCATCTGTTCTAAAACCTAGTAACAAAATAAAATACCCGACATTGATTGTAGCTCCCCCAACCTGCAATCCTCCCATTACAACTGCTTTCTACTGACAAAGCATTTTAAATGGTTTTAATTTGCAGGTTTTAGTTGTTGCCATATTACAAACAAAACATTTTTAAGATCTCAAAATTGCTTTACCATTGTATATCAATCATCAGCTAATTAAGAATTTTTAATATTTAAGATTTTAACAAATTGTGTAATATGTGTAGATTGTTTTTTTAAATTAAATTAGAGTAATGTACATTTTTGTATATTTATTTAGTATTAAAATCATATGTAAGATATTCTTTTTACTTCGAAGATTATTTACCAATGATTATTATATAATTTAAGTATAATATAATTATTCAGTGATTAAGATTTTTTGTAATTATGAAATAAAACTTTTAATTTAAGAATATAGTTTGCATGAATTTACCGTTTTATTTTTAAAATGCAGTATGTCTCCGACAGGTTTGTAAAAAATTGAAGCGAGTTCTTGGAACCATTAAATCGAATGAACTCTATGTTCATACATTCAAAACTGGTTTACTGAAGATACTGGGTGACAACGAAAATAATCTTGCTTCTCTTATTTTCTTTATTTATTAGCATAATAAAATACAATTTTGGGAAGTTATGTACAGTGTGTCGCATTTAACACGAAGATAGTCTGTAATTTTTGGTATTTTTAGAAGTAGAGATTTGAATTTTTGCACAGTTATAGAACTTCATGAGGTGCATCTTTTGAGGTACTCAACTTAAATGTAAGTTGTAAACGCAGCCTATTGCAACCTCGCCAATAGGGCCAATTTTTGATATTTTGCTTCAAATTGGTGATATTGAAAAAGTTATTAGAAAAAGTTGTTCAGAATCCAATTTTTACCCTATGTACCGAGTTCCAATGCAAAATTCGCAATTTTTTAGTCCAGCACAGTCCGAGTTTTAATTATAGTGCCATGGAAACAAAAGAACTTGTCAAAAACAAATAAAAAAACAATAAAAATTATTTATTCAACATAAATTAAAATATTTAAGAAAATTTCAATAATTTAAAAAATTTCCTTGACAATAGCGTAGAAATGGGAGAATTAAAAGATATTAAAGACATGATAAAGGCACCAACAGAAGAAATAAATAAAATACAAATGAAAATAAGGAGTTAAGAGAAGAGATGAGAAGGAGAGAAGAAATATGGCTAAATGAGAACAAGCAGCTAAGTGGAAGGATTACTAAACTAGAAGAAAGGCTGGAAAAGGTGGAAAAAGGATAATATAGTGATCAAAGGAGCAAAATTCGATAATCCCAACAGAAGAAGAGGTGAAACAGTTTCTGAAGGATCAAATAAAAGTAGATATCGAAGTAAGCAAAGCATACTCAATCAACAACAAATATGGCGCATTAATAACAATAGCAGAGATTGGAAATTGGAGAAAAAAAACAAGAACAAACTGAAAGGTTCAGGAATATATATAGAAAACGATATGACCTGGCGGGAAAGACAAATTATGGGAGCAATAAGAAAAATAGCAAATGAGAAGAAAAGTGAGGGAAAAAAGACAAAGATTGGTTATAAAAAAAAAATCAGATGGAGAGGAATATGTCTGGAACGAAAATACAAACGGTATAATACATTCAAAAAACAAGTTACACGAGGACGGAAACAAAAAGGAGACGAAAATAGTACAAAAAACGACAATGGAACAGAAAAAGAGAGGGAGATATTTTTAGCTACATGGAACGTACGGCGTACATTTGAAGAAGGGGCAATTAAAAAGCTCAGAAGTGAACTAAAAAAATACAAAGTGGACATAATTGCTATACAAGAAACTAAACAAAAAGGTAATGAAATTTATGATGTAGATGGCTACACCTTTTTCAAAAGTGGTGGAGCAAGACAGAAGATGGGGCACGGGATTCATGGTGAGTAAAAGGCTCATATCTGCTGTAAGAACTTTTATGCCAATTTCTGAAAGAATGTGTTGCTTGAGGATGAATGGAATATACCAAAAAATAAGCTTAATCAATATACACTCGCCATCTGAGGACAAACAGAGGTTAAAGAACAGTTTTATGAAATGCTACAGAATGTGTATGATAGAATTCCAAAATATGATTTAAAGATAGTGTTAGGTGACGGTAATGCGATGATAGGGAGGGAGCCGATATACCACCCGACAACTGGAAAGTATAGTATCAAAGACTATAACCCCTAACAAAATTAAACCAAATATTCCGCGCAATATAACCGTACCTAAATCTCTTATATTATGAAATCTAGAAAAATTAAAATCACCAAATAAATAATTGATATGAATATAATAAATTTTATGTTGTATATTAACAGGACTATTGGGGAGGGGTTATAGTCTTTGATAGTATGCACGCGGAGTCCAACGAAAATGGTAAGCTCTTAATAGATTTCGCGATAGACAAAAAGATGAAAATCAAAAGCACGTATTACCAACTTAAGATAATACACAAAGGAACATGGATGCCACCTGATGGCAACACAGTAAACCAAATTGACGAACTGGGAGAATATTAGTGCGGGTTCAGAAAGGGAAGATCGGTAGTGGGTCAAATATTTGTACTTAAAGAAATACAAGACAAAAGTTACCAGCATAAACTCCAGACACACATATTATATATCGATTTTAAGCAAGTGTATGATAACATTATAAGAGACCAGCTCTACCTGGCACTGAACGAGCTTGGAATACCTAGTAAGTTGATCAGGCTGATAAAAATTACCCTGCAAGATGCAACAAACATGGTAAGAGTGAATGGAGAGGTGTCAAGAAAATTTAAAGTGAAGAACGGATTAAGGCAGGGGGACCCTATCTCAGCGATGTTGTTCAACGTAGCTCTCGAAAAAATTGTAAGATCAAGTGGCATAAATGGCCGAGGAATCCTATATCGTAACCGACATCAATGCCCCGCCTTTGCAGACGATTTAACAGTACTAGCGAGAACAAAAGAAAAATTAAAGAATGCAGTAAAGAAAATAATAATAGCGGCACAAAACATGGGACTTGAAGTTAATGAAACTAAAACTAAATATATGGTATGGAATGACATGCCTTACGATAACAACACTACCCTAAAGATAAAAGTAGGCAGCAAGGAATACAGTTTCACAGAAGTGGAAACATTTACATATCTGGGAACAATAGTGACAAGGAAACCGGGTAGCAGTGAAGAGATCGAAGCAAGAATATCAGCAGGAACAAAAAGTGCACATGCAATGAATTTCGGGGCATATGTTCTCTAGATCAGTGAAAATGCGGGTGTACAAATCAATTATAAGACCAACATACGCGAGTGAAGTGTGGAGTCTAAGAAAACAGGAACAAGTAAGGTTGAGCGTGTGGGAAAGGAAAATGTTGAGAAAGATCTATGGTGGAAAAAGTGTAGGGGGGGCTTGGGAGAGGAGAACGAACACGGAAATCAGGGAACTTTATGATGATGCAGATATTGTGGGAGTTGTGAAAGCACAAAGAATTAGATGGTTGGGCCATCTACCATCATAAATGAACTGGAATCGTTGGTTTTTAAGTTATAGCGATTGAAAAAAAAATGTTGACATTAATATCCAAGTAACCAAGGTACATGTTAAATGTTTTCCATTTTTATCTATCTACTCTTCAGTTGTACACAAACACATGTTGCATCAAAGAGAAGACTTTGTAAACTAAACAGATTTATTTTAGAATATTAAATATAAAACCACATGATAGGTACAAATAAAATACAAAAAAAAATGATTAATACAAAAAGGGATTACAACTATTTTCAATAAAATTTTTAGAACCCCATAGAAAGGCGACGTGGAGAACTTCGGAATCAGTGCAACGTTGTGTGGACTGGTGTAGAGCTGGGTATACGTTTTTTAAAAAGCGACATGCTGCCACATATCCTATCTTGGAATAATTGTAATTACTATTACACCCAGAGACACAACATTTTCTCGGCATCTACAATTACTTATGGTAATTTTGCATCACTAAAAAGGTTATATACTTACATTTGCTGTTTAAAAGACACCCAAAATTTTTAGATCCACCCGATGACGTCACAATCAAGCCCACTCATTTATCATTGAGTGAATGCAACTTTGTTTTCGTATTTTTTCTTTAAAAATATAACTGCTCTTAACCATAACCTCGTGCATACAGTAAAGACCAACAACAACATTGTTTTAAAGAAAGCAGCATAAAAAAATAAAAGGTTGGGCCCAACCGAGATTCGACCCATCAACTGTTTATGGAGTACTGTACACCTGCATATTCACCTGAGCCACTACGAAGTTGCAGGCAGTCGCTAAAACACGTATAAACTTCAAACAGTCAGATCGTGCAGATGACGTTTCGCGTGATCTAAAAATATTTTTTCCACTACTAGCATTAAACGATATCATTATTTACTTTCTTTTAGAGCCAAGAAGATGAATTTCTTTCCTAGTGGTTACTAATATTTCATTATTAACTACTGGTTAATAATGGAAACAATTGCTACCAATCTTTAAATTCACCATAAACTTTCATGTAAAAATCTTTTGATTTTACTGGTAATAACTGTTCACCAACACTTTCTGCACCTTCCCTAATTTCAGGAGGAGTGCAGTTTTCATTCAAATCATCAAAATTGGGCATTTTATAACCACTACCTATTATTAAATATATATTTTACATAAATGTCAATTGAAATTAACTATTCTCTTGTTTTCAAGCAAGGCTACTTTATTTTTGTGCATATTTGCATTTGTAATTTTATTTTTTTATTAATGTAAAATCAATTAATTATAAAACGAATAAGGGTGCTAGTAGTGGAAAAAATAATATATAAACCACGGTAGAGAAGACTTATTAGCCTCGCAACTTATTTTTAATTCTGCTCGGCTGAGAAAAATGTCTTCTCTACCTTGGTCTATAATATACTATTAATGTTCCACGTTAACGTGGAGCTAGACATAGTGTTTTTTTATTGTTGGCGGGAGAGAGATTGTTATAAAATACACCATGTCTAGCTCCATTTATAGCAGTAACATGTAATTTTCAACTGACACAACAGCACATTGGTGTTTTCAGCTGAGAAAATTTGAAGATAGTTCGTAATATACTAGCGACTATACCACTCACATTTCATTAAACCAATCACAAATTTCTCCTTTCATAAAACGAATCAATCGCGTTTGTTTTATACTGATTAAACTGCATGGTGTTGTTTAAATAAGTAATGAAACCCACAGTGGCTTCGGATAATCGCTCTTAAGTCTTAAATTAACGCGTTTAAAACTGATGTGCACTGACTTTTGGGTATATTTATTATTTTAATACAGTTTTTTATTGCTTCGGCCAGAAGTAATAATAATAATAATATTATCGTTCATTCAAATGCTACATTGATAATTAGTAAAATACTCTTAAAATCTATTAATGTGTCTTATTTAATTCAGTCCTGTGGAATAAACATTTGAAAAAGCTTGTTCAAAGCATAGCTTGTGCACGAGCTGCATGCGTAGGTATACAATAATATAAAATATAAATGATTGCTACAATAAGTGTGTAATAAGTATTGCTATGATATGCGTGGCTTTGTATTTACTAGAAAACAATCCCCTAAATGCCTGCAATTCACGCAATTCCAAATTATATTTTGTATGAGACTCTTTTATTAACTTTCTCAGGGTCGTTATTAAGCTTGGAAGAAAAGTTATTAACAAATAAGATTCAAAAAGAAAATACACAAAACAGTATCAACGTTACAAAAGGTTTTTATTCAAAAATCAACTTGGGGTTAGATTTTTAGAAAAATCTAGAGATTTTCTTTTAATTCAAATGTTTTTAAAACTGAGCACTTATCTTTGTGTCTTCTTATCAAGATATCCTTCACTCGACAATCGTTGAATGTTGAGCTCCCTCTTCTCTGGTTTGCAGGTTCCTCAAAAACCACGGCACTCGCCTTTAGTTAGAATCCTCGTCCACTGTAGTACCAATATGTACTGGACTGCTTTTATATGATTATTCTTTTTGATTCTTCCACAATTGGTTGATAAACTCTTGTATTCGTTTTATAATAGCTTCTTTTCAATTCAAAATCACTATTTATTACTTATAACTCATTTTTCTTCTCTTTTCTTTCAGAGAATATCAAATCCTGTGTCTTTGTTTACAGGACGAGCCGTAACTAAAAAATAAATTTTCACTTGCTTTTGTCTTCCTCTTGATCTCTCATATTTTTATTAAAACAAAACAATGTCGTGACAATGAGTATTCTTTTATACATTTGTCAAATTGACATTCAAATCCATAATCCCCACAAATGACATTTATCGATGCACAAACAAATAAGTCTAAAACTTCTTATAAATTAAACCTTTTAAACAATTCTGAACTAAATTATAATTAAAATTAACATAAACAATAATCGTATCAATTTGATTGTGTTCTTCTTTCTTTCGGTGTAAACAAAACTTCAGAAATATGAAATATAAATGGTACAATGATAATCACATTATTTGGATTTTAACAACAAGAAATTATAGCAATAATACGCAACCCTGAGTTTATAGGTTCGAATACCAAAACCTTACAGTCTTCACAAACCTCCAATCATAAATTAAATTGTACAAGCATCCCAAGTTTTGCCTTCCAGGAATCACAATACCCCAGTCAAAACATACAACTCCGAATATCATAGCATTTTATGTTTACATGTTTGTCTGCTACATTACACATTGTTTGCCAGTGAAAAACTTAATACTATCTGACGAGTCCTATTATTGCGTAAATTTACCTCCTAAACTTTTTACTCTGAAAGGAGGAGAAAAATAACTATTAGCACAATTCTCATTGATTGGTGTAAAAAAGTTGAATTTGAATTATAAATAATAACAGTTTGACATGTTTCGTTAAATAACAAAGTCTTTGTATGATAAACACCCTGTTGTATAAGCGATGGCTTATATGCAATCTTAGGAATATGTAATTGGAGTGACAGCTGTCACATGGTATTTTTTTATGTCATTCATTGTTTTCAAGTGATTTTCCTTTTCCCAAGCACGCATGATTCAGATGGTGATTAAAGGTTGACGTTAAAGGTCAACTAATAACGTTTAGGAAATCTTGTGAAAATTTGGCTGATCACTTACAATAAAATGGGTAATCGATCATCATTATTGCTTCGCGAAGAAGAAATCGCCCAAATCCAACAAGAAAGTGGCTGTAAGTAAAATTTTTGTTTACATCTTTATGTTATAGTTTACTAGGCATTTGACAATTTTTTAACGCATATTGAAACTTGTAGTCACACCAAGCCAGATCGAACGTCTTTATTCTCGATTCACATCCTTAGACCGAGGTGACTGCGGTACATTAAGTAGAGATGATTTTCTTCGCATTCCAGAACTTGCAATTAATCCCCTGGGGGAGAGAATTGTAAATTCCTTTTTCCAAGGTGACATATACAATGATCGAGTGAACTTTAGACAGTTTATGAATGTCTTAGCACACTTTAGACCTGTAAAAAAAAATAAAGATAATAAATTGAATTCGCGAGAAGAGAAATTAAGATGTAAGTACAGAAATAATGTCAATCTATGTATATAAAAAAATAAAAAATATTTTATTGCAGTTGCTTTTAAAATGTACGATCTGGATAATGATGATTTGATATCTCGCGATGAACTTCTTGCCATTCTGCATATGATGGTTGGTGCTAATATTAACGAAGAGCAATTATCTAGTATTGCAGAACGTACTATTTTGGAAGCAGATGAAGATGGTGATCAAATGATTTCATTCGAGGAATTTTGTAAAGCTCTGCAGAGAACAGATGTGGAACAGAAAATGAGTATTCGTTTTTTAAACTGAGTGATATTTATTAGTTGGTAAGGTTAAGTACGTAAAATTATTAGTGTGTAATAAAAACTAACAGCTGGTTATACAACTATTATCGACTTAACAATGGGTTTTTGAAATTGAAAATTTGGGCCTAAAAGAAATTGTTTTAAACAATAAGTTTGATGATTTATTGTAACGTACTAATGAATTTGTAAATGCATCTTTCATGTAAACAAAAACCCTCTGTGGAAAGTTGAGAAACGTTTGTGCAACCAAGCGTTAAGGTTGTAAATTAGTGTGCATATAAAATATATTTTGCAATTCATGAATTATTCAGTGGAGTGAAAAATATTCTAGCAATAGTTCAGAAATAAATAATGTCGTTTAATAGCATGTTTTGTATGTAATAGTAATTGCAAATTGAGTATTTATGTATATTACATTAATTTATAATGATTTGCTTTGTAAAATATCTTTAGATATAGGACTTTTAATTTAATAATATAACAACCATAGACCTTGTATATAACTTTATTATAATGCATTGTATTGTATTATGATAACAATATTATAAATACTCATGCTATCCTAGAAAATTATAATAACAAAAAATCTAAAAAAACAACAATCCATTTTAAGCTGTAGATGACACTGCTAATTTCTTTAAGTGATCCATGAATACTTGCAAGGACACATCATCGGTTAATACGGGAGCACCACCATCCTGAAAGCAAATACGTTTGTATAAATAAAATATGCATTTTATTAAATATTTAAATACAAATTACTCTTTTTGTAAGATTTGAGCAACAAAAAATACTTACTCCTCCGTATGAGTACATATTATTGTGAGTCTGGCTAGGATTAACTTTAGACAGCAAGAAGCGAGCTTGTGAGCCTCCTTGTTCTGTATCAATGTAACGTGGCATAGGGAATCGGGTTTGTAAAATTTCTTGAGCATCATCCACAGGTGCTTGCAATAATTGTCTAAAGTTCTCGTATTCTGGCATATCTTGGTATTTTAGACTACGCCACTGTGCTATTGTCTAAAATTTAAAAAAATAAGATCGTCCATTTCTTACAGAATTTTTTTAAATGACAAACCTCTCCATGGAAAATTAAAATTTGGAAGAAGGTATCCATCAGCAATATGCGATCAGCTTGAATGGAGCTTGTGTCAAGCAGCACAGGTTCAGGAGGACCGTTAAAACTGTAGCTATAAAGAATTGGTTGAATCATGATAAGTGACTGAGTAAGATCTTCTCGCATTAACATGTGCCTGTAGTAGGATGTTTCATCAGGAGAGTTATTGAATACTTGTAGAAACTGTGAGCGCCTTAGATGGTACATAAACTGTGGATATAAACTGAAATTCTCGCTTAGTCTAAAGCTGTTAGGATCATCTTTGTTGTACTCTCCAAACTTCTGGCACTAAAAATGAATTTGTGGTTAACAAATCATTCTGAAAAATAATATTTTCATTCGTACCAGTCTTATAAGCATTCTGTCAACCCATCGAAGTACATCTGGTCCATCATCTGTTTCTGCTTTATAAACAACCATTCTGGACATTAATACTGCTGCAGCTTCTTGATCAAAACCAGCACTTATATGATGTAAAGATGTGTTAGCATCTGCCCAATTTCGTGCAATTGTAGTAACTCTTATACGCCTTTGTCCGCTAGTATGCTAGAATTAACAAGTTAATATTAAATATTGCATCAATGAACACATAATTAGGTAAGCAATTATGGAATAAATAAGAATCCTTTTTCTTATACGTAATTGCAGACATTAATTTAATGCTAACGAATTAAACGGTCTAAGACAAATTCATTTGCCAATCGGCGTCAAGGGGGGCTTGGTCTTTTACAACAGAAAATTTTGCTCTGTTGCCCTGTGGACATGCTGGATAAGATACAATTCCTTACTCGCTCACAATGTGGTGAAAAGTAAATTACCAATTCTGAATTATTTAATGGTTCAATTAAATTTTCGCCCATCTATTAAAAATAAGCAAATGTGTATTTTTGTATGTATCATACAGACATTGCTAAAGAACGCAATTATAAATAAACAATGCATATGCACAAACAAAGTTAAGGTGATTTTCAGGATCGAGCATAGGCTTCCCGTCCAAAAACCAAAACGAAAGAACCTGCTTCTAGAAGAAGAATTACATTCCGGTCCGAAGTAAACCCTGACTGCAAGTACAGTGCAACTTCCAAATTAAGTACACGCTCCTGGTTCGAAACAAACCAGCCCGTCAAGCCTCTCCTACAGCTCAATGTAACCCTGGTCCTACTACAGCCCCAAAGCAACCCTGCTCCTTCTACAGTCCGGCTCTTTCTTAAGCCCTGCAACCATCAGCTCCTTCTAAAGTCTCGAAACAACCCCACTACTTCTAGACCACTGCAAATCCCCAGCTCCTTCTAGCGCGCCGACATAACCCTGGGTCTCCTTCTAGAACCCTGCATCCTTCAGCCCCTTCTAGAGCCCTAAAGCGATCCCACTTCTCCTAGAACCCCGAGGCAACCCTGCTTCATCTAGAACCCTGCTACCCCCAGCTCCTTCTAGAGCCCCCAAGTCAACCCTGCTCCTTCTAGAACCCTGCACCTTTCAGCTCCTTCTAGAGCCCAGAAGCAATTCTACTTCTACTAAAGCCCCAAAGCAACCCTGCTCCTCCTACAGCCCTGGAGCCCCTAGCTCCTTCTTACAGCATCAAAGCAACCTGTTACTTCAGAGTCCTGCAACCACCAGCTTCTTCTAGAGCCACGTAGCAATCCTTCTCCTTCTAGAGCCCCAAAACAACCTGCTCTTTCCTAGAGCTCCGGAGCCCCCAGCTTCTTCTAGAGTTCCGAAACAACCCTGTTCCTTCTACAGTCATAAAGCAACCTCATTCCTTCTACAGCCCTGCAACCTAAGCTCCTTCTAGGGCCCTTCAGCACTCCGATAGAACCGCACCACGCCCAAAGCATCCCGAATCTGGTGAAAGAACAACCACCAGGACCCGCAAGCCCATTGCCCAATCTCTAATTGAATGACCTTTTGGCGCACCATCCCAAACCCTGTTTCCTTGTATTATTCATTGTTCTTGTATTAATCTGTTTAATTTTGTTATCCAATAAAATAAAAATACATTAAAGCCTGTCAAGGTGTTAAGTTGATCCAAATATGGAAGAATGAAAAAACTCAGCTATTGGCTATGTCGGTAATTAAAATAAGTTAATATCTGAAACACCTACCTGATATTGTGTAATAAACTGAATACATCCACGACCTCCTTGAGGTATAGGGGCCGAATGTTGATTAACAACCTCAAAGAACAAAGCCATAGTGGTACTAGGAGTAAAAGTGCACATTTTCCATTGTACTGTATTCCCCATGCCTATCTCAGTATCCGATATTAATGAACTTTTTACATTCAAAGAAACACAGGACCCAATACCTCCCTGAACTGAGAAGATAAAAAAAAGTTTATTATAATTATTTCATTGACAAATGCCGTAAATGCAACTACAAATAAAAAGCTCATACATACTTTTAAGTTCTCTTGAACATTTTACTTCTAGTGTTCCATTGAATGCCATTTTAAGTTCTCCTTTTTGATCCCGAGCAAACACCCTTTGGAATGTTTGCTTGAAGAGCGATGAATTAAATGAATCACCCATAACCATATGGCCTCTAAAAAAATCATAGTTTTTAGTAAAACGTTCGACAAAAATTTAAAAAAATGCTATAATTACCCGGTAGAATTACAGCACTGCTTCATCTCCATTAATCCAGTTTGATCAAGAGCACAGGAATAGATATCAACGCAGTGCCCATTTGTAGCAGCACGCATTGCTAAACCTTCATAATGCTTAATTCCTTTCTTCATGTATTTCGCATTATCTTTTTGAATATCATGATGGGATCTGGTAAAAAAAAATATAAGTAAACGTAATTATGAATATTGGAGCGCTATGTTTAACAAAATTTATCAGTTAATGAATGCACGACAATATTAATAGTTATCAGTAAAACAATTACGTACCTAATAGGTTGTTTCAGATCATCATTAACAACCTGACCAGGCCCCTGTGAACAAGGTCCTCCCAAGAACATCATTATGCGTCCTCCAGTGTTGGGGTAAGTACATTCCAAAAGGCCCACTGCTATCGAAAGAGCAGCTCCTGTAGACCTTAAGGAGCGTTTACCTTGAGGAACTGACCATGGGTCCCTTTGCAGTTCACCTTTAATACAATTACGCACATAAACAATAATTAATATCTACTAAATTATAAAAATGTTGCTATTAAATTTACCTATGAGATCTGTAAGACTCATATCACATTTAGCCAGGGGCTGTAGGAAACGCCCTGCAGGTGGTACAGCTTGAGTTTGGGGTGGCCCTCGAATTGGTTGTCCTGGCTGTTGTTGTTGCTGTTGTGGAGCAGCTGTAACTTTTGTAAGACCAAGCATATCTTGAATTTGCTTTGCTGTTAAATCCTTTGTGCCACGAAATACGTAAGATTTGCTGCATCCTTCTGTACCTGAATTAAGAAATATTTTTTATTTTATTAATATATATTTAAAAATGTGACGCAATAAACAATGGCCCTAACAAAAAGCTCGTGTTAATTAAAAACTATTAATAATTCAAATTGAAAAAAAAAACTCAATTAGTTCTTTATTAACTGGTATTTACACTTACCTAACTCATGTACTTGAACCATTTTTCCAAAAGTAATCAGTCCGATAAGGGCATTGGGAGGAATCAAACTTAGTGACATTTGCAATGAATCCTTAAGAGACCCTAGTTCTTCTTCATCCATACATGTGTCCACTACCAAAAGATAAATTGGCGGCATGCACTGAGCCCTTGTAATAGTATACTCGATGGTTGAGAAAGCAGGAAGCAGCTCAGCCGGCTGATGCTGTTCCGAAATTGCTGCATATTGAGGAGGAAACTGTAACAAAGGAAAATTTATTAGGAATGTACAGTTTACTTTCTCCTGTATGGGGATGTATTGTGATTTGTGATCATATCTGGCTGTCTATAAGATACATCAATTTTGTTGAGACCACTGGATCTCCTTGAATAGAATTTGGAGTCGTAATCAGCCTTTACGTCCCACTGCAGGGCTCCGGCACTCTTCTTTGCCACATACTCTCCTTAGTGCCAAGGTGGAGCATGGGGGACCTACAGTTTAATGTCTAATCCGAACGACTAAATACCAGAAAAGGTTTCAGGCATCAAGACCACCCCACGGCTGCCTACACCAGATTGGGGACTGTGAGTGGCGGGTGAGTGGCATAGATTTTTATTGCTGCATTGCTTCGGCGGGGAATCAATTTCCAGACGTTTAGCATTAGAGGCTAAGCGCCCCACCTCTGAGCTACCGCCACTCTAGAATTTGGAATTAACAGGTATAATAAAAACGTAATAGCATAGCAACATTTAAAAAAGTACTTGCAACTGCAAATCAAATCAAACATGTTTTCTGTTATAACAAAAGCTACAATAACTATTGATAAAGGACTTTAAGGAGGTTGATTCAAATTTATAGCACAGTTCACGTTTGATTCTTGAAGCATAAACACGCGTGTGAGTGCGGCTGGCATCGAATACCAAATAAAAGTACGACCTTGGGGTCAAGAAGTAATATCTTAACTTATCCAACTAAATTTCTTCAGCTAACTGCACAGTAAGCGTACACCTTTAATTATAAGGCCATTATGGCCTATTATTATCCCCCTAATACAACATTAAATACAAACCAACAGTTTTGCCCTATGCAAATAGATCAAAATTATCAACCACAATATGGATATCAATACATGCAGCAACAGCCTGTAAACAATTCATTCACCTCGTTTTCTATAAATGATATCGTGCAGCCGTCAAATAATTTTTCACCTTCAAATTCATCTTGTCAAAACAACACTATTTATCAACAATCTCAACCACCACATACAATCCAAGACCCGGAATGGAAATTAGTCGAAAATAAAAAACGCGCCCGCAAGGAAGCCAATGATAAAACGTCACAACAGAACAAGCAATCAAAACAAGCAGACTACTGGTTGAACCCTACCAATCGATTTGAATTGTTAAATAATGACAATGCTGAAGCGGAGCAAAATAAAAATGCTGCAAAAACGGATCCCAAACCCCCACCGATTTTCGTAGCTGGCGTAAAAATAATTGAACCTTTAATTAAACTGCTCGAGTCAATAGCGAAAAATGAGTACGAACTAAAAGTCCTGCACAACGATGAAGTAAAAATTTTACCGAAAACCTCGGATAAATACTCAGTGATAACTAAAGCGTTAGCAGCTAAAAATACGGAATTTCACACTTATCAAATAAAGCAGGAGCGATCTTTTAGAGCAGTAATTAGAAACATACACCCGACCACTAATATAGAAGAACTGAAGGAAGAACTCAAGACACATGGACATCAAGTCACTAACATATGGAACGCCAAACAAAGAATTACAAAAAAGGAATTGCCACTCTTCTTCATTGAACTCAAACCTGCTGAAAACAATAAAAGTGTATATGACATTACAAGACTCGCTCACTCAGTAGTCAACATTGAACCACCCCACCCAAAACGACAAGCCCCCCAGTGTGCTACTTGCCAA
Organism: Ctenicera cuprea; assembly: GCA_958336395.1. Taxonomy (NCBI): domain Eukaryota; kingdom Metazoa; phylum Arthropoda; class Insecta; order Coleoptera; family Elateridae; genus Ctenicera; species Ctenicera cuprea. Next base: position 27,153,670 of record OY284486.1, read on the forward strand.
CGCTTTGGGCACACAAAAAATTTCTGCAGTAGAAGTCCTAGATGTGTCAAATGCGCTGACAATCACCTAACTTCCGACTGTCAACGCAAAGAAAGAAGTAAAGACGTAAAATGTGTCAATTGCAATGGGGATCACCCAGCCAACTACAGAGGCTGTTCCGTTTATAAAGAATTGCAACAAAGAATGTTCCCCCCACTCAGAAGTAAACAGCCTGGATCGACCCAGTATGTAGCGCGACAAGTCCAACCAAATTTTACCCATGCTCAAGCTTTACGAGGTATCAACCCCACAAATTTCAACACAACACTGCAACAACATCCAACAAACAATCAGTCAGATGACATAAACGAATTAAAGAAAATGATGAAAAGTCTAATAGAGCAAATGGGAACAATGTTAAACTTATTAACAACTCTTGTCTCAAAATCTAATAATGGATCAACAACTTAGATTAGCACAGTGGAACGCCAACGGGCTGTTACAACATAGAGATGAATTGATATCTTTTCTCACAAACCAATATATCGACATCATGCTAATATCGGAAGCCCATTTTACAAACAGAAGCTACATAAGAATACCAGGGTACATGGTATACGTAACACAACACCCGGATAACGGAGCTCATGCAGGTACAGCATTAATCGTTAAAAATTCAATCAAGCATTATGGACTTGAGGAATATAAAACAGACCACATTCAAGCTACAACCATAATGGTAGAAGACAGGAGAGGGCCCCTAGTAATCTCTGCAACATACTGCCCGCCGCGTCACAATAATAAGCAGGAACATTATGAACACTACTTTCAAACTTTAGGCGTCAGATTTATATCAGCCGGTGACTTCAATGCCAAACACGTGCAATGGGGATCGAGGTTAACAACGACCAAAGGAAGGGAGCTATTTAAAGCAATAAACAACAAAGGGTTGCAACATATGTCTACTGGTGAGCCAACGTACTGGCCATCGGACCCAAATAAACTGCCTGACTTGCTCGACTTCTGTGTGGTTAAAGGTATCAATCTCAACTATCTAAAAGTTGAATCCTGCCTTGATTTATCAGCCGATCATTCGCCGATTATAATCACAATAGGAACACATGCGCTAATTAGCGAAAAAGCACCTACCCTGAGCAATAAACGTACCAACTGGGATCTATTCAGAGATATAATAGACGATTCGCTATCCCTAGACATTTCGTTAAAAACTGAGGAAGAGCTGACTTTAGCAGTAGAACAATTCAACCTCGTCGTTCAGCAAGCCGCCTGGCAGGCAACCCCAAACAGAACACAGCACGTAGCAAACAAAGATTGCCCAGTAATCGTGAAACAAAAAATTGCTGAAAAGCGTAGACTCCGCAGGCAATGGCAAACAACAAGGCACCCAGCTGATAAACGCAGGCTAAACCAAGCAACAGTAGACCTTAAAAAACTACTTACTAACATTAGAAACAATTCAGTGCAAAACTACCTGAAACATCTAACACCCACGGAAGCAACTGAATACTCGATCTGGAAGGCAACTAGAAAGATAAAACAACCACAGCAGCATAAATCACCAATTCGCTCGGACAATGGAAATTGGGCTCGAAGTGACCAAGACAAGGCAATAGTTTTTGCAAATCACTTAACCAAAGTCTTTACTCCATTTGAGTCTGAAATTTCCAATGAAGAAGAAGAAGAAATCCAACAGTACTTAGAATCACCCTTCCAGATGTGCCTTCCAGTAAAGCAGTTCACTATAAATGAGACCAAATTAGAGATTATCAACAATCTGAATCCAAATAAAGCACCCGGATACGATTTGATCACCGGAAAGGTTTTACAGGCACTCCCGGATAAGGGTTTTAGATTTCTAACCTATCTATTTAATGCAATGCTAAGACTGCGATACTTCCCACCACAATGGAAAGTTGGTACAATCATCTTAATCCCCAAACCGGGTAAACCTAAAGAAATCGCATCATCCTACCGACCAATTAGTCTACTGCCGATATTATCTAAGGTCTTCGAAAAAATTCTACTGAAAAGGATAACACCGATACTTCTAGCAAACAACCTAATACCTGACCACCAATTTGGCTTCAGAAAACAACACGCCACAATCGAACAAATCCATCGAGTCGTAGACAAACTCATAAAAGATTTCGAAGATAAAAGGTACTGTTCAGCTGTATTTATTGATGTCTCCCAAGCCTTTGATAAGGTATGGCATGATGGACTACTCTTCAAAATCAAACAAAACCTACCTCCAGATTTCTTCCAACTTATTAAGTCATACCTCACTGCCAGACACTTTTTAATCAAATATGGTGATTTCCAAACAAGTTTATTTCCCATCAATTCGGGTGTCCCCCAAGGAAGTGTACTGGGCCCAATATTATACCTACTCTTTACTGCCGATCTACCAACTATGAGAGAAACAATGACTGCCACATTCGCCGATGACACGGCACTGCTGGCTTCTCATACCGACCCGCAAATGGCAACCCATAATCTCCAAAGGCACCTAAACTTAATAGAACTGTGGTTTAAAAAGTGGCGCATTAAAATTAATGAGACAAAATCGACCCATGTAACCTTTGCCACAAGAAGAGAAACCTGCCCACCTGTATCAATTAATAACCAACAGATTCCTGCTGCTGAAAGTGCCAAATACTTAGGGATTCATCTGGATAGACGGCTTACTTGGAAAAAGCACATATGGACAAAACGAAAACAGTTAGGTGAAATAATTCGCAAAACGTACTGGCTCATAGGACGTAAATCCCAATTACTATTAGATAATAAACTATTGTTATACAAAGCCATCATCAAACCCGTCTGGTCCTACGGTATACAGCTGTGGGGGACCGCAAGTAATTCTAATATAGATATATTGAGAAGATTTCAAGCCAAAACATTAAGATTGATTGTTAACGCACCGTGGTACGTGCCGAATGAGGTCATACGCCGTGATCTCAAAATTCCCACAATTAACGAAGAAATACAAAGATACAGCATCCGCTATCATGATCGTCTTAACGTTCACCCAAATACATTAGTAGAGTGCCTACTTGAAAGTGAAGACGAGGAACCTAGACTTAAGAGATTCAAGCCGTCAGAACTACCAAATCGTTTTGAATGACTCCGCGAGTGTAGTGTTATAGCTATAAATAGTCAAATTAATTAAGTGATAAGGAAATTGTTAATGGACTATTTCCAACAAGTTATGTATCCATATTATTAATTAAGTAATAATGTCAAAACATTTACTAATTGTCCATTGTTGACAGATTGTAAAGTTAATTATAATTAAAAAAAAAAAAAAAAAAAAATTTATAGCAAATATCTTATACAACTTATTTCCACTTTAAATAAATTTTACTACCAAGGCAGTAATACTTTAAATGAAGCTTGTTGGGTAAGATGTAGGATATAATTTATGGATGTGAATGAAGTTTGTTGTCGAATTGTTTGAATAAAATCCCAAAATTTAAATTTTTTACATCGTTTCATTTAACAGCAGTATTTAGGTTGGATTAAAAAAAATAATCTTGTATTGAAGAATGTAAATATTTTATAAACATTCAAATAAAATTATTAAAAAATATATTAATTTATTTATCAATTCCAGCTTTACTTCGTTAAAGTCCATATTTAATGAGTATCTGTATATAAAATACTTAATCACTTTAACAATATCTATTTATGCATAGTATTTTTAACAAATTTTTGGTTGTTGGATTATCGAGTGTTTTTTCTAGTGTTTTTATAGTGATTGGGCTCAGGATGAGAAAAATTATGTAATTACTCAAAAACGGTTTTCCCATAATATAACCTTCGTGTTATTTATTTTCTAAACTATTTCTCTCAAAATGGGTTGTACCTCACTTTAATACTGATTTATACAAAAAAGTTAACATCCTTAATATTTTGTCCATTTTTTTTCTTCTGCTTCATTTATAATTGTATTAAAAAAAGTAACAGGCCAAGTGGAAACCACTTCAAACACAGACAGTTGCAAAAAAAGTATTATCTGGAAATGACCAACACTCAACTGAATTATTCAAAGCAATTCAAACAATTCACATTTCAGAGCAAGACCAAAGGTTAAAAGAGGGTCATTATCTTAAGCTGAAATTGTTTACCCCTAAGCATTAATGAAATGTGTCATTTATCCTTGTCAATCTCTGCCGTTCTTGTCATCAGCATTTAGTTGGAAAGCAATAACTAAAACTGATTTGTCATGACCTAACCCTTACATCAATGATTATATGTGTGAAAACAAATTTATAAAAAAGTTTGTTAATAAGATGAACAACTGAAAAAACCTATTTTCTTCATGTGCGGCAATAAATAATATTGTTTACCACTACTTGTCAATGATTAAAATCTGAATATTTTCACATAATCAAGAGCATTGAAAATTTCGATTTTTTACTACTGTAAAATGTTATGATATAAAAGCACTGCTCGAATTAAAACTTCATAATTTTGTAAATTAACTTTAAAAACAAAATTTTAGTTGCTTTTCCCGTCGTCTGCGTTGATTTGTGAGAACTCATGTAGTGAAACATAAGTGTTCGCAAATCACAAATTTTTCTTGCAAAGACCTGAACACATTTTTAAAAAAATAATGCTATTTTTAATCTGATACAGGGTTGACAATAAAAAGTAGCTCATCACTGATAATTGATTTATTTGCATTAATCACGTTTTTGTGAGGGAGAATTGCCATTTACTAGTTATCGCCATCGAGTTCCTCAGTTTAAACCAGTGTGAACAACAACTCGCTACCTGAACAGTGAACAGTGTATGGACGACTCTGTAAACAGCGGCAAAACATAAGGAGTATTTTGCTCTTATAGTATCCATAGGCGCTAGAACGTAATGATGCCACAAAAACTCTTTCAGATATGTCCAAATTTTGGAAGTACCAGAAAGCCTAACCGATGTGTTTCGTCTATATCTTATATTTAATTCTTCTATATAAACATATAATATATCTGGTGTACTCATTTTAATAAACACATTCAATAAAATTTAATTGAGTCGAGTAATCTCTATAATGTGATACCAAGAAGTTGAAAATACTTACGGGATTTCTCTGGAAACAAAAATTGCAAACCCACAATTTTGCACGGTAATCTACTTGACACAGAGGATTTAATATAGCACGACAATTATTCCTTGTGCATAGTACAGGATCGTATTGAATAGGAGGCAGATCCGCGCGCTCTTTAATGGGTTGGTATAAACAACCAAGAGGGACGACAAGACGTGTTGCTTCGATTCGGCTGGATGGCCAAACATTCCAGGTAAATCGAATTCCATCACGATCTTCGTTTTGCTGAATATATTCCTCAAATGTAGCCATCTGAAATGATATTATTCAGTGGTAATAATTGCTAAATTCGAAATCATTAGAACTTTGAACAAAATTACAACATTTTTATACGGCAGAAAACGTATTTAAACATTTAAATATATGTTAGATAGTTAACTTACCTTTAAATACACAGCACAGATATGTTAAGTTAGAAAATTTGAAGAGTTTAATTAATAAACTTAAGAAAAACCCATCACTTTCCAACAAAACTCCACGTCAGCTGTCAGATGTTGGCAGGTCGACCACACAGAACATCGACCAGGGTTAGACAGTGTTGCCAAGTCAAATTTTACCGGACTTACCATCAAAGTTGCCAGATTTCACAAATTTCTTTAGTTACTACACTAAACTTAAGGTACTTAGGTACAATTAAAATAACTTCTTTGATTATTTGTTGTTTATCGATAATAATTTTATCTTATATCCTACAAGAACTTATTAACAATATATACAGAACACTATTTAAAGAGATAAAGTTGACGTCATTTCTAATTAAACCGAAATTGTTAGATTAGTCCCTTCTACGTTACACAAGGCGTTAATAAAGTATGGATATAAGCTTATATTTTAATATTATAAGTTTATCGAAAAAAACCCTAGGACACGACAAAAAATATTCACTTTTGCGGATTTCTTGAAGTACTTGAAAAAATATTTTTCCCTCCCGTTTGGAAGTAGTGACGACATCAGGTTTTTTTAAACAACGCTATATACTTTTAATTTTGTTTTTGTGTATCTTATGGCGTTTTCTTTAGGGTTACCTAAGAAAAATATAGAGATTTTTGTCATTTTTTGTGTTCTTGTGTTAGTATTAATTTTAATTCATTCGATCACTCAACCGCTGTAACCAAGATGACTGGAAGGTATGGTGTTGTCACTTGAGTTTGATATGGGCGTCACGAAATGTTTTGCGGAGAGATGGCGCAGTAGGTACTAAAAAGACGTTTGCGCGTCAAATTTGAAATCCGCATGCAATGCTATTCTAACCTGACTTTGTTCATACTGTGATATTATACTGTCATAACTCAAGAATTATAAGAACATTCTAGTGACAACTATTCTCGATCATATTTTCCTATAATTCAATATTTATTGCAATATTGAAAAGGTTAATATTTAATACAGCCTGAAAATTTATATCTTCACACTGATTATCACTGTAGTTATTCAACTTCGGGAAAACGATTGTTAATGCGAGGAGGCGGTAAAACTTGGTTTTGATTTTTTTGGGAAATTCGAAAAAAATCAGATTTCAATGCACTCAGTTTTGACATCGATAAGACTCCAAACGGCTTATTGCAAAGCAAAAACACGAAAAAAAAAATCGAAAAAATTGGTTCTGAAAGCAATTTGATGCGCCCGATTTGATGTTTATTATGTGCATGGGTCACGGTAGAATGCTACAGTTTATGTAGTTATAGAATGGAATGACTGTAAGGCATTGTAATTAAAAAAAGAAACATGAAAAAAATTGATAATTGACCCATATGAATCATACTTTATTGCTTACTCTACATATTTCCTTAAACACTATAGAGTACTAATTTTTATTGCAATTATTTAGTGAAAGTAGGCAATAGCAGTAGTAAAGTATAAAGATGTAATCGAATTAGAAGACAACGAATTAACTGCGCAATTTTATCGTAGAATTAATGCAGTGCTATAATGTCGTTTCGGTTAACAGTTGCCTACGAGGGTACCGTCTACCTGCACATATTATAATTGTGTAACATACAAACCGCATAAGCACAAAATGATAAATGTAATTTAAAACATTAAAAATAGAACAGAAACAAAAATCAGTAGGTACATAATAATACATTAAAATTGTACTGTATTGACAAAATCTATGCGGACAGTCACTCTAGACATAGTGCATCTCTTTAACATTATAATTAGTAATAAAAACAAGTATTTTAAGTACTTAAAAAGTTTATTATTTACTTGTGTGCGGATAGCGATTATCTTGCAAAATTTCAGAAGGGCTCCTGCCTATTACACAGATCACAATAAACATTGTATAATATTCATCTCAAACCTAAGATTTAAATAGCTAAGGCTTGTATAAACCAGGATTAAAACACATAAAATACGTAAAAAAACATGAAAACATTAAAATCTACGTTAACTAATTTAGTACTTTTTTAGCATGTTAACTTAAGCAAGCATTAGACAAGCATTCCAATAAAATATACTTGATATAAACATAAATTCATTAAAAAAATCTTTTACATTATAAAACAATTAATGCGTTTTGCAAGTCTGCAAAAAATTATAATTAAACCATAAACCATACATGACTGCATGTCTGTACGCTTTGAATAAATACAAATGCAGCTTTCACTGAACAAGTAGTCACTATTATATTTGTCGTTGTCCTACTATGATGGCACGTCGACAAGGTAATCATAACACAGGGTTCTCGACCTGGTAATTCTGCCACTAGGATGGTGACATACCAGTTGCAGTTGAGGAATCAACACATATTTTTGTGGTTATATGTGGCGATGCACACAGGATGATTGATAATATGTTGGGATGTACTTTCAGTACAGATTAAGAATCTGAAAATAATAAAAAGTTCCTATAAATATTTGCCCAAAAACTCTTTGTTACCGGGCAAGTTGCAGTCTATAGAAGTGGGAACAGTATTACCTCTTCCATAGATTTAATTTCATAAGCAGCTTTTATGGACACATGTTTATAGAATTTACTCTCAAAGTTTTGTGTAAACTATTCTATTCTATCGTATTAAGAAAACACTTATTAGACCTTCATGGCAATTTAATTTTTGAAAAGCATGATATTATCTCGAAAATTGTTAGATTTAGAAATTTTCAACATGAAAACATGTTTTTGGGCAATTTTGTATGGAGAATAAGATTTTTCAAAAAAATGCTAAAATCTAAAATATGTAGAACATAATTACGTGACCCCCCCCGTACGAGACACCTCTGGTGTTCTTATTCAAACCAAAATTATTTCAAATATATGAATAACTAATTACGTGAATAATGCTCACATATGAAATTTTAAAATTTGAGTGCAATTACTGCAAAAGTTATCTACAAAAAGTGATTAGCCTGGTTTATTTTCAAGAAACTGTAACCCTATAATGAAGGGTTTTCAGGCCCATGTTTATGAGAATTCTTTCGATTATATTTAGATTCTGAATCTATCCTGAAAATTCGTTCCACATGTTATGAATCACACTGTATACCATTACTTTGGCAAACGAAAATTGTGCAGACTTCATTTAAATGAAGTAAAGGGGCTCTTTTAACTTTTCCTTTATTCGTGTTGTTATGAATCCTAAAAAATATTGCAATCATTATGAGAAACATAATTAAATAGATATACCTAACTATTTAGAAATTGTAGAGTATGCTAAATTGTAGTTAATTTAGCATTAGTGTAATTTTAAATTAAACCAGCTTTTTCCATTGTAACATGTAGCTGCCTACTAAAATACAAAGGATGTTGATTGTTTAAATTACAGCAAAAGGAAATTTTTATATGCTGTGATTATTATCAACAGTGATCGGAAGTACAATTCTTTTAACTGCCTGAAAATAATTAATTTAAGTATTTCTCAACTTCTTAATTGTGTTTTTACTAGTTAATTGTTATTCTACATACATATTTGATTAAAATTAAAACAGTACTTACTCTTCTTTAATTTTCTGCTGGTAGTCTGTCTTTTAACTAAGCTGAAGCTTCTACTAAATTGAGTTTTGTGAATTACATTGGTGTGTTAATTAATAAATCACCGAAGTATGCTTTTATTCGTTATTATTTTACTTTTTGAACGAATCGAATTGTCTCGTCAACTGTCAGAACATTTCAGGAGGGTAAGGTTAAAATTCACGGGCGCTGTCAAAGCGATGTACCTTCACTGCTGCCCTCTCGCGGCAATACATTTGTGGGTCCCTCGCAAAACAATGTAAATATTAAAAAGTGAAAACACCAATATATATATATATTAGCTATCCATGCATCTTGGCTGTAACCATTGATTAGAAATCGAGATATAAGTTTGTATCTATAATTTATTAACACTCTGTATAATAGATTTTTATAAATATTTACTCATCCCCAACTTTTAAGTTTAATTTTATTAATTGTAGGAAAAATGGGGTATGTACCTAGTTTCGTTTACGTCCGTCCGTCATAATTAAGTACTAAAACCTTTAAAAAAAATAGCCACCTACGAGTATTGCAACTGTATGCTGTCATAGTGAACATAAACTATACGAATTGTCCGAATTATTACAAAAAAATAGTGGTATTTTTCAATTTTTAGAAAAGTTTTCTTTCAGTCGTTTATTATATTAGTAACAAAATCACTAGTTTTGGTAAAATTTCTTTCCTGGCAACTCTGCAGTAATAGTACATTAAAGCACAAGTTTTATAAGACTGATTTTAGAGCACGCGTTCAAGTTTAGAAAACGAGCCGCTTGCGGCGAGTTTTCTAAAGGACAAGTGCGCTAAAATGTCTTATAAAACGTATATTTTATACTATTTTTTATATTTTGCGCTTTTTATGCCCTTTTTGTGCCTTTTTGAATAAAAACTTCCAGTTCTAAAATGGGGATTTTCAACCGAGCTATAAACGCACGCGTTTACGTGCTTTAATAGCTTTCTTAAAGACGCAAAATAGAAAAAGAATTATTAAAAACTAGTTATGACGTCATCTTCCGTTATGTGATATTCAAAAATATTTTGTCTTGTAATTATAAAAAATATCTCGTAACTGTAATAGTGTGTATAACCATTCAAATAAGTAAAATTATTTTTTAAATTTTATATTTATATACATTTATATCTTTCAATTTCATTAGTAAGTTAGCTTAAAATATATAATAAAAATTGCCTGGTTATAAGCGCTAAAACCATCCCACGTGTGTGGTTGATTTCTGAACTAAATTCAAATGTCACGTTTGATGAGTGAAAGTTAACCTATCAAGGTTAAATATTTTTATTTTAAATTTTCTTTAACACGTTTACAAATACCAAATAAACCGCATTTCACCTGCAACATTCTCTTCCTGTAGCAGGGAGATATGGGTGCCTCGAAAAAGGTATGGCGCTATTATAGTCTTTTATGGAAGTAGATTTTTTTGTATATCTTGATTATTTAAAAGATAAATTTTAAGCCAAATATCTTTTGATAAGATTTTATTAAAATAAAAGAAATACGTATTTAAAAAAATACCTTTAACTTAAAAGATTAGCATTATCAGTTAAGTAATTCAAAATGTCCTATTCAGTATGTCTTAATAATTATGATTTAAAAACTGAGGTAGAAGCATTTTGCTTTGGATAATTTTGTAAATGTTTCTTCCTTACAATCATTTTTTAAATTATGTTTCAGGTACCTAATCCTGGGTCTTACTTATATGACCCGGCTCTGTTGGAAGGACTCGACTGGACTTCTCTAAAAAACTGTTTGTCCCCGCCTATCACTAATACTGAACCCGGTGAACAATGGCTTGTGGTAAGGCCACTGCAACTTGAAGATTACGATAAAGGATTTTTGACTTTGCTTTCACAACTAACAGCTGTTGGTAATGTTAGTCGTACAACATTTGAACGTAAGTATTTAATATCTTTTTCTAAATAAGCATTTTAGAGGGCTGGAGTATTAATTTTTGAATACATAACACAATATATTGACCTGCATAGAAAAGATTAAATTATTGCCTATCATACTGGAAACAAAATTTTAATAGATAGAAGATTCTAAAAGTTAGATTTGTGTTAAGAAGAGTGATGTAATAAATAGTATTTTAATTAAGAATTAGATTTATGTGATTGAGTAGTTATGGGACTGTAACTATTAACATTTCAGAACAAAAAACAGGCTAAACTTCTACTTAATCTTTATTTACATTAGTCTACAATGTAGAGTAATGTAAATGTAGACTACATGTTTCAGCGCTAAAGTCACTGCAGTATTTTATTAACAACTACATAAAATGAAACACAGTTTTTTATTATTAATAATTCATTTGCCCTTATTACTAGTAAATTAGTATAAATATTCGAAAAAATTGGAAAAATTGAGAAAGAATAAAATATTCTATTTTTATATATAGTTCATAATTTTTTAGGGAAATTTGAAAAATAAATAAACGAGATATAATAGAAAAATGGGTTTAATGTATTATCGTTTCTTAAAACAACTCTAAATGCCATTGAATGGCTTTTCTACATACCTATAGTTATTTAAAAAAATGATTTAAAAAAACAACGAAACAGGCATGTTTGTTGTTAAAAAATAACCAATATTGCTTTAACAATGGCATTGCTTTCTACTTTTTTATTGAAATATTTGGTTCATTAACATATCAAGGTTTTTATTGGAAAAGTTACTTGCTACTGACATTTAACATTCTTTCTTCGTATTTTTATTGCATTCCTTAATAATTTTGTTTACACCATAATTTGACATTAATAACACTGGGGAACAATTTTTAACACAATTTCTGTTGAGTTCGATTTCTCAGCTGTTTTAAAGTTAAATAGGCATGCTGATTTCAAAACTGTAGTTAGTTTTCTTCTATCACGTCAAGTTTTTTTTCTACAGCTTATCTTAATGTGACCACTCTCCGGTGGATCGAGCCTGGATCATAGGAAGCACTAGTGCTCTCCTATTGGCTGAAGTAAACCATCCTCGATTGGGGAGGGGTAAATGACGCCGTAGGAGTCCAGCAACAAATTCATACTTGTCTAGGCTATTCAATTACACCTGAGATAGTGTAGTACGACGTTTAGTTTTAGTTTTTTATTTACATATGTAAATTTCCTTTAGATCATGTTTGCATCTGCTATTTCGCGTCGTAAGTGCTTAAACAGCCTCGATTCGTTATGTTATATATGTGGCAGTTTCACCATTCCCAGTCAATGGACAAACATCAGCGCATTTGTCAGGCAAGCCTATTTTGCATATTTTAAAGTGAAAATTGGATATCAAGATAAATCTTGGGCCCCTCACAAGGTGTGCAAGCAGTGTGTCGAGAGTTTACGGATGTGGACGAAGGGAACACGTGATAAATTGCCATTTGGTATACCTATCATTTGGCTAGAGCCCAGAGATCATTCTAGTGACTGTTACTTTTGTATAGTGAAAACGTCAGGATGCAACAAGAAAAACAAATGTAAAATAGAGTATCCTAGTTTACCATCAGCTATACGCCCAGTGCCTCATTCAGCTGAAATCCCAGTGCCAGTTTTCAAAGAATTACCCTCTTTCGATATACAGGAATACGAGTATGGTGAAGATCGAAGTGATACCAACGACGAAGATTTTGAAATTGAAGATGACTCCGTTCGTAAGGGATTATTTGATCAGTATGAGTTGAATGATTTGACACGAGATTTGGGACTATCCAAAAAGGCTTCAGAACTCCTAGCATCAAGACTGCACGAGAAAAACTTGCTTAAAAAAGGAGCTAAGGTATCCTACTTTCGATCAGTTTGTTTGCGTGAAGAATATGAAAACATAAAGAGTCATTGATTTGTTGCAATATCACATGCACAAATGGATCATCTGTGTTGACCTTAAAACGGTCTGCTTACTTCTTGGCCAGCAACGCGGATACACCAAGTATCTGAAGTATCCCTGTTTTTTATGTATGTGGGACAGCAGAGCTCGTGAGAAGCATTGGGTACAGTCGAATTGGCCGCCAAGATCTGACCTCAAACCTGGTGATCTAAACATTCTACATCAGCCACTTGTCGACAGAAAGTACATTATTCCACCTCTGCATATTAAACTGGGTCTCATGAAGCAATTTGTTAAAGCTTTGCCAACTGAAGGAGACTTTTCCAAGTATCTGTATTCGGCATTTCCGTTTGGTAATAGAACGTTACTACTTGTATGAACACAATTTGACTTACAGTAACTATATATAGCCTTTGTATGAATAAAGTTATTCTCTGTGAACAGTATATTTAGCAATTTTCTCCTTTATTTTCCTTTTTATGCACATTTTGTATGACTTTTGGGACAAAGAGAGGGTATCCTATAGCTTAAAAGGTTGATGTGATAGACAAAAACTGGGGTAATTTTTGGATTCAGGTGCCAAAAGTTAGTCAAAAACAGGTGTCAGATCTAAGTCAACGAAATTTGTGTTCCCCAGTGTAATCAGTTTTATTTTTATTTCAAACTAAAACCTAATGAATACTATTTAAGAAAATTTATTGATGATGTGAGGCTAGCAAAGTATTCAATTTTGTTTTTGAGATTTTATGCTTTCATCACTCATTTTTACGGGGACGCTGCTTTGTATCCGCGGGTCGTGGTAGCCACGACAGTAAAATACTGAAATAAAATTTTAAAAATAATTTTGTCGATGTGCCCACTGTAATATTTAGCATAAAATGCCAATTGTCGATGTATCCACGGGTCGTGGTAGCCACGACAGTTAAATAAGAAAATAAAATTTTATTTAACTACTGTCGTTGTGCCCACTGCTAACGTTGTTGTATTTATTAAATGTACTTGCTGTCGATGTATCCACTTGCAACTTTTAGTTAAAATAGGCCTTTGGCGAATAGTCCACAGTGCGTCGTAACAACGCCAGTTTCTTGCTTTCTTTGTAATAAAATTATGTTTTCGAAGATTCTAATGTTGTGTTATATGTATAAATGGTTGCCTACATTTTTAATATACCAGCGAACCCCAAGAAACTATAATTATATGGGAATTTACTTTTTAGGTAATCGATACCTTAACTTTAACTTAACCTAATGCTACCTGCGTCAAGCGGAGATACTTATTACTTTATTTAAGTTATTTTATTATGTGTACTAATCTCTTCTTATTTACAAAAATTTCTTATTATTGTAAAATCAGTTAACGAACAAAATGAGGTTTGACGTAGCACACGGTGCGGTGGCAGGCTCGCAAGTTGTATTTTAAAAGCGGCTAAATTTGTCTCCTGTAAATGAAGATTTTGAATCTAAGAAAAAAGTTTTGATAACGAACCTGCTGAAAATGTCATAAAAAATCCTTCGATAAAAAATAGATAAAATGTTGTAAAAAAAGCCGACCAATGCATTTTAATTATTTGTTTTAGCATTGGTAGTCTTAGCTTGTCCGTTGCTTGGGGTCCTTCCTGGAATTGTTTTTTTAAAAGAGTGTATAGCAGAATAAAATAACCGTTTATATCCATACGTTGTCGGTCGAAAATTTAGGGGGTTTGTTAAGAAATCCATTAGTTAGAATTATCTGTTTGCGTGCAGTTTGAATACACCGGAAGTTTAGGCGGTTCTTTTTTCGTATTTGGGTTTAATTAACCACATAAAAACATGTTTTTTCGTTTTAAATAAAAAAAAACGTTTCTTTTCAACCCCGTTAACGATTAACTAACTAATCATTGGTTCATGTTAATCAATAATCAAATATTTAACTGCTGGCTAAAAAGTTTAGTAAAACCGGACGTAAGTGTACCATCTTGCAAATTAATTAACCCGCAAAATTTTAGAAAAACCATGTGACATGTGTTTTGGCAATATTTTCTTTGTTGAACACAGTTTGATGTTTTTACCTACAGTTCTCCTACAACTTTTCATAAACATAAATAAATTTTATGTACTTTCTGGGAATTTTCAAAACTATTGGTTTTATAACTTGCAGAACAGATGTTTGGGGATTCTCACGCCGCGCAGTAAACACAATAGACGCAGTAGGCAGTAAAGACCGGCGGCGGCACCTGATTGCGAGTGATGTAATGCCGCTTTTCTAAGTACCCACTACCTGTTGGCATAGAAATATAATTTCACAGATAATTTGTTTAAAATATTTATAAAATACCAAAATCGTTGCAAATCTTTATATTGCAATGATATGCTTGGTCTTGTGATTACTAGAATACAATCCCTAAACTGTCTGCAATTCACGCAATTAAATTTAAACTTGCTATGAGACTCTTTTAACTTTCTCAGGGTCGTTATTTTGCTTGCAAAATAAATTGTTTAAATTAATTTTTAAATAGAAATAAACACACAAAGATATCAACTTTACAAAATAATAATTGTATTAAATAACTCAATTTCTAAATGTGGTTTCCGAAATATCAATAAATTTTACTAACTAATATCGTCTTTTTTTTAACAAATAAACACTTATCTTAGCGTCTTCTTATTCCTCGCTCTAGCAAAACGCTCTGCTGGCCTCTCGAGCAACAACAAATAACCTCTCTTACTCTGAATCTTCTTCTTGTGCTTTTTATATTATTACCAATTTGGTTTTACTACCATCACCAACGTACAAACTTCCTCGATCACCTTTTATTTATAATTCTTCTGGTTTTATATATAATTCGTTGTTACTTCTTTGTATTTTTCACTTTTATTCTCGCTATTACTTTTATATAACTTTTAGACCCGTTTTTCCTCTTTTCTTCTTCCAGAGGATCTCAATTCTGTGTATTTATTTACACCAACGAGCCGTAACTAATTAAACAAATTTTTTTTTATATCTTTTTTCTTCCTCCTTTGATTTTCATTTTTATTACAAACAACTAAATCTCATGTCCATCAGTATCCTTTTGAATTCGTTTGTCATTTTGACACTGACATCCTAACTGACATTTATCGACGCACAAATCAAGTAACTCTAAAACTTTTTATAAACTAAACCTTTTTAACAATTCTAAATTAAATTATAAATACAATTAACATAAATAGTCTTTGTATCAATCTGTTGTGTTTGTCTTTTCTTTCAGGACCATACGAAAAATAACAATTATTAGAATTTATAACAGGAATTCTAGCAAAAATACGCGACCCTGAGCTTATAAGTCAGAACATTAAAATCTTACAAGTCTTC
Source organism: Ctenicera cuprea (assembly GCA_958336395.1). Taxonomy (NCBI): domain Eukaryota; kingdom Metazoa; phylum Arthropoda; class Insecta; order Coleoptera; family Elateridae; genus Ctenicera; species Ctenicera cuprea. Next base: position 27,169,878 of record OY284486.1, read on the forward strand.
ATAAATCTCCAAATGTAAACTGAACTGCAACAAACAATCCAAAAATTGCCTTCCATCAACCACAATACCCCAGTCAAATCAAACACCTCTAAATATCATAGCAATATCTTTCTTTTAATTTGATAGCTACTAATTCTAAAACTCGGTAGCTGCAAGGAACAAATTATACAAATCACTGCATGTTCACTTGTTCAGGTACTGGTATTATTCGAATAAAGTGGGCAAGTAATAAAAAAATTTTTACTTAAAGCTGCTTATCTACCTAGACCAAGGCTCAGTTCCCCCAGTCTAGGTGCCTTTATTGTATTTCTAGAAAAAACATAATGGCCGGGGAATTTCCAGGAAAGTGGAGACCTCCGACCTGTTTCTTTTAAATAGTTTCATAAGGGGTTGACCTACAGAGTTTAGATTTTATAAGTGTCTTTCTATATTTAAGAGTAACAAAAATCATAAGTTTGAATGATTAGTTAGCTAATCATAGCTTTGACAAACCTTATGTGTAACTGAACGTTAAACTATTTTAAAGTAAATTAATGAAAAAAGGCGGTGAGGCACCAACGCTGGACTTTCCCATACTTTAAATAATAACAGTATATGTGCGTAGAACAACACTTAAGTAACTTTCAACGCTACATTTGAACTCGACCCCAGCAAATCTTATGAGAGCAAGTGAGAAAACATTATGCGCGCTATGACTTATACGAGAGAGATACGAAAACATTGTCACGGGATAACATAATTGTTTATAACTTATTTATTGTTAGAGCTACGAAGTCGGTTACATTAGCAAAGTATTACGGTTTTTTACGTAGATTACGATGCTGCAAGTTAAAAAAATTCACCGTATGTTAGTTTCTAAAAAAACAATTTATATAGACAACCCTACGATGTCGCATCCCGCACAAGAATAGTAAAAACGCAAACCGCCCGCCCTACAGCTAATTAGTTGCGTTTTGGATTTCGGACTAAAAGTCGATATAAATGGTTTAATTAAAGTTATCAATAATATGCAAAGAATAAAAAATATATTTTTTAACTAGACCTAATTGATAGGCGTAGTTAAAATTACGTAAATGCCGGAAAACGCGTTGTTGATATTAAAAATGTATCTTATTTTTTCTTAATTTTTCAAATCGTTTAAAATTTTTGCGGATTCTAATAAAGTACTTTAAATAGTCTATCAAACTGATAAAAGTTTAAAACAATCTGCGTTTGCGTTTAAAAATAAATAATTAATGAATTTATGTTTTTTAAAACTTCCGGGAGCCGTCAGAGTAAAATTTAGGAGATTAGTAAAAAACAAGTCTGTATTTCACTGCAAGTTCGGCTTAAAAAGTTATAAAAATTGTGTGGGCAGTATTTGAAAAATATTTTCATGAAAATCTTTTTGGGTTCAAGAAATTTAATTTAGTTTGTCGTATTTTACGTACAAATGGCTCTCAAACAAGTTTTAGCTGATCCCGATCAGACAACTACTTTTTAAATGAATGGGCGTTAAAATCGAGATTTTCAAAAATAAAAAGAAAAGTTCTTTCATTCATAACTTCGGAAATCTAGAATTCTCTGAAGGGGGTCCAAAACTTAGTTTTTATTTAATATCACAGTAACCCATAAAGATAAATTTAATTCAATATAATCGCACTCGTCCCCACACTCTTCTTGGAGTTGTAGTCCCTGTAGGAAGCATTTTCGGAACTATGATTATAAGAACTTTTTTTTTGCATTGAATAGGCACAAAGTTTTTGACAGAAATTTTTTTAAACAGGTAGTTTTGCGAAAGAATAATACCTTAAAAATATTTGATAATTATCACATTGCATTGTATTGTTGTAGGGCAGTATTGGGCTATGCAAAAAGCTGGTGGTTACTATGTAACCGTTATTGAAGATACTAGAAAAAGAAGTATCATTGGAGCAGCAACACTTGCTACCGAATTTAAATTCATACACGATGGAGGTATTAGAGGAAGGCTCGAAGATGTTGTTGTTAACAACACCTACAGGGGAAAGCAACTGGGAAAACTGTAAGTTAATTTTCTACTCAAGTAATCTATATTAATTTCTGTTATTGCAACTAATTTTCATTTTACATTGTAGAATTGTCCTGACAGTAACTCTATTGGCCAAGAAATTGAATTGTTATAAAATGTCTCTGGATTGTAAAGATCCTCTTATACCTTTTTACAAGTCGATAGGGTACAAGTTGGAGCCAGGAAATGCCAACTCTATGGTTATTCGGTATGACGCAGCACCATCCTGACAATTAGCAGTCAACACTTCCAACCCTAAATCCAAATTGTAAGTGTCCTTATGGCACTACTTTGTAGCCCTTTGTATTCATATCCGTAAGTCTACGGATCTAGGCAATTTATGAATAGATTCAATTTAAAAGGAAATCTTATTTATCGATACATGTAAGTTATAGATATATTGCATAATTTGTCTTTTTTTTTAATATAATGACTGGCAACTTTTAAAATGCAGAAGTTGGCAGACATTTTAATTTTAATACAATTACCCTACTTAGAGTGTCAGGCTTGGAGGTACTCTGCCAAAGGCTAGTGGGTTTAAATCTCGCTCGTTATATTTCCCAGAGCATTTGTAAGCAAGTGTTTATCTAAGGTAAGGCATGTTAGATGGGGGCATATGATGGTCATAGTTGAAGCATTCATAAGCAGCCACAAACAGAAATTACCCTAAAGTAAGAAATTTGCATAAAGTAAATATTAAAAGTTTTTTATCGTGAATAATTGTGAAAAAAGAAGATTATGCATATATTGACAAAAAGGACATGTTTGTAGCACTGATTAAAAATTAGTTAGTTGCAATAATTTGTTGAATTTATGTGTTCTGTTTAAGTAATATGATTTACAATTTAGTGGAATTAGTAGAGAAAGCACTTGTAATGAATTTAATTCACATTTTTAGTTAGTAAATTATTTTTATTATTTACTACAGTACTTAACTTGATATCAAACAGCATACAAAAGCTTTGGGGAAAGTGTTGAAATGATTCAGCATGTTGACCTTATTAATAAGTTTTATTACTTCAAATTCTATTTATTTTTTAATTCTTCATCTTTTTCAACTGTTAATATTTAAGAAATGTGTACCATTATTTTTCTGTTTTATTATTTGTTGCTTTATTATTTTAAAGCTACATAAGCACAAAGGGTTATGCAAAATGATTTCTTGCATTTAAATTTAAAATACATGCAAGAAAGCATTTTTAAGTTTGGATTTTCTGTTAGTTGTGTTGACAGGGAACGGGCGCTTCAGAAACGCCATTACTGTACTTAAAAACGCATCAGTTCACTTAGCATGTTAAATACATTTTCTTTGCCATGCTTTATTTTTGTGTGCAATCGTGTATATATTCTGCCTTGTCCTTGTCAAGCAAGTGAATTATGTAATAAATTATACTATTATAGATGTGTTTTTTTTACTGTAATGTATTTTACTTGAATTTCTGTCGTTTGGTTTTGTTATGAAAAGAGTTTTCCTCTGAAGCTTCGATAGACCACAAAACTTGACATACTTTCATGTTTTAAAGCGGTTTCTGTTTCTAATAACTAGTGTTTATCAGTGCAGTATCTGAATAGTAAAAAGCTGAAGTATACACTTTAAGTGGACTTTCCCATACTAGATATTAATACTTAGCGGGTATTTGCAAAAGTGTCAATTTTATTATTTTAATGTACACTGTACTGTAACGTGGCACAGTATGGTTTACTTAAAAATGGTGTTCAAATTTTTATTTAATGGTAATCCAACCTCGATCGTAAAAGGTAAAAAAAGTTGCTTGTATAGGAAATAGTCAGTATAAAAGTAAACATTGTAAATAATTTACAGTTACGACTGTATTTACTTCAACTCTTTACTGGAATCTTTAGATTTAACGCAAATTATAACTGAACCCACGCGAATTGAAGATAAGGAGTCCCTTCTCGACCTTATTGTAACATCTGATACCAATATGATCTTAGCATCAGGTGTCGGAGGTCAAAAGTTTGCAGATCACGAAACTATCTACTGCCAGCTTGCAATAGAAATTTTTAAAAATACTCCTTCATTTCGAACTGTGCGCTGCTATAATGATCTTCATGTGGATTTATTTTTAAGCGATATTCATCTAATCGCATGGCAAAATATATTTCATATGGAAGACATCGATGATAAAATTACATACTTAAGCACAAATATTTTGGAAGTAGTAAACAAACATGCGCCCATTAAAACCCTTAAAAATCATAAACGTAGAGCCCCATGGTTGACTGATAACACCAGACTTCTTATGCAGCTAAGAGATAATGCGTTATCTAAATTTAGGAAAAGTAAACAGCCTGCGCACTGGGTCTATTATAAATCATTACGCAATCTCACCACTAATACTATCAAGAGAGAGAAAAAAGCTTACCTAGAGTATAAATTTAGTACTGGTAAGTCCAAAGAAATTTGGAATGAATTAAAAAATTTAGACATTAAGTCACTTAAAAGTAAAACGAATAACTTACCTCTTCACCTTCGACATGCGGATGAAATAAATAACTTCTTTTTGGATAGTATACCTAACTTAAATCACGATCCATCTGAGACAATTGCATACTATAAAAACGAACATAAAATTGATTCTGAACCTTTCACATTTGCAAGTGTTGATTGTACTACAGTACAGCAATATATTAACGAAATTAAGAGTAACTCGTCGGGGTGGGATGGCTTAAATATTAAAATTATAAAACTTTGCTGTCCTACACTTCTGCCGTATATAACGCATATCATCAATTGCTGCTTGAGCTCTAATACATTTCCGACCGCATGGAAAAAAGCCGTTGTAGTACCCATTCCTAAAAATACAAATCCATTTGGCTATAACGACTTACGCCCTATTAGCATTCTTCCTACTTTATCAAAAATATTAGAAAAAATTATGAATTCACAATTAAGACGTTATCTAACTGAAACAAAAATAATCTCTGAAATGCAATCAGGATTCAGACCGGGCTATAGTTGTACAACTGCCTTATTAAAAGTCACAGATGATCTAATGTTGGCGACTGATCAGAATAAACTTTCTCTATTAGTGCTTCTGGATTTTAGTAAGGCTTTTGACACTATAAATCATGACATTTTACTATCTATCTTGCAATCTATAAATCTCACTCCTGCTGCAGTTACCCTTTTTCGTAGTTATCTCTCGGAACGTGTACAGTGTGTGAGATTGCCCAATGGCTTATCTCAGCTAAGACCTGTGTTTAGAGGTGTTCCACAGGGATCAATCCTGGGGCCCTTATTATTTATAATTTATACAAGTCGTTTTTATAAGTGTGTTGAAACGTGCTCCATTCATATGTATGCAGACGATACTCAATTGTATTACTCATTTCCAATCGAAAATTTACAGTTTGCTTTGAAAAATATTCAGGAAGATTTAAATTCTATAAACGACATTTCATTTAAACATTCATTGATAATCAACCCCACAAAGTCAAGTATACAGTTATTTGGTAACGCACAAAAGCTTCTGGGCATAAAGAATCTGGTGAATCTCAGCATCAATGATGTGGCGATCCCTATTAAAGACGAAGCTAGGAACTTAGGACTAGTTATTGATAACAGTTTCAGATACAAAACACAAGTTACAAAATACATAAAACAAGCCTATACTAATTTAAAGTTAATTTATCCCCACAGGCACTACCTTTCTCAAAAAATAAAGGCTTTACTGTGCGAATCTCTTGTTTTGTGTCATTTCTCGTATTGTTCGCAAATATACGGTCCTTGTATTACTAATTATTTTGCTCAACGCATACAAAGAGTTCAAAATTCATGTTTACGATTAATATTTGGAATTAGGAAATATGATCATATATCTCATAAATTATCGGAATTATCTTGGCTTAACATGCAAAACAGAAGGCTGCTGCATGCTGCCTGTCTCTATCATCGAATAATTTTAGAAAAAAGTCCGCTGTATTTATATAACAAAATTTCGTTTCGAACCGATGTACACAATTTAAATCTTAGGTTTAAAGGTGGCATTACTCCACCTTCTCATCGAACTAGTCTGTTTGAAGGTTCTTTTTCTTTTAATATTTATAAAGTGTACACCGAAATTCCTCAAAATATAAAAACTTATCCCAAATTGTTATTTAAGCTTCGGTACCGTCAAATGTTGTTTCATCGACAAATTACAAATTAGCTGAACTATTTACGTGTGTAGCTATACAGTCCCGCTGTGTTGGTTCAACTGCTCTTCGGCCTGCCTTTGCAGAATAATTTATTTTTTATTTTATTCTTTGTTTAGTTTAGTTTAGTTTTAATTTAGGCATTTATTATTTTTCGCCTTTTGTTTTATCCAAGGTTGCAGTGGAAGATCAAATGTAGCAGCTGCTACAGTTGAACTGCAACCTTGTGATTTTCTCATTCGTTTGCATGTTTTTTTTTATTATAGTTATTATAATTAATTATTTTTTGTTTTTTTTCTCTATTATGTATGTTAATTTTTGTCTCTGCGAATGTGGAAAATAAAGATAATTATTATTAAAGATAATTATTGTTTATAAACGGTATGTAAAATAAAGATTACTGATAGACAGTATGATATTAAACGATTATAGTAAACAACCAGCATGAAAAAAGAACTTGACCATTTACAAGATAATATTTGGTCTGGCAGGTAATTTTGTTTAAGGATACATATGAAAACAATAAACATGCACTTGCTTGCTGGGGATTGGAGAGGTTTTTATTTAATATTACTACTTTACCAGAGGGCAGCAGAGCTAGACAAAATTTAAGCCCTGCGATTAGCTGCATTATGTGCTGCTATCTACTAAATTATTATATATCTAGATATCAATCTTTGTTTATGTTATTTAATCAAATATTATAACACATAGTTTTTATTACATTTACATTAATTATGGGGTCAGCGGGTGGTCTAGTGGTTAGAGTCCCAACCTCTAGAACTAGACTCCCAACGGCAGTAGGTTCACATCCTCCGATTGTCGGAAAATTTTCTGAATAAGTTAAACCCGGCGTGTCCATGGGTGGTGTGTATGTTGGGTTGCATGTCTTTTGGGGTGGGGCATGTTAGACCGGTGAATAGCGCTGAGCCCAGTTAAGTGGGTGGGATGGGGATCATGGAGTCGTGCTCATGCACGGCCTCATAATTCGTTAAAAAAAAAACATTAATTATGACGCAACTTCTAACGATTGCACTTTACAAGCGCAAATACTTATAATAAACTCATTAATATTTACTCAATCACTTTCTACATCTAGTTTATCATCTGATATCCAACTTCTATTATTAAACGTTTCTGCAATAAACATATTTCCATGTAAATCAACAGTACATATACTAAATAATGTTTGCCTAAAAAAACTGTTACAGCAACTACTGTGTCTTCATAATATTATCATCATTTGTTCCACATATACTACTTCACGATATTTCACAATCTTCTCATATCTGTTACAAGCATATGCCCTCACTAACTGTGATATACAATACCAACACATTTATAACTTTTCTAATTCATAGTGTTCCCACGACAAACAATATCGACCTTCTATCAACACTTTTTCTCATTGTTCATACCACACCAATTCCTTCACTAACTTCCAACACATTGTTCCTCCCAGTTGTTCCACACACCACCATGTTCCGGTGGAGTGGTTCAGTTTTGTGAAATAATGCAGTTGTATAAATAATGTAGAAAGTTCATTACTAATGCTTCATGCACTTTACCATACACACAAACTTTGCTAACTCACATTTTTGAATTAAACTTTATATCAATCATCTTTCTATTCTTGGCCAATATAATGTTCTTCGTTGTTGCCCATTTTTAGTTATTTTCTTACATCTGCCGCAAAACTTTATATCTGGCAACGCTGCACAATTATTGACCAAAATGTTCGATCCGACAGCACTGCAATCATGAGACGCACATTAATTCACAGATGTACCACCAGAATTGCCCGAACAAAGTCTCACTGTTGATGGCTGTTCACCAACTCTAAAAAGTCACCGATAGATGTCTCTACTCATTCCGACACTTTACAGAAATTCCTAAGCTCTGCTACTCTACTTTTAAAAGCACAAGGTTTCTTTCATTACACTTCTAAACATTGTTAGGTATTTAAATGACTTTAATTTACTCAAACAAGTTGCAAACATAACACGAACTCGAACACAAGAATACTCAAAAATTATTACAAACAAATGAAAGCACCCAGTGTGTTTGCTTACAGACCACAGCACCATAGACAAGAGAGGGCTTCGTGTATGTTTTGTGAGAGAGGGCACAGGATATTAAAAACCACAGACTCTCGTGCTCTCGAAGCCGCGCAACTCTAATCCTACCTAGAGGGTGCTCACAAATTATTCACAACAAAATTACGATTAGAGTTCTATTCCGCCAGCACTTATTAGCAATTTAGGTAAATCAGAAATGTTTTATTGTTCCTTGTTTGATGATTGATGAAATTAATACATATTTCTCTATACTCGATGTATAAGAAACAACAAAAAATATATATCCCACTTTTCTTGGAAACACCCCTATAAAAAGTTTATTTGTAGCTCGTTTTTAAACGGTTTTATCCAAAGATTAGAGAGGGTTAAGATGGGAAACGTCGGTAAGAAGTGTGTGGCCAATACCGACCACAAGTTGGAGACATTTTTAAACATCTGAGATACTAGATGGCGTAGCAGACAGTTACTGGAAGCCGCCAAATTTAAATTTTCAGATGCATGTTGGCGGCAAATTTAAAATTTCCAATATCGAATCTAGGCACATAAAAGTAAAAAAATGCAAAATACGAATCTAGTAACTAAACTGAAATACAAAATACATTAACATAGGAAAGTTTTATTAAAATCCATATACAAGTAAAGCACATAGCTTATTCCAAAGATTACCTCCCTAATCTTTGGCTTATTCGCGTGAAATATTTTTCAATTTTTGATTTTTAGTGTACACCTTTTTTTCCTTGTTTCGATTTTCTAACCGCACTGCCCAGTGACATCTCATTTTTATAAATAACAATAAAAACGAATCTGGTTTTAGTAGTTTTCTGGAATATGTGGACTTGAGTTGTTCAGGTAAAAAATGATCACAACAAACCCTGTAGCTTTTCTTTAAATACGAATCGGCCACCAACAGATCACTGCGTCCACTAAATTGAACCCATTTTTTAGCCCTGTAAACATCACCAAATTTAATAATATATCATAAAAACACATTGAAGTTTTTACTTACGCTTCCGCACTTTTTTGAAGGGTAAAAAATGCTTTTTGATGCTCCTTTTTGTTATTGTTACAGTCATTGACAATGCAGTAGGAACCGTGACTCATGGTTAGCAATAAAAATTGCTGTTTAAAAACACTCAAAAACGGAAATCGAATTAACAATTCACACAACTTCAACAAACACTACAGCAATATGCTTTATGCTAATAACGAAATCAAATAATAAACCGGCGTGCGCCAACCAAACAGTAAACACACATATTTGACGTTTAGCACATTTTTAGAATATTAGATTTCTACTTTCTGTTGTTACCGATCTCTTTGCACGATTACATCTGAAGCAATAGATGGCGCCACTTTAGATCTAGTCGCTGCGTTTCCCATCTTAACCCTCCCTAATCTTTGGTTTTATCCTCGTAATGCAGTTTGTTCCACTTGTTCAATCGCATCACAGGCAGATCGAGTTAAAATAATCAACCTGTCATGGTATCAGTTTTCATGTTTTCAAATTATTAAAATAAAATAAAATAAATAAAAGGAATGCGTCGAACCTACCAAATACGATTTCAGTTAACGGTTGCTAAAAATTGTGCTTACTGCGTATGCAGCTAAAAAATCCAAAATAAAACCTTGCAATTTTCTAGATTTTAAAACACACAGAAAAACACTAGGTTTTTAATATTGTACCCACCTCAACAAAGAAAACAAAAAACCCCATAAAAACCACCAAAAAAATCCCACTGTTTTTTTTAATTGTACCTACCCAAAAAACAGACTGGGTTTTTTAAATAGGCCCTAGTAATTGCCAACCCTGTATAGACTAATAGGACTTCGATCGTTATCAACAAAATAAACAAAAGAAGTAAGGAGCGTAGCCCATGGGTCCCACTAGTTCTGTCTAATATCTAATACGTCTTAACTATGTTGTAAATCGAACCACTGCGAAACCATTAAATTGTGTAATTTAGCGTTGTTTCCATTATTAGTAGAACCCTGCAAAATCGAAACTTCTATCATTAGAGTAAAAAGCTATTGCTCAATTGCCCCGTTTGCTTATGCTAAAAAACGTCACGGCATATATTCAGAGAACACGCATGATCGGAAATCAAATATTGCAAAGTCTATAGATACCTAACTATAATAAATATCTAATAATGTCAATATTGTATCTGATTACCTAGTAAACGAAACAAAATATTTGACCAAATTGATAGATCAGCAAACGAAACGATCATAGGAATAAAACATCCTCATCGACAATATATTCTGATAAAAACGTGGAGTTGTAGAAGTATTTTTTCTGTAAATTTGAGGGTAAACACAGCGATTCGATCGTAAACGCAACTAAAAGTAAAGTGATATTCTGTTTGATATTTATTTAGACAATACCAATAATCCTACCTTTTTAATGTTTGTCAAACACATTAACATTATTTATGTCGTATGTCTAATACATCTAGCAAAATGCCATCAAATAGCTGAAAGCTTAAAAGGTATTTCATAAGTTTGCACAGCAATAGAACGTGGATCAAATAAAAACAAAGAAAAACATAATTAAATATAACTGTGCAATACACATTTCCTTTGATGCCTGCACGTATAAATAATGACATATTGTAAAGAGACAGGCACATTTAATATCTAGTCCGACTCTAAGTACATTAGTGTAATAACATGATAACCTCCGCGTTTTTAAACTTATTAATCAATACAATAATAGAAGAGTATTTTAAAACTTCTCGCTGCATATTTCTTTTTTCAGAAAACTATGATAATTTTCAATATAAAGGAAATATGACTGTAGTAAACTTCAAAATTATTAACACAACCATAGATGAAAACCTCATTTTTCGAAGTTATGGTTGCCAAGACATCCTGATACAACATTCAAATTCCTCACTCATTCTCAATCAGATCGAAAACAACATTAAGCTTCATGACGACAGATTCAATTTTAGAAAGTATTTAATTATGCCAACTCTGCAAGTTTCAGTAAATTTAACTGAGATATTTAATTTAGCTGCATTGCAATATATTGTTAACCTACTTGTTGTAATTCCTGAAGATTTCAACTCAATTACAGAATGTGGTTCAAAATTCAATTTGCTGTGCGAACCTCACCTAAATTTTAAACTAATAACTCATATGTATGTTGGTGAAAATAATAATAACCATCCTGACGTTTTGGATAAATGGTTTTCCAAAAATCAGAGTTTTTTGTATGGAAACAATTTATATCCAGATAAAATTATGAACCAACAAGGAAGATTTCTGAGATGTGCTACTTTCAATTATAAACCATATAGTATTATTGGTAAGTTTTTGTTATTAAAACTGATTTAACTTTAAACATTTTTTACTGTCCTATACTTTCAGTATAGAGAATTGCTGATGACATGAACATTTCAAGTTCAAAATTTTGAGGAAATATATGTTTTGGACCGTCTTGTACTCAAAAAAATGATTTAGAAAAAATGTCTATTTGTGCGTGTGTGAGAGTGTCGGTGTTGATGACGCCGCATAAAACTCCGTAACTGGTGGTCTGATTTCGAAGAGTTCCGAAATTTATCACATATAAGTTTTTAAAAAGTTCGAAGCCGGAAGCGAAAGTTACTAGTTAAATATGTTATTTTAGAGATCGGGATAGGCTACTATTTGGTTGGTATTCCAGTTCTGTATGATTTTTTGAAAATCAAAAATTCACATCCCTTTATTTGATATATGGGGGCGATAAAACATTTTGTTCAAGCTCGATTGCTTATCAGTAGTAGTAGAATAAAATTCACAAATTAATTTTCAAATGCAGCAATATTTAGAGGTTAATTTTTTCCCTCCCATTCAAAGTTTTTCCGTTTTTTGGTTTTCTTTGGTCTGTAACGCGTTTTTGTTACGTGGTCGGTGTTGCGTTGGGGTTATACGTTGGCTGATGCGTACAACTTTGGTGAAATGCTCGGGCGCCAGATTTTTGCTCATAAAATGTTACTAAGCAAACCAACTAAAGCAGTAAACCATATATTGTTGAAATAAAGCAAAAAGTTATGTACAGGAATTATTTTCAACAGTAATAATTATACTAAAAGCGCAAGGTATTGTAAGCCAAGCAAAGCAAAAATATATACAAAAGTAACATACAGAAGCAATACGGGGCAAGCAAAAATACGGAATCGGTACGATAACAAATGCGGTGGCAATACGGTAGCAGATAAAATACGGTAGCAAATAAGCTACGGAACCCTACGGTAGCAGATAACCAACCAACCAGTAATGAGATGTTCTGGTACAAACGTAACTGAATTTTAAAATCAACTATTAAGACAGGTATAGCGGACAAACGGGATTGTGACAAATACATATAAAAGGAAGAAAAGTACTGCCTAGTGTCTAACTACCGCGAAAGTCAGAAACCAAGAGAAGAAATCTGCCTTGTGACAAACGGCCGCGACAGATCAGCAGAAAAAAGAGAGAGTTGAGCCGTAAGTTTTTGATCTCTCAGAATCTCACATGAGGGATTTCTGTGACTTTGTCAACAAGATCAAAAGCTTACGGCTGTGTGAAGGAGACATTCTAGTCAGTTTTGACGTTGTCTCCCTTTTCATAAAAGTACCGGTAGATGGTGTGCTAGAGATCCTAAGAGATAAACTACCTACAGATCCAATTCAATTAGTCAAAATATGTTTAAAAAAAACATTTTTTCTGTTGAAATGGCAACTTGTATGAACAGGTTGAAGGAACGGGTATGGGTTCATAGCTATCATCTGTTATTTCAAACATATATATGGAAGACTTTGAAATTAAAGCTTTGGCAGCAGCTGATCTTAAAGCTAAATCTTGGTTTAGATATGTAGACTATATTATCGTCATTTGGTCTCACGGACGCCAAACACCAGAACAATTTCTAGAACACTTAAAGTCAATTCATAATAATATCTAGTTCACAATGACAGTGGAGGAAAATGGCAGTATTCTATTCTTAGACGTACATGTTACACGTAAACCAAATGCTAGCAGGTGGCACGCAGTTTACAGAAAGAAAACACATACAGACAGGTATTTAAATGCAAACTTGCATCACCGCCCGATGCAGATAGTCACTGTGATAAAAACTCTAACAACCAGAGCAGTCCGAATCTCAGATGCAGAACACCTACGCTAGAGAAAACTCATCTCTTGATGTCGTTACAACAAAACGGTTATACAACCACAGAAATTCACAGAGAAATCAGCAATGCGGAAGAGCTTAGGGCTAAGGAGGAACTGGCACCTTCAGAAGGCTTAGCTTTTTTAGCTTACAGTATAGGCATTACTGATAAGATAGAACATGTTCTTAGAAGGTACTGTAATGTTGGGTTGGTAGGTGTATAATAAAACGATATTTTGCGGTAGAACTTTTTAATGTGTTAGCTTTACAGAATATCTTTTATGAATAGTTTTATATTAATGTAAATAGCAACCAAGTCGCTAAGTTACAATACAATTGACCAACGCTGCTACATTAGTACCCCCCCCCCTTTGCAGAAGAAAAAAAGCTACGCACCAAACGTGAAGCGCATGCTATCTTAGCTACAAAAACTTCTGATCTTTTTTAAAAACAATACAAGTAACGTAACTAATTGAACATTATAGAAAATTAAATTAGCTTGAAGTTGCTTCTAGTTTTTTCAGGTGTGTGTCCAATTCTTGAGGTTCTAAGAGCAGAGTCGAAAAAGTTCAGTTCACTAAAAAAAAACAGAACAAAAAGGGAAAAAAATGTGCATAAACAAAAAGTTGAGTCTTGTGGCAGAATGCCTTGAGATGAAACCTTGTGCCCCAAATAATCTAATTGACTAACCCCAAAAACACATTTATCAACGTTCAACAAAAGTCTGTATCTAGTCAAACGTTCAAAAACCATTTTTACATGACGCAAATGTTCTGACGCGGTTAAAAAGTAATATATCGTCGAGGTAAAAATAAATGTAATACATCCCTGTAAGAATCTTCTGGACGAATCTGGACTAGGAAGAAGGAGCGTTTCTTAAGCCAAAATTAAGTCTTGTCCATATCATCTGGATGCAAAAGAATTTGGAAGTATGCTTTCTGAAGGGAATTGGATAGGTATCCGGAACTGTTATCGCATTCAGCTGCCTGTAATCGCCACAGACACGATAGCTGCCATCAGGTTTTAATACCATATGTATTGGGCTACTCCAAGGACTGTCTGCCTGCTCGATGATTCCAGCACGTAACAGTTCATGCAGATGCTTTTCGTTAGTTTTTATTTGATGCACTATATTATGTTTAATAGGGGTGTTCACGTCGAATAATGTAATGTTAGGTGATAAAGATTGTAAAGGGAGTGAGTTAGAAGAAATTCTCTTGAGCATTAACATATACTTCTACCGTAGAAGGCGATTGGTAGTTGTTAAGTTCAGAAGAAAGAAGATTGGAAAGTTGATTAGGATGTATGATTAGTTGTGATTTGTTAGAGAAAGATGATAGTGAGGTTGGTTGGTTGGTTGTGATGTGATGAAGTGGGTTGGAGTGATGGTTTGTGGAAGAATGGATGATTCACGAATGTCTGAGTCGAACATTATAGATCGATTATCATAAACTCGTTCAAACACTCTTCTTACAGCACAGTCTGTCATTAAATTATGCATGTTGTGTGGTTTTGAAAGCCATATATAATAAGCGTTACTTATCTTGTAAATTGGAGTTTTGAAGATCCGCAGGTCTGTGGCGATGTAGCAGCTGAATGTTGCGGTTTGTGGAGATTTTGAAATTCTGCTTGAAAATCTCAGGAATCTCACGTCGGGAGGGGTGCGTGTTCAAATCTTGTCGGAGGGGTCACCAATAATGTAATGTTGGGTTCGTAGTTGTATAATAAAACGATATTTTGCGGAAGAACTTTTTAATGTGTTAGCTTTACAGAATATCTTTTATGAATAGTTTTATATTAATGTAAATAGCAACCAAGTCGCTAAGTTACAATACAATTGACCAAGGCTGCTACAGTACAGCATAAAGACAGTTTTTAGCTAATGAAACTCTGGGAAACGGATTCAGATGCGCAAAAGATCAAATATCAAATTTAAAATCAACCGGGATCTACAATATCCTTTGCTCGTGTGGTTCAAACTACATCGGACAAACTAGTCGTTCCATTGAGTTAAGATTGCGAGAGCACAAAGGTGATTGCAAACACAGACGCATTACAAAATCTGCAGTGGCTGAACATACTGGTTTAACTGGGCATGAGATGGATTTTGACAATGCTCGAGTACTCGCCAGAGTACCTCATCACTTCCCATATTACGTGAAGCAATTGAAATTAAGAAACAACCTAACAACATAAACAAAGAGGATGGTTTTAGACTCAGTAAAGCGTGGACTCCGGTAGTTTATCCTCTAAGGACTCGTAAGCACCATCGATCTCACTATCACACTCCACTGTATCCGTCTTCGCCCAACGGTGACAGCCAACCAGAACTCCGCCGTTTGGATTAAACGGGTTTAAATACCTTTGCTTCCCGAATTTGAATTCAGTGTTCTATTCACTCTGAAGATGCAAGCTGCAATGTCTTGCGAAACCGATTAAGTATTCTACTACTAAATTAAGATCAAATCCTTGACGGACGCAAGGTTTAAATAATTTAAGTACACGGTCCTGTTTAGGCAAGCAGGGCCCACAAACAACTATGGCTTAAACTTTTAGAGCAAATGCTTGTAAAGGCAGACAAGCTACAGGTCGGTCCTTACATGATTATGCTGAGTGTTATTCCCAAATGACGACGCGGTCTAAGCCGAAAGTAAATTGTAATATTGCCAGTTCGAGAAACCGCAAAACCCCCAAAGAATATATTATGCTCTTGATACACTGGTAAGAACAACAATGGAAGGATTTTATGGTAGACATTGTCGGGACGTAAAATGTCATTAGAAACAGACTTTTGAATATATGATAAGTAACAATTTCTAAAGTATAGAAAAGTCCAGGCAAAGTGATTAGCACATTTTCAAAATTTGTTTTAGATACGTCACCAAATGAAGCAAGAGGATCAGAAAACTGCGTGGCTCATGAATATGCAAAACGCCACAATATGACTGTTGAATATATTTTAGACGATGACGAATGGGGAATAATCTATGAGAACTGGACAGGAAACGGAATTTTGGGAAATTTAGCTATGGATAAAGCAGATGTTGGGTATGGTAGGTACTTATACACACAATGCATACATATGAAAATTGTTAAATTCAAATTTGAAATTTTAGGTGCTTTATATTCATGGCAACATGAATACAGTTTCTTAGATTTTTCAAAACCTACAGTACGAACAGGAATAACATGCCTTGTACCAGCTCCTCGGTATTTTTTTCTAAAGCCACTCCTTTTTGCATTCTATAAATACCTATATTGATTTAGGTTAACAGCGGGATGGTTAACTCCTCTCTTTCCGTTTTCTGCACTAATGTGGATTGGTACTGCAATTTCATTTATTTTATCAAGTATTGCCGTCGTGGGTTTAACTGCGGTTACATCAAAACAACAACTGGACATGTAAGCTTAAATTCAATACTTAACTCTTAAAGAACACACTTTTGGTTTTATCTGGTAATACAATTACTTAGAAATTTCATGGAATAGCGAGTTTATTTTTAGAAAACGTAAAGGCCGTCACAAGCGAAGAAAAAGACACATAGATTATAAAAGAATCTCCGAAGACTCATTTTTGACCATTTTTGGAATTTTACTGATACAGTCAGTACCATCTACAAACAAAGCATTCAAAGGCATATTGAGACATATGTTTGTAATTTTTTTATTCGGCGTGTTGTTGACTTCTTCGTATAGCAGCGGTCTTGCAACTGTTATGACAATTCCAAGGCAAGTGTAATTTTTTTAAATATAATTATTTAAACAGTATCATTAGTTAAAGAAAAATAAAATAAAGTATTTTTCGAGCACCTTGTGCCCCGTTCTCTGCCCCTCGAAGCCGACGTCTTCCTTTGTTCCTTCAAAATGTGCCTTGTATATCCTTTTAAGTGTTCTTTCTTCCGGCATTCTGATCATAAGTTCGGCCCACTTTAATCTTAGGGTTTGATGTAAGTTACTACGTTTGGGGAATCGTACATTTCGTTTAACTCGTGGTTATAACTTATTCTTCACACCTGCTCTCCTTACATCGGGCCGAATATCTGTATGTGAAGCGTTTGGGGCCAAACAAACTCAAAATTTAATGGTTGTTGGTTAACCCACACGCTATATTGCGGCAAAGTACAAAACAAATTCGTAATTTTCTCTGGAATTTTCTCTTGCTTGCAGTCGGCGTGAGATTTAGTCGCAGAGAAAGGCAGTCGTTGCCACTTACCTGCATATCAGGTGGTGAAACGGATAGGTAAATGGTTTACTTCGCCGGAACTGTTCTGTTAGCATCACGATTGGCATGAGACTCTTTATACCTAGCTAGAGGCAGCGCAACACCAAATAGGAAAATTTGGAATAAAAGGGGGGAGGGGAACACAGTGACAACGACATGCGACTCTCTCTTTCTCTCTATTCTAGCCTCTTGTATTCCAACTTCGGACATAGGCCTCCTCTAAAACTTTTCATTGGTTTCTATCTTGTGCTGTCCGCATCCATCCTAAACCTCCTGTTCTTTTTATATCGTCAACCCAGCGCATTTGTGGTCTTCCACGATTTCTTTTCCCGTACCAGGGCCTCCATTTATTTATTGTGTTGTTCCATCTACTGTCCGTGTATCTCTCGTTGCGCCCTGCCCTTTTCCATTTGAGGCGGGCCATTCTGTCGACGACTTCAGTGACTTTTGTGTTATCCTTACGTATTCGTTAGTTCGTCGGTCTTTGAGACTTATTTCGAGCATTGCTCGTTCCATAGCTCTCTGGGTTTTAGCTATTCTATCAACGTTGTTTTTTTGTAAATGTCCACGTCTGGACTCCATATGTTAAAACGGGTAGAATGCACATATTGTATACTTTGGTTCTCATATGTTGGGGGAATGCTTTATTTTTTAAAATGTAGCTCAGTCTTCCAAATGCAGCCCAGCTCCTCTTTATTCTTCTACTCACCTCCATAGTTTGATTTTCTTTTCTCAGTGTTATTTCTTGCCCTAGGTATACGTATTTATTGTCCTTTTCTATTGATTCATTTCCCACCCTTATGTTTCTTTCTTCTTCTTGTATATTTGTCATAATTTTCGTTTTGTTCTTGTTCATTTTTAGTCCTACGGCTTGTAATTTTTCATCTAGTTGTTGTAACATTATTTGTAAGTCTTCATAGTTATTGGCTATCAGCATTAGGTCGTCCGCATATCTCAGGTTGTTCAGTAGTTCTCCGTTTATGTTCATTCCTTTCCCCTCCCAGTCCAGTTCTTTAAAGATTTCTTCCAGAACTAAGGTACATAATTTCGGGGATATGATGTCTCCCTGTCTAACTCCTTTTTTATGGGGATAGGGTTCGTTTCTTCGTGAAGCTGGATTGCAGAGGATATATTTTGATAGATATTATGTATCAGCTGATTATATCCATAGTCTATTGTGTATTTCTGCAGTGCCCTTTTAATAGCCCATGTTTCCACGCTGTCGAACGCCTTCTCGTAGTCGACAAATGCTACGTATAGCGGGAGGTTATATTCTATTGCCTTTTCTATCAATATTTTGACGGTGTGCAGGTGGTCGTAGGTGCTGTAGGTGTGTCTAAAGCCGGCTTGCTCTTTTGGTTGATAATTGTCTAGTTTCTTAGATAGTCGTTTTGTTATGATTCTCGATAGTATTTTGTATAATTGTGAAAGTAATGTGATGGGCCTATAGTTCCCCAATTTCGTGTTGTCTCCTTTTTTAAATAACAGTACCACTTTTGCCTCATTCCAATCTTCTGGGATTTCCCTTCGCTCAAACATTCACTAAATAAAATCTTTAGTGTTTTTATGATGTCTTTCCCTTCCTCCTTTAACATTTCTGATGTTATGCCATCTTTACCTGGCGCTTTGTTATTTTTTGCCTGATTTATTGCAGTGATTATCTCCGTTTCGTTTATTTCTGGCATGTCTTCTGAGTGAATGTTGATGATCTTTTTCTTTCGTTTATTCGTGACTTGTGGGGTGGGGGCGATTTTTGTAGTGTATAGATCTCTGTAATATTCTTCTGCGATCTTTAACATTTCGTCTTTGTCTTTAGTTTCTATGTTGTCTTTATTTTTTAATGTGTTTATGATCTTTTTCCCTATTATTGTTCTTCGTAGACACTTCATATCTTTGTTTTCTTCAATTACTTTTTCTATTAATTCTTCGTTCTTTCTTCTTATGTCATCTCTAACCATTCTTCGAATTAGCTTATTTATTTCTGTGTATTTGATGGCAGTTCTTTTTCCTGATTTAATAATTTCTTTTCGCTTTTCTATCATGTTCTTTGTGTTTTCGCGGATCTTGCTTTGTTTTAAATTTTGTTGTTTTGCTATGCTCATGCTAGCCTTTTTGATTGTAGTTGTCAGTATCGAGTTTATTTCTTCTATATTCTTCTCCTGCATGTTAGGATGTGTCTGCAGTTCGTCCGTAATTTTATTTTGGTATTCTGTGTTAAGGTGTCTTAGTTTTTCTTTGTCTATAACTACACTAGTTTTCCGAAATAACTTCTTCCTTTCTATTTTTGTATCTATTGTTAATAGTGCCCTTACCATCCTGTGGTCACTTCCTGTTGTTATTTGGTTTATCACTGTAGTATCTTCTATTATATTCTTATCTGTGGAAAGTATATAGTATTTTTGTTTTTTGGTTTTCTTGTCTGGGGATATCCATGTCCATCTTCTGTGTACTTTTTATTAAAGAATGTGTTCATAGCGAACCGTTTTTCTATCTCTAGGAGTTCCATCAATCTTTTGTCGAATTTTCTTCTATTCCTTGTGTCACTTCTTCATAGAAATCTTCGATCTCTATTTCTTCATGTGTTGAGGTCGGGGCGTAGACTTGTATTATTTTAATACTATAGTTTTTTGAGATGTTTACTAGTATATGTATAAGCTACTCGATTGGAGATGCCCTCGTAGAGTTTCACTTTTTCTGAAAGTCTTTTATGGTATAGGAATCCTACTCCTCTTTAGCTATCATCTTCTTCTCCTTTCCAGTGTATTACGTTTTTTGTTTTTAGTTCTATACATGATTCCCCTTTTCCTCTGGTTTCTGCTAAGCCTATTACGTCCCACTTCATATTTTTTGTCACTTCTTCTAGTTCTACTATTCTGTCGTTTTTGCTTATTGTTCGTATATTGTATGTAGCTATATTTATTTTTGTTATGTTCGTCTTCTTCTTCGTCTCCTGCTTGTTGTTGTTGTTATTATAACCATTATCATTGCGTTTGTCGTAATTTGGGGTCAATTTCTTGTCTCCCCCAGAGTCCATGAGGCGGCCTGTCGGGACAGGGTGGATATTATTTCAGATATTGACATTTCCATGTTTAGAGGGATTTGGTATTAAAACGCCACGTTGGCCAGACGTGTTGGCGAGTTGGTTTAGGGATCAGGAAGGGGTAAGATAGTGCATGGGTAGGATTAGGATTAGAGACATGGTTCCCCCTAGAGTTTGGAGGAGGAGGAAGCCATGAGCTCGTGTGGGCAAGGTCGCTAGTCCTTGAAGTAGATCTATCCCTTACCGGGATCGTAAGAAAGTACCTACCCACTACCCTATGCGAGTATTACAGTTAAAATACTAAATTCGCTTGTTATCTCTGGTCTGAACAGTGTCTAGGTTTGGCTTCCATAAGACTCCACTGCTCTAACCATTGCTTGGTATAGTTTTAGTTTCTTTTCACGATTAACTATTGTTGATTTAAATGCGTTTTGGAGGGAGAAGTATGTTCTGTTGCCAGCTACTATATTCTTCGTTGTACCTCTTGAACTATCTTATTGTTTTCATTCCTCTCTGATCCCAAATAGTTAAAATGTCTGACTGCTTTAAAGTTTCGGTTTTTTATTATTAGATTTTGTCTAAGCCTTATAGTAGGTTTTACGGACAGACATTTGGGTTTCTCTTCATTTACTTTAGTGGTATAACGAATTCTTCCGTCACTAGCTACATGGTTTTACAATCTACGTTATTGTAGGCTTGTTTGAAATCAGCAAAAAACTGTTGTGTTACCATCCCTTGTCGGTTATTTGTTTTAACGCGAATAGTTGATCGATCGTTGATCTACCTTTTCTGAAGGCGGCTTGCTATCTCCTATTATCACTTCCGAGTATTCCATTATTTTTTTCCTAAACATGTTAGTGAAAATCTTGTATGCTACACACAATAATGATATCGCTCTGTAGTTTTGGCAGTTGAGTCTGTTTTCCTTCTTGTATACTGGGCATATTATTGTTGTATTCCATTCTTGGAGGATATTCTCTGGTCTTCATATCTCTTTGATAAGTCCATGGAGTTGTTCTGGGAGTTTTTGCTTTCCGCTTCCATACGTAATTAACTCGGCTGTTATGCTGTCTACCCCAGGAGCTTCATTGTTCTTCATATCTCTAGCTGTCTTGGACTTCCTGTAACGCTTCATTACTTGAGCTTGTACTGTTTGGTAAGGGATGTGTACAGGGTGCTTGTCTGCTGTTTCGTTACATGTTAAAAGATTATCGAAGTATTCCTTTCGTCGTAGTAATATTTTATCCTTTTCTATTAGGCATTTTCCCTGTTTGTCTCTAACCTACTGATCATTTCGGGTGAAATTCATTCTTCGTGTCTTGTAGTATTTTATAAAGTTTTCTGCTTTCTCTTGCTTGGCTTGCTTGATCCAATTCGGCCAGTTAGGCATTAATACTTTCGGTTCCTTGTCTTTTCGTTTCTCTTTTTGGCTGTTGATATTATTCAGTTTTGCTCGTGTGAGTCTCTATAATAACGCTTTTTTTGTTTCGTTTTTGTTATTAATGGCTTTTTCACAGTCCTGATCTCACCATTTTCATTACTTTTCGGTTGTTCCTCTTCTAATGTTTTGATTATATTTTTTTTAATTTTCATCCATATTTGTTCTGCCCCGTCTTGATCATTTTCTCCCCATTTTCTTATATCTTCTGCGTTAGGGATTGTTTATATCTCATTTGCGTTTCTTCTTCTATGAGTTTATATGAGTATATAAGTTTATCCGCGTTATATTTGGGTGTTTTGGATGCGGAGGTTGCTCTGGCCTTATAAATTTTTTGTCTTAGCTTTGTTCTTACTAGGTGGTGATCGGAATCGGATATTGAGCTTCTCATAATTTTTATATCTGTTATGCTTAAATAATTATCAGCAATTAATTAGTACGTGATGTGTTTGGTTAACGGTAGTTCCATCTGGTGATGTCGAGGTACCATTGTGTGTTAGTTTGTGAGGGAAGGTAGTTCTTCTCACGATCATATTTTTTGCTGCAGAGTATTCTACTAATCTATCTCTGTTGTCATTGGGTATTTCAAGTAGGCTGTCTTTCAATTATTTTTATATATGTTAATATCTTACCAACTTTCGCGTTAAAATTCCCCATGATTATTTTGATGTCATTTTCTGAAGTTTTGTCGATTTCCCTTTATAAATCTGAGTGGAATCTCTTTGTTTCGCATATTTGTTAAAAAACCATATCCAGCCCAGGAGAACCTAAGCAGAGGTCACTTTAACAAGCATATCTGTATATGTAGCAATAGCCAAGCGGCCCTCAAGGCTCTTGATTCTGTTATAACCAAATCAACACTGTCGTGAGGCCCTAAGCAGACTCGGCTCACACAATTGAGTCAAGCTACTCTGGGTGCCCGGCCACAGTAACATTAGTGGAAAGGGGAAGCCGATGCTTTGGTCAGCAACTCTCGGAAGCACCTCTTTGGCCCAGAGCAGGCCCTCAAACTCAGCAGAAATATCGCAAGACACGAGATTGAGTACTGGGCTCGCTCCCAGTTTAAAATTCACTGAACCTTGCATCCACTGCGCCAAACAAAGCTTCTCATTCGAGAATCTTGGCGTTCCAAACAACTCCTATGCTTAAGTAGGAAACACATCAGGATCGTGGTAGGTTTTCTGACTGACCATAGTCCTTTTAAGAAACACTTTAACACCATGGAGTAGTAAACGACCCCATGTGCAGGTTCTGTGGGGAAAAAGAGGAATCTTCCTTCCATCTTTTCACCCACTGCCCCAGACTATTAGAATATCTCCATCAGCGGGGTACTAACCTTTGGCTTAAGCTTACCACTTAAGGACCGGTCTGTATGAGGAGAATCCCTGAGCTAGCCAATTAAGCTTGCGTGCTGCGGCGTTTCGCACCGCCGTAAGAAGAAGAAAAAGTACATGGTCTATTTGGTTAACAGTAGTCCCATCTGGTGATGTCTAGGTGCCCTTGTGTATTCGTTTGTGAGGGAAGGTGGTGCTTCTCACAATCATAGTTTTAGCTGCGGAGAGTTCTATTAATCTTTCTCTGTTGTCATTAGATATTTCATGTAGGCTGCCTTCCAATTATTTTTATATACGCTAATATCTAACCAATTTTCGCGTTAAAATCCTCCATGATTATATTTGTCATTTTCTCTGGATTTTTATAGAGTTCGCTTTATAAATCTGAAATTAAATTAAATTTTGAGTAGAATCTTTCTTTCACATAATATTATTTTTCTTCGGTGGGGGCGTGGACTGTGAGCAGCGAGATTCGTTTATTTATTTATATGATCGAAATTTGTTACTTTATCTCTCAGTCGTTTTCCTATTATAAATCCAACTCCAAACTCATGTGCGTCTCTTGTCCCACTCTAGTAAATGTCCCATTCTTACTTTTGTAGTCTGCCTTGTCCTGGCCATTTTACTTCTTGTATAGCTGTTATAGCAATCTGAAGTTTCTCAATTTCCTTGAGACTCGCATTTGGGGCACCCACTTAGTATAGTGCTCTCACATTCCCTGTTCCAAGCTCCATGTCCTTAGTTCTTGACTTTAGTCGTCTTCCATGTATCCGTTCTGTCAGAGACAAATTTGGGGTATTCGCAACAATTGATGACTTTACGAGGCTGGGCTGTTAACCCAGCACTCAACCCTCCTCCTTTATCTAAGCTTAGGATGCCGTTAAAAACCGTCACATTCTGGAGGAGTTCCACTTTACATAAACCTGGCTTAAAGTTCTGTATCATAATAATAATTGGTACAGTAGCTGTTTTGTAAACTAATTTTAAAATAAAGTAGTTTCCGCTAACAAACTAACACGTCGTTTTATTCTGTAGGTATGAAAATTCAATCGAGACTGTATTTGACCTAGCTAACAGTGGGCTGCAGTGGGGTGCTACACAGGATGCTTGGATTTTCTCAATTATGGCCGAAGAGAGGGTATTATCTTTGTTACATCTAGTATCAGCATTTAATATTTATATTTTCCAATATTTAAAGTTTTGTTTAAAAAGCAGGATATAAAATATAAAAAGTTTTCAACGGCTCGAAATCTTAAACCAAATTGTTACCAAATTAGTCGAAAACCAGATGGCATCTGCAATTTAAATATGTTTTTTCACTTGAATGTTCACAAATAATTAACACTGGTTTTTAATTTTTTTGATTTGAATTTTAATGTTGGATAGGAAATATAATTATTTAAAATAATAATTATCAATAGATGAAATTCACCATTTAAGTAGTACCTATTTTTTGGTTCTACCGGGTGTTTCAAAAAGATGCAGCCAACTTAAGCAAAAATAAGACGATTTAGTCTAATTAATTTATATAAAAAAAACTATCGCTACAGAGTTACAGCCCTTCAAAGATGTAAGGAAATTAATTATTTTTTTCTCTCGACTGGTTCTAGACACATGTTCAAATTTGGTACCTATATTTAATATGACTTACCTTACTGGCAAAGAGCACTGGTAATTTCTGCAAAACAATTGAACAACGCCATGAGGTAATTTAGAGGCTATTTGGATGATTAACATAGATAAAATGCTTACATCGAATTATTCTTTAAGATGTTTGGTTGATGAACAAATAACTTACCTTAAGCTGTTGAAAATTTAAAAATACGTGTTCATTTCTTGTATTTTTTTTACAATAGCCACCGTTTTCATGTTACACGGACAAAACTACGAATTTTTTGTTACAATATTAAAACTCATCAAGTCGGAGCCGAGCCACTGGTGTATCACTAACGCGGCCAATCTACCTTCGCGGATAATTATTATTTAGCCTCTGACGCACGTTGAGACTGATTATTGGATGTGATGCCAACACACCATACTTGTTGGGGCAATTCGGATGTCAATTCTAAAAGCGGCATCCTGTTGCAGTACTTCTTATACTTCGCCGATTTGGAAATTCTGAATCGGGAAATTTCGCCAATCTTTGTCACACAAAGAAAACAAAAAGTTATTGACATCACGCTGGACTCGTAATTTTTCTGGCCCTGCTGGTCAAAAACTTATGTTGCCCGTTCGGATCACCATCACATCAGATTCGCCCTCGACCTAGCTCCCCCTAAAGAAGAAAGCTACAGCAGGAATTCTAAAACTACCAACTGAGTGGCCTGCAAACAGGCCCTGGAAGGTAGACTGATTAATGCACTTAGACCTCGCAACATTGAGAAGGGTGATCACGGTCTCCTATAAGAGAAGTATCCTCTCAGAAAGAGTTCTGGAGAGAGAAAGGTTCCGCGGTGCAACCAAATCCTTCAAAGATTAAGCAAAGAAACACGCAGCATCCTTTATAGCGCAAGCACACCAAACAGCCAACAGACTAGGACAGTTATAAGCGGTCCCAGCAGTCGCAGCCTAAAAGGCTTCCTAGAAAGACTTCTGCAAAAGCATTATTGACAGTATTGATCTTCCGGAATCCACAAGGCTGCGTAGAGTCTTTCAAAAGATAGTCACGCCGTATTAAAGAACCTAAAGCTCCCAATCTGATAAAGTTACGACTACCGCTAAGAGAAGCCCTAAGCATCTCGTGGAAGCTCACGTTTCTGGATCTGATAGAGAAAGCGCCAACTTATAGCTTTCCGCCTCCTGCGATTTCGACTGCTGATTAGGAGAGCCTCAACGGTTGTGGCGATTGAACGTCTGAAATAGGCTTCTATATAACGTTAGACCCTTTTAAAAGCCCAAGGACAGGCAGGGTGTTTCCGGACCTTCTACAAGAAGGCCTAAAGATCCTCGTTCTTTTGAATTTATTTGCGCTGCTGCTGTCAGACATGGCGCTGAATACTCCACTTGCATTGTAACAGCCATTTATTTTCAGGCGCCAATCAGTGAGTGAATGCAACTTTGCCTTCGTATTTTTTCTTTAAAAATATAACTGCTCTTAACCTAAACCTCGCGTAAACAGCAAAAAGCAACCACATTGTTTAAGAAAAAAACAGTATACTAAAAGAAAATTTTAGACCCAACCGAGTTTCGACACCTCAACAATTTTATGCAGTAAAAAACAGTACACCCGAATACACCCGCATATCCAACTGTGCCACTACGAACTTGCGGGTCAACGCTAAAAAAGTGCCAACTGAATGCGTGAGCGATAGAAATGCACCAATAAGAAGTAGGAACGGTTGTTAAAAGATTGACCGACTAGACGCTAATGTCGGACTTGCGCAGTTAGTATGCCGTCAATCTCAGTGCGCGAATGCAACTTTGTTTTCGTACTTTTTTAAATAGAACTGCTTTTAACCATAACCTTGGCTAGACAGTAAAAACTAACAACACTGTTTTAAAAAAGCAGTTTAAATAAAGAAAAAATTGGCCTCAACCGAGATTCGACCCTTCAACCAATTATGCAGTAAAAAGCAGTATACCAGCTTTTCTATGTGTGCCACTTCGAACTTGTAAGATATTGCTAAAACTCTAGAAAAGTGTAGTTAACAGTTCCAAAGATACAAAAAAAAATATTTTCCTTTGTCTTTGTAGCTGTAACTCCTTAGCGATGCACTTTTGGATATAAATAAATTACACTGATATAAATCGTCCTCTTTTTGCTTCTAATATCTTCTGTATTAAATTAGCTACATCTTTTCAAAATACACTGACTAGATATTGCACGTTTTTATTTCTTAGGTTGCTAAAATTGGTTACAATACTCGTAGTTAGTTGCAATCAACTTTATCTTGAAAGCGGTTGCTTGAGTTGGTGTCATAGTTACAATGCTTAATACAAAATTCTATTAAACTTTACAGCATAGAATTTCTTTTTAGCCTCAATATGTAACTTTGGTAGATAGATTCGTACCTACAAGCCAAGAAAATTTAATAGAAAAATCTAAAACAAATCACTTTGCATTTTCAGTTGAACGATTACCTTCTGGTACGTATCAACTAATACACACACATACTAAAACAAAGTGAATTTTTAAATATTTTTAGGTCAATATGCTATTGGAAGTTATATAACTGAAGATACTGTAAGAAAATTACGTTTAATGCATGAAGATTTATATTGGGAGTATTGCATTTTTATGCTTCATAAAAGTTCACCACTACTAAGTTCGCTAAATATATTTCTCCTGGAAGTATTTCAGGCTGGTTTAATTAATTTTTGGGAAAGGAATGTGAGTATCTTTTTTTGTAAAATTAATTATTTAATATATGATTTTTTAGGCTGCTGAAATTCACATGGATCTGAGAGTACAAAACATTGTAAAATATTACACTTCGGTCAATCAGAAAAAGCAAGAAGATACAAGTACAGTGAAACTTAAATGGCTTCATGTTGAAGGTGCTTTTGGAATTTTAGTGATTGGTTGTGTTATAGCAAGCCTGTGCTTTGTTACCGAAGTAGTGGTTTATAAGCAAAAGCGTCAAAAGTTAATGTTTGTTAACTGATTATTATTAGTATCACTATTTAGGAAGAA
Source organism: Ctenicera cuprea (assembly GCA_958336395.1). Classification (NCBI taxonomy): domain Eukaryota; kingdom Metazoa; phylum Arthropoda; class Insecta; order Coleoptera; family Elateridae; genus Ctenicera; species Ctenicera cuprea. Next base: position 27,197,944 of record OY284486.1, read on the forward strand.
TCTATGTTATGTAACTTGCAATCTTCTAATTGTTTTCTTCGCCATTTGTACTTTAAGATACATACAGGGTGTGTATAAATTGGCGAAAGAACTACACGTGGCGATGTTGGTCATAAAATTCTGAGTCGAAAATCTTAATACCAAAATATTGTACCATGCTTCCTGGGTATGCACGGGATCTTCAAAGTTTGAAAATGAAGTCTTTTAATAAGTGTTTTAATTCATTATCTGTTGACAGAAAGAGCTGCAAATTAGAAGAAATAAGAATTGTAATAAATATTTTTTCATAGATGTTGTTTTTCAGCCCCAAAAGCGTGTTTTAAACATCTTCGTTGACTTATTATTGTAAAAAATACATATGGGAGCATTGTAAAACAATATTCGTTCACTAACAATGTATTTTACGTTCAATGATCCTTAGTTACCGTGCATTATAACAAAACACCTGTGGTGTGTGGATCCAATGTTGTCAAATGTACGTTCCTTTAAAATGGTTCCTGAGGACAGAGGAAGCATTGTCCAACATTTTGGTATTAAGGTTTTCGACTCAGAACTTTATGACCAACATCGCCACGTGTAGTTCTTTCACCAATTTATACACACCCTGTGTAATTCATACCGACTATGACTTCTATTTAAAAAATGCGTGGTTGTTGTATACCTAACAGAGGTTGGCAACACAGACATGCCCAACAGTCAGTTGCATAAAGTGTACGTCAGATGTATGCTTAAGTCATAAAATAAATCATAATATCAAGAAGCTATTAAAAACCTAAACAGCATTTTGTAATATTTGCAGAAATAAATTTCACTTTTTGATTGTAATTAAAAACACAAAATCAATTTTTGTCTCTATCGTGGACTTTGTTTTAAATATTATCCCAATAAGACGCAAACAGTTTTTTTTTCGTCTTTAGTGTTAACAAAGTTACCCATGTGCCTACAGCGAAAATGAGACACCCTGTCAGAGAACAAATGGGAACTCAGCCGACCAGTAATGCAAACATAACATCTAACCAAACCAGGTACGTTGGTTTGGTCACGTTACTAGAATGAACAACGGCAGAATATTTAAGAAATTATGGGAACGAAGAATAGGGCAGGAGCGGATTGGCCTTTCGGGTCACCGGGAAAATTCCCGATGGGCCGGTAGATTTTGCGCCAGTCTATTGAATTGAAAAAACTAAAAGATATTTTATATTACCCGAAGCCAGACAGCCACTGATGTTTAAAAAATGATAAAATGTTAAAATTAAAATCAATTAGAACATAAGTTAATTAATAAATTTTATAGACAGTTATTACATAGATACAAAGCTGGTAAAATAAATGAAAAAGAAATAGATTTACGAGAAGAAGAATTTATTAGCAATTTTAACTATTTTCCCAGAGAAAAATATTTACAACAAGTTCAGTTAAACGATAACTGATTCTGCAAACAAAGTCTGGCTTTGCCAGTCCAGAGCGTCCCTGAAAGAAACTAGTGCTCCGCATGCCGAAGGCGAAGTTACAATATTATTCTAATAAATAAGATATGTATTATATTTTTATTATTTCTCGATATTTCTTTGTGATCGTCAACTCATGAGGGATTTGATGATACCAAAATTAATAATTCAGCGAAGCTTCATCTGCGATTGAGAATTACTTAGAACAATTTGGGTATTTAAAGAGTAATGTTTCCTCGTCAACAGAAACAAACGACGCTTAAGAGTTCAGAATAATAAATGGAATAAAACAAATCTTAAATGGTATTTTTCATTAGCCACAACTGAAATAAAAGAAGTAGCACAAAAAGCCTTTGATGAATGGCTCGGTTACAAATTTAAAGTTTGAATATGATAGCAATAAACCAGATATACTTATTTCATTTCCTAGTACTCCATTTCAACATAATCATAATGCTCGATGTAAAAAAGGAGTATGTAGTAACAATTTTGATGGAAAAGGTAATGTTTTAGCACATGCTTTATTTCCAAATAATGAAGAATGTCAAGCAATACATTTTGATAAATCAGAAAATTGGTATTTTGGCATGCCAAGCACTACTCCTCATGAACAAACTAATTTTTATACAGAATTATTACATGAGATTGAACAGACATTAGGTATAGAACATTCTGCTCATAATAATTCGATTATGTATGCTTAAGGTTACAAAAGGAGACATCTTTGAATTAACTCAAGATGATATATACGCAATGCAGTACTTATTATACAAACTAAATTTACCAGGCTTATGTTCAATAAATTATCAAGATAATCCTCAACTGTCGCTACGGTACCGTTAATTTTAGATGCACTCCGCAGATAATTACTGATCGCACACTAGGCGTTCTGTTCTGGTGAATGCAACCATAGCAAAAAAATATGCTTTAGGGAGGCCCACGGATATATAATAATTTATATCCGTGGGGAGGCCACAGATTATGGAGGCGGAGCACAGGGATTTTGTATGTTTTGTGGAGCACAGACCTCCGAGGTTTAATGTTCTGTGCCTCCGGCATTGTTCATTGATGTATTTAGTATTTATCTGTGGCTCGGTGGTGGGGCACAGTAAAGGTTTGATCAAAGTATAAAGCTTTAGGATCTTCAAGCATTTTACTTTGGCTTAGTGTTCCGTTGGCGCAGTGAGGAGTTTGATGTCGATAAGTAGGTTTTGAGGTTATGATTGAAACATTTTTCACGTTGTTTTGTGAACTTTTGGCGTTAAATTAAAGAAATCGAGTTACAATTTATAACTATAGTCCCTTGAAATATCATTGAGAAATTTTTCATTCGTACATGAAAAATCTATCGATGACCATCCAAAACGATAATTAATTTTAACTACCTCAAATAATTTTGGTGTTATTATACAGGGTAGTTTAGAATTATGGTGCAGCATTTGGAATCCGTAGCTGCCTTAGAAATTTACATATAGCAAAACGAAAAATATGAGTCGCTTCATTTTAAGTGTGCACTAATATTCTGAATCACCCTGTATATAAGTGCACCGAACCCTTTGTTTATGCATCAAACAGAATAGTACCTTAAAACTTTTTCTGTGCCATAAATGTTATTAGGGTTGGGAGATGAAAACATTTTCTGAACAGTACTGGTATTCTTTTCTAATAAACTGTTTCCTCTGTACTCTGCTAAAAGTCTTATTTTCCATTTCCGTACAAAAATATGTTTTTCTCAAATAAAGCGATTTTCTGCCAGTTCATTTTTTTTTATTTCCCGCCAAACCTAAAGTCACGTGACCTATGTCTAAATCAATTTTTAGGATGTCTGAGATAAAAATAAGTTTTTGGAAAATAATAATAATAAAATTTTTTTCCATACGTTGCGAACATTTTGCCGGTCCCTGTATTCATTGGCGCTTTTTCTCTTAAAATGTCTCGGAAATCACCACCAGCGTAATGTTCCATTTTTGAGAACTAAAAAAAAATTTTAACAAAATATTAACAGCTCTTATGTTTCTGAATGACGTGCTCATATGTTTTTTTAATTAGAACAATAAATATTTTTTGTGCCATTTAGTAAAGAATTTTTTTCTCTTTTTGGCTTTATGACACTTATACCATTACATTTACAAAATATTTGAGAAAAGGGAATAAACTTTCAAGTTGTAGCAGGCCCTGGATTTACAGGAAAGATGGCTTTAATAGTTATTTAAGTATCAAGGAATGTAAGGACGTAATAACATCCGAGGTAGGCGAATACGAGCTGAGGCGGAGCCGAAGCTTGTCGCCTGCCGAGGATGTTATTAGCCGATACGTTCCGTGTTACTTATTAAATTTTTCATGCTACCGGCAGTGTAAGTAGGCCTACAGGTAGAAATTTAATTATATTTTTAAAAGTTTGTTTTGACAGCTGTCATCGGAATTATTTTTTAATAGTTATTTAAGTATCAAGGAATGTAAGGACGTAATAACATCCGAGGTAGGCGAATACGAGCTGAGGCGGAGCCGAAGCTTGTCGCCTGCCGAGGATGTTATTAGTCGATACATTCCGTGTTACTTATTAAATTTTTCACGCTACCGGCAATGTAAGTAGGCCTACAGGTAGAAATTTAATCATATTTTTAAAAGTTCGTTTTGACAGCTGTCATCGGAATTATTTTTTAAAAGCCCCATTATTCTAAGTTGTCTGTGCTTGTTACCATATCAACGAACAGTTAAAATCAACATTATTTTCCTAGGAACGTAAGTGACACTATTAAGTTCCGTCGTCAAGGGTAACTAGTACACGAATGTTATCAGCGATTTACGATCCCTGTAGCTATGGATGTAAGGCCTACTTACATTGCCGATAGCGTGAAAAAGCCATTATTCTAAGTTGTCTGTGCTTGTTACCATATCAACGAACAGTTAAATCAATATTATTTTCCTAGGAATGTAAGTGACACTATTAAGTTCCGTCGTCAAGGGTAACTAGTACACGAATATTATCAGCCATTTACGATCCCTGTAGTTATGGATGTAAGGCCTACTTACATTGCCGGTAGCGTGAAAACATCATAAATTAAGCCATCTTTCCTGCAAATCCATAGCCTACTACCTACAACTTGAAAGTTTATTCCCATTTTTCTCAAAGATCTTGGTAATGTAATGGTATATAACTGCTTTATAACCGAAGGGGGAAATAAACCTCTATTTAAATAGACCAGAAAATATGTATTGTCGTTCTATTTAAAATACAATTCGACGACGCAATTGCTCAGAAACAGATGAAGGTAGGAAACATCTGATAACATCATTGTATAGCTCATAAAGAGCTGTTCATTTTTTTATTGAAAAGTATTTCTAGTTCTCATAATAAAAAGTTATATTAAAAATATACAGATCGTTGCCCCACCAGTATATACTACAAAATTAAAAAATTTTATGTAAAAAACCTCTGAATAACTCTTAGAAAATTTGATATAAGGTAAACAGTGGATTCCACGAATAAATAGGAAAGCCTTCATAAGTAAGGGAAATATAGAGAAACTTTAGTAAAAATTCAATTTTTGCAGCATTTAAACCAGCTTGCATTTTTAAAACTTTTTATCGCTTTTTAGTTCTCTTTTGGATAGCAGATTTTTTGTCTAATTTAAAGGATTCTCTTGTATTTTACCATATCACCATATGGTGTACGTTGTTTGGGACTCCTGTATATTCGTAAAACTTCCATTGTTAAAAGGTAGACGGCAAACTTGTCTACATAAGTAAGCATATTAAAGAAACTATTGCAAAATTGTATCAAAAACATGAAAACACTCAATTTTTGTGTAAACCCGGACAACCTTTCGGCATAGTCCGACATTATGGGTTAAATCTAGATGTGTGGCAACCCGACGTGCGATACATAAAATAGAATTGGAAAGAAAGCTGTATCAACTCCTTGAGCTCGATAGATAATAAATTTTATCTTATCTTATTGACAAATTAATTGTAATTAATGAATCAGTGATAATTTTACATAGCCCTTCATCAGAAGCATACAAAATGATTGTGTCAATGTTTGGGAGGGCCATGTGTCAAGCTTTGGACAACACACATGAACTAGAAGGTCCAGTAGCTTCACAACCTGGCCTAGTGAAGTCCCTCGTGGTAGGTAGGACCATTGCAGCAGCCGCCATTCAACCAGAGGACAGCTGCGAATTCGGTTCCATGCATTATTTTGCCCTGTGCAGTCTTGGAGTTAAGTCTCTAAATAACATTTTCGGAAGATTGCTTATTGTTACCATTGCAGGTGTTTTATCATGTGGTATTACACATACCATGGTCGTTCCACTCGATCTTGTCAAAACCCGCATTCAGGTTGATCCTGCTAAATACAAGAACGTATTCAGCGGTTTTAAAGTCACACTGAAGGAAGACGGTGCACGAGGGCTTGCCAAAGGATGGGCACCTACTTTATTTGGATACTCTGCTCAAGGTTTATGTAAATTTGGTTTCTATGAAGTTTTTAAGGTGTGATTTAATTTGTAGTGTGGACTTTAGTTTAGTTACTCTAACCTCGTTGTTAATAATTCTGCAGGTAGTTTATTCCGATGTGCTTGGAGAAGAAGCATCATACATATATAGAACATGGCTCTACTTGGCAGCCAGTGCCTCGGCAGAATTTATCGCTGACATTGCATTGTCTCCTATGGAGGCAGCGAAAGTGAAAATTCAAACCACACCGGGCTTTGCTAACACTTTAAGAGAAGCTTGGCCGAGAATAATGCGAGAGGAGGGCATGACTGGTTTCTATAAAAGTTTGGTTCCTTTATGGATGCGGCAAATTCCTTACACCATGATGAAGTTCGCCTGCTTTGAGAAGACCGTGGAATTATTGTATAAACATGTCGTCCCTAAACCAAGGGCCGAGTGTACCAAACCCGAACAATTAGTTGTAACATTTGCTGCCGGTTATATTGCTGGTGTGTTCTGTGCTGTTGTAAGTCATCCTGCTGACTCAGTTGTGTCCAAAATTAACCAAGAGAAGGGATCCACTGCTCTCAATGCTGCAAAACAACTGGGATGGGCTGGAATGTGGAAAGGATTAATGCCTAGGATTGTGATGATTGGTACTCTTACCGCTGCACAGTGGTTCATTTATGATGGATTCAAGGTAAAAATGTTTTTATTTTTATTATAATTTTGTTTGGAACTTTGTTTAATCTGGAATAATTTTTCACAGGTTGCCATGCGAATGCCTCGGCCACCACCCCCAGAAATGCCAGAATCACTTAAACAGAAGTTGCAAGCAAAGGACCAGCTATAAAATCATTTTAATTAATTCATCTTGGTCAAATTACTTACCATTCATCTTAAAATTGCAGTATTTGCTGTAGACCAACAATTTTCATGAGTTATTTACGCAATATTATATGTATTTTTGTTTTTCTGGCAGCGCAGAAAGCTGCAACACTCAGGCCTAATTGGCCCAAAGGGTAGTTGCTCTCTCCCAAGTTGGCTATATTAACGGTATTACTAGAATATTTTAGATTGTATATAGTACTTATACAAAATAATTATTATATGTTGTGAAATCATGGCTTTTGTATTTTAGGTTCGCATAACACGTAAAACACTGTGTTTTGAACCTACTATGCTCATATATATATGGGATCAGCTAGGACGGATTTTGTATTTAAAAAAAATTTGATGAAAAAATAAATTTTTTACTTTTATTTTTGAATATTTCTTAGCACTGAACTACTGAAGATTTTACATTTCCATGCCTGTGTCTGGAGAATGAATTTGGTGATGCCCTACACATCTTAAGCTTCCCTAAATGTGGTAAGGGTTATTTTCAGTGATGTGGGTCTCAGTATTTTACCAATCGGTAAAATGGTATTTTACTGGTAAAGTAAAATCACATTTTACCGGTAAAATGGTAAAATCATTTCGAATTGCCGCGTGCGGTTCGTCCTCCAAAACAAAACATTTTTCTTGGAAAGGGTCAGAAATGTTTTGTGGTAGGAAACCTAAATAAATATTAATTTCTTTAAACCAATCATATTATAATATAATAATATATATTAAATATTTTTTATTTTTGTTATTAAAAGTTACATCAATTACATTTGTTAAGTTTGTTTAACTTTATGCAGTGATGTGAGTCTCAGTATTTTACCAATCGGTAAAATGGTATTTTACCGGTAAAGTAAAATCACATTTTACCGGTAAAATGGTAAAATCATTTCGAATTGCCGCGCGCGGATATTCCTCATACTCCAAAACAAAACGTTATTTTTCTTGGAAAGCATCGGAAATGTTTTGTGGTAGGAAACCTAAATAAAGATTAATTCCTTTAAACCAATCATATTATAATATAATAATATATATTAAATATTTTCCATTTTTGTTATTGAAAGTTACATCATTTACATTTATTAAGTTTGTTTAACTTTATGTTTATATGTATAAGTTTATTTTATCTAAATGTTTATTTCGATTTATATCTTCATATTTTTTATTTTTGTTATCACATTTTGCTTTGTATTTAATTTAGGTATACTTTAATAATTATAACTGTAACTGTAAGTTACATAACCATTATATTTTTATAAACTATCAATAATTGTATTTTTGTGTTTTCGTATCAAGTATTAAGTAGACCTGTCGAGTATCTAGTATCAAACCAAATGGTTTTTCATAAGGAATCCAATGACATCATTTTTGACGTAAAATGAATTTTACCGGTAAAATAATGATTTTACTTACCGTTTTTTATTTTACCGGTAAAATCACATCACTGACTTTATGTTTATATGTATAAGTTTATTTTATCTAAATGTTTATTTCGATTTATATATTCATATTTTTTATTTTTGTTATCACATTTTGCTTTGTATTTAATTTAGGTATACTTTAATAATTATAACTGTAAGTTACATAACCGTTATATTTTTATAAACTATAAATAATTGTATTTTTGTGTTTTCGTATCAAGCATTAAGTAGACCTGTCGAGTATCTAGTATCAAACTAAATGGTTTTCTCATAAGGAATCCAATGACATCATTTTTGACGTGAAATGAATTTTACCGGTAAAATAATGATTTTACTTACGGTTCTTTATTTTACCGGTAAAATCACATCACTGGTTATTTTTAACATGTCTTAGCGCTTGTGTAGATCAGGCGTTATCATAATTATATCCTTTATATGCTACAAGTGGAGTTTTGTAGGCCCTTGGCATTGTTTCGTTTAACCCCAAAAATTACTTTAAAAATGAAATCGGTGACTAAAAACAGGCAGTAATCTCGTTATCGCTCGTTCTGTAATTTTTCACACTCGCGTGGGAAACGCTAGCGTCCCAAACTCTTGAAAATAACTATATTATGGCTTGCTGCTTTTCGGTACAAATATCTAACTTCTATTTTATTGAAATGAATATTTTGTATACTTGTATGGAGATGAAGTCTACATTAACTTCTCTTTATGTTAAAGTTTTCTAAGTAAGGGCTTGTATTCAAATTACACATAATTAAAATCATATAATTACCAGAGTTGGTTATGATTTTTTTTATTTGCTTTTTGAATAACAATATGATAACCAATTTAATTTCAATAGTTATTGCGATAGTCAGTTTCTATTATTCAAGTTAAATGAAGCAAATAAAAAAATCATATCCAACTGTTGCAGTTTTATTATTTGAATTATTTTGAAATTTTACCAGGATAGGGAAAGGCATTGGGGTGAAACAACTTTTTTTAATACATAATGAAGTGATATACTTGAGTTTAATTAATCTAAAAAGGGCCTGTGATAGAGCACCTAGGTGTAGGTATAAAATATGGGAGATTTTAGAAAAAACAAATATTAAAAATAGACTGATAAATAGAATAGTTTTTACAAAACAACCAGGTACTAGAACGCGGAGCGAACACTCGAGCGAATTCATAATAATCAGGGAAGTGCAACAGGGGGGAATACGTAAGTCCACTGTTGTTCATTATCTTGCTAGATGACGCTTCGTCTTTTACATTCCTTCATCATGTCACGATAAAAAATTTGTAACTTTTTTGTATTGTATGTTCTTATTACGACATTAAATTTAAAAGGAAAATATTATTGTTTAGCCCTTTGACCCCAAATAAAGTTTAGAAAATCAAATTCAAGTCACTTTATGAGGAATAAAAATGAAAGTTGTAAGTTAACTATTACCCGCGCCCCTGCTCCTCTAGTTTTAAAAAATAATTAATATTGTAGCTACATATCCATTTGTTGATTAGTTATTCATACATGGAATAATTTATCTGTTATCGTACATAGAAATTTTTTTTCGTCCTGCTACGATTATACTTAACATGGGTGGGAAGTAGGCATTTGTTGCAATAACTTTATGCACTATTTCTTCGACTTCATGTGGAAATTCTTGTGAAAGCTGAATGATTTACCAGAATGTATAATAAACATTGTTATTATTATCAGATGGCTGGCAACAAAATGGCGAAATGGTCTTGTTTGTATTTAGAGCCACATCCTAGCATAAAAATTTAACCAAGATGCAAAGGTTTTCTGAAAGATGCAGTGTAGCTACATACACTCGGATTATGCTATTTGCTGTTGTTAGTCATCGAGCGTGAGCTAACTTTCCTGGACTTTTTTTAGCTTAAGTTTTCAGGGTAGTGTCCATTCCTTACAGTACAACATATTTGGTATAAATACATTTAGCCTATACTCAAATCTGTTTCATTTATATTGGGCAACTCAGTATCAATCAGTTGAAACTTAATTACAAGTTTATATTCACAGAAGATAGTAAGAAATTTAGAAAAAAGCAGCAAGAAAGATGGGTCTGAGAATAAACGAACAGAAATCAAAGTTTATGATTATGGGAAGTACAAGAAACGAGGAAAGGGGAAAAATCTGAAAATAAGAACAGAGAACGGAAGAGAGTATAAGTTTGAGCAAGTAGATAGCTTTACTTATCTAGGAGTTACGATAACGGAGGATAACGACAACAGCAAGGAGATACAGGCAAGAGTACTAAAGGGAAATAAAGCAATCGGAGAGTGAGTGCGTTGTTAAATTCTAAGAGCTTAACTAAAAATGCGAAAAAACGAATTTACAAAACAGTGATTAGGCCGACAGTAACGTATGCGTGCGAAACATGGACTCTTAACAAAAGAGACGAACAAAAACTTGAGTGTTGGGAAAGAAAAGTACTAAGAAAAATTAATGGTGGAAAAAAGGTTGGGGGAATGTGGATGAGAAGAAGAAATGACGAAATAAACAAACTCTACGGCGCGCGAAGCTAGTATAATAAAAATAGTGTAAGTGCAACAGTTACGGTGGTTGGGACATGTGGAATGGTTACCGCATAATAGAGTGACAAAAAGGTGTTGAGAGGTAGACCGTTAGGGGTCAAGCGAAGAGGGAGATAAAAGAAAAAGGTGGTTGGAGACGGTGGAGGAAGATATGAAGGTGTTGGGAATAAGAGATTGGAGGATATCGGTCAAGGACAGAAGCCAATGGAGAAAGACAATAAACCAAGCCCTAGGCCTTTAAGTCCTGTAGTGCTCATATATATATTCACACTCGTTAAGTGGAGAACCCGGAGATCCTGAAAAAGCATATTGCCCCTTTGGTAACCATCCAGCTTAGTCAATAAATATCGCAAAAGCCAATTCATTTGCATGCAATAAACAAATACTCCATTGCAAGGCCAAGGGTCTACCAATTTGTTTTTCTATCACGGTTATGATACCGCCTTTCCACCTTGTGTTGATATTGGTTCCGTTATCACCAATAACTGTGAGGTTCCTAAGATCCGCTCCAGATCAAGATCATCCATAAAGTTTATTATAATTTCTTTTGCTATATCAACTGCTTTAATGATCGAAGTATGTATTCCCGGTTCTTGCAACATTGCTTTAGGGTTAACAACCATGTACCTGAGTTAGTGTTTGATCTTTGTGTCCATCAAAATTGAGACAATGTTAATGTTGTCTAATTTTGCTTCATGCAACATGTAATAGTTGAGTTCTAGAATGATTTTATAATAAAAAGTAATATATTTTTAAATAATTCACTATGCTTTCAAGCCACAGGACGCGGGTAAAGTTAAGTTTCATTTTTACATTCCATACCTTCGGTATAGGGAAAATTTGATTTAATGAAAATTTTCATAATCTAGATTTTAACGGAACTACATGTTTTGGGGCTCAGGGAACCTAAACAAAGTTGTTTATAAAAAGAGTCTGTCTGTGGGTGGGTGTGTGACGCCTCTAAATGCGAAAGTACTGAAACGATTTTGATGAAATTTTGAATTGAATCGAAAATTGTAGTTCTAGTTAAGAAAAAACCAGAAACCGGAAGCGAAAGTTAGACATGTTTCTTTAGTAGCATTTTTTTACCATAACTAAATTTTGAAAATTTGCCAACAAAATCTGAGATAACTACATTTATGTTTGAGAGCCCTTTCTGGGTAGTATACGATGACGTATCTGAAAACAATCGCAATCCATAACTATGAAAATTTTCAACAAAATATTTTTGAAAAATTACCCTCACGATTTTTTCAAACTTTGTAGCTTGCTAGAACCAAAGATTGGCTACAACTTGAGTTTTTGCCGAAAGCTACAATTTCGCTGTGCGCTTTCTATGAATTTTTGGAAACCAAAAATGGGTTCTCTTTATCTATTAAACAGTGTCTGGTAAACATTTTTTTCTTAAGCATAATTTCTCATCCTGACTAGTAGAAGCAAAATCTAATGTTGTTTTTAGATATTTTTATACTTGGTGGGGTTACTGTAGAAAACGTAAATTCCAAATATTTGAAATTTTCAAAATAATATTTCAGAAGTTTTTTTTCTTTGTAGTCTTATAGAGCCAAACATTGGCTACAATCTGTTTTTTGCTGAAGTCCATAATTCCATTTTGGCACCCTCTGTGTAGCCCTTTATTATTAAGCAGACTAAACAGCTGCAAATTTGCAGGAGCAGCAAAATTAAAATGAAAGTAAAGGTATTTATACCTCCCTTTAGGTGAAAAACGATTTGTACGAAGCACGACGCACTGCGCATATGATAAACATTGTAGAACATCCACACACAGATTTAGACATGTTTTGAAGCCGCCAATAAAAGAATATATAGTTCTTTAGGATTTTTCTGCAGGTGTGGTGACACACTTTAATAACGCCCCACTCTGCAACAGGCAACACTTTTTATGCTAAATTTTGCAGAAGATTAAGCCGAAAATTTACAAAGTTTAGAAAAACAAACTACGTAAGTTATGTTTAATTTTGTCGATGTTTTTTCAATTGAAGTAAACTAAATTTTACATAACATGAAACTTTGTATTAAATTAAATTGAACATAGTGTCGGTATCTTTTAAAAGCAGGCGGTGTAAATAGATCGATACTTTTTCATTGTATCTGATAAAATTTATAATATAAATTTCAGTGCGTAGTCTACAATTCATTTCTTTGACATATGCTTGTATTTCGGTTAACTGATTCTGGATTACTGCTGATAATCAAACACCACCTATATTCACTGAGACGGAAAAAAGTGTTTTGCTTACAGCGGCGAATGGGCCTAATCCGGCCCTGTATGGAACATCTTACACTGTTTAGGCGATAAAATAGAACCAGACCAAGAAAGAGAGATAATTACTGACACTCAAAGAACGAAATATTTCACAAATTACTCAAAAATATATATTCAAAATATTCTTATTTAAATGATAATAAAACAGTCTTGTCGCATTTACAATTACTCATCTTTATCAGTATTATTAGAACTAAAGTTATCTTCATCAACTTGTGCATTTATTACTTGTGCATCTGTCTTTGCTTTTTTCATTTCTAATTGAGATATAAAATTATCAATTTCATCTATTGTAAATACTCTTTTCTTGTTAGAAGCCTTTCGGTAGTAAAAATTTTTATCCTGAAACAAATCCTGTATTAGTAAGATACTATTTCACATTAATGTAATAACTAATAAGTAATATTTTAAGAATTTCCATTTACTACCAAGTTTTAACTATTTATTACGCTGCTTATTAATCATCACAACATTTTTATATACCTTATCCTTTTATTGAAATAATGTCTTGAGCGTAGATAAATGCTTATACTATGCAAGTACTACAAAATATGCAGGTCGTTGAGCGAGTGTTCAATTCGTCGTTAGTGAGTACGTTACACTCAGTTATGTTTTGTGGACTGACCTATACGTTGACCCAAATTTAATTTAAGCACTTAACATTTACACCTTCACCTTGTTTACTAGGGCCAAGTTTATTATAATTCCATAAACAGCATAAACGCTATCTGGTAAGTTTATGTATGCTGGAAAATCTTATCAAGGTTTAGTTGTATGATAGTTTTTTTTGGGTCTGCATTTTATTGCAAAATTCAATACACATGCGAGTTTCCTTCTTAAACCAATTGTTTGTTGTGTAAACATCCTCAGTATAAATTTTTTTTTCAGTGGTAAAAACTTCCTCCAATCGCTTGTAACACTAAATACTATAATTATTGTACTATAGAAACAAATATAAAACAATTACCCAAAATTGCATGTACTCAGGTGAAATAGATTCTAGATACAACAACCGATCTTCCACATTCTTCAATCTATAATAAATATTCTTATTTACAGGTTTATCAAGACTAAACTGTATTTCTATATTTTGCAGTCTTTCTTCAATACCATTCTTGGGATTATAGCTTTTCATGTAATCTAAATCCCCTTGATCTCTATGATAAGTGTTTAAAACACGATTTACTAGAAATTCATTAATAATAATATCATTATTACATTTAAACCATTTTAATACCTACTACAATTTTCTACAATAACTTACCTTGTAAGTGTCCTTTAGAATCCTTTCTTTTAACTAATTTAGCATCAACTCGAGCACAAGAACTGTCAGAACTTTCATTATTCTCCCCCGAACAGAAATCTCTGATATTACTTTCATTGATTTCTTCCCGTTTTCTCTGAATGAATTTTTGTATTCTTCGCTCAATTTCCTCGCTGTCAGCTTTTATTTGAATGAGTTGTGGAGGAACAAATGGTACTATTACGTCAGGTTTCGTATCTAATTTAAATAGACGGATTCTTGGGGGATAGGTTGAGGCTAAAAACATACAAAATTGTAACTAACATTGTGCCTTTATTGCAACAGATAACATGAGAATTGTATAACAGAAACAATAGATTACTATATTTATTAATAGTATCAAACAGAATAAAACAAGAAGACTTTAATATTAAAAAGTATAACTGGATATTAAATAAACAATAATAATCTACAGACTGAGTGAAGCTATATGCTTTTTTAATTATATTATTTTATTTATATTATATTGTATTTTTGGTAAATATACCGGGTGTCAATGAAACATAAGGCACCCCACTTTTTTTATTTATTAAGATTGACCAGGATGCAAAAAATCATCTTTTATTTAGGAAATCAATTAAATCAATTTATTTAATTTAAAACGGATTTGTTTGATTTAAATCAATTTTTTTAGTTAAACTTTTTTTTTTATTTAATAAAATATAAGTACCTCTGATTATTTGCACCAATTAATAACGTATTTTCTGCAATTTTACTGTGTAAACATTAGGGATGCAACTGGTAACCGGCCAGTATGCACTACCCGGCCAATTTTCGTGATAACCCGGTATGGCCGGGTAAACGTATTACCTGACCAGGTATACAATTCCTTTATTCATTTATATGTTACTCCCAATCGCCAAAGTTCATGCCCTCTAACCTGGAGTCAGTTAAGTTAACGGGTATGAAACAAATATCTCTCCAAATTAGGCAATTACATTTTAAAATACATATACAAAATTTCGGTACAAAATACTTTTAATTCAGACCTCAGAGTATTTCCCGTTAACTAATAATTTAAGTGAGGGTCGCTAATGGAATGTTTTCCGGTAAATACAAATATAATCCAATCGAGTGTGCAAGGTCAATACTATGACAGCAAACTAGCAGTACCCGGTTACTTTATAATGTATGCAGTTCAAATAAAATATATAACTGTTCAACACTTTCGTGTACTTGTATTATAATACCGAGTGAATTATTACTGCAATATTGTTTTCTAACGTCTTTATTATAGCAGAAAGAAAACAAATGTTAAAAAAAAGTTTTTTGTGTAACTGTGCATAACTTAAAACTATTGCAAAATATACTAGGCGTCTATTTATGCCTGTACAGCACATTACTTTGTTATTTTAAATAGAGCACTCTGTATATTATTGTATTTTTAGGTTTTAAATTTAATTCTAGATATAAAAGAATCACGGTACTATGATCCTAAAATTAGCAGTTTCTGTGTTATTTCACTTTGTTTCACAAATTTTGTTATCTGTGGACTAATATTACAAAATTTATATTTTAACCACCAAAAACGTTCACTCATCGCTATTTTGCACAAACTATTAACACACTACAAAGTGCACAACGGTATGTTAAAAACAGCGGATTATTAGATACGGTGTTCATAATTTACTGTCTATTTTACAAACCTTCAGATGTCAATAACTTTTGTTTTTCAAATGGAATAGTATTTTTTAACACTATAAAATGCAGAAATAAATTCTCTTTCAATTTTATATGGGCTTGAGTACATTAAATATTAAAATTTCTATGGTTGTTCGTGTTTGTTTGATTTTATTTATAAATTTCAAATTAACCCATGAACACTAAACAGTCGTAAAATTTACGATGACTCGATTTCGAATATACCGTTTCCGCTTATGCATCGGTTATCATATTCACAGTAGCTGTTCATATACACGAAGATGGCCCATGTGTGTTTTTTATGACATTATAAATATAGCCACAATAAATTCGTTTGTGATCTATAATTCTAACAGAAACTGAAATAATGTAAAATAAGAGTCTAGGTTAACGTATATGCTGAATCTAAGTGAGGAACTGATTAAACCGTGGTTAGATATGTGAGCTAACACCTCATATTTGCAACGACCATATGTGCAAAGATATATGCAATATTTTGAAAATCAGTATGCCAGATAAAAGACCCACTCAAGGTGCGAAGAAGCGTACCATCTACAATTTCTGTCCATTTTGTCTTCAAAGAATGACAACAAATTATTGTAGACGCAGCAGCCACCCTATTTGTGGAGAACACCGAGCCAGTTGCTGCCAAAACTGTGCACAGTACTTTTGCTTTTCAATTATTTTTTGGGAATTTTTATCCATTAATAGACACAAAACTCAACTGTACACTTGGCATATAATAAGCGTTTATTTTTCAAGGTGTTTCTAATGATAAAAAAAGTTGTAAAATTTAAGAGTGCCTAGTATTCATGCAACTTCCAAGTATGTTTAGTGTTCTAGGATTAAAATAGGTCTGCTATGAAAACAAAACAAATACTCTATTTTATAATGTTTAGAAAGTATCATCTTCCCCTGTAAACTATAAAAAATTTAAAATTGTTTTTCCACGACCGGGAGTAGAAGTCGGTTTCTAAGGCATCAAAATTGTGACAGAAGTAAAGCATTTACTCTCTAGGGACGAAATAAGACAACAATTACCCTAGGGGAGTTTTTATTTCATTTCATATTTATTTTTGTAAACAAATGTCTGTTGTCATGGTATGTTGCATGGAAACATCCCAAAGGCTTCTAAATATTGTAATTTCGCTCCGTTTTATTATAATTCCTTATTTATGAAATTAAGTGTTTCTACTCCCGATCATGGCAAAAATAGTATATACACCTCGGGAGAGACCGCCATTTTTCCCTAGATGTATTTGTAGCCCTTGGGCTTCAAATTACACCTCAGGAAAAATAAGACGTTTCTCTCCCTTAGTGTATAATGTACTATTTCATCATAAAAGTTGTTTCTTGCCTAATGAGCTACAGTATGCCGCATTCTAAAATTTTCTGTAACTGAGCAGTGACGTCATGGACATTTTTTAAATGGCAATATGAATTTTAGAATGTTTTTTCTCGTTTCAATGATATACAACTTTTATTCTCTTGCATTATAAAAATTTCTAGAAAAATGTAAATACAGAGAGTGGCCCTTTTTTGAATGTTATAAAATAGAGTCTTTGTTTAATTTTTACAGCACATCTATATTAATTTGCAATTTGTAAAAAATAATCAAAAAACACGAAAAATCTTAGAAAATTTCATATTTGGTGTACAAAACCCTATGTCAAATTGAAAGAGAATTTAATTCTACATTTGATGGTGATACTGCTAGTTCCATTTGAAAAACAAAAATTGGACACTAAATTATGAACACCCTATGTAATAGTTTGCTGTTTTTAACATACCTCAATACGTTATCCATATATACATATATAAAAGCACAAAGGATTTTTTTCTCCCCTTCCTCCAGCGGCTACCGCTTCACCAATTTTGACCATTTTTTTTTAAATGAAAGGTCTTTATCCACAGATGGAACATGAAACATTTTTATATTTTTATTCTACGTCGATTTTTTAATAATAATTATTTTAATTTATAATATATATGACGGTCGGCTAGACGCGCGTCACTTGGGGCGCCCTCTACAGTAACGTCGCGTGTCATTTTTGGAACTAATGCATCACGTGACTTGACATTTCGCCGGTTCTATCAACGCTGTCTGTCAGTGCATTGTGTGCTGGGGTAACACTAGTAATGTGATAATAGTTTGTGCAAAATAGCAATGGGTGAACGTTTTTGGTGTCTAAAATATAAATTTTGTTATATTACATTTCAAATGTAAAAATTTTTGAAACAAATCAAATAACGCGTAATCCATTAATTTTAAGATCATATTAACTTTATACTTTTATATTTAGATTTAAATGTAGAATCTAAAAATGTAATAATATACAGGGTGTTCAATTTGAAATAACAAAGTGATGTGCTGTACATACAGGCATAACTAAATACCCAATATAATTGTCAATAATTTTAGGTTGTACACAGTTACACAATAAGTAATTTTTGTCTTAAGGATTTTTTTCTAGCAGCTATAATAAAGACAATGTTAGAAAATAATATTGCACTAATAATCCACCCTTCAAAATATATATCTACCAAAACTAGTTAATAACATCCTACTGATACACCCGCAATAAATAAAAATGTGTATAGCTTGATTCAGTCTGTGTAATAGTGGGTGCACTTTACTAGGAACAATACAAGTGGCCCCTAAATTATCCTAGCTCTAATAAAATATAGAGAAGCTGTAAATAATGTAGGGGAGCACGAGAACAGCACTAATGTCTGTATAAAACTGCTCTGCTGTAATATTGTACTACATCATTGCTGTGATGTTCTGAAGCTGAATCACTTGCAATACTTAGATTGTTTTTATTTAACTACCCTGAACATTGCAGAAAACAGTGAAGATCAAGTACTGCATCAGAGACCTATGTATGGGCATGCATGTAAAGCTGCTCTAATGCCTTTTTTTAAAACAAAAGTCACTATAAAATACTACAATAGCAAAACATAAACAATTTACTTCTACATATACTAAATTTTACCAAAAACTTAAATTTGCTATTGGTAACAAAAGAAATATAAACAATTACGAGCACTACAAGCAAACTTATTTCTGATTACACTTAGACCACGCACATTCCTTGTTTTCTTTCCATTCTGGTGGATTTTCCAAATACACTTCCTTTTTCCATATAGGTACAGTTTTCTTTACATTATCAATACACCACTGTGTAGCTTGCATGGCATCACCCCTATGTGGGGATGATATTGCAATTACTATACTTGCTTCCTTAACAGGCACTGTGCCTAACCTATGCGGAGAAGAAAATAATAAATGAATAAACTATGTACATTTATATATCATTAATTAAAAATTAACCTGTGATATATGGCAATATTTTCTATAGCTGGCCATTGGGTCCGCAGTTCCAAACAAATATCTTGTAATGTTTTCAAAGCCATAGCTTCATATACTTCATACTCCAAATTGACCACAGTTTTACCTTCAAAATTATCCCTTGTAGTACCCATGAAAACAGATATTGCACCACACTTAGGTGACGCAACGAGTTCTGAAATATCTTCGACAGAAAGCTTATCATGTGTTAATTTTAAGTGTTCCATTGTAATATTTAACCTCCACTTAGTGGTGGTATAATTGCAACTTCGTCTCCTTCTTTTAACTGAAGGATATCGTTAGCACCACAAATTTCTTCGTTAATAGCCAATATAATATTGTTCTTTATAACAATTAGTGAAAAATCTTCCACAATTTTCTTTAATAGGCATTCATATGAAATCACTGATGGCACACTTATAGTTATTTGATTTTTACCGGCAAGTTCACGAGCTTTAGCAAAAAACAGCAAATTTATATCGACATTCATCCTCAAGTACTATCACAATTTTTTGAAGAGTCACTACATGATGGATACTGTTACGTAACGACATTTGATAAATAGTTTTGAATCCTTAATTTCGTAATAATAAGCTTTATGTATTATTAAGTAATTATTTGCCTCAGGCGCTCAGGGTTATATTTAAATCTCCGAAATAACCTTAAAACAGCTATCTGTCACCAGTCGTCAGTGTCGCCTCGCAAACATTTACTGCGGGAGGGCAAAATGTAATAATAAATTGTAACTTGCATTAAATAATATAGCAAGGTCCATAGAAATTAACTTCACAGCAAAGTTTATTTTTACAGACAACTCACTTTACTTTTTTTGCATATTTTGTTTTTACCTGTTCAATTTTTTGATATGCCATTATTGGTTACATTCAACAGGCGGAAACGAAACCAGGTAGCGATGTTACCGCTACCAGTGAGTCTTCCTTGTCTGCTGAATACAGCATGATCGAGAGGTGTCTAAAACTTTTTTTTAATCAGCCGCTAGATGCCAGCAGGGCCAAACGCGGTGTGGCAACAAATAATAATTACCGAAATAACTTTGTTTTAAACGATATTGTTGAAATATTACACCATTATTATGTTTTGAAACCTTTGAAATAATAAAAAAATATATATTTCATTTCTAAATATATATAATGCTTCAATAGATGGCACCCGTAATGTCAGCCAATCATAGAACTGTCTATCACTGCGTTTGGCACAGCCGCCCTCTAGTAACGTAATAAGTACTATTTAAAAAAAATCCTAGCTTTATTAAACAGCAAGGCAACGTAGTAATGGCAAAGTTTAATGCTTAAGCCTAAGCATTATACTTTGGTAAGCCTAAGCATTATACTTTGGTAATGGTTACATTCAGCAGGTGTGGGCGATACCAGGTAGTAACGTTACCGCTACTAAACTAGTGAGCTCTTCTTGTCCACAAAACCTACACGAAGAAGGAAGAAGCCTTTGTCTGCTAAATGCATCGTGTTCACTTACTTTAAGTAACGAGGTAGCATAATTTATTTATGCTCCTAAAAATGGGTAGCGATCACATGAAACAGTCGAGTCAGCTTTCAGGCACCATTCAAAATTTTAGAATGGTCATACTTTAATAATCGTTCTGTGATAGTACTATAAATGTCAGTTATATACCTATGGATATCCACGCTACTGCGAATAAGTAATTCTTTAATAGTTCATATAGTATTTTAGAAGTAATTAGTAAACAATAATGAATTTTGATTTTTTAATTGTTCACCACGTGGCCAGTATTTTTTGGACCCAAGCCCACCTTTGCTCACCCGTAGTTACGTGCCTGCTAACCATAAACGAATATAAAAAAAAAGGAAGAAGAAAGATCTTTATTACACAGGATAGCCCAGAAAAATTTCACATAATTCATACTGTGAATTCCTGATCTAAAAATAGACAAAAATTCTTAATAATAATGGTTCCTAAAATGCTCCTTTACGGAGATATAAACCTTCAAAAGTTGCACTTAAAGTTGCTTTATTTGTTAATACTGAAAAAACCACCCCGTATAATATGAACAAAATTTAACACGCGATCTTACTTATGTCTATGTTTCATACTATTTTTCAAATATAATTTTTTTTAGGGGCGCACAACTTAAGGAGCACTGGTATTTTTCTCTAAACAACTATTATTTGTACTATTTTGAAAAATTCTTTTAAAATAATCTTATTTCCCGAATGAACACACACAAAAATACTGTTTTTTCTGTGACGGAAAAAAAGTTTAACATTTTGTCTCTCTTGACAGGTACTAAAGTATTACTTTTTATGAAATTACTTTTTACCTTTTACCCGGGGAAAAAAGTAATTACTTTTTCCCCGGGGAAAAAAGTAATTACTTTTTTCCCGCTACAACAGCTTACTAGTTTAAAAATTCAAATTCCACGTTGACCAATTTTCCGACTTTATTATATATTTATGTTTTTCAATATATTACATTTTTTCCCGTCACAGAAAAAAATAGTGTATTATACACAGGAAAAAAGTAAGATTTTAGCTCTCGGTGTGAGTGTCTCCCTCCGCTTCGCGTCGGGAGACAAACAGACACCTCGAGCTAAAATCTATTACTTTTTTCCCTTGTATAATAAATATCTATTTTTAGTCACCAATCTGTTTTCAAAATAAATCAATTTTTGTTAAGAAAAAAATCGAGTTTGCATAAAGAACTGAGTGTTTTCGTAGAATGCAGAGAGTTTACACAAACCTTGAGGAAAGATTTGGAAGTGTGCTTATATTGCAAAGCAGAACGGCAGACAGAACTACAGCATAATATCGTTTGTTTCTGACTCCGCCACAATGGCACAAATACAAATCCACCTGACATGACAATTTTGTATGTTTTATCTCCCTTGTTTACATAGCCGCTGTTTCCTTCTAAAAACAGCGGTGCAATTCTGCAGCGCGCATATCTAAACTTCTGCCACTGCGCCATAATCTTTTATAAAAAAAATTTGCTTTCTTGTTGTTCAACTGAAACCGTATTATACATTTTAGGAAAGTTTAATATGCTTATATGCTATACGTAAAGCTGTTTACCATGCGTGTTTGCCAAAGAGATAACCGCCCACACGGCCTCCCTTACGAGCCGCCACTGCCTGTAACAATACTTCCAAGGTTTTCATTACGTCAACATCAACTTTAGATACAGAAAAAAGCTATAGATGACTCTGATACGTATTCAAAATATTGCTATGGTTACCAAAAATATTATTTTAAAATTATTGACAAAACTGTCACTAAAATATCCAACTAGAATTTTATAATGGAGAATTTGACAAAACCGCAAATAATATGTCACGCTGAAAAAAATGTAGACTACTCAGTTCACGATGTAAAATGGATTCCATCATCTGCAAAATTCGTAGCAATGGGTGGCAAAGCAAATGGTACAGGAATAATAGAAATATATTCCATAAGCACGGATGGCGTAGAAAAAGTTAGCGAATTTGGTAAAGCGGATCAATTTAAATGTGGTACTTTCGATGCCTCTAGCTTACGTGCTCGACACTTAGCTACTGGAGATTTTGGTGGAAGATTACAAGTATGGTATAAAAAACAAACTGTACCTTTTCTACATTTCTTTATACCTAACTTTAAATAACATTTAACTTGATTAGTTTCTTTAATCTTTCTTACTTTATTTTTTTTAATGTATAAACGAACAAGTAGTTGATTAAATTTAATTATACAATACTGCATATCAACCGTACTACCTACATACAAAATTATAAATTAATAATTCATATTAAGAAGTAACATACATTATATTCTACTTGCAATCACAGGCAACTTCAACAATTTAATTTAAAGTACCTATGTATAATTACCTGGAGTACATTAGGATTTTTTGGTAGTACTTTAAAAATATTAATATTAAATTTAAAGGTATCAAACTACTTGTGCTAGTGGCAATGTGATATTGGCTCTACCATACACATTCTACTTAGCCAATCAGAATACTTGAATTTAGTGCAACAACCAATGAAATCAATTTCATGGAAAAATCACATTTTAATAAGTGAAAGTATCACTTGCGATTTTTTCATCAATAAAATGATTTGATAGGTTATTGACACGAAAATCAAGCATTTTAATTGGCTAAATTTCACTAACTATGGGAAAGACTGCTGGCAAAGTGACTTCGTATTTAGTTAAAATATTGCGAAAACGCAAATAAACGATAACAAATTTTATGGGAATTGAATCCGAGATCCTTGCAGTAGTAAGTGAGTGCTTACTTCAGGACTAGTTCTAAAACTAAACTAAAAACATGCGCGCATGGATATTAAGACAAGCTTGTAATGTGGTAAAATTCTGCAGACAACTTATATAGATCTCAACCAAATTACATTAGGATAAAAATGTTACGGCTCTTACTCCGTGAAACTGCCGGTACAACTACAGTTTTAGTAAAAGCATGTCATGTTCATCTTTGCCAATTGTCTGAGAAAAACTCACAATATTTACTGTTCATAGGGACTTAGAAGATCCTCTATTACCTGTATACAAAACTACAAAACATACAGCGATAATAAATACAATAGATGGCGTTGCAGGCAGACAAGTTGGTTGTGGAGCCCCAGAAATTGTTACAGGATCCAGAGATGGTAATTTGCATTTTCACAGACTTACAGGTTTTTAAATTTATTTAAATTATAACTGTTTATCAGGATCTGTAATGATATGGGATGTTCGCCAGAAAGATACTCCCGTTGCAAAATTTTTACCTACAGAAGGAACAACAGCACGAGATTGTTGGTCAGTAGCATTTGGAAATTCTTACAATTCTGAAGAGCGAATTGTATGTGCTGGTTACGACAATGGAGATATAAAAATGTACGATCTCAAAAACATGTCTCTGCGTTGGTCTAAGTGTGTTAAAAATGGGGTAAAGTTACTTCAAAACTTTTATAGCTTAGCATTTAAAACAAGTAGCTGATTTATAGGTAGTAGGGCTACAGTTTGATCGTAAAGATATTCCAATGAATAAGCTGGTAGCGACAACTCTAGAGTCAAAAATTTACTGCTTTGATGTTAGAACGCAACATCCGAATCGGGGATTTGCACATGTAACTGAAAAAGCACATGATTCTACCGTATGGACAGTTAAACACTTACCCCAAAATAGGGAGATATTTATGACCACCGGCGGTACTGGTTCTTTGTGTTTATGGAAGTAGTAAGTATAGATTACTTAAAATTAATGAGTAATTGAGTACACTTTCATCCAGTTATGTTTTGAGAACTGACCTATACGCTTACTCAAATTCGCCCTAAGCATCAAGCGTTTATACCTTTGCTTTATTCACTAGGACCATGTTTGTTATAGTTTCATTTTGGTCCCAGTATAAGCGCCATCTGTTAACAATTTATGTATGCTGAAAAATCGTATAAAGTAATAGTTTTGTTGCAAGTTCCAAAAACAAGTGTTTCCTTGTCAGATCAATTGACTGGTTTTTTCCATCACACGAACTCGTTTCACAGAAGTTCAAATTTGAGCTTAAAGCAGCCAAAAAAATTGAGTGGTAAAATAGATAGTATGTGACCTACGTCAAGCCGTCAGCAATTACACCTGCTAAATTTGTGTTTAGGTAGATCACGTAAAAAAGTGACCCGTGTGATTCCGTATGTTTACTCCAAGTAACCTATGTAATTTGAGTAACATTTGGCGCATAGGTCGCAACCTGTATGTACCATGTAGAGGTACTTACTAACTAATCGTTTTTTTTTTTTTGATAGTAATTATCCAGACAAACGAGTGGACAAAGATGGTGATGGGATTCCAATAGGTGTTGCAGGAGAGCTTAGTCTGATACAAAACAGTACTCTTTCAAGTCAACCTATAAGTGGATTTGATTGGTGTGCTGATAAAATAGGTTTATCTGTATGTTCAGCTTTTGATCAAACAGTTCGAGTGTTAATTACCACTAAGTTACAGTTGTATTAATAGCAATGTATGTTGTTTTATAAAACAATGTCATTTGATAATTAGTTGTAAACTTGTTTTGATAATAAAGTTCTCAGGTGTGTATTAGTGAGTGATATACAAGCAGCTTTGAATAGTTGTAGCCGACGTAATGCAGCAAAAACTAGAAGATTGCCTTTATCAAAAAAGTGCATCACTACGGAGTTGCAGTTTTTCAAAGATGCGAGGACAATAATTAATTTTTTTTAATATCTTTGGAACTGTTTGAGACGCAATGTTCAAATTTTGTATATTGTACTTAATGGTCAAGAGCATTAAATGATTATTTTTTCAAAACAATGGAACAACACCAAGGGGTTAATTTGAGGCTAGCCCGATGTTACGGCTTTATGCTGAATTATTTCTTAAGGTGTTTGACTGTTGAAAAAATAAATCTCTTTAAGCCATTCAGTATTTAAGATACAATTTTTTATCTCCTATTTTTTTAATGTTACACGAGAAAAACTATGAATATTGTGTTACAAATTAAAACTTATCATGTCGTCTGGTAGCAGTTGTTTTAAACTTTAGTTGACAAAAACATTGCCAGTTTAACAGTTACTTGCACTCCAATAAATAATTTATTTACGGTTAAGCAACAAAAACCCAAAGTTATTTATTATTGTTTCATAAAATGGCAGTTCGTTACATATTTGGTGAACAAACTAGAGCAGTTGTAAAGCGTTACGGGAAAATGAATTCCTGACAGATATATGTTTTATGCAAAACATGAACAATCAATGTGATGAACATCTTTACTAGGTTAGAGTATCCCACTACCTTTAGTTTTAATGTGTGTATGGGTATTGCAGAGAATGTGCTAGTAGGTTCCTTCATTATGCCTTATTTTCTAGCATAGGTACTTGAACTTCTTGCAGAAATTACTAATTTTTTTGATAATATATCAGCAACAATAGCAGCATACATGTAGTACACGCACGAT
The DNA here is from genome assembly GCA_958336395.1 of Ctenicera cuprea. Taxonomy (NCBI): domain Eukaryota; kingdom Metazoa; phylum Arthropoda; class Insecta; order Coleoptera; family Elateridae; genus Ctenicera; species Ctenicera cuprea. The sequence goes on from OY284486.1 coordinate 27,224,202, forward strand.
GGTGCCCTGACACTTTATAGTCTCAATGTGCTACAACAAAATTTTCTACAACAAAAAATGTCTTAATTCCTTGGCCTCCACGGTCGCCCTATCTAAATCTCTGCAATATTTACATCTGGGGCCATCTAAATTAATCTATTTCACTCCCACATGTGGTGTAAGACAAGGCTGCATTTTGTCTTTGATATCGTTTTTCTTATATACAGAAGAGATTTTTAAAGAAGCTCTACATGAAAAGGAAATCGATATATTAATTAACTGTAAAAATATTAATAACATACGTTGAGGAGACAATACAATTTTGCGAGTAATTTAACAGATTTATAAACTCTATTGAGTAATGTCAATGAAGCTAGAAAGATATATGGTTGTCGTTTGAAAATGCTGTAAAAAGAGAAATTATATAGTCACAAATAGCAAATAAAACTAGTGAAATTAGACAACAATTATTTTAATTCCATTATTCACTGAACTTCACAAAATAACAACCGCAACCAACCACTATTTATAATAACTTAATGCTCTTGACTACTAAGTACAATATACCAAACTGAATATTGCATCTTAAGCCATTCCAAAGTTATAAAAGAATTAATTAATTTCCTCACTTATTTGGAAGGTTGTAAAGCCACAGCAATGTACTTTTAATATAGGTAAATTAGGCTTAATCCTCATATTTTTGTTTTTAGTTTCTGCTGTATCAAGCTACCTATATCTTTTCGAAATACTCTGTATAATAAATTTTAAACTGAAACAATCCATACATATATAAAAGCTCAAAGGGTTTTTTTCTCCGGTTCCTCCAGCGGCTACCGCTTCACCAATTTGGACCATTTTTTTCGCAATGAAAGGTCTCTATCCTCAGATGAAACATGAAACATTTTTATATTTTTTTTCTACGTCGATTTTTCAATAATAATTATTTTAATTTATAATATATATGAAAGTCTGCTAGACGCGCTTCACTTGAGGCGACATCTACACCAACGCCGCGTCTCATTATTGGAACTAATGCATCACGTGACTTAGCATTTCGCCGGGTCGGTCAACGCTGAGTCTGCTGTCGAATTTCGGCAGAGTAACACTAGTAAATTGTAAATACCCACTTTACATAATTCAGCATTCATTATTCATATACATCAGTGATATAAAACATACCTTATTGTAAAAGTAAGTATTTCTATAAAAAAATAAAAATTCCTAAGTATTTTTACATAAATTAAATAGTTAAATGTAATATACATCTATTAGAAAAATATTAATTTTAATCAGTCAGCAATACAAAACTAGTGCTAATCAACAAACAAGGAGCAAACTCTTCATTACATTTAGCACAAAAATAGAACATATACAAATTTTATGCTGGCATAAATTTAGATGGATCTGTAAATCTTGCAGTAAATATATAAAACAATGCTGGTAATGGTACTAATAATATCATAAGTGCATGTAATGTTGGGTTTGTAAGTTGTGTAATTGCCACAATACCATATGCATGGAGACACCAATGACCAATGAGAATTATAACATTTCGAAGATCAACGACTGTTGTTATAATAAGCGATAATACCGTTTGGTCTATTTTTACAGCAAAATGAGCTGCACATGATATAACTGACAGCACAACGATTAAGTATGGGAAAGAGTAATCTGAAAATATTTTGTTTTTAATATAAGTTTACTTTTTATAATGTATGTGCAATGTAGTTCATCAGTTGGAGAATGTAAATGACACTTCGAAGGTAACTTACATAGCAGTCCTCCTACTAGAGCTTGCATGACAGCCAAAATAGGTAAGAAGTACATAGCTGCGTATATGGACATCTTACTTTGCCTTGGTAAACATCTTTTACATATCCACGGCCGGATCAGCAGCATCAGTATAAGAGCATAGGCAAAAAATACAAAAACCATAGTGTATCTGCAATTTGTAAACAAATTATTAATAGTTATTCTATTTTAGTACAATTAATTTACAACAGCAGCAAGAATTATTTCATTAACATTTAATTTTAAAAATTAAATTAATATGATCCTATTCATAGAGAGGTCTCGGGTAAGTTTGGACTTCTACATAATTGTGGTAACAACTAAACTTTAACATTCCTTTAATGACAGGTACATGTAATACTATAGTGGTTTTATAAATACAGTAACACACAAAATTCTAAAATTTAATCATTTTTCAACATACATTAAAAAATGGGCAAAACAGGTCGCTGGTACGTTTTAAATATTCCCGGCCAATAAATATCTGAACAACATTGTTTTAACAAAAATTAAAGAAAAAAGAATTAAAAAAAAAGTAAGACCCCAGCAGGAATTTGAACTTGCGATAGCCTGTGCAATAGGTTTCGGTACCGTAGCAGCGACTAAACTGCACGGAAAGGTTGGTGGGTTTGCCGTGAGTGGAGCTGCCGATATCGCTCGAGATGGGGATTACTGCCACGAGAAGCGCTAGTAATCAATTATACCTAAAAATGTATTAGTTTAAATGGGACTACTACCAAAATATTACAAACACATGAATAATTATGCAAATAGAGCTCTGGAACTCATATGTATGATTTTAAAGCACATACTATATTTAGAAAAATAATTCAAATTCATTTAAAACATAGTTTTTGCAAGAGCTGAAAGATAAAATTGAAACTTTTTGTTTTTGGCTAAAATCTGCTCATTTAATTTAGTTTGAAAAAAAAATTTAAAGTAGGCCATGAACTGAATGTTATGAAAATAAAACAAAACAGTACTTTTCCTTATTTTGACGTTTAGATACATTTCAGATGTATTAGTACGTAATCAGCCTTGATGTCCCATTGCTGGGTTCCAGCACTCTTCTCTGCCACGTACTCTACTTAACACTAAGGTGAAGTACAGGGGACCTACAGTTTAACGCTAAATCTAAACGACTAAATACCAGAGAAGGTTTCAGGCATTAAGGCTGTCTACACGGGATTGGAGAATGTAAGTGGCGGGTTGCAGCATATATTTTTATTGCTGCATGGCTGCGGCGGGGAATCAAACCTTAGACCTTTAGCGTTAGAGGCCAAGCGCCCAACCTCTAAACTAGCGCCACTCCCGCGTATTAGTACGCGGCGCTATTATTCCTTTCGAAATTGGGTGAAAGGCTAAGGCTCTGTTAGGATGAGGTTAATGTATTGCGTACAAATGAGTGATAGCACAAGACATTCCTGTAAGGTTATCAGTTACTTGCGTAACCTGTACAACTCTCGACATTTATTGGCAGTCCTAAAAGCAGTAGAAGTATCAGTATAAGTAAAGCTAGAGTAAAAATTTTGATAATCAACTATACTCTACACAACTGAAGTGCAAATTCTAGATAAAAAGTTCACACATTTGCAACACCAATATTTGCACCACAAAAATAAATAAATATTTTAAAAAGTTTACTGTTGTTTAAATAAGCTCAACATCTTATCCTTTTTAACCTCAGACAGGGTAAATCAGCATTAGCAATAAATAACACACAATGTAGGTCCAACACTGTACATCATGAATAACTAAGCAATCAAGTATAGGCAACTGATTTATTTAAAATAATACTACTATTAAATTTGTAAATAAAAGGACTACACGATCACAATATATTTTTATTTATTTATAATTTTTTTCTTGACAAAATGAGTTTAAAAAAATATATATACAAAGAGAACCAATTTATACAGGCTGTTTCACTTTGCATTCAACAAAATGCAGTGTGACACATCGTTGAAATCAGAATTGAAAACTCTATCCAAATATGAAAAAAATGAAAATATCAACCATAAGAAAAAAAAAAGTTGACAGTCGAAAATGAACAATGGTAGCAGTTACACCAAATCTGATAAAAAATTTAAATTCAGCATACAAAAGTGTTATAATAATGCGTTAACTAGAAACATGTAGCATAAATAAAGTGACCATACGTCCCGTTTTCAACGGGACAGTACCGTTTTTAAGCCATCGTCCCGTTGTCCCCGAGAAATCACTCGGGACGCAAAAATGTCCCGTTATGCAAAATTAAAACAATACTGTCCCTATTCATTTGTTTGCAAATTGAAATGAAGGCCAATAATGTTTTCATACAGATAACCAAACTATATGATCGCCAGTTCGGTAGTAAGCGTAAGTCTATGGGGCGCCAAGAGTAAAGTGAAAATTTGCTGTGCATTTCACGGTATTTAAGGCAATTTGTCCCAATATTTATTATACACTGTGTCCATAAAGTAACCCCCCCCCCCAACTAACTTTTGAACGACTTGATAGTTTTCTACAAAATTTGGTGTGCTGTAATGGGAAATTAAATACTATTTTTCAGACCATATTAAAACTTTCATTGTATGAATAATAAATTATGCAATGTTTATGTTGTTCAATATGTTGTTATTGATGATTGACCTAACATTAATTGTACAAATTTTTGAAATACGGAAAACGTGTTCATAATTGTTGAACGTTACCACCAGTGTAAACGGTCTTGGTCTACTATGTAGGCTGGGTCTACCAAGGTCAAATAAATATGACAAGTTAACATTAAATATGACAGCTTAAAATTAAATGTTGAAATATTTATTTAAATCTGTAAGGATTTATTTATATCGGTAAAGATTTATTTAAATATGCAAATATTTACTAAATATTGAAAGATTTAAAACAAATATGTGCAGATTTATCTACATACATAAAGATTTACTAAATAGTTGAAAATTTAAAGTAAATGTTTTAAGATTTATTTAAATCTCTAATAATGCTTTATTAAATGTTGGAATATTTAAACCAAATGTTTAAGGATTTATTTAAATCTACAACGATTTTTAAAATAAAAAGCATTTAGCTAAATGTGTGTGTATAATAAATATTGGGACAAATTGCCTTAAATACCGTGAAATGCACAGCAAATTTTCACTTTACACTTGCCGCCCCATATAAGTCGACGCTGGAATCTGCTAAGATTGCATTTGGCATTTTGCAGTGGCACAACTCATCTAAAAGCAATGTTAATAACTAAAGGCAATATAAATCAGTCTTGTCAAGAGTTTTATACTTATTTGAAGTCGTCATCTGCACTATTAAAACAAATTTGTTCTTCGGAGAAATATAAATGAGTTTAAAATATTGATAGTTATTTTATATTTGTTTTTCTTTTCCTGTTCATTAGTATGTATAAGTATAACATTAATAAACCAATAAACTTAATGTGTTCTTTAATATTTTATTGACAATAAAACCAATGCAGTGTGTTTCCTACAATATTTTGTGTTTTAATCGATTTTTTTAAACACGTCCCGTTTTTGTAAGAAAAATAAATGGTCAGTTTAAGCATAAATGATAAATGCGTTATAGTCAAAAATAAAAAATCCAAAATTTCAGTTTTCTTCAGATATCTGAAAAACCAGAGTGGCTACTTTAAATTTCTTTACAGATTATTGTTAGGAATTAAATATGGCAACTTTGCCTCAATTTAACCAACTCTCTATCTCTTCAAATAAGCGAGATCCCCATGGTGGGGCTCGAATTTGAAACAGCCTGTATAGGTATTAACAACGCGCGTACTTTGTTTTAGTACACTAAAAAAATTATTATTCCTTACTGAAATTCTTTTCTTCTTAAAGAGGTCATTCATAAAACGTGAAAATGCTGCACTCGTGTCTCCACGACTAGTGAAATGCAAGTAAGTGCAGCCGTAGCGAATGGTAATTAAATTTTTTTAAATAGCTTTCAATTATATGTCTGAATCAGTTTGATCATTGTAAAATAATAACAACTTTGACATTATAAGAGTGAAACGACAAACAAAAAATGTTATAAAGTATTTTTTTAACTAACAGGTACATATCAACTTTTAGAACCATACTGTGTAACTTTTTTTGAATGTTGCTATTACTTATAAATACCAAAATAAAACACAGTTAGAATTTTAATGTTGAAATATTCACATAATCTCGAAAAGTACACATACACGAAATACATATGTACCAAGAAACAAAAAGAAAATAAATAATACTACAAAACAAATTGTTATTTATAACAAACACAGGATTGTTTTATTATAGCAGTTTATGTCGATCTTGCATATTCAGCTGTTGATATGAATAGGTACTTTAACTTTTTGTACTGCACTGAAGACACTGAAAAATACTGTTTAAAGTACACCCCGCTTACACCTAGAAACGATAAATAGTTTTTAAGATAGCAAAAGATGCTAGAAGCTCTATTAAGTACAATATAGAATATACCATTCCGACATAAACAAAAATCATCGTCTTCATCGTAAATCAACATTTTCATCAATCTGCCTCTTAATACGCAGCAAAATTGTGGTATACCACTGATCAAGACGTGCTACAGAATCATACTTTTTAACAACATCAGTAAAAGCATCTACATTTTGGTTCTCTAAATGTTCTGCTAGTTTATGCAATAGTGTATATTCTCTTGAATCTTGAAAGGCTGGATACATTTCTATGTAACGCTCAAAAGCATGTTGGGCAGTTAATAAATCTACACACAGATGACACAGTGCAGCACGAAACAAGTACTCTTTTGCACTGTATTTGAGTAAGGAGCTTTCTAAACATAGTTGTGCCAGTTCTTCATATATTTCAATAGCTTTTTGATAATTTTCATACTGTGCTTCATAGTGAGCCACTTTCAGAAGACATTTGCTAGCAGAGGAATGGCTATCTTCACATCTAAAGTACTCAGAAGCTTGATTATAATGTTCAATAGCGCTCTGCAAATTGATTGCATCATTTTCATACATTTCCGCAATAGTTTGGTGATATCTTGCAGCCATGGTAAACCGACCCATGTCTGTATAAAGTTCAATTGCTTTTAGAAAACAATTCAATGCCTCACTCAGATCTGCCTTTTTATAACAGTGTGCAGCATCGACATATACCGAAGCTGCTTCATGCCGACAGCCTGTTTTTGAATAGAGACTTGCCGCTTCAGAAAATGCACTCCCTGCATGTGTCCACTTTTTGGCCATTTTAAATAAATTTGCTGCTCTCTGGTAACATTCCACTGCATCTTCAATTTTAGGTGATCCTCCAAATAAAAAACCAAAAAATCCCTTTGAGACAGACAATTTCTTTTTTGCTTCTTTGATAAACTGTTGAGCTTTCTGCTCACTTGATGCCATTATTTACTGTCAAATAATAATTATACTATTTACAAATTAATGGATTGGTTGACGTTCATTATAATATAATTTTGACATTTCAACATAGTGTACATTTTAAATTGAGTTACAGGTGGGGTAAATAGATAACTGTAATAGTATTTTTCAAAATTTTTAAAAATCTAATAAGTGTACCATAAAAATAATGCACGTTGATGTGTCCCGAATTTCGTTTTTGGGGACACATTTATGAGGACAGACATGTGGCTAACGCATGCGCACTTGATTAGGATCATAGATAAAGTGACCATACGTCCCGTTTTCAACGGGACAGTACCGTTTTTAAGCCATCGTCCCGTTGTCCCCGAGAAATCACTCGGGACGCAAAAATGTCCCGTTATGCAAAATTAAAACAATACTGTCCCTATTCATTTGTTTGCAAATTGAAATGAAGGCCAATAATGTTTTCATACAGATAACCAAACTATATGATCGCCAGTTCGGTAGTAAGCGTAAGTCTATGGGGCGCCAAGAGTAAAGTGAAAATTTGCTGTGCATTTCACGGTATTTAAGGCAATTTGTCCCAATATTTATTATACACTGTGTCCATAAAGTAACCCCCCCCCCCCCAACTAACTTTTGAACGACTTGATAGTTTTCTACAAAATTTGGTGTGCTGTAATGGGAAATTAAATACTATTTTTCAGACCATATTAAAACTTTCATTGTATGAATAATAAATTATGCAATGTTTATGTTGTTCAATATGTTGTTATTGATGATTGACCTAACATTAATTGTACAAATTTTTGAAATACGGAAAACGTGTTCATAATTGTTGAACGTTACCACCAGTGTAAACGGTCTTGGTCTACTATGTAGGCTGGGTCTACCAAGGTCAAATAAATATGACAAGTTAACATTAAATATGACAGCTTAAAATTAAATGTTGAAATATTTATTTAAATCTGTAAGGATTTATTTATATCGGTAAAGATTTATTTAAATATGCAAATATTTACTAAATATTGAAAGATTTAAAACAAATATGTGCAGATTTATCTACATACATAAAGATTTACTAAATAGTTGAAAATTTAAAGTAAATGTTTTAAGATTTATTTAAATCTCTAATAATGCTTTATTAAATGTTGGAATATTTAAACCAAATGTTTAAGGATTTATTTAAATCTACAACGATTTTTAAAATAAAAAGCATTTAGCTAAATGTGTGTGTATAATAAATATTGGGACAAATTGCCTTAAATACCGTGAAATGCACAGCAAATTTTCACTTTACACTTGCCGCCCCATATAAGTCGACGCTGGAATCTGCTAAGATTGCATTTGGCATTTTGCAGTGGCACAACTCATCTAAAAGCAATGTTAATAACTAAAGGCAATATAAATCAGTCTTGTCAAGAGTTTTATACTTATTTGAAGTCGTCATCTGCACTATTAAAACAAATTTGTTCTTCGGAGAAATATAAATGAGTTTAAAATATTGATAGTTATTTTATATTTGTTTTTCTTTTCCTGTTCATTAGTATGTATAAGTATAACATTAATAAACCAATAAACTTAATGTGTTCTTTAATATTTTATTGACAATAAAACCAATGCAGTGTGTTTCCTACAATATTTTGTGTTTTAATCGATTTTTTTAAACACGTCCCGTTTTTGTAAGAAAAATAAATGGTCAGTTTAATCATAGATAAAAAATATAATACGTTTATATAGATAGGAACATACTACAATACATGAAATAGTACTGACTATGGCCGCAAATGGCGCTACACATTGTACAGCGGGAAATTCAAATAGTAGGTAAAATTATGCCATTTAAATGTATTAGTAAAACTACAAATATATCGGAAATAAAGCGTTTTAATACCATATAAGAAGATTTATAAATGAGGACCTACGAAATAAGTTAAATTCGTACAATACAGTTACTGGTGTCATTACAGGATCTTTTGGCAAACACATGTCCATATCAGTTCAGCTACGATTACGTAATATTACATTCAGTGATGTGGGGTGATATTTTCTGGAGAAAATATTCTGAATTGGGAAACTTTTAGGAAAATTTGCTCAAAGTTTTTACTGAACTGTCAACAAGTAATTCACTTACCGTATCTTAGCAACCAAAACATATTCTGCAATGAGCGTCATTGATGGTTAGAGTCAGAACTAAATTACCGAATGTATTTTTTAAGTTGACTTACACCGTGATTAGGAGTAATTTATTGGGGAGTGAATGCAACTTTGTACTTGTATTTTTTCTGTAAAAATATAACTGCTCTTAACCACAACAACGTTGTTTTAAAAAAAAGAGTATAAAATAAAAATTTTTTTTAAAAAAGTAACGACGGTGGCCGGAATCGAACTCGGACCCCCTGCCTTGTTAGACGGCGGGTCAGGCCTTTATACTACCGAGGCTCGTTGCAGAACTAGCCTTGAAATTGGCAAACATGCTAGTACGCTGTATGTCATGCACGTGTTCACAAAAACGAAATTCACGACACTTCAACATGCTCCTAGTCACTTTGTAAAAATAAATCAAACTGTATGAAAAACTTGGTTCATTGAAATTAATAAAAATTCACAGTAGAACAGCTTTTCTTTAGAATATTCCCACTGACCCAACAATAAACTATATCCAAGTATGGCCTAAATTGGGAACTTTGACAGGAGGAGCGGTCAAAGATCCCTAGTATAGTATATATAGTATAGTATATTTAAAATTCAGAAACATTAAAAATCTGTACCTTTAATGAATGAGCAAATTGATCTCTTAAATTTACTATTATTGAACGTTTTGCAATGAGAAATCAAGTCATGTGGACGCAGATATAGAAAACCAAGATCAAGTTATGAAGATTTATTGTTCCTATAGCAACACCAACTGTTTACTTTTAGTCTTGCCTCTGAAATGACGTGTCAACATGTCGAAATACGTATAACCCCAAAATAAAGACCTGTTGAAGTTAAGAATTGTTTTATTTACAATAAATTAACTTGAAAATTAATGGTATTACAAAATACTGGCTATTTTGTAATACCACTAAAAGTGGAACTAAATTATCTTTCAATTGTACAAAAGCCTATTGTATACTAAATATTACGATTTCAATGGTTTTTCGCCAATATTCCAATCAACAGCCAATGGCAGCCGTTTACTTTCAGGCGCTTAACCAATCGCACCCTGACTGGCCGCGATATTTTTTTTAAGAAGCTCCAGTGTTATCGCAATGGTAACCACAGCAATCACATCAAAAAAAAATTTTATTGTTGCATTTAATAATTAAATAACGCTTTTGTACGTCAGTAAGTAACAAATAGTTATACCAACTAAGTGTTTTAATATTTAGTTAGTGGAATAATCTAAAAAATTTCATTTTATTAAAAATTTCCTATAATTCTATCCTTCATTGACCAACTCAATTGTGTTAATGCACGGCAACATCGCCCCCAAAAATTTTACACATTGGTAGAGAATTTCACGCATACAGTTTTGCTCTCGTGTTTAGGATAATTCTATTCGATCGGCACCATGTGTTCATTTCTTGTAGGGCCATGTTGATAGTGATTGCTGAGTCTTCCAGTGTGTTTGCATAGATGATGAAGAATGTACCATCCGTAAAATTGAATATCAACGGGTCTTTATTTACTGTTCGATGTGTGTATATATAATTAACTTTTAAAAAAAAAGAAAACCGACTTCAAATAAAAACACAAAAGTGACATAAGTTAACTAAAAAGCAAAAAATAAATGTTTTTTATACAACAGTTTAATACTTATTTGTTGTTCCGTTTAATGTAATTAAGAAATTGTTGTTTATTATATAATTATTAATTGTTTTATAATTTTTAAGTCGGTGCCAAGTATAACATAGATATAACATTAGATTTGAATTTTTATGTTATACTTGGCACCGACTTAAAAATTATAAAACAATTAATAATTATATAATAAACAACAATTTCTTAATTACATTAAACGGAACAACAAATAAGTATTAAACTGTTGTATAAAAAACATTTATTTTTTGCTTTTTAGTTAACTTATGTTACTTTTGTGTTTTTATTTGAAGTCGGTTTTCTTTTTTTTTAAAAGTTAATTATTTCACAATTTTAAGTGATGGGTAGACCTAGTAAGGATGCTTCTCAAATGAGGAAATGATTGCTAGTTGAAACGGAAGATGAAATACGGAAACACTAAAAAAGTCCGTTAAAAAAATAGATTTTAAGGAGTATCTTCGAAGTTCAAGCTCCAATACCAATGAAATTATAATGGGACCACCTTGGAACTATACTGAACCCAACACCAAAAAATCATTAAAATCGGTTCATAAACAAAAAAGTTATGCCCGAACATACATAAAAAAAATAAATAAATAAATAAATAAAAAAAATATATACAGACGAATTGAGAACCTCCTCCTTTTTTTGAAGTCGGTTAATAAAAATTACACATATACGCACACCATGAGGTAGGAGCAGCGAAGTTTAACCAACAGGCCACTCTTCCACTTAGCAGTTCCTTTCCCATAATCTGCCAATAGCAAGTAGAAATACATATAAAATAAACACAACATTTAATTAACACTTAGTATGTACTTACAAGTTTTTCTTTGTACCTCAAATTAGTAAAAATATCTAAAGTATAGGAAGGACAGTCCAGGCAAAGGGCTTTGCTGATTTTTTTGTGATCCTTTTAACATCAATAACCAGAAACAATAACTTTCTTATTTTTTGCAAATAAGGGCTTTTTCGTATGTTTGTGCACAGAAGCCGGTATGATCGCTGATATCTGCTTTGCAGGTTCCGTTCACATTTTTGCCACTTTGTTGCTTTGCAACTTTTCCTCGCCGCACATAAAAGGGGGCGTTACTTCTGCAATTCCACTTTAATGACCCAGAAATAAAGCTAATAAAATAATTTCTAAACTTTTATTACAGTCAAAACACAGAAATATTAATCAGAAACTACCAATATTGATAACCAAAACTCATACAATGATAGTTTATTACCACAATACTTTTGAGAAAGAAAATATGAATTCAACAACAATAATTGAATACAATTTATAGCCAATTTTTTATACCATCTTAATGTTTTTCCATCACATGGGTAGTAAGAATTCATTTGGTCCTGGCAATCCACACCACCGATGTATTTATTGTACTCGAATATTGGTGAAGGTTTTTCTTTGGTTTGTTTCCTTTTGTCACCGTATTCGATCATACCATTATCAAAGTCCGTTGACATATAACTAATTGGATTTATGGGGGTGTTTATACTTGTAACAACTTACGTGTTCCTTGTACCTAATATCAAAATTTCTAATTGTTTGTCGTATATAAACCAAATTACAGTGCAAGCAATTTAATTTGTAGATGCCTGATTTTAGTAAATTGTCTGTACGTATAAGGTTAAATAAAAAACACCTGTTGAAGTTAGGAATTGTTTTATTCACAATAAATTATTACAATATCTTGTAATAATTTCCCCCTTGCCTAATGTTGCCCCAAGTACGTCTTTAGAGGTATCATTTCTCTTCTTGTTCATTGTACCCGTACAATAAGTGTTTTTCAAAGGAACTTGTCTGCCAACAAGTAATTATTGTAAAAATTGGGCATGAATAAGGAATTACCATGATCCAATTATCGTTCCATTAGCTTCAACGCAACTTGTGTTGTGTAACCCTTTCCTCCAATACCATCTAGCTAGGACCCCAGCATATTATACCAGCTGTATTTAAAGTAAGTCCATCTGGTAGCATGTACAACTTTACTCTGTACTTATGATTTTTATTTTTAATGTGCTGGTGGAATATAAGTTGCCCACGCCATAAAACCACGGATTCATCTAGTGAAAGTTGTTTGCCCAGATCGCATACATTGGTTATCTTTTTGTTAGAGTAATACAAAAGTGGTTGTATTTTGAATAATTGGTCATCGGGAGGGTTTTTGCCATCAGCTGAATTTCGTACAAAATGCAAACATCACATTATTACTTAAAAATAGTCAAGACTCATATGAGCCAAAAAGCATTTCAAGTTAAATAATAGATGGCCCTTCCAGTAATCTTGAAGTCTCTTTAATTTAATGGTGCCAGTATGAATTACTAATGCTAGGAATGTTAGCAATGTAGAAGATGGTAATGCCTTCCATCTTGTAATCCTTGAGTGTTCAAGCAGCTCTTGGGAATAAAACACTTCTGCATAATAATTCGTCTCTTCTATAATAAGGTTTATAAACTCGTAGACCACAAGCATGCAAAAGTAGTAAGTTTATTATTAGAAGTCACTGCTACCAACAATAGATTTGTTTTTGAAAACGTAAATTCTTGCATCCCTGTAGATGTACTACCCCAATTCGGTCGAGCAATATTACCAGTTTTTATCAGTGGATGAAAGTTAGCGCCTCTTGTTGATTTGTTTGGATCTGGTTTTCGGCGTACCTGATCCGGCATTCTCTTTTGAAATTGTTAAAACTAGAGATTCATCATCTGCAGTGAAAATATGCACATAACTTTTGTGTAAATACATCTTGAGAAGGCATTGCCAGTAAAGCAAACAAATGTGGCTTACCTGAGTCGTCTGAATACGATTCCGATTCACTTCCCTCAGGCATTAAACTCCTCATTATCGTCGTCACTAAAGAAATCACGTAACACAGCTTCTAATTCCTTTGCAGTTAACCTTTTATCATTTTTAAAAACTTCGTCTTTTAGGTTCTGATGGGCCGGCTTCACTATCCCCCATGTTAAAACAGTTAAGAAGAAAACAAAAGATTCCCAAGAGGCAAAAAAAATTATTAATTTATAATACTTTTAGTAGGTGCTCACCAACGCACATGCACCTTGAAGTAATACTGACTTTGTACTAAAGCTAAAAATCGAAATTGCACAATGTGCCGTATCTGTCACATGCACACCAGAGAACAGTATACTGATATGCTGCATGCTGCACATTAGCAGCAAATGTGTTAAGCGAATCTTGTTTTCAGAGCCATAAAAGAAGTGCATATTTCGTTACAAAATTCCTAATAAAAATTTCTGTCATCATTGATCTTACAAGTATATTTGTGGAAAACTAGAATTGTATCAAAGTGAGCACTGAGATAAGCGTTTTGCTATACATGTTTGTGCTGAAAAATGAAAATTGCATATAAATTTTTTTATAACTATTAAATTTTATGGTTTGTAATTATTCTGTAGAACATTAAAAATTAAATTATTTGTAGCTAATATTTTCAGCAGTATTTAAATATTTATGAAAAACCCATTCAGCATATAATTAATTTTCATTCCATTTTAATTCTATTCAACAAGAATTTTCTGTATTTATTTAAGTGGGTATATCTACTTGGACGTAGAAAAATAAATAGATAAAGTTGTGGAAATAAAAGTTTTCTTTATCGTTATATTAAAAACTATCTGAATTTACTTTACCTACTGTTATCTAAAATCTTTTATAAATTGTAGTCTATAATTACTTGTTGCTGTATTTATATAGTTTTATTTACCTAACAAAAACAACACATATTTTAGGAGGCAGTAACTACGAAAAGAAGCACAGCCGAACCCATGTTTATAGAAACTTTATTCATTGTATTCTGAATCCACCCTAAAAGTGCATCCCACGTGCTATGAATCAACCTGTGTAAGTCAAATTTTAATGTGCCGCACTTAACTGAAGTGAAAACAATTTTGCCACTGAATTTTCTTAAAAATCAATTTATCCTTTTTCTTACTTTTAATATTAATGTATATGAAATACAGTTATCTATATTGGCTCAACCGTAACTTAGATGTTTAGTACACAAATTAATAGAAGTCATATTTAAAAAATGTAAAAATAGCAAAAATTCGTTCCGAGAGTCATCTATAGTGCCACGAGATTAAAAAGTTTAATATAAACACAAATTATTCTTACAACGGATAGACAGCTTCCTGTGTGCAATGAATCGTTTTCTCGTAATTTGGTCTGGGATTATGAAGCAGCGTGTACCAATCGGAAAGGCTGCGAACTCTACAACTATGAATCGTAAAGGTGCCAACTGGATCCATTGAAAGAAGTGTAAATATACATGCTAAAAGCACCTCGATTAACGCTGAACAATGCAGCATTATAACATCTTTGTTGAAACTAAAAAGAATAATAAAAATTACTCAAATCAAAATATTTAAGTGGTTATTAATTACCTTCGTCTCATGACAACCATGTCTATGAAAAACCAATGTAAAACTAGAGCTAATAAGACCATAAAACCTAAGTATAACCAATCGTAGAATATCGGGGTATCACCGCAGGCCTCACATATGAAATTACTATCATTTCGCCTAAAACCTCGTGGACAAGCTGTGCATTCTTCTCCGAGTGTATTATTTGGAAGATATGTTAAACCACAATACCAGCCCGGACAAGTTGACATTTTATACTTTGTGATTGTGATAAAAAGGTAGGTTATGTATCTGCATCTGTCAAGTAATTGTCAAAATACTTTCGATTGCCAAAATGGTTGTCATTTACTTCACAAAGGAGATTTTGATTGGTTAATAAGGAACGATATTGAATTCCGATTGGTCATAGAAAAACAGTTGCTAGTATTTTCAGCAACTGAGATTTAGGAAATTAGCGATATTTCGACATTTGGGCCCAAACTTGGGCATGTAAAATTCGACGGTAGGTTTTAAAAGTCATTTATCATAAGTTTCACAAGTCCTAGTAAATTTTATGAGTTTACAGTGCGTCATTTGAGTAATAAGTCTCCCCCATCTATTTTCAGCCCTAGGTACTTACGGCATCGGATCGGAGAGTGTGCGAAAATTATCGGAAAAAGTGATAATACGTGTGTAAAATAAAGCAGAGAACATTTTCATAGTGTCCATTAAACTATTTAAAGTGAAGATAATGCAAGCTCCAACGACAAGTGATTGCGGTGTAGTTAAAAATGAGAATTTTGTGGCGTTGTAACCAGCTGATGGCGGGTGAAAATACTGGACAGTTCGTTGGTTTACCCGTTTAGCGATACCAGTTCTGTGTACTGGCAGTTACAGTGTGTTTTAAACGTTAATTATCGAAAGAAACTGTTGTTTTGACGCACGTCCGAGTTTTGGCAAATTGCAAAACCCAAACGTTGGCCGGCTGAGTGTTTGGGCGTGCACTCTAAGCGAAGACTGCTAGGCACTCCTTGCACTCATTGATATTTTGCTAATCATTCATAAATTTAAGACTATTTATAGTATCGAATGATGGGATTAAAAAATTGCGCAATTTGACACCGGTTATTTGATTTTCTTGATAGTAGTGAAATGCAGAGTGATTGTGCGCGCCAGTGTACAACCCCCGTGTAAATAATTGTGTTGTGGTGCTTAACAGTTCTTGAGAACGATGTCGACGACGACGTTCGTCGATAGGATTGACCCTTTTGCAAAACGGTCCCTTAAGAAAAAGACTAAAAAGTCGCAAGGCAGCTCTCGATACCGCAACTCGCAAGACGTCGAACTTCAGCAGCTTCCCCTGCTCAAAGGTAAGATACCAAAACCCCGACCTAGTTCAACCAAGTCAACTTCGACCCCCATTAGTCCGTTACAAACGTACACGTACACCCCCAAACGGACGCACTTTAGCCTTTGGATCGTACGATTTTTTTGTGTGTACCTCCATTGTGGTCTGCATGGTTCGTTATTGAACGATGAACGTCCATATAAGTTAATTTTAATTTGCAATACGTTTTCATCGCCCACTTTATATGTTAAGCGCTAACTGCATAAATTATATAACGTTCCGAAGGAGTTATGTTTTTAAATTCGACATTTCGTGCACAATTTGTGGCTAGCGGTGCGCAAGGTCGTGCCGAATGTGCAAGGTCGCGACGCAGACCGCTCGCTACAAAATCAATCGCTAAAAATATTCAATGGAAATGATTTATTTGTATCATAATTAATTTGCCCCCAGAGTGGACACTTTAAGTGATTTACTGCGTCTTGAAAGACTTGTTAATTTTCGTCTACTGAAACTATCCAGGCAGGCTAGTTGAAGGTGTGTTTATGTGTTAAACTATACAGGGGGTGACTTGGAAAGGTTCGGCCAAACTTCAGTGGAATGACCTTAAAAATAAAAAACTTTGTAAAACATTTTTGTGGACATGGATCCGAAAACGATTCCTTACGGAGTTACAGCCTTCCGAAGATGAAACTTCTTAGTTACTATCTCCGCTATAATTTAAAAAGTTTCAAATTTTGCGTGGGTATTGTACTAGTGATGATTAACAATTTCACCTGTTTACGTTCAAATTCGTCGACCAAGGACGATGGGTTGCTTGAAGTATCTCTCAACCCATTTTTTACAAACCTAAAATTGTGTAACTTGATTTGTAAATTATATTCACCATATAAAAGTACACAAAAAAAGGAACTCTTGTCGAAAGTCGCTAAATCCAACGGCTTACGAGAATTAAATTTTTTATCAAATATGTAGTTGTTATGAAGGTCTGAGCGGATCTTCTACATGCAGAAATAGTTTGTGCACACTTTGAGGGTAAGTTGTGCGGATCGAAGCAATAAAAAAAGTTCTAACAAACATGGGCCTGGCAACGCTTTCTTATGGACTTACGGAGGTGCAGCCTCCGGAAAAGGGAACTCTTCCAACACTTGCTTGACACCTGTTTAAGAGACTAACTTGGTAAGAATGCTTTCAGAGGATATGTGTATCAGTAATTTTTTTATTACTTTGATGTATCTACTTATATTTAAGAGAGTGGCTAGGAAAACCCCGGCCACTTTTCTTACGGCGGTCAAGAGATGGCGCTTTAGTATCAAAAAATTAAATTAAAATACTGGCAACAACGCAGAATTCAAGACGTTTTGGTTGTTTTGATTTAATATGGGGCGTATTTAATAACTAAAACGTCTTGGATTCTGCGTTTTTGCCAGCATTTTAATTTAATTTTTCTTTACTAAAGCGCCATCTCTTGATTGTCGTAAGAAAAGTGGCCGGGGTTTTCCTAGCCACTCTGTATTTCCAAGTTTTGAGAACACATTCAGACCTTTGTGGCGACTGAATTATTTACAAAATTTAAAGTATCTCCCAAACCTTCACTGCAAAGAATTCTTCGAGCAACCCTCATCTCTACGCCACTGGCGGTCCTGATCGGTGAATTTGAACATAATGAATTTGTTAGTCTTCACTAGTATAGTATCCACACAAAATTTGATCAAATATCTCAATTTATAGCGGAGATTTGTATACTAATTCTCGATACTTAACACCTGACTCAACTTTTAGTGGTGAGAGGTCTCTGTTACTGGAAGCCACATCTTTGCGTGTCTTTTATATAAGGCGCAAATTCCTGTGTACAGCGGTTTGCCACAGTATTCATTAGAGATAAGCTAAATTTGATTTATACGCTTTGTTTGATTAGTGGGAATAGAAGCTACTGATGTTATTTCGAACACAAACGCGGAGGATGAACCATACAGGGCGAGCTCTCGGCCGTTTGTGTAAAAGGCTTGATACCGAACTTGATTTCAACAGCTTGCGAAAAGTTGTTATTTATATCTTTATAAAGATCAACATAAAATAATCTCATTTTCATAAATTAAGAAAACTAATTTCAAATTAGCCACATATTTTATTATATTCTTGCAGTTATAATAATGAAAAAAATGTTATTTTTTATAATTATAAAATTATGACATTGAATTCTTTGATTAATTACAATATTTGCCAAAGACACGCGCATGCATATAAAATTATGATTCGAATTTAATTTCAAAATTTTTAGTTTATAAAAGTGATATAATTAGTTGAATTTATTTAAAAAAATCAATGTGATTTAAATCTGGTTTAAATCAATTGATTTAAATAAATGCATCCCTGGCGTATTAACAAAGATTTACTGTATTACACAATATTGTGTAATATAGAAGAATTGTTTCCGTCAGCTGTGCCGGTCAAATGTCCTCTCGCAGATGCCACGTCAGCGCCACGAGATAATCCAAACATTACCTTCTCCGAAATGCGGTTACACAATTAATATGCCACCAAAAAAAATAATCTTTGCTGTCGGGGTCTATTTTCGGTTTACGGAGAAAACGCTCCCGGAAAAAGTCGCAGAACAAATTTGCTGGGAAAAACATTGATATAAAAAACGCCTCTCGATAACAATTGTCTAAAAAAAGCCGCAGGTAAAAACATCCTCCGTAAAAAACAACGCTGATAAAATAATTTCTCTTAGAAAATCAGCCACCGACAAAACATCCTCTAATCAAAAGCAATCGGGGGCGTAGTGCTCGGGTTCTGCTAGTATTAATTAAAACGTTAGAAGACTATTATATACATCTTCGGTAGGCTGTAACTTCGTTTTTGCGCACATGCATTTTTTCCTTTTTCAGGGTCAGTAGAATTTGCCACCGAAGTTTGGCCGGATCTTTCCCAGTCACTGTGGTATATAGAAAGAAATGGCGTTAATCGACACTTTTGTCTTTATATTCTATCAATTTTGTTTGCGTTTACAGGTGCAATTATTAAAAAAAAAAAAGAATTGTAATTACTCAACAAATTTTAACTTACCTTTGTAAATACTATCGTTACAACCTGTTTTGTTATGTGTGGGGCTATGCATACACAAAAGAAAAGAATTTTGTTAAGAAATCTCATTAATATTAACTTGTTGCAGTTAATCATAAACAAGTCTGTCTTTTTTGTAGCGAGACTTTTTCTTATGGTACGATTCCGTTGCTTTAATGACATTTTTGGCCGCCATCTTGATAAATGGCTGGAGTTATAGTTAAAAAAAACATAAACACTACCAAATTGATCAAATCAAAAAAGTTAGCCTAAATTTGGTATCAAACAAGTAAATATCTATTACATCTTAATACTTTTGCATCTAATAGAATGTAAATGTAACAACAGCCTCTACACCATATGCTAGTTTTACATCAGTTTCCAATAAATCAACGGTAGCTTTCTTGATGTTTTGCTTATACATACACCGTTTCCCAGGATACTTTGGCTAAGAATTTAAATTGTATTATTGTTATTAGCTGTTAAATTAGTGCCGTTTAGTAAAGAAAAAGGTCACAGTGGTTTTCGGGAGTCTGTGGCTCTATTTGGCCCGGTGTTCGAATCCGGACTGGGGCAGTTGTCAGCTCCTGGAAACCTCTTAACATAGACTAGTTAAGTAGCTTTTAAGAATTTAGTTAAGGTAGTACGCACAATGGACCCGACAATGTGGCCTTAGTGCTGTAAGACCTTAAAAGACAATACAATACAAGTAGTAAAAAGAATATGATTTTGTATAGTAAATAAGAAATTTAATACTTTAATACAGGAAACGAAATAATTAAATTGATAACTATTTCATTATTATGAGTTTATAACTTAATTAAACATTAATACTTCAGTTATGAAAAGATGAAAGCAGTTCAAAAATTTAAAAACATAAAAAAGTTTTATCCAGGATTGGAACCCGGAACATCTGCTTAGAAGACAGCAGCTTCAACCATTTCCTGTGGACATAATATCGGGATAAATATAATTTTGCGTGTAGTTGAACTTTTCTGGAAAACTGTATGGGGTGTTATTCAAATACACGACAATCTTTTAATTCATTTTACTTCCACAAACAATGTATTTTTTATTCTTTAAACATGGATCGGGAAATGCTTCCTTACGGAGCTTTAACCTCCCGAAGCTGAAACAGTCTAATCACAATTTAGTCAATAACCCTGCCAGAAATGAAGATATTTGATTCAAATTTTTTATGGCTATTTTACCATTGATGGTTTTTATTTTCACATGTTTTCGGGGGTAGATATGGGTTTTGCTCAACGGATCTCTTTCGACGTATTTTTTACACTTTGAATTTTCTACTTATCTTATTTGCAATACAAAAGCAGGTCCAATGTTTCCTCAATATGCGCATATAGTTTGTACAAACGTCGAGGATAAATAAGTTCTACACATCAAAGCAATCAAAAAAGTCCTGATAAACATGGGTCTGGAAATGCATTTTTACAAAGTTACAGCCTCCGAAAGAATGAATAGTCCCAAAAGTTCATACGTCTCTCATTCGGAAGCTGTATAAGAAAGCATTTCCGTGCTTATGTGCCTCGCTATGTTCATATTCATACAAACTTTTTTTTTATTGCTTTGGTGTGTAGCGTAGAACTTACTCTCATAGTTTGTACAAACTAGATCCGCATTTTAAGGTTTAGACAGACCTTCATGGCAACTCGATTTTTTCACAAAAATTGAATTATTTCAAAAACCATTGGGCGTTGGACATAGCGACTTTCAGCAAGTGCACTTTGTTTGTGTAGCTTTATATGGAGAATAAGATTATGAAGAGTGCAATGAAAGGAGACTGGAGAGTAACAATTATGTTAATCATCTCATCTCATCAGCCACCTTCTTTCGTCCATTTTTGGACATAGGTCTTCCTCATTCTTTGCCAATAATAATGGCGAAGAATATGTTAATAACTTGCATATATCTCTCACCGAAATTCATTATTACAATGTAATTTAGCTTGGAGAGATATCAGTTTTGGTTTTATATTTTTTATATTTGAGCGCCATCTTCGATAATGATTGAAATTACTTATTCCGTCTCCTCCTCCTGATTCTAAAATTCTGGTTGTATTTTGGTTCCCTCGAGCTTATTTGCCTGAGTTTTTTCATTATCCGCTTTTTATTGCAGCTTGTCAACTTCATTCCCTTCTATTGCATCTATCCATCAACTTTATGACCCGGCAACTCTCCTTTATCTCTCGCGTCGCTATACATTAAAATGGCTGAAATTGCATGAAAATTTTGCAAATTAGCAGTTGTAAGGTTAAGTATTAACCAGCTGTTAAATAAATGGATTTCAATATTACAACATACTGTTACAACCAAAGCGATACGAGAATAACGAGAACAGTTGGTAGTTTTGAACCTAATTTAGGCTAAACCTCTTTAAATAAATCCAGATGTATGATTGCTTAAATCTACTTTGCTTTAGAGAGCCTGTGGGTACATGTCTAGGTTACAACCATGGGCGCCGCCAAAAAAATTTTCCAGGGGGGGCATTAATTTAATAGTATGTGAGGGTAAACGTGACTGGGGGTACGTGGTACCCTCTGCTTAGGGAGGTCCGGGGGTTCTCCTCCGGAAAATGTAGGAAAATTTGAGGCTAAATACGCACCAAATTGGCTATTTTTGCCAAAAAAAAGTGCTAGCTTAAACGTTCTTAATATCATTATTCGAAATCCTTCACAATTCCCTGTTTTTGTTATTAGAACTAAAATTAATTTCAAAAAACTCTATAAACTAAAAACTTGCATCAAATCTTTGGTTATATTAAAATAAAATGAAATTATGGGTGTTCTTAGTATATTCCCAGTAATTTATCTTGATTCGGGGGGGGGGGGGGGGGGGGGGTCAACTACCTTGTCTTGCGCCTCCCTATCGGCGCCCATGGTTACAACAAAAGGATAGAACAAATTGTATTAGTAACTTCGTCGTAATTTATTTTTAAAAATCCTTCACTACAGTGTAATTTAATGCAGGAAGAGATCACATTTACAATTTTGATATTAATTACCATCGCTGATTATGGCTAGAGCTACGCAATACGTCATTGAAAAATTAGAGGGTAGATTTTTTCAATTGGAATTTAATTCTTCAGTGAACTTTGTTTGGACAATCAGTACAGCTGTTTTTGCGGCCCGTTTCCTGAGGTTTGGCTTTTTAGGGAGAACACTTTGTTGGTAGTGGTCGTATTTGAGATTTTGGGAGCAATTTGATCATTTGTACATGGCCGATATTACTTACTTATTAAAAAAAACATTGCTAGTATCTATGTATATTGTAGAAAGTTCCAAATGTAAAGGAAGGACAAATTTGTTGTCCAACATTAAATTAAAAAATGTGCAGAAGCAATGTACAGAAGGAGTGGATTTAATACTGTCGTGTCATATCATATTAAATCGATAAGATTAGCTAATCTTTACATTAAATCTGGCACAGTTATCGTAAAGTGTACTTATTATTACATATATTCATTATTCAGGAGCCACAAAATCCAGGAGTGGTCCGAGTATGTTTGGAATTCTGACATTTTTACTTACCCCCATACAATTTCAGTGTTAGGAAAGTATAGATTTCATGATAATATTTGATTTTGATGGAAATACTTCGTTGGTTCCCACATATCTAACGAACGGGCGGTTCAATTTTGATGAGCTTAAGAATATTGGGTATTGGTGTATCAAAAATTCATGGGAAAAATAATCTTAAAAAAAAGTCCGAAACTAGAAGGCATGTTTTGTTGGATATATTTCTGTACAGAAAGCAGGTTGAAAACATTACGATTTTAATTTAAAAACATCGATTCATTTGATTTAAATCAGATTTTTTTGATTTAAATAGTTTTTTTTTATTTTAAACTGATTTATTTGTTTTAAGAAATACAGGGTGTTAATGAATTGTAGGGACAAACTTCTAGGGCTTGCAAAACACAACAAAGCAAACAACTTTTATTAATAGATGTGTGGTCAAAAGTTTCCTTTCAGGGATAGAGCTTCTCAAAGATTCTTTAAGAAGCGCCTAAATGTAGGCAACTCAATTTACTACCTACTGTTTGTTTCGATAACGACGGAAATGAATACAGGACAAATAAAGCCCGCTTTCCCACTTTTCAAATTCAAATTAAATTTAAAATAAATTAGTTAACAAAATGTTTCAAAACTAAGCAATAGAAAAAACCAAAATTACAAAGCAAAAATCAACTATTTGAAGAATTTACAATAACTAATTCAAAAATTAACAAAATTATAGTAAATGTTCAAAATGTCGCCCCCCAGCTTCACACACGAGGCACATCAACGAAGTAAATTCCTGCGCACTGCTCCAAATATAGTCTGTTGAACTTTTTCACATGCAGCAAGAATACGCTCCGCTCCGTAAGTTCTTCTACAGTTTTAACTGGGGTAGCATACACTAACGTTTTAACATGACCCCACAAAAAGAAATCAAGTTGGGTAAAATCAGGAGAACGATGAGGCCACGCCACATGCCCTCCTCGACCTATCCATCTGTTGGGAAAAGTGTTATTTAAAAATTCCTTGACTTCCGCCGAAAAATGAGCAGGTGCACCATCGTGCTGCAGCCACATTTGAGGTGAAACATCTTCCAAAAGTTCAGGCAGGACATGGCGCAAACAATTTAAATAAATTGCTCCCCTGTCTATTGCCAACAATCCCGCCCCAAATGTTCACTGAAAATCTTTGCTGGTATCCTTTTTGAACCACAGCATGGGGATTTTCTTAGTCCCAAATGTGGCTGTTTCTACTGTTGAATATTCCTTCTTTCGTAAAAGATGCCTCGTCACTAAACAGAACGTTTACTTGGAATTCTGGATCCTCATTACACCGCCGCAGAAATTCCTAGCAAAATTCTACCCTTCTGGGAAAATCTGCTTGAACCATGGCTTGAACCTTCTGTAGATGGTATGGATGTAGCTGCTGCTCATGTAGTGCCTCCCATACTGAAACATGGTTCACTCCCATTTTATGAGCGATGGCTCTTGAACTAGTAGAAGGATTTTCAGCCACTCTCTCCAAACCTTCTTCCTCAAAATCCACCGTTCGCTTTCCTCTCGCAGCCGCGCCGACGTGAAATTACACTAAAGGCCTTGTGCGATGGATGATTCCTATTCGGAAAATGTTCTTGGTACAGGCGAGCAGCTTCGCGTGCGTTACCCCAAGCAGCTTCATACATGAACATCATGTGATGCTGTTCGGCAAAAGTATAATTTGCCATAACACAAAAATACCAAACACAGAACGATAATAACGAAGAAAATAATTATCAAAAAAATCACATTTAATTTGGGAAAGTAGTAATATTTATGAATGCTAATTATTATCCCTCCCCAATTTATGGCTGACACTTTTTTTCCAATTTTTGGTGAATTGCAAATTCTCGTTTTCTAATTGCGGTTGTATTCATTATGAGGGCACCTGCGCCTGATCGTTAGTGCTGTAGCCTTATAGATAGGAATATTGTGATCTTATAGTAACATTAGTAACCGAGTTTCAACGTTGATACCAAAGAACTTTTGAAAAAATTATTGGATTGATAGGTGAACATTATTGTGGTATGAGAAAGCCTATGTGATTTTTTCAGTTTGGCAATTAAAGCCCCTTTTATTTAATAAACGTGGGACGATAAGGTATTCCCGTCTAAGCCAAATCGCTCATCAGTGATAGTAAAATAAGATCTATCTTTAATTTTTATTACACCAAACCTCTTAGACTGAAATTCGTGCACTATATCGCACTGTACTTTTCCTCACATCCCCCGGGCTTCCTGTAGATTTCCCCCGAACATCTTTTGGACATCTCCATTTTTTAAAGACCACCTTCTTTGCTTCTTTGATTTCCCATATCCTACGCTTGTTCTTCCTCGACTTTTCTTGGACTTTCTCAGGACTTCTCTCTTCCTTCCCAAGACGTTCCCATCTTTAATGTTACTATGTTTTGAAATACAAGTTTGGTTTTTTTATTTATTTTTTTGTTTAAATTTATTACGTAACTTAAAAAATCGAAATTTACCGGTAAATTACCGGTAAACCGGTATTTTTCAAAACAATTAGCTAATCACCGGTAATTTGAATAGTCGGTAAATTTGCAATCTCTAGTTAGCATTTTACTCACACCGAGTCAAGGTGAAATCGAAATGTTAGGTAACACACGACTCGCACCAAGGGATGTGATAAAAACAGGTGGGATTATAGTTATTTCATTTTAAATTAATGAAACAATTATAGCCAATAATTAGAATCAAGGCAATCAAATATTTCATTTCTACCTTAATTTGGCTAATTGGTTGTTTCCGGTAGTTAAAATGCGGCATTTACACATCGGGTCGTGTGTTAGCTAATATTTGGATTTCACCTTGACTGCTTGTGAGTAAAATGCTAACGCAACCGCGCCATCTTGTGAATGAATAGAAGCTGTATGTTCACAAATATTATTTTTCAGACTTCACTAAAATTGTATTTATAGACTTTTAAATTATGGGGTACTGAGAGGTCCGAGTTGGCGCGGTTAGAATGCCCATTCGAGTGCCGTCAGCAGAGTTAAGCATAGTTCTGCCTGGTCAGTACTTCGATAGGTGTCCGAAAGCCGAGTCAACACGGCACTTGGTGCTCTCGGAATGGCACCCTAATAGGTGGTCCCGGATGTCGTATTAACAACGCGGCAGTCGTTAGTGGGGTTGGAATTCCCCACGAAGTATAGATGGATGAGTAAATGGACGAGTAAATGTAATGCCAAGGGTTTAGCGTAAAGCGAGGGGTTAAAGGGGCCCACTATCCTCCGAAACATAGCAATAAGCCAAACCTGGAGTGAACGAGACCAAGCCATGGGCCTCATTGGCCCGCAGTGCTGTTGTATATATACTGAGAGGTGACCTATATATAAATAGGTTCTTAAGGACATAGATTAGACTCGTCTCCTATTCATAGCGGTCAATTGTATTACGGTATAAGGGCCATTTACACATAGATTAGTAGCTAAACCCTCATATGCTAAAACAAAATAAAAGAAATAATGCGGTGCTCCTATTTTTTTAAATATACATCTTTAAGTGTAGGTTGGTATATAGAAGAAATATACTTGAGGGGCTGCTAGAAGAGTGAAGCGACAAATGAGTTGGCAATTCTCAGAAGTGCATATCCCATAAGCGCAGTTTCCTAACCACTAACAATGGCAACCCACTTTAGTCAATGGAGTAATTAAACGCAAGTGTTGAGATTTAATGAAATGAATTCATTTTTTTTAAACTAACCAACTAACCTCGGGCGCGAAAATAGAGTATAAAATTACACCCACTTTGTGCATTTTGACAAAAGTGCGAATTTGAGAAATGCGGTTTTTGGAATGTGCCATATTTTACAGGGCATTCTGAAAAAAAAGTAAGTGTATTATAAATTATTGGTGTAGAAATACGTCGATTTAAATAAACTTACCTGTAGGCAAAAGTGCTTCGTTTCAGAGTAATGGCGCTTCAACGTAGAAGTTGGTGAAGCAATTTTAATTAATAGTTTTGCAACAGTTTGAGCTATACCTTTCAAATTTGGCACGGAAAAATGATTTTAAACAAAACATACTACCATCAACTAAAAATTCGCGAAGCACTTCCTTCAGACTTTCCTATAGTTTTCTACAAAATAATTACTTTCGTATATCTAATCACAACAATTACAGCACATCTAACTAAGAACTGTTTTCAGTTGTAAGGTACGACGGCGGGATGACAATTGATTAGCCTAGCAATGTAAGACCGATTTTATGTTTTCAAAACCATTTTTATTTTTAACAGCGGTCTTGACCTCTTCATCGGATGAAAATCTCTGTCAACCTAGGAAAATTTTCAGCTTAGGGAATAAGTGGAAGTCAGAAGGAGCCAAATTCGGTGTGTGTGGAAGCAAATCGTACTTCAATTAGTTGGTTTTAGCCATGGCAGTAACACAGGTGTGAGGACGAGCATTATCTTGGTGAAAAATGATTTTTTTACGCGCTAAACCTGGCCTTTTTTGATGAATATTTTGGCGTAGCTGGTCCAAAAGGTAAGCGTAGTGTTCGCGATTTATCGTTTTTCTTTTTTGAAGATAATCGATGATCAAAATCCTTTTTGCATCCCAGAACACTGATGCCATGACCTTGCCAGCTGATTTGAAGGTCTTTGCTTTCTTTGGAGCCGAGCCACCAGCTTATGTCCATTGCTTTGATTGCAGTTTCGTTTCTGGCCTATAGTAGTGGACCTAGGTTTTATCGGTGGTGACAAATCGACGCAAAAAATCAGTGGTATTCTTCATAAAGCGGTCCAGACACTCTTGGGAAATCTGCATTCGCACTGATCGAGTGTAAGCAAACGCGGCACCCATCGCGCGGACAGTTTTTTCATATCTCTCGCTCTTTTGAGATGCTCACAACATTAGCTATTTCAGCAAATTTCAGTCGTCTGTCTTTCAAAACCATATTATGGATTTTGCTGACCATTTCTGTTGTAGTGACACTTCTTGGGCATCCAGAACGGTGTTCATTTTGGATGCACGTACGACCCCGTTTGAACTCAGCCAGCCAATTTTTTTTACGGTCGCATATGATGGAGCACTTTCACCCAATACATTTTGCATCTCTTCAAAAATTGCTGCACCTTTTAAGCCTTTTAAATGCAAAAATTTAATAACAGCACGATGCTCAATATATTCCTTTGTTACAAAAACACAAAACACGTTTTCTTTGAACAGCTGGTAACAACAAACTATTTGACAGATGGCCTCTATATTTTCAGTGTTGTCAACTAAACGTCCATCGTTTAGTTGACTTTAAAATTATGTATAAATAATTTACATGCTAGCGCCACATATGTGGAGGCTAACCAATTATCATCCCGCCCTCGTATTTAAATATAACACCCTGGTAATCCCTCATTGCAAGGGCCATTAAACCACCTGCTGGGTAGAAATTATAGGTTCGTGCGATACAAAGCTACAAGGTCAGCTTTTGACTATTATCACAGAATTATACTATATTCATCTCTTATGCACTACGTGACGTGCATCTACCTTGCCTATTTTGAAGTTATCAGTGATCATGGATTATCTTTATTTTCTGTTTAGTTAACTTACATGTATTGGAACGTAGATTAGATTTTGTTTCTATTTCAATAACATTTATTATTATTATTATAATTATTATTATACTCCTGTGCTACGTTACAAAGGAAATTTTTTTTAAGAAAAAAAATGGGCCTTTGATGTTTTGGAAATTTTTTTAGCAACTTAGCTCAAATAAATTTTTTTATCGCTCCCTGTTCATTAAAAAGAGTGGCTCAATATTCTGTTTTCAAAAATTCATAGAAGGCGTCACAGTGAAATTATTGGACTGGCACATAAACCAAATTGTAGCTCCTTTCTAGCTCTATTAGCATATAAAATTTAAAAAAAATCGTGTTGGCAGTTTTTGAGCAGCATGTTTTTGAAAAATACCAAATTTTAATGTTTTTTTCATTTAACCGTTTTAGTAGTTTCAAAAATTCTAGTAGCTTGTATCATTGTATATCTTTAGAGTCTTTTGAATATCAAATTTCATCCCGATCTGATGACTCGTTTTTGAGTTAATATATTAACTCAAAAACGAGTCATCACCTATAGGTGTTTAAACTCAAATTTTCAAAAATTTATAGAAGGCGTCAGAGAGACACTTGCGAGCTGAGTCACAAACGAAATTGTAGCTCATCTTTAGCTCTATCAGCTTACAAATTAAAAAAAAAAAACATCATGCCGCCAGTTTTTGGACAATAGTTTTTTGAAATTTTTAAAATATTGGAAATTTTTTCACTGTATAGCTTCTAACTGTTTAAAAATTTTTGTGCACAGTAACATTGTGTCTTTATAGAATTATTACGATAAAATATTTGATCGTGATCCGTCACCTGTTTTTGAATAAGGCGCTAAAGTAAAAATTTTCAAAAATTCGTAGCTGCTTTTACTTCCACACTAATTTCCACTTACTTTCACCTTACTTCTACTTACTTTAACCGTACTTCCACTTACGTACACCGTACTTCTACGTACTTTCACATACTGCTACCGTACTTCCACCGTACTTCCACTTCCATACTCCCAGTAACTTCCACTTACTTCCACCGTACTTCTACTTACTTCCACCGTACTTCCTCATACTCTAAGTTCCACATGCTTCCACTTACTTCCACCGTACTTCCACTTGCTTTCATATACTTTCACTTACTTCCACCTACTTTCACCTACCTCCATCGTACTTCCACTTACATCCACATACTTCCCCTAACTTCCACTTACTTCCACGTACTTACACCGTACTTCCGAAAAACAATATGAGCCATAATTGTACCATTTGAAATTTCTGACTTTTTCTCTAAAAAAACTTTGCCGAATTTTTCAAGTGCTCGGGATCGACGGATACGGATAGCAAACGATAATAAAAAGTTTTATGGTACCGCCTGGCTGCAGAGGAACGGTTTTATCCCTGCCATGGAACTCTAGATGCGAAACAAAATAAATTAAATATAAATTTCAAAGTTGTCAAAAAAAAAATTGAAGTACACAATCATATGCAAAATTTTATTCTGATTCCAAATACGTAAAAATGTACAGGGTGTTGTATTTAAAATAGGAAAGTTATGGTCAATTACGGCGAAACCGGAAATGGTAAAAAATTGTCAATGTTTTTTTTTTCTGCAATACGTTGAATAGTAAAAGTTTTATAGGCTCTGCATCAATTAACTATCAAATAAGCGCAGAAGAGTTGCCAAAGTATAAGTAGGCTCTAATAACATCCTGTTAAGTTGAACAGTGGTTCTTCAAATTAATACATATACTTTCTGAACTACAAAAGCTAAAATTTTTCAGAAAATAATTCGGAAATCGTTGAATGCATATATTCAAATACACTCTACATAATCTACTTTATAGCATAGATTATTATTTACGTTCATTGAGGGCCTATACTAAAAAAAAGAATTTGATAGCATACGCTGTAAATTAAACTAGCTTATACTTTAGGCTCGTTTAATTTATAGCGTATGTTATCAAATTCTTTTTTGTCAAAATAGATGTAGATTTTTCTGCATATTGTGCTGTATAAGTCAGTTTAAATAACGCGTCATATAAGCTAGATTTGCAAATACAAAATTAATTTGTTTTCGATCAATGGAGAACACCGATGTATGTGCTAGCTCGATTCTCTCTAAATATATTCATTAACCTCGTCTTCCCATGCCTAACCTTTTCTCTGTTCGTGCAAACTACCTTTATTTAATTCCTCATCAGGTTCTCCTTCTATGTTATTTTCCACACTGTTGCCATGTAATCGTAAATCTACACAAGATGTCGGTGAATCCCCAAATAGTCAAGAAATTTCAATACTCTTGATTCAAGGCAAGAAATAAATCATGAAGAAACAACCACGACGATAAATCTCAATACATTGTACTCGTATTACTAACACCCTGCTCAAACTCGGAAAACCTTTAAGAAGGCAAGTGGAAACCGAAAAATTTCAACTCTCTGAGGAAGCTTATGCTACAAATGAACTGCAATGGTCATTTGTTGTTCTTTGTTTATTTTGCAGAATAGATAGTATACAGGACATATCAAATTGGGTAGCATAGTATAGCTATCTTTGTTATTCGGTTAAATGACCAATGCTTTTCCTACACTTTATATGGCAATTACACCGAAAATGGCTTTTATATACTGTGCTTCTACAAAAACATGCAATTATATATCATATGGGCTCCATGGTTTCACATATCTTAAAAGATGCCCATTGACAAATGCCGTCTACCTAGTGTTTTGCTCCAGCCAGCCTCGAAAATAAAAAATCGGTTTGGTCGAACCAAATGCACATTCAAGTGATTCCAGATCTCGTGGGTTTTTGCACAGTTGTGGACGTCGAACACAGGGCGAGCTAATAATATCGGTTTGCTTTAAAGTTGTCGCCGCTTTACTATCAGCGCTGCAACTTGTTCGAAACAGCTCGAATATTAAAAAATTTACGCCTTTAAGAGCATTAATCGTTTTTAGGTTTTACTTTACGCACTGCTAAACAGACCCTCCTCACTTATTGTTGGCTCCGCCTTCGCGCATGTCACAGTACATGTTGTATGGTAAGCACTCTAGCCCTTGGACCACAGGCACTGGCCATTTTTTCACCTACTTACAACTGAATTAAAACTTATTTATACATACACAAGAAATTTGATATCTCATAATGTTTAAGTACTTATATGATCGGGTAATACTTTCTAAGGTTTCCTATATTTCCTGATATTTAAAGGTAGCTAGATATAAGTTATTTTACAAAAAAAAAAAGGAAATGTGTGCCGAGCACGCAAGTTCTAACTGAAACTTATTAGTACGTTCTCACTCAATGTTCTAGTTAGTTAGGAATGGCTGTAAAAACGTTAATGCGCATGAGCGAGTTACGGTTAAGGTTTAAAACTTAATATATGCAATTATTATTATCTTGTACCTATCTTAGTGCAATTCGGATAACTTTATCAAATAATTCCGCCATATTAAATCCGCCATCTGGAAATTTTATAATTTATAGATCCTTGATTCGTAATTAGCGGTCCCGAAACCTCACAAATACCAATTCTTCATAACTTTATGAAATAGTTCAGCCATGTTGAATGTTATAATTTAGATCCTGGATTAGCAGCTCCAAAACCCCTCGAATACCAATTTTTATTAATAATAATTCCAAGAAATGGTGGCACCACTAGGGCATAAATTAGAATTTAGTACCGAAAGAACCGAAAAGATTTAACAGGGGAATATTCTTGTAATTTTTCAGCATAATTCGCTGACTAACGAGCCGGTAAAACATGCGAAATCCAATACGCCCTTATACAAGTGTGTTGTGGATATTTCACAATATTACTTAAGAAGAAGAACTTCCCTAAGATACAAGTTTACATAATAATCGGATCAAATAGTATTAAATAATTAAAAATATGTAGCTAAAGAAAACCCTAAGAAAATATCCTTCACCCACAAGTTTAAGCTCGGGGAAAAATAACTATATTAAAATCCAAGCAAAGCGTCACCGCAGCCGCTAGAACAACCAGCTAAGCATTTTGCTTTCAAACTTTAGAAACCATAATATAAAGAATTTACGGTTACGTTGCAATATTATTGTAACGTATATTTGGCCCGCCATATTAGACAATGTAGAGAGAGCCTGCGTTTTAATTGATAGATAAATAGATTGATTGATAAGCAGTGGTAGCATTTACGCATATTTTAATGTTGAATTATATTACCGAACAAATATTTCTTACAACGTGAACGCGCCAATTTGACCTACTTTTATCGTAGACGGAAGCGCGTGATTACTTTCCGTCTCGCATTATTTATGTTTTAGCATTTCCGTTCTATTCGTTCACAAGTTATTCCTGCCTGCAGGGTTGGCAATTGAATTAAATAACCCATTGGTTTTTTGGTTGGGTACAATTAAGAAAGCCCAGTGGTTTTTTGTTTTATTGGGTGGGTACAATTTAAAACACCCAGCCGGTATTTTTTTTTGAAATTTTTTAGTTGCATAAACAGTAAGCATATTTTATAGCAACTGTTAACTTAAATCGAATTTCGCTGGATCGACGCACACTCTCTATTTATTTTATGACGCAATTATATGGAAACATTGACAACTAATACCATGACAGAGGGTTATAATGTTGGTTATTTTAATCCAACCTGTCTGTGATGTGATTGAACGAGCGGAACAAACATCGTTATGGGGATTATGACAAGAAACCCAATTCTACACAATAAAACCCAAAAAATGTAAATCCGTTGGGTTGGTTTAAAAAAACGTGTTTTCCCCAACCCTGCCGACCGCCGCCAAAGAAGTTTCACTTAAAAAAGGATCAGGTTGTATACTCTTATTATTTTCAAGGCCCACTCGCAAAAACTGGTGCAAATGTCTTTGTATATTAAGAAGTAAAGGATTGCAGTACCAAAACATACATAATTTACAGAAGTGGCAGTAGTACACATCCAACTCATGCCTACAGATGAGAAAAGCTTAAACTAATAATTTTCCCGATACCCACGTATGTTTACGATTCGCGAACCTAACTTTGACTATTCGTAAACACAACAGTTGATTTTGTAAATCTAGAGTTAGAACAATAGCACACTGACCAGTGACCACTGACCATGTAACTAATAAGTAATTGACCGATAATATTGGTAATTGGCTGTAATTACCAAGCAGCTGTCCAATACATTTTAAACGCCTCAAGCTTGGTTAAAATTCGAATATCTTAAAAGTGTTTCACTTTACTGAAACTGACTGCATGTACATAAGACCTCTTTTGTTCATAATATTGACTTTGTGGTGGGCGTAGCTGAATCACAGTGAAAAGTTTATTGTTCTTAACCATTTTGCTTTGATTATCATGGATTATGTTATATTTGTCATGTTTTTCTAAGTAATTTGCATGCTATTACTCATTTGATTACTCTACACTTAGTGTATATTAAATTTCATTTTGTGTGCTCATCCTTTTAAAACATACCGAGTATTATTGAAACAGTGCATGAATATGTTAATAATGTTATAAGTAATAACTTAAATATTGTTTTGGAAATTAGAGGCCACTTGTAATGGTAATTGGCTATTTTAGTTTATTTGTTTAATATTGATAGTGTTAACTACAGGATGTTGAAGAATTCTTAATTTTAATAATAATTTGAATACGAATTGAATTTTTTAAAACATTACATTAGATTACATTATGACGCATCTCAATCCATTTTTACTTTTCCATACCTTCAGTATGAGAATGTATTGTGATCGTAAATATTTTTTTAACAATAGGGTGCTTTTTTTATTTAACAAACGGAGAACGATAAAATATTTCTGTTCAAGCTAAATTGCTCATAAGTGATAGTAGATTGGGGTTCACAACTTAATTTTAAGTTACAGTAATATTAAGGGGGGGGGGGGGGTAAAGCTTCTGCGTCCCACTCAATTTGTTGGCAGATGTACTTAGTACATCGTCTCTTGTTTACTTTAATACCCAGGAATCTTTTTCCAAAACATATTTTTTTTCTAAAACAAAAAAAAATTCGGTTGCATATTAAAGTAAGGTACACTGATCAAGCAGCTTATGCCTCAGACCGAGGGATAAACCGCGCTTAAAGACCTTGTACACCTACTTACATTAACACACAGATACTTCCAAATACTTCCACTATACTTCCATGTACTTCCACTTTCACATACTTCTACTTACATCCACGTACTTATTATACTTACTTCAATATACTTCCATCGTACTACCACTTACTTACACGTACTTCCACGTTTACTTACTGTTACATCCTTCCACTTATTTCCACGTACTTCCACCTACTTCCACCGTACTTCCACTTACTTCTACGTACTTCCACACACTTCCATATACTTCCATCGTACTTCGACTTACTTTCACGTACTTCCACTTCCACGTACTTCCACAGGGTGGCCACTTTTCTGGAAAACATGGAAAACCGGGAAAAGTCAGGGAATTTAGATTTTTTTTATTTTGGTCAGGGAAATCAGGGAATTTTACCAATTTCAACGTAAAGTCAGGGAATTTCACGAAATGGTCAGGGAAAATTTTGTAAAATGCAATTATTTTAATATTTTAATTTTTGTCTGCAAAACGAAAATTTTGTTACCTGGTATATGTTTATAAAATTTATATTTGTTTCATTTGGTTTTTCTTTAAAGTTTAGATGTTGTATTTTGTTACGCTTGTTGAAAAATTTCCATTTGCTACAAAGTAATTTAAGTTTACTTTGCTAATTTTTATGTTGGGTTACAATTTTGTTTAAAAAAAGCAGTTCAAATTGAAAACAGTTTTGGTACCAATAAAATGAGTCAGGGAAAACTGAAGTTTATCAGTCAGGGAAGTCAGGGAAAAGTCAGGGAATTTGAAAAGCAGTTTTAAGTGGCCACCCTGTTCCACTTCTATGTACTTCCACTTCTATGTACTTCCACACACT
Organism: Ctenicera cuprea; assembly: GCA_958336395.1. Taxonomy (NCBI): domain Eukaryota; kingdom Metazoa; phylum Arthropoda; class Insecta; order Coleoptera; family Elateridae; genus Ctenicera; species Ctenicera cuprea. The sequence continues at coordinate 27,259,946 of OY284486.1, forward strand.
TCCATATACTTCCACGTACTTCCACCGTAGTTCCACTTACTTCCATGTACTTCCACCGTACTTCCACACACTTCCATCGTACTTCCACTTACTTCCACGTATTTCCACATACTTCCACCTTACTTTCACGTGCTTCCACGTACTTCCACTTCTACATACTTCACTTTTACTTTCAGATACTTCTACATACTTCCACGTACTTCTACCGTACTTCCACTACCTTGTACCTACTTCCACTCGCGGTTTACCTCTCGCCTCAGACAATTCCTTGTGGCATTCGCTATACTAGTGGTAACACCTTAATAGTTGTTGAACGTTACAACGTTACACAAATATACTTTTGCAAATGCTAAAAGTAACAAAATCTAAAGTATGGTAAAGCGCAGGCAAAGTGCTTCGCCCATTTTACCATAGTTACGTCATGCACTAATCTTCAATGGAATTCTTTGTAAGTCGATTTAATTTTCTTGAGGTTTCTTCATGTATTTTGGCCATACTCAATATCCTATTTTATTTATGGCTTAGTGTGTGCATATTTTTGTTTTTGTAGCAAAATGTCTAGGAATATAGGAAGACGCAATTTTTTGCACATCGTAAATTGAACATTTGGAAGTTTTTGCTTACAACTTCGTTTTGATACCGATTTGGAGGCATGCCAATAAACTGTTGTATAAACAATTCCACCTTAAAATGGAAGCAATCCGGTCCTGGTTTTGTGTAATTAATCCAGATTTGACGCAGAACAGCAACACACATTTCGTAGATGAACTTTTGTATTGATATTAAAAGCACGATTTATGTTAGTATCAGAGAAGATAATAAATTCAGGTCTCAGTTGCCTAAGAAATTCGGCCATTTTCGAAGGTGGTCATCGTCATAGTGAATTCTAAAATTTTAGGTGATTTCTAAAATAAAATTGCATAAAATTGTTGAAACAGCATGTGTGGTGTATGAACTTTCTATATCTTTGGTACGTCTTTTGTATTAGACTGTAGGTCGAGTGTGTCTAAACAAACATTTATTAGTACAGTGAAAATTATTGTGGTTTTATGTTTCGTATTCCGAATCCAGGTTGCATCATTTTTATCATCAATCAAGTCCAATGTTCGAGTACTTCGTCAGATTAATTTTGGTTTATTGCTATTTTTTATCAGTCGAATGAGTTGCCTACTGTACCTATACTATCACCAAAAATTGTTTTCGGTACAATACAACTAGAGTTCCTGAAAAAAAAAACAATAAACGTGGATCAGATTTATTTGGTCTAATTTACATTATTATCAATATATAAAATCCGTAACTGTCTCAACTTTATGTGACCACTACTGGAAGCGGGATCTGTACCCGCAGGAATTAAAGGATTAAAGGTATTAATCGCCTCTCATTTCCAAACCAAACTCCGCGGGCTGCAGATGCATGGGGCGTAGCCCACGGGTTTAGCTAGTTTGAATTATTTTTCGTTTCTGTTGTTTTCGTTCCATCATTTCAGTTGTGTGACCAAGAGTAGTATCTGGGGGACAACTGTAATGTGACCACAAATTATTTGTGGAAGTTCTAATATGCTTCATTACCGCCCTCGACGCTACGAAAACAAATATAAAGGTATCAAAAAACTGTTTCTACGTACATAATCATGTATGTACTCAAGTAAGTCCTAGGGATTTTAGCCTTGTAGTAGGCAGTACCTCTTTTCGCTTCTCGCCACATCACCGCGTATTTTTAATTTAAGAAAAATTAATCGTTTCTTTGAAACTCGCCACTACTCGAGCATATTATTTTACTGTAGTAAATTAAATGGAAGCCATTCTTATTTTGAATAGTATTCGTTTCAATTGCCAACATGACATAAAAAATTCATTTATTGACGTCAAATAGATATTTTTGGGTTTAACTTTATTTTGAAAATTTATTTTTTGACTTCAAAAGTTCATTTATTGACGTCAAAAGTAATTTATAGACGTCCAAAAATCATTTTTTGACGTCTTTAAAAAATCATTTATTGACGTCAAAAGTTCATTTCTTGACGTCAAAAATTCATTTATTGGACGTCAAAAGTTTATTTTTTGATGTCTAAAAATTCGTTTATTGAAGTTAAATGTTTATTTATTGACAAAAAATTCATTTATTGACGTCAAAAGTTCATTTATTGACGTTAAAAGTTTATTTATTGACGTCAAAACTTCATTTATTGACGTTAAAAGTTTATTTATTGACGTCAAAACTTCATTTATTGGCGACCAAGTGTTTTTGACGTTTTTAAAAATCGTTTATTCACGTCAAAAGTTGATTTATTGACTTCAAAAGTTCATTATTTTGACGTCTTTAAAAAATCATTTATTGACGTTAAAAGTTTATTTATTGACGTCAAAACTTCATTTATTGGCAACCAAGTGTTTTTGACGTTTTTAAAAATCATTTATTCACGTCAAAAGTTCATTTATTGACTTCAAAAGTTCATTATTTTGACGTCTTTAAAAAATCATTTATTGACGTAAAAAGTTCATTTTTCGACGTGTTTAAACAATTATTATTGACGTCAAAGTTCATTTATTGACGTCAAAAATTCATTTATTGACGTCTTTAATACTTTATTTATTGACGTCTTTAATACTTCATTCATGACGTCAAAAGTACATTTATTGATTCCTGAAAATAATTAGTTTGCGAATAATGTTTTTATCCCTGTAATATCGTATTTTGACGCCATAAATTAATTTTTTGACGCCAACAAGACAATACGGGTTTTAATAGATACAATTTTTTATCCGAAATTTGATGTTTTTTAAACGTAAAAATATCAATTTTTTTACGCAAAAAAAAGAGAGCGGCCGTAGCTCAGTGGTAAGTGCGCGAGCTACCAATGCAGCCTATCCAGGTTCGACTCCCGGCCCGGTCGTTCTCCCTCGCAAGGCAGCGAGAAACCAGTTTTCCTAACCTCTCTGGAGAAGAAGTGCATGCACTTCCTGTGTTTCGGAGCCCACGTTAAACTGTAGGTCTCCTCTGGCCTGTCTGTCTGTAGGTCTGTCTGTGCAAAATATCTATCTCCGCGCACCAAACACAGCCATAGGAGAAAGGTAGTCAACCCTCTGTATAGGGTATGGCATTAGAAGAAGACGCAAAAAAATAATTTCTGACGGCTGAAATTTAATTTGTGACGTCATAAATTCTTCAGTGGATTGAAAAATATGTAATTTTGCTTCCCATAATTTAGGATAAAAAGTAAAGCGGTGTTCCGTAGTAGTTGAAACGCGGCTAAACATAATAAATTGTATCATAATTTTCATATTAATTAATTGTGCTTTTGTCATTTTTCAGATGTTACGTCTGCAGAGCAAGAGGAGCTTTTCATTCGCAAACTGCGACAATGTTGTGTGCCATTTGATTTCATGGACCCCGTCGCTGATCTCAAGGGCAAGGAAGTTAAGCGTTGCACTCTTAATGAGCTAGTAGACTATATTACGGGTGGACGAGGGGTGCTCACCGAACCCGTGTATCCTGAAATAATAAAAATGGTAAGATATGATAAAATTACTTTCAAATATTAGATTTTTAATTTTATCCAAAATGTAGACAGTCAAGTTTGGATTTAACTTAAGTCATATTAACATCTTGATTCAAAGCATTATAGCGTGTTGTCGATGTATAAATACTTCTAGGAATATTAGATTAGTTTGATTCAATCAAGAGAAAACTTGAGAGATATTAGACTACAGATGTTGGGCCAGCGGGTGGTCTAGTGGTTAAAGTCCCAGGCTTTGAAACTAGACTCTCAACGGCAGTAGGTTCGAGTCCTATGCCCGTCGGAAATTTTTCTGCATAAGTTAAATCCGGCGGGTCCATGGATGGTGTGTCTGGTGTGTATGTTGGGATGCATGTCTTTCAGGGGTGAGGCATGTTAGACCAGTGCTGACATACGGCCTCATGACTCTTTATAAAAAAAAAGCCTACAGATGTTAATCTTAAATTAAAGTGTAAGTATGTTGGTTAGGTAACTTGTTTCGTTAATCCACTTGGACCTTCTGTTAATTACAGCTACATGACAGAAATCAATTCTTCAATATTCAACTAATATATTCACATAGGTATTATATTGTCTATTTTTAATTTATAGAATATTCAGAAATTTTTGCTAATGTTAAAGTTATATCAACAAATTTAAGTAACGATCGTTACTAAACAATTTATTAACTTGGTAGTCTGTTAAAGTGGTTTCTGATATTCAGGACTGTTTGATATTTTTTTATCAATATCACAATGAGACGTTATTCAAAGTACTGTAGTAAAATAAGAATAACTAATACATAATTCAATCATAACTGTTTTAGTTGAAGGTGTTCCATATTTATCTATTACATTACAGTATTAAATGTTATGTTATGTTGTTCACTAGAAAATGACTGCATTGAGAGTGAAACAAGGAGCAAGAAAGTAGATGAATTATTACAGTAAAGTACGTATTATTCTATTTAAAAAATAACAGTTGTTTCGTATTTATTTTATGGCACTTGTCATACCACTCAAGTTTCACTCCGTACATACAGAATATGTAGGCAGGGTTTAAGCTGCCGGTCGCCAAATCGCCAAATAGCGTATTGTATTTCCGTTTGTTGAATCCAGATTATCGTCGATTCGCCAAATTGTTACTAAACATTGCAGCCAAATTAAATTGATCTCGCCACATAATGAAAAGAAAACGAATGAAAATTGAAAAACTGCTTTTATTTCTAACTCTTATAAAGGTAATGGCGAATTTATTAACAATTTGGCGAATTCTGCTTCAAACCAATTCGCTAAACTTCTACGGAAAAATAAATCCAGCTTAAACCCTGATGCAGGGTAGGATTAACTTTTGACTAGCTAGGAAATTGGCTATCTGCAGTATGTTAAAGTTTAAGGACGTTCAGTTTATATAGAAAAGGGAAAACATTATGGTTTTTAAGTTTTAACAGAAAATATAGTTATTTGGCATTTAGTTATGAGTAATTATTAAAACAGCAGTTTCTTCCTCGTCTAAATATTTTTTTTATATTTAATAATAATAAAAATGTTTGCAAGCGATTAAAGCGTAACGGAAATGGATACACTTATAGTGGAACTGCACAGGGACTGGAGTTGCAGTAAAACAAAAGTGAAAATAAGGTGAAACTTCATTTAGTATTTTATATCATAAGCAGATATGATAAGTTATTTTTTGTTCCATCTACAGCATTTAAAGTATAAAATAGTGGGCTTTATCTAATACTAGGACTGTCTGCTTATTAAACCGCGGTTTTCTACAACGCAGCAGGTTATTAGTCATGGCCGATTACCGGTCGCGATTCATGAACTATTTCCGGCCATAACACATGACCGGTCGCCGGCCGTTACTCGATTGTTGACCCAATATCGTCTGATTACAAATCATATCGATTATCGGCCATGACCGATTATTCATCGCAATCGGTAACCAATGATACAATATGACGTTATTCATAATTAATTATGATTAAGTTTCTGTTCTGTTTTCAGTTTGTCAAAAATAGGTCAACCGTTCATGATTGATTATTATCGGTCATGACGGGTTATTAAAAATCGCTTTTTTACCAATGTTATGACCGATTACCGGTCCTAATTTATAACTGATTACCGGTCATAACTCATGACCGATGGCCGGTTGTGATCCGATTGTCGGCCATAACCGAATATCATATCGATTATATATCGGTCATGACCATTACCGGCCGTGATTCATGGCCGATTGCCAGCTATAACTTATGACCGGTCGTGAACTCGTGATTCGATTGCCGCTCATGGCCGCATACCGTCCGATTACAAATTATATCGATTACCGGTCATGACGAAATATTCGTCACAATCGGTAACAAATGACGTTATTCATAATTGATTATGGTTAGCAGGGTTTCCACTGACTCTTAATAACCTGGAAATCATGAAAAAATCAGAGAATAAAATTTTTAATTTTGAAGTGTTAGATTTTAACCAAAAATTGACAAAAGTCTAGATTTTTCAACAGTTACAGCATGTTTTTTGGCTAAACATATTTCAAAACTTTCGCTTGTAATGAAATTTTAAAATTGCCGCAAAAATTTTAGTTGTTCAACAAACCAACGTATGTGTTTATAGGAGTCATTTTTTTATTAGCTGTTTTTGTTACTTTCGTAGAAACGTGTACGAATGAGAGCGCCGAAATGCAGTTTGTTGTGACTTCGTTCAATTTTCAATTTACTAGCAGAACGCGTGGGCTACGCCCACCGATTATGGATGTCCAAAACATCAATTTTCGTCAAAACCTCAGATTAGTAAATTTTCGCGATCACAATACATTCCCATACTGGAAGTATGTGAAAGTACAAAAGCGTACGAATGCGAGTTAGTAGTGTACCGATCCGCTAGAATTAAAGTAAGCCATAAGTAACCAAATTATACCAACAGAAGTTACAGCAACATAAACTTTAGCTAAAAACAATCAATAAACTGAGACGACGTGTAAGGGGCCGCTGTCGTGTAATAGTGATACATTTTGCTGAGAAGCAAGAGTACGACGGCGTGTTATCGTGAGACAGTTACATAGATAGATTGTGGTGGCTCAAATGATTAGAAATTTGTCTTCTGTGATTCTCCGTATAGACTGAACCTGGTGACACAACAGTATTTTTTGCAAGGCTTTTTTCTTTCTTTCTTTATCTTTCACCTTTATACCCGAAGGTGTCGAGGACGTTCACTCCGGGTAGGCTCTCGCTTGTGTAATAGGAGGTAGTGGGGCCTTTGACCTTTAGACCGCTACGCTCCTGAAGCTTATGCCACCCTTCATGCCCATTCATTCAATGTCATTCACACACCTGTGTTTAATTGTATGTTTTTTTAATGTTGTTTATGACTTTGTTACTTATCCTGGTCAGTCAGTAATCAAGGTAAGCGCCGTTAATTGTAACCCAACGTCGAATGGTTTTGCAAGGCTTCTACATTATTAAAATCATTTTTATGTATTATCTAATTATGTCGATGTTTTTCGTTGAGAGAGTCATGGGTAAGTATGAGTTTTGGTCCTGGATGTCCTGGATTTTAACCGATCATGGCCGGTTATTAAAAACCGCCGTTTCCTCCAAATTATCACCGTTGACCGATTACCGATCATAATTCATGACCGATTACTGGCCGTAACTCATGACCAGTCACAGTCTTGACTGAATATCGTCCGATCACAAATCATATCAATTATCGCTCATGACCGATTATTGATCACAGTCGGTAACCAATGACACAGTATGACGTTATTCGTAATTAATTATGATTAGTTTTCTGCTAATTTTCAAAAATCTCGAAACAGTTCAACCATGCCGCCACATAGTATTTCTGTAATGTATGAACTTTGTAAATGTGTGACTGGAAAATGTTGGTGTTGTATAAATACAAAATGAGTTAGTAGTTTTTGTTTCCCTCCCTCAAATCAATAATTCTTGTTAATATAGTATATTATGCAACGAGTCTATAATGATAGCTATTAATACACAAGTGCGATTACGACACGAGGGGCAGCGAGTGTCGTAATTCAAACGAATCATTATAATATCCATTATATAAGAGTTACATACTCTATTTTTTCTACTAGTTATGTAAAAAAAATATTCATTAAAAATTTTTATTTGAACATTTACTTAAAAAAAAACTCGGAACTGTTTTGCGATGTTAACTGAGAAATGTTTATAACTCTTGTAACCACGATTACCAAAAACAATGCTTTGCTGCTATTGGTCAGTTTGGGTCATTTCATAATGAAAATCTGTATCGAAATGGGTATCATTATAGTATAGGCAGCGCACACTTAATAAGTAAATTAAAACATGGTAGTAGAAAAAATAGATTTTGTTCTTTAATATAAAAATAACATTGGAAGTAAATCCTTTAATTTTTTAGTTATTTATTTATGTGTAACGGCAATTATTAATTATCGTTTACCACTTCAATTAATAAACCTATGATGGTTCATAATCTATAACCCGTTACCGTTACCGGCGGGTAACGCAATCATAATCGTCTTCCAGTTAAAAAAAACTACCACGGCCTTGATTTTCCAGAAACCGGTATTGATTTCGAGTAACCGGTTATTAAAAAAATTTAATGATGACGGGATTATCTAATACACTTTAAATCCTTTACTTATTGTATTATCAAGCCAGAGCTGTTCTTTCAATAAGTGAGTTGGAACCTTTTATTAAGCAGTAACTTAACATGAGAAGAAATACATTTTAGCAACCGAACCGGGCGTGTTCAATGCATCATATAGCTTCTCGTAAACGCAATTCTCCTTAATTCATATGCCATCTTTAAATAATAATGTAGAAAAAGAGAAATTTTGTATTGCAGTAATAATAACTTTTAATGATATAATTTTACAAATCATCGAATACAGAACCAAACCTACTATTGTATTATGGTTATTCCTAAGAACATATCAATATACTTTTTAATAACTTTGTAAGTATAGCCAAAGTCTGTTTTCCTATCACTTATCACTATGTAATAGGTTAAGGTAACTAAATTTATAAAAATGGTAATGTCACTTTGTGGTTTTAAAACTTTGTAATCAATCATTCTTTTGTAATAGTAGAGTGCTCGGAGCAACAAAACCAAATACTGAAAAAAATATAACCGCCACAGACAAGTTGACAAATAGTATATTATAATACAAGTGTATAAGCACCGGTAAAAGTCACTCGGCTTCGCCTCGTGCTTTTAAACCTGTCGAGCGAGCTTTAAAGGCGTGTATTATACGTCATTTTTTATTATACCTACATCATAATCTAGAAAATAAGAAGAATATAGCTAGGAAGCAGCAAATTGATGACGTCATTGTTGCTTAGCAACTTCAAAACACCGGGGTGTTTTAATGTTGGGTTTACGCACGCTTTTTGGTTTGTTTTACAAGGATTATGATGCAGGTATAATAAAAAATAAATGTATTGATAGTTTTCGACACGTACTTTCCAACCATCCATGTAACTCAAATTTTTTGAATTATGTTTTTTCGACCAAGACAATTTTGGACAAATTTTAGTTTCAGAGTAAGGATAACATGATGTACAAATTTGGCTACTTCGTTGCTTTTAACTCTAAAGTGCCTACGGAAGTGAAAATAAAATTCCTCGAGCACTCGACCATAAACGATTAAGTGTGTTTGTTGGTTTGCTACATTGTCAATTCCACTATATGTATGCACTGTGTATTATTGAAACAACTTGATCCACCACTTTACCAACATAGATTTTCGTTGTTACTCTTGTCACTTATTCAGATCTTCTAGGCAATCATTATTATGTTGATGCAATTGGATCATTACTATATTTCATCCTTTCAATTCTTATGCTTCCACACACTCTGCATGCCCTACATAAGAAATTGGCGTTAATTGCAATTATTTTCTGTAGAGACCAGCGATAAAGATAGATCTGATCTGTGTGTCAGTTGTGTGGCAGCTGACACACATAGACCATCGCAGATCACAGAACAAATATTCAATGGCTGCTGCTAATCTATCTGTCTGCTTTACATTAAATAAAAATATGAATAGCGTCTACCTGTCTCAACTTGAGAAGAATACGGCTGCAGCTGAGATTATGCAACCCAAACGGCGCGCGGTGGTTACTATTTTTTAAAAGAAGTTGCCAAAAACACGTCGGACGTAGCCCGCGTGTTAAGCTAGTAACTTTTACGCTTAAAAAAACGTTGATCGACAAAGTTGTGACTAACAAATTATTAATAATTTCAATTTTTTATGCATTATTGGAATATGTAAAAAAACTTCAGCGATGAAAGTAGAACATAACCTACTTTGTAATATTCTGAAACTTTATCTTTTTACTTTCCTATACTTTCAGTATAGGGAAGTACTGATTTCATGAAAATGTGGTTTTCAAAAAAATGTTTGTCTGTCGGTAACTATGTGGTTATGAACTTGTGTGGGTATGTGGTTATGTATGTGTGTGGTGCATCATCACTACCGAACCGAGGGTCAGTTTTTGATAAGCTTTGGAATCTGGGGGCAGATCAAAAATTCACCGGCAAAATAAGCTTTTAAAAAAATCGCACCTGGAAGCGGAAGTAGTTTTTGGTAGCATTTTTTTCCTAAACCAAAGTTTATAAATTTGATTTGAACGAAATCCAATAGAAGACTTTGGGGCAAATCCAACGATTTTTTTTCGAACTTTCTAGCTTTAAAATGGCGGTCGCTGTAATTTGTTGAAAATTTTGAATTTTTGCCTTATTACGCAGAAACAAATTAATGGATCGGGTTGAAATATTTTATCGTACTAGCCTTATAGAGAGAGACAGAGAGACACAATGTTATTGTGCACAAAATTTTTCTATAAATTAAAAGCTGTGAAGTGAAAAAATTTCAAAATTTTGTGAAATTGAAAAAAAATTACTTAAAACTGGCTACACTAGTTTTTTTAAGTTTGTAAGCTCATATAGCTGAGGATGAGCTACGGTTTGGTTCGTGTCTCAGCTCGCAAATTTTTCTCTGACACCATCTATAAATATTTGAAAATTTGAGTTTTAACGCTTACTTATTCAACAGCAAGATATTGACTCACTCTGTATAAAGGTATAGGAAAGTCCAAGCGAAGAACTTATTTTTTTTGTTGTCTATCGACAAATTGAACTGTACCAATTATTTGTTACATTGGTATAACCTGTCGGTTCGGTAATTGTTTTTGTTGTGTAGTTTGAACCTTAAACTAAACTGTCCTTAAGTGTTCACTGCAGGTTTTATTTAGTTGTTAGCTTATACAATGAGACTAAATATACTCTTTTGGTTTCGCTCCGTGGATTGAGTATGGTAGGCGAAAGCAGATTGTATAAGTATACGGTATACACAACTCATGATAATTATATAGTTAATGCAGATACTCCATGTAGGATGTAATAATTAGACTTGTACTTGTACTAAACCTGTTATTAAACTATTAAATACATTAAATTCTGTTTGACAGTAACCAGTAACTGGAAAATTACTTCTCATCGGTTAGTCATATGTTGAAAATGTTTTTTACAGTTACTTTATGTACTCAAAACGAGGCGAAACCGCCAGTGGAAGTATGTGGAAGTAAAAGTGGAAGTATGTGAAAGTACAATGAAATAATTACAATCATTATTATGACTTCGATCTTCTGCTGCCGTACAGAATTGGCTGATTATTATTTATTTCCAATCTGCTACTGTCCGATACTGCAGTTTTCTGCAACTGGTTGAATGGTGTTACCTGCACTCATAAAATTTTAATAAGTTGGTGCAGACTCAGCCAACCTCTTTAGTTTAGCGTGGCGACACCTAGCGTGACCGTTATCCGCCACGTCCCTTCTTCGGGCCGAATTTAGTTACGCTCAGCCAGCGCGCCTGCAGAAGTTAACAACGGTTTCAACGAGAACAAGCTACCAGTCTTGACATCAGCCTGCGAGCCCTAAGTCTTCACTGATCGGGGGAAATTACCTAAATCTCTACTAATCCTGCATATCAGTGCCCGAGTTGAAGATGCAACTCGCCCGTCGAACCGCACTACCACCACGAGTCCGACACCGTGATCAATACGGGGGCTGCTATTCTCCCGTTAGCTCGGACTCCGTCCCCGTGGTACCAGTCAGTCACTGGTTAGACTTTTCGGAGCAAGCACCTGCCGAAGCAGTGCTACCCCTACCAGTGTAGGCTACTCGCAGTCCTTAGTAATGGTCGACTACACACGGCCTAGATTAGTCTGTAGTCGGTCTGATAGTGACCGGTACTTTAACAGCGTCGGGTGTGCATAAGCACGAGCCCCCTGGGTCAACACTTTTATAGTGGGCGTGAGCCAGCAAAGTGCACCTCACCGCTAGAGCCCAAGTCCCTAATGCCAGCAGCCGCGCCACTCCTTCCTGGTGCTCACCTTCACCTGCCTAAATCAGTCGGCCTCCGATCACCTAGTATATCGCCTAGGGAAATTTATAACCTCCAGGGGCAGGCACCTCGACGTAGGGACTGGGGCGCAGGCAAATTTATAGCCACGGCCTGGGAGCGGGGATTTCATTACTGAAGACGCGCTGCCGCTAAGGGGTTAGGTACCTATACTGAGGGCCACGCAGTTCTCCATGGTCTCAATTTAGGTAAACCTTTAACTTCCCCGAAGAGAGGTCGACGTACCATGATACGCCCCCCCCCCTCCCCGAAGGTGTCTTTGTTTACGCCTCTCACCTAAGTAAGGCCCTGATGCAATGAAAATGTGTTTTATTGTGGATTTGTATTAAATAATAAAGGGTGTCTTTATGAAGTTGTTATAAGACCCTACTATGGGTGATGTGGCCATTTTTATTTGACACAATAGGGAGAGACTGACCCCCTCTCCTCCACACAAACAAAATGGAAATTTTATGTCGGGTAATCGCCAGGAGACCTTTGCGTAATCCCGTTGCTTTCTTTCGTATTCTCTATTTCAAACTATTCTATTTATTTCAATATTTGCAAAATTTAAAAATATCAAAAATTTAGAATATTGCAATTGTTTAAAATTTTTAATTAAAACCATTTAAAAAGTTAGAAAATTTGGAGCTTTTAAAATATTGATGTTTTGAAAATTCAGCAATTTTTAAAAATTTCGAGATATTTTAACTTGAAAAATATTCAAAATTTAAATTTTTCAGATTCTAGAATGTCCAGATTATTTAAAAATTTAAAGTATATATATTTTTAGTATTTTCTAACTGAAAACAATATTTATCTGTTGAAATTTCTAAATCGATTTTCCAATTTGATATTTTTGGCGATTAATCAGTAAACTTTTCCCTAAGCGATCAAAAGGAAATCTACCACAGATGTTTTGTTAATAGAATGTTGTTTCTATTGTCATTTAACATTTTCATACGGATTTTGAAGCCAAAATTCGTAAATTTTTAAAATAGTGAAAAATCGTTGAAGGGAGGGTGTACTTAGGGGTGGTAGGAAGACCTAAAGGACTTGTTCGAGCGCGTCTATATAACCCTTCAGCTAATAACAGTTTTAATTTCAAATAATTGTATTTGTCGAAAAAGATTCAATTTTTATTTTGGTTGATAAATAACGGAGATACCCAGAATAACTTGCACGGGATGGGAATCTCGGCAAGTATAAGAGATACGAAAACGGACGAATTAAATGAATGTTGTCTAATTATAGTAGATCTAATGGTGATTTTTTTTTTCAAAATATTCGTGGTTTACTAGTTACGGGCGAAAAACTGAAAAAGCGAAATTTCTTTAAAGTAGAATATCTCTGTTCATAATGAAAATAGAACAAAAAAACACAAAAGAAAGTTGTAGATCTATTTAAACTGTAATAAAAAAAATATTTTCAGCATTGTTTTGTTTCGTTTTCGATATATAACCACAAACCAACAAAAATTGCATGTTTGTGTTATATCTCGAAAACGAAACAAAACACATTGTTGAAAATATTTTTTCTTATTCCAACTTAAACAGATCTACTACTTTTTCTTTTATGATTTTTTTTTCATTTTCACTATGAATCTTACAGAAATTCCACTTCCGCTTTTTAAGTTTTTCGCTTGTATCTAGTACGCCATGGATTTTTTGAGAAAAACAAAATCACCATTACATTGCTACCATAATTAGACAACATTCATTTAATTTAATCGTTTTCGTATATCTTATACTTGCCGAGATCCCAATGCTGTGCAAGTTGTTCTGGACACCCAGTATCCATCCCCGTTATTTATCAACCCAATTTGGTTGTTTTTTTTGTTGTATTCAGCATAAAAAATGCTCTAAAACAAGGTAGCGCGATGGATATCTTCCTATGTGAAATTTTAAAGTTGTGGTTGTTAGGGCTTAGAGGGTTGAGGGTAGGGGGGTTGAAAATAATCTGTACAGGTGTTTATTTGAAAATAAAAATTGACGTGTCTGAGATGTTCTTAAAAGAATACGTCGTAAATTTTTAACAAATTGTATTCCAAACTTTAGGGACAAACTGTATTGAATTTAGGCATTTACTGGTCATAACGGTCACCAAGTTTTTGTGCTATCGTAATGGATCGTAGATGCATGTCACTTGTAATGGACTAATGGTGCTAAAAATTTAAAAATATTAAATTAAGAATATTTACGATTAATATAAATTAACAAAAAATGCGTATGTTAACCCAACATTGTCTACATACACATTATTTAATGTCGTGATGTGGTATTAACGGCTGCTTTTGAAAAAATCCGAGTAATTAGGTTTAATTAATACCTTTTAGAAGAATGTGGTAAACTTGTTTGCTACAGAAATAATGACCAACTAGAGAGGCCCCGATATGATTTTATTTTTACATGAATTTCAGTGTTTAATAAATAATAATATACAGGGTTATTTAAAAGTAAGGAATATAATTCGTATTTCTGTAACGCGTTGGTTTTTGAAAAAGTGGTTGGACACTTAAATTGTTTTTCACGCTACAGGCAAGGTAAATAGACGATACATCCATAGCTACAAAAGATGAAAATGGCCAATAACATTCGTTTACTTTTTGACCTTGACTACGGAACTTAATAGTGTCATTTACATTACTTGGATAATAATTAAAGCAACAAAGTACAGATTCCAATATTTTATTTCAAACAGAATACTAAAATGTTGATTTTAACTGTTCGTTGATATGGTAACAAGCACAGGCAACTTAGAATAATGGGTCTTTTAAAAAATAATTCCGATGACAGCAGTCAAAACGAACTTTTAAAAACATGATTAAATTTCTACCTGTAGCGTGAAAAATTTAATAAGTAACACGGAATGTATCGACTATTAACATTCTCGGCAGGCCACAAGCCTCGGCTCGTATTTACCTACCTCGAATGTTATTACGTCTTTACATTCCTTGTTACTTAAATAACTATTAAATATAACTGCATCTTTATGTGATATCTTTTGTTTTCCAATGTCAACCTCCGCACCCCCGGCCGCCTTGGCTAATTTTTTTTAAATAGCAATTTATACTTTGCGTGGTCTCGTTGGAAAGCTTGCAAAAAGCTCCATTCAAATCTATCAAAAATGCTTTTTTTCTATATTATTTTGTTATTAGGACGTTAATATCAAGTAACCGAAGACACAACAATTTATAACCAATGTTAAAAGTGTTTTCTTTCAGCATAACTTCTAATTTTCTCACCACATTCCAGCATCATCAAAATTGCGATTCGCTGTCTTTCTGATAATTGAGGCAATTTTTTTGTTACACTTCGCCAAATTGAAAAGTTACAAGTTGTATTTGGCAAGCGAAGTGGCATTAAAAGCATTGTTCACGCTACCGGCAGTGTAAGTAGGCCTTACATCCATAGCTACAGGGATCGTAAGTGGCTGATAACATTCGTGTACTAGTTACCCTTGACGACGGAACTTAATAGTGTCACTTACGTTCCTAGGAAAATAATGTTGATTTTAACTGTTCGTTGAAATGGTAACAAACACAGACAACTTAGAATAATGGAGCTTTTAAAAAATAATTCCGATGACAGCTGTCAAAACGAACTTTTAAAAATATGATTAAATTTCTACCTGTAGGCCTACTTACATTGCCGGTAGCGTGAAAAATTTAATAAGTAACACGGAATGTATCGACTAATAACATCCTCGGCAGGCGACAAGCTTCGGCTCCGCCTCAGCTCGTATTCGCCTACCTCGGATGTTATGACGTCCTTACATTCCTTGATACTTAAATAACTATTAATAATAATTTATAAACAACATGACATGAGCCACCGTATAAATTATTGTTATGAATTTGGTTACTTGATATTAATGTCTTAATAAAAAAATAAAAAAGTTAACTTTTTCTTTCAATCGCTATAACAACTTAAAAATCAACCATCCTAGTACATTTATGATGGTAGATTTGAATGCAGTTTTTTGCAAGCTTCCAACGAGCCCACATGAAGTATAGGTCGCTGTGTAAAAAAATTAAGTCGGGGTGGCTGAGGGTGCGGAGGTTGACGTTGGAAAGCAAAAGGTATCACATAAAGATGCAGTTATATTTAATAGTTATTTAAGTAACAAGGAATGTAAAGACGTAATAACATTCGAGGTAGGTAAATACGAACCGAGGCGAAGCCGAGGCTTGTGGCCTGCCGAGAATGTTAATAGTCGATACATTCCGTGTTACTTATTAAATTTTTCACAGTACAGGTAGAAATTTGATCATATTTTTAAAAGTTCGTTTTGACTGCTGTCATCGGAATTATTTTTTAAAAGCCCCATTATTCTAAGTTGCCTGTGCTTGTTACCATATCAACGAACAGTTAAAATCAACATTTTAGTATTCTGTTTGAAAGCAAATATTGGAATCTGTATCTTGTTGCTTTAATTATTATCCAAGGAATGTAAATGACACTATTAAGTTCCGTAGTCAAGGGCAAAAAGTAAACGAATGTTATTGCCCATTTTCATCTTTTGTAGCTATGGATGTATCGTCTATTTACATTGCCTGTAGCGTGAAAATCAATTTAAGTGTCCGAGCGTTTTTTCAAAAACCAAAGCGCTACAGAAATACGAATTTTATTCCTTACTTTTAAATAACCCTGTATATGCAGTCTAACAAAAACTTAAAACATACGTAATAAAATAAATTAAATTAAATGAGTTCTGCGGTAAAAACTAATTTGAGTAATTTGTGTACACATTTATCTGAATACACTTCGTTGCCCTCAAAACACAGCCTGTTAAAGGTAGATGCCATTTTTTAATTATTAAAATAATTATGTTGCTTGCTACAAGTAGGCAATATTAATTATAGATGCTTTAGTTTTGACAAAAATTGGAAATCCATACATCAGAATGAAGAACTTCGTGGTCAAATACGTTTTTAATACTAAATTTCGATTTTTGCAAAAACTTTCGTAAGTGTTATTTTGAGAATTAAAAAATCATCGAAAGAAAAAATGTTCAGCCTGGTAATAATTCAAACTTCAGCACTTTAGTTTGTATTATCATTGATATTGCTATCCTTTATTAAAATGTTTAAAATATTGACACCATAATTAATGAAAACAGAATATAAAAAAAGTATCTTCAAATTACGACCGTTATGACATAATATGACTTAAATTGCACATGTTATTGCAAATGATTAAAATTCTGTGACTATAGCATACAATGTAGTGCTTTTCTATGATGTTAAAGAGTTCTATTAATCAATCATCAATCAAGACTGAACAGTTTGTGTACTTATATGTTTACCAAGCAGTAAGTAATGCCTACTTATTAGGAGTGCCTATAACAACAAAGAAATCAATTAAAGAGATGTTTTCGGTATGAGTTTATATTGGAACAACAGGTTCTTTTATTAGATTGTCTTTGATGCCATTGTATGTAGTATCGTAAAAAATGTAGCCTTTATATAGACGTTGTCAATTTAAGAAACCTAAATTGTAGTTCGTGATTTTTAATTTTCCATACTTACAGTATGGGAAAAAAACTCAAACAAAATTGTTTTTAAAAACTGTTGGGAGGGTATTTAAATTGGTGATTTAAATCGGGATTTTAAAACCAGTAAAACACGTACAAAACTCAGAAATGTACGCTCTGATGCCACCCCATAACGCCAGGATGCAAGGGATTATGGATTGAAATAAGTAACTGACTCTGGTTTGCTCATTTAAAGTTTGCAGTCTTACTTTGGTCTTTTAATCGACTAGTAAACATATTCATTGAACGTTTACAATGTAGCACTGTGGTGCCCCGTTTGACTTTTTAATGATTTGAAATAATTCCTAAACATTATTGTTATATGAATAAAATTATTATGTATTTTGTTGGTTATTAAAGTCGCGATCATTTTTATTTCTTCCATTGTCGGAATAACAGAAATGAATTAAAATAAGTTTTGGCATATTTTTTTCAGTATTATTTTGAATAGCATACACCGAATTTTTTTTATACTGTAAATAGAGATGTAAAATTCTCGGTAATTTCCTTTTGGGAGAATTATCTTGAGAATATTCTCGAAAATAATCTTGAGAATATTTACAAAATGGAGAATAGTCCGAGAACTGTCATTTGAATAATAAAACTATGTTGTAGTATTCAGAACAAACTTATAACATTTAATAAAAAAACAATA
Organism: Ctenicera cuprea; assembly: GCA_958336395.1. NCBI lineage: Eukaryota > Metazoa > Arthropoda > Insecta > Coleoptera > Elateridae > Ctenicera > Ctenicera cuprea. Next base: position 27,278,061 of record OY284486.1, read on the forward strand.
AAAGGTACATAATATCAATAGGTTTAAAAATAATAAGTCAACCCCAACAGTCTGAACTGGAACTTGTCTGCGTCTGATGTGACTTATCGTTATAACCATGATTGTTAAGTCGTAGTATCATGCGTTATAACAGTAACTACGTCTTTCGTTATCTGATGTGTCATTAGTGAACCGGGGGGCTACATAATGCTTTGCAATGATTTTGAATCACACGGTCGCACGCTACAGATACAAATACTGGGATTCCGCTAATACCAACAGCGGACAGCCGCGGCTGTGTGCTGTGCTAAGCAATACTCTACGTCTACATTGGAATATTCGTGAATATTCTCGAGAACGGAAATATTGACTGTCAATTGTTGTTTCGTTTACTTTATTATCAAGAGAAATTTCTGCTTGAGAATATTCTTTTAAGAATATTCTCTACTTCCATCACTAAGTGGAAACAAATAGAAATACTAGGATTGACCACTTGACCAGATACCAACACCGGACTGCCACAGCTGTGTGCTGTGTAGGGGTGTTCAAAATTATCGATATATCGATAATTATCGATAAGTTATCGATATATCGAATAACGATAACAAAATTTTTAGTTATCGATATATCGATAACTTATCGATAACTTATCGATAACGTAACGATAACTTATCGATAATTTATCGATAACTTATCGACAATTTATCGATAACTTATCGATAACTTATCGATAATTTATCGATAATTTATCAATAACTTATCGATAACTTACCGGTAACTTGTCGATAAGTAACAAAAAACAGAAGAAAAAAGTTCACGAGAAAAAAAGTTTATGTTTTTAATAATTTTCGTTGTTTTCAAATATCAAAGTGTATCAAACTTACAAACAATGTAATGCTTGAAAAGTAGTAATGTACTTTTGTTTCTGATAATTTTTTTGCAAACTGACATTTCAAAAAGGGGTTGTTCTTAATAACTCTGTTTTGAACATTTTACTATCACTTACAGTTAGTAATCTTTTACAGACAGGCTTAAAAGTTTTCCTTTGATACGTTATCGATCTGTTATCGATACGTTATTGATCTGTTTACGATAACTTATCGATAAGTTGTCGATATGTTAGGGATATGTTATGGATAGGATATCGATAAATCATCCATAAGTTAACGATAAGTTATGGATGAGTTATCGATAAGTTATCGATAAGTTATCGATAAGTTATCGATAAGTCATTGATAAGTTATCGATAAGTTATCGACAAGCTATCGATAATTTATCGACAAGTTATCGATAAGTTATCGATAATTTATCGACAAGTTATCGATAAGTTATCGATAACTTATCGATAAGTTATCGATAAGTTATCGATAAGTTGTCGATAAGTTACCGATATATCGATAAGTTATCGATATATCGATAATTATCGATATTTTTTCGCAAAAAGTTATCGATAACAAAAAACAGTTATCGAACACCCCTAGTGCTGTGTTAAGCAATTCGCCAATGCTCTACGCCTACATTGGAATATTCAAGGATAGTCTCAAGAACTGGAATATTCTCTTGTTTCGGTTACTTTATTATCAAGGATTTCTATATGAGAATATTCTCTTTCTCGAGAATATTCTTTACTTCCATCAGTAATTAAAAAAATAATTAATTGCAGTTATATTAAACTTAATGAAAAAATAATTTATAAATTTTTGTTGCAATAAATAAAAGTGTATTGGCCAAAAGTGTTTGAATTTATTTGTTTGCAGAAGGAAAAAAAATCAATCTCAAATATGTCTTCCACATTTTTTCCGAAATAATTACTTTACGTTAAGGGAATTTTTTTTTATTACGAATTAAATTCTTATGCAAATTTAGGTGTAAACACCTAAAGATAAAATGAATTTTAATAAGTATTTGACATATTTTTATTTTATTATATTTAGTTCGAGCTTTAAAGACCGCACAATTACCGGACACAAAATGAAACTGAGATTTTAGGCAATATGGCTACCGTTGTTTACCCGCTACCATAGTTACGCTTCAAATCTCAAATTTAATCAAAGCAACGCTAGATGTGGGTGGAAAATTCAATTTATTTTAGAAATATTTTTAAATTAAAAAATCTTCATACGTGCATAAAGTTGTGTATGTCCCACGGGCGGCACTTGCTTTTATGGCCTTCGACGTATTCTTAGCCCTCGGCTCCCGCCTCGGGCTCAAAATTACGTCTTACGCCATAAAAGCCTCTTTACGCCATTAATACATAAATAACTATTAAGTAAAGGAGTTTTCTTTATTACATACATGCAAACGTTTGAATTCCTTCCGATATATGGTAACACCAAATTGTGGTTACGATGAGCGGGCATCATCTGTGCATCTCTGTTCAAACTTGTCTCTGCCAATCTCACTAGTTACTAACCAAAATTAATTATAAATATTTATTTTGACCGCGCATCGTAACCAGTAACCACAACAAATGTTTCCAAATAACGAAAGAAATTCAAAAACGTTTGTTTGCATGTCAATTTAATTCGAATTTAGGAACTACAAATACTTTTAATTTATTGTAAATAAAACAATTCTTAACTTCAACAGGTTTTTTATTTTAGCCTTTTATAATGACGTGTAAACACGTCGAAATATATATAAGGCTAAAATAAAAAACCTGTTGAAGTTAAGAAATGTTTTATTTACAATAAATTAAAAGTATTTGTAGTTCCTAAATTCGAATTAAATTGACATGCAAACAAACGTTTTTGAATTTCTTTCGTTATTTGGAAACATTCGTTGTGGTTACTGGTTACGATGCGCGGTCAAAATAAATATTTATAATTAATTTTGGTTAGTAACTAGTGAGATTGGCAGAGACAAGTTTGAACAGAGATGCACAGATGATGCCCGCTCATCGTAACCACAATTTGGTGTTACCATATATCGGAAGGAATTCAAACGTTTGCATGTATGTAATAAAGAAAACTCCTTTACTTAATAGTTATTTATGTATTAATGGCGTAAAGAGGCTTTTATGGCGTAAGACGTAATTTTGAGCCCGAGGCGGGAGCCGAGGGCTAAGAATACGTCGAAGGCCATAAAAGCAAGTGCCGCCCGTGGGACATACACAACTTTATGCACGTATGAAGATTTTTTAATTTAAAAATATTTCTAAAATAAATTGAATTTTCCACCCACATCTAGCGTTGCTTTGATTAAATTTGAGATTTGAAGCGTAACTATGGTAGCGGGTAAACAACGGTAGCCATATTGCCTAAAATCTCAGTTTCATTTTGTGTCCGGTAATTGTGCGGTCTTTAAAACGTGGAAAATGAACGAAGTTGATGAATCTGCAGAAAAAGCATGAAAATGAATTTTCAATAAAAAGTACAATTTTCGATTTCTAATGAAAACTTTTCATTTTGCAAGTGTTTAAACTGTTTCTATTAGGTATGATATCGTTGTTTGACGTTTCATTATAGCCCATGGGCAATAAAGAGGTCCATGGGCTATAAAAAGACGTTTATGACAAAGAAATTCGTGTATAATTGTCAATTTATGATACATCCGTGCATAAATGTATTATACATATTTCGCATATCAAATTATTTAGAAAATACGAATATGTCAGAGACATATTTGAAATTAATTTTTCTGTTACACATTCAGTTTAATGTAACTGCTATTAATTTGTTTACAATTCAGTTTAATGTAACTGCTATTAATTTGTTTACAATAACCATGTGACACAGACTCATGGTACACCCCCCTTTTCTCCTTTGTTTTTCTAGCTATATTTCTGAAATTTGGAACATTGAATATGCTCACTAGACGGCACTTTCTGACATATTTGGGGGAAAAAATTCAACTTCCTGTTTTTCCGGAAATGACATCAACTTTCGATTTTCAAATGGGACACCCTGTATATTATTACATTTTTGGATACCCCATCGATGGTACTTTCGAATGACGTCAGAGTACCATTATGGTACCATTTGAAAAAATGGAGTTTCGAGTAAAAAAACGTTTTGTTTTACTTTTTTGGCACGTATTTGGAACCACAATTCTATTTTAATCGAAAATGCGATAGTGTAGCATTATTTTGATTATTTGGAATAATTTTAGGGAGTTCATGGCTCTCTAGATCGAAAAATAAAATGGGTGTTCTGACAAATGAAATATCAACTAGAAGGTATCATTGGATTCAGATAATTACGAAGATTTCAAAAATGATATAATATACAGGGTGTCCCATTTGAAAATCGAAAGTTGATGTCATTTCCGGAAAAACCGGAAGTTGCATTTTTTTTCCAAATATGTCAGAAAGTGCCGTCTAGTGAGCATATTCAATGTTCCAAATTTCAGAAATATAGCTAGAGAAACAAAGGAGAAAAGGGGGGTGTACCATGAGTCTGTGTCACATGGTATAATAAAAATTCGTTGTTTCGTATTTCAAATAATTCTGAATTAAAAATATGCCAACACTTATTTTTAATTCATTTCTGTGTTATACAGACGATGGAAGTAATAAAAGTTTGCTCGACTTTGGTAACCAAGAGAAGACAAATATTTTATTCATATAATAATAATATTTAGGAATTGTTTCAACTCATTAAAAAGTAAAACGGCGCACCATACAGCACTGACACGAAGTTGTTGTTATTTATCACCTATTCCCGAAATTCAAAAATGAATTCAAATCAAAAAATTGTTTTCATTTTTTATTTTTTTTAATAAATTAATTTTTTTATAACCTATATTGTATCGATGGAAATCGGAAGTCAACCTAAGCTAAGTTAACCTTGTGTCCTTATGTTATCATAGTATGGTGGTTTAGGACAACGTTGCTCACAAAATACTTTTGAAAATACGATGAGTAAAGTAACATATTCTAAAGTATAGGAAAGTCTAGGCGAAATGTTACGATCTAAAAGCATTTTTGAACCACGAAGACTGAAACCAATGAAATTTCTCTGTGACGTGTTTGATCATTTTTTTAAATCGAAAATGCATCCCCTTTTAATCAATAAACGGGGTAAGATAACTGTGTAACATATTCCTACGTCATAGCAGAATAAGATTGTAATTTTAATATTTATATGTTTTAATATTTAGGGTAGCTAGTTCTCCCCTCCCTCCCATTTTGTAGCCACATTTAGTCCTGGGTCTCCTGTGTTCTTTAATCCCAAATTATCGTTTACAAAAATACATTTTTTCTCAATTAAATGTTGTTCCTGTATGTTTAACAATCGCTTTGTTGGGACATTACGCAAGCGAGCGCATCACGCATGTCTGAACCATCTGATGTTAATGTAGTAGCTAACTCTTGGAATGTATCGTAGACATATACTTCTATGATATAAAATATTTTTGTAAACAGAAAAAAGTATTTTTTTTTGTAGCATAGGGATGTCCAGACGAAGTACCTTGCCAATTCATGGTATATTGTTGTTATTCTGTATATTTTGTCGTCGGGTCCGGACGATGGGGGGCGGCAGTTAGGGCGCTGGACATTAGGGCTTGAGGACACTAGGACATGGGCCATTAGAGCGCAAAGACACTAGGGCGCGAAGACACTGGGGCGCGGGACACTAGGGCGCGAAGACACTAGGGCGCGGGACACTAGGGCGCGAAAACTGTCATATTTTCAACGTGAATCTTCTTGACGAAATAATTCGTTTTGGTTGCACATAGGGGTCTATGTCACTGTAATTGCCATTTTAATTGTAAATTGTCACTGTAACTGCAATTGTAATTTTTATTGTAATTTTAATTACAATTCTAAATTGTAATTGCAATTGCAATTGTAATTGTATATGTAATTGTGTGTTTTTGCGCCCTAGTGTCCCACGTCCTAATGGCCGGCGCCGGCGTTCTAGACCGATTTTGTCGTATATGTTTTTTATCTGTGGGAGAAAATAAAAAATCTTTTAAGAAAATCAGAAAAATTATTTTCTTTTTTTTTACATAATGTTTCTTATTCTGCTCTTACGGAGAGTACCAACTGCTGAGGTCATGTGACCCTCCAGCCTACTACACTACTACACAGCTATGACCCTGGCGGAAACCTCTATGTTACTAGCTCGTCCATTGGACCCACCAGCCTACGGAGGTCGCATTTTTTATAAATTTAATTATTTTAATAATTTTTTATAAATTTCTACAATGTTGACGTTTTTATGTATAAATCAATAAAACTGAGTAATATTGTAAATTAGGCGTTTACAAGTAATCGCTAGAAGCTGTTTTTTAAGTAACAAATGATAATGTTTATGTTTCCCGAAACATTCCCAAAATACTTAGATTTATTTTATTGAGATTCCTTTTTTTTTCTCTCTCGATTTTGGCACAGTATTGAAAGGGTGTATTTCTTATTCCTTCGCTACAAACTCAGCACTTCTTCTTCCAAAAGACTTTTTAAAAGTCCTTATTTCGATAAAAGTTATGAAATAGCAGATTTTGATTTTGCATTAAAACGCCTGCCTTTTGTATAAGATAGCTAAATTTTTTGGTTGTCATTTTGACAAAATCACAGCAGATCACAGAAAGCAGAAAAAAGTGATATATTTCTGAACTGTGAATTCTAATAGAAATAAATTAAAACTTTGCTACAGAAATGTTTTGCGTAAGTTTATTTTCAATACTGAAGCATATATTTCTAAAAAAATTTTAAGTTTTTAAGCTTTTTGGCATGCTGCGCTTTAATTTTTTATATTTTGACAAGATCTGGCTAGACATCTTATTTTTACTGCACTCACAGTGTTAGCGTTATATCCTCTTTTATTATGATGGTTATAAGCAAGTTATAAGTTATTGAATTACTTTAATCAGACTGCTCTGATACAATTTGTTCTTCGTTATAATTTTCTATGTTTTGGTGAGAATTAATCACAAGGTAATTAAAATCTGTAATATTTTTATGTTTATTTTTTTCTTGCAGATATCAGCCAATTTATTTCGCACATTACCACCCAGTGAAAATCCAGATTTTGACCCAGAGGAAGACGATCCAACGTTAGAAGCCAGTTGGCCACATTTGCAACTAGTGTACGAGTTCTTCCTACGATTCCTTGAAAGCTCGGATTTTCAGCCAACCATTGGCAAACGTGTTATTGATCAAAAATTCGTACTACAACTTCTAGAATTGTTCGATTCTGAGGACCCAAGGGAGCGTGACTTCCTTAAAACCGTACTTCATCGTATTTATGGGAAGTTCCTCGGACTTCGAGCTTTTATTCGGAAGCAGATTAACAATATATTTCTTAGGTAAGTACCTGTTAGTAAAACATTTAAATTTTCAATTTTTCAAAAAAGGAATAAAGATTTTTAACTGGTTCTTTTTTCTCACAAATTATTTTTTACAGGTTTATTTACGAGACTGAACATTTTAATGGTGTGGGTGAGTTACTAGAGATTCTGGGCTCCATTATCAACGGGTTTGCGCTACCTTTAAAAGCCGAACACAAGCAGTTCCTCGTGAAAGTGCTCATCCCCCTGCACAAGGTCAAGTGCCTGTCGCTGTACCATGCGCAGTTAGCCTACTGCGTGGTGCAATTCCTGGAGAAGGACCCCACGCTCACAGAGCCTGTGGTGCGCGGCCTGCTCAAGTTTTGGCCCAAAACTTGTAGCCAAAAGGAGGTTATGTATTTGGGAGAGATCGAAGAGGTACTAGATGTCATAGAACCGTCGCAATTTACGCGGATTCAAGAACCACTCTTTCGACAAATATCTAGATGCGTTTCAAGTCCTCACTTTCAGGTTAGTATAGCTTCCACGAATATTTCCATCTTAATTTGTGGTAATGCGAATATCTATAAAATTTGGAAGTAAATAAAGAAAAAACTAATTGTTTGTAAATACAGGTGGCAGAGCGAGCCTTGTACTTCTGGAACAACGAGTACATCATGTCTCTAATGGAAGAGAACAATCACGTTATCATGCCCATCATGTTTCCTGCACTTTATCGTATCTCAAAAGAACACTGGAACCAAACTATTGTTGCACTTGTTTACAATGTGCTTAAGACCTTCATGGAGATGAACTCAAAGTTGTTTGATGAACTAACGGCTAGCTACAAAGCAGAACGACAAAAGTAAGTAACTTAAAAATACAGTGTTGTGTGAAGTTGCTAATTTATAGTCTGTATGTTACTTTAAGGGTGTCCATTACAGTTTTGCTCAACATATAAATCTTGGAAACCATAATAGTCTAGTCATCAGGTACTTTCGTAGGGAAATAACTCAGGAATGTAATTTTTTTGCTTAAACCGTTCATTTGGGCATAAAAATGGGGGCTTGAGTTTGTGAATTCTAACTCGGTCGGGAACCCAGGATTTTGTTTGAAAAAGATGAATCACAAAATTGTGGATTGTTCGTTTCCATTGCATCCTACATTAAAATTACAGTGAAACTTCCCCAACTCGAATCTCAAGGGACAAGAAAAAAAATTCGAGTAAGGGAAACTTCGAGTTACAGAAAATACACCAAAAAACATACAAAAAAAATTATTTGTTTATTTCAAAGTAGTATTCGGTAATTTTTTTTGTGATTTACAGCAGAACCAAGTCTCCTTCTGTACAAAATATTCCACCAAATTTAAAGACTTATAAATATTATGAGGTACATTATCTCGAGACTCCATAAAGTTCTTAGCTATTCAATCGAAGAATAAATTTGTTCAAATGTGGGCATGACATTAGATTCGCTTTTGCCCTCGTCCTTGTCCTCATCATCGTCTGATTCTACAAAAAATATTTTCTTTAATTTTTTAATTTATTTTAAAATTTGACTTTTTAAACTACCGTTAATGTGTCTGAATTACATACCTTTTGCATTGGGAATACGACTGTCTAAGATGCTTGCTAAAGTATCTGCATCAGTAGGATAATCCATTGTACATGTACCATCATCAACACTTACGTAATCTTCAAATGTTACATCATCCATACTTGCTGCAGTTCTATATAAAGCCCATAGAACATTTAATTCGGACAGTGGAAGAAAATCTTCTTCATCCCAATAATCAATATCTTGCAGCAGTTCATCTTCAACGAACCCTGCTTTACTGAGGTTCCTAATTGCGTCAAGTAACGTCACAGTTGTAGGGGCATCCTCCTCCATATACCAAAACTTTCTTTACAATCTGTTTTCTATAATGTTGTTTTAGATTTTTGATTATGCCCTGGTCCATTGGCTGTAATAAGGAGGTCATATTCGGAGGAAAGTATGCAAATTTGATGTTTTTCAGTTTATCCTGTACATCCGTTGAGCATGCAGGACAGTTATCAACAAACAGTAAAATTTTCCTTTTCTGTGAACGAAACTTTTTATCTAGCTTTAAAAGCCACTGACCTATTAAATTGGGCAAAACATTTTGAAGCCAATGGTCACGAGTTTGCAAATCTGCTGCTGCAGCACTTTCACCGCATATCGCCTTTTGGACAATATTATGCCGTTTTTTAAATTTATCTGACCATCCTACACTAGCTGAAAAATCTTGATGTCCCAAAGCATCTGCCAATTCTTTAGCTTTTTTTTTTTATTATGGTTCCCGACAGGGGTAGATTCTTATTATGTGCCATGGTTGTCCATTTGATCATAGCTTCGTCAATACCATCATAGACACAGCTTGTAAGTCTCTTGCGTTTACTGCTAACACCATAGTTTTTGAGTTTTTCTAAAAGTTCATCCTTGTTTTTTAAAATGGTCGATAAAGTGTTAGGGGGAATCAATACCAAATTGTGCAGCAATATCTTTTTCTGCCCTTTTCTACCTCGGCAATTAACAAACATTTTTGCTCAAGTGATAAGCACTTTAAATTTCGCTTTTTCATTTTAGATATGAATGCACTTTCACAATGCACTAGCAAATTTTACCACTGATACTTATCTTTCCCGTAATCTCGAAAAAAAATTCACCGCACGCGAGAAAACTCTGGTTGCCACTGAACATGTCTAAGAAATACTACAGAAATACTCGTCTCTGTGCCTACCTAGGGACTTCCCCTAAATATTCGAATTATATGTTTACCGAATACTTGTAACTAGGGACTTACCAGAAAAATTTCCAATTACGAATGAAATATTAGTTTGACTTATAGAAATATTCGAGTTACAGAAATTCAACTTATGGAGTTAAAAATACATTAAAAAGACAACGAAACATCAGTGTTCATGACAAAAATTCGACTTGGAGAATAATTCGAGTTACAGAAGTTCGAGTTAGGGAAGTTCCACTGTAGTTCGAAGAAAAGAAAAGCTGATAAAATTCTGCATAAACTTGTAACTTTTTGTTACTATTTGTCATAACTCGATCTGATCCTCAAATATTCTACAAAACGATTGAAAATTTGATATTATTTGAAGTGAAACTTCTTTGCCGGCGTGTGCATGCAACACTTTGTTACAGTGCGGTTATTTGATTTGCATGAAAATGGATTTTGGGGTTACTAGTGAGAACACGCTAAGAAGTTTCACTTAGAACTTGCGTGCTCGACACACTTCTTTTTTTTTAATATCATATTATTGCTAAATTACTTAAGATTTTTTAATGAGTATTAGTATTTCTATGTAAAACCATCAACAGAATGCAATAGGCGCTATATTGTTTTTTCATGGCTCAAAATTTTCTGGACAGTTGGATTAAAAGAAGTTAGGAAATAAACTAGTGTTATTACATAATATTGTATTAATGTAAAGCTTTTCGAGAACAGAACCAAGAACTTACACACATTGACTTTATTTTTTGTAATATAGCGACCTATACTTTGTGTGGGCTCCTTGGAAAGCTTGCAAAAAACTGCTTTCAAAATTACCATCATAAATGAACTGGGATTGTTCGTTTTTAAGTTACAGCGATTGAAAGAAAAAATAAACTTTTTAGTTGTTAGAAGTGTTTTCCTTCTTCTTCTTCTAATTTTGTCACCACATTCCAGTATCATCAAAATTTCTGTCTTTCTGATAATTGAGGTAATTTTGTATGATAGATTTAGATAGTATTGGGCAAACAAAATGGCATTAAAACAATTGAACAATAATTTTTAAACCACATGACATGAGCCACCTTATAAATTACTGTTATGGCTTTAGTTACTTGATATTAACGCCCTAATAAAAAAATATAAAAAAGTGCATTTTGTCTTTCAATCTCTATAACTTAAAAACCAACCATCCCAGTTCATTTATGATGGTAGATTTGAAAACAGTTTTTTGCAAGCTTTCCAACGACCCCACACAAAGTATATGTTGCTATTTAAAAAAATTAAGTCAAGGTGGTTGGGGGTGAGGAGGTTGACGTTGGAAAATGAAAGATATCACAGAAAGATGCAGTTATATTTAAATCAATTCAAGTGTCGGAGCATTTTTTCAAAAACCAACGTGCTTCAGAAATACAAATTTTATTCCATACTTTTGAATAACCCTGTATACCAGATAGCCTATGACAAGTTTTCTAGTCTGCCTGGTGGATTGTCAACTAATTTATAGCATAATGCTGTCATTATAAGTGATTTTAAATAATAAATTTTAAGTAGATTAGGTAATTATAACAGACTAGTTGTCATTTAAAATATTCAGAATACTTTGTAACCAACCACTTGTCATGGTTAAAATTGTATTTGTATAATTGTATAGTGGGAACTTCTGCATCAACACATCATTTTCACAATTGCAAATTTAACATTTTCACTCCATTGCAAGACGTGCGCATTGCACTTAGCATAACACAAAACCATCCTATATGCTGCACTGGAAACGGCAACGGAACACACAAAACTAAGTGGGAGCCTTTTTAATGTGCCCTAGTTTTGCCAGTAGAAAATGCTTTAAGATCGCACTACTTTTACCACTGTAGCGGGATCATATATGTCAGTAAGCTTCGGCTAATCTGCATATCGTTTTATAAATAGAAATCGAAATTTTTTTCTGATGAATTTAGTATAGTATACCCTCACTAGCTCATCAAAATCAGACTATCCATTCTGGAGATAGGAATGAACGAGCATTTATCAAAAATTTCTTGAAATCTATACTTCCTTATACTGAAAGCATGCTCAAGTAAAAAGGCAAGTTTTAAAATAATACATCATCTGTGTCATTTGTCACAAACATTTATTCAGTTGCTTTTTTGATTTAAAAGGAAATCCCAAAATTACATGTGCTATGAAACAATATGTTTGTTGTTCTTTTCATGAAAATAATAACCGACTTATTAATTTTTTAAACCTAATTTATCCGAAAAATAGGATGGTAATTGTAACTATTGGGGGATCAATCAACATTGCAATGGTTGCATTTAGCAGCAGCAGGTGTGAGCAATCCAGGTAGCAAGGTGGTCACCACCAGTGGGTGCTCCTTGTTTGACGTTGTTTATTATATCATAATCATAGTAATCCTAGCAACGTAGTGCAGTTTATTTATGCTCCAAAAAATGGGGAGCGATTACAGGGAATAGTTGAGTAGTTGTGATATGATATCATAAGTATTGGCGCTCCAGTGGTGATTTGAACTTGCAACAGCCTATGCAATACGATGTGACATACCATATAATAGCAGTAAGCTCCGATAATTTCGGCAAGACTGCATGCAAGCACGGAACCGCCCTTCCAGCTGATTAGATGCGCTTCGGTTTCGGTCTAAAATCTGATATAAATGGTTTATTTAAATAGTTATCAAAAATATGCAAAGAATTAAAAATATATTTTTTAACATAGAGTTAATTGATAGGCGTAGTTAAAATAGCAGTGCTGATATTAAAAAGTATCGTTTTCTTTCTTAATTTTTAAAATGCTTGGAAATTTTTGTTAATCTTAATAAACTACTTCGTATTGTCTATTGAACTGTTTAAAGTTTAAAACGATTGGCTTTTACGTTTTTGAATAAATAATCAATTTTTAATTTTTCAAAAATTCTTGGAGTGCGTCGGAGTAGAATTTGGAATATTACTAAACTAACTTGGCCTGGTTGCAAAATAAGTAAGAGGCCTCTTCCAGAAAATTTTTTTATTGGTAAACGTTCAAGTCGTTGTCTAGTAATTTTTACCATATGGCACGTTAAATTAGAGCATTTTTGGCATAAATACTCTATTGACTTTAAGAATTAACTGGACGTTTTCTTTTTTACCGGTACCCTGAAGGGGCCTCTAAATCTTCGGGGTGCAATCGCCTTGTGACCACTGGCGCTATGATAGCTTGTGGTAAATCTGTTTAAATATTCTAGGTAGTAGTCAGGAAAATATGAAACCTTTTTTTGTAATTTAACCAACTTTGTATCGCTTAAAGATCCCAATGATGAACAACATTAAAGTGGACATCCTGAAAATACAGACTGCGTAAATATGAGCGTAATTTTTTCCTTTTGGCTGTTATGACAAAAATTAAAATTTGGTTGGTATACGAGCAGCACATACATATTTGTTATTTAAGGTTGGGGACGACGTTTCCTTAAAAAATTTTGTCTTGTGTAATTATTCACAATTACGATTACACTGTATCAAAAAACTGAAAGCAGTTCGTGTCGAGCATATTTGAAATGCTTTTCATTGTCGCTGTCAAAACATCCAATATCAAACTGCAAATGTATTTTGATCAGGTGTTTTTGCGGCATCTTTCTGCAAATATTTTGTTTCTTTGATATATAAATCAGTAGAGGAGTATGTACCTAACTTTAGTTTACTAATCGAGCAGATTACTCAGGCATACCAATCAAAATGAAAAATGACATTCATTTTTTCTGTTTTAATTTTAATTTCCTAAGGTTTATTAATTTTTTAAGTGCATAACCTGTCATTGCTTGTTTAAAGTTATATTAATTACTGTATGTGGTTATTACAGAGAAAAGAAACGTGAGAAAGAACGAGATGAGCTGTGGAAAAGGTTAGCAGAATTGGAGTTGAATCACAATAAAAAAAATCTGACACCCATTGCCAATAGTCCCGCCAATAAAAAGTGATACCACAGCCTAACTGTTGCCCCTGCCCACACGTAGCTGTGCGTTGGTGAGTACATGACGCATTGACAGTGCATGGTGACAGCTCGGAACACTCTAAATTATGTTGGGTTATTATTTGTTTTTGTTTATTGTAAAGTAGTCTCTTAACCTGTAATAATAGTAATAAAAAATTATTAAGTGTAATTTTGTGAAGATGATTTTTTTTCTTTGTTGCTTAATAAAGTTGGTTCATGTGTTCCTTCTGGGTTCTGTAATTTTGTGTGTACCGAGCGGGGCCAGAACTGACGTGGCTAGACAGTTTCCAAATGCAAGTGTTAGTTTCGTCATATTCAAGTGTATTTTTTAAATTATTGTGAATGTCTACTAACTGCCTGTCTGTGGTGTTGTAGCTGTGAACGACAGGACTATGTTAAACATGTGCTATAGTATAACTGGTCAACTGTAAATAGCTAAGCAACGTGGTTACGGTTTGTGTTTGGACTGTGGTTGGCCCACTTCACTCTTTCTACACAGCAGGGATTTTTAGCTTTCGTACATGTGTAAATGGTAGGCTAATGTTAAATCCCGCAATTGACCATGCCCTCTGCAACACATTTTTAATTTTACTTTCTGATTATAATGAAGAGTGCCAAAATTATTTTTTTTAAGCGAAAATTTGGAGCTTGTGTGAAAAATAATATAGTGATAAGATTATTACACATGAGGTAACAGGAATGCTACAAGTGCAAGAAGTGTTTTATCGTTAGCACATTTTTTAAGTTGCAAATTGCGACGTGATGAATCGAAAAAACTGTTCAAGTTAAAAACTCAAAGCGAAATGCATGTAATTTGTAGATTTACATGTTGTTGAAAAAAATATATGTTATCATTTATTTAAAAAGCTTATTTTTAACCAAACTAAAGTTACAATATTTTGAGAAAATGTACTGAAAATTAAGTAACAAAATTACAAACATAATTAAATAGTATTTATAATTTAAATCAATTGTTTTTTAAGTTCCTTTAATATTTACATTTACTTTTAACCATTGTTTTCATACATACCTTTTTACCATATTTCTTTAGAAATACATATAGCTTATTAAAACTTTTAAGTAAGCAAGATTTGTGACTTTTTTTCTGTTAATTTGAATTACGAGTAGTTTATTTCTATGTTTGCTAGAAAACAGAAACTGTTTCAACTCTCTGTTTAAAAATATTTAATGATTTCCTTTGCTGCTAATTGGATTGGTGAGTCATTGCAGTGGTTTATACATTTTTAAAACTTTTAAACATGGAAAAAAGATGCCAGTTATTTATTTTAATATAACGTGGCGTAGCACAAACTTATTTTCGATACTGTAGTATATTTCTTCAGTGTTTCTCTTAATGAATTGCTTAAGTGTATCTAACGTCAACTCGAATTTTGTAACGTTAATTTAATAAATTCATAACAGAGTTTTTTTAAGAGGGGAATGCGACTTTAATTCAATGTTTGCAAGAAGCAAAGAACTTTAAACCATTTTGAAACATGGCACATGACTTTTGTTTATTTTTTTATCAGAAGTGTAATCCAAGATTAATGTTAAACATGCTATTTAAAATTTATTTAAGTGGAAAAACATTGTGTCAAAACATGTGCAGTGGGGGTCAAAAAACTGAACAAGCCTTAAACGCATTTACTGTCTCATGTTTACGGCTGGGAATTTTTTTTAATATATCGATATCTATATCGAATAAAGATATAGAATTTTGAAAATATTCATGTATGCTCCGATGTATTGATATATTCAGTACATCGATATATTCAATATATTGATATTTTTAAAATATCAAATTTACCTGTGTAATAGATATATTGAATTTATGGTCTGTATTGATATATTCGATACAATCAATATACATATAGTCGATGTAATTGATATATTCAATGTAATAGATATATCGAATTTATCAAAGATATTGATTATATCCATATATTTGATATATAGGGTACCCAGAATAACTTGCACAGCATGGCGATCTCAGCTACTATAAGAGATACGACGGTTAAATTAGATGAATGTCATTGCCTAATTAGGGGAACAATGTACTGGTGATTTTGTTTTTTCCAAAATATCCACGGCTTTAGATACGAGCAGAAAACTGAAAAAGTGAAATTTCTTTGAGGTAAAATATCTCTGTTCGTAGTGAAAACAGAAAAAAAATCATAAAAGAAAAAGTTGCAGATTTATTGAAGCTGTAATAAGAAAAAATATTTACAAGATTGTGTTTTGTTTAGTTTTCGAGAATAACATAAACATTCAATTTTTCAAACAAATCATATTAATTTGGCACCATTAAAAACTATTCTTTTTTCGACGATATCATTTGATATACCTAACAAGATATTGATTAAAAATGCTCCTAGTATCAGTAAGTCGTGAAAATGTCAGGAAGTTGTTCCTAACAAGAATGCTGATCGATTGTTTTTATCATTTCATCAATTGTATTGATATTGAAACAATAGAAGCAAATTTAAACAAATTGTCCTGACAATCTTGGTATTAAAAAATTGTTTCTAATATAAACTGCTTAAAAATGTTTTCCTAAATAAGTGTTTTTAAAAAAGATTAAAAAACTAAAGAAGTTGTTCTTATTTTAAGAGTCTCTTTCTTTCTGTTCGTTTTATGGCACTGTGATACTACAAATGAAATCTTTGTCTTTTTTAAATTTAAAATTAAGTATATCCAACTGTACATTACTGAAAAGAGAAAAAATAAGCTTTTTAATTGTGTTGACATAAAATATGGTGTCTATATAAAACAAATGCATGTTTATGTTATATCTCAAAAATGAAACAAAACACAATCATGAATATATTTTTTTCTAATACAGCTTCAATAAATATACAACTTGTTCCTTTATGATTTTTAATTTTTATCTATTTTCACTATGAACAGGTATAACAGTATTTTTGGAAAAACAAAATCAGCTAATAAGGTAACTTTCATCTAATTTAACTGTCTTTATATCTTGTGTAGTTGCTGAGATCTGCATGCTGTGCAACATCATTGTGGTGAGGTAAATATTTTTAATCTCTTGCATAAAGTGAAACAGTAAAATTATGAACACATCATCACATTCATAGGCAAAGATTATAAAATGATAAATTAAATATAACAAATATAACTATTGACATTAATAATGCTAAAATTATAAGAAACATTGAAAAACGTAAATATTTTAAATACACATCCAATCATTTATTTATTATGTATTCCCCTACAGAGTTGCCCATGTTTTTTCTAAGCAGGAGTAAACCCATTTTTAAAAGCCGTTTTTGCCACACTTTAAAAAAAAAAAGGACCAGCTTCATTTGTCTTGGGTAACCTTGGAGATACACCAACTGTGACCCCATGCTGGAAGCAGTCTTTGGCTTAAAAGCACTTTCACAACTTCCGCTGACTCCAATGCTATGTTTTATTGAACTAGTCCTAGGTCTAGGGATGTCCTTTCTTAAGAGTTTACTAGAATTAGTAGGTGTCAGTAGGGTTTTCTTAGGGGTTAACAGTCTTCGCGGGGTCGTTATTTTTTTAGCTGATGGAGTTGAAAGCGGTGTCAAACAGTCCGAGGTGTTTTTTAAGGTATGCAAAGAACGATGACGAGTAAGAGATGCGTTCTGGGTGGTCTGTAAAAGTCTTCATTTTCATTTACAACCGTGCCGTTCAGAACTTTGGACAAAAGACCTTTGATGATCTTGGTTTTTGCTGGAGTAGTGGTAGGGGGTAAGGAGCTATTTGAAGTATTGATAGAATTCTGAAACCAAGAAGGTCTGCATTAGAAAAACAGCCGTTGTTGTGTCTTGGTGGCTGAAAATGTTATCAAAAAAATTTTTAACTTATTTGCAATGTTAACATACCTGACTGGACACATCTAGTAATACTCCAAAACTGACCCTTATCCACCTCTTCTTCAGATAGGCATTTACAAATGGGGTTTTGATTAATCATAGAACCCCGAATTCTTGATTTTGGGCATGTAAGTTCAATCCTCATCATGATTTTGTCCACCAGTTTGGGAGATTTTCGAGTAATCGGTACGCTTTCACAATTCAAAGCCTTTTCGAACGTTTCCAATCGGAAACCCATTGATTGTAACAGTACAGACATTTCGGGGATGTCATGTACATTGATATATTGGTAATGTCGATAATATATTCTTGACAATATCGATATTTTTTGACGACGACATTATCGATGTTATTCAATATCGTCCAGCTCTACCCACGACCCACATATGGGCTGCACACATGATCATTTAGGAGTCCTGCATCTATATGTGGGTCGCATCTAATAAGTATTTCAACTAGTACTCATTTATAAACTTCCAAGTGTAAAACAACAGATTCGGTTGTCAGCTTGTGGTAGATATACAGTGCAGACATTTCGGAGATGTCATGTACATTAATATATTGGTAATGTCGATATTATATTCTTGATAATATCGATATTTTTTGATATCAGTATTATCGATGTTAGTCAATATCGCCCAGCCGTACCCACGTCCCACATATGGGTCGCAGACATGATCATTTAGGAGTCCTGCGTCTATATGTGGGTCGCATCTAATAAGTATTTCAACTAGTCTAATTTATAAACTTCCAAGTGTAAAACGACAGAATCGGTTGTGAGCTTGTGGTAAATATATTCTAAAAACAAGTAAAGTGGTTGAGACTCATTTATCGCTCATAGGGCACTGGCGTGGCAGTAGCTCTTTATTATGGATTTTTAAACTCGATATATAATACTTTTAGTAAGCAGAGTGTAGAACTCGTCGACCCATATATGGTACTTTAGAATCTACTGGAAAATGAGCGTGGAAGTGTGATGGTTATACACATCGTTTACTATGTTAAACAGTGAATGTGTTAATGCTGATTTTGCTATTTTTCTATTAATTGAAACTGACTGAATTTTGCTTGTTAGGTAATTGTCCTAAATTTTATTGCGTACTATTATTAACCTGACAAATAATTTACAATAGCAAAATAAAGTGTCTCTTTTATTGGCACCAACTTTACATACAATCAAATGTGATTTGAATTTTCTCCTGATTAAAATTAATAAATGTATACTCTAGTTCAGAAGGCAAACGAATTACTAAATTGAAACTTTTGACTAGCATTTTGCAGGTACTTAGGTACTTAGCAAGAAATTTTCAAATAGAGCACTGCACGGGTTGACCTAATGGGCTTCGCTATCATTTTTTCCAGATAAGGGTTGGACCAAATGATCTGTTGCATTAAATAGGCTTAATCGGTGAAACACCATCTACAATACGAGGGGGCTAGGTGGACCCATCTCAAAATTTGCCTCAAGTGTCATAGTAGAGTAACTAAATTCCAAATAGATGATTTACGTTTTCATACTTAAATTTCTCTAAAGCAAGTGCAAAATGCAAGGTCAACAGCATCATTTTTAAGCATGCTTGAAACTTCAGATTCAAGATGCAGGTGAATTATTACTGTGGCAAACGTTAACAAAAAATTATAAGTGCTAAATATTTGAAGCAAACAAATCCAGATTTTGGTATTTATAGCATAGTTTCTAATGGAAAGCATGTGTAATCTTACCTCTTAAAAGTCGTAAATACATTGGGCTAGGTTGGTAGCAAGAACCTTTAAATTTTGAGCTAAAAATTAGTTATGCCCGTGGAAGGTGCTCACACAGTATTTACAACTGTTCACTTAAAATTAATATAGCAATGTGATAATTGTTAACAAAAAAATACGTACTGAAAGACAATAAGATTGGAAAAGTTACTTGTGGAAAAAAATCAGGTTATTGTTAATACTTAAACAAATTAAAATACGGTCTATGTTATGTGTAAAAGTGATGTAAAAATGATTTAAATTGTATGATTCTAAAAGAAATTCATTGTAGTTGAAAAGATATTCTTGTCTGCAGGCCAAGTCAGGCATATAACCCGGTTCGAGCCCGAAGTCGATGGACCCGTGCAAGGCTCTACTTCTTAATTTGGGACAAGCATTAACAGTTTGTTTTTATAACAGTCTTAATTAAAATTTTAGCCACCAAAGTTAAGCTTGGTCTAATGAAAAACTGTGTTGTTTGCATTAATAAAACATTGTAAATTCGTATCACCTAAAGTTTTTTTTTAGTGTAGGATATTATTGAAAATTTAATTAGTAAAAAAACTGCTTACTATTATGAAAGCTGCTTGAATGTGTTTTGTTAAGCGATACTCACTTATTTTGTCAATATAGTTCACAATCCCGCTTCGAATTAATAAGTTCATTTTTTTTATTGTTTTTTAATTTTATAACTGTTCTTCATGTGCTATGTACTTTAGTAAAATAATTGCTTATTAATTATAAGTTTTTAGAGTGTTATGTATTTTTGCAGTTGTTTAGAATTGAACTGTATTTGTTTATTAATTTTTTAATTGCAAGTCAATTCCCTGTTATTAAATTTATGTTAAATAATTAATTCAAATACAAAAGAAGCCTTATACAGAGAGAAAAATTACATTTTTGAAACAATATCGGACTTTTATGATATTCGTATTTTAGTAAGTTTTAAATTTAAATTTTTTAGAAAGTGGTTGGTTAATATTAGAGCGCCCACAGGTTCAAAAAGTAGTTGAACCTCTTGTAATTCATGTTGTAAAAAAATTCCAGGATGCTTTGATAAAAATTTAAGAAGTGAAAAAAGATATGTATATCATAAAAGCTTTCACCCTGTGTGTTGAATTAAAAAAATTCATTAAATTTCTCTGTGGATATTGCTTTTATATTTTATTTTTTCTTCATTATATTCATATGTGATTTTTTTGTTTTTGTTTAAAAACAACTGTCATATGTTTAAATAAAATAAATATTGATGATAATCTTCAAATTTTGAATGTTTTTATTTGAAATTTATTAAAAAAATTAAAGACACTTTCCAGAACTCATAAAAAAAATGATTATATCACGTTGATTTAAACGAGTTCATTTGCTTTATTGTAAATTTTGTTTGTTTTAGAAATTTACCGTTCATAAAATTGGCAGCCTCAAACAGTATGAATCCTGATTATTGTTGCAATTTAAAAATGTTGTAACTGGTCATATTATTACAGGGCGTTTATTTAAGAGGAACAATTTGCTTCATTTTTAAATGGCCATAACTGGAGTTTTTTTATTGGAAGTTCCTGTATTTTTCCATCAAGTATTCGGGATTCAATTCTCTTTCATTTAGTATATAGAAGTGCCTCTTAGCTAAAGTAATACTTTTCTAGATATTGTTTTTTTTTTTACAGAAACCACATTTAGTGGTTCAGCTTTTAGGCAGTGGCAAGTAACATCGACAGTGAATTTAACAATTAACATTGAATAAGTAAACAACGAAAAACGACCAATAAACACTGAATGATTCATAATTAACTAATAAATAATGAGAGAATGAACTTAATAGATAATATTTATTCAGTTAATATTAAAAAAATAGTAACTTTAGCTGGGAGATATTCCTGTACTAAATGTTGCATCTTTCATTTAAAAAAAATCTATTTGAAAACAGCAAAAATCAAAAATGGTTTCTGTCAAATAAACACATCTACAATGTGACCAAACATTTTGAGTATCATAATAAGATTCCAAATTTAGTTTTTTAATTAGGAAAATTAACGTTATCATCATCATCAGTTTTTTCACCAAAAATTCATAACATACCATTAGAAAACTAACACTAAGAGGTGAACAGATGTAAGATAGGAATATTTAAAATATAGAGGTTGTATTAAAAATGTTCTTGTTTTACTGCCCAGCAAAAACAGAACATCGTTTAGAATTGAAAATAATTTAGGTTATCCAGCTATTGAAGTCCTAAACGTTTTTCTATAAAGCCGCTATAGAAGAATCCCACACTAAATGGCCACCCTGTATATACTGCATGAAACTGGAATCAATAAAAATGTATTTCAGTAAATTCGAAAAGATGATTGCATGTTGCTAACTATAATGTTATACCTTGGCCGGACTAATATTTCTTCGATTAAAAAATTGAAAACTGCTGTAAGAGCTCTTTCATTGAAGACTTCAACTGGACAACTAATTTGTTGCTATGAAATTACACTTCTTGCATTTGGTACTGATAGGTTAGAACGTATTTGTTTTCTACTAAGTAAACCCTTTTGAAACTTATTGTAATCGAAGGTGCTAGAAAACTTCGTAGTTAAGGGATTGCAGTATGTAACAAATAACTTCAATCGAAGTAAAACCGACGGTGTCAAATATGGTAAACGTATGTTGCAATTGTTACGGACCTAAAAAAATACAATATAATTTTTTGGTAGCAGGCCTTATGTGCGTCTTAGTTTAAACAAATCCTGGCTATTGATGTTTAATTATTGTAAAATTTGATACGACTTGCTGGAAAAAATACCAACTGATTTTGTTTTTTCCAAATTTGTTTTTAGACGCATAATTTTAAAAAGGTTTTATTATTTTTTTCTCAATTTGCAACTCTATAGTCTTTTAACAAATCCATATCCTGAAGCAGGCGATTTTAATACTTGTGCTATTTTATTTTGAAAACGACTTTATGTTCAATAATCTGAAAGATATGGATTTTTTTTAAATTTCTTTATTGAGTATGTTTGTTCTTACAGTGATGATAATTTTTAAAATTTTCCAAAAACATATTTTTGGGATCGCTTTTGCATTTCAGATAAAATAAACCTATCCTAACATTTAATAGGTCAAGTGACTTCAGGTTTGGCGGGAAATTCAAAAAACTTGAATAAATTGGCGAAAAGTCGCCTTATTTGAGAAAATATCAAAAAAGTTATTAGAAAAAAAAAAAGAGGTCAAAATCCAATTCTAATGCCATATGTGTTATAAATTAAAAATAGCATTTTTTTAAATAATTTTTATGGTAAATCACCAAATCCCCAGTTTTGTTTTGGACTGAATTGACTCTAGTGAAATATTATTATTATTGTTCAGGCATACTGGCACAGAAATAATATTAAAAAACTGCAGTGTGGCTAATAGAAACAAACCATTGCAACAACCAGGTACCTAACGAAAAACCATTTATTGAATTAGTTCTTCCAAGTTTACGATTGTGACCTAAACAAATTAGTTTCACTGGAATCAATTCATTTCAAAGAAAAATTGTAGATTTTGCGGTTTAACATAAAAATATTTTTGAAAACGCCATTTTTAATTTATTAAGATTTTTGTTCCAAACTTTGCACATGGCATTAGAATTGGATTTTGACTACTTTTTTTGATATTTTCCTCACATGAGGCAATTTTCGACAATTTATTTAATTTTTTTGAATTTCCCGCCAAAGTTGGTCGTGTGACCTTGTCTAAATCAATTTTTAAGGTATCCGAGATGCAGAAGCGATCCCAAAAATTCGTCGTATGTTGCAAACATTTTGCCTTTGCTAGTCACTGTATATCGGTAATGCTCTGATATTAATAAAATATTAATATTTAACTTTTTAAATGTTTTGAAATAATTTGAATTTAGATTTGAATGAAAAATGTTAGTTGGTATTAGTTCTAGTACGATATTGCACCTTTTGAATTGACCAAATGGTTTTCAATCAATCTTTGTGACACCATTATTTAGTAATATAGCACTGTTTGTGACTGACCATTTTTTTAGCTAACAATTAATAGATTTGTTTTTTGCAGTTACTCGTATATAAGTTGATGTGTCGCTCTGGTTTTTAGACTGTATTATTTGTGTGGAGTAGTTAGTTTTCATGTCGGGAAAAGAGAGTCTTGCCTACAAATAACCAATGTCCATTTGCTACTAAGAATTATGTTCAGTATGCTGGGTTTTAAGTGGAATATTATTTTTTTAAGTGTGAAACTTAGACTAGTTCCATAGTTAGAATGATTGTATTTCCAATCTCATTTCAAACGCAATTTTAACCACAGTAATTTTATATGTGCTCTGCACAAGTTTGTAAGAGTGAGTGCATGTAAATGCGAATGGGAGAGATTATATGTAATGTTACTGTACAGATTAGGGCTGTATAATTTGTAAAGACATATTTGTGCTTCGTCGATTATGAAGTAAAATGGAGCAGAACAGCAGATCACAGATGGTGTTGCTTTTTTTTAAAAGAAAGCACTGACCAATGGATCCTTTTACAATCTACTTTTAAATAGTTGTCAATTCAAGATATCGATAAGAAATCGACATACTTTCAGGTCGACTGTTTTGCTTAAGACTTAATTTTTTTTATAATAAATTGATATTAAATGTAATACATGTATTACAAGTTTTCGTATCGTAATTATGTATCGTTTACGGATTGTTGTCTTACTAGTAAATAGTAAAATTACAAAATTTTAATGCCAATTTTTTTAATTTGTTAAGCTCGCTTGTTAGAACTGAATACGAATATAAAATTTGTAATAATAAGTATCTCAGATAAAAGAATAGCCATTTTTGATTTCTAATTTGTCGAACAACAATCCTCCCAGTCATTAACAAGATATCGTAAAGATGTATAGTGTATTAAAAATGTACAATTTATACAGCCATAGGAATTTTTCTATACAATGGTGCCACTTCACTACCAAACTTTTTTAGAAGCACTGTTATGTTCACCTTAGATGCTTTATATATAAGGTAATATGATAAATAGCAAATTGTGTTTTAGGTAGTCAAATTATAATGACTTAACAATACGTTAAGTTTCGCATGACAGCTCAATTTCTAGTTATGACCTGATCATGTTACATATTCATGGAACTCATACACTTTCCAAATTTTTTAAGTGTTTTGGGATAGTTAGAGACTAATTTAATGTGGTAGGTTGTGATTATTCAGAAAAATATGGGAACATTATCCTTACTGAAGCGAATTTACACTCTTTGAAATTTCCACTTGTGAGAATGTAGGTTAGATTATAATTATTGAAAAACTAAATTGAAAATGAAAAATGTCTCCTTAATATTTTGTTTTATATATAAATAGCATTATTGGTCCTGCCTGAAATTAATTGTAGGTGCAATATTTGTAATATTGTTTATTGACGATATTTAAAAAATAAGGTAATTAATGTATTAGATTGTAAATTTTTGATATAAGGATAATTCAAAAATAGTTTGTGCTATTGGAGCAGTTTACCTTTAATAATTGTTTTGACGCTTGCTTTTTTGAAAATATCAAACAATTTTTGGACATCAAAGTAAGCTTTTGTGTTTCGACAAAAAAATAAACTTGAAAATCATCTCGTGTCCTTAAGAAAAACATTTTGTTATTTTTACAAAATAGTAATCTAATTTTTAAGTCTTCTTGTACTTACGAATACAAATTTAAATTTATTTTTCACTCTATAGGGTAGGATCATACATTTTCAAGAAGTAATGTTCAATATTTATTATGTTAATGCAAATTTAGTTACAATATCTTAAAACATTTTGAAAATATGTGCTGAAAATGTACCGTTTGCGAATGCAAGAACTGATGTGCACTGGGAGCATTTGATAGATGAATAATTAGTATTGTTTCAGATTTAAAGAAAATAGAGTTGCATATAAGGGAATGCCTTTTTTTATTAGTAATGTTGATTACGTAAACTGACTACCATTAGGTGTGGGATAAGATAATTATTAATAATTAAAATTTTGTGATGTGAGGTGTGATATTCATATGATATAATGAGTATTATGGAATATCAAATGAAAGAAAGTGCATAGTTCCATGGATATGGTGTGAAAAAACTGCATAACCATTGCTACTGTATGAAAAGATAGGGCCGCTATAAATGCCCATCCCTCATTAGGCATAAAAGTAATGTAATATATCTAAATCACTATAAAACTTGTAGATATATGAAAAATATATTGTTAAATTTCTCTTGTTTTTCTTTTTTAACCTTTATGATAATTAAATGTTTCTGTCTGCTAAATGTATTATTCATTATATCATAGGTATCATGTGAATCAAATAGTAAAAAAAATAGGAAAAGTTCCGTAGAATGCTGGAGAGAAAGATTTTTAAATTTATAGAGCTGCGAGGACTTATTAAACAATTGAAAACTTGTATCTATTCAATTCCTAGATATTTGTTGTGTATTCTTTTTTTTTCCATTTTATTAAGAACACTAAAAAATATTTTCACCCAGTTGCTTTCTACGTTGAATATAAAGAAAACAGTACATCATAAACCAGTGGCGTAATAAGAAAGATGCCGTAATAAACTCAAAATTTATTGAACATATGTAGTTAAACATAACTCCACTTTTCAATAGTATACTGGGTGTAACAGAGAACCGGTTCACCCCTTTTTTTTTTTTTTTTCGTTATTTAGTAACATAATTTAAATTTGGTGTGGTTAATAGATGCATGAAGCCCTGTTATTTGACGGAGGTTATGGCTTTCTAGCGCTTCCGGTTTCGCTGGAACTTTTTAGAATTCAGGATGAAATTCAGCATAAGATAGTATTGTTTAAAAAAATTAGTGGTGTTGTAAAAAATTGTGGCATTAAAAATAAGTTTCTTATCTAGAGTCCCACCCGAAATTGTTGCTATGGGGTAATAGTCCAGTCATTACCTTAAAAAAATTCATTAGATGTGGAAATAACTTAGAAATGGATTTTCCTTTTAGATTTTAAAAAATAGGTGCAAAAAATCACTTTTATCAAAATGGCTGGTTTTCCCTGCACCCAATCTCAATAGTAGTTGTGAGATAAATAAAAGTATATAAAATTCCCTACAAAACAAAAAGAAAATAATGTCGTAGCTTAAACAGTTTCTGAGATATGGCCTCTCAAAGCTGACCCTTTTTTCACAATTTTTGTTCAAGAAACACTTTTCAGATTTTATGAAATTGTGCATTTGCTGATTAACCTACGAAAAAGTGGTCCACAGACGAGTGAAAGCAGACTCAATTCTCTCTAAATTTAAAAAAAGACTTTCTTCAACCTTAATAGGTCCTAAGTTATGACCTCCGAAAGTTAACCATTTTGATGCTTTTTTGGTGCAATTTTTCATACCTCATGTTCTTTGGAAATATCTCGCTTCCAGGGCACCCAATGACGAAAGTTGTTTGAAAATGAATAAGTATATAAAATTCCCTATATAACTAAAAAAATATATAGTCCTAGCTTTAAATAGTTTCCGAGATATGGCCTCTTGAAATTTACCGTTTTTTTTTTTCAAAAAAAAAAACTAAACAGTACGTTTTTTGAAAAAATAGAAAAAAGGGCAAGAGGGCCATATCTCGGTAACTATTTGAGTTAGGACATTCTTTTTTTTGTCTTGTAAGAAATTCTACATACTTTCTTTCCAGTGGTAAGAAATTATTACGTGGATGCCCTGGAAACGAGCTATTTCAAAAAAAGAAGTGAAGAAATAGACAAAACGTTACAGCCTGTGTTCAAAATTTTAATTTGTGTAGTTACTTGCATAACCCTGTTTCATTGTTTATTGCTTCAGCAACTTTGTTGCCTTACAAAACTAAAGGAATAAAACGTCATAATTTAATGGTTGAACCTTTAATGAAATTTCATGTTATGGGTGTCATTGTCATCGTTAAGACTCTCTATGGAAACTGACGAGCCAATATTGTTACATTAAAAAAAATCCACTTTTTTTGAAAAAATCATATAAACAAAATTTCAAAATGTTTACATCACATTCCGTAATTTAAAATTTTTAAAATCATTTTTAAAACAACACTACTCCATAGCAACAATTTTCGGTGGTCATGTCATGGCATTCGAAAAATAGTATATTTTGCAACAAGAGATGAAAATACCCTTTTTTTTGGGCGGACAGTTGTTCATGAGCCGCGTTAGCAGCGAGTGGGGCGAGTTCGCGAACGAAAAAAACGTATTTAATCTCGAGTAGGAAATGCTATTTTTTCTACGATATTGCAGTTTCAAGTTCAATTTAATTCAAAACGAACTGTCACAATGCAAATTACTGAAATTACTGTTTGTAAAGTCGTTTCCATAGCACTAAATGCATTCTTTCCATTAAATTTCTCATTCTTATTGTCATCTCTAGATGTGAAAATATTTTCATCTCAAGAGTTAAAACATATCACTTTCATGCAGAGTAAGCCGTGGAAAAATTGCTATTTTCACATATATGAGTAGAAAAAGAAATTTATTTTTGCGCCAAAAATTTTGTTAAACAACACTATTGTATGCAGAATTTGTTCCGAATTCAAAAATTTAAAAGTATGCAGGGTATTCTATTTAAAATAAAACAGTTTGTTGCTTTCGGTGATACTGAAAAAAAAGAGGGTGAATGCGGTTCTCTGTTACACCCGGGCATAGTAAAAATAAACTCAAATTTTTTTTAATATAACAATATGTAACTAAAGACACCTACTTTGCTTTTCGGTAGTATAATAAACGAACATTATTTTTTATCATTAATTTATTATTATAAATATTAAAAATTTAATCATCGAAATTTTAGTTTTTTGAATTCGTCAGACACCGGAGTGAGATATATTTTAATTAAAATTATAGGAAAATCCAGGCGAAAGTGCTTCGCTCTTTTTTTGTATTCTTGTAAAAGTATTACTTTTAATTTTTCCTATGTGCCATTTATTATCTGAACAATGGTTACAGAGAGGTGGCTTGATGAATAAATTAAAATTAGTACTTTCACAGGAACACGAAAAAGGACGAAAATAATTTCTTATGTAAGCAAGCAGTGAATTGCTGTGCATGTTGGTTTACATAAGAGCAGCTTCCGGAAGTTGGTAGGCTAATTTAGTTTGTACGCTGACCGACCCACATTCTTTAATAACTACATAAAAATTACAAAATTGAATGGTCATTGCATACCGATGCTTGACAGCAACCTCAAAGGATCACTGCAATGTTTAAGAAAAGTAAGGGTTTTAATTCAGCTGTATCGGAAGCGTTAAAGCAGTGTAAGCACCCATTCGGTTTATGCTAAGTGATACCCAGTTGGGAATATTTAAAAAGGGTGGTTTATCAGGGTTCTGTTATACAAAGGTGTTACCAAACAGTCAACTTAAACCGATCCCTAAACCTTAGTAGCTTCCTATATTGAATTCATTGTAATTAATGTGGTTTACATTTTTATAATGACATATGCACAAGATTTGATGTAATTACTGTTAACGGTAAGTATATTAAATATGCTATTAAAAAACTAAAATTAAAAATTACTAATAAGATGCAAAAGCGTCTGTACCTTGCATGAGGTATCGTACGTAAATATACTCAATTTTAGCCCCATTTGTTCCGCCCTCATCATTGTCAATCAGATGTGACTACAGCAGAAGTTCTACTGTGTGTTGGCATAGGAAGACCATATTTGTTCATTTAGCTTACAGCAAACTAACAGAGATATTTGACATTTTAAGTTGCAAATAGGGTTTTCAAATTTTGTTTTAATTTTGCAATATTGATATAAATTTTTTCTGTTGTTGCTATGCTAATCCATACATATATAAAAGCTCAAGTGGGTTTTTTTTCTCCGGTTCCTCCAGCGGCTACCGCTTCACCAATTTGGACCATTTTTTTTTTCAATGAAAGGTCTGTATCCTCAGATGGAACATGAAACATTGTTATATTTTTATTCTACGTCGATTTTTCAATAATAATTATTTTAATTTATAAGATATATGAAAGTCTGTTAGACGCGCTTCACTTGAGGCGACATCTACACCAACGCCGCATCTCATTATTAGAACTAATGCATCACATGACTTAGCATTTCGCCGGGTCGGTCAACGCTGAGTCTGCCGTCGAATTTCGGCGGAGTAACACTAGTTTGTTTTAATACTCTAAAACTGTGTTTCAATGAGTAAAAATATGAAAAAACCTGAAAGGTGAAGCGCTGTGACTGCAATTTTTCGGTATGTACGCAGATTTTAAGTATATTAAAGCTATGTCATTATTTTTAGATCTAAACAACTGCAGTATACAAAACATTGCGAAATGCAATTTGTAAAATTTGGAACCGTCAAACAATAAAGGAGGAACCGAAATCTAAATTTTTAGACTATACATTTTTAATTATCTAATTTTTTGAAATACGCCAAGGATGAACTAGAATATACATTAGGGTGCACAACGTTATACAAAATTCCCAAATCATGGCCTGCTATTTTGTCAATGGGATTTTTCTGTCACGGGAATTACCTATGACTGAGGCACAAAAAGAGTTGTTACTGTGAATATGTCACAACAATTCTATTTTAGCAGTTGTCGCAGGTATGGAAAATCAGAACTTTGCTTTTGGAGTGAAATTCAACTAAGCCAGACACGAACCTGTACTGATCACGGTTTTGAGTTGTTCAAGTTTTGTTTGTGCTTTTAGCCGTGGTCGGTGAACCAGGCCAGAGTCGGCCATATAACTTATAGGCTTAGTAATGAACTTGATCGCTTTATTTACATAGATCGTACGATATCAAAATTATTTTTTCTGAAATCCAATAATGATTTCATATTACAATCCAAATGATACTTAATTTGCTATTCTTGTTGCTCAACATGCTGCTGTTTAAAGTGTTCATTGACACTTATTTATTTCTTCGACAGCAATGCAAAATTGCATCTATGACGGCAATCTTGTTACTTGATTATTAAACATGACAGGATTTCAAAATGAAGGCTTATATTATTGGGTATTTTGATGTGGTTTCGTGTAACTCAATCTCGATGTTCAGGCATAGTTTTTAAGCAAAGTAGGTTATTAAGAATGTTTTACAAGTACTGTTGTGTCATAGGCGTAGTGGAAAATTAAATAAGTGTTAAATTTATTGTAAAAAGTCACATACACGTTGGCACAGAAAGAAATGACTCGTGGCTCTATGCAGGATTTCAGAAACCCCTACCTATTCTTTGTAGTCTACACCTGATTTTGTTTCCAGTTATTGTGTACAATCATGTATAATTAACACCACCGTTTTAAGTTTAAGTTAATGTTTAATCCTTCAACAATTAAAAAATAAAACTTAGCGAAGACCACTTACATGTTACTATAATAGTATAAAGGTGCAAATTTTCGGCATATGATGCTAAAATACTTCTTTAAATATCTTGAGGACTGACTCATATCCAAATAATATAGCAGCATTGACAGGAAATGCACGTACCATGATGAGCCAAAATCCTTTCATAAATATTCCCGCACCATCTGCTTTAAATGATTTGTGGAAACAATCTACCATACCCTTATACATTGGTTTATTTGGGTTGTCACTTTGCATTCGTGATTTTACCACATCGAACGGTATGGCACTTACCCATGAAGCGATACCTATGATTTTGCAGATTATTTAAAAAATAAACTAGAGTAACTAATTTTTTTCATGGAACTTTTGTTGTGAAATGACAAGAGGATATACAGGATATTCTAAAATTACACCAACGAATTTCAGGAAGTGATTTCTTAGGTTATTTTAAGAGAAAAAGTGCTCAAAAACGTATGTCCTGAACTGGTTGATTGCGGAGTTACGGCCCCCCAAAAATGGAACAGTTTATCATGTTTTAATTAATTAACCTGTCATCAATTGAGATACTTCATTCCAATATTGTGTGGATATTCTACTAGTGATGGTTTACAATTCACCTGTTTACGGGCAAATTCATCGACTAGGGGCGTAGATGTGGGGGGTGCTCGATTTATTTTTTACACTTGAGATTTTCTAACGTTTGCCTTCACAATCTGATGCATTTATACAAGTGTACAAAACGGCCACTCTTGAAAGTGGCTAAATCCAACGGTTTTCGAGATAATCTAATTTTGTGAAAAATTAAGTTGCCATGAAAGTCTGAGCGTATCCTAAAAATGCGAAAATAATTTGTGCAAACTTTGGGAGTCAGTTCTACACATCAAAACAAAAACATTTCTAATAAACACGTTCCTGGCAGTGCTTTCTTAGGGAGTTGCAGGCTCCAGAAGAGGGAATAGTTCTAACAGTTCAGAGTGTTCCCTCTACTCTTCCAGAAGCTGTAACTTTGAAAGAAACCTTTTCATGGCATATGTTTATAACAACTTTTTGTTATTGCTTTCATGTGTACAATTTGTCTCTAAAGTTTGTACAAACTATTAGCTTTATGAGGATGTACACAGACCTTCATGGCAACTCGTGTTTTACAAAAATTGAATTATTTCTTAAGCTATAGGATCAGCGACATTCAAATGAGTACTTCTTTTGTATGGAGAATAATATTTTCAACTTAAAAGTTGGAAATCGTTAAGTGTGTACAAAATGCATTAAGAGATAAGTTGAGCACCCCCCACAACTATGCTCCTCATCAATGGATTTAAACGTAAACAAGTGAAAATGTAAATCATCATTAGCAAAATATCCACACACAATTTGAATTAAACTGTTCCATCTTCAGGAGATGACAACTCCACAAGGAAGCAGTTTAGGGCATACTATGTTCATAGCAATTTCTTCTCTTAAAATGACCTACGAAATCACCTCCCGAAGTTTGTCACTATAGTTTTGAAGCACTCTGTATACTGCTCATACCTGCAAGTCCACCTGCCGATATTTGTTGCCATATTGGTTGGTAATTCCCACGTGGAAGCAAAGTTTCATACACAACCAGATAGACACCGCTAGTAGGTACATCACTGCAAACCATATAGAAGGAAACATAATTAGCAAATGCTACATATTAACAGTAGCAACTGTCGGTTGTGGCTCTAGAAAGATAACATATTACTATTTTTCATTGTATTCACCATCTACTTAAATAAAAGCTACATAACAGTTTATTTGATAAAACATAAACTAACAGGTGAGGTCTTATGATCCCCACCTAAGTTTAACATGTACAAGACAACACAAACACCTGTGGCAATGATGGGGATTTGAAACCCAGACCACTGCGCGAGTATTGAAAGAGCTATGAGCCACGCACTTCGGCTACATTAGGGTGTTTCGGAAACGCTCTATTCAGACCGTCCACACTTGCAGCGCCTGGTGGTCAAAAGTTTACAATTACTGTTTAGCGGAAGCAAAAATCAATTTTCGTCCTGAGGGACTAAAAAGCGATTTTGCTCCCGCTTTTAAATTCTTATTTTGGTTATGCTTTGTTTATTTTCCTTGGATATGTCTTGTATACCATGGTTACTGTGAATAATAAAAGCATCTATTTGCAAAAGTCAATTTTTGTAAACTGTCAAATTAAATAATTAAATTTAGATTAATTTTGAAATGAATGTTTTTGGCAAGTTTGTCAAGGTCAACAAAAAAGTCATATGTGAAGCTCCGGAAGAAAGTGTCTTTTTTTTTCCTTGTGTGCTTTATTTCACTTGCCTACCGCTTGTGAAATAAACGGCACACGCGGGAAAAATGTTTTGATAAAAGTATTCGTCGACATAACATGTCTCTACGCAGAAAATTTTATTATGGCCAATAACTCCTGCCTTCAAGAAATATATAAAGATGTTGACAAAAAAAAGCAACTTACCGTTTCAGTTAGGGCGAGAAATTCAAATTGTTTTGGGAAAGAATCTATTTTATAAGTAATTAACTGCTATGAAAAAATGTAGACATAGTTTCTGGTTTTTACACAATTTACATTTTTGACAATTTTATGAAAATTTAGAAAAAACAAATAAAATTAAAAAATTGCAAAAATTTTCAATTTTTTAAAATTTCTAAAAAATTCAAAATTGACAAGTAATTTTTATATTTTATTTTATTTATAATAAACCTCCACAAAGTAACCATAGCATCTGTTGAATATTTAGGTACATAATCGAAATTAGTTTAAAACAATAGTCTTCATAATTTTTAAATTTTAAACATATGTAGGTACTTGAACTGAATTTTCTTTATGAAATAGCTGGCTATAACACAATATTTTTCAATAGTACCACACACTACCAAATACATTTTGTCAACAAATTTATATGTAAAAAATAAAAGGTTGCGAAAAAACCTAAAAATACTAATAATGTATTTTATTACAACATTGCACCTACTAAAGGACTTTTCAGCAGGTCTGTAAGCACTACATTGGATATAAGCATAAAAGGAAATTTCAAAGACAAATGCTGCTTAAGCCCTCGGCCAGCAATACTATCTTCAGTTACAGAGAGTCTTGTGAAAAAACAACAAGAAGAAGATAAGGATTTAGAATTTGTCTTACCGGCAAATCATAGGCACTAGACCTCTGTAAAATCCTGGTATATTTCTTTCTTTAAATATACCCTTTATGGCTTCTGATGTTTTAGTATAAGGTGCTTGATAATGTGACATCCATTTTCCTCCACCACCTCCAGTTCTTGTTTGCAAGACTGTCTTTATTAATTCTACTGGACACGTTACTAAAACTTGTGCAAAACCAGCTACACAACCTATGCTTAGTAGGTCAAAAATTTGGTTAAGATACAAATGTAGTTGGTAAATAATACTTGCCTGCAATAGCTACATTCTTTACCCAGTTAGGATCGTTTATATCTACTCGACCATTGTGCGAATTATCTTGAATTTGCCTCATACAACTTCCGTATGTGCAAAAGAACACAGCATTAGAAAGTCCAATTGTTAAAAATGGAGCTAACATTCCCTTATAAAAACCAAGGATTCCCTCATACTTGAAGGTTGTACCAACAGTATTTAAAAAACTCTCATTCATAGATTGTTGACGTACTTTTACGGTATCAGCAGGATGTCCTATAACTAAACCAGCTGCACCTAGAAGCATCAACAGGTTGTACTAGATACCAAATATTAATTTTTGTTCAATTTTAGTTCTAAACAAATTCTTACACTGACAACTTACTAGATTCTATGCAAAATTATTATTTTTTTATCAAAGTAAAATATTAAATATTACCCACGTTATTTTGTAAACAAAATCTCAAATTTATTTTCTTATTTTTCAAATTTAAATTTAATTTTTGCTAAATTTTCAAGTTAGAGGAATGTTTGTTTTAAATGCTACTTGCTTTCGATCTCTTATTAGACTCAACTATAGAAAAACTTTTTTAAATCAGCTTTAGAGATATGCAGGTAAGTGCTTTTTATGATCTTTAAATACTTTACTTTTATATTAGATTTGACTCTGCAGCTTTTTACTTTGAAACTAGTAAAAATTTAACATCTGCAATATTTGATATTATTTGTTTAAATTAATATAGTGGTATCAAATTATAAAAAAAAAACTTTAATTAGGTGGAGTAGATGGCTTAAAAAAATAGTAGAGTTTTACATTGAAATTATTTTAGCTTTGAAATGCCAAGTTTATGTTTTACAGCGTATTTTGAAAAGATGTAGTCAATGTAATACAGCAGAAACTAGATGCTAAAATAAGACGATTTAGTTTATTAATAAGTTCCAGCTTTACTTCGGTAAAGTTCATATTGATATTAAATAAAATACTTTATTTTATTTCAACAATAATTATTTATATTACCCTTATTCGTATTTCGACATGTTTACATACCATTATCAAAGGTAATGTTAAAAAGTAAATAGTTGGTGTTGCTATAGAAACAAGAGAACTTGAGGCTTGATCTTGGTTATCATTGTTTGCAGATGATTTGAGTTCTCTCATTCCAAAACGTCTAATAAGGGTGAATTTAAGAGATCAATTTGCTCATCAATTAAAGCTACTATTTTTAAATGTTTTTGAATTTCAAGTATATGTAATTTACGTTTATCATCACAAAAGTGTAAACATTTTATAGTGTAATTAGATGTCATTAAATGATTGCGGCGTTTCAGTAACTGTTTAGCGCAATTGGATTTATGTGTGTATTTGTATTTGTAACAAGGTACGTGTTATTTATACCTTATATCAAATTTTTTATTATTTGGCCTATATAAACCCAATTACAATGCGAACAATTTAATTTGTAAATGCCTGATTTTAGCAAATCATCTGTTTTTGATTTTGCGTTAAACAAAGTTTCTAGAATGTTTTCAGTTGTTTTAAAACTTACTTTGTGTTTATTTGTCTTGTTTATAATCTTGGTAATTTTTTTCTGATTTGTCACCAAACTATGGGATCGAAGCATATTTAATTGTATCAGATGAAGTTGTGGTATTCAGATACATTTTTTGAAGGGCTAATTTATATTCTTATTCTTTAATTAATGTATTAATAATTTTAGTCTTATAACCATTATTATAGGCAATTCATCAAAACTAACTAGCTTGCTTTGTGGTTGTAAATGTAAGTTAGATTATTTATTGGTTAACTCGAAAGAATTTTTAATTGAATATTTTGGTTTATAATCAAAACTGGTTACTATATTATTTAGTATTTTTGCTAGCATGTGGTTGGGTACATGTATTTTGATACTACTGGTCTAATGGGTCCCTTTAGATGAAATTAATTATAATAGAGAAATGTCAATTATTAAACAAATTGCATATAGTAACAGTTATAATGGCGCCAGAGTGGCCGAGTGGTTAGGGCACTTGGCTGCTACGCGGAAGGTCTTGGGTTTAAATCCGAGACTGGATGCCTGGCGGGCGACCTACCCAGTACCCAGTCGCTTTTTAAAAATTGAGAACCAAACCTCTCGAAGGGTAAGGGAAGTAAAGCAGCCGTCTAAGGCGTAGTGCTTACCACACCATCCCGTACTTCATATAAGAGTGTGAGACAGCTGGGTATCGAAAGCGATGGTCCGGTGGCCCTGACCCACCGTATTGCAGGCCAAACTCTTTATTGGAGTGTAGTGCCACCGACTTTACTTTAATAGTTATAATACTAAACTTATTGATACATTAATTAAGCAAAAAGATTATAAATTAGCCATTCAAAACATTTTTTAGAATACCCCAATTTCATCCGATGCAATTAAATATGCTTCGATCCCATATTTTGGTGAAAAATCAGAAAAAATTGCCAAAATTATAAACAAGACAGATAAATATAAAGCAAGTTTTAAAACATTTTAAACACTTTGTTTAATGCAAAAACAGATGATTTACTAAAATCAGGCATATACAAATTAAATTCTTCGCATTGTAATTCGGTTTATATAGACAATTAGAAATTTTGATATTAGGTATAAAGAACACGTACGTTGTTACAAATACAGACGCCCACATAATCCAATTATGCTAAATACGTACTAGAACACAATCATTTAATGACATCTAATAAAACTATAAAATATTTACGCTTTTGTGATGATAAACCTAAATTAGATATACTAGAAAAAAGCTTTTGAAATTCACAAACATTTTCATAAACTGTACCATTAACAAACGAGTAAATTGATCTCTTAAATTCACCTCTATTGTACATTTTGGAATAATAAATCAAGTCATCTACAGATGATTACAAAGATCAAGTCACCAAGTTCTATTCTTGCTATAACAACACTAACCGTTTACTCTTTTTAATATAACCGTTGCTAATAGCATGTAAACATGTTAAAATACTTATAAGATTAAAATAAATAAATATTGTTGAAGTAAAAAGTATTTTAATTATGCTCAATAAATTGGACTTCAATGAGTAAAGCTAGGTTTATTGAAAACTATTCCAGATTGAGGTTTTAGCAATAAAATGTCTTTTTATCTTCATATTTCCAGCGAGGAAGCAAAATGTCTAATAAAACGCAAATTGTATCATTTTTTCCATTTTCGCTGAGATTTCACTAATTTATTTTCAATACAGTTGTAAAAATGTATTATTATCATTCAATAAATTAATTACATTAAATTAAGCAACAGCTAAAATCAGTGGCGGCTCATGGATTCAGAAATGGGTGAAGCGTTTTAATAAACCTAAATAGTAAACCGTGATCGAAGCGCATGCAAAAATTTTTTTAAATGGGCGTGGGTAGAGCGCGAGTGACATTTAAAAAATCATCAAATCCTACCTTATTGCATGAATATACGGCAAACTAAAAAGTTTATTTAGATAATAAATACGACATAATCACCGATATTGTTTGTAGTTTCATTTACAGGAAACATTTTACTTATTTGCACCTGAATGCGAGCTACAATTTACCAGCAAACGCATCTCGTGCCCGAGCATGCGGTTAGGCGTGGGGGTATGTTTCCATGGCAACCACTTTGCTATTCCATTCTAGACTGATGCGGTTTACAGGTCGAAGTTGGAGACGTATCACTTCAACAGCAGCTTGGGTCAACGGTAGTGGCTGCCAAAATATTGAACTTTTATCCAATTTTTATATTTATTTTTGTAATTTTGTTGATATTCACATTATACAGCTATTAGTATGAAAATAAACTAAAATAAAATTATATGAAGCAGTGCAGTCAGGTGAAGCGCCGCATCACCTGCTTCATCATACGAACCGCCATGCCACCGCACCGCCCAAAATATAGTTGCAATAAGCAAAGAACTCAATTCAGCATGCACTTCTAACCACATCCACGTGACTATACCTCGCATTTATGCCGTCCAGTAACAAGTGAATTTCTGTTTTAAATATCATGGTTGAAATTCACTACTTCATTCTGCTATAACATCGAGTCCTGCCTAACACAAGGACTCTATTCTATTTAGATGTTAGATGATGTCTGTCAACCTTCTACCGCTTGGACTTCGCAGGAGCAGGAGTGTTGAAGTTTGTTTTGTATACGGTCGCGTTAATAATATTTATACAGATTTTACGATAAAAATAATTTATGATAATAATAAAATATTGTATATGTTTTTGTAACATAGTTTGTTTTTAAATTAAGAAAAAAGATTTTACAATTTTATTTATAGGTGAAGCAGGGCTTCACTTGCTTGCTTGAATAGCCGTCACTGCACTGCAGCCATAGTAAAAAAGAAACCGACGCGGCGTTCCATAGTCAGAGGCGTAGCTAGGTAACCAAAGGCCCTGGTGCAAAAAAAAACTAGGGCCCTAACTAAACTGGCATCGTCACCGGCGGCGGTATCTTTAACTGCAATGATGATCAAATCT
The DNA here is from genome assembly GCA_958336395.1 of Ctenicera cuprea. NCBI lineage: Eukaryota > Metazoa > Arthropoda > Insecta > Coleoptera > Elateridae > Ctenicera > Ctenicera cuprea. The sequence continues at coordinate 27,316,825 of OY284486.1, forward strand.
TCTTCAGTAGGCTTCTCAACCGGCACTGCAGTGGTCACATTATCTGAGTCACTATCAACAGAAATATTTGGGCCAAAACTACTTGTAGAAGGCCGACTAAAAAATTTGTCAATTTTTGGTAATTTTTGTTTACTATCATCTCTTTCCTGGCGTTGTTTGCGCTTAAACGCACCACTAGGTTTCTTTTTTTTATGCATAATTTTAGTTCTCTTATTCTCTAATTTATGCAAAAAAAAGGGAACAACCAACAACTAACAAGATTAACAAGAAACTGAAACGTAATGTAATGCTACGCTACAAAACGTCATTGGGGAATCCCCGGAAACACTGCACAAACAACAGAAAGAATACAGGGGAATTCCCCACAAGTTTCGAACAGAAGTTCGAAACTTGTTGGGAATTCCCCTGTATTCTTTAAAATGAGTTGCCATGATTAAAGTCGTGTTGCAACCTATTTTATTTACATTCCGAAAGTGGGAGAATTTTTCGCTAGTTCAATTTGAGGTTTGCTGGTCAGGGTCCGAGGGCCCCCTGAGCTTGGGGGCCCCGGTGCACGGCACCGCCTAGCACTATGGTAGCTACGCCACTGTCCATAGTATACTTCCCAAGACTCTTGAGTCAAGATGATCGAAAAGGTTCACTTAGTTTGCTTTGACCTGTATAGTATAATAATTGTGCTATTTTTAAGTTGCGCCTGCGCATCGAAGACAAAGCGAAATAGTTTTGGTTATGTTATTAGTTGTATAAACAATGAGTTTTGTGTATTATTTGTAATAAAATCTCTTGGAATAGTTTATATAAATAGCTACAGCTTTAATTCTGTAAGCAAGTTACGAAAATGTAAAATATTATTTAGCTTACCTCCTACCCATCCTGCAACAAAATCTTTTAGACTGTCCATTTAGAAATCTTCCAATGCAATTTTATTTCATGTTTAACAGTAAGTGTAATTTTTGATTTATACCTTTTTCTACTTATTAAGAAGAACATTTTATACACTGAAAATTTAGAGACCTGAAATTTACTTCAAATTTTGACATTTTAAACTAGAGCAATAGATACCAGATTTATCATAGGTGCAATAAAATGCTTTCGAGAAAGAACAAGGAATTGAGAACTATTAAAGAGGGGGTAGTAGGAAAATATGTGAAGAAAGACACTCCTCCGGAAATGCCAAGTAAGTTATAACAATCAAATTTATATATAATTGCCACATATCTAACCTAATATTGTTTTTGTTGAAGTAATCAATGTATGGACAACAGAACCTAAACGAAAAATATCAAACCAAAGTAGAACATCGGTATCGTCACAAGCCCCTGTGATATCGGGTGGCACCCTGGGTCAACCCAGCACTACAATTCAGAAATTCGGAAATCAAAAAGCAACTGTTAGCGATGTAGGGTTAGGGGCTCATGAAGGAAAATATACTCCTAGTTCATCAGTTCCTGATTTAGCTACCAGGTTGTTATTGACTTCTTTTGAAAAACATTAAATATTATTCTTCTTTTGATTTAGGTTTGCAAATCTAGCTGTTGGAATAACAAATGAAGGCAACAATGTTTCAAACAACCAAAGTATTTCAAGTGCGGCACTTTATAATACATCACATTCACAACATACTTATGCAAATCAGTATTTTACTTCTTCATATACCGTTGACCAATCTGCAGTATGTAAACACTTATATTATTTTAATTGGTTCTTTTAAAAATACATATAGGCAGTTCTTCTTGTGATTGCAATTATTATTTTTAGAACAATGCAAATTATGTCGATATAGATCAAATATATCCATTAACAGCTCCAGACACCAGCTCAAGTGCTTTATCGAACTACAAAGAAATCAACTACAATCGTAATCATTCACCCATTTATCAGAATACCATTGAGACGGTCGGTGCTGGTAGAACACAAGATACATCACCTATTTATAGTAATCTCAATGCTGAACGTTATCGCCCACATTCTCATGGTATGACTTATGGAGAAACTCTTGCACATCAACTAAGACAAAGTATGGGAGCATCTGACAGTGGTCAAGGTAAATACCTCTAGTACTTAATGCCTACTCATGAGTTAACTGTTTAACAGAAATCGCTACAAGAGATGTAACAGCTATCCGGTTTCTATTTGTATCTGGCCCATAAATAGAAGTATTCGGCCAGATAGTACATGTAACGTAAGAATAAACACACTAGAAAATTAACCATTGTAAAACAAAAAGAAAATTTTAAAAGGTAATAACAATTAACAGAAAATACATGTGTAGTTTTTTGGTTACTGTTAACATACGCAAATAAAAATTTTTCTTTCTGAAAACATATGGTAGAGTATGTAATTAGATATCTCAAATCATGCGGGTGCAACCCCACAGGCAAAAATTAAGAAATGTTTAGTTCTAACTTCGTTTACCGTGGCGCTGCTTCGGTGTCAATCGTATGTGTTCGGATTAAATCGCCGTTAAAAATTTGTAGAAAAGAATTTGCTCATGTCATATTTACGTCAACTTTTATGTGCGTCATATTTTTGAAGATCTGTTTTTACCTCCGATTACTTATCTAATATGTTTACTTGTTGTGTACCTCAATGTCTAAATACAAACGCAATAAAACACAGATTTACTATTTTAAATGCGCAGGTTAGTATTTTGTTTTAGAAATGTGTACTTAAAATTTTAAACTTGCATTGTCTGTGTAATCTATTAATTTACTGTTGTTCATATAAAAATACATTTTCTGAGATAAACAACATGCTCAGCTTCTACTAGTCAAGGGCACAAAGGAATTGGAAACCACCGTAGTCGTTGATTAGATGAATTAACACATTACGAACACCAACTGTTTTAGGTTATGCAATACTACAAATGGCAAGAAATGCAACAAATTAATTAATTAATTAAAATGTGTATTATTGCTTGGTGCCTTGGTCCATGACTTCGAAGGCCCAACGATGAGCATCTTGCCACTAGAAAGTGAACATAAGATTTTTAGTAGCAAATTGAAAAAATTTCAGTATGTTTTTAATTTGAACCACCAGATAATAAAAGTTAGGTTCTGTATTTCTTTTAAATAAATGTTGTCGTATTTCCTTTCGATTTTTCTTGTAGCTTTTAAATATATTTGCCATAATTTTTAATTTCCCCCTTTTTTCATTAGTGCTGACTCCGTTGTACATTGTCGCTAGTGTAAACATTACTTACGGGCTGCGCGTGCTCCTACGACGCGACGTGAAAGGTGCTACGATATTTAATGCGCTCACGAAAATGTTATAACAGCTTTATTTATACAGTTATCAAAAATTTGCAAAGAATGAAAAATATATATTTTTATTAGAGCCGATTGATAGGACTTAGTTACATTTACGTAACTGCCGGAAAACACGTTGTTGATATTAAAAAGTATCGTTTTTTCCTTAATTTTCAAAATTGTTGAAAATTTTCTCTGATCCTAATAAAGTACTTCAAATAGTCTTATCGAACTGATAAAAGTTTTTAACCATCGGCGTTTGCGTTTAGGAATAAAAAATTAATCAATTTCAAAAATTTCTAGAGGGCGTCAGAGTGAAATTTGGAAAATTAGTAGAGACCAAATTTTGTAGTTCATTGCAAGCTCTATCGGTTCAGAAAGTTTAAAAAAAATGGTGTGGGCAGTTTTTGAGGAAATGTTTTTTGAAAATGTCCAAAACTTTGAACGGCTAGTATATTTACAGTACCACTTTTTTGGGTTCCTTGGACCCCAAAACGCGTATTTCCGTTAAAATCTGAAATTCAAAATTTTGCATGAAATCATAACTTTTCTTACTTCAGTAGAAGTATAGGAAAGTAAAAAGGTAACTATAACGATATACCAATGGGTCCAAAACACAAGCGTCTACGGCCTGACCATTGTGCAGGCTTCGCACAGGCGCAGTCTCGTAAAAGTGTGTTGACTGTTACAACTTCGGTCGGCAATTTTTGCTTCGTGCACGGTTGGACTTGCGCAGTTAGTATGCCGTCAATCTCAGTGAGCGAATGCAACTTTGTTTCCGTATTTTTTCTCTAAAAATATAACTGCTCTTAACCATAATCTCTTGACCATGTATGCAGTAAAAAACTGTACACCTGCATTTCCATCTGTGCCAATGAACTTACAGGATATCCTAAAACATGTAATATAAACTATCCGCTCATGCACGAATAATGCACAGTCAGACCATTCCTTAATTTTTTTAAATAAATATTGTTGAATTGTGTACTTTTTGCTCAATAAATTAAAAGTGGTTACAAATAGCCATAAGGATGTACATACAAAAAATGTTCGCTATATAATTCTACATAACCTTGTTAAAAAATATACAGGGTGTTCTATTTGAAAAAGTTGAGAAGAATAACTTTGAAGTTCTCAAAATTTGAAAATTAATTTTGAACACCCTGTGCATGGTGGCTCTACGATATTTAAACAAGAGCACCCTACAACCTCATACAATAAGGTCCTTACTTAATTTCGCCTTTAAAGCTGGGGCCGCGGAAGTGGTGAATTGTTAAGTGGAGTAATGTAAAAATCAATTTTTTTGAAAAAGTTACACACTTTCTTGTAACACCCTGTATATTTGTAAATAATTTCTATGTATGCGCATTTACCCACAGTTTACATCTGCATTAGAAAGATTTTTTTTATCTGTTACGATGTACAGTGTAGAATGAAAGTATAGGAAGGTCCAGATGAAATGCTTCGCTCATTTTAATAGGTTGTTACACATCATTGAGAAGCTTATTTTGTCGGTGAATTTTTGATATACTCCCAGATTCCCAAAACTCATTGAAATCCGACCATCCGTTCTGTAGTTTTGATGCACCACACACGTACATACATACATACCCACCCACCAAACCACTTTTCTGGCTTCTTGGGAGGTCCAAAACGTGTATTTCCGTCAAAATGTCGAGTTCCCAAAATTTTCATGATACTACAGGAAAGTAAAAATGGCAACTTCATCCAAATCTGTCAACTCATTTTGGAGTAATAGGGTGTTAAAGGCCAAATTTTCGAAAAAATGCATATGCTACCATTTTGAAACTAGAGAGTATGAAAAAAAGTGTTTGATTTACCTTAAGGTCTTCTATGTGATTCCCTATTTAAATTTAGAAAATTTGAATAACATAAGAGTACTACCAAAAACATCTTATTTTTTTTAAAGCTCATTTTATGTATAAATTTTTGAAATCATTCCAAAGCACATCCTGATCGGAGATATGATGGAAGGAACAAACAAAAATGTTCATGAAATCGTTTCTTTCCTATACCGAAACTATAGTAAAGTAAAAATTATAAGAAATTCGTATAGTCGTAATGAACTATTTATGGTGTATTTCCTTTTAGATCAGTCCGAAGAACTGCCCTTACCGCTTGGTTGGTCAGTGGATTACACGCTAAGAGGTCGCAAATACTACATCGATCACAACACCAAAACGACACATTGGTCACACCCATTAGAACGTGAAGGGCTGCCTACTGGATGGCAATGCATTCATTCACCTCATTATGGAGTTTATTATGTTAAGTTGGTATTAATTTGATAATAATTTTCTTGAGTGCTAATTTCGAATTCTTTTAGTCACATAACACGGCAAGCTCAATACGAACATCCATGCCTAGTGCCATGTTACAATTATCAACCAGATGTTAGGTATTTAAGTCCTCCACGACACACCCATTATCAACCACACAGTGTATTAGTTCCTGCAAATCCGTATTTGCTCGAGGAAATACCTCACTGGCTTACGATTTATTTTAAAGGTCAGTAAATATTTTGTTGCAGGGTTTAGCAAAGAAAATTAAAAGGATAAGAAATCATTTTTTGGTAATGTTGTAGCAACCGCCGATTTGGATCACAAATTACGTTGGGATATGTTTCGTTTAAATGAACTAGATTGTTATAATGCTATGCTTACTCGTTTGTATAAACAAGAATTGCAGAAAATTGTGATGCGTTATGAGTCGTACAGGTACATTATAGCTTGTACAGCTTTAACAGTTTTTCTTTTAAATGATTAAAACTTCATAGGTCAGCTTTATTAGTGGAAATGGAAAAATTTCGTGAAAATAAGTTGAAATAACTCAGGGGCTGTGACTGGACAATAACGTTCCTATGAATATTTGCAACACTGCATCATTTAATTTAAAATTAGCTTTAAGTTACATTATTATAATAATTATAAGAAATTCATTTAGTAATGCTAGTAATCAATTTAGACAATTTCATGGTTTTACAGTTTCACTTTAATAAACATTCTTTTTTAAGAACATAAATAAAATTGACTACTGGCAATGCTATCATGAAAAACTATTGTGATCTTAAGTATTTGAATTTATTTAGTTTCCTCTGCTTTACTATCTTGCAGTAATTTTAATTTTGGCAGTCCCCTTTTCTCTTTTTCATCAAATTCATTGTGAACTTCATATCTACTAACTTTAAAACCCGATACCCTATAAACTGTTGCATCCTTAATTCCCAGAGTTTTTGACCATTGTTGTGCTGTAAATACGTTACGAATTAAAAGGCTTTATTTTTCAAATTGCGTTTACTTACCGGGTGTAGAACTTAGTTCCTCTTCACTTTTTAATCCATGATGTTTTGCCCAATCTGCTTTTCCTGTATACATCATATACAATACAAACCCACATGCATTCCAAGCCGTTAAAGCATATATGATTGATAATCGTCGTTTCCACAGCGCAGCTTTGTCAACTGCTATCGGATTAGTATGTCGCCTAATGTATAATCTTAACCATGTAAAATTAAATAAAGCCATTTTTATTAACTTTAAGTTAACGTCGGAAACATAGATATTCAGTTTCACTTTATCTGATTATTATATAAATATTTCGTATGAAATTTATAGGTTATGTTTAATTTGACGTGAAAGGACAAAACATACACCAAGGTGTAAAAGTATGCATAAAGAAAGGCCGCTTAAGGGTTTCAAAATCTATTGAAATTTACAGAACTGCCGCGAGAGGTGCTGTATGCCTTCTCCCTAGAAATACATTAATATAAATGGTACGGCCACAGTATACTTATGTATAGTATACTTATTCATAGTATACTGTGGCACAGCATTAAAGTATTGTGAAAACATCTATTAACTATGCAAATAGAACTCTGTGAGAGTCAGTGAATTATAAAATCACATACAGCATTTTTACAACCGCGTTTTCAAGAAAAAGAGGAATTACCAAAACGGTGTTAATTTATACATTGAGGGCAGGAGCTTTCACTATATATTTTGCGTTACTAGTACATATTTTTATGTGGTTTTATTGGTTTAAATTTGTATTCATAAAATAATCTTGTCGAATACAATTCAAACTTTTGAATTTTTCTCTGTTAATTAACTCAAATTTTATGCAGATTTACTTAAATCGTGCCTAATTTGCACTGATTTTATCAATATGCAATTAACCGATAAGTCCAAAGCTTATGTGGTTTTACTTTTGAAAATTGGCAAACCAATTACAAATAATAGATACCTATGTGTGTAGTGAACATTTTGAGAAGAATGTTTTTTTCTTTTTTGGCGGGTACCTACTTTACACCGCCCATTAACTTTTAAAATTATTGCGTTAGACCACTTGGCATCTGCCTTATCTCTCTTCACGTGTCATCAGACTTAAACGATGATTGACTCTGCAATTCAGCTGCTGGGAAAAAAATTTGTATTTATTTGCTAAATTTTATAAACGATGTTATGATTAATCAGCTGGTCCACTATTAATAAAAGTAGTTACTAAATTAAACAAGATTTAACCTGGGTACTAAGAATTTTGTTGCGTGAACTGAATTTCTCACCGACCAGGAATCTCGTACATTATACGACCTTCTTGGAACGGTTATCACTGAGTTTCTTCAATGTTACGTAATTTACTGCAGACGGTTTTGCACCTATTAACGTCATGTGCTTCCGAACACTTTATTATATGAACTTTATGAACACCCATCGCAATCAAGTGAGAGTGTTTGCTTATTTTAATTAATTAGCGTAATTAGTGCAATTAAAGGAAAATGAATCAAAATGAGTTGAAACTCTTCACCGCCGAAATTAACCCCTATGCTTGTTGATTCGGTATGAGAGTGAAAGTGATTCTTCTGTCGCGGTACATTGATTTTATACCCTTAACTACGGCTAAAACTTTTTGAAACTTCAGTATCGATTTTCGGTAGTACCTCAAAATTGATTTTAGATTAAAAATTGATACAAAAACAATAACCGATAAAATTATAAAGTCGAGTTTAATGATCGATTCTAAGAATGAGTCATAATAATCGATTATATTAATTGATTAAGAAATTGATTTTAATAATTGATTATAAAAAAACGAGTCCATATAGCCCACCTGTGCATGAAAAACGATAATGAATTAAAATGTTGTACAGCATTGGCATCAAACGCAAAGTTAAAATCGAATTCATGCAAAAAATCTATGATTATATTTCAAATTAAAAAGAACGAAGTAACAAAAATCGGTTACAAAAAATCGATTTATTTTAGTATAAGCACTAGTTTTCGATTAAACTATGAAGAATCGATTCCAATTAAATATCGATTAAAAAAATTAAAGGATTCTTTTGTTTTTTGAATCAAGAATTGATTCTAACCGACTGTCAGTTTCGCCATCGATTTTTGTCCCAGCCCTACCCTTAACTTCTCTTCCACTGTCTAGGTCTGTCGTGTATGTTTTATGGTCTAGGTTATGTGAGATTTTAGTCTTCGTGTATGTTTTATGATTTTAGTGGGAACGGTTTGTGAAGTAGGGATGCTCGCGCGCTGTTTTGTCTCGTACTACTGACGACACAACCGCGACAATTTGCGAACAAATAAATAAATAATCGCTGATTTTAAATACAGCTTGTTCATATTTATTTATTTTTGAGCCCGTTACAAAGCTATTTTGCTTTAACTTTTTAGGGCAGTGATGGCTCTACGATCTAATAAGTTGAGAAGGGGGGGGGGGCTAATTGAATGAAGAAGAAGAAGATCATCTGACAATTTTAGTGTCAAATAAAAAATTTCAAAATATAACCATAAAACGTTTTGTTGTGAGTAATGAATCACACTTAGTTGTAAAAACAATCAAGAACCGAACAAAATCGACAGATCAAGGGAACCTGACGAAACAATTACTTATTATTGAGTATAAATAAAATACTTTTTACTTCAACAATATTTGTTTATTTTAATCCTACATGTATTTCGACATGCTTGCATGCCATTATCAAAGGTTATCCCGAGCTATTAGATAAAAACTTAATCGCAGTCGCCTTTGAAACAAACACCACGTCGATGATTAGTTTGCAAATCGTATTATATTATCATAATTGCGCGGTTTATTATTTTACCGCAATTGCTCCTATTTACTATTTTTTAGCAATTGGTAAGTGAGCTTAGTAAATTATTTTTAATTTTAATAATATATTATGCAACAAGTTTTAGAAACGGCATTTTAGTCACGAGTTTTATTAGGCACGAGCGGAGCATAGCAGAGCGAGTGTTTATTAAAACGAGTGTCTAGAGAAGTTTATAAAACGAATTGCATACTATATTTTTTCTACGACCATCACAAAAATACTAAAATTTGCAAATTAATTTATTATCTTAAGTCATATTAATTATTTTGACAGAGTGATGACAAGTGACAACTAACTTGATTTTTAGTTTCAATAATTGATTTTTGCGATTAAAAACCTAGAGCTAACTTCAATCCGTGACTAAAACGCACAAAGTCTCAGCTTGTCGAGGTGTGTTTAAAAGGTCACTTAGCGTCACGGAAACATATGCGATAAACGGCATTTTAAAGATGGAAGTAGAAAATCGTATATTATGCAACAAGTTTTAGAAACGGCATTTTAGTCACGAGTTTTATTAGGCACGAGCGGAGCCTAGCGGAGCGAGTGTTTATTAAAACGAGTGTCTAGAGAAGTTTATAAAACGAATTGCATACTATACTTTTTCTATGACCATCACAAAAATACTAAAATTTGGAAATTATTTTATTATCTTAAGCCATATTAATTATTTTGACAGATTGATGACAAGTGACGACTAACTTGATGTTCAGTTGATTTTCAATTGATTTTTGCGATTAAATACCTAGAGCAAACTTCAGCCCGTGACTAAAACGCAGAAAGTCACAGCTTGTCGAGGTGTGTTTAACAGGTCACTTAGCGTCACGGAAACATATGCGATAAACGGCATTTTAAACATGGAAGTAGGAAAAACATATTATTTTTATTGTTGTAAACCGTGGCCCATTTAACACATAATGGAAAGAAAATTATAGACTGTTGTTTGGTTTTTTAATTTACATTTAAAAATGTTTTTTGTTGTTTTGTTTAAACCGTTTTTACGAACGAACTTCATTAAATGCCGTTTAAAGAAGTTTGTAAATAAACGTATGTAAACATTGAAAACGTCGTTGCGCCATTGTTTTAACACGCAGCTATTATTCCATAGGCTTTTGTTTGTAAAATAAAAATAATAAATATTAGAAATAATTTTTTTACATGGGTGAAGAAAGGGTGCAGCTCTCTCAGTCATCTCTCCGGGTTTGTTTTATAGGCAGAGCCAAAGAACAATTACAAATAAATACGACCATTATAAAACATGGATAAGCGATGGCAGCGCAGCCTGGTTCAATTAATACCAACTTCGAGCGATATCGGAAACTAGATTTTGACCGTACAGTGTACCTAAGGTGTACATACGAAGTCAACACAAAAAACAAACAAAATGGCGAAGTGATAAAAAATGAAACAAATTTGAACATACGTCAAAATTCTAGTAAAATCATATTTAATCATTTATTAATTTGGATTCCATAAATTAAATTTCAGTGAACTTAATGTGAGTTGATTCTAAATTTTTACGATTTTATATATTTACGGTGTAATTGTGGTGGAGGGAAATATGTTACCTTATTTGGTCGAAATTTCTAACCTAGTTTTTTTTACCAATGACTAATAGGTACACTTGGCCAAAAATAGATGTTTGAATTTCAGTCTGTTTTGTATGATGGATACTAACGCTACGGATGTGGTTGCTGAAGAAGTTACTGACAGTGTAGAAGAAGACGTACTTAGTACTACCAGTTCAGAATCTGCAAAGGCCCCTGATTCAGCAACGTCTGAAATTGAAAAGAAAAAATCCTCTTCTAGCATTTGTCGGTAAGAAAATAAGTCTTTTTAAACTTACAAGATATGACAACATATTTTTAATGTTATTAGGATGAAAAAAATTTTGTTGCATATTGCCGAAAAATATGTTTTTCAATTGAAATAGGAATAGGGTTGCCAGGTGTCCTGTTTTGGACCAGACCGTTCAGTTTTTGAGTTTTTGTAGTTAAAAATTTTAAGACAAAACCAAACAAGTAACAGTTTGGTTTTCCAGTTTTCTGGTTTGTTGCTCTGAAATAATATAGTAGGTCTAAAAAAATTTTGCCATTCCGGGTGTAAATGAAACATTTTCACTTCTTACATGAAGTAGAATGCCGTAAGCACTTTGATTTTGTCTGGATTTTACATAGATATCTGTTTGATTTTCTCATACCAGTCATACCTTGCCAAAAAAAGGAGGATATTAAAAAATTTATCGTTATATATTTGACCTAAACCTCAATCATATATTATTTAAAAATTTATTTAAATGGTACTAGCATACATAGAATTTTATTCTGATTTTAAAAATGTCAAAATATATAATATTCAGGGTGTTCCAGTTAAAACCAGAAATCTGTTATAATTTCTGGTGCAATTGGAAGTACGAAAAGATTAAAATTTACATCAAATAATAGTCATGTGTATAGTCCTGCCTTCAAATTTCATTTGTTTAAATTTACAAATAAACAGAAGAAGGGGGTGAGCAATGTTTTCTTTTTAAACAGTATATTTCTTACATGTTTACATTCTACCCACCATGTGCAAAAGGCCACACATTGCTCTTATCACAGATGAAAACTTTTGACTCTTATTATGCTTATCGCACTCTGCACTGCTCCATACATCTGCATAGCACTTTGTTTTGATGCATTTCAAAGTAGTCAGATTGCATTTCTCAGATTCCTTTTGTTTTTTGCATATCTATAGGGTTATTTATAATATGTGGGGCGCACTTTCAGAGTGGATACAGAATTTGGAAATAATGAAAGAAGTTTCTATAAATATGGATCTGAAAAAGGTTTGTTACGGAGTTACAGCCTTATGAAGACCGACCAGTCTAATCACTTTCTTCGATAACTTGCGCAGTATTTGCTCTAAAATTTTGAAAGTGTACATGTGAGCATTACGTAACGTAGTATTTCTACTAATGTTTTTCAATTTTGTCTCCATTCGAATATAAACAAAAAAGTTACTCTTGTTGAAAGTCGCCGATTCCAATAGTTTTCGAGATAATTGGGTTAAAATCAAGATGCTATGAAGTGTTTTCTTAAGATGCTCAAATAGTTTCCACATACTTTGAGAGTAAGTTCTACAGGGTTATTTCAATTATTTCGGGTTAAATTAATAAATAATTAATAAACTACATTTAAAAAAAATTTATTTCATCAATTAATTCAAAATTCAAAAGTATTTTTTATACAGGGTGAGTCATTTAAGCGTCACCTCACTATTATTTCTACGTTTTTGTTGTTATTGAACATTAACTGCTATATAATCAGAAGTGATTGCAAATTATACTGGGTGTTTAGCTATGCCTGGACAGCACATTACTGAGTTATTTTAAATTGAACACCTTGTATATTATTGCATTTAATTCTTTATGTAAAAGTGTCAAAGTACTATCTTAAAATTAGTGGTTTTCGACTTATTTGACTTTTTTCAAAAATTTACATTTTGTGGACTAATATTAATTGATTAATATTTTAGATACCAAAAACGTTCCGCCATTGGTATTTAAGAATAATAACACATTACAAAGTATTCAGCGTTATGTTCCAAACAGCAGATTATTACTTACATAGGGTGTTCATAATTTGATGTCTATATGGCAGAGCTTCAAATGTCAATAACTTTTGTTTTTCAAATGGAACACCCCGTATTTTTTAACACCACGAATGGTAGAATTAAATTATCTTTCAATTTTATATATGATTTTGTATACCAAATGTTTAAATTTTTATGGTTGTTCGTGTTTTTTTTTATTAGTTTATTATAAATTTCAAATTGAAATAGGTGTGCTATGAAAACAAAACAAAAACTCTTACTTTATAAGTTTAAAGAGTGTCACTTCTCATACTATTTTCAAAACTATTGAAAATATCAATTTTTTTCCTTTTAAAAGTTGTTTGTTGCTTACTGAGCTACTTTTTGTCACATTCCAAAATTTTTTGTATTGTCACGAGACTGATCAGTGACCTCATCAATGTTTTTTTAATTGTCAACATAAATGTTGTCTTAGGCAGTTAGATAAATTGTTTCCTGTTTCAATAATGTAGAATTTGTACAGTACAAAAAACCAACATTTTTTTAATTTTCCTGGCATATTTAAAGTCTTGTGAGAAAGATTCAAATTTCTGAATTAATTTAAATAATTTTGAATTAATTCAGAAAATTTGAATTTTTAAAACGGTGCAAGATTTGTTTCAACCCTGAAGTTCTACACATCAAAACAATGATAAAATTTTGGTCTGGAAACGCTTCGGTACAGACCTACAGCTTTTCAAGTGGGAACACTGTTGCCTTTTTCAGAGACTGTAACTGTATAGGGAAGCGTTTCCAGACCTATTTTTACAGCTTTGATCAGGGCCGGAACTAGGTTATTGTGCGCCTGAGGCAAAATAATAAATTGATCCCCCCCATTCAACAGCATTTTGGTTTTTTTGCAATATTCTGCTCTGTTTGTTTTACCGAGCCCTGGCTTTGATGTCTAGAACTTACTCTCAAAGTGTGTGGAAACTATTTTAGCATCTTAAAAATACACTTAGATTTTCATAGCAATTTCATTTTACAAAAATATTAAATTATTTCTACAACTATTGGATTTATCGACTTCCAACAAAAATACTTTTTTACGTATACTTGTATGTAGAATAAGATTTTATAACCAAAACTCAAAAACTGCAAAAATCTAAAATATTAAAAGAAAATATTACGTCGCCACCCCTCCCCCATATCAGGCACCCTGTTATTAAAAAAAATTAGTAGAAATACTAAGCTAAGTGAGTAATGCTCAAAAGTTATCGACAACAAAGTGATTAGAGTGGTCCATCTTTAGGAGGCTGTAACTCCGTAAGAAACCGTTTCTGGATCTATGTTTAACGGAACTATAATATATTACGTGTCTTTGTTTCTAAAATATTAATAATATAATAGTAAATTTTAAGTTTGTAAAATTTTTATGGCAGGCAGAGTATTAACAAAAACTTATGTAATGTGTTATCTAGTAAAACACACTTTTTGTTGCGACAATATTTATATTTATGACTAGCAGGTGAAGTGGGGAAGCGGTGATAAATGACTGTCTGGTTGTTTTAACTGTATTGTCTTCACAGAAATAAAAGTTAAATCATTTATCACCTGGTTTTGTTTATTATTCAGTTTGAGATAAAATATTTTTATTTATACCGTGAATTTAAATTTAGCTGAAATATGGCAGATTAACATGCAAAAACTAGAGTAGCTGTATTTTATGTCCTTAGAAGAATTACTTGCAGTTAAGTCATCCTAGACGGAAAGATAACTTTTTTACATCACCTGATATACAAATAAAGCTCTAATTAAATTATTTTATGTACGACTGCTTGGATAAGGACTTATTACGTCATTAATTTGCGTTAGGTAATGAAGTTCATTATCGCACTAATGTACAATGAGTTAGGTAATGCATTAATTATACAACTCGTTTTATTTATACAAACAAAACTGAAGCTTTGTTTATAAGAAAATGGGTTGGTTGAGTATTGAACCACTCGAATGTATGTCGTTCCTTTGATTTTGAAACAAGTATTTTAAAAATGACTTGACATTTGCAAATAAATTAATTCGAAGTGTCAAATATCATTTCAAGCAAAAAACTTCGTTTTTAACAAATTTTGAGCAGTCGTAGATAAAATTTTGTGTCACACGTGGGATAATGCGTTATTATGGCATTTATAACGAATAATTATTATTTTTTAATGCTACATAACAATAGTAATCAGGTGGAAAAGTTAACAAAAACTGCTTACAACTAATTAGGTAAAATTGAAATCATTTTGGTGTTAAGACTCAAAATAAATGTTATTTTTAGTTATTTTGTAAAATAGCGGCGCAATCTATGGGCTTCAGTTAATGTACCAACTCATTTTCTTCAGCTGTTTATCTTTAACTTTTTATGTTTAACTCGATTAATTTTGTTAAACTGCGTTTCCTTAGAAATTGGAGTTATGTAGTATAAAAAAATAATAATTATACATTTTAAGCAAAATGATATAAACATATTAATTAAAATTAAAAGAAAAACTACACCCTATCAGGTTTAAACTCGCTGACGAAGAAAATCCTCTACCTGCACACTACGCAGACATCTGAAAACCGACTTTGTAACTACGTATATCAATGCACTAGTGGCTTGATTGTTATTAAATAATTTATTTAAAGCATTATTTATTTATCAGGTCATGTCAAATATGTTATATTTCTATTTAGGGCGACTGCAAGTAATAAAATTCTTCTAGGGACATAATATACAGCTGTTTTAGTTTTTGCATGTTAATCAGCCATGTTCCACCTAAATTGGAATTCACTGTATAGTGTATATGCTATCCTTGAGGATTAACAACAATGTTAACGCTGATTAAAATTGATCAATACGAAGAATGTGATTCTGTAGTGAAGCAACATTAATAGTTGAATGCATTATTTTGATGGTTATACCACGAGAAAAATATTGCTTATTACGATTCCAAATTTAAAAAAACAGGCTATTGTTTTCAACAAAAATTAGAAAAGCGAAATAGGTACCTAACTGGAATAGAACTTAAAATCCAATAAAACATTTGAACGAAGTTGTTTTGAATTTTACCATATCTCATTTTTAATAGCTTAAATATGAAAGAGATTTATTGAGGTTCTTTCTCAAACTAGTTTTTTTATCTATTGTAGACTGCACTGTCATTGTTTTTCTATTCTATGGTGGCAGCCGCAATGTGAATCTAGGCTACTACAAAATTTATTGTGAGAACCAAAGGACTTCTCTTTTCAGTTATTATTTTCTGACAGTTACTTATTTTTTATTTTAATTTACCAGTTAATTTTAAAATACAGCTTTTGTATTACAACATTAAAACGTATTTTGGATTCAATTGAAGACATGTTTTTATCAAACAACATTTCAGCAGGCATTTTATTTTTAATTAAACCTGCCACCAGAAAACTTGTTATTTTTTATTATTGAATTGGCAGTTTTTTCAATTTTTTGTGAAAACCATAGAATAAATGTGTAGCAAGAAAAACAAAAAAAATTTAAACAAGGTTGTTTTAAAATTGCTATTATTATGTGCAAATATTTATTAAGTTAGTGAAAACACAAAAAAAATCAAAATGTTCATTAACTATTCGTTATTGTAGAATCACCTCATGTCCATCACCCGACTTTGTTTAAACTTACATTGTTAAGGTTCTCAACTTAAATAAAAAATGGTGTACCAAAAAACTGTTACTTTTTCCTTGGACCGTTTGGCGGATAAAAATAGAAAACAGTTTAATTTTGATGAACATGAAAAACTGCAACATTATTGCCATAGCGATTTTACCATATTGTAATTTGGTTAGAATTAAAGCAGGTTGTCTACAAAATCGTGTAACAATCACACTTGTGTTAATTTACATGGATTAAGAGCAAGAGCTATATTCTTTTGAGGCTTTCGCGGTTTCTTGAACTATCAGTATTACAATTTACTTTTGGCTTAGACCGCGTCGTCGTTTGGGAACTAGACCCAGCATAATCAGGTAAGGACCGACCTGTACCTTGTCTGGCTTTACAAGCATTTGCTCTAGAAGTCTGAGAAATATTTGTTCGTAGGCCCTGCCTGCCTAAACAGAGCCGTGTGCTTAGTTTATTTAAACCTTGGGGCGGACAATGTTCTATTCACTCTGAAGGTGCAAGCTGCAATGTCTTGCGAAACGTTAGTTTGTATGGTTTCACAAACAGCTAGCAGGCATAAGCCGATTAAGTATTACTGTCCTGGCAAACGAAATACATTAAGATCAAAGCCTTGTCCCAAGGTTTAAATAAACTAAGCACACGGCCCTGTTTAGGCAGGCAGGGCCTACGAACAAATATTTCTCGGACTTCTAGAGCAAATGCTTGTAAAGGCAGACAAGCTACAGGTCGGTCCTTACTTGATTATGCTGGGTCTAGTTCCCAAACGACGACGCGGTCTAAGCCAAAAGTAAATTGTAATATTGACAAGAGCAAGAGCGTTTGGTAGGAGTTTCGTCTTGAGGTAAAGCATTGGCTCACCTATGCGGAGGGTCTCGGGTTTAATTCCCATAAAATTACTTTTTTAAAATTATTTTTTATTTTCGTCCTTAGTACATTTTTTTTAATTATTTGAAAATAAAATAAGAAAAGTTAAGTCTTAATTACATATTGCCGGTGTTATTTACAATGCCCAATTAACAACTTTTTTGCGAATATTCACGATTAATTAAAAAAGATACTTCAATCACTTCGCATATGTAATAAAAAATGTCTTAAGTACATAATAATAAAAGATGAAAAATAATTTGATGGAAATTGAACCCAGGATCTTCGCATTGGTAAGCGTGTGCTCTACATCAAGACCACCCACAAAATACACGACTTGCTCTTATTTCATGGACATTACGATTTTTAGTGCGATAATAATCTGTAGAGAAACTACTTTGATCCTAACCAAATTGCAATACAGGGTGATTCTAAATATATGCGACAAACTTTAAGGGCTTATTCCTGGGGTTATTTTGATCGTAAAAGTACATATGAATAACTGTCCAAAACGGCTTAGTTTTAAAGTTATAGGATGTTTAATAATAAATTAAGAATTAGTATAGTATAACTTACACCATCTAATATCATAGTTGGCTCAGCAAAAACAATCGTTTTGAAGTGAAAATATTCATTTGTCATTTCAATATTATTGTGTCAAAGCATTGGTTCATTAAAGTTTATTGCCAGCTTCTGTTCTTTAAAATGAATTACACAAATGCTGAGATGTGCGATATGCATTATGTTTACGGTCTTGCCAATGGCAATTCACGTGCAGCTAGACGTCTTTATGAAGAACGATAGCCGAACCCTGTAATCCCGCATCATTCGATATTTGCCCGTCTTCACCAACGTCTTAGTGAAACGGGAAGTTTTAAAAAACATAAGGCTGATAACGGACACCCTCGCATAGTTAGAACTCCACAAGTGGAAGAAATGGTGCTAAATGAAATCGAGGAACATCCTACTACAAGCACTAGAAAAATTGCCTCTGCCTTAAACATAAGTCAGCCCACAGTTTGAAGGATATTGAAGAGTCAACAGTTGTATATCCATATCACATCCAACAAGTACAGGCACTTTTGCCAACCGATTTCCCGCAAAGAGTGGCATTGTGTCAATGGATGCAACATAAAATTGCACAAAATCCTCAGTTTTCGGCGCAAGTATTCTACACCGGCGAGGCTACTTTCTCTAGAAACGCTATTATTAATTTCCATAATAATCACATATAGACCGAAGAAAACCCGCACGAAACAATGGATGGCCGTCATCAACACCAATTCTCTGTTAATGTGTGGGCCGGAATTGTTGGAGATCACTTGATAGGTCCACATTTTTTGCCGATGAGGTTAAATGAAGAAGTATACCGCCATTTTCTTGAAGAGGAACTGCCATTACTGTTGGAAGAAGTCCCATATCAATTAAGATTCCAAATGTATTTTATGCACGATGGTGCTCCAGCACATTTCAGTTTAGTTGCTCGTGAGCTTTTGGACGGTGCATATTCAAATCGGTAGATAGGGCGAGGATGTTCACAACCGTGGCCTCCTCGGTCTCCAGACTTAAATTCTCTAAATTTTTTTCTCTGGGGTCACCTTAAATCACTAGTTTATGGCTCATTCTCACATAACGGGAGAATTACACTTGTAAAAATTAAAAAAAAAAGTGCTTTCCCACTGTATTTTTTGTCCTGATTGGCTGGCCAAAACCTCAAAGTATATTATTTTTATATTGGCCACGAAAGATACTGCTTCTATAAGTCATAGACATATGTTTTTCAAAAAGATATTTGGAAAATCGTCAATTCCGTAACGTATCTTTCAAGCCACCTCAAAATCAGAAGAATTGCGGAAATCATTATAAAATGCATTAAAACTCTAACCAAAGCATATTAGTTCTGTTATAACTTTATAGGTTGCTTCAATTTACAGTTATTTGGTTTCCTTTCTTCCATAAAGCCGCATAATACATATTTTTGAGGAAAACCAATGTGTTTATTTTGGTATCAGCAAACATTTTGAAGTTCTCAATAGAATTTCAAATGTTTTTAACAGTTTTCATATGCAAGAATTTAATTGCTGCCTTAATTCTGCTATACTTCATAATTACTTTAATACTTTTGCATGAATGAGGTACGTTACCGAAATGATATTCTGTATCGAAATGATGAGGATGTTACCGCAATGATCTTGTTAAGTTTTCATGCAGTGTTAATAAATATGCAACTAGTTTAATTGAAAAGTATTTATTGAAATAAATGTAGCAAGACAAAAGTTTATAAAATTAAGCAATATTCAAACAAAATTTGCAGTAGCAAACAAAAATTTATAAAATCAAGCAATTTTCATACAAGATTTGCATTTAACTATATTTTTACCACTTATGTGTAATTTGTTTCTTAAAATACAGTTTGTATGAAAAGTTCTTCTACAAGTCGTGCATTTAGTTCCCATATTTTGCATACTAAAACCATAAGTACAGAGAAAACATATTCCAGAAGATAGCAATGGATTTTTAATCTTAAGTTGTGAGACTTCCTCTGTTTCTTTCGATGCACCTGCCAAAATACCAATATATTCTGACGTTAGTTTTTGGTTTAATATAATATTGGAAAATAATTTTTTATCTATCTTTATTTGTTTTTCTTTAAGCTTCTTTTGATGAAATTTTTCATATTTCATAGTTCTCTGTCTTTTTTAGATTTAATTTTCAAATCTGCGAATTTTTTTTTATCCATTTTTGTTACCTGCCAGAAGTGATATTTTTAGTACGTATGTTCTTTTACTGTTAACGTCATTTCGGTAACGTCTGAATCATTCCGGTAACACCACAAAAGATATCTGACCGTTACCGAAATGACCAGTACCGAACTGACATTTTCACATTAAATCGAATGAATTCACCTCTGTTTTAGCACCTTGGTGAAAATAATTTTGAGGTTATGTAAAGGAACACCGAGCAAGTTAACGATAATAGTAAATTTTTGAAATTAATTTATTTTTCTATCATGACTAGTGTTACCGAATTGACATGTATTAAAGGCACGCTCGTAATTTATGTCATTCAAATTACAATTAGAAAAAAGTCATGCAATAAAAGCAAAACGACATACTCGCGATACATTCAACACTGTCTCACAATGAATACACAACAAAGTAGCACTCGATACAAGGTTTAATAAAGCCGGTAGGCTAATTGACACTGAACACTACCCGAGTGACAACAAACCTTGGGACAAGAAAGAATCGCTAATTATTAATTTATATTAACGTATTGACGTGTTTCTATTTGTATGGAGGACAGAAGATAGATGTGAAATCATGATTATTCCCATGTGCAGTTTTTACAAGCAGCACAATAAAAGTATTTGACCTTCAAATATCGAAAATCCTGTTTGGGACACGTTACCGAAATGATATTATGGTTACTAACGATGCTGGAAAATGCCAATAAAGTCACATAATATATAAAGTTAATGCATTTTGTAACAGATAAACTAGCTCTGCAATTAGTATTGGCATAATTTTTTTGAAATTCAAAAGCACCGAATTGCAATTCAGCCGGGACAACAATTCTCCCGTTATGTGAGAATGAGCCTTATGCGACTCCCATTGAAAATGTTGATGAACTGAGAAATCGCATTGTTGCATCATTTGAGACAATTCAGAACACCCCCGGAATTTTTGAACGTGTTCGCCATTTATTTTCAACAATTTCTATAAGTTCATTTTGTTTATTACCTACCCTTTATTGTATTCTTAATTTATTATTAAACATCCTATAACTTTAAAACTAAGCCGTTTTGGACAGTTATTCATATGAACTTTAATGATCAAAATAACCCCAAGAATCAGCCCTTAAAGTTTGTCGCATATATTTAGAATCACCCTGTATAGTTAAAATTAGTCTGTGAAACAGACTGTATGCAATATGTAAAGCTAAATGGCACCAGTTAATCTAAATTAGGGTCCTAGAATTTAGCATTAAATTGCTGACATATATTTTAGGAGTACACTGTGTTATTTTATCAATACATTAGTTTTTGTCTTTACATCCAGTCTGTACCTTAGTATTTCTATAAAACCTAATCTTTGAAGATTTGTCTAGTTAGCTTAACTTTTGCACCCATAAGCTTTATCTTAACATTAGAAAAATTTCAGGTTCATCGAAGATTATGACCTCTATGAACCTTTTGCATGGAGAATTGATTCCCGTATATCCGCTGATGATCCTACCCAAAAAAAATCTTCCCTGACCATTACCCATGCCATATCCCCTAAAAGGTTTCTTTAGTTTTTAATTTGCAACTAGCTATATTTGAGATCAGATTCATAGTTCATTTTCAACTTTTGTGATTCATAAGCATTTGTGTTTTTGTAACTCTGTCTTCAGCTATAAATGAATCAATGGCGTATTTTCACACTTTCCTAACATTCTTGGTTATGCTTATTTAAATACAAGTTGAGGATGAATGAATTCTATAAATTCAATTTGTAGAGTAAATAAAGTTGGTAGCAGTATTGGTAATGGCTTTTATTAGTACATAAGATCTAATTAAGTTCAAATAACGTAAGTAAGAAATTAAATATAAATTGCGAAAAAAAAAATGTATTCATTTTATGTAATATAAATGTCGAGTGGCGGTAGCTCAGAGGTTGAGCGCTCAGCTTGTAACGCTAAAGGTGTAGGGTTCGATTCCCTGCCGAAGCCATGCAGCAATAAAAATCTATGCCGCAACCCGCCACTCACATTCCCCAATCCGGTGTAGCAGCCTGAAACCTTCTCTGGAATTTAGTCGTTGGGATTCGACGTTAAACTGTAGGTCCCCCGTACTCCACATTAGCGCTAAGGAGAGTACGTGGCAGGAAAGAGTGCCGGTACCCAGCAGTGGGAGGTAAAGGCTGATTACGAATATAAATGTCACAGTAAATACATTACACAGACACTACCGCCATAATTAAGAAAAATAATTACAAATGTTAAAAGTCTAGCAACTTTCTGCTTTTCTGTTTTTTCATTGTCGCTTACTGTAGTTGTTATACCTTTTTAGTTTTCCATACTGGCAGCATGTATGCGAGGAATGTATTGTAATGGTGAAAATGATTGATTCTGAGATTTTAGCGGAAATACACGTTTTGGACCATCAGGAAGCCAAAAAAGAGTTTTTTTTTAAATGTCTGATTGTGTGTGTGTGTGAATGTTACGTGAAATCTGAGGAACTGCTGGACCGATCTTAATGAAATTTGGAATACCTAAGATACAACGAAAATCTATCGGGACAAAAAATTTGTTTTCTACGATTTTGAATTGGAAACAGAAGTTGAGTATGTTTTTTGATATTATTTTCTTCAAAAGTGGAATTTGAATAATTTATGTAGAGCGTATGGCAGAGGGCGCAAAGACAAATTGAAAGCTTTTTTCTGAACACTAGCTTTAAGAAGTTGCAACTGCTACGGCACCTTTCTCGCATTTATCGAAATTTTTAATTTTTTTTTAATATTTCAAAGTTTTTAAAATTTTTAGAAATTTTAGACAATTTAATAAAATGTTTTAAAATTTCTGAAAAATTTAAATCATTTATATTTTATACCGAATGTTTTTTTTGAAAAATTATAATTTTGCTTTAAACTTTTCAAAATTTTTGAGATGTTTGAACCATATGTCCCAAGGCTGTGGTAACAAGCCGCCTCGTGCTATCGAATGGGCACGTAAATAATCGGTTCTCGCTGCCATACTAACAGCATGGCAGTCGTTTAGAGGGGTTGGAAGTCCCCTTTAGTATACAGGATGTATTAAATTGCGTGTTAACTATGGGGATCTCGCTTATTTGAAGAGATACGACGATGGTTAAATTAGAGAAAAGTTGTGTAATTTTATGCCCACTAATTATCTCAAAAGAAATTGGAGCTATCTTGCTTAGTTTCTGAATAAACTAAAAACAAACTGAAATTTTGGATTTTTTGTTTTCGGCTATAACTCATTTGTCATTTATATTACATATTTCTAGTTCAGGCATTATTAGAACACTTTTTCATGCTGAATCTAAATTTTTGATCAGATTTGATATAACTGTTACCATTGCTCAATTTCGACTGTCAACTTTTTTTTTCTTATTTTAAATTTTTCATATTTGAATAGTTTTTAATTCTCATTCCAACCATGTGTCAGTTTGCATTTTGTTAAAGTTTTGAGCATTTTATTACAGAAAATAAAGATTTCATAAAAGTGCCATGGAAAGACCACGTCATTTAATTTGTTTTGAAAAAATTGTAGTAGGCCATGAACTGATGGAAGTAAAACAAAACACTTCTCTTATTTACTTTGACTTTTACATACATTTTGAATTAAATAATTTAGCTCTAAACATAGATTGCAGAAGTGATCTATTAATTTTGTTGAACAGTGTACAGGGTGTCTCATTTTCGATGTAGCTATATGGGTAACTTTGTTAATATTATTTATAGCTATGAAAAAACCGTTTGCGTATTATTGGGCCAATTTATTAAGACGAATTCAATGGTAGAAATAAAAATACAAAATCTTTTTGTTGTTGAGCTATAATCAAAGAGTGAAATTGTTATTATTTTAATTGGGTGTTACTGCTCATTTATTTCTACAAATTTTAAAAGGCTATTAAGATTTTTTATAGATATTTTTGTGTAGATTACAGTAGTGTACTCAGATTTTTATATTTGCAATGGTTTTTGAGTTACAACACAAACGTGCATTTTGGGAATAATAGTCAGCTTTGACATCATTTAAAGGTCATTTTTAAGAGCTTTTCAAAAATATATAGTTTTCTATACTTATTTCTTTAAATAATGGAGATATTAGGTTTGTTGTTCAAATTTATGTAATTTAAAAATAAATAATGAACCATAAAACATAACATACTAAACTTATTCATATATTAATTAAAGAAAAAGATTATAAATTAGCCATTCAAAAAATTTATCCAAATACCCCAACGCCAACTTCATCCGATACAATAAAATATGCCTCAATCCCATATTTTGGTGACAAATCAGAAAAAATTGCTAAAATTATGAACAAAACAAATAAATATAAAGTAAGTTTTAAAACAACTAGAAACATCTTAAACACGTTGTTTAATGCAAAATCAAAAACAGATTATTTCCTAAAATCAGGATTTACAAATTAAATTGTTCGCGTTTTAATTCGGTTTATACATATATGGAATGATAGAATGTGGAAAAACGGGTTGGTATAAGCTACAAGGGCGTAGTGGTTGAAAGGCCATCGGGCCTCACTACACCCGACACATAGCCAAAAGCTAAACCCGGAGTGAAAGAGACCTATCATAGACACCCGGTAAGGGTAAAAGAGGTGAAGACAAGTAAGTAAGAATATTAAAAATTTTCAAAATTTTTGTAAATTTTGAAAATTTTGGAAATTGTGAAAATTATGGACATGTGAAAAGCTTAGAAATTTTTGTAAATTTTTAATAACGAGGAAGGACAAATCGAGATAATATTTAGTAGTATACTAGGCTCAGGGGAACACAATGTTGCTATGCAAGAGAATTTTGTCCAAATAAAAACTGAAAAGAAAAAAATATATTTCAAATTTTCGAATGTTTTTTAAAAGTTTGCTCAAAAACTGACTGTACGTTTTTTTTTTAATTTTGCAGTTTCATAGAGCTGGGGATGAGCTAAAACCAGGTTGATGTTTCAGTCAACTAATTTCTCTGGGACTTCTTTTATAAATATTTTTATTTTGTAAATTTGTACCCCTTTATTGAATGAATACACGGGGGACGATAAAACATTTATTTTTAAACTAAATAGCTTATAATACACAACTTATTTTTTAAGTGCAGCAGTATTTAGGGAGGTCAATTTTTTGTCTCCCACCCAGTTATTGACTGATTTTTTATAATATCAACGAATATTTTTTCAAAAATCCAAATATCAATCGTTTTTCTCAAAAAAACCTTCTCTGTTGAAACTTATGTAAAGTATGCTGACAAAGCGGCCCCAGACAATTCGTCGTAAAAAACGTGGAGGTCTAAAACGCGTATTTTCGTCAAAATGTAAGAATCAAAATTTTAGTATTTAAATAGGGGCACAATTTTTTTGGTTTGCACCATTTTATACCTACTTGCAAAATTTAAATTAACTTTTTCATTTACTAAAATCTAAAGTGAATAAAATAGATTTTAGCATTTTTACAGATGAATGTAAATCATAGAAAGCAAGTAAGTAGTACAAATGTTGTTTAAAAATAATGAAAATAAAAATCGAACCTGTTTTCTAAAATAAAAAATGAAAAACGAGGCTGTGTTAATTTTTTAGAGTTTTTATTGAACAAACATAGCTGTTGACTGTTTATATTAAGTTTAGCACGAGACAGATGTAAAATATTTAACATAAAATGTCCATTTGCATAATGACCTCAAATCTGCTCCTGTTCATTATTTAATGGCAGTATAATAGCTGGGAGGAGGTAGCAAAACTTTAGAAGGAAATGATCAATTGGATTAAATGTAACGTGCTCAAGTATATATTTTGGCAGAAATTTTAGTTTGTGGCATAGTTTATTGCGTATCCCCGTTACCAGTTGACACCAAACACTTATAATACTCCGTGCACCAAACTATAAGAATTTAAATGTGTTACTTTTGTTCCAGATAACCTGCTATTTTGATTTATTGAAAACGATAACTTCGTTTTGTAGTTGGTTCGATTTTATTTTTCACGTGTTTCATTGCACGAGAAGTTTTGATTTTCTATTTTTACTTTCTCATACTTCTACTAGAAGTATGGAAAGTTATGATTTCACGCAAATTTTCTAATATCAAGTTTTAACGGAAATACGCGTTTTGGGGCCAAAAGACCAAAAAAAGGTGGTTTTAAAAAAATGTCTGTCTGCGGGGTGGGTACGTTCGTTCTCCTATATCTCCGGAACCCCTTGACTGATTTTTATAAAATTTGGCATGTGGAAGTTTTTTAGGAAAACATGATTTTTAGAATCGATTTTTATGCAAAAAATTTGTTGATATTTTGAAAGCAAAGCCTTGTATCCCAGTGCAGCTAGAAAGTGTTTTTTTTCGACTCTTCAACGGAAGGCCGCTACGAATTTTTGAAAATATCTTTAATGCCCTGTTACTCAAAACCAAAATACCCAATCGATAAAAATTATCATATTATTTAATAGCCCTTTTCAAAATTTTGGATGTTCTCAAAAAATTATTTCTCGGAAACTGTTTCCGCCATTTTTTAAAAACTTTGTGAGCTGACGGAGTTTGCAGTGAACTACAATTTTTTTTTAATTTCTTTAATTTTACTCTGATGCCCGTCAGGAATTTTTGAAAAATTTATAATTGATCAATGTATTATTTAAAAACGCAAACGCCGATCGTTATAAACTTAAAACAGTTCAATAGACTATTTGAAGTAGTTTATTAGGATAAAAATGAATTTCAATCAATTTTAAAAATTAAGAGAAAAATTTGATACTTTTTAAGATCAACAACGCGTTTTCCGGAAGTTCCGTGATTTTAACTACGCTTATTAATTAGTTCTAGTTAAATACATTCTCCATTTTTTGTATATTTTGATTACTTTTCAAATAAACTATTTATAACCATTTGTCTTTCGAAATCCAGAGCCCAATATCTAATTAAACCTTAACCCTAGCACAGTTACCCGCAGCGGTTTGGGTCGAAGTTATCGCCGCTTACTCAGCAGTCATAGTAGCACAGTGCTGGAGAGTGCTGGTACGGCATCGTATTACACAGGCTATCACTAGTGAAAATTCCCGGGGCGTTACTTTTTTTAATACTTTTTTTCTTTTTTTAATTGTCGTTAAAACAATGTTGTGTAGTCAATTATTGGCTTGGGAATATTTCAAACGTAAAAAGTATGGGAAAGTACCAGCAACGTGTTCCGCCCATTTTTAAAATTGATTCTGGCGGAAACTGACCTTTAGAAATTCGAGTATTCATAGGGATCACTAACACAAATCGAATATTTTTTCCGAAGGCCCTAGCTTCAAAATAGCGACTGTCTTGCTGTTCTGAAAAATTTGAGTTTAATGTCTATTTACTTAAAAATGATTTGTCAAATCGGCATCAACTTTGGTTTTTATAACAGCTGTAGGGGAACCAACGGCGTAACTACAATTTGTGAGCACCGATATTGTAGGGCCTGCCTTGGGAAAAATATAAATGAAAAAAAAAAGAAAGAAATGCCGTGGAAGTTTAGGGCCCCCAAAACGCCCTAGAATAATTATTATGACACAGGAAAATTTTATCTACAAAAATTTTTAAATTATGAAAGCTTTTTAGTGAAACATTATCCATAATTTTATTAATTTTCAACAAAATGTTGCCCAAAAACGGACAAGACGATTTTTTTCAATTTTGTAGGCTCGTAGATCTAGAGATGAGCTACAACTTGGGTTTTGGCATCAATTCGCAAATTTGTCTGTGCGCCTTCTTCTATGAATTATTGAAAATCGAAAATTTATGCCACTTTATAAACTTGGGATGATAAAACGTTTCTGTTTAAACTAAGCTGTCAATGTTCCATAGTGGAATATCAATACACTGTGTCTATATAAAGTAACCCTCCCCCCCAACTAACTATTGAACGACTTGATATTTTACCAAAAAATTTGGTGTGCTGTAATGGGAAATTAAATACTGTCTTTCAGACCACATTAGAATTTTGTATCATCCAAAATGGCGACTGGGCGCCATTTTGAATTTATTTTAAATAGAAAGGGGGGTCGAGTGACACCTCGTTTGAAATGTCTTTTAATTCTGCGTCTGATCCTAGAGTTTCAAAGAAAAATATTCAGCCATAACAAAATGACAATGTTTGAAGATAAAGAAGTCTATTAAAAAAAACTAAGAATTAAAGCTTAAATTAATTAAATGAAGTGTTCGAAATGTTTACCATTCACTTCTTGGCACATAAAGAGTCGGTTATGAAATTCCTGCCTTACATTTTCATAAGTTTCTGGAGTGATATTTCTGCAAACTTCTGTAATGCGTTGCTCCAGTTCTCAATTGTTTCTGGACGGGTTCTGTACACTTTCGATTTCAGATATTCCCATAGAAAAAAATCTAAGAAAGTTAAATGTGGGGAGTGAGCCGGCTATTCTACAGGCATCCGCCTACCAATCCATCTTCCAAGAAAATGTCCGTTGAGAAAGTCAGAAACGGGCCTATAATAATGAGGCGGCGCACCGTCTTGTTGGAACATAATGTTTTCAATATTATTTTCAGCCACCTGAGTTATTTCTTGGAAAATTTTGTACTGCAAATGAAAAAGTGGACTACTGGATAAAAAAATCAAAACAATTTTGAATTGAGTGAGTCGATTTGTTCAAAATCCGCCATGTTGTTATGGCTGAATATTTTTCTTTGGAACTCTAGGATCAGACGCAGAACTAAAAGACCCTTCAAATGAGGTGTCACTCGACCCTGGATTAAAAAATCACAAAACAATTTTGAATTGAGTGAGTCCATTTGTTTAAAATCCTCCATTTTGTTATGGCTAAATATTTTCCTTGAAACTCTAGGATCTGACGCAGAATTAAAAGACCTTTCAAATGAGATGTCACTCGATCCCCCTTTCTTTTTAAAAAAAAATCAAAATGGCGCTCAGTCGCCATTTTAAATGATACAAAATTTAATTTTTAGCTAAAAACTACTATTTAATTTCCCATTAAACCACACCAAATATTGTGGTAAAATATCAAGGCGTTCAAAAGTTAGGGGGGGGGGGGTTACTTTATAGACAGACGGTATAATTTATAATTCAAATTGTTACATAATTTAATATTTAGGGGGCTAGCCTTTCCACGCCCTCCAATTGTTTAGCTTCCAAATTTATTCTATAGTCTTTGATGTTCTTACGTTCCCGTCACCGGATCCTACCAGATCTGCCGAAGTGACTGGAACCGCCGGATCAGACCCTGTTTTGCTTACATCCTTGTAACTTATAACAAGCCCTGTATACAATATTGACCAGCGACAATTGGTACCTACCTGCATGTGAAAATTACTCCTCGCACGGCCAAGATTGATACTTCTCGCTGCTAATATAATGCAGTGTTGAGACTAGAACTTTATGATGTAAAATATTTTTTAAACTTTGATAATGTTAAACTGTAGGTCCCCTATGTCTGTATGTGCAAATTATCTATCGCCGCGCACCAAACAGACATAGGAGAGAGGTAGCCAACGCCCTGAATAGGGCTTGGCACTATAAGAAGAAGAAGAATGTAATATTTTAAATTTTTGAAGTATGTGAAAGTGCAAGTGAAGCGTTTCCGCCTACAATTATTTAAGTTGATGGAGTTGATTTGATGACCCTTCTTGTTTTAAGTATACTGTCCTGTTTCAAACATAAGATGTATAAAGGCGTTATGCTTGTCTTATGTAAGTTTAATAATATTTTTTTAATTTGACAAAATTTTAACAGAAGTTTAACATTCTTGATTAAAAATAAAAGTTCTGGTTATAATGAAAATTATAATCAGGAATGTGTTTTCAAAATTAACGTAATTGTGCAAAGCATGCAATTGAAATAAAATGTTTTCTGCATTTACAATTAATGTTGAGGGATAGAACCTGCAGCATCAAAATTTTATTTTTCAAAATGCATGCCTGTTGCTATTGGCTTCAAATTTAAACTTCTTATGAAAACTAATCAAGTAACCTGGTTGTTGTCAAGTCAGTAGTGTTAAAAATTAGAAATTGCACATGACTATAATGATATTTATCTACGACTGCTTGGATAAGGGCTTATTATGTCATTTGTTTGCGTTAGGTAATGAAGTTCATTACTAGTGAGATAATGGATTCATTACCTAATTCATTTTATTTACACAAACAAAACTAAAGCTTTGTTTATAAGAAAACTGGCTGGATGCCATAGTATTGAACAAATCGAATCTATTTCGTTCCTTTATTTTAAAACAAAATTATTTTAAAAGTGACTTGACATTTGCAAATAAATTATTGTGAAATGTTAAATATAATTTCAAGCAAAAAAAAATCGATTTTTAACAAATTGTGAGCTGGAAGTAGATGACATAACATAGTAAAGTGCAGTAGTGCTGTCGTGCTTTTGACCATTTTCAAGAGCTGTTTAATGATATTCTTGATTACATTTTGCTTGTTTTAGAAACTTAAGATATACAAGACATAGTAATGCCGTATTAGTTGCTTGCTTTAAACCCTGCTTAACTGGAATTTAATTTGTTAATTGACCATGTGTAAAGTGAAATTATTGCTTGGCACAGTTTAAGAACAAAGAAATTTAATGGTTATTACTTTAGTTTTGAACGTCAAAAGTGCATGTTTTTGTGTAATTACCTAATTATGATAATTAGCTGCAAACAAATGATAGGCGCGAAATGTAATTTAGCATTTAAATTTTATTATAACAGGGCGGGTTTATACTTTAACAACTAGCAATTGACAACTAACCATTAACAACGAAGAAAACCTTTGCGCGTTAATATTAAAATACTTTTTCTATTTTGGTTCTTTACTGACTACTTTATGAAACTCATTTGGATTTCATAAAGCAACTCCTTAAAGAATTCAAAATTTTATTTTGTTAAGTTGGTGACAACCATGTGACAGCAAAACCTTCATGCGTTATAAACATGACCTTCAAATTGTAAGTTCTAAAAATTAATATTTTGCGTATTTTCCGCTACTTTGCGTAGCTCGGGTGGGATGCAAGATAATTCTTCTACCATCTTATCTTCAAATCTTAGGTATTTTAAAAATTAAATCACTTTCGAACATAGTTTGTCTAAATTTTAATTTGACAGTAGTTTGAATTAATTGAAATTGTTGTAAATGTTACCAACAGCCACATAACCAAAACAAAATACAAAATATGTTCCTAATCAATTATGTTTTTAAATTAAAATATAAAATAAGGTAGTTTTTAACTTTTTTGGACCAAAATAGAAAAAATAGTATAAAATACACGTTTCAGAAGACATTTAACCGCACTTGTCCATTAGAAAACTCGCTGCAAGCGGCTCGTTTTCTAACTTGGACGCGTGCTCTAAAATCATGTCTTATGAAACTTGTTTTTTAATATAGGTACTATTATTCATTAATGTACAGGGTGTCTCGTTTTCTACGTAGTTATATGGGTAACTTTATTGCTCACATTAGAGTTATGAAATATCGTTTGCATGTTATTAGCTCAATTTATCTTTTTTTGTTTTTGAGCTACAGTCAAAAAGTGAAATTATTAACATTCTTATTGAGTGTTTTAGCTCGTTTATTTCCACAGGTACCAAAACGACTATTGAGATTTTTAATAGATTTGTTGTGTAGATTACATCTAAAGGGAATTTTTAAGAACCTTTCAAAAATATATAGTTTGCTGTATCTATTTTTTAAAATAATCGATTTATTTGATATATTGTTTAAATTGCTGCAATTTAAAAATAAATAGAGAGCCATGAAACATAAAATTTACAGAAAACGAATGCCAGTGGTGGATTTACATAACATACATTAAAATTATATAAATAAAATTGACATGTTTAATATTTTTTTATTTTTGATAATATTACTCTTTGTTACTTAGGTTAACTACTGTTGGTTACAAAGAAGTAATAGAGGTTAGGAAGGAGCTTATGCACATTGGCCAGTGAACCTTAAAGGTGTCTGAACATGGCTGCCAAACTGTGACGTAGCGGAAGTGTCACCAGTGGCTGCGTCAGAAAATTATATTTAGGGCATAACGAACAAATTATAAAACATGAGTATGCTGTTTTAGTTGCCAATTTATTATAGAAGGAAACAAAGTACAAGTATTTTATTGCCCATTAAACAAAATTAAATGGGTTAGACGACTTCTGCATTCTTTGGAAACCTAAATTTGGGGTTAGAGAAATATTGACCTCTCCGCCACTGTCTTAACCTCAAACGTCAAATTGAAATTTATATTTACATTTGGCAAAATACTTACCTATGGAAAGTTATTCCTTTCTGCTTGTTAATTTTAGTACTCGAGCAACCACAGCAAATACAACTAACCATATTTAATAACAAAATTTGTAAACATCACCGGCACAAATGAATCACCAAAAGTGTCTGAATATGGCGGCGGTGACGTCACATCCGTCACAGTGCTTTAAGTGCAACTAACTCGAAACCCTCCTTCCTAACCTCTATTACTTCTTTGGTTGGTTATCAAATTTTTCATGTAGATCGTAATTTGTTATTTAAATTTAAATGTATGTAATGTAAATCCAAGGTGCGTAGAAATCAATTTTGCTGTGAAAGATAGGTCATCGCAGTCATAATATTTGGCCGCCATTTTGGGGTCTACTGGCAGATTTAAAAAGCGTTTCATATTACGCGCAATTTACAACGGAATAATTTTATTATAACAATTCTGAGAGTTGCTAATTTGACGAATCATACTAGACATGAATTTATACATTTTAATTTTTTAACTGCCCCAAAAAGAACAAAAGTTTTACCGAAAAGTATAATTACGAATTTAGGGAATTTTCAAAATTGTCTTTTTTAAATCATTTAGTGTTGGTAAGTATTTTAACGTTTTGATAGCTAGGAGACAAACAACTGTATTGAAAATAAGACAAATTGATGAAGTTACCAGTTTGAACAAACACAACAAACAATTAACTGCTGTTATTATGTTTGGCTTATAATTTGGATTATAATAATACCTAGTTTTTAGGTTTGAAAATTTAAAAAGAACACGTTATAGGTATTTTTTAATGGGAGATCGTTCCTATAGTCATTTAACATGATTATGGAGTCGATATTCTTAATTTTTTCAAAAAAAATTATTGTGGGGGTGGCAAGGGGGTGGTAGAAAGATAGCGCTTGTGCAGATCGATTATTAGACCTGCGTAGAATACAAATCTAAACTTCTTTATCGAGCGCGTCTATGTCGGAAATATAACACCTTCCGTACCACTCCTTTGGGCGGACCCAACGCGTTTTGTTGCAATTTCATCCCAGTGTGGCTACCAATATATTAAACCTACATTTGGTTTTCTGCTTTAAGTCGTCTGGGTTGTAAAGTGTATACAGACAAACAGACAGACAGGCAGGCAGACAGACATACAGACAGACACACAGGCAGTCCCAGACGCAGAAATTTTCAAGAAGCCGTAGCGGCCTCCGATTTGAAGCTGGGGCGTTTGGAAAAGGCCTTTGATTTATCCAATCACCCACTTTCATATTTTGTTCTTAAATTTTTGAAATTTCAGTTTTGAACAGAATTATACCAAAAAACATATCGAATTTCCGTTTCCGGTTCCCGCGGTAGAATAGCAGCCCCCGTCTTGGTCACGATGTAGGACTCGTGGCAGTGGTGAGCCTATGCAGGGTAGGGCCGTCTTGGTGCGGTTCGACGGGTGAGCTGCGTTTTCAGCTCGAGCACTGATCTGAAAAATCAGTAGAGATTTAGGTAATCTCCCCCGACCAGCGAGGACTTAGGGCACGCAGCCTGATGTCAAGACTGGTAGCTTGTTCTCGTCGAACCGTTGTTAACTTGAGCAGGCACGCTTTTTGAGCGTATCTTAATCCGGCCCGAAGAGGGACGTGGCGGATAAGGCTTATGCTAGGTGCCGCCACGTTTAATTAAAGAGGTAGGCTGTAATGGCCGCCTCACATTGGCTCTCTACTGATAATTATCCTAGTAGGGTGATTGTCTGTAGTAATAACACTAGTGTGTAAGAAATTTTCGATAATAATCTTGCTTACGACAGAATGTATCAAATGAGAGCAAAATTGTGACAATTTCTTATGCACGTTAGTAGATTATATCCCAAGAAAAACACCAGTACCGGTGATATAAACATAACATGTTTTATTTAAGAGTAAAAAGAAAATGGCCCTTCCAAATATAAAAGCTTATTTATTTTGTTACTAGCGATACAAGTGTTACAAACTTCTAGCATCTGATTTCGTGCTATGGGAGCACGCTTTATTATCGCGAAAATAGGAGTTGTGATTGGTTAACTGTTGCATTTTTATTGGCTAAATGATGTTCGCGAGATATAATCAGTATAATCAGCCCTATTAGCTTTTTGGTAGGTGCAAAAAAAATTAAAATTAAAACTTATACATAGAGCTTTGAGATGAAATTAATTGCTAAACTTATTGATACATTAATTAAAGTAAAAGATTATAAATTAGCCATTCAAAAAATTTATTTGAATACCCCAACTTCATCCGATACAATTAAATATGCCGTGATCTCATATTATTGTGACAAATCAGAAACAATTGCTAAAATTATAAACAAAACAAATAAATATAAAGTAAGTTTTAAAACAACTAGAAATATCTTAAACACTTTGTTTGATTGCAAAATCAAAAACAGATGATTTGCTAAAATCAGGCATTTACAAATTAAATTGTTCGCATTGTAATTCGGTTTATATAGGCAAGACAATTAGAACTTTTGATATAAGATATAAAGAACACATACGTTGTTACAAATACAAACACCCACATAAATCCAATTACGCTAAACACTTACTAGAACACAATCATTCAATGACATCTAATAACACTATAAAATGTTTACACTTTTGTGATGATAAACGTAAATTAGATATACTGAAAGCTTTTGAAATTCCCAAACATTTAAAAACTGTACCGTTAATGAATGAGCAAATTGATCTCTTAAATTCACCTCTTTTGGGACATTTTGGAATAAGAAATCAAGGCATCTGCAGACGATTACCGAAATCAAGTCACCAAGTTCTATTGCTATAACAACACTAACTGTTTACTTTCTAATATAACAAAATGGCATGTAAACATGTCGAAATACCTATAAGGTTAAAATAAATAAATATTGTTGAAGTAATTAAGTATTTTATATACCTATAATCAATAAAACGCATTAACCACTACCATCATACCAACCATAGTTGATTACTGGAATTTGTTTTGTTAATTTAAAGTTTTATTTAATTAAGTTAGTTTTTTGTTTAATTAATTTAATTTTTTTAATGTGTGATTTTACCGAATTAATACCACTGGTGGCTGATTTTCCTGAGTTTGCCAATGATTGTTTGATGACACTTTTGCTTGTTGCTTTAAGAAACTCATGTTACGCATTTGTATAGATTTTTGCTACAACAAACTGTCATGATCTCGACAGCAAAGATTGCCGTAAAAATCTTATTGTATGTATATAGTAATTTCATGTTAGTTGCAGTTTTATTAAGTATTACACATAAATTTCAATAAATAACATTAATCCTGCTGCCATATTTACTCAAATAAATTTAGCTGATCACAAGTAGTAAAAGTGAGGTGTCGCTTGACTCATCTTGCTATTTGAAATTTTTGCGTAGGCATTGCTGTGTCGCTGTAATGCGCGTTTATTTTTTTTGACCAAGAAATTGTGTTTTTTTTGTAATTTTTGGATTCATCGTCATAAATTGAGTCTTTTAAAACTCAGTAATGGGGAGGTTACTTGATGAGTGCACTGTATTGATATCTAGTATTATTTGATAAGGCATACTATTATTATTACATTGCACTCTATTAATATTATATATCAGTTACAAATAAAGCAATTTGTTTACAGTAAGGAAACAGATTCAGCACCAGAAGATGTATGGCTACTAGGAGGTCCATTA
Organism: Ctenicera cuprea; assembly: GCA_958336395.1. Classification (NCBI taxonomy): domain Eukaryota; kingdom Metazoa; phylum Arthropoda; class Insecta; order Coleoptera; family Elateridae; genus Ctenicera; species Ctenicera cuprea. The sequence goes on from OY284486.1 coordinate 27,352,955, forward strand.
GGTTCACGTAACGCCACTTTAGTATTTCGCAGTTCCGCTCTTGCAAACCCAACCGATTTTTCTGTTCAAAGCAAACCAGCTTATAAGTTGCACATCACATACAAAGTATCGCAAGCTGAAACAAAATTACTTTCTAAGCTTTTAGACTGCCATGGCGTTTCTGAAGTAGCCAATAATTCATCCGATTTTAATTTGCTTTGGACTGGATCTCATCCTAAGCCAGGTATTCTATTAACTACTTAATTGACTTCAAGAATAACCTCTTGGTGTGCTAGGTATATTGAGATCATTAGCTCCACATCAACGAGTAAACCATTTCCCACGATCATATGAGCTTACCCGTAAGGACCGATTATACAAAAACATCGAACGAATGCAACACTGTCGTGGTTTTAGGCATTTTGATTTTATTCCGCAGACATTTGTTATGCCTGCGGAGTTTCGAGATCTATGCAGTACTCATTATCGTATAAAGGGACCATGGATTGTAAAACCTGTTGCTTCTAGTAGAGGAAGAGGTAAGTAATCTACTAAATAGTAACTTGTTTTTGTTTGATAATTTTATTGTATTGTATTGAATAACGATATTAACGTGAGATTATGAAGCACCAATTGTATGCATAACTGTAATTTCAGAATTTGAAATGATATTCTGGTATAATTTGATTTTCACAATAGGTGTCATGCAGCACGTGACTAAAATCTGAGGTTGGAGGTAAAATAACCTTACTGTGTAACTACTCTCTGCTTTTACTATGCGGTTTATAGTGTAAACTGTATTTTATACAGGGTATTTTTTAAATTATTTCGAAAAATTACGGAAACATATTTTATTGAAATTTCTCATGGCTTATAATTTTTTTAGCTATAATTAAATTCTAAAAATGGCACCATGGCCGTGTACGTATGGGTTATGGGGTCATATAAAAAAATAAATAAAAATTTAAAGAGGGTTTTGATTCAGACTGCAACAAGGATTTAGAAAAGCGTATCAAAAATTGAAAACAGTGGCGTGCATGCATTCTTGTTTATTTTTACGAATAACTTCATTTCTCACACATATGCTTTTTGTGGCATTTTTGGAGTTTAATTATAGCCAAAAAATTATAAGGTGTGAGAAATTTCAGTGGAATATTCCAAATCATTTCTGAAATTTTTTTAAATAATTAAAAAAAAACTAATTGCAGTTTGAATTGCGGACACATGTTTATAGGAAGTTTTTGTCTTATTTTTAGGCAAACAATCTGTCTCTCAACAGGGGCCCATGTTTTTCAAAACACCCTTTATGTTTTGTGGTGTAAGCGTTGGAGTTACCCTATGTTCGAAATCAGTTTCATACTGTTTTATTACTACATAATTGTTTACTAGTGTGTTTATTGATTATGGGTATATAAAATACTTAATTACTTTAAGAATATTTATTTATTTTAACCTTATACATATTTCAGCATGTTTACATGCCATTGTCAAAGGTTATAACCTTGAAAACATGCCGAAATATGTATAAGGTTAAAATAAACAAATAAATTTTGTACAAAATTCTAAATAATTTAAAAGTTATACTTTAAATATTTTTGTTTTTGGGAAATTGTATCTGAATCTTATTTTATGACACTTTTATTAGGCATATTTATTGTTGAGAATCCCAGTCAAGTACCCTTGGATGAACCAGTGGTGGTTGCCAAATACATTAACAAGCCGCTTTTGGTGGAAGGACACAAATGTGATCTTAGACTTTATGTACTTGTCACTTCCATGGACCCACTTCTAGTCTACATTTATGAGGAAGGGTTAGTGAGACTTGCAACTGTGAGATACGATGCTAGTCACAAACAGTTGTGGAATCCTTGCATGCATCTTTGCAACTATAGCATTAACAAATATCATAGTGACTATGTTAAGTAAGTATGTCTATACAAAATGTTGTTGTTATTATCAAGTAATATAATTTTAGGTCAGATGATCCAACTGCCGAAAATGTGGGACATAAGTGGACACTGAGCGCTCTCTTAAGACACTTGAAAGCGCAAGGAAAAGACACAGCTCTGTTGATGTCACAAATAGAAGAAGTTGTTGTGAAGGCTATGTTATCATCTGCTAATTCTATTGTGCCCGCTTGTCAGATGTTTGTACCCCATAACAACAATTGCTTTGGTATGTAACAAAATAAATTCAATTTAAACGTTTTTAGCAACAGTTTATGTTTCTGCAGAGTTGTATGGGTTTGATATATTAATCGATGAATGTTTGAAACCATGGCTGCTAGAAGTTAATCTTTCACCGTCACTAGGCTGTGATAGTCCATTGGATGTTCGTCTAAAGTCTGCTATGTTAGCAGACTTGCTTACTTTAGTTGGTATTCCAGCAGTTGATCCCATTCTTCGACCTTCAACTTCTACTATACCATCTAATTCATCTGTAAAGAGTAATAATGCTTTAAGAATGAAACTCAGTAATGTAAGTGAAAATTTCTCCTTGCTGTATAAAATAAAAAGAAAATTAAAGTTTCATCACGAATCCTGACATATAGCCGTTATTAAAATGCTTTTCTTTTATATCTATCTTCAGTGTAGGAGAGTCCACTCTGCAGATGGTTTAAATAATGCACCATCTAAAAAGAACTGTGCTACATCTCAAAATGGCCGACATTCAACAAATATACTAACACTGACTATAGAAGAGCAGAGATTAGTTCGCACGGCTAAGGCGCAATTTGAAAGAAGGGGAGGTTTCGTTAGAATTTATCCTACTGTAGACAGTTGGTCTCAATATGCACAGTATTTAGGTGAGTATTTATTCAAATGATATTTTTTGGGAGTTGTTCAAACCGTTCGTTCCAAGAATCTAATTTGATGTTTCAAATTAATTTAAACTTATCAGAAAATTAAGCTGGTATTTTATATTTCACTGATTAAATGTAATACGAAAAATGAATTAAAAACAAACGATTAAAATTTTATTTATCAATTCCAGCTTTACTTCGTTAAAGTCAGATACTCATTAATTAAAATTTTAATTTCTAACTATTCTATTGTCAAAATTTTCTGTTAAGTTATCTGATGATTTTTATTTACCACCATAAAATAGTAGAGCTGTTGACTTTTATAAAAGTTCTTGCCGGTTAGAAAACTATTTAATATTCCGATAGTCCAGATAGTAAATAATTCGGCAAATAGTTCACTTTTCGAATACTGCAAACTGTTCTTTAATAGATGAATTTAAAACAATTTTCTTATTTAAATAGACATCTGAAAACAGCTTGCGATCAACTTATCTGGATGTTATTGGGTAATTTTGTGAAAATTATAAAATTCTATAATTATTGTGCTTTTTAAGGAATGACCTTTTAAACAGTTAATAGCACGGTGTGTTAAGTCAACTTAAAAAATACAATCGGCAATTTAGTTCTGACTCGAATCACCAATGGCGCTGATTGCAGAATATATTTTGGTTGCTAAGATACGGTAAGTGAATTACTTGTTGACAGTTCGGTGTTTCGGTATTTTCTGACAGTTCTTGTGAAATTTGAAAAAAATTTACACACAATTTAGATTACAGATATTTTACGTTTAAGTTAGACTGTTTTATAACCATGGTGTTCAAATGTTGCGTTTTAAATTGTAAATTTACAAATAATGAGAAGAAAATGCATACTTTTCGAAGTAATCCTGATGTAAGTTATTTCTCTACATTATAGTTTTATGTAGTTTTCACAAACTTTTGTTAAAATAATTATTGTAAATTAATAGATTTACAAGAAGTGGATTGAGGCTGTAGGACGAAACATTATTTTTGAGAAGAAACAGAATTTTAGAGTCTGCTATGTACATTTTAGCGAAGATATGAAATTTCAGGAACATCATAACAAGACGAATCTAACATTTAATAGTTTTCCTACTTTACATTTACCAGAACATCTTCAGTTACCTGGGACATCTTCAAATAATTTGGATGCTCCCCAAATTTTACCTGAGATGGAAATACTAAGAAGCCCACCGCCAAAAATTTTGAAAATGAAAAATTCCCCAAAAGCACCCATTTTTCGCAGAGACTTGCATAGAAAATTAAGTTTATTAAAAGAGATTAAAGTAAGAAGGAAACAGCAATTAGGTCCGAAGGCTAGAAAATTATATCAAATAGCCACTGGTTTAAGGAAAACTGCGAGGAAGTTAGATAGGGAGAATGCCAGCAACATCAAAAGAGTAAAAGAAGCAACAAAAGTGACAGTTTCAGAAGACTTATTCAAAAATTAATATTAAATTAACAACATTCAATCTTATTAAGTCTCAGTTAAGAATGCAAAGCAAAAAAGGCAAGGGCCAACGTTTCACAATTGAAGACAAAACATTTGCACTATCATTGTTAAAGCAAAGTCCGAAAGGTTATAGATTATTGCAAAAATCTTTTGCATTACCTTCAAGAAAAACGTTGATGTCAGTATTAAATAAGTACCTTTTGTTTGTGGACTAAATAAACATATTTTGAAAAGCCTTCAGTTCAGTGTACAAAAAATGAACCTGTTGAATAGATGCTGCAGCTTACTTTTTGACGAAATGCACTCGAAGCTTCGCTAACACACAACAAAATGGTGGATTTCATTGATGGGTTTGACAATTAAGAAGAAAAGTAAATTTCTTTTGCAGATCATGCTATGGTGTTTATGGCACGAGGTCTGAGAAGGAAGTGGAAGCAGCCAATATCCTTCTATTTTTTGCAAAGTGGTATGAATTCTGCCGAACTTGCAAAAAACTGAAAAATTGTTATTCGAGCTCTCCATGGCATTGGTTTGCACATTGTGGCAACGGTTTGCGATCAACTTCCAGTGAATACAAGTGCCATCAAAATGCTGAAACTGATAGAGAATATGCTTTGGTTCAGAAAGAAAACAAAATGTTTGAGTTTTCAGTAGATGGAGAAGAGGTTGTTCCTGTATGACCCTCCCCACCTATTGAAAGGAATAAGGAATAATCTGTTGGAGGCCAAAGCTACATTTCTATGGAAGAAGACAACCAGGCAAATTGCTTCATGGGATGATGTAAAGACTTTTGAAATTGATGTAGGAGATTTTAATACAAGGCCTTATCAGTCATAGACATTACAATTAATATTATAAAACGTTTTAGTATTATATACTAATAATATTATATGGGGGTGGTACAGTCTTGTAACACCAGCATTTCATTTTTACTGCTTCTGCGTGCTTTTTCTTCCTTTTGTTTTAAATGTTCAGATCAAACTTCCAAATTTAAGTAGTACTTCTGCTGTAATCAGTGATGTGGGTTGTCTAGAAAATATTAAATCAGAACCTGATTAATGAATCAGTTTTTATTTATGTTAACGACTCTCGTCAAAACAAGAAGCTAAGCTAAAGCTCTTTGTTGTCTACATATTCAAGGTGTTCCCCTATTCTCAGATGGGTAATTTTATAAGCAGGAAATTTTCAGTAAAAACCTTGAGCAAATTTTCCTAAAAATTTTTCCAATTCAGAATATATTCTTTAGAAAATGTCACCCCACATCACTGAATGTAATATTATGTAATCTTAGCTGAACTGATATGGACATGTGTTTGTCAAAAGATCCTGTAATAACACCAGTAACTGTATTGTACAAATTTAACTTATTTTGTAGGTCCTCATTTATAAATTTTTTTATATGGAATTAAAACGCTTTATTTCTGATATATTTGTAGTTTTACTAATACATTTAAATGGTATAATTTTACCTACAATTTGAATTTCCCGCTATACAATGTTTAGCGCCTTTTGCGATCATAGTCAGTACTATTTCATGTATTGTAGTATGTTTATAGAGTTTCCTATCTATATAAACATATTATATTTTTTATCTATGGTTAATAGGGTGTTCCCTGGTCGTCTGTGGTATAGGTGTAATGAACATTGTTTTGAGATATTGGGTAAAAATTTTTAACCAATAGGTTTTGCTTGTTTAAGAAGTTAGAGATGTATCAAAAAAGTTTTAAGTTCTCAGTTTTATTTTGATTTTAAAAGTATTGATATAGGCAAACTAAATTTTTTTAAAAGACGAAAACAGAAGTTATTTGGCGGTCAACTATCTTTTAGAATTTGTTGTAACAATAGACATCTTATTTGTTTATTCAGATGACAATCGTGTGACAAGCGGATTCTCGTGCTAACACTGGGATTAAAGATCTTCTATGTGCGTGCGTGACTGATTCAACCAATCAAATTGAGCAATTATCCCCATAAAATCAATAATGGCCGTTTTTTACAAAATTTCTAATAATCAATATTAACGCTTTTACAATCGATATTTCATACTTTTGTCTCACCCTGTATAAAATAGTTATTATCTCTTTTTTTGTAGCATCTCATATAATTAATTAAGGCTGTTTTTATTTAAACGGTTATAGATGCAGTAACTGGAATACCAACAACCGGTGCTCCAACAAGCACCTACAACTTAGTGACGCCCCATAATTACAATCAAATGCTTTTTAGTCAATTGTTTCCTGGTATTCCTATGAATGCTACAAAGATTTCAGAAAAACGTTTAAGTGGGGAACGTAAGAGAGACCTTTCAGTGGATCATGTTGAAAAGGGTTTGTTTGGTTGCATTTATTATGTAAGATATGAACTTAAGATGTGGAATTGTAGCTGTACGTTCAAATCGGCAAGATAGATATGAGAGAATGTTAAGTCAAGGCCATAAAGCAGCTTTACTGCCTAGAAAGATACCGCCAAAAGAGCAGCATTCCCTGGAACTTCGAGCACAAGTCGTTGATATGATGAAAAGTGGAAAAAAGTTAACGTAAGTTTTGGTTTATTGTTTGTTGCTAACGTAGATTTACTAAAAGCTCGTATACTTTTAGACAAGCTGAAGCTAGAAAAACGTTTAGTCAGTATCTCTCTTGTGTGCTGAAGAGAATCGCAGCTTCCCCAGAACAAGAAGGTCATGTTGAAATTGTCTTAAAATTTTTACAAAAGGCTTCTAGCTATCTTAGGACACCATTTGCAATTAAGGTAAGACAATAATTTAAAATAATTTAATTTAGTTGAAAATGAAGTGTGGTATGCAGTTCCAGCAACTTGTTACAGTAGACATTGCTATAATTTACAGCAGTTAAATATTGCAGTAGGTATTAGCAAGGGTTCAACTATATTGCAGTGTAAATAATTGTTACAGCAACTTGTTTAAACAAGATATTTTGATACTATAATAGGGGTTATTATAGTTTGTTGTACTTTTAGGTTCCCAGTCACAAACTTTTGGGCAAAGACAGAGCTGCGATAGTTGCCAAACAGCTTAACGATTTTCTGTACTTGTATAACAGAGAAACAGAAATGTATGGCGATGTGTTGAATAGACCAAGTCAGCTACCGAATAAACTGTTTATACAATTCTTAGAAAATGCCCGGTAAGTAATTGTGCTTTCTTAATTGATTTGTAATTTTGATATACAGTCTTTTATAATATTGTATTTCGATCTGATATTATAATTTAAAAAAATAGATTTTGTTGGTGTCTTCCGTTTTTAATAAGTAGTTTACTAATAGGTATTTTAGCTAGTTCCATAGCATTTCATATTTTAGAATACAAATTTCAAAATTGTGTTGCTTTATAAGTCGCATATTAGTCTTTTTTCTTTTGCTAGCGTGAATCAGAAAATTTACTTATGGGGAGGTACAAATAACAACTGTACTAAGAAATTGTAGTTTCACCAAAATTGTTGTAGTAGGTAAAGAATTTAATTTGCGTTGGAGGAAACCAAATGTTTATATAGGCTGTGTCAAGCTACGTCTTTATGTATTGTGAGTGTATCATTTGAATGGTATTTACTATTTTTGGTAGATATATATTTTGAAGGGTCCTCTACAACCTAGCGCGATTTTTGATTGAGCATCAAATATCAAAGTTGATTTTTAATTGTTTTTTTTAATGAATGATGTTTTTGCATCAATCAAGTAAACAATTGCTGCAAGTCGACTGTTGCATTTATTTCTAGAAAAAACAGAAATTGCTTGGAATTACTGCTTCTAGTTAGAAAAAATGGCTTTATATTGCAGTAGAAATGAGTTATTTGTTATGTTACTTCTATTTGGAAGAGCCAATGAAAATCTAAATAAGCAGCACGTTAGTATGCCCATAACATTTTTTTTTAATATTATGAGAAAATTTTGACATTTGGATTTTTTGAAAAAAGATTAAAGATAACCAAAAACAGAAAGACAAATTCATTCGCCAAAAATTGGACGGTAGGGAGAAAATTAATCCCCCTAAATATTGCTCACCTAAAAATTAAATTGTGAACTTTGTTCCACTATCACTCATGAGCACTTTAGCTTAAACAGAAATATTTTATCGTTACCCATTTATTAAATAAAGAGGCATAAACTTTCGAATAGTAGCTCATCTATAGCACGATGGGTCTACAGATTAAAAAAAATCGAGTTGCCAGTTTTTGAGCAATATATTTTTGAATATAATTTCATCTTCACAGTTTTCATTTGTAGAAAAATTCTCTTATATAGTAACGTTTTATCCCTGTAGATCTACTACAATACGAAATTTTGTTTCGATTTATTTATTTATTTGTTGATCAGTCGACTTATTTTTGACTAATTCGACGTTAAAGTAAAATTTTTCAAAAATTCGTAGCTAGGAAGTACGTAATAAAACGTTGGATTTGCCTTATGGTCTTCTGTCTGATAGCGTGTTCCGATTTTGAAAATTCTTTTCTAAAAATAAATGCTACCAGAAAAACAAGGTTATTTTGTGTGTCCCCCTACATTCTGAAGCTCATCGAAATCAGATTATCCGTTTAGTTATGATGCGTATGTGTATTTAAATTCATTATACAATTCGGCAACAGCTGTATGATCTTTCAGAAAATTTGAAAAACAGTTTATATTTAAATTTGGGATTTTCCAAAATGATATCATCGAGATGCATTTCAAATGTTCTCAGCTTACTGCACTAAAAATCACAATTGCGTATTTTTGCCAAAAATAACAAAATGTGGAAAAATTAAAGACATTGATATTATGAACATTTTTACAGCTTCATTTGAGTTGAAGAAAGTTGTATCGTTCCATAAAATAAAATAATGGTAAATCTCTACTTTGACATTAGATGCCCAATTGAAAATCTGACTGCGCTAGGTTGTAGAGGATTTTAACATATCCGGGTGATCATTAAAATTTTTGGTCAACTTAAGTAGTGTCTGTGTTCTATTCAAAACCTACAATTAATTAATTTTTCATTTTGACTACTACAATTTATGGTATAAGGTACAATACAAAAAGGCATATACACCTAATTTTCTCTTGATTTTAAAGAATGTTTTATATTAAACGCATGCCCTAGCAATGATATTCGTTTTGAATTCTTCACATCCTTGTTTTGAAATTTTCATTACCAAAAATATCCTTGAACAATTTTATTAGTTTCTTTGCAAAAAAATTTCTAATTTAATTTTATCATCATTTCTAGGGAATGCGACCTTGAAGAAGTGTTGATGTTACAATCGCTACAAACAATGCCTACAAAGAGCGGTGGCAGCGGCTTTCAAGGCATCCTTAAGTGTCTGCCCAATGTAGGCAGTTCATCTTGTTTTAAAACTTTGATACCACCACGTCCTACTAGAAACGCTTTAAAGGTCTCACGTCTTTCCTGATTAAAATGCGACTGCCTACGTTTGCATACACATCGCATTATGTCGCATTTTTGACAAAGTATCTTAAAACTATGTTTTTTTTTATATATAAGACAGCTTCTGTGAGAATTCCGCAGGCTTAAGTGAAGTTGTGATACAGGTTCGTACTTTGTTTTGTTTTAATTTAGCATTGTGATTTTTATATGTGATTAGAAAATTCAAACATTTGGTTTTTTATATGGTAGATTTTAAAATAGCTTAAGAATTGGTTTCATCTGATTTTTTTTTAAATTTAAACATTAAGAAGATACGCTTGGGTAAAATCGACCACTTTATAACAATCATTAATAAAAATTAAAATTCATTAAGGCTGACAAAGAATTACAGCCAAATGTTACTCAATTATTTTAGTTATTAGGATTTTATTTCATCAAGTTGTTAAAACTGCCAATAAAAATGTTGACTGGACTTTAATTTTGTGGTCTACAGGGTGCCTCATAATAATTAATATTTAAAGCTCCTGAATTGTTGAGTATCTGCTAATTTTAAAGAAATGTATAATAGTTTATTGTGATGCATTCTGTCAATGATATTAGATATGAGATTGGTCAATTCTTAAGCCAAATTGTAACTCTTTAGGGAAGGTAATTAGAAGTGACTAAGGTAAATTATATTGATTATTACATTGTTTTGTGTTTATAATTAATGACAGCTAATTGTGTGACAGTCTAATTAGTGTGGCCTAACTTATGCTTACAGCAGACATTTTGTGCTAATTGTTACTGTCATTGCGTAAAATAAGTGTCTATTAGACTTTAAGTCTATTAGACTTTAAAACAGATAACGTTAATTAGCTGTCACTAATGGTGTTTGTAGTTATTTGACTGTATTTTAAAAACACACTTTGGTGAATTTTCCAAATATATTTTGAAGAAACAACAAGTAATAGTTAAAATCATAAAAATATCAATACATTTCGATTGCACATTTGTGATGGGATGAAAAATATGTTTTCATATTTACTTGTTGAACATTAATTTCTTAACTGCGGCGCTGTTTTTTCCATGGTATGTGAGGTACATGGGGTTTCTTGGGCTCTAAAAAATGTACGGTTCTTGCAGTTATGAGTTGTTTTAATTAGCGAATGAGTACGCATCCCACAGTTGGCGAGTACCATACAAACCGAATTATCTGTCTCCCACACTCCCAGCTATTGTGATCCCAGCAATATGTGTTTTTTATAGAGTGCTAAACAAAGCGTATAATAGTGGAATCGTATGTTTCCCTTATCGGAGGCATTTAAATGGCTGCTGAAAATTTCTGCTTCCCCCGTATTTGTAAGGGTACCAATTTGAGTAATATTTCATTTCCCACAGTTAAGAGGTTAATCTTTTCCAATTGGTTTTATGTTAATCAAATTGGCAAAGGCCATATATATTACTTGCCTACACTTCAGAGCACTTCAACTACTGGAGGGCAACACTTCTGCCATTTGTAGTGTAGTTCATGAGAGCGCCATCTTTTGGTGGTTAAAGATTTTTAAAGTGCAGCAATTCAGGATATGGGCTTTACCAAAATGTCATCTTATCTTAATTTTACATTATTTATGAAAAAAAAATTTTGTGTGTTGACACTGTTTTCTATTAGTGATCGGCGATCTGGTGATTTTTTTTAGCAAGGCAGCGATTTTATTAGTGATCTGCAATCTGGTGATTTTTTAGTAAGGCAGCTATTGGTGATCGTTACTTTAAGTCATGATATTTTTACAGCTTTACCGTGATCACGGTTGAGAGTGATTACTTACATGCTCAAAATCCTGGGCATATTTAACTTTTTACTACTTCTTATGTCTTTATTACTTTTCCTTATATCTTATAATGTTAGTCATTATTCTTAAGAATATGGGTACATTAATTGTTTTTGTAAAGAAGTAAACTCAAAGACGTACGTACTAGTTAGTAATTTTTGTTATAAAAAAATACAACTTTAAATGCTGCCTTATACCTCAATAAAATCACCAGTCGCCGTTATTACGACATTTAAGTCACCGTCACTATCAGAGATTTTTGAGTAACAGTGAAAAAATCCCCGGCATTGATATATTGCCTATCACTATCTTTTATATTTACAAAATTAGGTTCTTAAATTTCAATGATTTACATCCCATGCAGTTATTATGAAAACAATTGTATTGTCCCATTACAGTAACGAAAGGCTTAAAAGTCATTTATACTATTATTTACAAGTAAATGGTTCTAATAAATGATAATAAAGCAGAGAGCTGTTTATAAGACCCAAGACTATTTAAATTTCATTTTAGATAAGGTAATTATTTACTGAAGCCCGAAGCGTTAAAAACTTATATTTTTCGCCAGAATAATAGGCCTATGAAATTCAACTAGAGCATTATGATTTCACACACTATAAAGTGAAAAGTCATAGGGTTTTAGTAGGAAAATAGAAAAACATGGTAAAACTTACCGAAGTGGTTCATTTTGGTATTCCCTGATCATTTATTCACATCATTGCATTACCACACTACAGTTGAGTCATTTAAGTGTCACATCCTTATTATTTGCTAAACTATTGAGAATATTAAATTTGTTTTATAGATAAAAAAACTAGAAAGAACAATTAAATTTACGCACTGTACAAGCACTCAATCGGGATTATAGACAAACAGAAATTGAAAAACTACTTACTACAAACACGCTGAACACTAATGACTGGGAAACGAAAGGAACACAAGAGATTTATGATGAAATACAAGAATTCTTTATACAAATTAACAGGAAAGCTAGAGCATCAAAAAAGGAAACCAAAAAAATTTCCGAACAAACACGAAAGTTAATAAAAAGAAGAGCTGAACAAGAACAAAGAAATAAGAAAAGATACACGTAGATTTGAAAAGGAGGTAATAGAAGACACTTTAACGCAATCAAATTCTACTAAAAAGGTGCGGAAAATACTTAACAAGGGTAAACCTTGGATCCCCAAACTATTAGACAAAAACAACAAGGAAGAAACAAATTGTGAAGCGATAAGCAAAATAGCTGTATCATATTACGAAAATTTACATAAGTCACAAATAAAAATACATGAAGCCGAAACAATATAACTATTTGAAACAGAGGAAGAAGTGCCAAGAATCCAACCAGACAAAATTCAAAAGTGTATTAAAAATCTCAAAAAAGAAAAACCAGTCGGACCAGATAAAATTCCCAATGAATAAACTACTTTGAATATAATATTAATACATAAAACAAGCGATAAAAGAAATCTAAAACTATAGGCCCATTAGTCTGTCATCAAACATTTACAAGCTTTTTGCTTCTATAATTTTAGATAGAATATACAGAAAAGTTAGACCATGCACAACCTATAGAGCAAGCTGGTTTCAGAAAGAAATTTTCAACCATAGACCACATTCATATTATGAACCAGATTATTGAAAAACACACCTAATTTAATATACCCTTATATATAACATATGATCAAAAACTCTTTGGATAGCGGTTGCTGTGGAATTGACAAGTCGTCTATGAAATTATTTATTTCTATTAGTTTTGACATTTACTTTCAAAAGTCAGCGGATTATAATTAAAAATGTTTCAAACAGAACATAAAATTTTTATGATTAGACCATATTACTTACGGTGGATGGAAATCGTGGTGAAAACGGTAACTGGGTTTATATATGCTTTAATCATAAAAATTTTATGTTCTGTTTGAAACATTTTTAATTATAATCCGCTGACTTTTGAAAGTAAATGTCAAAACTAATAGAAATAAATAATTTCATAGATGTCTTGTCAATTCCACAGCAACCGCTATCCAATGACTTTTTGATCATACTATAATTATGTTTAATAGATTTCGAAAAAGGCCTTCGATAGCATTGAACACCATGCGATCATTACCGCATTAAAGGAACAACAGATAGCCCACAAATACATAATGATCATCAAGCAGATTTACGCGGATTGTACTGCTAACATTATACTGGAAAAAGAAAGCAATAATTTTAAAATCAAGCGGGGACTACGCCAAGGGGCACCACTGTCCCCGCAGCTATTTAACACAGTGTTAGAGATGCTCTTTAAGGAGTTAAATTGGAAACAAAACAGAATAAGAATCGGACAATCAAAGCTATCAAACCTGCACTTTGCAGATGACATTATTCTTCTGTCAAACTCAGCAACGGAAATGCAGGATATGATCAACGATTTAATTGAAAAAAGCACAAAAATAGGACTAAAAATAAACAATAAAAAATTCTGCCTACTTACTAACAGAAGGGAGCACAGAACATGTGTGCAAGAGAGAATAACTAACGGATGGAATAGGTTCTGGCAGCTCCAAAAGATCCGGAATGAAACAACAAATATAAAACTCAAAGGAAAAGTGTTCAATAGTAATATGTTACCGGCAATGACATACGCAGCACAAACGTGGAGTTTAACAAAACACAACATTAAAAAACTCGAAGTCACACAACTTCACATGCTAAGGAAAATCCTAAAGATCAGAAGGGAAGACCGAGTAAGAAATGAAGATCTCTGCCGAAAACTAGCAGTACCGTTATAACTACCACTATCAGGAAACTGAAGTGGAAATGAGGAGGACACATAATAAGGGAAAGCAAGGGATGGGCTAGCAGAGCTCTCTATACGGGAGAACAAGAGGTCGCCCAAGAACAAGATGGAAGGAAGATTCCATAAAACTCCTGCGCAAACTGGGAAATTATAGCATAAGATTGCAGCCAGTGGAAACGCCATAAAGAGGCCTTTGCCCGCGAGCGGGATTAACTACGTATTATCAAATAATTTAGTTATGTTATAAATTCTTTTTATTAAGTTACAAAGTATCCTCACATAAAAATATTTAGTTACCATTTATAAAAAATTTATATAGTAACGCTACAAAATAAATAAAGAAAATAAAAAATTCATGATTCATGCATTGATGCCAATGGAACCTATTTTGAACATTTAGTAAATTCACTTATGTTATTATTTGTTATTTATTGTAAATAAAAGGCAGCATCCTCGCATTTGACGTGTTTTTGTTTAAATCCATGGCCTGCTTGCTTGAATCAGTTTTTTTAAAATTTTTTTTGAGCTGTTTGTAATTTGAGAGTATGAAAGTTTTATATCATTGAAGCGAAGAAAAAAATTATCTAAATGCCCAAGAAAAATGTGTGGTTGCATAATAGGTAGTATATTATGCAACAAGTTTTAGAAACGGCATTTTAGTCACGAGTTTTATTAGGCACAAGCGGAGCGGGTGTTTATTAAAACGAGTGTCTAGAGAAGTTTATAAAACGAATTGCATACTATACTTTTTCTACGACCGTTACAAAAATACTAAAATTTGGAAATTATTCTATTATCTTAAGCCATATTAATTATTTTGACAGATTGATGACAAGTGACAACTAACTTGATTTGAATTGATTTTTGCGATTAAAAAACCTAGAGCTAACTTCAGCCCGTGACTAAAGCGCACAAAGTCACAGCTTGTCGAGGTGTATTTAAAAGATCACTTAGTGTCATGGAAACATATGCGATAAATGGCATTTTAAAGATGGAAGTAGAAAAAGTAGCTTATTAGACCCCAAACAACTTCAATTAAGGGAATAATTTAATATTTTTAATCATTTAGGAAATGGTAGGGAGGTGACACTTAAATGACATCCTGTATATTGAAACAATATCACCAACTTAGATAATGTAGTAGATTAACTGCTACTTTTGAAAATATTAAAGAAAATTTTAGAAGTAGTGGTTGTAGGATGATTTTGTCATATTTTTTGTATTAAACGAAAGTGTCATCTATTTCATTTGTACATTAGTTCATAAGCTGTAAAATGTTATGTTTAAGCAACGGGCACTGCAATGATCCTGCTACCATTATTTAGTAAATTTTCTTTTCTTAATTTCTTGTTTAAAAACTGTTGTTCACAGCTGATAACTAGAGCTGAGTCGATGCCATGTTTCAGATACCGATACTCCGGATACCACCAATCCGATACAAGATAATATGTCAATTTCAGATACTTTTCAACCCCTTTTGTAGAAAATGAAATTGCACGCAATTGTTATATTAACTTGTTGCTAATATAAAAAATTACGTAACTTTTTCTTTTTAAAGTTCCTGTGGTAATTTTTGTAGTTTGTAACAGCCTTCTATGCCAAAAGTGTCACATACTAAGTGGTAATGAACAGCAAATATACTATTAAACTAAATTTATTCCAATTTTGGCAATAATTGACAACCAATGTGCGTTTGGCCTTGCAAGTGCCCCGCTGCCTTATTTACTTTAGCATGTTTATCGGAAATAGGCTGGTATTGACATCAGCCCAGCTCTGCTTATAACATAATGATTAAGTAATGTCAGCTGTGTAGTACGTTATCAATCTACAGTTTTATGCGTCATGGCCAATTTTCAGTGTTTTCTACATTGTTTGGTCTTTTTCCGGAGAAAGCCCATCCAGGATATTATTTCTATTTTACAAATAATGTTCATTTGCAGCTTTAAAAATCCAAAAACAATAACATTGAGTGCATGGAAATCAATGACATTTTTTTGCATTTCCCAAGAGAACAATAATTTTTTCCCCTTCTGCATATACAGGTTTCAGTTGGAGTAGTCACTCTGTTGAGTTCTCAACAATTAGAGCTATACTGTATAATAATTTTAGAGGGACAGATAGAGAAAAAAAGTGTGTTCAAAAAAACCAAAGAATATACAGGATGTTATTTGAAAAACGGAATTTACATACTATTTCTCCGATCGTAGTAGGGCATTCTTTTTCAAATAAGCGCTAACATATAGACCTTAACGTATACATACAATTTTTTGCAAATAATGCATTAAGAATTAAATAGAGTAGCCACTACAACTGACACCTATGTAAAATCTTAACCTTGAAGTTAAATTAGGTAGGTGTAGTAAGAATTCGATGAAACTACACATTTGACGAAAAATATGGAGTTTTAACGTTTCATGTCTCAGTGAACAATTATCAATACAGAATTCTAAATTTTGTAATATGTATGTGTACTTCAGCTTTAAAGCTTCATTATCCATTTTTGATTATTTTTACAAGACTGTGTACTCTGTAAGGTAATAATGGGCCCATTAAATTAAATATATTTTTGTCATAATGTTCTTCAAACAAAACAAGATCGTTCTTGTAGCAACAATTATCTGCTGAAAACCAATAGCTATGTTGAACTTTTGCAAAATGCATCTCTGTATTTATCAAGTTTAAAAGTGGAATATGATTACGTACAAGTTATGAAGTGACATTCTGGAAGTGTAATAAAAGAGAATCTTTAACGTTTAAATTTTTTTCCAATTATAAAGCAGAATGGCTGATGTAATGTTTTGATGTCATGAAGAAGAAAATCAAAGATTCTTTTTTGTTTCATAATTGGTAGAAAACATCTGAATGTTTGTATACCAACCACGGCCACCTGAATTGATATTGACTAACATCTCTATAGGACTTGCCACATCAGGCATTTTCAACAAATTTCACGTGCTGCAGAGGTGCTTCTAACCGGTGCATAAGAATGTGATATCTGAAGTTACGTTAGTGTAAATGCTGAAAAAAATAAAAAATAGCAGTACATTTTACTTAAAAACAAAATTACTTCTTTGTCAACTGATAAGTACGGTTACCTGACTTAAATAATTAAACTGGTAATCTGTTGTTTTTACCGCAACACGCTAGATAGCGCCACACGCCCTGTGCGTTATATGAAATTTTTGCGGAATTAAAATATTTCGTACTATGATAGGTTGTACTCCAGTCAATATTAATTCACATGGTCATGATAACGACTATTGAGCTAGTAAATTCTTGAGTGTTGTGTTTATTATTTTTCATTCTCAATGCCTAACATTTTTTTTCTTAAACCTGTTTTTGTAATTCAATTGAGTCTGTTTAAAATCAGATGCCAACGAAATTACTGTGACTATCTGTTACACCTAGTGATAGAAAGCAATTGAATAATTTGTTGAAATCTTTGTAGTTGTTGTGTATTTGTATTCATTGATGTGTGATGTAGATGCGAGTAGCGTTTAGAACAGAATGTTGTTGAAGTTATCAATCAAATGTACGGAACAGACGAAAAAATAGAAGTGGATACTTGTTTCATCCAGTTTTATATGTTTAATGGTGACAGGAGCATAATCAATTTTAAAGTGATACATACATGCACATTTTGAAATCAAACTCTTTTTGCATTTAACTTAAATATGATGCCAATGTTATGCCTACTATAAAATAACGAAATACAATGCCAATTTTTATACGCCTAAATGTGAAAGTATACAAATGTTGAAAAATGCTATCAGATTTTTCAATTTTCTACAAGAAAATCTCAATGTGTTCATTTGCATGTCGATGTTTTTAGATCTTGTAGCTATTGTGAGTAAACAATGCATTATATAATATTTTTCTAATGCAAGGAGAGAAGCACTTAGAAAATTGAAACTGAATGTAGGATTAATGTTTTGCTAGCATACGTACTATTAATATTGTTCACCTGAGGCACATTTTCTACACTGTTTTTTGATAAATACAGCTTTATAAGTACTGTAAAGCAAAAGTACAAAACTACACACAATAATAATATTATTATTAGTATGAAAAAACGAATTATTTTGTGAAGAATTAGGGCTGAAACTTATTTCAATATGAAAGGACATGTGTATATTTAAATTATTTTTTTGACGACAACAATGAAAAGTGGTTCTACAGTGGGCGACTGAAGTCTGGGTTACTTATATGTAGAAACATAGTGAAAGTATTGCTTTCTAGTAAAATTTTGCTTGCAATAATAATTAGAAAAATAAAATTGCATGTTGTATCAGAACATTTTTTTAGTCAAAAATATCCATAATAGAAATATCTGCTTTGAATCTAGTAAAAGCGTATACATAACTACTCATATGCCACATCAATTGAAAGAACATAACGCTCGTAAACGGTAAGAGATAGAAGGTCTGTTAAATGAGGAAAAAATTGCCTATTTAGGCGACCAGTTCGTTGCCATTTTTAAAAGTTTTGAAAAGTTCATAGGAAGGAATTTACTGGTGTAACTAAGATTTTTATACGACTCATTGTTTTCGAGAAGCGATAGTTAACTTTTTTTTTTCTTAGGGTTGCTCTATCAAATTTTTTCATTTTTAGAAAGAATTTTTATTCTCGCTTCAACGATGACAATCCTGTAAAATAACTGAAACTGATGTTTAAAATAAATAAAAGACATATTTCTTAAAGTTGGCTGTGGGACATTTACCCTAGAGTGTTTTTGAAGTGAAACTTCTTTACAAGAGTAAATTTGCCAGCACTGAAACGGAAATGCAGAGTTGCGCGGAAACTAGCAGATCTGCCTAGATGTAAACTAAAGCGATCAATGTTCAGTTGTGCCATCACAGACACACACCTCCAAAAGAATCTTTTTTGTTGCTTTGTTTATACAGGAAGCAGAGAGATATGATTTATAATATATTTGTGTAAGACTGAATTACTTTCGAATTGTATTTTCTTTCTACAAAAACAAAAAACGTATCATTTTCAATTTCAATTAAATATTGACATTTGAAACATTCATATTTGTATATGAAAATAAATTAGAAATTGTAGTGTCAGTTATTTTTATTTGACACAATAGGGAGAGACTGACCTCCTCTCCTCCACACAAACAAAATGGAAATTTTATGCAACTCAAGTATTAATAAGCTGTCGGGTAATCGCCAGGAGACCTTTGCGTAATCCCGTTGCTTTCTTTCGTATTCTCTATTTCAAACTATTCTATTTATTTCAATATTTGCAAAATTTAAAAATATCAAAAATTTAGAATATTGCAATTGTTTAAGATTTTTAATTAAAACCATTTAAAAAGTTAGAAAATTTGGAGCTTTTAAAATATTGATGTTTTGAAAATTCAGCAATTTTTAATATTTCGATATTTTTCAAATTCCTAAATGTACGTTTTTAAAATTTTAAAAATTGAGAAAATCTGAAAATTCAGCAATTTTTAAAAATTTCCAAATTTTGAAAATTCGTTTTCGAGATATTTTAACTTGAAAAATATTCAAAATATTTAAATGGTAGTAGATGATACCGAATATAGCTCGAAAAGTATACAAATGGTCCCTTCATGTACTGCGACACTCTCTGAGCTAATTACTAATTAAATTGATATTTAAAGGCCTACTGACTTGTGTTTGTTTTAACATCGCAATCAGCCTTTGTATCCCACTGCTGGGTACCGGCACTCTTCTCTGCCACGTACTCATCCTTGGCGCTAAGATGGAGTACGGGGGACCTACAGTTTAATGTCGAATCCGAACGACTAAATATCAGAGAAGGTTTCAGGCATTAAGATCCCACGGCTGCCTACACCGGATTGGGGAATGTGAGTGGCAGGTTGCGGCATAGATTTTTATTGCTGCATGGCTTTGGCGGGGAATCGAACCCTAGACCTTTAGCGTTAGAGGCTAAGCGCCTAACCTCTGAGCTACCACCACTCTTTTTAACATATAGCCCATTAATTGCTTTTTATTTTGGTGTATAATTTATAACGAATAAATAAATACATATAAAAAAAATTTTGTTGTACATATACCGATATTTTTTTTACACTACATCAATTTTGTTTTCTGTTACATAAAAATTTTGTTGCAATCTAAGGAACATTTCGTCTCGTACAATTTATAGTTGCGTTTCGAAACTAAACACGCTAGAGCCTTTAAACCGTTGGGCTGTCCATATTGTGAAAAGCCAAACCATGAGTGCAAGAAGGATCTACTAATACAGTTTGCTGGGCGTTGGAAGAGTAAGAATTGCACATATAATGTTACCTTGCTGTATCATGAAATGATTCATGTGATGCGAATATTTGCTTAAGAAACTTTTTCGTGCAGAACAGCAACTATTTATTATTGCAATAAACATTTAGCTGTAAAAAATAATAAAAATGCTACAAAATAAAATAATGTTGAATTGAGAACTACAAACGAACAATATCCTGACAAAGAAATCAAAATTGAAAATTTTCTTCCAGTATATTATTCGCATCTACATATTTTTTACGTCTATATTCCCTGCAACATTTTAGGCCGTCAACACAATTGCAATTTTTAAAGAGCTAATAATTGTTTTAAGGTTTAAAGGGAAAAACGCTTTCAGTGAGAACACGTGAAGAAGTTTCACTTAGAGCTTGCGTGCTCGAAACAAAAAACGATCTGATTAATTGTCTATTATTACTGATTATAATACACATTTAAGTAGTGAATATTATACAAAACAACGCATTTTGAGCGTTTGATTGAAGCTATTTCTATTAAACCTGTTTCTATTGTTGTTTGGGTGTGAATGGGATCAAGCCAAGGGCCTCAATGGCCGTAGTGCTGAAAATATATATTGTTGTTGTTTGGGTTTTTGTTGGTGTTGTTCGTTTTATTATTAATTGTATTAAAACTGTATGTATTTTTATTATTTCAAATATTAGTATCATTTTTCATTCCTATTGTTAATTGATTATTTAATTTAAGCTTTGATTAATTTTCCGTGATATAAAACTTGGTTTTTCATAAATTACGCTTATCCAATAATCATCATCAACATAATGTAGTTATTTTTTGTGGTTATTTTAAATGTTAGTAATATTATTAATTCCTATGGATGATAATTAATAAAGTGTTGGTGCTTGGTGGTTTGTATCCTAAACATTTGACACTTTATTATTTATCTGAATTGTTTGCCTTTTAACATATTCACTACTTAAATGTGCGTAATAATCAGTAATGGTAAACATTTAATCAGATCTTTTGTTGTTGTATTAAGAAATATTAGGGTGGATGTTTCATGGCCAACATTAAGAAATATGTATCAGTTTCACTTATTTTTACAGCATTGTCATACATCGTTGAAGAGAGAATAAAAAATTCTTTCTAAAAATGAAAAAATCTGCAATAGCGACCATAAGACAAAAGAAGTTTACTGTTGCCTCTCCAAAATAGTGGGTCATCAAAATTCTGGTCCAGTAAATTCTTTCTTATGTGTAACACTATCACTGCAAAAATGAATTGTTCAAATTTATGTTTAAAGAAACGCAAAAGAAGAAAACGTCAAATTTATTTTTTTGCCTGTATCAAGTCTGCTATGAATTTTTCAAAACTTCTAAAGATAGCAGTATCCTAAATAGGCAACTTTTTCCTCATTTGATCGATCTTGTACGTTTTATCGTTTCCAAGATGCCATTGGTGAGCAGAGTTCAAGTTTACACCCTGTATAAAAATATTTAGCGAAAATATGAAGTTTTGGTTTTCAGCCCTAACTAAATGTTACATTTGCTTTTTTGCTGTATTATTAATTTTTATTAACTGCCTTATTGTATATTATTATGTATTTATTGATTAGATAGTATACAACTTAGTTTAAGTAAATCCTAATATATTCAAGAAATGCACATATCGGCTGCTCAATTTGTTTTGTGTTATTTTTAATCGTTATTGTTTTAGTTGACTACTTTGAAATATGTTTTGACTAACTTATTGTATTACATGATTGTGATTATTATTTTTTGTTATCCTACGTTTTTATTGCATTACTACTATTCACTTCTGTAAGATAAGAAAACCACTATTTTTGTATGTAACAGTGTAACAAACTTTTTTTATTATCTATTTGAGTATGTTAAGTTGCTGTTATGAAATCATGGAGTTGTATTGAAATAGAACACATTTTTATACATTGATTATACAAACTAACTATTATATGGTCTAAAAAACTGATATAACTCGTCTTTGTTGAACCGTTTTTGTTTATACAAGTTAAATATATTTAATTCAAATTTTAATATTCTAACAAAAATTTAAAAAAAACTAACCCAATATTGTTTGAACCATACCAAAGAGCATATAATAGTTCACCTGTTGTGTTTTCTGTACTTTAGTGCTAATAGTATTTCAGCATTGTATATGACAGCAGTCAAATGGCTGTTGTTATTTGACACGTGGTATTCTTTAAGCTAGTCAAGATTTGCAAAATAAATAGTATGCACATAGTTGTTTTGTTATTTCTCAAAAATTTGTATACCTTCCTATTTATAGTTTATTTAGCCCATTCTATTTAATTTTGACATCTTTGTTATCATTGCTAATGAATATTATTTGTATTTCAAATTAACGTTAATTATTATACATTTATGTGTGTGTAAGTGAAACCTGGTTATCTGGTAATGTTCAATTAGATGCTGTAAACATCGATGGCTATAACTTTGTTAGGCGTGACAGAGCAACAAGAGGGGGAGAAGTTGGTATGTATATAAAAGGCGATCTTAATTATTCCGTAATAAACTTGAATTCTACTCTTGAACAAATTTGGGTGTATGTTACCTTAAATAAAATGAAAATAGCTGTAGGCACTGTTTATCGGCCACCCAATCTATACTCTTCTGATGTTTGAAGAAGTTATTGCAACATTAATCCCAACATGTGATAATATTTTATGTATGGGTGACCTAAATTATGATTTGTTGAAAACTGATGATTCAGCAACAAAATTCAATAATTTATTGGACACGTTGGGCTTACTTCAAATAATCGATGAACCCACTCGGATAGCCAGAAACTCAATGACCTTATTAGATTTGATAATGTTATCTAATGGCCACAATTTCAAAATCGAAAGCAAATGTGTTTCTGAATATAATATCTCAGATCATTGTTTAGTTTCTTGCTTCTATCTTTATCTACTAAGATAAATAAACCTATAGTTCGTGTTTGCAGAGATTTTTCATTGTTTGATGAGGGTTTATTTCTAAGAGATCTGTATGCAGTACCATGGTTTGTAATCTTTGATATGCTAAATATAAATGACAAAATTCAATTTTTAAATGAACAAATTTACATGATATTTAACAAACATACTCCTCTTAAAGAATTTAAAATGTCAAAAATAAGTAAACCTTGGATTACCGACGACGTAAAATTTATGATTAAATTAAGAGATAAAGCTTTAATTAAATTCAAAAAGACTAAAAACCCAACTCACTGGGATAGCTACAAATCTCTGAGAAATCTTGTTACTGGTGCAATTGCAAGAGAAAAAAGAGCTTACCTGCAATATCAAATTTCTAAAAATAACAAGCCTGAATCCATCTGGAATGAATTTCGTAAATTGGATATTGTAAATAAATATAAGAAACATGAATTACCAAGTAATTTACAAAATGTAAATGAGATAAACAACTTCTTTCTAAATTCTTGCAGTAAGAAATCATACGCAAATAATAATGATCTGCTTAATTATTATTCAACAAATAAAAAATGGGAATTTGAAAGCTGCTTTCATTTTACCGAAACAAACGAGTTGGAAGTTGAAAAAATTATGTTTACTGTTAAAACAACATCTGAGGGTCCTGATAATATTAACATAAAATTACTACAAATATGCTGCCCTTATCTATTACCTTATTTTACCCATGTCATAAATTTTTGCATATCAGAAAGTGTTTTTCCAGATGTATGGAAATCTGCCTTTGTCATGCCTTTGCCTAAAATTGACTCACCCACTGAACTTAAGCACCTTCGTCCAATAAGCATCCTATGTACTCTATCTAAAGTCATCGAAAAAATTTTAGAGAAGCAAATCCGTAGCCATCTCCTCAAATACAACATTCTTCCAAAAACGCAATCTGGTTTTCACTCTGGGTACAGTTGTAATACGACGCTAATAGACATAGCCGACGACTGCATAAGGGCTACTGATATAAATAATCTAACAATTCTCATACTTCTAGATTTCTCAGAAGCTTTTGACACTATCGATCATAAGCTTTTGTTATCTATTCTGCATTTCATCGGACTTGGGGACTCTGCTATTAATTTACTACGTAATTATCTTTCGAATAGATTTCAAACGGTAATATATCAGCAAAAAAAGTCGAACCCGTTAAAAATAACAATGGGTGTTCCACAAGGCTCGATTCTTGGCCCTCTTATGTTTTCTATATATACTAATAACATAGGTTCTTGTTTAAAACACTGTAAGTTTCATATGTATGCTGGTGATACACAAATGTACTACTCTTTTCCTGTCAATAAGTTAAACGAATCAGTGTCACTAGTGAACAAGGATCTGGCGAGCCTGGTGGAGTTCAGTGAAAAACATTTATTAAAAATAAATTCCTCCAAATCTTCTCTTATGATCTTTGGCAAAAAGGCTATAAGGGAACACGCTATCACGCTGATCGATATAAAAGTGGGTGATGATGTTTTAGAGCACGTGAATGTATGCAAAAATTTAGGGGTACTTTTGATAGTGATCTGCGGTTTGAGCAACACATTTCTCGTTGTATTCAAAAAGCATATTACAATCTTAAATTATTATATGCTAACCGTTACTGTCTCGAGGGATATGAAAATTTTACTCTGCGATACATTAGTTTTATCAAATTTTAACTACTGTGATACTCTATATGATTCATGTTTAACTGAAAAAACCAAGCTAAGAATCCAGCGCGCGCAAAACTCTTGCTTAAGATTTATCTATGGTGTCCAGAAAAGGCAGCACATTTCTCACAAATTAAAAGATGCGAATTGGCTCAATATATCCAATTGACGTAAATTACACACAGCCGTTTTGTATTTCAAAATAATTAATAACCAAACTCCTTCCTACTTGTTCGACAAAACTTCTTTCAGGTCCAATGTCCATCAAGTTAATATAAGAAATAAAACTACATTATCAATCCCGCGTTTTAATTCGTTTTTGTTTAAAAGATCTTTTTCGTACAATATCGTTTACTACTATAATAATGTGATAGCGAAGCATCTCAAGAAGGCACCGGTATCGGTAACCAGGCTTAAAAATAGTTTAAAACGTCATTTTCTAAATCAACAATAGAGTACTTCTTCTTTTGCCTACGACATATAGCATATTGCTCCTGTCCCAAGTGGCACTAGGTACTAACTTGTAACACACGGGCGCAGTGGAAGACCAGCTGACCTACCATTACGTCGGGTCAAGCTGAACTGTGCCCATTTTCCATTTCATTTTTTTTTCTGTAAAAATAATTGTATTTTCTTTGTTTTTCTTTTTGGAAATAAATGTTATTATTATTATTATTATTATTATTATTATTATTATTATTATTAATGTTTTACATAAAATGCGCATTTAAATACTGCATTCGTAAGATGACCTGTAAAGGAATGTAATTCTTATTAGTATCTAAATCAATCTCACTTTGCCTAAAAGTAATTTTTTGTAATATTAAATTTATACATATTGAGTGGATGCAAATTCTTTAAAGTCAATAGTGCTGTTTAAATACAAGATGGGTAAAATAAATGCACTAAAAAATATTATTTAGAATCGGAGAATGGGGTCATATACCTATTTAATTAAACTTGCCATGCTCCTAATAATAAATACGGAAGGAACTCGATTATCTGTATTACTCAACTCTAACTGTAATTTCATGTCATCTTAGGCCAGTCCAGTTAGCCTCATTTTAGGAGAATAAAAAAATAATTCCGAATGTTGAAATTTGGCAGAGGATGTTTGTTGAATGTGTAAAAAGTCCTGTAAACTCGAAGGTGAGGAAAAAGTCTCTATCTTGGAAAAAGTGTGCACTTCTACGTTTTTTTGCATATATCTTGTGAATTATCGAAAATTTATCAACAAAACGGTTATAACAAAAATGAAAGATTATTAATTTTTCTACAAAAAAGTTAATGGTGAAACATTATTAATAAATATTTAACTATTAAAAATTAATAGTTTATTAATAAAATAAAACGCTTGGTAATTGTTTCACAATTTGTTTTTTAGTTGTGCTTTTAATATGGCATTTTTTGCTTCTATGTATGTACTGTTGGTATTGAATTACCAAGCGTTTTATTTTATTAATAAACTATTAATTTTTAATAGTTAAATATTTATTAATAATGTTTCACCATGTGCCTACCACACAATCAATTCAAAATGTTAAAATTAATTTTTTCTAGTAATTTGGCAGTTTTTAGCAAATGGGTGGCGAATGTTATGTAATTTGGTTAGTAGGAATCCTAGCTGACAAACCCTAAAACAAAAATTAAGTGCCACTAAGCCATGCCAACTGACTGGTAAAGTTGCTAAATGTAATATTTAAATTGCTTTGTTACGTTTGTCGTTGCCATTGACGTGGTGGTTGTCATATGTTTTCCTGGTGCTGTTCAGTTCACGTTGTCTTTATCACCCTCACCAACCTCATCTTCATCGTTCTTCCTGTATAAAATTTTTGCATCAACGGCATCAACCACTTTTTCATTGGAATCTTCAATCAGGAATGAATTTTTACGAGCTGTTCTCTCCAAGCAGTTGGTACAAGTTTTTGACCATTTTAAACTTAAAATTAATAACACCTATGTCATCATCATCATAATCTATCTCCTGTTATACCCGAAGGTGTCGAAGTCTTTCACTCCGGGTAGGCTCTTCGCTTGTGTAATAAGAGGTAGTGGAGCTTTTAAACCACTAGGTTCCTGAAACTTATGCCACCCTTCATGCCCATTCATTCAATGCCATTTACACGTGTTTATTTGTATGTTTATATTGTGTGGGGCTTTTTTACTTGTCTTGGTCAGCCAGTAATCAAGGCAAGCGCCATTAATTGTAACCCAACGGCGAATGGTTACTAAGATCGATACTGATCCACAGAATTACAAAAACATTTTCTGCTTCTTCCAGGATTCGAACCAAGGACTCACGCATTGTGAGCCTGGTCCTCTTACCACTAGATCACTCGAACTCTTCCTTTTCGTTGGAATCTTCACTCAGGGATGAATTTGTACAAGCTGTTCCCAAGCAGTTGGTACAAGGTTTTGAACATTTTAAACCTAAAATTAATAACACCAATGTAAATCAAAAAAATAAAAACTGTTTTGTTAGTGTTAGCCACTTTTTAGTTACACCTGTAAAATTACAAACCGTGTTCTACAGGGGCAGGAAATACACTCTAATAATTCATTTGGGGCTAGTGCTACTAATGTAGTAATTGTCACAGGATCGCCGCTTGCAATTTTTCAGGCCCATTCTTCCGGAACCTTATTGCATTCTCACTAAGTTTGGATTTGCACCTGATAAGAGTGCTGGCGAGCAGCTCCCTCTGTTGGTGCCAGACACGCGATATGAAGGTGGTTGTTTGTAGTTGATTTTATAAAATATTCGCAACAAAACCGATTTAGTGATTTTTCATAACTTTTCTCGTCGCTTACTGCCAAAAATAATTTTGTCTTAGCATTGGTTATTGGAAGAATGGTTATTGTTAAAATCGGATATTTCATTTTCTCCCTCTTCGTATCTAGATAACATTTTCTTGATGCTTATTTAACTTTCCGCTTCGAAATACAGTGGACTTGGTGTCGCAACCGGTGAATGCGTGGAAAAGGAGAATACTGTTAGGTATATCTTCCTTAGATTGTGATTTTAATGATGAGTATAGTTGCCTTTCTGCGTTTCCTCTTTCTGATTTTAATAATAAAATATTTCTGGTTGGTGGAGCTCAGGCACTTAATAAAACGAACAAATTAACATCCTTACCTACTATCTCTGTTGAATTCATAATGGACAAATTAATTGCTGTTTGGATTATTAATTTCTCTGCGTCATCTGTAGCAGTTTTTACAGAAAATCTTTCACTTTGGAAGTGTAA
The DNA here is from genome assembly GCA_958336395.1 of Ctenicera cuprea. Classification (NCBI taxonomy): domain Eukaryota; kingdom Metazoa; phylum Arthropoda; class Insecta; order Coleoptera; family Elateridae; genus Ctenicera; species Ctenicera cuprea. Next base: position 27,381,314 of record OY284486.1, read on the forward strand.
GTTCAATAAAGCAATCAGCTGTGTTTGTTACATGCATTTGATAAATCTGTTTTGTGTTACCGTGATCGGCATATCTACATTAATAATGACGGTGCCGTTGGCGTTAAAATTTTTGGTACCTATGTACTTGTGCAGTTGTACCTACCTGTCGAAAACAACAGGTACAGCATGATTTATTCAGCTTAAAACAGCATGTAGCTGTAATACGAAAATATGCTCTTACTTTACATGGTCGACCTGAGTAAGTATCACTGGGACAAAAATTGCACCAATTAGTTTTTGTAGAGAATTTTACATAGAACATTTTTGTAATGAGCTATTTTTTCGTAGGACCAATATTTGGTGAGGTAAGCTTGAAAAGCCATTTTGGGACACATGTGTCCCACAATAGAGGGCCAAGTCGGTGGTGTTGGGGCGAGAATTTCGGTATGTTAATTAGGACCCTAAACCTTCATATCTGCAAAAAAAAACTTTTCTGGAAATTAGTTTGAATAAAAGTTTTACTTATAATTCCTACAGTAAGTGGTGTGTGAGAAGATTAATTCACGAATGATATATCGAATTGTAGTATTAATTGTATTTTAATAAAACTATCAAATATAACAATAGAGCAGTTTGGTTAAATTTATATAAATGCGAGTATTTGCTTAGGCATGTCAAAAATATATCAGAATCGTCTTTTTAATTTATAAATTAGAAAATATGGTAACTTTAGATAATGCTACAAATTTCAGTAGTATTTAAAGTTGATTTAATCACAGTTTTGGTCAGGGGTCTTCAGCACCTACGATTTAGTTTTCAGGTGTGATTGGACACTCGAGCACCTCCGCAGTCAGCGTCTATGACACTCATCTGAACACCACGATGCCCCGATCTTACCCCCACTAGATTGTTTCTTTTGAGTTTACAATAAAAACATAACTAACAGTGAAAAAATTAGTCATATGGACCATCAATTGTGTACAATGAATCACTGAAGCAACTGTCAACATTATGCGGGACATTCTTCATCGAGTTTTGTAAAATATTGATTATGACACCTGCCGTGCTGTTAATGGTACACACAATGAAGTTTACCAACAATCCATATCTCAAGATCGTTTTGAGATAATAATTAAAAAATAATATTTAGAAAACCGCACTCTAAAGCCTTTAAAAAAATCCTTCTGAAACTCCACCATTCATTCTCGGGAAGCCTTTATATAGGGTGAGTCTTAATTACAAACCTTAAATATAAGTATTGTATTCTACTTTTACAGAACAACAAGAAAGTGTAATTAGTCACTTTACATCAACATGTGCTAACTTTCAGTCACCCGCTTCAGGGGGTAGCAGCTACATTTGGAAGCATTTTAGGGCTTATAATGATATAAACTTTTTAAAGTGACACTTCTTTGCTGGCAGGACTAGAATTCTATCGAAACGAGAAACATGGATGGAAATGCAATCACACTCCGAGACTGAAACTGTGCGCATTGGTATAATTCTTCAGGACCCTTCTTGCCAGGCTTCTGTAAGTATCACTCCGGCTTGTTGCCGGCACCTACATATTTTGTACGACTAAAACTTGTTAGTGGAGATGGAGAGGACAATGCGTCATGTTCTTATCAACGATTATCTGGGCATCTAAGCCTCGAATAAAAAAAGTATCTCTTGTAAAGTTGTTGCCCTATTATTCGCTACAATAAATGTAAAATGCTAGGAAATATTTTATAAAGGCATCCGATTTTCATAATAATTGGTATTTGAGGGGTTTTGGGGCTGCTAACTGAATCCAGGATCTAAATTATAAAATTCATGGTGGTGGAATTATTTCATAAAGTTATCTGAATGACATAAGAATTGGTATTCGCGGCGTTTTGGGGCTGCTAATTAAGAATCCAGAATCTAAATTATAACATTCAAGATGGTGAATTCAATATGGTGAATATATTTCATAAAGTTATCCGAATTGCATAAAAATTGGCATTCGTGGGGTTTTGGGGCTGCTTATTACGAATCCCGGATCTAAATTATAAAATTCAAGATGGCGGATTTATTTCATGCACTTATCCAAATTGCATAAAAATGGGTATCTGTGGGGTTTTGGGGCAGCTAATTACAAATCTAGGATCGAAGTTATAAAATTCAAGATGGCGGAATTATTTCTAAAGTTATCCGAATTGCATAAAAATTGGCATTTGTGGGGTTTTGGGCCTGCTAAGTATTAATCCAGGATCTAAATTATAAAATTCAAGACGGCGGATTCAATGTGGCGGAATGATTGATAAAGTTATCCGAATTCCATAAAAATTGGTATTAGTGGAGTTTTGGGACTGCCAATTATGAATCTACGATCTAAATTATAAAATTCAAGATGGTGGATTTAATATTGCGGAATTATTTCAAAAGTTATCCGAGCTGGAAAACTGGTATTTGATGGATGTTTGGGCTACCAATTACGAATCCAGGATCTAAATTTAAAAAATCAAGATGGCGGGAACATTTTATTCGATTTTGTACAAATTAGTATTTGTGGGGTTTTGGGGCTGCTAATTGAGAATTTAGGATCTAAATCATACAATTAAAAATATACTTTCAGTGAGAACACGCTAGGAAGTTTCACTTAGAACGTGCGTGTTCGGTACACGTTTCGTTGTTTGCTTATATGTAGGTGTAAACACGATGTTTATATTTAAGGTATGTAATTAAAACTTACGCTGTATTTGATTGTGAGAATATCTAATTTCTGTTTTAAGTATTTGATATCCAGCTTTTTATGGCCCCAGAAAGCAACAAAATTTCGTTTTCAATAAACAAAAGCTGTTCAGTTATTCTAGAATATTTTTAGTTGTAGTAAATTAGGAGAGTATGACGTTTTTGGCACACTTTGTAGACATGTTGCATAAATTGCAAATAAAGTTGTTAAACCTAATATGCGCGACAGTATGATTGACAGTTTAATTTTTAGGGTTTCAAGTCATAAAATAATTTTGTCCCCATTCCAAGTTGATATATTGACTTAAAAAACGACCCGCCTAATTTTTTGGCAAAATTAACAGATTGTGACAGCTTTAACTATGTTTGTTGGCTAAGAAGCTTATTATACTTTTGGAACATAGCCAGAAGTGAGAAAATGTCTCCAGTCTACAATAATTGTATATATATTTACTACAATAATATTTACACAAAAGCATACTGCAACGGCTCTGCAGTTCTATTTGAACTTTAGTGAAAATGCAGCGTATATTAAGTGGAGAAAGGGCCAGGTGCGTTGAAAGTAGCGAAGAATTTGTTACCAAAAAGTTGTGCGTGAGTTTTATAATCGTCTGCGCGTTTTTCTCTGTACTTGGAGGTTAGTGGGTGATTTTTATATTTATGCAATAAATAAACTAATTAGATTTTGTATGTTTTACATTTTTTAAAAATGCAAAAAAAAACAGTTTAAGTTTTTGATTATTCAGGAAATTTTTATTATCTTGACCCTGTTGTTATTAAAAAAACGTTTAGAAATATCGTTTGTTTCAATTGGAAAACTAGTTTATTTTTGCATAATTCTAAAAGATAAATATTTGAAGGTTTTGTTTTTTTAAAATATAAAAAAAATGTAATAAGTATATTTTAGAATACAGACTGGCTAGGAAAACCCCGGCCACTTTTCTTGCGGCGGTCAAGAGATGGCGCTTTAGTAAAGAAAAAATAAATTAAAATACTGGCAACAACACAGAATCCAAGACGTTTTAGTTATTAAGAGCGCGCTGCGCCGAGGCACACGATACAGATGGCGCTAGTATAGACATCATAGAGGCATTTATGTATGTACTCAGCGACTTAATTAAAAAGAAAACGAAATGAAACAAGTTAATAGATGTTACTTAATAAAGTAACTTAGATGCTCAGATAATTATTTTCTTGTGCAACATGCAAATAAGGTAAAAAAACTTACTTGTCTTAGCAAACGTAAAACTATAAATTTAACACTATTCTTCATTTGTATTTACGCTGATCATCTAGATACTGTTACAATAGGTACACCAATTTAAAAAATTTTGTCAATTAATTAAACTATGTGCCAGCTGAGTAAATTTAAAAATTCGATGCGAGTGACGTCAGCCATGTTTTTGAACAAAAGTTCATAGGAATCAGCACGAATGGCGCTACGGCGATAGGCATTTGGCGCGTTAATTTAAAACTTTAAACGAATTCGCACATAAATAAGAGATTAGTTGCACCCAAACCCACGAGCAAGTAATGCTGAGAACTGATTTTATGCGAGAAATCAATAATTCTGCTAGTACAGTGCTGTAAAGAAAAATATATGCGCGTCAACAGAACGCATGTGACGCTACCTGTTTATGTTTAATAGAACCATCAGTAATTAAATTCAAATTTTGAATGACTAGCGCCTCTAGCGTCAAAAACAAAAAGGTGCCACGGCGGCGTGTTCTTAAATACGGCCCATATTAAATCAAAACAACCAAAACGTCTTGGATTCTGCGTTGTTGCCAGAATTTAAATTTAATTTTTCTTTACTAAAGCGCCATCTCTTGACCGCCGCAAGAAAAGTGGCCGGGGTTTTCCTAGGTAGGTAAGTAGGCAAAAGTTTGATAAATGGAACGTAATTTTATATTTATATATTCGTTTTGATTGCTATTAAAAAATCAAATAATTTTTTTTCAACTGGATTTGCTATTACATACAGGGTGTTAATTAAGTACGTAGACAAACTTTACAGGGTGATTCCTTGATTAATTCTAAGATAAAAACGTGTATGTAAGCATTGGACCTAAACGGCTTCGTTTATAAGAAACAGGATGTTCCAGTTTAAAAAAAAAAATTTTTTTTCAAAAATCTGGAAAACACCTACAGGTATTCTATTGAAACTTAGTGTAGGTTAGTATTGCATAAAGTGGCATTTATTGGTCAAAATAAATTTAATTGATTTCACCAGTGGCGTGCGTCGGAGTCACCTCAGTTACGTCATTGTAGAAAAATCTGGTACGCCAATATGACAAGTTTTTTAGCTTTATCCATTAAAACGACATATAAGTTATTTCTTTACTTTTTTTGGTAGTATGAACAGTTTTCGATAAAAACGGAAAAACATGTAACTCAATTTTGATCATTTTATAAACATAATTTCCATAAAAATAACAAAGTGAGCCTTGATCATTATAATTATTAATGAATTATAAAATAAATGTTTCAAGAGCTACAAAACTGCACTCTAAAAATTATTTTGCCCTGATAACTAAAATCTAGTTCTTGCAACTAAAATTTTTAGTGGCTATGGCTACAAATAATTTTTTTAGTTCTAATTTGTAACAAAATTTGGTTGGACTCTTTCAGTTACTGCAAGTAAAATGTCTTGCTGCTACAAAACATTTATGTTAGTAGTGATAGCACAGATCAATATTTATAAAAACATATTATATTAGTATGGTGTACCAAGTACGTTTTTATTCTGAACAAATAGCATTTGCTTCTCTTACCAATCTAATATTGTAAGCAGAACAAAACCAATTTGTTGCCATAACAAACTTTAATGCTTTGATGACTAATTTGTGTTAGTTATTGGAGCAAAAGTTAGAGTTACAGGAACAATACATATTAGTAAGATGCACTAACAATGTTTTCATTAAGAACAAATTGTTTCTATTTCTCGAACTACTGAAATTAGTAAAAATAAGAAAACGAATTTTGCTGTAGTAACAAACAATAATACTTGTAATTACAAATTTATATTGGTAATGACAACAAATAATATTTAAACCATTTTATTCTGGAATTGCAAAATTACATAAGTATTTTTTACTATGAAGAACTAAAAGACACATATAAGTTGCTATCCAGCAGTTTACATACTAAACATAATCTAAAAAATCTTTCACTTCAATGTGCTTTATCGTATTTGTATCTCTTACTTGGTACGCATAATAGTACTCATTAAAACCTAATATTTCTAAATTAGAGTACAAAAAACGTATTTCATTGGAACTGTTAACAATAATCTTTTTTATCATACCAAAAAGAGGAAGTAAGTTAGCAGATCCTATAAAAAAAGTAGTTGATGAAGAATTGGCACAATACTTTAAACCGGCAATTTGAACTCATTTTACTGAAAATCCATCTAGAAATTTACTTGGTATTGTAGTTAAATCACCAGTCATGTCATTTTCCATCATAGCCGAATAAGAACTAAAATCGGTAGCACCTACTATTATATCATCTCTGAAACCTTTAGATGACATTAGTCTAACACAGAATTTTAGTTTATAGTGCATCAATAAAGCATCCATTGAACTGAAAGTTTTAACACAAACGTAACAACTAGGCATTTTAACAAATATCGAATTACTGACGAGTAAAAAATATATTAAAGTAGGTATGAGTATATAATATACAAAATTTTGCAAAAAGTAAATGTTGCATAAGAAACAATGATATAATAGGTATACAACCATAGATAAATTATGTTCTTGGTAGCGATGCTACTATGGAATTGACCGCTATATAAGGTTTATCAAAGTCCGTATTTATGTTGTACAGACCCCACTGCAACACCATTCAGACTTGCTCTGCTTCCAGTGGGTATTTTGTGTGTAAAGCGTGAATCACTTGGAAACAGAGATTCACAGCGCTTAAGTCCGTAGAAACTTCGAATAAAACGTCATCAACTACTACATAAGCAGCAATGATATGTTGTCCAGTTCTCCCGCAAAGACTGGTGTAGGTTGTAAAGTTAAACCAAAATTTTTAATTTGGATCTTCTTGCCTCTAAGATATTATGTAGTTCTCCGACTGCCTGTTAAATATAATAAAACAACATTAGATAATGTATAAAAATTTCAATTGGTACACTTAAAAACTATATTTAATAATAAATAAATAATTTATTTAAAATAATCCATAAACTTATAAGTATATCATAAAAAATTAAGAGTTTTATAAAAAATAAAAGTATAAAGTTTAAAGAAATAATGAATAATAAAGTATTCATATCATTATGTAAGCAGATCTCATGGAAAAACCACCCAATTGTTTTTATTAAACGAAATAAATAGAAAATTTAATACTAGAAACTGAAATTTTGACGAAAATACATGTTTTGGATCTCCAAGAACCCAAAAAAATTGTTTATACAAAATGTCTGTCTGTCTGTGGGTGAGTATACGCGTTTCATATCTCAGGAACAGCTGCGCCAAAAATAATTTTTGGGCACCAACTTTTAGTCACCAAAAGTATACTTGGGCGCAGTTACTGACTAGGTTAGTTGTTTTTATCGATTTTTTCTTTTTAATTTGGAGCTCAAAATTTGGTGCTTAAATAACTATTTTTTATGCTCCGTTGAATACAAGCCTATTTATTTATTATTCCATCATAAATTGAGATATTTAAAAATTTTGTACAGATGTTTTACTATTATTATTTTTAATATTAAATAGAACATGTATGGACACGTTAACTTCACTATTTTAGTAAAGCTAGTAAGTAAAGAATTTTATACGCCGCATAGGAGGAATTTGTGAACTTAAGCTGCTGAATAGGAGCAATTCGTTGACGCCTTAAACATATGTTCCGGATTTCGGGTTGTGGTATTGCACAACATTATAAAATTTATTGTAATTGCAATAATGTTTAAAGCTAGAAGCTTTCGTTAAACTAGTATTTCTTTCTCATTTCATGGTGAAAATAGGAAACCCTACCGATTAAAAAAGATTAGGATAATGTACATTAAACTCCAGAATTTCCATAGAGGGCGATTGATTATACGGGCTATTTTCTGAAATATGCTTAGCTATTCACTTTTGTTCCGAGATTTTAAACTTACGTTGAAATTATGTCTAAGTTTCGGGGTATTCCAGCAATATTTCATTAAATTTATAACAAAACTTCATGCAAATACTGGAATATCATATCAATAAATAAATTACACTTACCTTAAAATGTTTCTATCAAATCCTCCAGTCCCCAATCTTGTAATAAACTACTCACTTCCATAATTATTACTTAACAGAATTGATATAATAACACCACAAAAAACTAAGAGCATCAAAGATTATTAACTCTCACTTCTCCAATGAATGAAAACGGTATGTTTGCAACTCGAAAGACGCCTGTTTTACCCGCGGATTTCTGCTAAATTTACTTAATTGTAATTTGATACTAATGTTATTTCCCGCGTCGCAATATGAGGTATTTGCTGATTAAGCAGTTGAACGTTAAAGATACGCTATTGCAACAAATATGAAGGTTTAGAGCAACAAAGAAAATTTGTCAACTCAATACATTCAAGATTAGTAACTTTGATAAGTTCGATTTACTTGTCACTACACACCGAATGTGTTTTTCTAACATACATGAAGGTTTATGGCAACAGATAAAATTTGTCGGATTCAGTTATTCAGCATTAGTAACTATGAGAAGTTTCAGTTTACTTGTCACTACACACTGAATGTGTTGGGAATGATAATAATATTGCTCTTTCGTTATTGGAACAAAATGACTTGTTAAAATAACTAACTTTTGTCAACTAATAATTGTGTGACATTCGAAATAATACGCAATCTTTGTAGCAACACTTGCATTGGTTGCGTATGCCAAAATTTGGTCAGGAGAACTAAAATTTTCCAACAAATAACGGTTTTGTTGTTAATACCAAATCATTTTTTAGAGTGTGAAAAAAAAGTAATCAAAAAATTATTTACATACAAGACTGCTATAATAAATCAACTTAAGAGCATCATTGTCTCAAAGATTTTCCCGATTTTCTCGAAAGCGGTTCATTCTACCAAAAAAAAGACAATTTGTGTCGTTTTAATGGATAAAGCTAAAAAACTTATCATATTGACTAAAAAACAGTGGCGTCCAGATTTTTCTAAAATAATGTAACTGAGGTGGCTTCGATGCACGCCACTGGTGGAAATAAATTAAATTTATTTTGATAAAAAAATGCCACTTTATGCAATACTAACCTACACCAAGTTTCAATAGAATACCTTTAGGCAAAAGACAAAGCCGTTTAGGTCCATGCTTATATAAACTTTTTGTCTTAGGATTAATCAAGTAATCACCCTGTAAAGTTTGTCTACGTACTTAATTAACATCCTGTATGTATCTGAGCATACAGCCAAATGCAGATCATTGCACTACTACTGATTAAAAGTTCAAAGATCAATATTTTTGCTACGTGAACCTTTTTGTGAAATTTTGATTCTGTTTAGTTGATTCTTTTAGAGATCATATTTTAAAACGTGAAATTGTTTGGAACAAGTTTTAGCTTCTAACTTACCTATTGGTAATTAATAGTAGGGCGACTACACCAAACCAAGCTGTACCTCCGAAAAAAATTTTGAAGTTTGGTAGTTATAGGGGACATCCTGAGCACTGAGCAGCCATCATCAAGGAGCACCAACCCAAAATGGCGCTCGTTTCAAAATGGCGGCTTATTAGTAAAAAAACATTTTACGAAACTTCTAGCAAATAACTGCCTAAAACTAAAATATTTTTCTTAATAAATTTTGTTCATCTCTTTAAATGTCTATACAAATTTTTTTTCAAGGAACGTTTCAGAAAAGTTATTATTTACATAGTGTTATTAGATAAACATACAAAAACTTTTTTATGTAAAAAAAAGTTTATGCAGTGTTGCCGTTAAAATTGAGGCAAATTCAAATTTATAAAATTGTTCACTGGTAAAGTGACCTTATTTATAGATATATTTAAAAAAAAAGTTGTTTAGAATTACCTAAAAATCTTAAATATGAATTTCCAAAACGATCGTCGATTGTTTTTGTTTTTACGTTCCTGTACTTTTACTAATAACGCAGCACCGATTTCATGAAAATGTTGTAATTCGAGATTTTGACGGAAATATCCGTTTTGGGCCTCCAAAAAATAAAAAGGGATTTTGAAAAATGCATGTCTGTGGGTGTGTGACGCCTTATAACTCCGGAGCGGATGGTCCGATTTCGATGAGTTTCGGAATGTGGATATGAGTAGTCCAGTTTCAAAAGTGGCTATAGGCCAGACAAACTGAACGGAGATAATCGCAAAAAACTGTCAGCTGTACGATTTTCATTATATTAATAAAAATTTTTGGTAGTTATATTGGTTTTGCTATAAATAATCGTTATCTGAAGTTTTAGAAAAATGTATCTATCCAAAGCGTAGTAATTTAAATTTTTTATTTAGATATAGATAGTTCTGATTCCAAAGTCTCTATATAGGTAGTTTTGAAACCGCAGTGGTTGTATATAGCTAGTTTTGAAAACAAAAATAAGTTTTTGACTATTTTATTTACTATTACGTTTGTAATGGTTTTTTGGCAAAAGAAAATTAAAAAATAGTATGAGAAAAATATAAACAATCATTCTTTATTTTCGTATTAAAAACCCAAATATTTTTTCTTAAACAAAGACAAAATAAACATTATTAAAATGATACAAAACAAAGTACATGTATTCAACAAAAATATAAACTAAACAATTAGGAAACGTTAACCTCCAGAAAAATAAAACAAGTAGATATTTAGGTAAATGAAACTATTCATCTTCGTTCTCCGTATCCAAGAGGTATCTTTCAGTCTCTAAAGCTGCTCTGACGAGGTCATCTTGGAAGGCTAAGTTGATGTCTGCATCTTCTACTTCTACGGTTTTGTCCATATCAATACGTTCCAATTCTGAAATATTATTAACTGCGTCCTTGCATTCCCCATAATCTTCCTCATCATCGTTATAATTTTCCTCCTGGTTTGTAACAGTTCTCTCTTCAGTCTCACTCTCCACATTATTTTCTTCTATTTCATCGTCCGACTCGTCACCCTTTGTCTTCTTTGCATCAGGGCAAAGAGAAAAATACTGAAGGTCTGGCAATGTCTTCCACTTCTTTCCAAAGTGTTTAGCTAACAATTTTGACACATCAATTAGTTTTGCAAGCTTTAGTTTATTATTTCCTTCTGGTAATATATTGGGTTTGATGTGATTAGGGAACTTTCCTTTCTTACAAAGTGTACCAGGCCCACAAATGTCAACATTATAATTTGCTTCACCTTTTACAACAATATTGGTTCTTTGTTTGTTCCTACTAAAAATCACTCTTCTGGAAGGCTTGAATTGAAAATGCCAATATGTACTTTTGCGCAATACAGTTTCGGCTGCAGTTTTCCAATCGTGCACTTCAACCTCACCTTCATCTAGTTTGAAAACGGTACCGACTGTATCAAATATGTCATAGTATTCCTGTGGCTTTATAATCGTCTCTTTTTTCTTCAGAACTCTTTTAATCCTGCCAAAAATTCTATCAGGAGGAATAAAAGAGTGTCCCGGTATAGGAAAAATAAGAGTTACGGTTTTAAGAGTTTTTGGTGCTTCGGTAAGTAACCATTTAGAGATCACTCCAATCATTGATGTGTTTTTGTTCTGACCGCTGCACCCGTCAGCTATTAATCGCAAAGATTTTACATTAGTAAAATCAGTGCTTCTCAATCGATGATAAACACAAGAAACTATTTGATTTGATCCTCTGGCCATATAAATTTCAGACCACGTGTATAAAAATGTATTTGATTTTGTTTGTGAGTCTTTTGAACTACCCTGACAAATCGTACAATTGTAGAGATATAGTTGTCTACTGTAATAACAAAACTGATCTGGCACCTTTGGTAAAACCAAATTTTTCTGACAGTCAAAAGTTAAAGTTAGTACAGTAGCGTCTTGTTTTTAAAATATTAAAAAAACATCTTGCACAAATTTTGTGCACGTTAAGTTTTGTTTGAGCCATATTCTTAGTAGCATCATTTTTAGCCGATTTTATTATTTCTGTTAGAGATATGCATGTGGAGCAGTCATCAGTTGCTGGTGATCCGAAACTAAAGTTAAAGTTTTTAACAAGAACATTCCTAAAAAAATCATATTTAACTTTCAATTCCGGATTGGCAGTCAAGTACATTTTAAAGATTAGTGCTATAGATAAATCAGAAGGTAGATATTGCCGAGTGGAATTTGTACCACGGTTGTAGTGCGACTCCAGTGGTTTAAATTTTACGAAAAAACTTTTTATAGCATTTACATGTTCAGCAAATTTATGGGATCGGCGATCACCACCTCGAGTTTCTTTAGGCATTGTCCCTGTTTGAAAATACTTATTGTTTATGTTTTGTATACGAAATTTAGAAATTCCCAGTATGGAAATAAAAGTATTTTGGCATATTTGAATATTTTCTGAGCCAGAATCGACCCGAAACCTTCATGCATAATATTTTATTGTAACATTTTTTCTTTCCTTAGCTCTCGTACGGTGACGTTTTGGTGTAGTTGCTGAGCAGTATTTAAGAATAAAATTGTCCTGATCTATTTTATTACTTGTGGAGTAAAAGGCTTGATGAAATCTTCTAATATCTTGAAGATTGAGGGAATTACACTGTAATTTTTGTGTGTTTTTGTTCGGGTGATTGCAGTTTGGTTTATGAGGAGGCCCTTTAGAGGAATGCCTGTGATAAAGATTGGTATTCTAAGAAGTTCTCTATTTAATATAAACAAAAATTTGTTCTAGGTTTTAGTACTAGTCTACCGAATATTCATTGGGCCGAATAATTAACCGAATATTAGGCAATTTTTTGGGGTTTGCCGAATATTTGGTATTAGAGCGTTATCGCCTGGCCAAATATTTGTTATTTGGCCAATGCCCCGATTTACTATTAGGTAAACCCCCTAGTTAGTACTGCTAACAAAACTAACCTTAATTTTTTTTCCACGCTTCTTTTCCATGTTTCCACCCTCCTTGCTTTTTTTCGACCAGCCCCGGGAACTTCAACTAAACTTCCGTCGAGCACTCTTACATCGTTTTCTGGATCCATTTATAATAATAAAACAAGTAATTTTAACGCGAACACTGCTCTACGCAATATTAAAGTAGCTACTGCACTATTATTGCATCACATTATTTTGTTGCTGTTTAATTTAGTCCGTTTTGCAGCAGTAGGCATATTCTGACCTATATTAACTATGGTGTATAGGCAGTTTTGTTACCGTAAAATTGAGATCACATATAGACAGTTTTGTTAACGCAAGCACCTTGTATATAGCTAGTTTTGTTGCAGTACCTAAATTTCAGATCGATTTTTAAATTGTATATAGACAGTTTTGATACATGACGATCAGTTCTGCCGATAGAGGGCGAAAAGACGAAAATTTTAATGTGTCTAACTCATTTTTTTTAAATTGTGGACTTAGCCACTTTTGAAACTGGACAACTCATATATCAAAAATTCATCAAAAGAATAAGTTAAAAAAAAAACTGGAACCGGAAGTAAGGCATATTGTTTTGGTAGCAGTTTTTCTGAAAACGATTTTTTAAGTTTGAGAAGCGAATCTGATAATACACCGTAGGGCAAAACAAATGCTTTCTTTACGAACCTGTAAGCTTTAAAATGGCTGTTGTTAAGATTTTTTTTGAAAATTTTAATGTAACACAAAAAGTTGGGAAAATATGAACATTATAGGGTGATTTTTTTTTTATTTTTAAACTTCTGAAAATAATATTGCTATTGTAAGTGCATACGGCTGGGGATGAGCTATAATTTGGTTCGTGTCCTAACCCGGGTATTTCTCTTTGACGTCTTATATGAATTTTTGAAAATTTTGTTTTCAACGCCTAGATACACAAAAACAAATAATCAAATGGGGATGAAATTTTTTATTGTAAATATCTTAGTGGTACACAACCTTATGAAATAAGCGACTGTTTAGAACTATAAAACTGTGAAGTGAAAAACATTTCAAAATTATGACATTTTCAAAAACATATTCCTCTAAAATTATTCAAAAAAGTTTCAATTAGGTTCATGTTCTATTCCGCTATTTTTGTGTGACACCTATGAATTTTTGAAAATCAAAAATGTATGTCTCTTGAGTTAAAAACGGGGGGAGTATTAGAAATTTCTGCTTAAGTTAAATTTCTCACGAGTAGAGTAAGATTCACAGCTCTATCTTTAGATACAGCATAAATTAAAAGGAAGGAATCTTTTTCTAAAAAATCAAAAATCGGGGGTTTTGTCTCTTAAAGCTAATTAGAAATATCTTCGATATCTAAAAAGAATAAGATATATAGGCAATATACGCTAACCGAGCGGGTGGGTAACTTTAAATAATGCCAACCGGACCAACGACATTACGCTAAAGCAGCAGTGGTTATCAGTGAGGTGGTGGTTATGATTTAGATAGGTTTAATGTGTTTTTCAATGTAGGACCAGTAGTTTTTGGTATCTGTACGACGTGTTGCATTTGCCGTTTGAGAGGTATTATTAGCAATGTCAAGTAAAGGAAAGTCCGAACAGAAGTACAGAAAATGTCAGCGTCAATGAATTAAAATAAATATTTCACCTATATATTGCTGTTTTAAAAAAGTTCGAATTTTTTTTCTACTATAGTGGTTTTTGTTGGAAAATTATGTTCTTTAACTTTTATTACCCTTGCGAAAAAATCAAATTCTTACTCTGGACATGTCAATTAATGTTTCTAGCCTAAAACTGGTGTTATTAGGCTAATTTTAGTGCTTCGTGCAAGCAATGTATTCAATGGAGAGGAGCAGGGTCAGGATGTTAACTAATTTAGCTAAAATATTGGATTTAAATATGTATACCCCATAGGTACAAAATAGTATAGAAAGAGCTAAAATTTTCGGAAAAAAATTTTTTTGTGAACCAGTGTACTGCAAGTGTACCAATATTAAAAATTTCTTTCCGATGTACAGTTTTCGAGTAAAATTTACTGTGTAGTCCGCCTTACTATTTTAATTAACACTTTTCGGGTTTAGAAATCCCCATTGTTTCGATGTTATCAAGTTGAAACTTTTTTTGGAATATTCATGGTACTCAGATGTATACCGTCTGTCTATAAAGTAACCCCGCCCCTAACTAACTGACGACTTGATATTTTACCACAATATTCGGTGTGCTTTAATGGAAAATTAAATACTATTTTTTAGCCAAAAATTAAATTTTGTATCATTCAAAATGGCTACTGGGCGCCATTTTGAATTTTTTTTAAATAAAAAGGGGGGTCGTGTGACATCTCATTTGAAAGGTCTTTTAATTCTTCGTCTGATCCTAGAGTTTCAAAGAAAAATATTCAGCCATAACAAAATGGCGATTTTAAGCAAATGGACTCACTCAGTTTAAAATAGTTTTGATTTTTTTATCCAGTAGTCCACTTTTTCATTTGCAGTACAAAATTTTCCCAGAAATAACTCAGGTGGCTGGAAATAATATTGAAAACGTTATGTTCCAACAAGACGGTGCGCCGCCTCATTATTATAGGCCTGTTTCTGACTTTCTCATCGGATATTTTCTTGGAAGATGGATTGATAGGCGGGGGCCTGTATAATAGCCGGCTCACTCCCAGATTTAACTTTCTTAGATTTTTTCTATGGGAATATCTGAAATCGAAAGTGTACAGAACTTGCCCAGAAACAATTGAAGAACTGGAGCAACGCATTACAGAAGTTTGCAGAAATATCACTCCAGAAACTTATGAAAATGTAAGGCAGGAATTTCATAGCCGACTTTTTATGTGCCAAGAAGTAATGGTAAACATTTCGAACACGTAATTTAATTAATTTAAGCTTTAATTCTTAGTTTTCTTAAATAGACTTCTTTATCTTCAAACATTGTCATTTTGTTATGGCTAAATATTTTTCTTTGAAACTCTAGGATCAGACGCATAACTAAAAGACCTTTCCAATGAGGCGTCGCTCGACCCCCCTTTCCATTAAAAAAAAATTTTAAATGGTGCCCAGTCGCCATTTTAGATGATACAAAATTTTAATATGGTCTGAAAGATAGTATTTAAATTCCCATTACAGCACACCAAATTTTGTTGAAAAATATCAAGTCGTTCAAAAGTTAATTGGGGGGGGGGGGGCGTTACTTCATAGACACAGTGTATGTAATGTATGGGTTTAAAATTTGATTTTTAAGTACAAAGTTTATGTAAGCATGTGTGTTTATTAATATATATGATTTTCAG
This sequence comes from Ctenicera cuprea, assembly GCA_958336395.1. Lineage (NCBI taxonomy): Eukaryota > Metazoa > Arthropoda > Insecta > Coleoptera > Elateridae > Ctenicera > Ctenicera cuprea. The sequence continues at coordinate 27,397,318 of OY284486.1, forward strand.
GGTTTTTCCTGGGAAGATACGCAACAGAAAAAGCTGCAGCATCGAAGAAAACAACTGTGGAACATAAATGTCAACTGGAAATACTAAACGAATTAGCAGTTTCCATAAATAATATAAATGATTTGACCTTATCACTTTCCGTTCTTCCATCATCACTAATGACAACTTTTAATTATAATGAACTGTATGTTAAATTACGGTGTAGTGATCAGAACGTTGCATATCCAAATTTTGACAATTTTAAAGGTAATGTTAGTCTAGTATCTAAGGAAATAATTATGAGCGATTTAAATTCTTTACAACAGTGTTATGGTAATATAAGTACTTTTTTAGAAGATGTATTGTCTCCTGGTTAGAACAATACTATAACATGTAGCACAATTTTTAAGACCAATAAAAACATTTTTAGAGGCAATAAAAAGAAATTTCTGGGTTTCAGAAGATAAAGCGCATGTGAAGATTTCAACCAGAAGTCTGTCGCTACTCAAACTGTCTACTTGTTACAGTAATACTTCTTTTCAATAATGACTTTCAGAAATGAACAGAACCGTATTAAAAAATTACTGCATCGTTTTTGTTTGTAAATATAAAACTGTCTAATAAATTAACTCTAAGTAGAGTAGGTATGTTTACATATTTACTTGTTGGCTAACAATTTGCATATGTAGTTTCTAAATAGATGAATTGGAAAATAAAATTTGGCAATTTGGGTGGCCACTGCAATCGCCTGGATTAAAACCTTTGAAATTTTTGATCAAGGGGTATTTTAGGAGTATACATTTGAAAAAGTTTCCAACCATAATGTTAAGAGAATCAGAAGAGATATTGAGATGCTGTTTGTGGGAGCTGTTTAGGTGTCAAGGGGTGCACGTTTTTGAGGTATCGAGGATGAATAGCAATTCACCCCTTCACCCACAGTCTACTCAACTTTAAAGTATTAAATGGCACTCTAATCTTATGCGACATCAAATTAAAGATCTATAGTTTCAACCAGCCTATCGGAAAGCACACGTTCACAAAAATTCCAGCGATAATTGCAAAATTCCTGAATTTACTAGAACCGCATTTATATACCGGGCACTGCTTCAGACGCTCGTCTGCTACTCTGCTTGTCAATTCTGGTGCCGATATTTTGGATCTGAAAAGGCACGGTGGGTGGAAATCCACCACAGTAGCAGAGGGCTATGCGGCAGAGTCTCTTCAAAATAAATTGGATGTTGCTAACAAAATCCTTTCTAATAAAAATGCGGACGCTGGTAAATACGAGATTAGTGTTACTCACTATCCTTCACTCATAAAGAAAATAATTTATTGAGAAATGAGCACGTTCTCATAAAAGATTGCTCGTTTTCAAATTGCAGTGTTTCATTTAATTTTCGTCAAAATTCTTAAGTAATTTGTTTTAAATTTGTTTTCAATCAAAAATTATAACCTTGCATTTCTGTTATTACTGTCCATTATTTTCCTAGGAATGTAAGTGACACTATTAAGTTCCGTCGTCAAGGGTAACTAGTACACGAATGTTATCAGTAAAGTTAGGCAAATATGCTGTAAAGATAGTGCATATATGCACCAACATATGTCGCATAAAACCGTCAATATATGCACTAAAATATGCCGCATAAAACCTTCAATATATGCAAGAATATGCAGTAACCTTCTGCGATATGCAGTAAAAAAAATAGTTTGTTTATTTAGTGCCTAATATGAAAATCTGATGTTTATTTGAATCTGCAGTTTAATACTAGTAATTATTATATGAGTTAAAGCACGTTTTGCATTAAATGTAATTTTTCGTTGAAAGAAAAAGATAAATACAATTAATGATTTTCATTATTTTTAGTTACATACACTCAACATTCAAAAAATCGAAGGGCTTACATAATATAGAAACGCATTATTATTTTCAGTTAAAACTTCATTTTTTATTTGCATATACAAAAATACAGGTAGAAGTAAAATCAATAAATAACACAACCTATTTATTACAATAAATAATCATGTGCTTTTCAACGGTGTCAACGAGAAAATTTTGCCGCTTATCTTCCAATATATTTTTGTAGCTGGAAAAACTTCTTTCTACGTCACAAGAAGTTACTGGACAATATTTAAATAAATGTGAATTTTTAACTGCAAAACATTCGTCATTGTGGCGATTGCTTAAGAAATCTCCATTTAAAATATTTTTTATGGAATTCAGAGTTGAAAGTCCGCTGTTTTTCTGAATTAAATCGTCCATTTTGCTGCTAACTTTTTTGCATATTTTATTTTTATTTTTATTCAAAATTGAATGAAATTTTTCGATTAATTCTAAAGATTCAGTGAGAAGCAGGTTTTGTGTTTCTAATTTATTAATGATGCTAGGAATTTCCGAAAAATGAGCCTTTATGTAGGACAACTGAGGTTGCAATTCCGGACACTTTAAAATATCTTGACAATCTGCTATAAACTGAGCAGAAGTTGAATCAAAGGTGTTAACAACATTTTTAAATTCACTGTAATTTTCACAATAAAATAGAGCGGCTTCTATCCACGTTCCCCACCTAGTGAGAATTGGTTGTGGAGGTAAGGGCACATCTTTAAGCAAGTCTTTGTAAACTTCGACGCGAAGTGGTGATTTTAAAAATACCCTTTTTCCGTTATTAATTAATTTATTGACTAAAGGAAACTCAGTTCTAACCACTTCGGCCACCCTATTCATCGCATGGGCCAAACAAGTTACATGAATTAAATTTGGGAAAAAGATTTTTAAATTTTGACCTGCTTTTACCATGTATGCGGCACCATCAATCACCATGTATAAAATCCTTTCTGGTGGTATTTAATTTGGCAAATAAAGTAACGAAAGCGTTTCATTGACAAAACGTGAAAATGTCAAATTGTTTTTTTTTTCTAGTTGTTTAACAGCAATTAAATAACTGGAAGGACTGCTGTTTAAAACACCTACAATAAAATTCGCTATATATCTTCCTTTAGCATCGGTGGTTTCGGCAACACTAAACCAAATACAATTATTCGAAACAACGTTTCTTATTTTTTGAAGATTTTCTTCGTATAATTTTGGAATGCACGTTCTGGAAGCTGTTCTCCGCGAAACGACGTTTTGTTTTGTATATTTTTCTAAGAAATTTCTAAATTCGGGAACGTCCATGTTATTTAATGGAATGTTGCATGAAACCACCATTCTACACAAATAGTCGTTGAAATTGTTGACATCTTATTTAAGCAGTTCAGCAATAATTGTTGTTTTGGCTCCTTTGTATTATCTTTTCTTTTTTGATGCGGACCGGTGGCTACGTGCTGATCAAGTTGAAACTTTTTATTAACGTTTATCTGTAAAAACAATATTTAAGTACAATTTACTACAGCTTACACAAAGGAAAATAATTGAATGTGCCCTGTGGCCTGTGCCATATCCTTTGCAATATCACAAAAAAAACTTTCTAATTTTATTCTTAAATTGTTTGCTTAATTACAAAATAAAGTAACAAATTAGTATTAAATTTTTAACTCGCTGTTTTGGCTTGTTTGAAGTTTTTTAACTTTAAACAGAGTAAACAGTTTTTTTTATTTCAAAATTAAAATAAACGGATAAGTAAATACCTCTTTTTCACAGATGACGCACAACACAACACTTCCATCGTATTTAAAACATGTATACGGCTTCAACCACTTCTTAATTAAATCGTTTTTTGAACTAGCAACTTTAGGCATTTTCAAGGTATAGACTGGACAATTACACTTTACAGCTCTCTGTCAAGGCAACAAATGAACTAGTCAAGCACTAAAATTATAAATAACTATTTCTAAGAATAAGTATAAGAAAAATTTCCAAATATTATTTTCAAAGAAATTTGTACCTAAGGAATAAGACCTACCCAAATAATACAACCTTTGTCAGTTAATCCTTTATTTCCTCTACCCCTACTTGGAAATTTAGAAAGTGCAAGTATAGGGTTCATGTGGTTTCACTAGAAGAAATTGTGCAATTTCTTCTAAGAACTACGAATATTTTATTTGATAATTTATTTGAAATTTTTTTTTTGCTAGAATATGCATTTTCATGCCACTAAAAGCTAAAATATGCACTAATATATGCCGTATGCCGTAAAGTTGTAATATATGCCAAATATGCAAAATAAAATTTAGAGTCTAAACATCACGAAACGTGTATATACGAAAAATTAACATTTTATGATCAATAGGAAAAAAGATGTAAATATGCATTTGCCCAACTCTAGTTATCAGCCACTTACAATCCCTGTAGCTATAGATGTAAGGCTTACTTACATTGCCGGTACCGTAAAAAAGTAATTTTGTTGTGCAAAAAAAGCAACTAGTCAAACTAGTTGCAAGAATACCGGTTTTAACGGTAACATATGTCGTGATCGACATCTAGAAGAAATTGAATGTAATTGAACAAGAAATGATCGATATCACCTGTGTAGCTAAAGACTTTTATTAATTGTTACCCACATTTTCAAGCTGTCAACGATCATCAGTTACTTCCACAAATAATGCTGATGGAATGTAGATAATTTAATTTATTTATATACCTAATTCTTATTATTAAGTAAGTTTAATAATAAAACGGGATCTTTGTTAAGTATGAATAATAATAATATAAAATCATTTATTCCACTCTAAAAAAACTCCCCAAAAAATTAATAAAACTCATTAAAGAGAGCTACAGAGATTTCACATGCAGAGTTGTATACCAGGGAAAGTTAACAAACGAAATAAATGTTGAAACTGGGGTAAGGCAAGGCTGTCTCTTGTCACCGATCCTTTTCCTCTGCGTGATGGACGAAATAATGGAAAACTCAACCAAAGAACAGAGAAGAGGACTGCAATGGAACCCAAGAGAGTATCTAGAAGATCTAGACTATGCTGACGACGTCTGTTTACTAAGCCAAAACTTCCGTGACATGGGGAACAAATTAATGCAAGTCAAACGAGAAGCCGAAAAAATGGGCATGCACATAAACTTGAACAAAACAAAAGAGATGAAAATCCGAACAAATAAACGACGTCAACAAACACTTGATGGAAAAAAATGTGGAACGCGTGGACAACTTCTGTTACTTAGGAAGCACGATCACTAGAGATGGAGGAGCAGACACACAAAGCAAAAGGGGCGTTTGCACAATTAACGAGCATATGGAAATCATCTAAAATCTCCAATAAACTTAAAATTAGAATATTTAACTCAAACGTCAAGTCGGTACTTTTATATGGCAGCGAGTCCTGCCTGGTAACAAAAGCCGTAACACACAAACTACAGTGTTTTATCAACAGATGCCTAAGAAACATCTTAAATGTCAGATGGCCAGATTTAATAACCAACACAGAGCTATGGGAATAAGCAGAACAGAAACCGATTGAAAAAAAATCAAGAAACGCAAATGGGGATGGATCGAACACACACTAAGAAGGGAAGAAAACCATATACCGAAACAAGCACTGTACTGGAACCCGCAGGGACGACGGAAAAGAGGGCGTCCTAGAACAACATGGAGACGAACTGTACTACAGGAGACGAAAGACCAAGGTTGAAACTGGAACGAGCTGAGGAGGAGAGCAGAAAATAGAACCAGATGGTGACGCGACGTTGAGGCCCTATGCTCCTAATGAAGTTCAAGGATTGAAGAGAGAGACATTCATATAATTATTAAATTAAATGCTGTGTGTTGCAGGAATCACAAGGTGACCGTTCAAATACATCAAGACTGCATTTGTTCTTCCACAGTCAGTTAAAAATGAAAATTTCAGTTAAAAAAAATAATTACTAAATTAAATTAACTAATTCTGTGATTGATATGGAGATGCAGTACAAGCATGCAGAGTCAGTACAGAAGAAATAAATATTAAAGATTAAATTACTTATTCGCTATTTTGTTAGTTTAAGAGGAACAGCCTAAATTAAGATTTAAAGACTTTTTTATATCGAGAGGAATATTAAGACGAAAACAAAAACAAAATACAAAAACAGGCACAAAGTACAAAACAATGCAATAGAGGAAAATATAATAGAAGAAGAAACAAAGAAGTACATAACATCATAAAAAACTCAAAGAATAGGAAATCTGCTGGTCCCGATCAGATAACATGAGATGCTGAAATATGGAGGAGAACAACTGCTAACACAACTGAAAACATTATTCCTAAATATAATGAATCAGAAAGAGATACCATTGAGCTGGAAAGCTATTATAACCATCCCCATATTCAAAAAAGAAAAAAAAGAGAAAACCGGAAAATTACGGGGGCATTACATTGTTAAATACCTCGTTAAAAGCATTTACTAAGTTAATGCTAATGAAATTAAATAATATACTATCGATTAGAAAGGAACAACAAGGTTTTTGAAAAAATTGGTCAACAATTGATGCTATATTTATACTTAGGAAAATAGTTAAGAAATCGCTGGAATCTAAAAAAACCTGCATTTTTGTGTTTTCTAGATATGACAAAAGCATTTGACAGGGTGCAATTAAAAGATGTAATTGAAATACCTACCGAAAAGACAGTGCCTACAAAATGGATACAGCTAGTAGCGTAGGTAGGTACAACCTATTTAAAAGTATGCCACCAACTTTCTGATGAAATAAAAATCATGACTGGAGTACGACAGAGGGACTCGTTGAGCCCGTTCTTATTTAACTTAATAATGGATATGGATAAAATCTTAGAAAACTTACCGCAGAGCACTGGTCACTTTATTGGAGACACATGCTTTAATATATTATGCTATGCAGACGACGCCGTTCTTATGGCCGAAACTGAGGATGAATTACAACTGTTAATGCACCGGTTCAATATAGCGGCAAAAAGACTTAACATGATTATCAGCACCGAAAAGGCTAAATGCATGACAATCTCGAAAGAGCCCATCCGATGTAAGCTCGAAGTAAATAGACAAATAACGCAAAGCAGGTGACAAAGTTCAGTTACCTAGGGGTTGAGATCTCGAGCGATAAAAGGTTTTATCAAGAAGTGAAGACACAAATACCTAAAACATCAAGTATATCTGGATGCCTGAACGGTTTAATATGGCGTAACAAATATATGACCCCAGAAAGTAGAGTACGCATATATAAAACAGCAGTAAGACCTACGCAGCAGAGACCACGGCTGGCACTACCGGAACAGCACAGCTATTAAGATCTGTAGAAATGAGAACTATACGAACTATACAAGGAAAACGCTACAAGATAATATAATAATAAATAAAGAACTGAGGGAAATTAACAACGTACAGGATGTAGCGTTATGGATAAGAGTCAGAAGAAAAAATTGAAATGAACACGTCACCAGAATGGGAGATAATCGGTTAGCAAAGAGAGCAAGGGGAAACAAGCACAGGGAAGACCCCCTAAGAGATAGAGGGACTGCTGGACTTCTACATCAGGTGAAGGAGGAGGAAACTAAAATGGAAGAAACAGGCTATTAACCTATCTAAAGAAGAAGAAGAAGAAGAAGAAGATTTTTAGAAGGCGATAATGACTCTGTCTAATAGTTTTTTTTGCAGATAATTTCCCACACAAGCAAAATTTGTTGATTCCCGTTCGTGTGATAAAGCTTTACTAGGAAAAATGTTTTTGCTAAATTATGGACACTGGAAATTACCCCGCTTAGTGAACGCATGTACATTTTCAAGAACCGGGAATTTTTGCCTCGTAAATAACTGATAATATGTTAAAAATTACACGATAAAATAACATCCATTAATCAAAATATTTTATAGCATAGAATGACCACCGCCATATGTTGTTTCAACTTCAACCTTTTGGTAATTCCCTATGAATTACAACATTTATGGATGTAGAGAGATACGGTAAATAAGCATCTAGAGAGCTCGGATTAATACATTTTAAAACCCAGTTACAAAGAAACAAATACTGTAAGCAAGAGATTAAAAATCCAGTAGTAGGTATTACAATTTTGTCTTTGTTTTTTAGGATACCTACCAGTTCATTTTAACGTAGTTAGTCCCCGGTGGTTTCATAATTGTTTTTAGAAGTTATATATAAAGAAACTTGTGTTGTTGCTTTACTATATTCAATATTTTCGTTTAGTCAGTATAAAGATGTAAACGAACTGTGTTTATAATTAAAGACCACAGAATGGAAGTGCAAAGTTAGCGTTTTTAGTATTCAAAACTGAAAGTTGTTCATAATCCACAACTTAAAAGGGAAATAAGATAGATGTTAACTTCGAGTGGACTTTTCCACAACTAGATATTAATACTTGCTGTATTTGCAATAATGTAATTTTTTATAATTATAAGGTTGTACAGTATACCGACTTATTAAAACAAGCAGCCGAGTTTCCGTATCGTATCTGTACGCATAGTAGCAGCGACTTAACTGCATGAAAACAAGGTAAGCGCCGCACCCTACAGCTAATTACAAATTCCGTTTCTGATGTCGGACAAAAACGTTTGAAAAAGCTTTATTTTAAGAGTTATCAAAAATACAGAGTGCCCATTTTAAAACTCCGAGCCTAATTTTTTTAAATAGGCAACACACAATGCAACCCCCAGGTCACTATGCATTTCTACCATTTTTTTTAAATTGAGATCAGAGTTGTTTTACAGTACATGTATCTACTAATGATTAAGTACAAATTTAAGGTTACTTTAATAACTCAAATTTAATATTTGACAACAATAACTACAATAATTTAATAGGAACATAGTACAAAAACTAACGAAGCAGGTGTTAAAATTGCCTTCCGCCTTCGTTTTTGCAGAGTATAATTCTTCTACGCATCGAACCTCTAAAACGAGCTAACATTTCCGGTGTGATAGAGCGACAACATTGAATTAGCCTTTCGCGTAGATGCAAAAAATAAAAAACATATTCTTTATCCAGAACTAATTAACTGACGTAGTTAAAGTTACGTAACTGCCGAAAAATGCGTTGTTGATATTAAAAAGCATCGTTTCTTGTTCTTAATTTTTAACATAGTTACAATTACTTTTTGACTAATGGGCATTCAAGTTGAGATTTTTAAAAAGTTGTGGTGGCCGCCATTTTGAAGCTAGAAGTTCGATAAAAAAGTTTTTGATTTGCCTTAAGCTCTTCTCTTAGATGCCGATTTTCAAAATTTAGTTTTGTCGACAAACGCTACCAAAAAAACATGTCTAACTTCCGTTTCCTGTTTCGGATTTCTGTGAAAAGCTTAACTAGAACCACAATTTTTGATAAACGTCTTGATTTAACATTTCATTAAAATCGGTCCAGTACGTTCACCTTTAGAGGCGCCACACACCCACACAAACAACCTACACAAACAACCCACACACATACCCACCTTCAGACAGACATTTTGTAAAAATATTTTTTTTGGGTTCCTTGAGCTCCAAATTGTGCATTTCCGTTAAAATCTAGATTTTGAAAATTTTTATTAAATTCATACTTTTCTATACCGAAGGTATGGGAAAGTAAAATTTTATTGGTTTATTTATAATCGTCTACTGTAATAGCATCAAATGTATAATTTGAAATTCCAGATGACGATTAATTTTATACTCCTCTCTTTTTCTCTTTTAACGTCCCCTTTTCTTTTGTAAACTTCTCTAAATCTTATCAATAGTAGCAAATAATTACAAGCAACTTAAACTCACTATTAGTTTTCCTGTACCGCGCTAAGAACGTGATTTCCCTGTATACAAAAAAACAAATTTTTGATATCTCTAATCCAGTGGGTTTTTTCCGGTATTCGAACAGTGTATAATAATATAAGATGGCATGGTTTTCGTTTTTACTTTGCTATACTTTCAGTACAGGGAAGTACTGATTTCATGAAAATGTTATATTTCGAGATTTTGATGTATGTACATGTTTTAGACTTCCTGGGAACTCAAACGGATGGTCTGATTTTAATGAGATTTAGAATGTTAGAGTATATCAAAAATTTAACGACGAAGTAATCTTTAAGAAAAATTCTAAACCGGAAGTGGATGTTTTTGGTCAGCAGTTTTTTTTTATAAATTGACTTTTTGTAATTAATTTATTGTAAATAAAACAATTCTTAACTTCAATAGGTTTTTCATTTTAGTTTTATACGTATTTCAACGTAAATACCTAATCGGAATCTGATAAACAATGTTAGAGAATATCCCACTCACATTGTAACAGCCAACGGCAGTCGTTTATTTCCAGGCTCTTAACCAATCGCACTCTGACTGGCCGCGATAATACTTTTATTTAGGAAGTTTTGGTGTTATCGCTGTTAAAACTACATCCAGGGACGGACATACAGGGGGACGGGGAAAGACCCCCTCCCCCAATGTTCTCGGGAGTTGGCAAATCATTTTAAATTCAAGTTTTTGGCATCTAATCAAGTTGAGTAGGTATAATTTATCTTTATATTGGCTCATTCATTGCATATCGAACAACAATCGACAAAAGCTAATCTGCCAAGTTCAATTCAGTCAAGACCTTAACGAGCCGCGGCCGATGGGAACTGGGAACGCAATACACTTACGCCACACCTGCACTTGATACAATTTATGGCACACTTGACACTGACAGTCGAGTTCAATAACCAGATTCTTTGAAAATAAGTTTTGTTTTTATAGAATTGAAATCAGTCTCGCGCCACTTACTATAATTACTGAATCTATGTATATTCTTTAATAGTTTTGTCAATGCAATACTTCTTTATTTTATTAAAATATTTATATTTTTTATGACCCCGCTGTCCTAAATTGCTTAAAATCCAAAAGTTGGCAACGTTTAACTATTGCAGTGGGCAAATTGAGGAAAAAAAGTTTGTTGGGCCCGTCCCTGATCACTTCAACATTTTTTATTTTTGCTTTTAATAATTAAATAACGCGTTTGTAAGTCAGTAAGTAACAAATAATTATACCAACTAAATGTTTTAATATTTAGTTCGTGGAATATTCTAGAAAATTCCACTGGTGAATTAAAATTTTTTTATTATTCTGTCTTTCATTGACCAATATGAAGCGCGGATTGGCCGAAAGTTATATTTCTTAACGAGAAAAAATATATACGCGTAAAGAAAAAAAATCCTTAAAAAGAAATAAAAGCGCTCTTACGGAAAAAAATAAAATGTGCGTGCTTGTGTGTGTGCGCGTTCGCGTTCGCGTGCGTGTGCGAGTGTGTGGGTGTGTGCGTTTGTGCGTGCGTGTTGTATGTGTGTTGTAAATTACGAAATACAAATTACAAATTTAAAAATTTCTTAAATAATAAGTCTGGAGGAACCAAAAAAGAAAAATAGCATGATTAATACAAACAAAAGAGACGTAACAAGCAGGAGGAAAAGTGTAAGTAATTATTTAATGTGTATTACTTAAATACACAAATATTTGGTTTGTATGTTTGACAACATGTTTGTAAATAAATTATAATTGCAACTGCAAGGTTTTTAAATAATTTGTTATGGTTCTAGCAGTAAGTTGCGAAATAGACTATTACAAAAACAAACAAAAAATAATAATACATTTTCTGAGGATGTCATGCTGACAACTTAAAAGTTACAAAATATTTGTTTATTTTTAATAATAACAACGGACATAAGGGTAATGGAAACTTCTATTCATAAACTACAAAATCAAAAACTCATTTTGTTAAATTGGAAATCAATAAACTAGTTCGTTTTAAATTAAGTTTAAGTTAAATTTATTATTACTGGTATCACGAGATTTTGGAATTATTGATTATTTATATAAACTGTATTCTGCTTAATACTTAAAAAATAACAGAGGTTTGAATTCTTGATAAAATCTTCAGTTAGCGCTATCAAGAGTCTTTAGACCTATTTTGATGCAATATGAAAAAAGCTGAAGTGTGAACTTCGAGTGGACTTTCCCATACTAAAACTTAAATTTCATAGTTATAACGTTCCATTCCATCCATCTAAATTCCTAGAAAGCACCACAGTGAAATTATTTTTATTTCATCGTATACTACCTAAGAAGGGCTCTCAACAAGTGGTAGCTGATGCCGATCAGACAACTACTTTTTGAGTAAATAGGCGTTAAAATCGAAATTTTCAAAAAGCTGTTGTTGCCTCCATTTTGAAGCTAGAGAGTGTGGTAAAAAGTTATCGATTTGCCTTAAGTTCTTCTCTCAGATTTCATGCGAAAATGTTTAGAATTTTGTTTTGGAAAAGAACGCTACAAAAAAACATGTCTAACTTCCGTTTCCGGTTTCGGATTTTTTTTAAATGATTAACTAGAACTACAATTTTTGATATACCTCTTTATTTAAAGTTTCATCAAAATCGGTCCAGTACTTTCGCCTGTAGAGGCATCACCCACCCACCTACACACACACTCCCACAGACAGACGTTTTTTAAACCACTTTTTTAAGTTCCTTGAGCCCCAAAACGTGTGTTTCCGTTAAAATCTAGATTTTGAAAATTTTCATGAAATCAATGCTCCTCTATACCGAGGGTATGGGAAAGTAAAAATAAATCAAAACATGCTTGTCAATGGTGTAACTGTTATTTTAATATTTTTTAACGACAAAATAACTTTGGGTCTGATAACGGTTTAGCGCTATCCCTAAAGTATTCTTCCCGTTTCGAGTTTCTTTTCATATTCCATCAAATTATCTCTAGAGTAGGTCTAAAAACTCTTGCCAAGTGTGATTGCTCAAACTTAAGATGGGATAAGCATTTTCGCTCAATCATCACGATTTACTCTCAAGAATTCACACTTCAGTTTTTTAAAGTATTAAATGGACACCCTTCTATGATGTATTATTGCATTTTCAGTCCACTGAGCTTTGTGACGTAGGTGCCAGTCACAACTATTCTTTACTAAACGATTACCATACATACGTAGTCATGTAAGTGTATTTGATAATTAAATCGTAAGATCTTTATTATTAAATATATTTTTTAGTTATTACTTGCTAACTACGCTAAAATTGCTGTAATAGCAAATGACAACTTATTATAGTATAATGTAAACACGTTGCATTTATATCTTTAAAGAAATTTCTTTTCTGATATTAACGTGGACATATTTCTCCCATCTAACACTTAAATTAAAATTATTAAAAACATCCCCAGTGTAGTTACCGAGAATCGAACTTGATACATTTGGTGAAGTTGAACCAAGCCAGCATTTTTACTTTCCTATACTTTCAGTATACGAGACTATAATGGAAATACATGTTTGAACCCCCAGGCACTCAAAAAAAGTGGATTTTCAAAAATATTTGTCTGTAGGTGGGTGGGTGTGTATACCTATGTGTAGGTTACGCCTTATAACTTCCGAGCGGATGGTCCGCTTTCGATGAGCTTTAGAATGTGGAGGTACATTAAACTTGGCCGATGAAATAAGCTTTTAAAAAAATTAATCCTGGAAGCGGAAGTTTCAAATCTAAAAACAGAATCTGATTTGATCTCAAAAGCAAGTTGATAGACCGAGATCAAATTTTCTATCGTGATAGCCTTATATAGGCACAAACAAGAATCTTCGATAAGATGAAAACTGAAATAAAATTTTTTTTAATTGTTAAAATGTTAAAACTGGCCCCAAGCTATTTTTCGACTTTGTGTTCTTATAGAGCTAGGAATAACCTACAATTTGGTTGGTATTCCGGCCCACTTATTTCTCTGTGACGCTTTCTATGAATTTCTAAAATTAACTTTTTATTTAATAAACGAGGAACGATAAATAGTTATTTAAGTAACAAGGAATGTAAAGACGTAATAACATTCGAGGTAGGTAAATACGAACCGAGGCGAAGCCGAGGCTTGTGGCCTGCCGAGAATGTTAATAGTCGATACATTCCGTGTTACTTATTAAATTTTTCACGCTACAGGTAGAAATTTAATCATATTTTTAAAAGTTCGTTTTGACTGCTGTCATCGGAATTATTTTTTAAAAGCCCTTTATTCTAAGAAAGAAGAGATTTGGTTTCAATTATGGCTAGAGTAGACCACTACATGTTTCGTTCTTATTTGAACTCATCAGGTGGACATAATTCTAACCATAATTGAAACCAAAAGCAAACAAGCAGATATATGCCAGAAAGTATAACATTAAAGGGGAATTACACTAGTAACGCCCTCTATGATGTGCGGCGAGGAAAAGTTGCAAAGCAACAAAGAGGCAAAGTTGTGATCGGAACCTGCTAAGCAGGTATCTGCGATCACACCGACCTCTAAGCACAAAACACAGAAACGCCCGTGTGGCAAGAAATAAGAAAGAAGAGATTTGGTTTAAATTATGGTTAGAATAGACCACTACATGTTTCGTTCTTATTTGAACTCATCAGGTGAACATAATTCTAACCATAATTCAAACCAAAAGCAATGTTATACTTTCTGGCATATATCTGCTTGTTTGCTTTTGGTTTCAATTATGGTTAGAATTATGTCCACCTGATGAGTTCAAATAAGAACGAAACATGTAGTGGTCTATTCTAACCATAATTTAAACCAAATCTCTTCTTTCTTATTTCTTGCCACACGGGCGTTTCTGTGTTTTGTGCTTAGAGGTCGGTGTGATCGCAGATACCTGCTTAGCAGGTTCCGATCACAACTTTGCCTCTTTGTTGCTTTGCAACTTTTCCTCGCCGCACATCATAGAGGGCGTTACTAGTGTAATTCCCCTTTAATATTATCCATTATTCTAAGTTGCCTGTGCTTGTTACCATATCAATGGACAGTTAAAATCAACATTTTAGTATTTTGTTTGAAATAAAATATTGGAATCTGTACCTTGTTGCTTTAATTATTATCCTAGGAATGTAAATGATACCATTAAGTTCCGTAGTCAAGGGCAAAAAGTAATGGATGTATCGTCTATTTACCTTGCCTGTAGCGTGAAAACATTTTTGTTTAAGCTAAATTGCACGTGATAGTAAAATAAGCTCCATAACTTCATTTTTAATTGCAGCAATATTTAGGGAGTTTAATTTTATTCTTCCATTCGATGTTTGGCTAATGATTTGCTGTATCGTTTCTGTTTTTTTGTAATCTTAAGGAATATTCTTTCTAGAACTACGATTTTTTTTTGGTTCTAAATACAGTAATGCAGGAGCGCTTCTGCTGTAGTGGACTCGGCGGACGATTTCTGTCGGCTTGTAGTACAGACAAGAAATGCGTTATCATAATATTGGTTCCAAAAACGTTAATGAAAAAATACATTTGAAAATATGATAAGCAAAATGTCTAAAGTATAGAAAAGATTAAGCGAAGTATTTTGGTTTTGTCAATAGATAGATAAGCGGTGATACAATTTAATCATATTTGAATGTTAGATTGCGTTACCGAACAACTATTTATCTTTATGACTGCGGGTCGCTGTTAGCTAGCGTAGATAATACAATTATCCCGTCCAGTCAATTATAACGTCAATGCATGCGTACAACGTTAATGCGCACTTACGTCCGTCTGATCGAAATCTGTAAGTTTTTCAATATTGATGCTTGTTTACTGAAATAAATTTAAGCTGTAGGTGCAATCGTACGGAAGCGCCCTGGTACCACCCTACTTTTTTTTTTAATATCTCCATCTATTGAGATAACATCTAAACATAATGAGATAACATCTCAATATATTGAGATAATACCGTCTGCTATTGACCTAAAATAATTTTTTTTGAGGTTAAAGATGTTTCAATCATGCACTCCATGTATCATTTTTTGCCAAATTACAAAATTTTCATTATTTTCTAATTTGATAGTTTTGAAATACGAATACTGCAGAATACTTTGTTTTTGTTATTGCTATTGGATACTTATGTTTTTATTTGAGAGTTGTTAAATGTTTAAATAATTGTACAATCTACGTTTTATTCTTTCATTCCAAATTAGTTGTTGCGATTGCGATTTACATAGTTATTTTTATCTCTATATGACGTTACATAATTTAGCATCAATTATTTATTAGAAACATGAGCTCGTGCACGTACAAGTAAACAAACTATGCTAAATGTATTTAAACGATTTAATTTTTTATGTAAACGTATTATATAGACGATAACTGAACAATGAGGTGATGTTAACCGATTACTAAAAGTATTATGTTTTTAATCTTTGTTTACGTAGCGATATCAACTTTTATTAAGACCAAGAAATCGATTTTTTAAAACAAAACCACTAGAAGGTGTGTACCTTCGCTGTTTCATCATCTATAAAGAAAGTTTTTATTTAGTTATTAGGAAACGAAATAGAAATTTAAAAATTTAAAAGTATAAATTCAGGAAAAAGTTTTGTACTTTGCCATACAGGACAGCTTGAGGTACGTGAACGTAATGAATGTTTATACAGGGTGATTCATAGCATGTGGGACGCACTTTTAAGATGGATTCAAAATCTGAAAACAGTGAAAAAAATTGCTTTAAAAATGGGGCCTATGGAGTTACATCCTCCCAAAGACGAAACAGTTTAATACTTTTCGCAGGAGTTGCATTAAAATTTTAACAATCTATGCCTGATCAATACTCATTTAGCTTAGTCTATCTACTAATTTTTGTGTGAAATAGTGCGCAAGAGGTGTTTCATGTGAGGTGGTCCGGGTCAGGTAGTAAGTATTTTCTTCTGGATATTTTAGATCTTTACAATTATTAAATTTTCGCTTATAACATCTCATTCTTCATACAAAATGATACAAGAAAGGTAGTACAATTGAAAGTCTCCAAATCTATCCGTTTTCGAGATTATTTAATTTTTGGAAAATATCAAGTTTGCTCTGAATGCTTGAGCGTTTCTTGAAGATTTCATACAGGGCTACTACAAACAAATCAGCAACGCATCTTTACGGATTTATAACCTCTAGAAGACGGTAGCGTCCCGTGGGTTTAAAATTTGAGTAGGCATAGGAAAAAATTATTTTTTTATTTGAAAATTATGGGTAGGCACTGCCTACCCAGCCTAATAGGACGGACCGCCACTGCTAGAAGAAGCAACAGAAATAGTTGAAACTGTTTATAATTTCGGAGTCTGTAGCTACGCAGCAAAACGTTTTCTGGCCCACATTAATAGAATTTTGTTTGCATTTTTTTTGAAATGTGTAGTATTTGAAAAACACGCAAAAATCTAAAAACAAAATTTCAAAATTGCGTACTTTTAAAACGGCAATAAATTTAATAGTATATTATATACCACGGGACTGAAGTGCTTCATTTAATCCCGAGTGTGTAAGTTTATTGTCTGAGCGTAGCGTAGCGGATCGAAGGCAATAATCACACGAGGGATTGAATGAAGCACTTCAGTCATGTGGTATATACGCTATGTTTTGCACTTCCGAATAATTTGAAATCAACATAGTCGAAATTTTAAAATATGCTGTCAACGTGACAATCCAGCTTTTTAAACGTCAAAATTAAAATCGAAATTTCTAATGGCTACAAAACATGTTCGGTAACTTAGCAATTTATATACATCGTAGCAATTTATATACGTTTAATCACAGATAAGGTTAACACTACTGGATATACGACCCTTTATACAAAATGTCCGCTCATATTGCGGTTTGACAATTAAGCATGGCAGATGGCTGTCTAACTTTTGGTTTGAATATGTGCTAAGTAATCTGCTCAGTTACAGTCATCTGTGACTTAATTATAAATTGTCATTGTAGCGCCATCTTTTTGCAGATCATATAAAACAAGCTGCCGATAGCTCACATATTTACCGTATATCTGTAGCGTTAACCTTATCTGTGGTTCAATCAACGGTGTAATATTACACCGTGGTTTAATCCCTTAGGCACGGTGTAAACCTAATATTACACCGTGCCCTTAGGGCTTTTGAAAATATTTAATCCCGTCGGCGGCGTTATAAGTGACACTTTGTTCATCGAAAAAAATCAACTTAGTACCTTTACTTTCGGAAGTGCAAGAAAAAATTTATTGTTGATTTAGATTAAGCGTGGAATGCTTTATAATATTTTGTAATAACATTTAAAACGGTATCTCTTAAAATAAATTAATTATAAAACTGGGGAATTTTGGCAAAGACACTTTATACAAGATGCCGGAATTATGTTAGAACGAATAATGGAAGATTACATGAATTCAGAATAAAGATGGGAATTAATCAAGGCGGCAAGAGGGATCGTTAATCCCATGTCTGTTCATACTTTTACTACATGAAATATTAAAAAAAAGGTAAGGAAAGGAATACAGAAATATACAACAAGGCAATAAAGAAGAAAAATCTGGTAACCAACTCAAATAAAACTAACACTATGATAATAGCAATGACGATTTCTACACCCAATTAAACGAAGAGAAAATATAGCACGACACTTGCTTCAGAAGTAATAATCAACAAAAAAAGAAAGATACCAAAGAAATTAGACAATAAAATTAGAGGAAGTAATCGGCTGTTTTACTCATTAACTAACAACGTTATACGCAAAAGAAAAATCTCTAAGGAATTAAGGACAAGAGTTTCTAATACGATACATGTTCCAACACTAACATTTGGGTGTTAAACCTAGTCGATGTCCAAGTTAAGAAACAGGAGAAAATAATATTTCAAAAAAGTGAGATAAAGTTCCGCAGCAGTATAAGAAAGATGTGATGCGCCATACTTTAACAATAAGAGAAGATCTTACCGTTAATAGATAGCATAAAAAATCAGAGCCTTGGCTGGTTGAAACATTTGTAGAGGATAGATTGCAGAAGGCTACCAAGACAAGTATGGGAAGCGAAAATGGTTGGTGCATGAAAAACACGAAAATCGAAGAAATGCTGGAATGAAATAGTTAAAATGTTAAGAAAAAAGGGAATAGAATGGTTGGGAGCAAAGAAGCTAGCTCAGAGCAAAAAAAAGTTTGTCCAAGCACTGCACGAAGAAGAAGACTTCAACACTGCGTAAACGATACTAACGCGAACAAATTAAGAGATTAGAAAATGAATTTTAAAAATAACAGTTTGTTGTAATAATACCGCTTTCAATTTGAATAGTATAACTTGCACTTAAATGGTTACACTTTTATGAGATTTTAAAATTCTGTTTGCGGATTGTATTGATATTTGTATGAGTATACCTACCACGCACGTTAATTTTAAGTTTTTGAAATTAAGATATAGTAGCTACCATTGAGAAGTATACAGTGCGTCACTCTTCCTATTTTCTCTCTTGTAGCTTTACGGCCCATTTAGGCATGCTCAATAACATTCTTCCAATTCTCTGTAAAGGGCTGTTCCACATGCTATTGATGGTCAGTCTTGACGAGCTAGTACCATTGTTTTAAATAGACTATTTCATATGAATCTCATCGGCAGAGCCATCAAGATAACCCTTCTGTACGACGCGACGTACCGTCAGTATTTGTGGAAACCATTATCTTTATGAGGTATTTCACATATATCCTGACGGTCCGTTCCAGACAACTATTCAGTGACATGTTTTATGATTCGCCAACAAAATTTGTTAAAATTCATGCGGTTATGGGTAATAATACGAACAACTATGGTTTCCTTATCGACACCGAAAAAAAAATTAATTCAACTAACAAATTTGAATATTCAGTTTATAGAAAACCTACACAATCAGACATTATAATACCACACGATTCTTGTCATCATCAAACACAATTAACAGCATACAGGTCTCTGATACATAAAGCTTAGACGCTCCCTTTAGATGAAATTAATTATAATAGAGAAATTTCAATTATTAAACCAATTGCATATAGTAATGGTTATAATACTAAACTTATTGATACATTAATTAAATAAAAGACTATAAATTAGCCATTCAAAAAATTTATCCGATTACTCCAACTTCATCCGATACAATTATATGCCTCGATCCCATATTTTGGTGACAAATCAGAAAAAGTTGCAAAAATTCTAAACCAAACAAATAAATATAAAATAAGTTTTAAAACAACTAGAAACATCTTAAACACTTTGTTTAATGCAAAATCAAAAACAGATGGTTTGCTAAAATCAAGCATTTACAAATTAAATTGTTCGCATTGTAATTCGGTTTATATAGGCCAGACAATTAGAAATTTTGATATTAGGTATAAAGAACACGTATGTTGTTACAAATACAAACACCGACATAAATCCAATTACCCTAAACACTTACTAGAACACTATCATATAATGACAACCAATAACACCATACAATGTTTACACTTTTGTGATGATAAACGTAAATTAGATATACTACTAGAAGCTTTAGAAATTCACAAACATTTAAAAACTGTACCGTTAATGAATTAGCAAATTGATCTTTTAAATTCTCCTCTATAGGACATTTTGGAATAAGAAATCAAGTCATCTGCAGACGATTACCGAGATCAAGTCACCAAGTTCTATTGCTATAACAACACTAACTGTTGACTTTCTATAACCTTTGACAATGGCATGTAAACGTGCCGAAATACGCATAGGTTAAACTAAATAAATATTGCTAAAGTATTTAAGTATTTTATATACCGATAATCATTTCTTTATTTTGCTACGCGACTACAGTCAAAAAAAAGTGTAAAAGCACTGAATTTTTGAACAAAGAGTCAGTTCGTTTTTATAGTCAAAATAGAACATCTGCTAATCTATCGTGCGCAAGCTAACGGTATCACATAGAAAAATTAATACTAATGAAATAATGGCTGTTGGATTGAGCGCAAACTAACGGTCCTACACAGATAAAGTTTTACTGCACCCAGCTCTTTCCAGAACTGCGAAATAAATAACCCTGCTCCTTCTCTGAATCCTGCAACACTCTAGTTCTTTCCAGAGCACCGCAATTTTAGATAGAAGCCGCAAAACCTACCCGTTTTCTTCCAGACGCCCGCCCGCTAGACACACGACTTGGAAAACCGCTACTGCTCAGCGAATTACATAGTGTACGTGCGTTAATCCCTTAGAACTTTGTGAATTATTTACTGTACTTAATAATTATTCATGTATAATCTTCCGTTCGTTCAATGTATCGTTTGTTAAATGTTGATCTACTTGTTCATGTCATGTTATAAAACCTTGGCTGTGAAACAAATATACACTCATTACCCTGAATGCGTTAAAATCTTTTCATACCAATGTACCCACATAAATCTTTTTTCTGTTGTTTTCTGCAGCTTATTAATCTAATCAAACAAATAGCGGCAACAACGTGCTATCAGCCGCCTTGCAGATACATTTTTAAACTGACCGCTCCGTACTGTAGCAACCTGGTTGTATTATTTTATTAGTAACTTAGCGACTTGGTTGCTATGTACATTAATATAAAAACAATTCATAAAAAGATTTTGTAAACGTGAACTTTCTCCTCCAAATAGTGTTTTATTTAATAACTACGAAACCAAACATTACATTATTGGTGACTCCTCCGACAAGATTTGAACACGGACCCCTCCCGACGTGAGATTCCTGAGATTTTCAGAATTCAGAATTTCAAAACCTTCACAAACCGCGACATTCAGCTGCTACATCGCCACAGACCTAGGATCTTCAAAACCCCACTGAATTACAAGATAAGTAACGTTATTAAATATGGCTTTAAACCGTGTTTGTATTGACTTTCCCGAATTTAACATTCATGACGTCGATTTGTTTTTTGTACTACTAGATAAATTTTTCCAAGTTAATGCTATTGCAGACTCTGCAGCAAAATTTGATATATTGACTTTGAAGCTTCCCCATGAAGTATTAAGTAATATACGACGATTAGTCTTAAACAGACCTCAGCGAGCCCCATACGAAGCTTTAAAAGCTGAACTAATTCGTTTGTATAACAAACCACGGAATATTAAGATAATGTCACTTTTGACAGGTCTCAAGTTTGAAACGTCATGTAACGCACTTTTACAAGAAATTCTTAAACTTTCTCATGGTTTACAACTACCAGACGAGTTCCTTAAGAACCTACTGTTTTCAAAATTGCCTGATAATTTAAAAATACCCGCTGCTTTACTTGAAACAGATTTGGAATTTCACGAATATTCAAATAAGATCGATGAATTATTATCTGTTGTGCCGAACAATATTCCTTGTGCATCAGAGAATGATAGGTTTGATCGTCTATCTAAGGAAATCGCTAACATTAAAAATGAACTTCAAAACTCTCAACCAAAGTTTAGATCAAATTTTCAAAATAACTCTTTTGCACCATCACGATTACAAACACGTAATTTTAATCAACGTCAGTATTACAATCAAAATACACAACCTACTTCTACTCAGCAACTTAATTTTCCCAATAATAACACGCACAATTACCAAAATTTTCCAAATTTGTGTTATTACTATGAAAGATTCGGTAATAGAGCCGTTAGATGTGCCGGTCCCCCATGTTCTTTTAAAAAAAACTAAATTCGGCCGTGCCAACATCACCCAGTTGGCAAAATTTGGCTTTTCAAGGGTGCAATTTAATTTTTATTAAAGATGTATTTTCAAACATAAGTTTTTTAGTGGACAGCGGTTCAAACTACAGCTTGTTACCAAATGCTTTCTTCCACAACCACACAACACACAATCCTGACTCTTTGATTTCTCTATTGGCAGCGAACCAAACACAAATACAAACTTATGGTTCTAAAACACTAGCTTTAAAATTTGATTTTTCAAATCAACCAATTACTTGGAACTTTATTTTGGCAGATATCGCATTTCCAATTTTGGGGCTAGATTTTTTAAAATATCATAATTTAATGTTAGACTGTGCTGTGGGAAGAGTAGTTGACCGAGTTTCTGTTAATCGATCTATGATGTTCGACCCGGAAATTCGTGAGTCATCCGTTCTTCCACAGACTGGTGGTAATTCACCTGTTCAACAAACAAAACCTCCTACTTCATACAAGTCACAAACAATTATAAAACATTTAAACAACTCTTCTCAACTTACAAACAAATCACAACCATTACTCCAACCAACTTCATCACAATCAAACATCCAACCAATCTCTCAATCATCTCTCTCAAACACATCACAACTAATCACACATCCTAATCAACTTTCCAATCTTCTTTCTTCTGAACTTTTTCGACTCTGCTCTTAGAACCTCAAGAATTGGAAACGCACCTGAAAAGACTAGAAGCAACTTCAAACTAATTCTATTTTCTATGTTCAATTAGTTAGTTACTTGTATTGTTTTTTTGAAAAGATCAGAAGTTTTTGTAGCTAAGATAGCATGCGCTTCACGTTTGGTGCGTAGCTTTTTTTCTTCTGCAAAGGGGGGGCGGGTACTAATGTAGCAACCTGGTTGTATTATTTTATTAGTAACTTAGCGACTTGGTTGCTATGTACATTAATATAAAAACAATTCATAAAAAGATTTTGTAAACGTGAACTTCATTAAAACTTTCTCCTCCAAATAGTGTTTTATTTAATAACTACGAAACCAAACATTACATTATCATGTAAAATTGATGCGCAAGATGGTCCTGACCGTCAGGACTGACCATCAGGACTGACCATCAGTCGCATGTGAAACGGAACTAAGGCTTTCCTCCTCCATCATCTCACTTCCACTTTCCTTAGGTCGTCTTCTACATCCTCGCTCTATCTTTTTCTCTGTTTCCTTCGCTTTCTCGTTCTTTCTGGTATTCTTGCGTACGCAATTTTGAGAAACATCTTTAATATTTCGTTTTTTATTTGTTTATGCTTTACCGCAATGTTATTTATAGAAAATGTTATTATTAAGCTAAAAAATTAATGCCTTAAATAATAATAATTGTTATACGTTCCAAAACATAAAATATGGCTTCAACTGACTTTTATTTTCTAGAAATTTTCGAATGTTTTACGTAGTTTAATATATCTGCGTTATTTATGTAATTTACATACTTATACGCCAGATACATCTTTAAGATACTATAGGAATAATTAAAAACTGAAATCGTTAATTACGGAAAAATAATCAATTTTTTAGTATTTGTGGATAGAGACAGTTTCAGACTAGGAAACATTAGAAACCGAACAATAGAATTTGTAAACCTAAATGTTGAGGGGGGGGGGGGGAGAAGAAGCTGATATGACAACTCATTTTGAGTAAGCACGCGTTAATATCAAAATTTTCAAAAGTTTGTAATTGTAGCTATTTTGAACCTAGAGAGGTCATAGAAAACATAGAACTTGCTTTAAATCTTTTATTAATGTCTGATTTTGTACGTATGCGCGCACATACACACATATGGGGCGTTTTAAAAATGGCGCATTAACTCTGTAGAATGGCAAAGAATACAACAAATAATATAGATACACAAATACTATAAGTTAATCATTTGGTTGCATTTTAAAGTTATAAGCAAATTACAATTTTAAAAATTAGACAAGATGGTAGGATACAGAGGAGTAGAAGATGAAGTTATGAAACCCATAGTTAAAACCATGACAACCACAACTATATAGATCGATAACAACCTTAAAGTAAGAAATGGGATAGAAGTAGCATAGTATCAGCCACGGATATATAATAAGAACTGGATGCCCGACAAACGCATGCGGTAGTGAAGCAGGTCTGACGTCACGGCGGCCATGTTAGTTGTGGGCAAAACATTGTCAACTAACGTTGTGCTTATGCGTGTTTCCTAGTTTTTATTAAAATATTTTAAGTGTCTTATGTATATTTTTAATTCCCACCGTTGCTAACATATATTAATATTATTTATTTATTAGTATTGGGACTAGTTAGTGGTGATAATCAACTTAAAAATGCCGCAATCTTGTGTGGCAGTTGGTTGTACAAATCGACATACAAAAGGGACCTCTTTGCAATTCTTCTCGTAAGTACTAAATATATAAGTAATATAATAAATTAATTAAATAATTTACCGCAGGTTTCCACTAAAAAACGAAAATAAACTTAAGAAGTGGATGAAAACAGGGATAATTGGACACCTACAAAGTATTCCAGAATTTGTAGCGAGCATTTTAAACCCGAGGATTATTAATTGTGGACCAGGAATGAATGTTCCATATTTGAAAGGAGATGCTGTGCCTTCTATTTTTAAAGCATTTCCCGCACACCTTCAAAAGCAGCCGCTGAAACCGAGGATAAGGAAAAAACGAACTATTAATGTTCGTGATGTGTCTCCCCCAAAGCAGCAACCCAATATTGAAGTGGAATTAGATTCAGAAGCATCTACTTCAAAAAGAATAAAGTTGGAACCAAGTCCAATGACAGTACACCTTCGCAAAAAAATAAAAATGCTCAATCAAAAAGTGAGAGGGAGAAATCGAAGAATAACGCAATTGGTCGCCAAATGATTATTAATTTTCTAAGTCCAAAGCTGAAAGTAGTAAAAGATAATGTGTTGTTTTACATATGTGGTTATATAGTGAAAAAAATCGTTAGTTCTATAAATTGTGTTAACTGTGCCAATATGCTGATAAAAGATACCAATGAACATAATTACGCACATGCAGGTCCTTATACCAGATACGTAGACACAATTAATAGAGGAGGTCTTGTATCTGCATCAGTAAGTGTCTTTAAAATCGTATCTGAATCAGAAAACGAATTTATGATTGTTACTAACAATGCTTCAAATATTAATAAAGTAAATTTAGATAAAACAATTTTAAATAAAGTTGTAAACAGATTTGCACTTGATGGTACTGTATTTACTAATCATTACGAATGTAATTTCACCGAAATAGCATTTGAAGTTCCTCACAAACTACAATTAATAAAATCTGTTGTCAAAAGATACCTTAAAATTACATTTTTTTCGTTTGGTAAATTTTATACCAATGAAATTATGAAACCAGTTAGCAAACGTCACCTACTGAATAAATTAATTTTATTTAATAGCGAATAACGGACAATCTTAATCATTTATAATAATTTGTAAAATTGTATTTTATTATAATATTTTATTGTATCTAGTTTTATTAATACTTATTAAAATATATTTTACATTATGGAAATATGTATTTCATTGCCAAAATATCATGATTTTTGTTATTCTTGTATATGAAGAATACTTATAAAATTAATATAATAGTTTCTGACAAGAATAACATCACAATTTTTGCTGCAAATTTCTTAAAATGTCGCAGAAATAAAAATTCGCGAAAATTTCGCGCAACTTAAAAATTGATTAATCCAAACCAACAGGAAAGCTTCTACAGAAAATTTCTCGCGAATTCGCATCCATACGAACTGAGTTTTACATTACATAACAGGTAGCATAAAAAAAACTAACTATTACTGCAGAGAAATTCTATAAAATAGTCTAAATTCTAATGCGTTACTTGAACAAATTTAAATATACGCCCACAACTAACATGGCCGCCATGACGTCAGACCGGCTTCACTTCCAGTATGCATAGGGACTAAACAGTCAGGCATCCAGTTATATTTATATCCGTGGTATCAGCACAGTATACTTATACATATATACAGTAGCGAAAGCGCCCATATAACGCCTGGTAAGCTATAACTAGTGGCGCTC
The DNA here is from genome assembly GCA_958336395.1 of Ctenicera cuprea. Lineage (NCBI taxonomy): Eukaryota > Metazoa > Arthropoda > Insecta > Coleoptera > Elateridae > Ctenicera > Ctenicera cuprea. Next base: position 27,423,678 of record OY284486.1, read on the forward strand.
CAAGCAGTCGACAAGTTAAACTATCGTTTAAATTATGGCGGGTTTTAAATTCTAATCCAGTTCGTTGTTGTTACCATATTTTTAATGAGCAAAACAGAAAAATTACGGGCTACATTATATAATGGTTTTTAAATAATACAAAGATAATGCCAGTAATATGATTTATTAACATTTATAAACTGCGAATCTTCAAAATGCAGCGTACACAAAGTGCAGTTTTTATTCAAATATCCCACCTCTTTTTCACGCAAATCTTCACGTCTACAGTTTACAACCCAATGTTTTGGTCTAGAACGACGAGAAAATCAAACTTTAATGTATTAATATTTATTAGAATTTATTACCTCTTTGGATCTTTGGGAAATGTAAAAAAACTAAGGTTAGGATTCTTTCCTTTGTTGTTTTCGCAGTTTACGGCGGAACATGCGCTCCCTATCGAGACTCTTATAATAGATTGGTATATCACTAATCACATTTTTATAAAAACACTGGCAAATAACTTGAAAATTGTTCTTATAACGTTCAAAAGGCAGAGAAACACTACTACCGTCAGCTGTCAGATTTTAGTGTAACTTGTTCGCCGCTTGGTGCTATAATTACCATAAATGACATTTACTTTCGCTACTGTATATATAAGTATACTGTGGTATCAGTTCACCGGCAAGGGGAGTGAAGCCATGAAACGGAAGGGGAAATCACAAATTTAAGATAAGCAACCCTCAGAACACGAACATTTTTATGGGGATTTAAATAATTTAAATAAATGACAATAGAAAATTTTAAGATTCCCTGCTGTGCATGAGAGTTTAGGCCAAAGTTAAAATCAAGTTATTTACTGGAAAATTTTGATATGCATATTATTTAATCACTGACCTGACCTGTCAAAATGCCAATTTATGTTCATGTTTTGCGGGTGGTCTATACTTGTAATTTGGCTTCACATATTGAAAGCTGTACCAAAGAAAATCAAAATACCCCAGAAGCGTCACTTGTGTCGGTTCCTTTGATGTTTTGAGCACAATTTGGGTGACCTTCGCCATATTGAAAATGGTTAACGTAAAAATTAAATGGCGCCAATTTTAAATATAACTAGTAGACATACAACACAAAGAACTAAATAATATTGCTAAAGGTAATTCGCAGGAAACCGAAGCACGCATTAAATAAAGTAATAAGTAAAAATAATTCTGTAGATCGAGTAGGATTTTTATTAGGTATGTGAAATGTAAATAAAATTACATTGTTCAATATTTTGTAGTAGGTATACCTACCGCGTATTGTTATGTCCAAATGGTACGAGTATTTACCAACGTTTGACTAAAACTGATTACTTTAAGTAACATTCACAGAACACAATTTACTGCTAAGTCAACCAAACGAACTGCTCCGTCTGTGATGCTGTTGTGGTATTGTGCTACATTTGACACGCTAAATAACTGTAATAGGTACCCTTAAAAACGATACCTGAATAAAATGGATGAAAGAAGAACCTTACATGGAGTGAAAAATAATGTTATTGTTATCTACTGTTAATTATTATGGATGTTTAAATATAATAATAAACACTAAGTTGAACATAACCTCCAAGTTACATCCGTCAGATTGACAGGAAAACCATTTAGAATATGGCCGATTAGAGTACAAAAAAATATCGAAGTGACGCTTATGGGCGTTTTGATGTTCTTTGGCTGTACTCTCTCTACCCCACTCCTTATTCTAAGATAACAAAAGACGAGGACGTGGGACCACTGATTTTTTTTCTAATTTTGTAAAATCTTAACAATATTAAAATCATTATTTTGGAAATTACAATGTTTTATAAAAATAGTTATTGTTAAACTTATACGACCTATATAGGGTATCTGATGCAAAAACTCGTTCAACGCTCCAAAATAAACTAGACTCCCCTTTCTTTTTATTCTGTCCCCAAGTTCATTTTTTCTTTGGTATTTAATATTTATTTTAACTTGATTTTTAGCTGGTATCTGGATTGATAACTTGATAATTTTAATCAATATTTATGAAGAACAATATAGGGATTTTGGATTTGAATAAGTTAATTAAAGTTGTTATTATTATGAATAATACTTAACACACTGGCTTTATCTGGTTGTCTATCTATTCATCCAATTTCTACTATTTAATTGACTATTATTCGGGGTCACTGTTTCTTGTGTGTCTCGTTTTAGGCAATTCAAATTTATTCCTCATTTTAGAAATATAACTTTCCCCCTTATTGTGTTTATCAGTGTAAATATTTTTTGTTTACTACACACTATGATAGATTCACAATTGCATTGGAAAAGTTTAGAGTTTGTTTGGTAAATCCCATTAAAAATTATGTTTGATATTTTTGTGACCTCTGTACTGTTGCTGATCGTCAGAAAACTGGAATTGGCAAGTTTTCATTTCACCACAGATTAGATAATTTCTTAACTCTTCCGTGCTCGTTACAGGCAAATTAATTGAAATTATTCAGTGCAGTGATTAAACATAGCGCGTACCAGCACACGTTATATGTGAGCAGTGTTACGTTATCATTTAGAGCGCAGTGGTTAATATAACGGTCATCAATAGATTCTTATTAAATATCCTAATTGATAGTTAAAAACAAGTTTTTCAAATCATTTAGCAAGATTATTAGAATTCGTTTTCGAATATAAGTTGCTCGTTAATCGCTGTTAGGTGTAATAAAGCAACGCATGTCTTTGTGTTCACATACTTGCACAGTACGCATCCACTTGAAATACTTTATTTAGGATTTTCATTGTTGAATTATTTTTTCTAAAAACACAAATTAAAATGCCAAGTGAATCTCTTGATATTATTAGAAAAGTGTTAGTTCTCTATACTGGTGGGACGATTGGTATGCAGAAAAATGAAAAAGGAGGTAAAACGATATAGTGTTTAAGTTTGTATTTATTTTGATATTAATATTGTTTCGACATTTTTTTCTGTCTTCTACTCTCCGGTTCAATGCTGGTAATTAATTTAGAAAATTTTAAATTTAGTACCTGTTCGATTAAAAGCAGTATAGATAATTAGCTGGAAGTAAGGCAATTGAAGTTTCTTTCTGAATATAAATACTGAAAATGTGCTACCTTACTTAAAACAATTTTAAGGCGATTTTTAAATAACTTGAGAGACACAAAAATAAAATATTAAAAATGTTACTTAGGTTTTTGATAGATTTTTGTGTAGATTACGGTATCGTGCTCAGATATTTACTTTCCTATACTTTCAGTATTGATTTCATAAAAATTTTCGAAATCAAGATTTTGACGGAAAAACATGTTTTGGACCTCCAGCAACCCAAAACAATGGTTTTAAAAAATGTGGGTGGGTGGGTGGGTATGTGGGTGTGTGGTGCATCATAAATTCATAACTATCAAACGGATGGTCGGATGTTTTGAGCATTGGCCGTATATCAAATATTCATCGACAAAATAAGCTTTTATAAACAAAATTCGAAACCAGAGGCGGATCAAAATTTAAAATTTAATAACAGAATCTTGTAAAAAACTTTACAGCAAATTCAACGCTTTTTTTCCCGAATTTTCTAGCTTTAAAATGACGGCCGCTTTCAAAATTTTGAAACGTTTGACTTTAGCGCCTTATTACTCAAAATTCGTTTGACAAATCGCGTTTATATTATATCGTAATAGCTCTTTAGAGACACAATAGTACTGCGCACAAAAATTTCCGAAAAATTAAAAGCTATAAAGTAAAAAAAAATTTCAAAATTTTGGAAATTTTTAAAATAATATTGCTCAAAAATCGGCAACACCATTATTTTAAAACTTTGTAAGCTTATAGAGCATGAGATTATCTTTAATTTGGTTCGTGTTTCAGTCCGCTAATTTCTCTGTGACGCCTTCTATGATTTTTTGAGAAAATAAATTCATGCTCCCCTCTTTAATAAACCGGAAACGATAAAAATTTTTTGTTTAAAATAAGCTTTTGAGAAATAGCAGAATAAGATTAAGAACTTTATTTTTAGGTGCAGTAATATTTATGAGGGTTAATTTTCCCCCTCTTTCCCTAATTTTAGTGAAAAAGTTTGTCCGTGCGTTTTTGGTATTTTTTAAACTCCGACAAATATTTTTGCAAAAATTCGATTTGTTTCGAAATAAAATTTTTTGATGCAACTTAATCAGCATAAGAACATCGATGACAGCTTAAGAGTACACAAGGTAGATAGCAAAACAGGTAGTGCATAAGAGATGAACATCGTATAATCACATCCTAAGAAACAGAAGCAGACCGGTGCTACCCTGAAATTGCTACTTAGGTAGTTGGCTAGTGTTACTTGTCTTAGCAATAACTAATTAACAGGGATTTATATTTAAATACTCTACAACTAAAAACAGTTCTTAGTTTAGATAGGTATATGTTATTATTATATATATTATTTTGTATAAAAGTGTGGTAAGGTCCAGGCAAAGTGCTTCGCGCATTTGTTTATTTCCAATTGTTTGAGTTACAACAGAAACATGCACTTTTAGATGGAAATCATAGTTGACTTCGACGTCATTTAAAGAGAATTTTAATAGAACTTGGTTTGCTATACTTATTTTGTAAAATAATCGAGATATTAGATGTTATTGCTTAAACTGATGCAATTTTAAAATCAATAAATTATTTTATTTATGCACATTCTAGCCAATCAAAATGCAGCATTAAGCTAACTACATAAAAATTAGACCGATAAAAATCGATAAAATTTCTTGTAGGTTATTTACAGTTGATTACCTTGACACCGCCTAGTTACGCTATAGTGACTTCATGGTTACGCTAATAAACAAAGCCAACCATCGGTTTAATTTTGTATTGATAAAATAATCTTGTCGAATACCACTCAAGCTTTAAAATTTTACTCGGTTAATTAACTCAGATTTTCTGCAGATCGACTCAAATTGTGCAAATTTGCAAGTAAAAGAAAACTGCAGGGCTACGCTTTGAATTGACTGGTTGTGGTAACAGTGGAAAGTAATAATATAATTGTGAAAATGCATTACTTAAAAATTTCAGAGATTTGTAATGAAAAATTTAAAAAATAAGAAGTAAAAGCCACAACGTAAAAAGCGCAGAATTTTTGTAGTGGAGTGGAGAGTTTCGTTTTGCATCTAGAAGAGATTTTGGGACCTCCCTCAGCAGTGGCGTATCATCGACTTGGTCGACAGGCCTCATGCCTAAGGTTAGAAATTTGTGGGGACGGCAATTTTTTTCTAATAGTCCACCTATGGAAGTTATTATTTATTATAAACTATGGTTTATTAGGAACGTAATAATTTATTTTTACACTAAAGTGCACTGAAGCAATTAATTATTTACAATAAATATAACGAACGAGTGTTTTGATGTGCAAGATGTTCCAGAATAGTCTGGCATAATTTATACAGTAGGTTCCTAATTTAAAAATAAGACAAGAAAGTTGGATAAACGTCGGCTCTAGAGAACTTTGTTTTCGAAGTTTGGACTAACAAAGATGACCCTAAACGCATCTTTATTTCTCAATGTTTAAAAAGTCGTCATGTATAAAATGAACAAATTTTACATGTGATTATAATTATCACGGGTATGCACTCTAATTTTCCTAAGAGAAATTTCTTCAAGAGCAGCTTGTTTAAATTTTTTTACTTCTTGGACAAACCTACACAAAAAATGTTCTGTTGTTTTAAGTTGCTAAGGCTAACCGTTTTTGCGGAAAAATTACAAAAAGTACAGAGTGGCTAGGAAAACCCCGGCCACTTTTCTTGCGCCGGTCAAGAGATGGCGTTTTAGCAAAGAAAAATTAAATTAAAATACTGGCAACAACGCAGAATCCAAGACGTTTTAATTGTTTTGATTTATATGGGCGCATTTAATAACTAAAACGTTTTGGATTCTGCGTTGTTGCCAGTATTTTAATTTAATTTTTCTTTACTAAAGCGCCATCTATTGACCGCCGCAAGAAAAGTGGCCGGGGTTTTCCTAGCCACTCTGTACTTAAACAAGTTTGTATGAAGCGGCAATTATTTCAGAACCTAGGGGCAACAGAATCCCTAATACACCGCTGCCCTCCAGCAGCATTAAAGAAAGACACAGTAACTGTTTCGTTGAGACTGATATAAACGGGTTATAATTTGCCCAGGCAATAAACTGAGTGATTAGAAGCCGACGATTTAGGCAGGTGAAGGAAAGCTCCAGGAAGGAGTGAGTGGTATGGCTGCTAGTATTAGAAATCTGCAAGAGCACGAATCCCCTGTGTCGACACTTTGATAGTGAGCGTTAGCAGGTAAATTGCACCTCATTCCTAGGGTTCAGATTCCTAATACTAGCAGCCATACCACTCACTCCTTCCTGGAGCTCTCCTTCACCTGCCTAAATCGTCGGCTTCTAATCACTAGGTAGCCGGTCTGATCATAGTTACCGGTACATTAACAGCGTCCTTTGCAAGAGCACGAATCCCCTGAGTCGACACTTTGATAGTGAGCGTTAGCAGGTAAATTGCACCTCATTCCTAGGGTTCAGATTCCTAATACTAGCAGCCATACCACTCACTCCTTCCTGGAGCTCTCCTTCACCTGCCTAAATCGTCGGCTTCTAATCACTAGGTAGCCGGTCTGATCATAGTTACCGGTACATTAACAGCGTCCTTTGCAAGAGCACGAATCCCCTGTGTCGACACTTTGATAGTGAGCGTTAGCAGGTAAATTGCACCTCATTCCTAGGGTTCAGATTCCTAATACTAGCAGCCATACCACTCACTCCTTCCTGGAGCTCTCCTTCACCTGCCTAAATCGTCGGCTTCTAATCACTAGGTAGCCGGTCTGATCATAGTTACCGGTACATTAACAGCGTCCTTTGCAAGAGCACGAATCCCCTGAGTCGACACTTTGATAGTGAGCGTTAGCAGGTAATTGCACCTCATTCCTAGGGTTCAAAGGACGCTGTTAATGTACCGATAACTATGACCAGACCGGCTACCTACCTATTTTGGCGGTGTGAAGTTGACCAGTATTGGGTACTGCGAATTGCCTAACTGGTAGGAGCAGCTACGGCTGTTCCTAAAAGTCCAACCAGTGACCTTATTGACTGGTACCACGTGGACCATGTCCTAGCCCGTAGGGGAATAGCAGCCCCAGTTTTGGTCACGGTGTAGGACTCCTGGTGGCAGTGGTAAGCCTGTGCAGGCTAACCTTGTCTTGGTGCGACTCGACGGGTAAGCTGCGTTTCAGCTCAGGCACTGACCTGCAGAATCAGTAGAGATTTAGGTAATTTCCCCTCACCAGTGTGAACTTAGGGGTTGTAGCCTGATGTCATGACTAGTAGCTTGTTCTCGTTGAAACGTTGTTAACTTGTACAAGGGCGTTGATTAAGCGTAACTCAATGTGACTGATGTAGCTAACGCTAGGTGCCGCTACGTTAATAAACGAGGATGGCTGTAATGGTATTCTCACTTGCAGATCTGTAATACAAATAATGGACATGTTATTTGGTATCACACAACTAAAAAAACACCTTGTGTGGTATAAAAATCAATTCAGCTATTCTTGAAGCAGAAACAGAGCAAACATATTTTGTGGTCTTGCAGCTTTCCTAGACTATTTCTTGACGTAGTTGTTAATTACCTACATGGTATTTATTTGAATCACACATTATACCGAGTGATCATTTAAATTTTAGCTCTAGTTATCTATGGAAATTTAAGTCATGACTTTGATTAATTCACACAAACAATTGAATGTTCTGCATTTCAACTTCAAATTTGCGCGCCAGAATTCTACTTAAAAGGTAAACCTGAAAACATACACAAGATTAGTAGAAAAGTATGCCTCAACAATAAAAGCTTTTTGTGCTGTAGTATAAACTATTTTTAATAAAAATACTAAGACAATAATTAATATTTACTACTGAGAGTTCATAAACTTGACATTTCAATTAATTTTGTTTTTGTGAGTTAATCAATGAATTAAATTTCCATAGATAACTAGAGCTGAAATTTAAATGATCACTCGGTACATATTTAAATGCAGTTATACAGATATAACCGAAGGTTGTAACCATAACCTCCGCGATTAACATCGACTTGACGTCAATTCGGTGTTAGTCGAGAAGGCCGTGGTTGAAACCCGTTCTTTGTAAAATTCAATGTCTGTATGATAACAGAAACAAACATGCAAATTTGTTTCCATTTTGAAAATTTTAAGTTAAACTTGAAAAATATAGCACTACAGTACTGATTTTATGTTGTTAAATGCTAATACGTCATTACGTAGTTATGACACTTATGATATAATATAAATTAATAAACAGTAATAAGTTTTGATTGGATGTAATCAGTTTAATTTCTTTGACATTAGACTGCAATTCTTAGAATGAAGTACGTCTGTTTCAAATTCAGTCCAATTATTATATGGATCGGAAGTTTCCTATTCGAAGATAATCCCTCATTTCTAGGTAAGGTTTAACTATCTCAAGTTAACGTCCTTTATTATTCAAGCCCAATCAATCCGGTATACTAAAAGCTAATATTTAACTTGAAAACCATGTTATTGTCGTAATAAAGTATATACCATCTGTCTATAAAGTACCCCCCCCCCTCCCAAATAACTTTTGAACGACATCATATATTTTACCACAACATTTGGTGTGCTTTAATGGGAAATTAAATACTATTTTTTGGCCAATAATTAAATTTTGTATCATTCAAAATGGCGACTGGGAGCCATTTTGAATTTTTTTTTAAATGGAAAGGGGAGTCGAGTGACACCTCATTTGAAAGGTCTTTTAGTTCTGCGTCTGATCCTAGGGTTTAAAAAAAAAGATTCAGCCATAACAAAACGGCGGATTTTAAACAAATGGACTCGCTCAATTCATAATTGCTTGTTTGTGAATTTCATTTAAAAACTGTATTGTTAATGAATGAGCAAATTGATCTCTTAAATTCTCCTCCATTAAGATCAAGTCACCAAGTTGTATTGCTATAACAACACAACTGTACATATAACAACTGTTTACTTTTTCATATAACCTTTGACAATGGCATGTAAACATGACAAAATACGTATAAGGTTAAAATAAATAAATATTGTTAAAGTAATTAAGTATTTTTTATACAGATACAGAATATTGTTTTCAAACATTTTTGAAATTAAGTTGTAACTAAAGCCAGGTACTGCCCAGGCGGTAGAGTAGTATTTGCTAGTTTCCAGTGCACTCGCGTTGCAGCGTTACGATTGGTACGACCTTAACAATCGTTGAATGTTACAACGTTATACAAATATGCTTTTGCAAATGCAGTAACTGTATCTGACAAAGCGAAACAAAATTCTTTCCCCAATCTTAGTTCTAAAAACGGAACACAATTCTAAATTTGCTTCTTTAATTAAGCGGTGTTTGACTGATAATTGAGTAACGATGTTGAAAGAGCTTTGATAGTGTGGTGTCTACTAATCATATCAGTTTGCAGGTCTATTAATACAATTTTGTAGTATAGTTACAATATATTTAACGTAACCAAACTGCACAATCATTAAATATGAGATTATGACAGTAATATTTTCAGTTTAAATTTTAAAGTTGGAACTTTTCATGTCTTTAATTAGAAAAATTTGAAATAAATTTTATAATATTATTATTATTAATATTATATTATATTGATATAACCGCATCTTGGATATCTTTTGGCACACACGCTTATTACCTTCCTATTATCTATGTAATAATGAAACAATGTTATAGAAAAGTAAAATATTTATACAAATAGATTAAGAGCTTTTTTGTTCTAGAATGTATATTGTATTTGTAATAATATAGTGTTAGTGATTTTTATCTGAAAGATTTTTCCAATTTAAATGTCCATGGGAATAAGAGGTTACGACAAACTGGTCGTTCCATTGAGTTAAGATTACGACAGCACAAACGCATCACAAAATCTGTGGTTACTAAGCCTACTGGTTTAACTGGGCATAAGATGAACTTTGAGAACGCTCGAATACTCGCCAGAGTTCCTCATTACTTCATTACATCATACGTGAAGTAATTGAAATTAAGAAACAACCTAACAACATAAACAGAGAGGATAGTTTTAGACTCAGTAAAGCATGGACTCCAGTAGTTCATCCTCTAAGGCTTCGCATTATCGGTCTTACGATCACGCTTCTGCGCAACTGTGCCGTTCTGCCCGACTGGCTTATAGGGGTTTACATACCTCCGCATCCCAGATTTGAATTAAGTGCTTTAATCGCGCTGAAGATGCAAGCTGCAATGTCTTGCAAAATGTTAGTTTTTATGAGTTCACAAGCAGCTAACAGACATAACCCGATTAATATTCTTGTCCTAAGTAACAAGATACATTAAGGATCAAATCCTTGTTCACTCCATGGTTTAAATAATTTAATCCACAGCCCTGTTTAGGCAGGCAGGGCCCACGACCTTTAATGCAAATACTTGCAAAGACAGACAAGCTACAGGTCGGTCTTTATCTGATTATGTTGGGTGTAATACCCAAATGACGACGCGGTCTAAGCCAAATAGTAAATTGTAATATTGAAAATTAACTTGTTAACATAAATACTTAAAAATTAATTTTTACCAAGGCTGTAAATATAACTTATTATATATCCGTAATTTTTACACAGATTTGTCGGTGTGAGTGTTATATAGTAATTAAAATAAACATAAATGCGGACCACTTTGCCTGAACTTTTACACATTGTAATTTTTTTCGCTATTTACACTTTTAAAGGTATTTTATATCATAACGTTCTTACCCCAACAGATCGGAATACTTTGTTTGCGCATTTATGCACTTGTAACGCTACGGCAAGTAGGGAATGATCACTCATACAGCGCTTAGTAAACTCAGGACAAGCTTAAGTATACAAATGTAGTTATCTTAGAAGAATCTTTAATGACAGTTTTTGAAGTTGTCTAATAACATAATGTGTTGTTTAACTATTGGCTATTACTGTATCAAAATTTATACAGATCTGCCAAGTTAAATTGTTAGTACACAGGTGTTAAAGTCAAAATCTTCAAAAACTATCGTAGCAACTTCAATTTTGAAAACACGAAGAAATTTAGTGCGTCAATGTTTGGAGTATTTTTAAAGTATTATTTTGTCTGATGAAGTTCGAAGTATAAGGGAACGAACGAATCCACCTGTGACAGACATTTTCTAAAAAACTCGTTTTTGTTAAGATCTCGAAATTGAAAATTTTCATAAAATTACGACTTTCTATATTGAAAGTATGAATATGAAAAGAAATTATTTATATATTTTTAGTATTGAACGTGGAAGTTATAGAAATACAGAAATTACATTTTGGTAGAACATCTTTTCTACAATCAGCAGACGCTGATTAATACATTTATTTAATATTACAATTTACTTTAGGCTCAGACCGCGTCGTCATTTGGGAACTACACCCAGCATAATCAGGTAAGGACCGACCTGTACCTTGTCTGCCTTTACAAGCATTTGCTCTAGAAGTCTGAGCAATATTTGTTCGTAGGCCCTGCCTGCCTAAACAGAGCCGTGTGTTTAGTTTGTTTAAACCTTGGGGTGGTCAAGGATTTGATTTTAATGTATTTTGTTTGCCAGGACTGGGACAATAATACTTAATCGGCTTATGCCTGTTAGCTGTTTGTGAAAATACATTAAGATTAAAATCCTTGTCCGCCCCAAGGTTTAAGTAAACTAAGCACACGGCCCTGTTTAGGCAGGCAGGGCCTACAACCAAATATTGCTCAGACTGCTAGCTTGTAAAGTCACACAAGCTGCAGGTCGGTCCTTACCTGATTATGCTGGGCGTAGTTCCCAAATGACGACGCGGTCTAAGCCGAAAGTAAATTGTAATATTGACAGTTCGAGAAACCGCGAAAGCCTCAAAGAATATATTACATTTATTTAATCACAAATTTTCCAGTTTATTTAAACAATTGTGTAAATTCATTCACTTGCATAACACAGCAATACTGATAATAACCAGATTTTATATTTGGATTATCAACCAGTATGAACAGGATTTTTGTCTTTTGATCGTGAACTTGGTGACCTAAAATCAGTGTTTTTTACTTTTAACGCATTTGAATTTTGAATTTTATTTACCTAATATGTACCTAAAAACACATTTTGTATATAAACAAAACTACTAGAACAGAACGTTTAATAAAAGAAAAATCTTGCATGTTCAAAGGTAATTTTACGTAATTACAATAAATAGAGAAACGGCCGAAATGTTTACTGCTTTTGATTTCGTGTTTTATAAACAGGAAAAGTTAAAACAAATAAACATGTTTAAGATATGTCTATATCTAGACCAGAACTAATTGCCAAAGCTTTTGCAATAATTTCAGTTTTACGCAAACAAAAAGTGTAATTATGTTTTGTTAATTTCAGCGTATGTTCCATCGCCAAATGCTTTTATTCGCAAAATAAGAAGCATTCCCCAGTTGCACGATGACGAGTTCGCCAAAAGTTATTTTGGAGAAGAAAATTCCGATGAATTAATTATTCCGTAAGTACATCGCTGGGTCTTTTAGGCATTGTACAGATTTGAGCATTCTGGCGTTTTTCGGTAACTGGTATTCGACAAAAAAATGGAAAACCGTTGCGTTACGAGCAGACGCGAATGATACTATAGCAATGTTCGTGTTACATTGCGCTGTTGCGTTACGGCAAAACGCTTAAACGTGTACTATGCCTTAGGTGTATTTTGGACTTGAAATATTAATGTATTGCAACATTTTCATTGCAGGTATGTTCATGACGACCACGTCGTTGTTTACCTGATCAAAGAATATGATCCTTTGTATGATTCAAGCAACATGTCAACCAAAGATTGGATTAGGATTGCCAAAGATGTCGAGGTTAATACACTTGTTTTTATTATTCTTGCGTCAAATGTAACATAAAATCAAATAAAGCCGAACTAACTATTTTTAATCGTTTTTTGGTTGACAAACATTGAGCTCAACAAAATTTAACTAACTTTGCATTTTCGGCCTAAAAAATAACTGTGATAAAGTTGGCTCCTCTTCCTTATATTTCTCAGTAAAATTTAAAACAATTTTGGCTTTCTCAGATAACATAATAAACATAAACGTTATTTTCAAATGTAAATAGAGAACAATTAGAATAAATAAATGATAAAAATGTCCGATAATAACAATTTCGCACTGATTCTGCTATAAAATGTAAATTTTATTTGCCTGATTCTTTTATCAGACTGAACTTTGCTATTATCTTTTTCCTCCACGTGTAGTCCACGGTTAGGACATGGTTTCAGTTTAAAATAGAGGTCAAATGTTAGACTCGACTTTACATTTAATCTAATTTATTTGGTTCTAACAAAAAAAAGAAGTAGGGTCTGCTTTATCTCTATTTTGCTGTCACAACATATTGATTGAACCGTTGATTGAGGTATCAATCAACGGTTGAACTAAACTCTAAAATTACCGCTGTTTAAATGATTGGTAAAACAGGTTAGATATCCCAAATGGCCAAAATGCAATAGTTATACAGAAATAATTTTTCCCGTAATTTAATAATCTAATTGCATTCTGAGATTTTCTTGCATAAACACATTGTGTGGTTAGTGGGTATTAAAATAAAACTAGGATGTGTTCTGATCTCTGATCTTGTTATGCAAAGTTACACGAGGAAAACACAAGAAAGTAAGCCAAAATATTAAATACTAATTTTTGAAAATATTATACAAACAGAAATTGTTTATGTAAACCTTATGTAGACTTTTTTTCATATACCGACACCGAGTGTATAAAATCAACGGGAGCATGTCATTTAAACATAGGAAACGCAAAAATGTTCTTATTATCCCCTGCGCTAATTATGTGAAATTTTGATGTTATAATCAGAATCACAATTGTTTAGTTTAGTTTAACACCTACCTTTACGCGTTAATCAGCTACGGCCATTCGAACGACAGTGGATTGGGATTGCGCTCAGTGCGCTTATCCAATATGGTGCAAGAACAAGCTACCAGTACGACATCAGACAACTGGTTTTGCAGATCAATACCCGAGCTGACAGGCAGCTCCATGTCGAGCCGCATCAAGATGACTCTAGCCGGTACAGGCTGTCATTACGACTTTTTCCCGTGTCCAAAAAAAGGGGGACGGTTACCTAGCCGAGACAACTTGAGCCGCCAGTCCTCCAGTATAGGCTACTCACAGTCCCAGTACTGGTCGGTTATGCATCGCCCAGATAGGTTGGTCGCCACCCTGATCATATTGACCGGTAACTTTCCGACTTTCATTTTTGGCGTTAGCAGTCAAAGCGTTACCGCATTTTTAGGACGCACGTCCATGATGGCAGCAGATACGCCACTTTTTCCTGGATTTTCATCTTCACCTGCCCATCAGTAGCCTCTAACTAGCCAGTGTATCGTCCATGAAAGTGTATACCCGTACGGTCTTTCAAACGTAGTGACTGGGACGCGGGAAAAATTACAGCCCCGGCCTGCGGGCGGGGGTACCATTCCTGAGCACTACCGCTTAAGTGTTTAGCACCCATCCTGAGAGCTAGAGGTGAGGCAAGAGACCTGGGCCCTAAAAGTGTGATGGCGACCCAGACGGCTCATATTCTCAACATCGTTAAAGTACCGTTCAATATGATTAGACCGGATGTGTGAACGGTGCGTAGTCGACCTGTGAGTAGTCTATACTAGGAGGTGGGCAGCTTAGGTTGTTTCGAAAAATATAACCAGTGACTATGACTAGTACCACGGAGACCAAGATGGTCGGGCAAGGCAACTGCAGCTTTCGTTTTGGTCAAGGGAGGGATTCGTGGAACTAGTGGTACGCCTGTGCACGATCGTCTTTGTGATGATGTGCAAAGTTTGTTGGTAGTATCGCCTCGCTAGTTAAGCCGGGGGCTGAGGCTCGCAGCTTAATGTCGTACTGGTAGCTTGCTCTTGAATCATCTTGGACAAGCGCGGATTTAGGGTAATCTCAATCCGTTGTCATTTTGATGTTTTGATCTGTTTTGGACAGACGGTATACTACTTCACGTACTTTATCTGAACAGATAAGTACATGTTTTGACATCCGAATCTGAATTTAACATGTCGTATTTGCTGCGAATTGCAAATTGCATTATTAATTGAATCATATTTCGCTAGTTATTTTTTAATTTTACATTAAAGAGATTAGATATGCAAAAACAATTAAAATAGAAAAAACAGTACAAAAGGATGAAGATTGTTCGTTAGATCATGTGACGGCGAAACGGTTAATAAACAATAAAAATGGAAAATCAAAAAGATACTTATGTTAAAAGTTATGTACACATTTTAAGTCTTATGTCAAGCAGTAAAGAAAATAAAATACGAATGCTAATTACAATTGAAAAATGAAAAAGGTAGGCCGATGTTTTAGAAGTCGTTCGTTTTCATATTTTAAAAAGTATTTTTGTATAACCGCTTTATGCGCCAATATTGACTATAGGACCGAACTAATCCTATCACTGTAGCGAAAGCGGCGGGACAGCCAAAAACCTTCACTTCGGTGAGAGGCGTGAACAAGCTATCGCGAGGTTCAACTTGGCAAGTCCACCTTTCCTCGGAGAGCTTCGTGGTTTACTTTAGGGGAATTTTACGTGGTGAAGTGTTACTAGCCCCTAGTACCTAACATGGGACTGGCAGCGCGACTGCTGAAACGGGATCATCGCCTCCGTCGACCCAGGGGGCTCCTGCATCTGCACACCCGACGCTGTTAAGGTACCGGTCACTAATATTAGACCGGCTACCGCTCTATCTGAGCGGTGCAAATTTGACTAGTAGTGGGTACTGCGAGTAGTCCAACTGGTAGGGGCAGCTTTAACTGTTCCAAAATGTCCAACCACGGACTTGATTGACAGGTACCACAAGGACAAAGTCCGAGCCGCGCGGGGGAATAGCAGTTTCCGGCTTGGTCACAGCGTAGGACTCGTGGTGGCCGTGGTAAGCCTATGTACGCTAGGGTCGTCTTGATGCGGCTCGAGGGTGAATTGCGTTTGAGCTCGAGCACTGATCTGCAAAATTAGTAGAGATTTAAGTAATCTCTCCCACCAGTGAGTAGTTAGGGCTCGCAGCCTGATGACGTGACTGGTAGCTTGTTCTCGTTGAACCGTTGTTAACTTGAGCAAGCGCACTGATTGAGCTTAACTCAATCTGGCTTGAAGAATCAAAGTCTGTTGCATTTTAACAGTTTCATATATGTGTATGTAGTATAAGCTGCTTAAATTCTATGCTTCGGTCTACGAAATATCTATCGTAAGCTTCAGGAAGAAAGAGATGTGAAATACACGCTAAGACAATACCGGGTATATTTCATGCTAAAAGTGACTATGAAACCTTACCACTTTTACTACTCTAGCGGGAGCGTAACAAAGAATAAGAATAAGGCAGAAAGATGAGAAGGAGAAAAGAGTTTATGGTTTTCTAAAGATAATTTTTACTGAACAAATAATATGAGTACGCTTATTCATTTAGCTACGACAATTTTATGACATTTCTGTATCCGTTGTAATAGTCATTGCTATTAAATAGTTGAAAATGGAGGCGTAGAGACCGGAAGGAAAAAGGAGCTAAGCTTAATATGTTATTGGAAATAAGTTCAACAGCTTTATTAAATTTTTCCTGCTTAATATTTATAAAAGCCTTTTTGTAGACATTGTAAACTTTATCAGATATTACCAACTGTATAGTACAATTATTTTGGCAGTTCCATAAAATATATACTTAATATCTAATTCTGATTTTTTTATTAGGAAAACTACTGCAAGTACGACGGTTTTGTAATACTTCATGGAACTGATACGTTAGCTTACACAGCATCCGCACTATCGTTTATGTTGGACGGTCTCCAAAAACCAGTGATAGTGACAGGTGCTCAGGTACGGAACATTTATAATAGTAATTATTTTAAATTAATTTTCTCCGTTTTTCTCATTATAGATACCTATTTTTGAAAATCGCAGTGATGCCAAGGCGAACTTTTTGTCATCTCTAATCATCGCAGGATGTTTCGATATTCCAGAAGTTTGCATATTTTTTTCTAATAAATTGTTACGTGGAAATCGTACTGCAAAAATTAGTTCCAATTTATTGGAGGCCTTTAATTCTCCCAATTTTCACGTCCTTGCTAATGTTGGTATACAGATCAAAGGTAACAATGCTTGTAATAATTAGAAGTTTTGATAACAACAAGAATTTTATTTTAGTATATGATCACTACATATTTAATTCCAATCGCAAAGAAGTCCTGACTGTCTACACTAATTTAAATTCCAATATCGTAGTTTTACCATTATTTCCTACAATTACCTCAGAAATGGTAAAGTAGTTTGTAATTAACTCATAGTTCAACATTTGATGTTTTAAATTTAAGGTTCAAGCTTTCCTTCATCCTTCAATAGAAGGGGTAGTTCTTCAAAGTTATGGAGTGGGAAATGTTCCTTCAGATAGGAAAGATTTATTGGAAGTATTAAAAAAGGCAGTTGAGAGGGGAGTCATAATTATCAACATTACACAATGTGCTCAAGGGGCGGTTAGTTCTTCTTATGAAACTGGCCGGGTAAGACAATGTATGAAAGGTAAAAATGAACATTTTTAATTTACTGTTTATTGTAGGCCCTGAAGGACATTGGTTTAATTCCTGGATATGACATGACTGCAGAAGCCGCTCTTTCAAAATTGTCTTTTGTGTTGGGTCAGAGTAATTTATTATTAGACGAGAAAAAACAGGTGAGTGAAGTTTTGCAACGAAATGTTTTTAGAAAAATAAAAATGCTATCATTTTTAGCTCATGAGGAGTAATCTTCGAGGCGAATTAACAGTTGCTGAATAAAATGGATGCCACAACTAAAGCTGTATAAGTATATTATTTATTATGTATGTATGAAATGCTTTAATTAGGATAATAGACGTAGAAACTTAAATTTTATTGTTAAATCTAAGTATTAGTATTAATTTATTGTGTTAAAGTGTTACTAGTTTAATTATTATTTAAGTATTATGGTATCGTATCGTATTTTTAGTAATATGAAAATGTGTAGTGTATAAGTTTTTATTTACCAATATTTTTAAGTACATTATAAAAAATATATTTACAAAATATTTATTTTTGTCTTTTTTAGTTCTCTATACTCCCAGTAAACGAAAGTATTGGTTTAATGAAAAACTACGTTTTCGAGATAAAATACGTTTGGTGATTCAAGATATCAAATAACGTTTTGGGAAAGTGTCTATTATTTAGGGTAGGGTACACGGGTACGTTTATTACAACCCTTATATCTCCCGAGCGAACAATTCCATTTTGTCTTATAAACTTGAATTTCTTTGAGGTCAAGTTTTATTTTTTCGGTTTTATAGAGTTTTATGATTATATGAGATTGTAATAAAAATTAATTAAACATTTTACAAACCTGAAAATTTCTTATGAGCAGCTTGCGATTTGATGATTCCAGTATATACCGTTTGTTCCACTATACACCACCACCTGGTGGTATATAGAGGAACAGCAGGTGGTATATAAAGGGACAGTTACAGCTTGCCAAGTGGTATAAAGATATTTTAACTTTCTTTGCTCTCAGGAACAGAAATACACAACATTAAGCACAAAAAGTACAAACGTAATAGTATATTACATAACGAGCATAGAAAGTGACACTTAACACACGACTGGGAATGTTGACGCACGAGGCCATAGGCCGAGTGCGGAAGTCACATGAGTGTGTTTGTCACTTTCAAGCGAGTTATGTACAATATTTGTCCCACAGCCCAAAAAAAAAACAATTTCGTACCTTTGTTGCGACTTTTTGGGTAATAAATTGAACGAACTGTTTTGCTCTTCGACGACACTCGGCGGTGTAGATTCCATAAAATCATTGCTATTTGAGTCAATATCCATATTTTTAAATTAAAATTGCTCAAACTATGATCAGAAATACTTTTAATAATGTGTAATGTGTAATGTGTAGGGTAACTGTTGTCGGTAAAATATACATTTGACATTAAATTGATATTTGAATTTTAGTGATAGACGCTGGCACGGCCAATCGCGAAGAACGTGCCAGATACCTCTACCGCTCTACGGCAAATCGCGATATTGGCTCTCGTGGTTATCTAATAATAGCGAAATGTTCTTTTATTTGAACTAAGCGTGTTTTTGGCAAAATGTTTAATATACTCTTCACAATTAAATGCTGTCATCCATCTAGTGGGGTGTGCTGTATCAAGTGATCCTGGTGGAATGAAGTCATATGAAGTTTATTGTTTCTTCGGGGAATACAAAAAATGGAGATAAAAACGTTCCGTTATCAGAAACGGTTGTGTATAAAGTAACTAAAGTGCCCCGTTTACTTGATGTTAATTTCCCAACTTGTTTTGTTTTTTAAATCCTTGTCGCTGCAGTCTCATCACAATTGCAATTTTCATTAGACGTAATGTTGTGTTTTTCTGTAGTTTTTCCTAAGTTATCAAAGAATAAACCAATATTATTATTATATTCGTAATAAGACAACTCAGTAAAAAGACCATTCAAATAGGAGACCAAATACATGTGATTGGGGGAAACCTTTCATAGAACCAGAAGAGAGCACGTGTGGAAGACTCTAGAGAAAAGAAGAACGAACAGGGAAACAATTACAGCTGATAAATCACGGTATAAAGATAACAGTAACACTGTAAGGTCAGAAAATGAAGAATCAAAGCATTCATGACAAATATAAAATTGAGGCAAGAGTGCGTGGTTATTCCAGTATCGTTTACACACTAGTAATAAACAAAGCAATAAAAGAAAGCAAGAAAAAAGCTAAGAAATACAATAGAAATACAGTAGAAATGACGAAACTACGTTTCGCAGACGATATGGCGATCTAGGGGCAAGCAGAAGAAAAATTCTAGCACAACCTAGAATTATACAATGCAGAGCTAAAGAAAAAAAAATATGAAGATTAATGTAGAAAAAACAAAAACAATGCCACGAAAGAAAAAACGCACAATATTAAAATAGAAGGAAAAAAATTGGAACAGGTGGAAAACTTCCAATATCTAGGAGTAGTAACGGTAAAGTCGATAATGAAATTAAGAAAAACAGTGGGAACAATCAGAAGACTATCACAAGCATAGAGATGAGATTCTTGCGAAAAATAGAGAATAAGACCCGCAGAGACAATTCGGAACGAAGTATTTAGAGAAACATTAAAAACTAAACCAATAGGGACAGTAGTGCAAGAAAAGTAAGTAAAATGGCTCGAACATGTACATGGAATGAAAAAACGACGAAAGGGGTTTACGAAGCAAGAATGCCAGAAAAGAATAAAAAGGGAAGGCCGAGACGAAATTGAGCGGAAAAAGTGAAAGAAGAGGTAGAAGTAATGGAAGAAAAATAGAATGAAGTGGCAAAGAAAACGCAAGATAAAAAGTAATGGAAAGCAATGTGCCAGAAACCACCGACAGAATGAAACAACTCAATCCACCAGCTTTACGCCGTCAAGGTAGAGAAAGGCTTATGGGTATGCATGTAATAAAAACAATGCTTCGAGCAAATCTTCAAATTTATTTCTAAGTCTTTGAAACTTCATATAAATCTCTCTTAAGTATCATATTTTCTAATAGTAATTATTAACTACTAAACAAAAGCATGTTTTCCACGTTTTCCGGAAAAGAATTGGAACCTGCCAAATCGACTAGTAGAAGGTACTACAGTAAGCTGACTTATCAATACTTTCCTACTGTTAAAATCGCCTAGGCTGAGTAATATTGTGCACTTTATGCCAATCGTTTGGGTATGGATCGTTCTTAAATATGCTCCTAAAGATTGGAGAGAGGTTAACGTTGTTTTTATACTTAAATCAGGTTGTAGCTACTACTCCCTAACTACAACATATCGTCGTATCAGCCTTACATCCTTCTTACTGAAGATGCTTAAAAGGCTATGTGACAGAGAGTTACGGAATACTGCTGTTTGATATCCGCTGCATCCGATTCAATATGCATGCATATACCTGACAAACTGATAAACAGCAAGTTGTCTACCTTAGAGGTTTTTATAAACGTAGAAAGCGCTTTTAATAAGGCCCCATTTAACAGTATAAGTACTGATTAACAAAGGTATGAAGCTGAGCCCGCTTTCTGTGAGTAGATTATAAACGTCCTGAAATACAGAGCGGTACAAGTGAATGTTGGGACACTACTGTTAGGGCTTTTCGCAGCAAAACTCTCGGTAAACTCTACTAACACAGAGTTGGTACTGTTCACAAAAAAAGAAGGTTGACTACTACTAATGCCCCTTTATTTTGCAACTGCTTTCAGACTTTTGATAAAAGCAAATATATAGGCGTCATGTTTGACAAGACTTAAATGAAAACCGAAGCAACACTACAGTGTCATAGTGTTATGGAAAAATTACGGAGATTTTCCCCAAAGTTTTCTTTATGGTTGTACACTATCATATGGGAAAGCACCAGCGGCTTGTTTTGCTCATGGTTTAAATAGTTGTAAATATTATTGTTCTGATTTCAATGAGAAGTGCGTTATTGGATTATTTTAGTGTCATACTAAATCTGTTTTATGCCAATTGCGATTTGGTGGAAAACATGTCAATGCATTGTTTTACAGCAATCTGCAGGCAACCAACTATACACTACATTTTAAAGCTCCAATTTTTGAAAAGAATAGTCTGCTGTGGAAACAGTAATCAAATTGTTTAATGTCAAATTAACAGCAATTAGTTTTTTTTTTGAATTTAGCATAAAATTTGTGTATTGTTGATATTTTATGTTTTTAAAATAATAGTTTTATTAAAAGAAATTTGATATTTAAATAATTTTGCGTTTATTCATAAACATACTCATTGAACATAACCTCACACTATGAGGAATAATCTTTCTCTCTCTATTATTTTCTGTACAATTGGTTGCCTATAGATTGCAGTAAAACAACGCATTGGCATGTTTTTTATAAAAGTATACATAGCTGATATGTATACAAAAAAGAAAAACCCACTGTACATACTAATATTAACATCAACAAAGTCAAGCTTCAACTTATTAGAAAATAAGAGAGCTATAGATAGCTATAGTAAAAAGTAACCCCCAATAATTATTTTGGAATTAATTTAAAGTACGCACCAAATTGCAATTGGCATAAGACAAATTTAGTATGACACTAAAGTAATCCATAAACACACTTCTCATTGAAATCAGAACAATAAAATTCACAACTATTTAAAAAATGAGTTGTTGTAGTAGCGCATTGAACAATAGTTTAGGATAGGTTTAGAGAGTGTATATTACTGTACCTTTAAATCATTCAATTTTAGTTTTAGTGGTGCGTCTATCAATTGTTAGGTGGCGTAATCCCCAAATGTAGGCAACCAGTGATTTTTTAGTTGATGTTAATTTTCACCGTATCTATTTTTACACGAATTGTATTTTCGCGGACACCTATGTATATTAAAAACCAATTCGGCGCACGCCGTTTTACTTTTTAATACAATCGCATTTACACGACTTACTGTGTATATTAAAAAGTAAAACGGCGCGCCATACAAGAAGGAGTCTGTAATCAATCAACTTGTATAGTTATTCCAAAATATACAAACAAGATTGATATTGTTGCCTTGAGTTCTTAATATTGGATGAATAATTTTCAACTTTACCATCGGAAAGATAAAATTCTGCAGTTTTTTGTACTCGCAAACCTAGAAAAATAAGTCATCTTATATTAACAAAAGTATTACAAAACATCAGTTAGCTTTAAATTTAAACAAGATGTTAGTGTTCATACGTTGGCGCCTCCGCCAAATATTACTAGTACGTACATTTTTAATGCCAAAAACGTAAAATGTTTCTAAAGAGAATAAACCAAACAATTATCTGATTTAAGCGGAATATGTTAACTGTTTGGTTGTCTTACGTGTGGAAATTGGAAAAACAAGATAATTTTAAACATTGAGCCATAATTAAATAGGCAACAAGAAAAGTAGATGTTCTGTTATAAATATGCATTTTTAATTAATTAGAAATCAGGTAAACACACTTTTACTAAACTAAGTGTATTAGGTTAGTAAACAATTATATATTTGTGTTCTTTGCACACAGTTCGTTGGTGTATTGATCGACAAAGAAAACTGGTGGATTTCGGTAGCACCCTAGTACGTTGGTAGGTTGTACGACGGAAGTGTCATTTTGACATAAATACAGTTTTGAAAACTTCTGTTAAATTTTAGTAAAACTTCTAATCTTCGTGTACCATAACATTAAGCCAACCCAAATATGTCGTATCTTCTTTTATAGCAGCAACAAGTAAGTTGTGAAACATTTTATGTTTTTAGAAACTGAATTTCATAAATTTACAATATGTCGAAATACAAAGAAATTGCGCGTGTCGCTTACTTTGTTCTTGTGTATTGCCCGAAGCAAAGTATAATTTGAAAAATCTTCGATGTACTGCGCTTTCCAAACGGTCTTAGTAGATTGAATTATGAACATAGAATATGCATGTTTCTAAAAGGTTTTAAGTATTTTTAATTGTTCTGGTAGTAATTTAAATTTTTTTCTGATATATTTAACATATTATTTGGAAAAACAAGTTAGTGGAGTAAAGAGAGAGAAAACAGAATTAATTTTAATACGTATTAAACTTTTCCAACTATTTTTAAGAACCCCGAAAACTATTTTGGACGATATAAATAAAGAAAATTCGAACTAGGATAGTTGATGTGATTTACCTTAAAAACATTACAATAGGGATACTTAACTACTTAACTACTAGCGGAACCTGAGCTTCTCGCTTCATACCAGGCAGGCTCCGTTCCGAATATTTCCTCCGCTGAGTCGGCCCCAAGAGCTGTTCCCGGAAAAACGTCTTGTGAAAAATACGGGTAAAAAGTCCGGTAAGAACATTCTCGAAAAAAATTTAAAGAATGAAACACCCCCGTAAAAAGCCTCACGAAAAAATTCCCAAAATAATACTATAAAAACCGGGGAAAACCTTCTTTAAAAAAAGCGAAAAAAGGTAATTAAAGTTATAACTTTTCCCTATTTCCAAAAAAGTGCCTATTAACGGAGATATTCAAAATGCTTTTGGAACTAATAAAGACGCAGTGACAAAAATCTTGTTTCACATTTGTATAAAATTTCAAATGAATTTCGTCCTTATTCAAATAAATCGATCAGCAAGAAAAAAACGTATCTTTTTCAGGGAAAGCTCTTTCCTAATTTTCATGCAGTGGTTCACCACCCAAAAATATACGTGCTCTTATTCAGGAAATGCTTTTTCGGCGATTGTTTTTACCTAGAAATGATTATACTGGGGTTGTTTCTCTGGAAATTTTTTTTACTGGAGCTTCTTTCACATGATTTTTGTCGGCGAGTGTTTTTTTCGTCGATGTTTTTCTTAACGAATTTGTTCTGAGACTTCTTTCGGAGAAGTTCTCTCCGTAAGCAGGAATTGGCTCCCACAAGCAAAGTGAGGCGTCACTGGTGGAATTAATATAGCAATCGCACATAACATAGTGTTATGCCTTGTGCATATTTTTACTTATCGCGTTAAACGTATTAGACAACTTACGCACTTGCCCATTTTACTCGTTTTGGTAAGGTGTTACTTTAATATTATACTCTTATTATTAAACATTAGCCGTATTGAGTGCACAACTTAATGAAAGATAGCGGAAATTGTAATCTAGAACCCGGTGCCGCACCTGTGTGTTTGCGTCTGGCAATGCGAGGTACATACACAGATTTCTATGGAGGTGTACTTGATACACGACTCCAGCGTTTGAACAATTAAATAAAAGAAACTATAAGGCCATTTTGTAAGAGGTCAAAAAGTCAACTTAAAATGTAATGTAGTGCGCTTAATAATTTTCTGTTGCAATATTTTAAGTTTTTTGCGTAGGTACGTGCTTTGGTGGGTGAAAAACCTACTAAACCCTAGCTACAATTATTGCTTAAAAAACGTACCGTTAGAAACACGACGCGACGTAACATGTGGATTCTTCTTAATGGTACTCCATCTCATTATGCTAACAAAAGAGGGTGCATAGATGGCGGTAATTTGGGGTGTCACAGGGATGGGTACGTCACTAACAAGGCCTTCAACTAGGCTTTCCCAGGAGGGGGTGGAAACAGAACTCTATGCTCTGAGAGTTCGAGATCAACTGACTTAAGCTCGCTACTTGAGCGCGAATTCGATGCGCCCAGTAACGGCGTCGCGCGCAAAAGCATCAGGGGCGGCTCGAAGGGGAATTCACATAACAATGGTTAAACTTATAACCACCCTGTTGAGTTGAATTGTCGATACGTCGAAATAAACCAGTTCCATGGCCAGCCAGTTCGAAAGATTTAAAGATTTGTGATATTTTTTATTTTGTGTATAAAACAGTAAACACAGTTGGGCAATTAGGAGCACGCATTGGAAACGCCGCTGACATAATTAGGCAGTTCCTGCTGTTTTTGCGTGTGTCATAAATGGTGACCTTCATTTTAAACAGTGATTGTAATTCTCCCTTTCACATAATTTTCCACTTTCAAGGTAAACTTTAATGCTTTTTTTCGGTTATGTTAAAATTGATTTTAGTAATGGATATCCTGAAATTGTTTAATACTTTTTGAAACGCTGCAAGCTTCTGGAGTAAATTTTTACGTTTTTGACACTTTAAATGCATTTTCTATCAATCTCAGCAGTTCTCAAACATAATTTTATTTTACTTACGTATTTTATTTTTTTAATTAAAAAAATTAAATGATTCTTGAAAAATGAATGGTACCACTGGATTTTACTTAGCCGTATCTATTATTGTTATAAACATTTGTACGTATTTTTGATGCGCCCTTTATATTAAAAGCAAAATATGCTGTTATTGTGTAATAATCGCATGCCCACCTTATTTTTTGGCACTTAATTAAAAACTTCCAAACCGTCTCCCGTTTGCCGTCGATTTTTACACTGTACCACGCAGCACACTTACAGCAACCTTTCTATAATTAGGTTTTACAACTTTAAATTGTTTATATTAACGTTGAAATGCAAGACAGTGTTTGAGTCTGTAAAATGTGAACTGACTATGACATTCTACAAAATGGCGTCTGTCTTTTTGTATAACACTTGTGTATCTAGTAGACCTATTTATACAGAGTTTCCCAAAAAAGTTAAACTAAGCAAAATGCATGGGAAAATATATTTTTTAGATTTATGTCTTTAGGATATCATGACAGGGGAATTACAAAGTAATGCCCTCTAATGTGCGGCGAGAAAAGTTGCAAAGCAACAAACCGATATATAGTTGTGAAAGGAACCCCCTAAGCGAGTATCTACAATCACTAGCGGCCTCTAGGCACAGCACACGAAACGCCGTGTTGCAAAAGTAAATCAAGAAAAAGATCTTTTTCTTGATTTACTTTTGCAACTTTTCTCGCCGCACATTAGAGGGCATTACTTTGCAATTCCCCTGTCATGATTTTGTCTTCTGGGTATATTTCTGCCTGTCTGTTTTGGTTTCAACTATAGCTAGGTTTGCGTCCACCTGATGAGTTCCAATAGAACGAAACATGTCGTGGTCTATCCTATCTTTAGAATACTTTAATTTAAACTGTATTATTGTTAATAGCTATGACTAGTGCCGTTGAGTCAAAACAAAAAAAAATACTTTTAAAATTAAACAAAAATCTAAATAAATATTCATAAATTCAACACGTGTCTTTTTAATACTAGAGTAATATAACAACGCACTCTAATGTTTTTGTGACCAGGGAGCTGTGTCCTGTAAACAGAAGCCCCAGGTTTCAATCCTGGGTGGGACAAATACTTTTTTTTTAAATTCTTTTAATTATTTAATCTATTTATTATTAAATTTTTTTTAATTTTCATGTTTAATTATATTATAATAATGGAATAGGTATCAATTGAATTATTTCACTAAATTTGAGTATTGAATTTACAGTTTACTGTACAAATCATAGTTTTATCACTAGTTGATTGTAGAATTATGTAAAAATTAAATAAATAACAAAACAAAACCAAAACAGGATTTGTGCCGCCTTACATTGGAACCCTCTGCTTCTGTCTACAAAACAGTAGCCCACTTCGCCCCGAAACATTAATAAACGTTATTTTGACTCTGGTATTAAAAAGAATTTATGAATTTTTAGGATTTTTGCGTAATTGTAAAAGTAAAAATTATTTTATTCTTTATTAAAAGCACTAATAAAAGCTAATACTCGTTATACGGTTTATATTCTTAGCCAAAGTACCCGGGGAACAATAAAATCTGGAATAATATAATTTCCCATAAATTTTGCATTCACAGGATGTATCAAATTGCGTGTTAACTATGGGGATCTCGCTTATTTGAAGAGATACGACGATGGTTAAATTAGAGAAAAGTTGTGGAATTTTATGCCCATTAATAATCTAGAAACAATTTAGAGATACCTTAGTTTCTGAATGAACTGAAATTTTGGATTTGAATTTCGGCAATAATTTATTTGTAAATTATATTACATTACATATTTCTAGTTAACGCATTATTAGAATACTTCTTTATGCTGAATCTAATTCTTTTATTAGATTCGGTATAACTACTACCATTGCTTATTTTCGATTGTCAACTTTTAAGTTTTTTCATATTTGATTAGAGTTTTAAATTTTGATTTCAACGATATGTCACACTTTGCATTTTGATTAAGTTTTGAGGATTTTATTACAGAAAATAAAAATTTCATGAGAGTACTATGAAAAAATCACGTCATTTAATTTATTTTGAAAAAATTCTAGTAGGCCCTGAACTGATGTAAGTAAAACAAAACACTACTTTTATTTACTTTGACCTTTAGATACGAGTACATTAGGTATGCGAAAATTTCAGGAAAACTTTGTTTTGGGCGTGGGCAGCAGGTTAAGCTATTTTTTACAAACACAAATGAATGACACAGTTACTAACACTCAGATTAGAGAGTTCATCTTAGGCGAGTTTCTGAGCATGTTTTACAAAGGTATCAAATGTTTTGAACATGTATTTAATAATTGTTTGTATTAGTGCAGTTCTAGAAAAATATCTTGCACATGCAGGGTGTTAATGAATTGTAGGGACAAACTTCTAGGGCTTGCAAACCACAGCAAAGCAAACAACTTTTGTTAATAAATGTGTGGTCAAAAGTGTTTCCTTTCAGGGATAGAGCTTCTCAAAGATTCTTTAAGAAGCGCCTAAATGTAGGCAACTCAATTTACTACCTACTATTTGTTCCATAACGACGGAAATTAATACAGGATAAATAAAGCCCTCTTTCCCACTTTTCAAATTCAAATTAAATTTAAAGTAAATTAATTAACAAACTGTTTCAAAACTAAGCAATAGAAAAAACCAAAATTACAAATATTATTACAATACAAGGTAGTTGTGTCCGTTGACAACTAATGTACCTTCCTCTAGCAGCCGACGTGAAACTGCACTAAAGGCCTTGTGCGATGGATGATTCCTATTCGGAAAATGTTCTTGGTACAGGTAAGCAGCTTCGCGCGCGTTACCCCAAGCAGCTCCATACATGAACATCATGTCTTGCTGTTCGGCAAAAGTATAATTCGCCATAACACAAAAATACGAAACACAGAACGAAAATAACGAAGAAAATAATTATCAAAAAAATCACGGAACGAAAAAAACGAATTATAAAAGGCACAGAAAGAAATGAATGCAAGAAAAGTTAAAAACTATCACAAAAATATAGAGTTGTGTCAAAATTGACGTTATTTGAATGCATGTATGTCTAGATCGTTTTTTTTTTCAAAATTCCGTGTGGCCTGTGCAAAATAATTGAAAATACAATTTGGGTTGCCTATTTTCAGGTACTTCTCAAAGAATCTTTAAGAGGCTCTATTTTCTAAAGGAAACACTTTTGACCACACATTTATTAACAAAAGTTGTTTGCTTTGTTGTGTTTTGCAAGCCCTAGAAGTTTGTCCCTACAATTCATTAACACCCTGTATAAATGTAATTGAAGCGCAAAAATATAGTACCTTAATTTTTATGTTTATTTTTTAACAATATTTTTGTGTTTTAAATAACCACATGCGAGTAACCCATTGAAACTTACAATGCTGAATGCATACAGGTATTAATTGTTTATTACCGTATGCACATTTCCTTGTAAGTCACTACAGTGCTTTGATTTCAAAACTAGCCAGCCTCAACAACTATCAATTTTAAGTAAATTTGATTTACACCAAAAACACTTCGATTTAGATATGGAGGGGGAAGTTTAAAACCAATATTGATTAAACTTTAGGTTTTACTCCCTCACCCCCAGCTACCCCTACTTTGAAATTTCAGATAGCACCCCCTACCTTGTGATATGGCGTCTGAGCTACCAGAGGTAGGGCGCTCAGCCTCTAACGCTGAAGGTCTTAGAGTTCGATTCCACGCCGAAGCCATGCAGCAATAAAAATCTATACCGCAACCCGCTACTTACATTTCCCAATCCGGTGTAGCAGCCGTGGGGTCTTAATGCCATAAACCTTCTCTGGTATTTAGTCGTTCGGATTCGACGTTAAACTGTAGGTCTCCCGTACTCCGCCTTAGCGCCAAGAAGAGTACGTGGCAGAGAAGAGTGCCGGTGCCCATCAGTGGGACGTAAAGGCTGATTAGCTTGTGATACGCCATTTTAGAGGTGGCAAAACTCCGCATCTATCCATGTTAAAAAATTAGATTCAGTCGATCCGTTTACCAGATAGAATTAAAAATATTTTATTTCCAAAAATACTCCATAGCACCCCCTATCTTGTAATACATCATTTTTAAGGTGGGAAAAATCCTCATCTACCCACCTTGGATTCAGTCGATCCGTTTTAAGTGAGGGTAAAAATTTTTAAGAAGAAACCACAAATATTTTATTTTTAGCAATATTGCAATTTTTGGAAAAAATTCACTCATAACCGGATCGACCGAATTCAAATTTTTTAAGGTGGGTAGATCGAAATTTTTTTCACCTTAAAAATGATGTATTACAAGGTAGGAGGCGCTATGGAGTATTTTTGGTAATAAAATATTTTTAACTCTATCTGGTAAATGGATCGACTGAATCCAATTTTTTTAATGTGGATAGCTGAGGAGTTTTTCCACTTTTAAAATGGCGCATCACAAGGTAGGGGGTGCTATTTGAAATTTCAAAGTGGGGGTGGATGGAGGTGAGGGAATGAAACCTAAAGTTTAATCAGTATTGGTTTTCCACTTCCCCCTCCATATCTAAATCGACGTGTTTTTTGTTTAAATCCAATTTACTTAACATCGATAGTTATTGAGGTTGGCTAGTTTTAAAACGAAAGCACTGTATAATTCAATTAATAATTTTGAAGTAGGTATATAAAGAAGGAAAATTGCAGTCCCCTCTACAGCAAGTTATCATTAGACATATAGTTACGACAGTGGCTTATTGCAATGTCTCGCTGCAACACTGATCCAAAGGGTTACAAAAGGATTAAGGTGTTTTATACAGGTGGAACCATAGGAATGAAAAAAAACGCTGACGGAGGTAAGTGAAAACTAGTTTTTAAAGTCTTGAAAAACATGTTATCTAATAGTAATATGTCAAGTTCGAGTTGTGTTCAGCAGACCCTAAAAGATAAGAATTTCAATGTTTAAATTTTTAATATAAAATAAATAGCTGAAATATTTAAGAAAATTTCTAGAAAAATGTGTATGTTAAAACAAGTTAATGCATTGAAATTTGTTTAAATGCAACCCTTAAAGACATCTAGTTTTAAATAGTACCCATTGTATTCAA
This sequence comes from Ctenicera cuprea, assembly GCA_958336395.1. NCBI lineage: Eukaryota > Metazoa > Arthropoda > Insecta > Coleoptera > Elateridae > Ctenicera > Ctenicera cuprea. The sequence goes on from OY284486.1 coordinate 27,454,453, forward strand.
GGGCAAATGAAAACTATTAAAATCAAACAGCTAATGCAGTTAAATTAAAACTGAAAGGGGTTTAAACTACTTCAATTTTCACAATTTTTGTTTATTGGTTGAACTTTTATTCATTTTGGAAGTATGAAAGTTTTTTGTTAAAAACTTTGTCCTGAAAATGAATGATTCATATTTGACATGGAATTGTTATTACCACTGGGAATTCCTATAAATGTGACTTATTATCAATTGAACTTGTGGTTAGCAGTAACAGTAAAACAAGTTATCTAAAGTGTGGCATAAACTTAGCGTATTTAATTTTAATTTTCCTCAAATTGTTGCCAGTCATAGCAATTTATACTTTCAGAATAGTATTGACATCAAACAGGCTGTTTTTATTCCATACGAAGCAAAAGTCTTTTTTGCTTGCCGTTTTTAAAAAATGTTTTAAAATGCAAAAAATGACCAGCTGTAGCGATAATATTTTGCAGCTCCAGATCGTCACTAAAATTCAAAATAGTCAAGCAGCAAATGGAAAAAAATTTAGCAGAATGTGTTCCACAAATTACGTTGACTTAACTACGCATATCAATTAGCTCTAGTTAAAAAATATATTTTTCATTCTATGCACATTTTCGATAACTTTACTAATAAACTATTTACAGCGGTTTTTGTCCGAAGTCGGAATCTAGCGCTTTAACACGAATAGGTAGCGAGTATTGAAAGAGCTCTGAACCACGCAACTCGCAGATATAACCAAACGCTAACTCAGACCGTCTACACTTGCTGCGCCTGACGGCGCGGCGGCGGTGCAATTACCGTTAAAAACATCCCAGGTGTCATAAACAGTAGCAGGCCCCTATGTACACAATGAAAAAACTAAAAGTTTTTGACAAAAGTCAATAAAAATAACGCCGGTGGCCAGGATCGAACCGCAGACCTTTGCTATGATAGGAATGGGTCCACGCCTCTAGCCTACTGAAATTCGTTACACAAACATCTTTGAAATGCGTACACATGCTAGTGTATTGTATATTTTGGTTAAAACAATATTGCTCAGTTATTTATTAGCGCGAGAATATTTAAAATGTAAAAAGTATGAGAAAGTACCAGCGACGTGTTTCGCCCATTTTTTTTCTTAATTTTTAAGATAAGTAAAATTTTTTTTATTCTAATAAACTACTTCAAATAGTCTACTGATTTGTTTAAAGTTTAGAACGATTGGCGTTTGCGGTTTTGAATAAGTAATTAATCAACTTTAAATTTTTCGCAAATTCCTGAAGGGCTTCAAAGCGAAATTTAGGAGATTAGTAAAAACTAAGTCTGTGGTTCACTGCAAGCTCAATCGGCTTACACAGTTTTTAAAAATTGAGCGAATTACTTCGTCTGGACTTTCCTATACTTTTCTAAATTGTTTCTTATCATATTTTCTAAAGTATTTTTGTATCAACGCTGTACGCCCTAATAATGACTACAGATCGCACTATGTGATAGTGATGACTGATATCGTATAATTGGCGTCAAGATTATCCGCTTTTTAAATGTAATTGCAGAACATAATTATTCTTGCAACCAGGGGTAGGTCGGCCTAAAAGTAGGGATTGTATCCACGTATATTATAGAAATAGTCCATAAAAAACAAATTTATCTCGTAAAGGTTAGCTTGCATGAGTTGTAGGTTAATTTAAACCTCAAATGCTTATTGTAAATGAAATATACAAAACTTGTTTTTCTTTATTTTACCTGCGTTTAACATCTTCCTGGGTGGTAAGCCTTTAACCAGGGATTACCAGACACCCCTTATGAGAGAGACGCCATAAAGTATTCTCTTGTCGCAGACTAACAGCTCACATCGGGGACATCATATCTGGAGGGCATAATCAGATGCACGTCACACTGTAGATACCCTTATTTATCAAAGTTTATTGTGAGAACAAGAATCGATTTATAATTTTTTGGAAACAGATTCTTTGAGATTAAAAAACCAAAAACACAAATTCGTCCACCAAAAATCAGACGCGAGAGGAAAAATTAATCCTCCCCACCCAAATATTGCTGCTTCTAAAAATTGCGAATCTTATTCTACAATTACTCATGAGCAATTTAACTCAAGTATACATTTTTTACAGTCTACTGTTTATTAAATTAAATTAAATTGTTAAAAGATGCATAAATTTGACATTTTCAAAAATTCATAGAAGGTGTTGTAGAGACCCAGCGGACTGGGGCAAAAACAAAATTGTAGCTCATCCCAAGCTCTGTTACTCTTTAAAAATTTAAAAAACATCGTGTGGTCAGTTTTTGAGCAATATTTTTTTGAAAAAGTAATAATATTGAAATTTTTGCACATCACAGCTATAGTAGTTTTAGTAGTTTTTGTGCCAGTAACATTGTTTACTCTTAAGGCATTTACAGTATAAAATTTTATCCCGATCTGATAATTGGTTTTGGAGTAACAAATTGTTAAAAATTAAAATTTTATAAAAATCGTAGTGGTCGTCATTTTATCTAGAAAGTTCGGGAAAAAAGAGTTGGATTTGACTTAAAGCATTCTATCAACATTCGTTTTCTGATTTAAAAACTTGTTTTCCTGACGAAACGCTACCAAAAAACATGGCTAACTTCTACTTTCGGTTTTGGGTTTTTTCTTTAACATGTACAGTCTCGCTGATTTCAATTTTGTTATAAGCAAATACACATGGTATATACATTTTTATTGTAGAACTTGAGCCAATACCCAATGCCTTCAAAGAGAAAATTAAGAGCATCCCAGAATTACACAATGAAGAGGAAGCAGAAAAAATAAGACGAGAAGATAACGCATGTGAATTTTTATTAGTGTAAGTGAATTATTTCATCGTACGACCAAAAAATAATTCGTAAGACTTGGCCGGGGATTAAAAACTCTTGTTGGAACTTAGTTCATTAATGACAAATTGTCAGGTAGAAAATTATTTTTCCCTAACACCGTTGAATAAAGTTTACTTTTCGAAAGTTGTTTTATAAAAAAAAAGTAGACATTCTCCTCAATGAGTGAGAAAAACTACGTTCCTCACTAGTAAAGAACGTACTTTCAACAACAACTGAAAAAAACACTGATTTTTCGTAAAAAAGCGTGACTATTAGTTTTTGTTTTTCATAGCACTGCTTCAGCAACTGTATGTCAGGCTATTTGTTTTTTATTATGATAAATATTAAATAAAATGGAAAATTTAAAAATTAAATTTTCACATGTTTTCTACAATTTTTTTTGACGTTGTTGGAAAAAATTATGTGTACAACACGCAAAGAAAGTGTCTTTTTCTCACTCACACATAATAGAGTATAGAGGATGGTATGCTACTGCGCACAGAGCGACTGTGTGACGTCATCAAATGTAAAAACTTACTTTATATTTATTTGTCTTTTTTATAATTTTAGCAATTTTTTCTGATTTGTTACCAAAATATGGGATCGAGGCATATTTAATTGTATCGGATGAAGTTGGGGTATTCGGATACATTTTTTGAATTATTTTTTGAAAGATTATAAATTAGCCATTCAAAAAATTTATCCGAATGCCCTAACTTCATCCGCTGCAATTAAATATGCCTCGATCCCATACTTTGGTGACAAATCAGAAAAAAATGCTAAAATTATAAAAAAAAACAAATAAATATAATGTAAGTTTTAAAACAACTAGAAACATCTTAACCACTTTGTTTAATGCAAAATCAAAAATAGACGATTTGCTAAAATAAGGCATTTACAAATAAAATTGTTCGCACTGTAATTCGGTTTATATAGGCCAGACCATTAGAAATTTTAATATTAGGTATAAAGAACACGTACGTTGTTACAAATACCAACACTCACATAAATCCAATTACGCCAAACACTTACTAGAACACAATCATTCAATGACATTTAATAACACCATAAAATGTTTAGACTTTTGTGATGACAAACGTAAATTAGATATACTAGAAGCTTTTGAAATTCCCAAACATTTAAAAACTGTACCGTTAATGAATGAGCAAATTGATCTCTTAAATTCTCCCCTATTGGACATTTTGGAATAAAAAACCAAGTCATCTGCAGACGATTACCGAGATCAAGTTATCAAGTTCTATTGCTATAACACTAACTGTTTACTTTCTAATATAGCCTTTAACAATGGCATGTAAACATGCCGAAATACGTATATGGTTAAAATAAATAAATATTGTTGTAGTAATTAAGTATTTTATATACCCATAATCAAGCAAGTAAATTAATTTCGAAAATGCTTACTTATTACTCTTATAGTATGAATATAATCTCTTTCATTTTAGACAAGTACATCACGAGTGTAAATTTGTGTACAACATACAAGAATATTGTCCTCTTCTGGATTCGAGCAACGTAGCTCACCACGGTTGGATACAATTAGCTAAAGATATAGAGGTAAGAGTTATAATATTTAAACGTAGTATTTTATTTTGCAGTGAAAAATAAGTACAATGTACACTCATCCACTTTGGCGCCCGTGAAAACGATAAACAAAATGTACAGTGTTTTTGAAAGCTTCGTAGAATATTAAAAATGGCGATTGAATTTATTTTACCGTTTACCCTTTCATAAAAAGGGTGGTTAGGGCACTTGGTTGTTACGCAGAAGGTCTTGGGTTCAAATCCGAGACTGGATGTCTAGCGGGCAGCCTACCCAGTTTTTAAAAATTAGGAACTAAACCCCTCGAGGGGTGAAGGAAGTAAGGCAGCCTTCTAGGGCATGGTGCTTACCACACCACCCCGTACTCCATATAAGAGTGCGAGAGGGCTGGATATCGAAAACGATGATCCGGTGGCCCTGACCCACCGCATTGCAGACCAAACTCCTCATTTGGAGTGTAGTGCCACCGACTTTACTTTTACCTTTTCATAATATTGTTAAATTAAAATTAGTTTTAATGTGCATTTCGCATGTCGGTATAGATACAACTATTTGAATTTGCTGTACTATTAGCAACTGTTAAGGATTCTATATGCAGAAAACCTCAGAAATACTTCTCTCCCTTCCTTGTTGCATTCACTACTTGCCTATCCATTTCTTGTCGCACTGACTGTCTATGATTTCAGTAAAATACTGACAATTTGTACTATTTTTTCTCATATAGTTTAGTACCGGCACAGATAAGGTTAACACTACAGATATACTGTAAATATGTGAGCTATCGGCAGCTTGTTTTATATGATTATTAATCTGCAAAAAGATGGCGCTACAATGACAGTGTGTACTCTCACAAATAATTAAGTCACAGATGACTGTAATTGAGCAGATTACTTAGCACATATTCAAACCAAAAGTTAGACAGCCATCTGCCATGTTTAACGATTTCATTTGAGATGTTTAATTGCCAAATCGCAATTTTTCGTTAATAATTAGTATTGAAGCCAATTCTACTCCAATTACATTCATGATGTGACAGACTCCAAGTAAATAAGACTACAAAGACGTATGATACAGTTCTAGAATCTAGTGTATTAATAATAAAATCAGTAGAATTGTAACTTCAAAATTTATTTAAATTACAAGTTATTTTATGTTATACCTCTGAAACCATTACATATTACAGTTTTAAAATATAATCAATATAATTAGAAGGTAAATATCTAGGTATAGCATCACTTTGAAGTCACCCTTATGTGGCGAAGCTTTAAAAACCTTTACCTATGGTCTTTAGCTCTGGCACTTAAACTGCAGTCTGTAATAACGAATAAGGTAACCCTAACCTTGCAGAATGCAGTGTTAAAGATAAAAACAGTAGAATGAGCTAGCTTTTAGTGAAATGTGAATGTAGGTATACACATTACGTCTGCGAGAACTTTAGAGGAAACAAACAAATGTTCAATAATAATTTACTTTTTCTGAAATATCAAATTTCAGTAAACAGTAAACACAAGGAAACTATAAAATACACGCTTTAACCAGATCCCAAATTAGGTTAGGTTTTTAATGTTATCTGTGCCAGATGCACTCAAATCCCCGATAAAACAGTTTCCAACACATTTCAACAGTAATAAACAAATGGCGATAGCAGCACCCTAAAATTGGACTGGTGCGTTGCAGCCAAACTAACGCTAATTTCGTCTCCAAATATGAGCGGACAAATTGTATAAGAGGTCGTATATCTGTAGTGTTAACCTTATCTGTGCCATTACAAAGTTGCCTATGAGATAGGGTTTTCATATGAGGTCGGATTTTACAACGTGCATGTAAACCACCTATACGTTTTGTTGTAGGACAATTACGATGATTATGACGGATTTATTATTCTCCATGGAACAGACACAATATCTTACACGGCATCAGCTCTTTCGTTTATGTTAGAAGATCTTCGAAAGCCTGTTATATTGACCGGAGCAATGGTATGGTAAAACGTGCACATTTTGGAATTTCTTTATACTGGTATTTTCATTTGTTACTGCTATTGCCGTTTAAATACATGCTCTTTAATAGCAGCATATTATTATTCAAGATTCCCATCTACGAAATGCGCACTGATGCGGTCAACAATATCGTCTGTTCTCTTATATTAGCAGGATGTTACAATATTCCCGAAGTCACTATTTTCTGTGGAAATAGACTCCTTCGTGGAAATCGTACAACTAAAGTCGATTCCGGTAGTTTGCAAGCTTTTAATTCTCTAAACTATCCTCCTCTAGCACTTATGGAGGGAAATATACAAGGTATACATACCGACTAAGATTTACAATATTATAATTCATTCTTATGCTATTTTTGTAGTTAATTCGGAACGTATCTTAGAAGTAAACTCAGGTTCGGAGAACTTTTATATTCATGAGAATTTGTGTGAAGATGTGATTGTGCTAGAGATATACCCCGGAATTAAATGTGAAACTGTGAGTAAAACACGGGAATCTGTCTGGTTTTAATTTGTTCAACTTTTAGTTACGTGAAACTTTGAAGCCTCCAATAAAAGGTGCCGTACTTCGATGCTTTGGCGCTGGAAATGTTCCTTCAACGCCAGAGTTAATAAAAGTATTCGCAAGTGCAGTACAACAAGGAATTTTAATTGTTAGAGTAACGCAATGTCATACAGGAGCTGTAAGCGATTTATACGCCGTTGGAGCGGTAAGTTTATTTTAATAAACAAATCTTGAATATCCTCGACGATGTTTTTATATACTCATTGCTAGGTTTTACTGCAATCTATAGGCAACCAACTATACACTAAATTTCAAAGCTTTAATTTTTGAAAGGATTAGTCTGCTGTGGAAACCGCAATCAAATTGTTTAATGTCAAATGAAAGCAATTAGGTTTGTTTTTAAAATAATAGTTTCATTAAATTTTTTTTGATATTTAAATAATTTTGCGTTCTATTCACAAACATACTCATGATACTCATTGAACATAACCTCACACTATGAGAAATAACCTCTTTCTCTCTCTATTATTTTCTGTACAGTTGGTTGCCTATAGATTGCAGTAAAACAATGCATTGACATGTTTTTTTTTAAGTATACATAGCTGATATGTATACAAAAAAGAATAACTCACCGTATGTATGCAAATATGCATTAAAAACATACTCATAAACAGGAAATAGGCAAAATTCTGTTCATTCTGCGAACTAGCTTCTCATCTTGTATATTTCATGAACTGGACAAAAACTTGCCCACATTAAGGCCGCCTCGGTTTGTATTCTGCCCGGTTGCTAGATAAAATAATGGCTTACAATCAAATATCTCTATGGTAACTGGTAACTTGTTTGATTAGGGAGTAAATGAAATTTCTTTTCGCATTATTTAAAAACAACTACCTGCTTCCAAAACTAAGCTAAACTACCTGGAGACGCGGCAACAACGTTTTAAAAAACACTTTTTCAAAACAAGCAGTAAAATTAAAAACAATTCACTCCTGCCGGGGTTCGATCTGGCGACTACCTACGCCGTAATATTGAAACTTACCGTCGTTATTAGTGCGACCGCATTTCGGAGAACCTAATGTTTGGTCTATCTCGTGCCGCCGCCGACGTGCTATCTTGGACTGTGACACCGTGGGGCCTTGAAAGCATTCATCTTTCTTCTGTTGCAATGGTACTTTTTTTTGAATTATTGAATTTGGATTTGTATTGCACCTCAGCTAGCTCAGTCTCACAACTTCAGGGCAATTCAGGTAACGGGGTATTGGGTCACTTCCCTAACCCGTAAACTTCTCGTTCTCAATTAATTCCCATGAAATAAACTCGCTAAATGCACTTTACAGCAATTTTATTGCTAAACATTTAAATTGAATAACCAGACAATTAACCCTATCGGCCCTACGTAGCTAATTATTCTAAATACAAAATAGAAAACAGTATATACAATCTTAATGCTAACTTATATTCTACTTAACTTTTGCTGGTCGTGGAGGACAAAGCCGCGGCGACGTGTGTCGTGGACGCTAGCGGTGATATTTCCACCGTGGGTCACTGAGAGTGGAGAGAAGGAATCGAGTCGCTGCGCTGGCTGGATGGTGGATTCCAGACCTTCCAAACGACTTGCATAACGTTCTGGTTTGATTCGCTTTTCTTCGAGCGTGGATCTCGCGGCGTAGTATTAACGCACTAAAATCACTTTAGCCGCACTGCATAGATCTAATGCCCACAAATCTTCTTTCACTAACAACGACGTTTTTTAAATCCTATATACTCTCACACGCCTCCCTCGGCGTCCTAGGGGTACCGTTAAGTCACTTAGCCGTTCTGGCGTCTATCTACGTACCGGAACCAAGAGTCGACCCCGGCGGTCGGGCGCCAAACACCAACCGTCCTACCAACACCTTTAGCAAAATCTTTTTATACAACGCTTTAAATGCACTTAGCGGTTATAACAAAAACAATTTTCTAAGAAAGCCTTAGCCTAAAAAGTTGACCCATTACACTGTGTTACGAATTATTGTGTAATGCAATTAATCTTACACAAAATCTTGATGCTCTTGTTATTAGTGTAACAGAGTATTACACTAAAGTCACCGCGCGCGGCTTCTTATCTTTAATACCAACTCTTCGCAAGTTGTTGAAGTTACGTGCTGCTTTAGCCTTTTAAATAAAAAGACGGAAGCTGCATGCTTCACTATCTGTGTTTTTCTGTGTTACAAATGATAGTAGCAGATTATATTTCAGTAATAAAAGAAATAGTAGACATCATAAGATCCAATTTCTGTGGAGTATTATAGCGGCCCACTCTAAAAAAGAAAACGGTCTTTATAAAATGCCCTCATAAATGTGTGGGTTCTTGTAGTGGGACCCCCCTCACCGCTAAAAGTTGGGACAGAAGGAAGGGAACCGGATTTAATACATAGATTAGCCATCTCTGACATTTGGCAATGGTATCTGTACTTGTACTACGAAATACTGCAAAAAACATTAAATCTTCGTTTCTTTTTGTAGGAGTCTTATTTTCAAGGATTTTTTCCTCTATTTTTTTCGAGAATTACCCGTATAACCACACAATACAGAACCTATATCGAACCTGTATTTAAATCTTTAGTCGATACAGGCTTTCTGTACCCTATGGATAGCGCGACGATAGAGATTACATATCGATTGGGTATAGTTGTCTTTACTAACTCTGTATATAAGATGTAAAGCTCCTGTACAGACAACATATAGTTAAAGTACAGATGCGGTTAAGATTGCGTATAGAGCACATGAAGGTACTGTAAAGATACGATATAGGTTTTTAAAGATACTATTCCGATGCTGTATCGTCCAAATTAAGGTGCGGTATAGATAATTCAAGCAATTAATTTTAGATAAAAAAAAATATTTTTTTACGCGGATATATTTTCTTTTATAATATTTTATACAACCCCTCTGTATTTTTTTAGCTAATTTCATTTACACTAATGTATTTATTGATAGATTTTTAATTTTAAAAATGCGCTGCATACTTTACCTTAGCGGGGAATCGAACTGGCCATCTTTGGTTTGTGAGTCGGTCTCCTTGCACCCTGAGCTAATCTCGCCTCTTATAAGATTCGACCGCTAAATGTTTTAAGAGTATTACAGAAGGTTATGATGGACAATATGATACAAATGTACTACCAAGAATTACAGTTAGGGTTAAACCGTTTTTTTTGCATTAAAATTTATAGTGACGTTGCATAATATCTCGTTAAGGGCGTATAGTATGCTTGGACAAAACGTGATAACAGGGACTACGTAGAAAACGCATTGGACGCTTAATAATAAAGTTAGACATTTTTGTGGGCTCTTGAAATTTTTAAAGTTAAATGTGTTTCATGTTTCTCATTTTCTAATTTTGTTTTTTACATTAATTTTAATGTAGAGTAAAATCATTTTATAAATAGTTGGTAAAGTGTATCGTTTGTAGCTTTGCTAAGTTTTTAATAAACTGATGCCGAAACAAAAAAAAAAGACAACAGATTAAAGTATTAAGAAAAATAAACAGTGAAGAATTATAGGGGATAAAATATAAAACAGTTTTAGTAGGTTCAGATATTTCGAGAATCTTACTTCGAAATAATTGATGTCTTTGTATTATTTTACCACCAACTATTTTAAAGTACATTATTTCTGAATTTCCCGCCATTTCTGAGGTCAGAATTGTAATTTCAAGAAAAAAATATTACGTAATATGATCATTGTATTGATGTCGGTTCGTACTTTGTACTGCTGGCGCTGGGATAAGCTTTAAATATCTTTATCTTTTTGGTGAGTGGACTTTCCAAACAGGTCTGTTTATAAACCCCCATAAAGGTTTAGAGCTAATCTTAAGCCATGCATTGTTTAACGTCCGGCTTGGTTTTAGGTTTTACCGTTAAGAAAGTTTCTTTGCAATTGAGTCATTCTTATTGTGTTTCGCTGGAACTTTTAGCCGATGAAATATATTTATTTACAAAGTTTTTCCAATTACATGTTCAAAAACACTTTACTTCTAGTGCTTTAGGTGATTTTTTTGGCCTTCTGGGGGGGGGGGGGGGGGTTATTACCGCTACTACCATCACCACCCCCGTAAATCCGCGGTTGGACGTTATAAGTACAGCAGAACTGAGAAAATGCTCTCTGCTGTAGGCACATCAAAAGGTATAGTATTGGTTATAGGTGTAATAACAGTTTATGATGAAAGTTATCATTTTATTTACTTGTGGTTTATAGATATTGTGGTAAATGATCCCCCTATCGAAAATAACTTCACATTGGAGACAGCAGCCTTGGTTAATGATTATGTCATAAATTATTATTATAATTGTAGGAAGCACACAAATATCCAAGGTTCCATCAAATTCGTAAACTTTAAATTCTTGATCTTGTTGATGCGCCATTTTTAACGTTTTTATACACAAGGCCAACAAATAAAGATAGTGTTTAGATTGACGCTATACACAGCGGTTTTAGGCTTAAGATAAAACTGTAAAGACAGGCAGTATATATTTAGCACAGATTCGATAAAGACAAAATCGGTAATTGCGCTACAGGTGCGATATAGCCTGCATGAAGATATTGTAGAGATTTGTTAAAGGTACAACTGTAAAGACAATCAGTATATATTATCTACAGATCCGATAAAGATAAATCCCTGCTTGAAGTACCGGTGCGGTATAGCATAGAATAAGATGTGATACAGATGTGATAAAGATAAAACTGTACTGGAAACAAGTATAGATATCATATAGATGCGGTAAATATTTAATCTATACAGTTAAGGTATAGGCTAAAGTACAGCTCCGATACATATTACACCTGTATCACGTAATCTTTACCGCATCTTTAAATATCTCTATCGCCTAGGACATCTTTATAGATTTGGTTATACGGGTATGTTTATAGTTTTTTTTTTCTAAATTTTTCCTATTCGCAGAAAAACAATAATATTTATTAATAAATTCTAGATTTACTTCGTTAAAGTTCATATTGATGTATGAATAAAATACTTTATTACTTCAACAATATTGTTGTTTTATTCATAATTCAGTAATATTTATGACTTAGGATCTTTTTTTTCGAAGGAATGACTTTTAGTTGTAACAGAGAAAGTTTTAGTTTTTGTTGATTTTTATATTGTTTTGTAATAATTATACCCCGGATTTGCATAATTAACTTAAATTTTTTTAGGCTATAGCTAAAGCGGGAGTAATTCCTGGAATTGACATGACTACTGAAGCAGCTTATACAAAGCTTTGTTGGATTTTGGCACGCGACGATCTAAGTTTCGAAGAAAAATGTCAAGTAAAGTTTTGATAACGCAAAACTGCCTTTACTTCTTCAACAGTTTGACGTTTCAGATAATGACAACTAACGTTCGTGGTGAATTAACTAAGGAAGTCGACTGAGCCGTAATTATATTCTTAAATGATGTTTTTGTGTAACTAGTTGACAACATGATTTTATTTATAATTATACAAAGATAAACATTAAAATGGTTGAAATACTTGTAGTTACTTGATTAATTTTAAATATATGATTGATTGTGATGTTGTAACTAAAAATGGCCTCAACTCCAAGAGGTTTTTCCCGTAAATACTTAGCTTTTTCTCTTGTCTCCAATGTTCTAGTTTAATTTACTACAGTTTTGTTACTTTCTGTGATAAAAGCTTAAATTTGTACAATTTTTGGTTAGATAGTAATAAAATGAGCTTTGATATAAATAAAATGATAATTAACAACTTCAACAGATATTTATTTTAACCTTATACTGTTGTAACGTGTTTTGACGTCATTATCAAAGGCAATATTAAAAGTAAACTGTTGGTATTGCTATAGGAACAATAGAACCTGATGACTTGATCTTGGTTTTCTATGTCTGCAGATGAGTCAACTTCTTATTCCAAAACGTCCAACAATGGTGAATTTAAGAGATCAATTTGTTGAAGCTACAGTTTTTAAACGTTGATGAATTTCAAATGCTTCCAGTATGTTTTAATTAAGTTCATCAACACAAAGAAGGCAAAATTTTATAGTTATGCCTTATGCCAATGAATGATTGTGTTCTTATAAGTGTTGAGCGTTATTCGATTTTGCTCGATGTTTATATTTGTAACAACCTACATGGTCTTTGAAGCAAATACAAATTTCTTATATGGCTTATTCAACCCAAATTATACTGGGAGCAATTAATAAACCGTCACTTTACGAAAACTCTTCGGAAAAATTCAAACCAAGCTGAATTTTTGTATAGAGTCTTATTGAAATAACATAGAAGTCCCAATTGATCCGATGTTCCCTTTTTCCGTTATAGGACACAAATGGACCACAAAATCAGTTTTTATTAAATATCTTTTTTTGCAGTGTAACAAAAGAAAGAGCACATAATTGTCAACAAAAAAGGTTTTTTACCGTTTTTTCTCACATGTAATATAGTGCAGGCCAGTCAGACTAAAAATTGGCCAAACCTGGAAATTTCAAATAACCAGCTGAAATCTGCAGAATATGTTTATAGTAGAGTGTGCCAGCCGCCAAAAGCCTTCTAGAAAAGATTTTCGTTTGCACTTTGTTGCTAAAATGTAAGACCCACTTCAAATCATTCCCCACCCCTTAAGAATGCAAAATAGCCTGGTCGTCCAAAAATCGTCCTGTGCAGGGGGTGGCGGGGGGTGATTTTTGAAAAATTTGCAAAAAATTTTTTTTGCGTTTTTTACATCCACGTCACCTGGGCATGTATCTGCTAAAATCTTAAATCAATATTTTAATCAGAAATATATTTTTTTAATTTTTAAAATTACCATATACAATGCTTTCATATGGAGCGCCTTAATGAATAAACGCTCGCCCTGAAACGCCATAACTGTGATATACTTTAACTTGTCTTAAGTCGAGAACCTTTCAGTTAATCAAAAAAGTCGTTTCTACAAACGTTGTAGATCGAAGATCGAGGATTACATTGATTTTTTCAAATTCTCAATCCGATGGCTAGTTTCGTTAAAAAATTGAAAATTGTAACTCCATGTCGTGCCGATCGCGGTCGGGCGTGGAGACGCGAGGAACGTTCAGATTACCGTGGCTAGTGCAGCCGAAAAACGACTCTATGTTTCAGGGCGCATATAAGGTTGATACTCGCCTATTAACGTGCTATTTCGGCGTCTTGGACGCTTTACCGCGACTTTCTTAATAAATCTTTTGTTCAATGAATTGAATTTATTACTTTTAATGGTAATTAGATTAAGTAACGTACGAAAGTCTCATGCGAATATTAATTTCCCTCTTTAACAAATGGCTTATCGAGTGCAAAAGCTTCTCTGTACACACTTTCAATCTAATACATCTTTGTATTAAATTATATCAAAAGGAAAGAGGACGCATTGCCAAGTTTTTATAAAACATCAAATCTGACAAAAGAATTATTTAAAGAATTTCCCCAATTTATTGAGACACAAACAGCTACATTTAAGTACTGGTATACTTACCTAGAGTTAGTTGATATGTACAAACTTCCCCAAGCAGCGCCAGAAGTTTTTGAGGAATTTATGAATGAAAATTTTGTTATTAAACGACGTAATGGAAATTTTAATCAACTTTCGGTAGATCAAGCCCTGGAACATATCAACAAGAACTCAAAAGACGCAGGAGGCATAGTAGGATTAACTAAAAATAGTACAAAACTGGATGAGTGGTTCTTGAGCTATAATGTTGTAGGCATGGTGTTGGACAAATTTCGATCATCCTTGAATATTGTTAATAACTCATCCAGTCAAAACGTGGAATGTGGTACAAAACGAATGAAAGTTGATGAAGATTCTGTGCAGAGATTACAAAGTGAATTTTCAAGATTCAATGTTTTTTCTAAAAACGAAGATCGACTTCTTGTTATTTCAACTAATGAAATTGCCTCTGAGATTGTTCAAACTTCTTTACTTACGCGCAAAAAAATTGGAGAAGAGGCTCTGAGGAAATTTCTTGACGTTGTTGGTACTCCTGATTTTTATAAGCCGTTAAAAAAAATCAATTTGCAAACACTCTGCAGTTAAAGTAGCTCCTGCTGAGAATAAAAAAACTTTTCAAAAAGGCCAATAATTTTTGCAGAAAATATTAGCAGCCAAAGAAATGGGAAGAAATATTAAATATGAAGATATCTTTAGACATGAACTGACAGCTTACCCAATGTCTCTTGCACCTAACGGAGTTATATCCACCCCTTCAAATAAATCTGCTTTGGGAAATATTTTAGAAACATTTACTGTTTGTTGTAAAGACTTGCCATTGGGAAATTATAAAACATGCCACATATTTGATGGGATGGCATTGGTATAGGGCCTTGGCAAACCTGCCAACATCAAATCGTTCGGAGATTATGGAAATATTTTTAAATCAATTGTATTTAAAAATGCCTACAATGCGGAAAGAATAGATTTAGTGATAGATCATTATAATGATCTTTCAATAAAGAATTGTACACGACAGAAAAGAGGGCTAAAGGAAACTATAGAGCGAGCGATTGCCAGTCCATATACATTATTACCGCAACAATGGCATTTATTTATACATTCAATCTTTAATAAAAAACAACTCACCAACTTTTTGAGTAATCAGCTGTACGAACATTCTTTAAATTTGGGAGTTATGTTTGTTACTAGTGGAGGATTCCTTGAAGTATTGCAGTATAAAGCAAATTATAATTTAGATAATGACTTATTAGTAGCATCGCACGTGGAGGCTGATACAAGGATTATATTACACATTTTGTCGGCAAAAATGGAAGGGTATACGAGATGTATAGTGGATTGCAAAGATACGGATGTTTTGGTATTATTGGCTTACTTTAAAGATATATTGACTCCGGAAATTTGGATGAAAGTTGGAACTAAAGAAAACGAACGATTTATTTCAGGGTGTACAGGATCGCTGTGTTCCTGTAAAAAAAGACGAATTAGTTGTATTGGCTCCTGCAAATGTATGGCCCAATTAACATGTGCTAATAAGGGCGATAGAAATACTCGCCGTATAGTTTCCCCTGATGATATGTTATCTGACAAAGAGACAAGTTCGGACTCTGACTAATAGCTGTAGGTAAATAAAATTTCTTATTGTAATAATTAACTATTATTAATTAATTGGGTATTCGTCTCTAACAGGAGGAAGTTTCTACCCAAGTATTTTTGATTTTAAATCTACTGGACTGTAACCCATAAATATTATTATTTTTGTTATTGATAACTTCATATTTATTCAATAAAACTTTTACACTGCTTACTGATGTAGGTACTTACCTATATATATTTTCCGTATTTACAATTTTTATTATTGGAAAAATCAAAAGAAAATCTAATTACCATTAAAAGTAATAAATTTAATTCATTGAACAAAAGATTTATTAAGAAAGTCGCGGTAAAGCGTCCAAGACGCCGAAAGACCACGTTAATAGGCGAGTATCAACCTTATATGCGCCCTGAAACATAGAGTCGTTTTTCGGCTGCACCAGCCACGGTAATCTGAACGTTCCTCGCGTCTCCACGCCCGACCGCGATCAGCACGACATGGAGTTATAATTTTCAATTTTTTAACGGAACGAGCCATCGGATTCAGAATTTGAAAAAATCAATGTAATCCTCGATCTTCGATCTACAACGTTTGTAGAAACGACTTTTTTGATTAACTGAAAGGTTCTCGACTTAAGACAAGTTAAAGTATATCACAGTTATGGCGTTTCAGGGCGAGCGTTTATTCATTAAGGCGCTCCATATGAAAGCATTGTATATGGTAATTTTAAAAATTAAAAATATATATTTCTGATTAAAATATTGATTTAAGATTTTAGCAGATACATGCCCAGGTGACGTGGATGTAAAAAACGCAAAAAAATTTTTTTGCAAATTTTTCAAAAATCACCCCCCGCCACCCCCTGCACAGGACGATTTTTGGACGACCAGGCTATTTTGCATTCTTAAGGGATAGGGAATGATTTGAAGTGGGTCTCACATTTTAGCAACAAAGTGCCAACGGGATGACACGATAGAAGAAGCTTTTTACTCTACTATTAGTAAGCTACTAGAAACGTATCCTGAAAAGTCCTCAAAAATCCCCTCTGGACAAACGCCGCCATCTTGAATTTTAACACAATTTTAATCGTTTTTCGTTTTTTACCATTTTCGTTTATTGCAATTATACTTTAACACTGAAATTATACGTTAACAATACATAGTAATATATATAATAAAACATGACAGATACAGCGGCGCTTCGCAATCTGAGGATCCGGACCGCGGTGAGTATTCAACTGCTCTTCGGCATGTAGGTGAATTGGGTGACGGAAAAAAGTGCCGCGGAAAAAACTGCCGTAATAAAGTGCCTGGAAAAAGGTGTCGACAGAAAACCGCGCAGCGGAAAAAATGTCGCGGAGAAAAGTGCCGTGTAGTTGTAAATTTGACCTTTGCACTTGCAAAATAAAATATTATAAACAATATAGATACCGTTATACTTAATAATTTATTTTAAAACAGTTTGAAAAACGTGGATACTAAATACTAACAAAAAAATCATCACTACATGATTTGATCTAGTATTTTGACACCATATACGTTGTAAGAAGCAACAATAAACGAAAAAGATCGCACGAATAACCAGACGGAAAGCTGAAATAACCGATAATAGAGTTAGGTTAGATTAGATTATTTTAGGTTAGGCACCTACACGGCACTTTTTCCCGCGACAGCTTTTTTTCGGACTGCACCTTTTTTCCAGGCACTTTTTTCTGCGGCACTTTTTTCCGCGGCACTTTTTCCGGGATTCAGGTGAATTTTATCCCTAGTTTCCTAATTTATGTCTCCCGACCATGCCATGACCAGTGCAGAAACTGCACATTATACTACAATACAGACCGCTTCGGCGACACTCACGGCTGTTTCTTACTCACCCTGACTTGCAATTGCAAGAAATCATTTTCAGTAATTTAGTAGGTCCCGGTTCTTGATCTGACGTTTTAAGCTTGTACCTCCCGTTCTGTAATTCCCACCCCCCGTCCAAGGGGTCCATTTAAATCACTCTCCATAGCTGCAACCTGATAGAAAACTCTTTAGGAACGCTGTTGCATTGCATTTGAAATAGGTGGACGAAAAGTGAGCCGGAAAGTACCGTCGATTGGCGTTTTGGATAAGATTCCAGCGCAAATTTAACACTTTTTGGTGTTGAGAGACATAAATGCTTCTCTAACTGTCGGAACCTCGTCTGGAGTAGTTGACGCAATATTGAACACCTACACAATATTTTGAAGCTTTTTGCTATTCTTCAGTTTCTTGAAGCCAGTGATTTTACCAATCTTGAAATGGAAAGATGTAGTATCACAGCCTGTCGTCGCATGCAAAAAAAGCAAACGTGCTGTGAAACCACTTTAGTTATAGCCTAATGCTTTAGCTATAGCCCAATGCTTCTTGAAATGGCACACTACTAAAGATTTTCCGCGGCTCATCAGTTTTCCCAGAAATTGGCATTTTCACATCTTGCGACTTCTTAGCAGAAGTTGTGAGCAGCTGTGTTTACGAGCCTTGATTGAAGTAGATACAATTAGGGAATCAGCATCAGGACATGGATACCAGCAACTGTCAAAAGTGATGCCACATTAGATATAATCTGGATCTTGTTGTTCGTGTTTGCGAGAAATTATTCCTGTAAACTTGCCGCGGGTGGCGGAAAAATTGCCGCGGAAAAAACTGCCGCGGAAAACAGTGCGGACGGCAGAAAATGTCGTGGAAAAAAGTGCCGTGGATAAAAGTGCCGCGGAAAAACGTGCCGCAGTAAAAAGTGCCTGGAAAAAGTGCGGACGTAAAAAATACCGCGGAAAAAAGTGACGTGTAGGTGTAAATTTGACATATGCACTTACAAAATAAAATAATATAAACAATATAAATACTGTTATACTTAATAATAATATAATACACGAGAATTGGAGCGCGTGGCGGAAATGGTGTTCTCAGGTTACCTAATATCCCTCCTATGTTTCCACCACGTCTATGGAACGTGCAAGAAGCAACAATAAATGAGGAAGATCGCACCAATAACTAGACGGAATAACAGATAATAGAGTTAGATTAGGTTAAGTTAGGCACCTACACTGCACTTTTTTCCGCGGAAATTTTTTCCTGCGGCACTTTTTTCCACTGCACTTTTTTTCGCGGCACTTTTTTCCGTCGGAACTTTTTTCTGCAGCACTTTTTTCTGCGGCACTCTTTTTCGTGGCACATTTTTCCGGGATTCACATGCGGCTACTGCATTTTCTTCCAAGATGGTATCGAACGAGACTCTGTGTGCAGCTCGTCGGTCATGCTCGATGGCCTTTGTTGATGGCTCAAGATAACCATCAAAGACAACAGTCACTTTTTAGGCTGAGTAGTTGCGCTTCACATATGACACGTTTTTTCTAAATATTTGGCTATAAGTGCCATTTTTGCCCATATTACGCGGTGCAGCAGGTAAACACCGTCGATATTGTATTAACAATAAACGTTAATTTTCACTTTAAATATTTTACATCAACATCATATTTTAGCAATCGAAGCCTTATATGTTGACTTCTGTTTTACATATTTTTTTAAATAGCTCCTAATGGCTTATGATCTGAATTAACAGTAAACTTTCCACTATAAACGTAATCATGAATTTTTTAAAGTGCAAACTAACATGTGAGCAAACGAAAGTGACATCGAGTTTGGCTTTGAAAATTGAAACGTATGTCTGTTAGAACTTCAACTTTGACATGACTTTGACACTTCGAGAAGTAATAATGCACATGACAATGTGATTTCGCTTTCGTTTGTTCACATTGAATTAATCACAGACATATGTTTCAATTTTCAAAGCCAAACCATATGTCTAGAGTTGGGCAAATGCATATTTGCATCTTTTTTCCTATTGATCATAAAATGTTAATTTTTCGTATACACGTTTCGTGATGTTTAGAGTCATAAAAAGTAAATTTTATTTTGCATATTTGGCATATATTACAACTTTACGGCATACGGCATATATTAGTGCATATTTTAGCTTTTAATGGCATGAAAATGTATATTCTAGCAAAAAAAATAAAATTTCAAATAAATTATCAAATAAAATATTCGTAGTTCTTAGAAGAAATTGCACAATTTCTTCTAGTGAAACCACATGAACCCTAGACTTGCACTTTCTAAATTTCCAAGTAGGGGTAGAGGAAATAAAGGATTAACTGACAAAGGTTGTATTATTTGGGTAGGTCTTTTTCCTTAGGTACAAATTTCTTTGAAAATAATATTTGGAAATTTTTCTTATACTTATTCTTAGAAATAGTTATTTATAATTTTAGTGCTTGACTAGTTCATTTGTTGCCTTGACAGAGAGCTGTAAAGTGTAATTGTCCAGTCTA
This sequence comes from Ctenicera cuprea, assembly GCA_958336395.1. NCBI lineage: Eukaryota > Metazoa > Arthropoda > Insecta > Coleoptera > Elateridae > Ctenicera > Ctenicera cuprea. The sequence goes on from OY284486.1 coordinate 27,474,745, forward strand.
TACCCTGAAAATGCCTAAAGTTGCTAGTTTAAAAAACGATTTAATTATGAAGTGAATCGAAAAATTTAATTCAATTTTGAATAAAAATAAAAATAAAATATGCAAAAAAGTTAGCAGCAAAATGGACGATTTAATTCAGAAAAACAGCGGACTTTCAACTCTGAATTCCATAAAAAATATTTTAAATGGAGATTTCTTAAGCAATCGCCACAATGACGAATGTTTTGCAGTTAAAAATTCACATTTATTTAAATATTGTCCAGTAACTTCTTCTGATGTAGAAAGAAGTTTTTCCAGTTACAAAAATATATTGGAAGATAAGCGGCAAAATTTTCTCGTTGACACCGTTGAAAAGCACATGATTATTTATTGTAATAAATAGGTTGTGTTATTTATTGATTTTACTTCTACCTGTATTTTTGTATATGCAAATAAAAAATGCAGTTTTAACTGAAAATAATAATGCGTTTCTATATTATGTAAGCCCTTTTGATTTTTTTAATGTTGAGTGTTTGTAACTAAAAATAATGAAAATCATTAATTGTATTTTTCTTTTTCTTTCAACGAAAAATTACATTTGATGCAAAACGTACTTTAACTCATATAATAATTGCTAGTATTAAACTGCAGATTCAAATAAAAGTCAGATTTTCATATTAGGCACTAAATAAACAAACTAATTTTTTTAGTGCATATCGCAAAAGGTTACTGCATATTCTTGCATATATTGACGGTTTTATGCGACATATGTTGGTGCATATATGCACTATCTTTACAGCATATTTGCCCAACTCTACTTATGTCACTTTCGTTTGCTCACATGTTATTTAGCAAGAAGCTCTTTTTCGATTTGAGCATATCGCTTTTGTATCATTCAGACTTCTGGACGCAAAAGATACTGTCAAATCATATTGTAGCAAACACGTTCCTAATCCACTTTGAAATTTCTTTCAAAATTAAAACGATACAACAATGTAATAAAAAAGCAATTTATAAAAATAAAGTAGTTTGAAACAACAATAAAAATAAGAAAACTAACAAATTCTAACTTATCTACAATGGTAGCAAACAAAGTTTTATCACTGCTGTTTTCATTAAACCACTTTTTGAGAGTCTTCAGTTCTAGCCAAGGCAGTGCGACCTAAGTTTCGTTTTCCGTTTTTGCATTAAAATGGCAGATTTGAGGGGTTACTCTAAAGAATTTATAACTGAATTTATATCATTATACAGACAAAATACTTGTTTATGGAAAATCAAGTCTGCAGAATACAGTAACCGCAATAAGAAACAAGCAGCGTACGATGTATTGTGTGATAAATTAAAAGAAAAAGACTGATGGCTACAAAGGAAGCAGTTATTAAAAAAATTAATTCTTTAAGGAGCTGTTTTAGGAAAGAAATTTAAAAATTAAAGGCGTCAGAAAAGTCAGGCATGCTGGTTGTATACTTTTGAACTATTTTTATATTCTAATTATAAGTGCTATTATAGGAGCCGGAGAAGATGACATCTACATGCCCTCTTTCTGGTATTTTGACCTATTATTGTTTCTGTTAGATCAGGAGACTCCAAGAGAGAGTACCTCCAATAAGAATGAAAAGGATGAGAGTGAAGCGGCTGCAGGGGATGTAATAAATGAAGACGAGGTAAAGTGCAAATCCATACATATATAGAAGCACAAAGGGTTTTTTTCTCCGGTTCCTCCAGCGGCTACCGCTTCACCAATTTGCACCATTTTTTTTAATGAAAGGTCTCTATCCACAGATGGAACATGAAACATTTTTATATTTTTATTCTACGTCGATTTTTTAATAATAATTATTTTAATTTATAATATATATGAAGGTCGACTAGACGCGCGTCACTTGAGGCGCCATCTACACTAACGTCGCGTCTTATTATTGGAACTAATGCATCACGTTACTTGACATTTCGCCGGTTCTGTCAACGCTGTCTGTCAGTGCATTGTGTGCTGGGGTAACACTAGTGAATTATAATGTTGGAATATTTTATTTTAAGTTCCTAGTTTCCATGTACATAATTATTTTGCCATTCGACAATTCCGTCACCGTTAAAATATTCCAGATATCTCTGTCGTACATTTTTTGCTGCCTCTCCGTAATTTCTATTAAAACCTCTTTCTAATCCAAAAATTTGTTTTTCACTCCTGAGTCCAGGAATTATTTCACCATTTGTTTTGTCTTTTTCGTCTAGACATGTTTGCGGGCTATAGGAATTAGAACACTCTCTGCGTAAGAAATTGTGTAATACACAGCAAGTCATTACAACCTGTTCTATGTGTTTTACGTCTAAATTGATAGGTGTGTGAACAATTCTGAACCGTGCAACCATTATTCCAAAAGCGTTTTCAATAATTCTACGTGCCCTAGACAATCTGTAGTTAAAAATTTGTCTTTCAAAAATAATTCTCTTTGATTAAAAGGTTTTAAAAAATCTGTACAAAGTGCAAACGCTTCGTCCCCTACAAATACATATGGAAGTTCATTATTATTTACTGTAGGGATATTAAGTTCACCATTCACAAGCTTTTCGAAAAACAATGTGTTTTCAATAACTCCCCCACCTGAAACACGCCCATTTGTTCCAATGTCGCACAATAGAAATTCATAATTCGCATTTGCTATAGCCATCAACACTAACTAAAACTTTTTTTATAATTAAAAAAATAAGATCCACTTCCTGCTGGTGGGGTGATTTGGACGTGTTTCCCATCCACAGCACCCAAACAATTTGGAAACTGCCATCTGCGGTCAAACTCAGCACCAATATTTTACCATTCGATCTCCGTAATGGGAAACTAAAAATAAATATTATCTTTATTAGGTACTGCTGGGTCCTGTTGGGAAATAAAAACTGAAAACATAATATTTACTTTTATACAACTACTTGTACTTATAATATGATAATAATCAAATTCGGTAATGATATACCTATGTCAATATTATAATTTACTTTCGGCTTAGACCGCGTCTTCATTTGGGAACTACACCCAGTATAATCAGGTAAGGACCGACTTGTAGCTTGTCTGCCTTTAGAAGCATTTGCTCTAGAAGTTTTAGCAATATTTGTTCGTAGGCCCTGTTGCCTAAACAGGGCTGTGTCTTATATTATTTAAACCTTGGGGCGGACAAGGATTTGTTCTTAATGTATTTTGTTTGCCAAGACAATAATACTTAATCGGCTTATGCCTGTTAGCTGCTTGTGAACCCATACAAATTAACGTTTCACAAGACATTGCAGCTTGCATCTTCAGAGTGAATAGAACACTGTGGTAAGCGCATGCCAATAGCCGCCTAATTGGCGGGATTCACACGCACACGTCATAGTAGTGTGAAAACAGTTGTTGGTTGTGTAATCATAATTTAGTGGTGTTGTACGATGTCCGTGCAAAATAATTTTGGATTGTGAATGTCATGTAAGAAAATGCTTTCACTTGTTTCCACTGTCTGCTATTTTGTAATAATTCATTGTGTGATATTGACTGCAAACATTTAAAAACAAATTCAAACACATTTTTTATCGGTAAACTACATGAAACATTTTGTGCATTTTGACACACTGGCAATGTGGGTATCAGTTTACAATAATTTTATTAGAGAGTGCTTATCGAAAGTCTATTAAAGACTTCAATGAAAATGTTGGTAAAAATAGATCATTTTGCCAAGGTAAAGGATGGGTTTGAAATATAAGGCTACCTAAAACTTGGGTAAGAACAAATTGTTTCCAAAAAAATACTTTAAAATGCCTCTCGGTACACCACACCACGAGCCGCCACTGCCATGAAGTACCTTTCTTTTAGGCGTAACTTGTATATCAGGGAATAAGCTCAAAGCGAAAAAAAAAATGTAGTCAATGTGCCTTGAAGACCCTTACATTTAAGCTTCGTTTATAGCTATACTCGTATAGCGGCAAGGAAGCTAATATAGCATCGGAGTTTCCTCATTGGCACTGTGTGCTCTATTCACTCTGAAGATGCAAGCTGCAATGTCTTGCGAAACGTTAGTTTGTATGTAAGTATTATTGTCTTGGCAAACAAAATACATTAAGAACAAAACCTTGTTCGCCCCAAGGTTTAAATAAACTAAGCAAACGACCCTGTTTAGGCAGGCAGGGCCTACGAACAAATATTGCTCAGACTTCTAGAGCAAATGCTTGAAAAGGCAGACAAGCTACAGGTCGGTCCTTACCTGATTATGCTGGATGTAGTTCCCAAATGACGACGCGGTCTAAGCCGAAAGTAAATTGTAATACTGACAGTTCGAGAAACCGCGAAAGCCTCAAAGAATATAGCTCTTGCTCTTAATCCATGAAAATTAACACAAGTGTGATTGTTACAGGATTTTGTAGACAACCTGCTTTAATTCTAACCAAATTACAATATGGTAAAAACGCTATGAACAAAATAACTTTCAACCTTCAACGTCGTCTGCAGTCAATTGTGTGACTGGCAAGCTACTTTTACACACAAGCAGCAATATACACCTCAAATATACACAAATAGTTATATGGCTCTCCGACAGTCACAAAGTCAAGGGCCAAGGTACGATGCTGCACAAAATCAAGAGTCAAGGTACGATGCTGCTCAAACCCAAGACCCAAGATACGATGCTGCATAGTTTTTCCATACCTTCAATGAAAACGTGTAATGGGAAAAAATAGTTAATAACATATTATAGTCGTCTGTTTTATATTTTTTACAAGTAGGTACTGTTTGTGTTTTTTGCTTATTTCTGAGATACTATATGTACTTTCAGTTTCAGTTGAAATGAAAATCGTAAATGAAATGGGTGTTAATTGAATATCTACGCAACTTGCCTTTAAATAACGTTTCCTCAGCACTTTATATATAGCTTTGCACGTGTCTGGGATGATTTCCGATAAAGCCTGTGCAGATATTGCAGTTCTAAACTTTAAATCAGCATAACTATTTCCTGTGGCCAGAAAACGAAGGGTGGCACTACGTCGCTCATGTGGAGTTACAGCGGCCCTCATTACAGTGTCCTTACGTTTAATAAGAGGCGTTACCATATGTAAAAGCTCAAAATAGGTAGCCTCATCCATCCGAAGGTAATTATTCCAGTCTTCGGTTTCCAACCTTATTTCATTTAACAAATTTATGTGCGAGAGTTGAGCCCTCTTTAAAAGCCACGATTTTGCTCATTTTAATCTACGTTTACTTTTCTTTCTTAAAGCTAAGGCTAAAGAAACCGCTATTAAAAGATAGTCACCGAGATTATTTGACATGATCACACTACCACGTAGCCTCAAAACTGAGAAAAAGTATGAACTGAACACGCTACATGTGGATACTTTTGATCTCTAGAGACTTTCCTTACAACTAGAACTGTGCAAGCAAGTATGAAGATAGCCCGTATCCCTGGTGAGTGGTCAGCTCTTTACAGAGGCAAATGTGATCTTGGGGTTGATCTTCCGTACGGTTAATCTTTTCGTTTTTTAATTTTAACTATTTTTTAGTTCTTGTGCATTTAATCTGTTTTTATTGTTTATCTGGTCGAAAGCTACTGTTTATGATCTCCGGAATGTTTTCTGCGTTAATGGCACCCCCGCGCCGTAGGCCTAGTTAAGTTGCATAATTAGACCAATGAATTAAAGTAACATCACGTCGGCCGTGGATATAGCCACTATCAATAAAATATTGTTTTACGTCAAATTATTTTTAGAAAACGTCGTGAAAATTTTTGTAAATAACATTCATTAATTTTTCCACCTTCTATTGACCCTCCTGTTAACTTCAGTCATGGATGAATTTCGATTATACTTGCTCGAAGTTTCAGTGAACAAAATTAAATTTGTTCCTCGTTATGTTCACTTTCCGCAGAGAGACAAAATTGACATACTTGTTACATTCAAAAATTTGATTAGCATGAATATTAACTCCGACTCCGAGGACGCTGTTGCATCAGAAACGAGTTATGCAGGTAAGAGTGCTAAGACTGTTCAAGCTACAGTAACAGATACATTAAAATAAACGAAAATATAATTTAAGAATTGGCGAGACGAGAGTTGACGTTGAATTTCTGGAAATCTCAAGAATTTTATTGCAAGGCGGAAAAGCTGTTACTAGCTTTAAACGAAGCACCTTTAGATTTAAATTTTACGGCGAAATCGAAACGTTTACCTTTGGGGAAGCTCATTATACCTTGGAACTTTAGTTTCTTGAATTTGGTAGAAAAATCAAGATGGCACACTACGAATCATATATCACCAGTTACTGTTAAGGGTACTTATGGATTATTTTCTTATGAGGGTGCGCAAATTGGAGATGTGGAAGTGTCGCTAAGATTATCCTGTCCTGCAGTAGGCACTGTACTTTAAATCATATTCAACAGATGCAAGAAAAGCAAGAAAATTAATTTATGAAAAAAAAAAACGCGATTTCTGGAGCTCTAATTAATAACACCAACTCGTAATTCTGTAAATTGTTTTAGGATTTATTTTAAAGACACAAATTTGAGTCAATAGAATAGAAAGCACAATAATACGTATTTCAATTTTAATAATGTTTAATTAACAACCAATGAGGAAACTCCGATGCTATATTAGCTTCCTTGCCGCTGTACGAGTATAGCTATAAAGGAAGCTTAAATGTAATGGTCTTCAAGGGACATTGACTACATTTTTTTTCGCTTTGAGTTTATTCCCTGATATACAAGCTACGCCTAAAAGAAAGGTACTTCATGGCAGTGGCGGCTCGTGGTGTGGTGTACCGAGAGGCATTTTAAAGTATTTTTTTGGAAAAAATTTGTTCTTACCCAAGTTTTAAGTAGCCTTATATTTCAAACCCATTCTTTACGTTGGCAAAATAATCTATTTTTACCAACATTTTCATTGAAGTCTTTAATAGGCTTTCGATAAGCACTCCCTAATAAAATTATTGTAAACTGATACCCACGTCGCCAGTGTGTCAAAACTCACAAAATGTTTCATGTAGTTTACCGATAAAAAATGTGTTTGCATTTTAGTTTTTAAATGTTTGCAGTCAATATCACACAATGAATTATTACAAAATAGCATACAGTGGAAACAAGTGAAAGCATTTTCTTACATGACATTCACAATCCAAAATTATTTTGCACGGAGATCGTACAACACCACTAAATTATGATTACACAACCAACAACTGTTTTCACACTACTACGACGTGTGCGTGTGAATCCCGCAAATTAGGCGGCTATTGGCATGCGCTTACCACGGACAGCTGACAGCATAATTCTCGGAAGTGCTGGGTCCGTGACCCTGAAGTCTTTAATACGCAGATACTTCTATCCTCTTTTAGCTTGTGTAATATGAATTTTACCGCAATGAGCTTTCTATTTCACTCTTATTTATTTGAAGGCCTTTTAAGCCGGCGACTTTATTCGGTGGCGTTTAGCTGAATTGGAGACTGACAGCCAAATGACCCTCGCATAGATTCGTTTAAGGCGCGCGAAATACTCAAACATTCAAACGTTTTCGGATCCTGCGGCAACACTTTAATAAATGTTCTCGCATAGAAACTTCCTACAAAAGTTAACTATAAAGTACTTTTTAAATATTATAGTATATAATATGTTATGTACTCAAACAAAAAATAATTATTTATTTTTTCTTATTTCAAAATTTCACAAAAGAGAAACCGCCACTGCTTCATGGAAAATATTTTCCACTTGTACAGTTTGATTACTAAAGACGTTTTAGAGCTTTGGGAAACCGATAAAGCAAGCGCTTTAATGGCTATTGAAAATGTGCGTCTGTATACTCTTTACAGATCAAACGTCTAAACGCAGAAAAACTAAATACGCTAAAAAGATTAGTAATCACATTCACAAAAAACGAAGTTAATCCGCAAATAACAAAAAGGGTAGGGAAGGGGTACTCTACTTCATTATAGGCAAACTAGCAAAAGAAGCACAGAGTCGTATTCTGCGCATGTCAAATAGGGGAGGCCAGGATTGGTTGGCCCAGATGTTGGTTCGCCTTGGCACTTGCGCGACATTTCGAGTACTTGAAGTCCGGCAACACTGTATGTGACCTAATATGAATCATGGAGCTAAGTTACCTCGAAAATATTGTTTCATACTGACTTGAACGACTTTGGTAGAAGTAGTAAGAGTTCTGTGGGTTTCTGATATTATAAGTAAATTTTTCGTTGTGGTATTGCAGCATAGTAGTGAAATAAAAATCAAGAAAACTTTTACAAGATGACCATAGGGCTGGTTGGCTCAAATTAAATGTATAAAATAATATAATAATTTAAAACAAATTGTATTACAGAAATTATTGCTCAACATATCTGTCTCTAAGTTTAGAAACCTATCCTAAAAAATTTAAAAACTATCAAATGTAAAAAGTACTCTAACCAACTCCTGCTCCCCCTAGTAAATTTTCGAAAGCACGATCTTCCTACCACTCTCTAGTACCCCTCCTCTATTAATTTTTCGTTATTTTAAAAACTTGCGAGTTTTGGTTTCAAACTCAGATTAAAAGAACAGGCAGAAACAATTTGTAACTCCGTAATACCCGCAATATGTTTTACATTTTTAGTGTAGAGGTAATTTGCATCAATGGTATTTTTACTAGACTATTCTAGATACGTAAAAAAGGCCGCGTGGCTTCTAGGAAAGTTGAAAGTAATTTTTAAAATATTTAAAGGAAGTGTCTACTAGACCGTTCGACGGTTATAGTTTAAACAACCGTCGCGCATGCGCCGGATAATTTATCAGCGAGCAGATGCAAACGCTTCTCCGGCTTTTTTTAAAAATAAATTACTTGTTACATCAACAATTTCGCGTAAACCGCCTAAACCTACAACATTGTTTCAACAGAAATTATAAAAGAATAAAAAAAATATAACACTAACGGGGAATTAAACTAGTAACGCCCTCTATTATGTGCGGCGAGAAAAAGTTGCAAAGCAACAAACCGGCAAAGTTGCGATCGGAACCTGCTAAGCAGGTATCTGCGATCGCACCGGCCTCTAAGCACAAAACACAGAAACGCCCGTGTGGCAAGAAATAAGAAAAGATTTGGTTTCAATTATGGCTAGAATAGACCACTACATGTTTCGTTCTTGTTTGAACTCATCAGGTGGACATAATTCTAACCATAATTGAGACCAAAAGCAAACAGGCATATATACGCCAGAAAGTATAACACTAACGGGGAATTAAACTAGTAACGCCCTCTATTATGTGCGGCGAGAAAAAGTTGCAAAGCAACAAACCGGCAAAGTTGCGATCGGAACCTGCTAAGCAGGTATCTGCGATCGCACCGGCCTCTAAGCACAAAACACAGAAACGCCCGTGTGGCAAGAAATAAGAAAAGATTTGGTTTCAATTATGGCTAGAATAGACCACTACATGTTTCGTTCTTGTTTGAACTCATCAGGTGGACATAATTCTAACCATAATTGAGACCAAAAGCAAACAGGCATATATACGCCAGAAAGTATAACACTAACGGGGAATTAAACTAGTAACGCCCTCTATTATGTGCGGCGAGAAAAAGTTGCAAAGCAACAAACCGGCAAAGTTGCGATCGGAACCTGCTAAGCAGGTATCTGCGATCGCACCGGCCTCTAAGCACAAAACACAGAAACGCCCGTGTGGCAAGAAAGATACCTGCTTAGCAGGTTCCGATCGCAACTTTGCCGGTTTGTTGCTTTGCAACTTTTTCTCGCCGCACATAATAGAGGGCGTTACTAGTTTAATTCCCCGTTAGTGTTATACTTTCTGGCGTATATATGCCTGTTTGCTTTTGGTCTCAATTATGGTTAGAATTATGTCCACCTGATGAGTTCAAACAAGAACGAAACATGTAGTGGTCTATTCTAGCCATAATTGAAACCAAATCTTTTCTTATTTCTTGCCACACGGGCGTTTCTGTGTTTTGTGCTTAGAGGCCGGTGCGATCGCAGATACCTGCTTAGCAGGTTCCGATCGCAACTTTGCCGGTTTGTTGCTTTGCAACTTTTTCTCGCCGCACATAATAGAGGGCGTTACTAGTTTAATTCCCCGTTAGTGTTATACTTTCTGGCGTATATATGCCTGTTTGCTTTTGGTCTCAATTATGGTTAGAATTATGTCCACCTGATGAGTTCAAACAAGAACGAAACATGTAGTGGTCTATTCTAGCCATAATTGAAACCAAATCTTTTCTTATTTCTTGCCACACGGGCGTTTCTGTGTTTTGTGCTTAGAGGCCGGTGCGATCGCAGATACCTGCTTAGCAGGTTCCGATCGCAACTTTGCCGGTTTGTTGCTTTGCAACTTTTTCTCGCCGCACATAATAGAGGGCGTTACTAGTTTAATTCCCCGTTAGTGTTATACTTTCTGGCGTATATATGCCTGTTTGCTTTTGGTCTCAATTATGGTTAGAATTATGTCCACCTGATGAGTTCAAACAAGAACGAAACATGTAGTGGTCTATTCTAGCCATAATTGAAACCAAATCTTTTCTTAAAAAAAATATATTTTACAATAAATTTATGGCAACAAAATAAAAATGACATACTTATTATCATAATCTTCAGAAGTTGGTGCAAACCGCAAGCAACATTAACAATGGTAAGTAGGTTGCGCATTTTACATATCGTATTAAGGGGTCCAGTAAAATACAAGTTTAAAATGATAATATAGGAACAACTTTTCATTGAGAAAGCACCTGTGGGAGGTTTCCGTTTGTTGGTTTACCTGAACAGTACCTGATTGAGTTGATTAATCATTAATCAAACAGAGGCCAAACAAAGAAATCTATTTCGAGATTTCAAAACATTAACATTGCTTGCAACTAGAAAGTACCATATATAATGAAAACAAATGATTTTTTCAAAAAATAGGGGTTTCGCTTTCGAGAAGGACTATTCTACATTAATATACGCTTACTAAGAAAATTAGCTTTGAAATTTATTCTAAGCATATTCTTGTACTCGGCTTGCGCAAGCGAGCTATTTCTACTGCCCCACAGTGTTGGTTCCCCCCTCCATTAATCTTACGGTTTTTTTAATGTGCGAATTTCGGACCAAACTCGATATGAACGTGTTAAATGACACTGGCACGAGTCCCTATTGAGGTAAGTCTTTTGCAGGATTTTCTTATATGTAGTTACTTACCTGAACAGTTTCAGTCCGGGAACAAAATGAATTTTGAGATTTCAACGATTAAACACCAGAGAGCAGAAAATATTAGGTATTATAAAACAAAATGACTTTTTCAAAAAATAAAAGGGGTAGAGGAGAGGTGCATTATTACAACACATGCGGTCTTAAAAAGGAAGCTCAGATTTGTCTTTTACGGAAATCAAATAGTGCACCTTTGACCGCTAAAAACTAAAATATATTAAAAATGACCGGATCACCTCTTCGTTTAGCATTTTAAAACCACTTTATTGGATCTACAACACCTGAAAATGGAAGATTTGTAAAAATGACATAAATTATAGCCTACAGCAATACTGTATATTTTCAAATAGGTAGGCATTTAGTCGACGACTATAAAACAAATACGGAACTTCATATGCGTAACTACTAACTAATCACATAAATATTTATTCCATGGGAGTAACATCCCGGCTCAGCGAGATTGACATCAAATAATCAGAGAAATGTACACATACTTTTCCTTTAAATGAACCCCGTTAATTAGCATTTTTAATTTTAATTTTTACATTTGAACCTTTTCTTAGTGTAGAAAATGCTACCTGCAATTTTCCTTGTGAGATACCAGCAGCGGTAAATAAATTTCTGATTTATTAAATGTCTGTCTTTGATCTCTATAAATGGTGATTGCGTTTGTTAAGTTTGATTAGGTTACGTTTATCTTATAGGAAACTTTCTTTTCAATTGCAAATACAGTACCTGAGAGCGATCAAATAATTACTGTAGGTAATAAAACATTTTCAGATATCTGCCCTATTAATACCTTCTAACATTCGATCAAAAAATAGCGTCAAGTGGTCTTTAAATGCCATTGTTTTGCCGATCTTATCCGGTATAGCATATGAATATGCTTCTTCCACCGAGTTTGTTTTCGAAATGCCAGCCAGCAGCAGATTATATTCTAATAATACGAACATATAGTGGAATCTTAAATATGCTTATCTGTATCGAAAAGTGTAGCGGTCCACTGTACAAACAAGTACGAGCCTTGTATAATCAACTCGTAAATATGTGAGTTGCAGTAGCAAAGGCTTCTACCACTAAAAGTTGAGACAAGTGAAAGGAATCCGAATTTGATATACAGTAGATACAAAGAACTCTTTAATAAAATTTGGCATACAGCTTGTAAACTAAGTATTACTATTTGACAGAATTCAAATAAAGTTAATTAACTAGAAGCGTCTCAAACTGAGAGATACTAGAACTCATTTCAGACAAACATTTTTTACACAATAATACACCAAGAAGGAACTCTTGTTGAAAGCTTCCAAACCCACCTCTTCTTACTCTTAAGGTCTTCACGACCCTAGTTGTGTTTTGGTTTTTTCTACAATTGCCTTCCATTCCTTCCAGTACCCTGCTCTTGTATTCCAGTTGTTGATTAACAACCTTTACAAGTTCACTTCTACTCCATCCTTCTATATTTTCCGGGGTCTTCCTCTTGTCCTTTCTATTTGTCCTTTTTTTTTTTTTTTTTAATAATATTTAACCAGTTCAGCAATCTAGTGCTATGCATGGTTTAGTTAGCTTAGTTTACATTTGACACTATTGACATATCGGGATTGCCTTAATGGCTAACCCGTTCACTACTTTTATTGCTTTAATATTGTATTACACCACTGTTTATTCATTCACTATCACTGCTATCAGTTGAAAGAAGGTCTTGGGTCAGTTTACGTTTTAGGCGCTGATGTATATTCTTTGTTCCTAGGCTGTAATGAGTTGCTCCCGCACATTTGTTTATTTTTTCGAAAAATGTTCTTGCTGTTTTTCTGATGAACTGCTCGATGGTTAGGATGTTTAGTTCGGTGTGTAGTTGTTGATTTCTTACATACCATGGCGAGTTCGTAGCTATTCGTAATACTTTATTTGCAGAACCTGGATCTTCCTGAGATGCGTCGATGAAGCTGATCCCCATGTGCAGCATGCATACATTGCTACTGGTCGAATGATAGCTTTATATATGAGCATAGTGCATTCTATTCGCAGTGAGCTTTTCCTATTTATTAATGGGTATAGCAGAGCAAGTCTAGCATAGCTTTCAATTAATTTACGATTTATATGAAATCCCCAAGTTAATTGCCGGTCTAGGTAAATGCCAAGGTATTTAATCGCACTATCCCGTGTGTTCCATGATATTTCTTCATTGTTTATAACAATATTAGCTGGATCTGCAAGGCGGCGAAGAGTAAACACTTTAGCTTGACATTTTGATGGGTTAAGGGCTATGTGCCATTTGTCCATCCAGTTTGAGATTGTAGTTACGCTGTTTTGTAATTCGTTTGCGGCTTCTAGTAAGTCATTGCTCTGAGTGAGTAATGCCGTGTCATCGGCGTACATAGCAATTGCTGTATTGCCTAATTGAGGAATATCATAAACATATATGTTGAATAATAGTGGTCCCAGTATGGATCCCTGTGGCACACCCGCATGGATAGGTCTGGTTGTTGAAAATGTGGAATTGACTCTTACGGAAAAGGTGCGCTGTGTGAGAAATGAACGTATAATACTTATCAGGTAATCAGGGATATCTATGTGTTGCAATTTGAATAGTAAACCTTCCGTCCAGACCTTGTCAAATGCCTGGGCAATATCTAAGAATGCTGCGGTGGTATACGCTTTGTTTTCGTAACCTCTTTCTATGAATTCCACAATTCGCTGTAATTGATGTGTGGTAGAATGCTGAGATCTAAATCCAAATTGAAATGGAGGAATTGTGTTATTTCGTGGTAGGTTCTGAAGTAAGTGCCTATTTATGATTTTTTCCAACAGTTTTGACAATGATGAGAGCAAGCTGATTGGTCTGTAGCTTGATGGGATATGTTTGTTTTTGCCAGGTTTATGAAATACTAATATTTGTGCGTGTTTCCAGGCGGCAGGAAAGTACCCAATTCGCAGACAGGCATTAAACACTGATGTTAAGTAAGCATATCCTTTGGTTGAGAGGTTTCTAATTACAATATTTGGGATAAGATCGTATCCTGGTGCCTTTCTCACCTTAAGGTTCATTGCTAGTTTTTTAATTTCCCGTGGCGATGTTGGTTTTATTCCATCACGTAGGTTAGGTTCATGTTGTTGTAAATATTGTCTCACTTCATCATCAAATGCATTTCCATTATTATGTGTTGATGAGAAAACAGTCTCAAAATGTTCCGCAAATGCATTGCATGTATCTTCATCGCTCGTTATAGTTATGTTCCCCTGTTTTAGTGGTCCAATTACTTGTGGCTGTCGAAGAATTCTTTTAGTAGCTTTCCACATTGTGTGGTCGCCGGGTTCTAGCTCTTTTATATAATTTTGGTAGGACTTAATTCTGAATTCATCTAGTTCAATTCTTACTCTGCGGATTAGTTGGTTTAGTTGTATTTTGTATTGTTGCTGGTGGGTGTTTTGCCACATTCGTCTAATTCTATGCTTTTCTTTTATTAGTTGCATTATTTCTGAAGGTGGATGCATGTGGTGGTTTGGTCTTCTTTTGCTGCTATTTATCGTGGCTGCTGCTATAGATTCTTTTATTGCTTGCAGAAGGTTATTTATTTCTTCATCAATTTGCTGTGTTGTTAAAATTTGGTTAGGACATTTAATGTTGTCATTCATACTTTCTGAAAGGTATTCCAGTCAATTTTACCATTGATGAGTTTTGGTAATGGAGCTTCTTGCTGCGGAATAATATTGAATGACATTAAGACGGGCAAATGGTCGGAGTCCAGTTCTGTTATTACATTTTGATAAATAGGTTTTGTAAAATTTTTAAGTAAAACTATATCCAGAATATCTGGAAGTCGATCTGTTCTGTATGGATGATACGTATATTGGTAAGGAGCTGCTATTTGAATTGCATGAGATGTAATGTAATTGTTTAACCGTAAACCATTTGGGTTGCTGACTCTACAACCCCAGAAGGTGTTTTTACAATTAAAATCTCCAATGACCATTGTCGGCTGGTTGTCGTTGAAAATAGCTAAAAGATCATTTTCATCGATTCTTCTGTTTGGTTGTTTATAACTGCAAGCTACTTTGATTTTAGAATTATTTTCAGTTTTGATTGAAACTGCTACTGCTTCTAGGTTATTAAGATTTCCTAGATCTATTTCGCGGACTTCTAGTTTGCGTTTTGCTATTATTGCCACTCCTCCCGACGCTATCACAGCCGTTCTATCTTTTCTAAAAATATTATACCCAGGTATTTTAAATTTTTCAGTATTGATTAAATGAGTTTCTGATACACAGGCAATATCTACGTCATGTCTTGCTAGAAAAGCAATAAATATAGCACGCTGACGCTTGAAGCCATCAGCGTTCCAGTTCATTAATGTTAGATTATTAAATATAATTTGTGTTGATAGAAGGCTTTTTTGTTTATTAGTCGCCATTGGATGCGCCTGTAAGCAGTGACATGATGAGTGGTACTAATTTATTTATATGTGGTTTGACTATATCAACTATTGCTTTAATAATCATCGTCACAATATTAGTTGGGTCTCCTAAATCTGTGGATGAGTTAGTATTCGCGTGTTGTGCTACATTGGTGTAAGTCCTTCTTCCATCAACCAATGATGATTTCATGTTAGTTCTAAGCTGTCTTGTTGGTGTGTTACTAGTCATTTGTCTGTTTTGTATTTGTTTAAAATGTTCACAGCCTCTGTAGTTGGCCGGGTGTTCTCCGCCACAGTTTACGCATTTCGGTTTATCATCTGGCTTTTTGGGACAGTCCACATATAGGTGTGTGCCTAAGCATTTAACGCAGCGTGGTTCCAGTTTACAGTAATTGCGTGTATGCCCATAACGTTGACATCGTTTGCACTGGGGGATGTCTTGAGACCGTTTGCGAGGTTCAACTGATACTATGCAATGCATAAATTTGGAGAGGTTGAAAATTTCGTTTGTATTGTCTGACTTTTCCAGTTCGAGTGCACAAATCGGTATCGGTAGTTTGTCTTTGTTATATAGTCTAGAGACTTTAGTTACTGGATATTTTTGTCTTTTTAACTCTGTCATTATTTCTTCTTCTGTTATTGAAGCAGGTAGGCTACGAATCACGACTGATAGTTGATTTGCTTTATCTTCAGGGTTACGGAATGTATGGTATTTTAAATTATTTGTGTCATAAAAATTAGTAAGTTTGCGATAATCATCCGTGTTGCTTAAATTTATTCGTAAAAATTTACCTTTCATTGCTGTCGTAAATTCGTCAGTTACCAGACTCCTAATGTCTTCAGTTACTTTTTGGTAGTTGTCACCTTCATGTAGATATATTGGTGGGATTTTGTCTTTTTTTGTTGTTTCTTGTGATGAGGCTCCTTCTTCGATGACCATGGGCGTCGCTGTCGCTGGTGCTGCATTACATCCTTGGTAAATTAATTGCGAAGTGTTAGCGTTTTGAGGTACATAATATTTATTGATTTTGATTAGTTCACCAGTGTCAAGCAGGTATCTTTTACTATTGTCTACTGGTGGAGATAGTTCACTGTTGTCACGTTTGTTATTATCTTTGGTCATTGTTATTAAACGCGGAACCCTTCCGATGGGCCCAGCTGTTGATTTGACTTATTTAATTTATAAGTTATTGAAGTTTAATAAAACCTCATACAGTAATAAAACATACACTCACTGAGAATGTTAAAGATAAGATTACAGCTAAGTTCACTTGACCGCTCCGAGGACACACGTCTGGCTTCGATCACAGTTCACGCGCGAATCCTATTTGTCCTTTAAGAACTCTTTTAACAGACAGCCCTGTTCTCTACCATTCTAGCTACATGGCTCGACCGCCTTAATCTTCCTGCCTTTATGGTTGTTGTTATGTTTTGTGTCGCTAGAATATCTTTTCTTTTCTGTTGATTTTTATTCTTCAATTTCTTTTTCTTCTACGGGTCCCACACAGTGGCGGATCTTGATTTTATGGGGCCCCAGGCGCAACCTGATCTGGAGGCCTCCTATTGAGTATTGACCCTTCTAATAATGGGATGGTTCACTAAAATGAACAATGCAGAAAATCATAACGTTTTTTATTTTTGGAATCAACAAAATCATAAACACATAAAAAGAAGATACGCAAATAGAAAAATATTCTCAGGTACTAGAAAAAAATAATGACATTCCCATTAAAAAAAAATCACATTCTCAGGTAAAAAAATTTAATTTTGGTTTTTAAGGATAAGGCACCCGACGATTCTGAGCCCCGGCTTTGCTGAGGCCCCAGACACGCACCTCATGCACCTGTGCGGTAATCCGCCACTGATTGGAAAATTAATTATTATTATTATCATTATTATTATACCATAAAATATTTCTGTTTCAGCCAAGCCGCTCATCAGTAATAGTAAAATAAGACTATAATAGCTATTTATGTAACCAGTTAGGAAATGCATCATTTTATGTAACGAGTGAGATGTTTGCGGGACGAGTGAAACGAGTTCCCGCAAAATCACACAAGTTACACAAAATCGCATTTCCTAACGTTTTTTTCTAATTTTGATAAACAGAAAGGTTCTTTAAACTTTAAATCGGAGAAATTATTAATTTCATGAATTGTATTGAAAATCAAGTAGTGAAGTTTATACAGAAGTGTGTCGAGTTAGAATATATCCGAAATGTCTGATTCAAGTTCAGATATACCAAGTGATATCGAAGAGGCCGCACAAAATGCATTATCATCCGTGATTCTGATAAAATCAAAAGCAAAATATGATTTTTCTAATTTTGACATGTAAAGTGTCACTTTTCAAAATTAATTGAGTTTTTCTTAATTTTGTGTTTGTTTTTCGTAACTGGTGTTGAAATGAATTTTTCATCACCAGTTGTGAAATATTTTACTTTTCCTAACTGGTTATGAAAAGTGTGACGTTTCGAAACTTCAATTAATTTTGAACAGTGACACTTTACATGTCAAAATTAGAAAAAAATTAATTTTTAGATCCATTAATATTAAGAGGGACTAATTCTACGTCTCGCCCCAACTTTTGAACTATTATTTTGTCTTTTCTATAGTGTTTTTCAGTTCCAAAGCAATCTTGCCTAAAATAATAAAAAAAAACGGTTTAGTAGAGGCTTTGTTGCGACATTAAAATAAGGCAAAGATTCGGCGAAAAGCTTTGCCCATTTTTGCATAATTTCCTTCAGCGGTATTTTGCTATGAAGTAAACGTAATTCGGAGAATGGCAGTAAAAAGAAGGTTGCCCACAATAAATAACTTGCAGCTGCAGCGGGAGAAGCTTCTTGCGGGTTAAATAACTGGCGTTCACAAGTTTATTACTTTTTAAACATCTACATAACAGGCGGAATTTAAACGAAAACAGTTTTTATAGATAAAAACAAGTAATAAAAGGTTGTTTATCGCCCTATCGGATATTGGCCGCTCTTTGTCCGTTAACTAGTGATAACAGGCGACTTTATTTACGACATTTTTTTAAAGTAAATATAGCTAGATCAAAATGTTTGTAAAAAAGAACCTGAGGGTTTTAATCAATTTTACTTGTGGGTAACATTAAATAATGTGTGAATTAACATTTATTTCATAAACATTTTAGCACTAAATCTGGGAGAACTTCGGCAAATCGAAAACTTTTTTCCAACTGTATGATATTTTTACATGGCTGTATAGAGAATAAAAAGCACTAACTGGTCATGCCATAAAAAGCATAGGTAGCCATTTAAAAAAAAAATGTGGATGACGTCATAGCTAAAACATATGACAATTAAAAAAATGAAAAACGTCAAATTGTGGCAAAAAACTTGATAGGAAACTTTTGTTAGAAACTTTCTATCGTAAAGTTATTTATTAAGGCTGTAGCATCGATCTTCCTTACTTTTTATTCACCCTGTATAGATTTTACGTCATACGAAAAAATATTAGGTTCGGAAAAAATAATACGAATACCAACTTGCATGCAGTTCGAATAACTTTATGAACTATTTTTTCCATATTGAATCCGGCATTTTGAATTTTATAATTTAAACCCCGAATACGTACGTAATTAGCGGCCACGAAAGCCCACAACCCCCAACTATCTTTGTGGACGTAACCGCTACCTTTGTCAGAACTCTCAATTATTATTTTGGGCCAGTGGGTGGTCTAGTGGTTACAGTCCCAACCTCTAAAACTAAACTCCCAACGGCATTAGGTTCGAATTCTCTGCCCGTCGGAAATTTTTCTGAATAAGTTAAATCCGGCGTGTCCATAGATATGTAGGTATGTTGGGTTGCATATCTTTTCGGGGTGGGGCGTGTTAGACCGGTGTATAGCGCTGAGCCCGGGTAAGAGGGTGAAATGGGAATCATGGAGTCGTGCTCACGCCCGGCCTCATGATCCTTTAAAAAAAATTATTATTTTGGTCACTATGGCCACCATGCTTAGAACAACTACTTTTGTTTTGATCAAAATCATTTGATCAGCTTAGAAGCGCCTACTATTATTGGTACTGCTGCACATCCACCGCAATACAAATATTAATATAAATAATATAATTGACATATTTGCTAAAACCAAATAAAGAAAACTTAATTTTATAGTTTAGACAACGTAACTTGTTTAAAAAACACAACACCTTTCTACACAAGTGACTTAATACCAGATACGTATTTCGACAGTTATAAGCTATCATCACCAGTGGCAAACTGACACTGTTAGTTTACCACTATTGATAATAGCTTAGCTGTCGAAACACGTATCTGGTAATTAGTCACTTGCGTGGAAAAGTGTTGTGTTTTCCAAGTGTTGTTATTCCACAGTTCGAGTGTGTTCAAGATAACTTATATTAAAATTTATTTATTATTAAGTGATTACAGTGTATACCTGATAATCAAAGACTGGACTTTTAGTCCCAAAGTAGCAAAAAGTTTCGTTAAAATTCAATACTTAAGACACATTGTTTGGTTCAGTGTTTTATTGTTGATTAACCTGATCTGGAGGCCCCCTATTGACCCTACTAAGAATGGGATGGTTCAACATGAACAATGCAGAAAATCATAACGTTTTTTTATTTGTGGAATTAATAAAAACATAAACACAAAAATAAGATCCGGAAATAAAAAAATATTCTCAGGTACTAGAAAAACAAATAATCACATTCCCATTTAAAGGAAAAAGTCACATTCTCAGGTAAAAATTTTAATTTTGGTTTTTGAGGATAAGGCACCCAACAATTCTGAGGCCCCCGCTTTGCTGAGGCCCCAGGCATGCGCCTCATGCGCCTGTGCGGTAATCCGCCACTGGCTCCCACAATTGTTCTTATGATTTTCTTTTCAAAAGTGTTTAGCATGTTTTCGTGTTCCTGGTTAAGCGACCAGGTTTCTCTTCCATACATAACCACTGGTAGAATTATAGTTTTGCATAATTGTATCTTTGTTGTTCTAGACAGTATGTTTGGTTTTAGTAGATGTTTTCACGCGAACATACTTTTGCTTCCTTGTAGGATCCGCATCTTTATTTCTTTTTCTATATTATTGTTTATGTTAACTATTGATCCTAGATACGTAATTGATTGTACTGCTTCGAAGTTGTATTCGTCGATGGTTATGTTTTCTCTACCTCTTACTTTTTGGTCGCTTCCTGAAGTTACAAATTTTAACTTTACTTCACTAATCTTCAGTCCTATTTTACTTGCTTCTCTTTCAATTTCTACAAAACTTTCCTTCACCGCTACTCTTCCTCGTTCTATTAGGTCTACATCGTCTGCAAATGCGAGAACTTGTTTCGATGTGTTTATTATGGTGCCTTTCCTGTTAACTGGAAGGGTTTCGACTACTTTTTCAAGCGCTGTGTTGAACACGATTGTGGACAAACCCCTGTCTTAGTCCTATTTTAAAAAGATCTGAAACAGCGTTCTGTAGTCGGATTTTGCCTCTTGTTCCTTGCATTGTTAGCTTTGCCATTTGCACTCATTTGTTGGGTCTGTCATGATGCACCACAATGCGTTTCTATCGATTGAATCATAAGTTTGTTGGAAATCTCCATAAGTTGGCGGATGTTATAGATCTGATCAGTTGTTGACCTCCCTGACCTGAAGCCACATTGGTAGTGACCTTGTGATACTACAATTTATACTACTAGTTTTTCGTATTTTATATATTATGCTTAACAGACATATACCCCTACCCTTCTAGTTCCTACAATTATCTGGTCTCTTTTCTTATGTAATGAGATGATTAATCTGGTTTTTTAGCTATCTGGGATGGTATGTATCATCTTCCCATATTCGTTTTATCAACAAATGTTTTTCGTTCCATAAAGATTCACCACTTGCTTTTATCATTTCTTCGCCGAGTGCCTTAAAATTATTTGGCTTCATAATTGTGCTTACTGTCTCTTCGGATGTTGGTGCTTGAATGTTCGGTTCTGCTCCTATACCAAGTGTAAAGTGAAAATTTGCTGTGCATTTTACGGTATTTAAGGCAATTTGTCCTAATATTTATTATATATACACACATTTAGCTAAATGCTTTTTATTTTAATAAATCGTTGTAGATTTAAATAAATTCTTAAACATTTGGTTTAAATATTCTAATATTTCATAACACATTAGAGATTTAAATAAATCCTGAAACATTTATTTTAATTTTTCAAATATTTAGTAAAGCTTTATGTATTTAGCCAAATCTGCACATATTTGTTTTAAATCTTTCAATATTTAATAAATATTCGCAGATTTGAATAAATTTTTACCGATATAAATAAATCCGTACAGATTTAAATAAATGTCGCAACATTTAATTCTAAGCTGTCACATTTAATGTTAATCTGTCATATTTATTTGACCTTGGTGAGCCCAACCGACTTAGGTCACCAAGAGCGTTTATACCGGTAGTAAGGCGCAAGGCAGGGTCATGGGTCATGGTCATGGTGGGAGCGTTCGACGCTTAAACAAAACAGACTGAAAATTACATTCTCAAGGGAACGTTGAGGAAACTTCATTGTATAAATAATAAATTATGCGATATTTATGTTGTTAAATATGTTGTTATTGATGATTGAACTAACATTAATTGTACAAATTTTTGAAATACGCAAAACCTGTTCATAATTGTTGAACGTTACCACTACTGTAAACGGTATTGGTCATCTATGTAAGCTGGGTCTACCAAGGTCAAATAAATATGACAAGTTAACACTATGAGTTAACATTAAATATGACAGCTTAAAACTAAATGTTGAAATATTTATTTAAATCTGTAAGGATTTATTTATATCGGTAAAGATGTATTTAAATCTGCGAATATTTATTAAATATTGAAGATTTAAAACAAATATGTGCAGATTTATCTAGATAAATAAAGATTTACTAAATATTTGAAAATTTAAATTAAATGTTTTAAGATTTATTTAAATCTGTAATGCTTTATTAAATGTTGGAATATTTAAACTAAATGTTTAAGGATTTATTTAAATCTACAACGATTTATTAAAATAAAAAGCATTTAGCTAAATGTGTGTACATACATATAAAAAATATTGGGACAAATTGCCTTAAATACCGTGAAATGCACAGTAAATTTTCACTTTACACTTGGCGCCCCATACTGCTCGGGTTGCTCCCATACCCTGAGTCTGTTTAGCAACTGTCGGAAGTGTTTTTTCCATTTCTGTAAGATGCTACTTTTATAGCTAATTAATTCTCTTTTTGTCTGTTTTATTTTCGTGGATCTTGCTTAAAAACTTTTGCGCTGTTTTTTCTCCGTTACCGTTTTTATTCTCCTTTTCTAAGTTTTGTATCTCCGAGTTCATGCTCGCTTACACCTAGCCTTGTTCGCCGTTGTTGCATCTTTAGGAACGTTTTTTTCTTTGGTTTTATGTTTTGCTCATACTCTTCATCGAGCCAACTTTGTGCCTTTGTTATTTTCGTTTTTCCTAGAACCGCTTGTTCTGTTTCCATTTCTAGGGTGCAGTTTTGGGTGTCTTGGGGTATCAGCTGTTCTATTTCTTCTTGGCATTTTTGTCTGGTTTCGTCGTGTAACAGTTTGCTCGTGGGGTATTACAACCAAACCCACCGGTTTTTTAAATAATTAAATTATTCTGAAAGATAAAGTTGCCATGAAGGTCTGCGTGTTTTCTTAAAATGCTCAAACAGTATACACAAACTTTATGGGTAAATCCTACACATCAATTATAGATGAGTTCTGTTATGCTCTGTGGTTTTGCGTAAAGTATCTTTAAATAACCGTCCATATTGTCTTGTTTGATAATGACTTTTAAGCACGTTGAAATGTGTAGAAAGCTGAAATAAATAACTAATACATGTTGCAGTTATTAATTATTGTATTTACATCTTAAGTAAGTTGTTTATTTCAGAAAAAAAAACAGTTACATCTAGTTTAATAAATTTAAATATGTAAATTTAAATACAAGGATGAATAAGGCAAACGTTTAAGTGATTTCATCATGGTTTTCAACCGTATTATTAAAAACCCAACATCTCAATGTTCTTTAACGTCATTCTGTTAATAGGCAACGTTGAATTTTTAGCACATGTTAAAATTTATGTAACATTGAACTACAAATTATTGTCGAAGTATTGTAGACCAATATCGTACAAAAAATTATAGTTTTTTATTCTTTCTAAGAGTTAAACTGTATTATAACTAAAACTTCCCAGTATGAAAAGTATGATCTTTTATAACCGGACAAGGAAAATCAATCTTCAATGATTGGAAAAAGTTCATGTTGCTCAAATTACGAGGGATGTCCGGTTACTAAGATACATTTGTGAATTACAGACAGACTACTTTATTTATAGAAATCAAACATGTACTAAGTAAAAGCGCGAACTGTTAGTCATTGTCTTTTTAGCAGACTGCTGAACTTTGAATTTTTTTAATTGATTCTTATCCGTTTTTGTTGCTGATGGTTTTCGTCGCACATCTTCGGCATCATCGCTCACTGTTGTGCCACTTTTTAACTGATTACACCAAACACTAACTTGTTTTCGACTCATAACGCCTTCTCCGTAAGTCTTTTTTTATGAATTTTGGTAGGTTTTTCATTATTTGCATGCAAAAATCGAATGACCGCTTGCAATTCAAACTTGGAGTATGTTTCGATCGGAACTGACATTTTGCGGCTGTCACTGAGCACGTTGTACTTAACCTAAGGCAATGACAACAGCCACCCATGTAGTACATATGTTCATCTAAAATGCGTGCAAGTTTCAACCTGATCGGACAACGTATGCGGTGTGCCGAGCAAACGTACCTTAGTAACCGGACATTCCTCGTAATAGAAAATATGTCAGGGAGTTTCTAGTGGCCTGTGATTCGAAAGAATTACCCATAATACGTAAAATATTTTACGTCAAATTTAGTGATTGCGTTTGGACAATATTTAAGGTAATTGTTTAAATTATTCGTGAATAAATGTACTGAATTTTTATTAATAGTTCTGAACTTTGCAACGACCTCCTGCTAAAGCAGTAATTTAGTCATCAATGGATCAAGAAGAACAACTGTATGTTCTCGATGTTTACCTCAACAAAATTAAGTTTGCACCTTGCATCATAGATATTCCCCGCAAGGAAGACATAGATGTTTCTGTGTCTTTTAAAAATTTTGTAAATATGAACATTGGATGCAAAAACTCAACCGCCACTTCATGTACCGCAGATACATGTAAGTCATTTTGAATAATAGAAGTAAAGCGACATGCACTAAAATGAAATTACAAATTCAAGGTTTATTGAAAGATGACTTGTATTTACATTTTGGAAAATCGCAAGTATTCTTTAGCGATGCCATAAATCTACAATTGGCTATGAAAAAATTGCCTTTGAAGCTACTCTTGAATATCCAATGCAACTACGAACTATTCGGAGAAGCGAAGCTAGCATGGACGTTAGACTTTATTGGTATGGTAAACAGATCAAAACGGTTTCGTAATGATGTAAGACCGGTTAGTATTGAAAGAATTCAAGATATAATCAGCAGTGAGAATGGACAAGTGGTAGGACAAATCGATATGTTCATAAAATTGTCCTGTTTTGGACATATAACTATAGAACAGTTTCAAGAAATGCCCAGACACTCAATAGCTGTAGCTGTACAACCCCCTCAAATGAAAAACTTATTTCAGCATGATGATACATTCTTTCGAACCTTTGTAATCGGTTTAATATCTTTTACGATTTTTATTATTGCTCTATACCCAGCTATGTAATAAAATAATAATTATCACAACTGCACTTGTTTCATTCTCTGTTAATATATGATTTGGCTTTTATCGTGCAATTTTAAACCATGTCCAGGTCGTCTATCTTAACCGGGACACTATAAAGATCTCTGAAACAGCAAGAGATACAGAGTGAGCATAAAAGGTCAACAAACCATGTGACCACGTAACATAGGCAACCAATTGTACAGAAGTGGCTACCCTGCTTCAGGAAACTAAGTCTGACAGTTGTAGCAATTACCATTGGCGTAGCACGTACAAAGTAGAGCACAGAAAAAATATTTTCATAAAAAAATAAATTTGGCACGTCACAATTATAAAAAAAACGCTGTAAAAACATTTAATAACGCAAAAGTAAATGATAGGATTTAGTAGAAAAACATATTTGATTTAGCTGCTCAAAATGAGTGCACGAACGACAATGAAACAAAATGACATTGCAAAAAGAAATCTGCACGGCAGGCAACATTGAATAATAAAATTCACTACATTTAAATTCAAGTCAATGGTCACGTGGTTCTTAACCGTTTATGCTCGCTCTGTGCAAAGTCGGTTAAATTAGATAAAACATACAGGGTGTTAAATAAGTAGATAAACAAACTTTACAGAGTGATTCCTTAATTAATTCTAAGACAAAAAGTTCACATAATAAGCATGGAACCTAAACGGATTCGTTTCCAAAATACACGATGTTGAAGTATTTTTTTTATAAATAAATTTTTTCAGAAATCTGGAAAACGCCTACAGGTATTCTATTGAAACTTGGTGTAGGTTAGTACTGCATAAAGTGGCATTTTTTTGGTTAATCTAAATTTAATTTATTTCTACCAGTGGCGTGCATTGAGACCACCTCAGTTGCTTTAGAAAAATCTTATTAAGCCACTGTTCAAGTCAGTGTGACAAGTTTTTTAGCTTTATCCATTAAATCGACACACAAGTTGTCGTTTTTCTTTCGTTTTTTTGGTAGAATGAATCGCTTTAGAGAAAAATCTCTTAGACAATGCCCATTAGTTGATTTATTATAGCAGTAGTGCATGTAAATAATTTTAAGATTACGCTATTTTCCAGTTTTGTAGCTGTTGAAACATTTCTTTTATAAATAATTAATAATTATAATACCCAAGGCTCACTTTGTTATTCTTATAGAAATGATTTTTATAATGATCAAAATTTCAGAGTTACAGATTTTTCCGTTTTCCTCAAAA
The DNA here is from genome assembly GCA_958336395.1 of Ctenicera cuprea. Taxonomy (NCBI): domain Eukaryota; kingdom Metazoa; phylum Arthropoda; class Insecta; order Coleoptera; family Elateridae; genus Ctenicera; species Ctenicera cuprea. The sequence goes on from OY284486.1 coordinate 27,501,278, forward strand.
ACGGTTAATTCTACCAAAAAAACAAAAGAAACAACTCGTGTGCCGTATTAATAAATAATCCAAAAAAAATTGTCATAATGGCTAAAAACAGTGGCGTACCAGATTTTTCTACAATGACGTAACTGAGGTGACCCCGATGCACGCCACTGGTGCAATAAATTAAGTTTATTTTGGCCAAAAAATGCCACTTTATGCAATACTAACCTACACCAAGTTTCAACAGAATACCTGTAGGCGTTTTCCAGATTTTCGAAAAGTATTTTTTTTAAACTTCGACATCCTTTTATTAAAATCTAACAAAATTAAGTTTTCACATGAAATGCGAAAAAATAGTAGAAAGTTAGAAAAGTGTTTTCACTAAACTTGTAAACTTTTTAAGTTACTCGCTCGCTTCGCTCGCTCGTGTTCAAACCAGCCATACTCGTTTAGTAAACCATCACTTTCCTAAACTTGTTGCGTAATATACTATTGCTTCATCGTATATCACACACAGAAGGTTTTTAAACAAGTTTTAGTTGATGCCGGTCAGACGACTACTTTTTGAGTAAATGGGCGCTAAATTTGAAGTTTTCGAAAAGTTGTACGGCCGCCATTTTGAGCAGAGAACTCGGAAAAAACGTTTACGATTTGCCTTAAGCTCTTCTCTCATTTTACGGTATTAGATCTCTAAGAAATCAATTTATATAGGCAACTCTACGACGTCGTATACCGTATAAGAATAGTAAGAACGGAACCGACCGCCCTACAACTAATTAGATGAGCTTCGTATTTCGGACTAAAAGTCAATATAAATAGTTTATTTAAAGAGTTATCAAAAATATGCAAAAAACGAAAAATATATTTTTTAACTAGAGTTAAAATAACGTCACTACCGAAAAACGCGTCGTTGATATTAAATGCATTTTTTGTTTCAACTTGTAAAATTGTTTAAAATTCTTGCTGCACCTAATGAAGTACTTCAAATAGTCTATCGAACTGATAAAAACGTATAACGATCGGCGTTGAGTTTTTGAATAAATAATTATTCAATTTCAAATTTTCAAAAATTCGTGGAAGGCGTCAGAACAAAATTTGAGAGATTAATAAAAACCATATTTGTAGTTTACTGCAAGCTCTATCGGTTCAGAAAAGTTAAAAAAGATTGTGTAGCCAGTTTTTGAAATTTTTTTAAATTTTGAATCAGCGCCATTGCGATCGTTTTCGGATTTTCGAAATTAATTTTACTTCTTCGTATACTACCTATAATGAGTTCTCAAACAAGTTCTAGCTGGTCTCGATCAGACAACTACTACTTTTTTAATTAAAATTTCATCAACATCGGTCCAGTACTTTCACCTGTAAAAGCGTCGCGCGCGCACACACACACACACGTGCGCGCACACGCGCTCGCACACGCACACAGGCAGACATTTTTTAAAACCACATTTTTGGATTCCTTGAGTCCCATAACGTGTATTTCTGTTAAAATCTAGATTTCGAAAATTTGCATGAATTTAATACTTCCTTATACTGAAGGTATGGGAAATTAAAAAGCTGAAGTGTGGACTTCGAGTAGACTTTCCCGTACTAGATATTAATACTTACCGTATTGGCAAAAGTGTAAAGTTCATAACTTTCAACACTGTACATTTCACCAACCGTTAGATTTCTAAGAAAGCAAGGTATATAGGCAACCCTCCATTCCATCCATCCAAATTCATAGAAAGCGCCGCAGTGAAATTATAGCTTTCAGAAAAAAATCAAATTGTAGTCAATCTTCCGCTGCAGCTGCCTACAAAGTTTAATAAAAATCGTATGGGCAGTTTTTAAATAATATGTTTTTGATAATTTTTGAAATTTTGAAGAAGCGCCATTGCGATCGTTTTCAAATTTTCAAAATTAATTTTGTTTCATCGTATACCACCCACAAAGGGCTCTCAAACAAGTTGTAGCTGATGCCGGTCAGACGACTACTTTTAGAGAAATCGGGCGTTAAAGTCGAGATTTTCATAAAGTTGTAGCGGCCGCCATTTTGAAGCTAGAGAATTCGGTAAAAAGTTTTTGATGTTCTTCAAGTTCTTCTCTTAGATCCCTTCCAAAATTTAGTTTTAGAAAACAACGCTACCAAAAAAACGTGTCTAACTTCCTTTTCCGGTTTCGGATTTTTTTGAAAAGCTTAATTGAACTACAATTTTCGATATACATCTTAGTTTAAAATTTCATGAAAATCGGTCAAATACTTTCGCGCAATTCGTATTACTGTAAAGTTAAATGTTAAAGTTGGTAGAAACATTAAAATATGAAAAAATGAAACTCGAGTCGAGTAAATAAATACCAACAAATTGTGAAACAATTTACCAAGTGTTTTATTTTATTAATATACTATTAATTTTAAATAGTTGAATATTTATTAAAATAAGATATTGCGGTCATGTTTTATTAGTTATTTAAGTAACAAGGAATGTAAAGACGAAATAACATTCCAGGTAGTTAGCCAAGTTTTAGGTAGCCTTATATTTCAAACCCATCTTTTACGTTGACAAAATGATCTATTTTTACCAACATTTTTATTTATGTCTTTAACAGACTTTCGATAAGCACTCTCTAAGAAAATTATTGTAAATTGATACCCACATTGCCAGTGTGTCAAAATGCACAAAATTTTTCATGTGGTTTACCGATAAAAAATGTGTTTGAATTTTAGTTTTTAAATGTTTGCAATCAATATCACACAATGAATTATTACAAAATAGCATACAGTGGAAACAAGTGAAAGCATTTTCTTACATGACATTCACAATCCAAAATTATTTTGCACGGAGATCGTACAACACCACTAAATTATGATTATACAACCAACAACTGTTTTCACACTACTACGTCGTGTACGTGCGAGTCCCGCAAATTAGGCGGCTATTGGCATGCGCTTATCACGGACAGCTAACAGCATAATTCTCGGAAGTTGTGGGTTAGTGACCCTGAAGTCTTTAATACGCAGATACTTCTATCCTCTTTTAGCTTGTGTAATATGAATTTTACCGCAATGAGCTTTCTATTTCACTCTTATTCATTTGTAGGCCTTTTAAGCCGGCGGCTTTATTCGATGGCGTATAGCTGAATTGGGGACTGACAGCCAAATGACTCTCGCATAGATTTGTTTAATGCGCGCGAAATACTCAAACATTCAAACGTTTTCGGATCCTGCGGCAGCACTTTAATAAATGTTCTCCAATAGAAACTTCATACAAAAGTTAACTATAAAGTATTTTTTAAATATTATAGTGTATAATATGTTATGTACTCAAGCAAACAGTACCATTTGACCCAATGGAGAAACCGCCACTGACTAATGTGTCTTCCTTGATATTCTAGCATTAGAGTATTTGATTGTAAATTTTAAAGTTTGATGATACAAAACATTTTCTTTGCACAATAAAAGATACGAACATTTATTAAACAATATAACGGTACATTTAAAAACTTAATATTTTAATTATTAACAGGGTATTCAAATTATAACTATTACAATATCTTTGTATAACAATTAGACACATAAACATAATAAACAACTTGAATAATGATTACCTAACAAATAACAAAGAAGTAACAACTAACAAAAATTATATTCATAAATCATAATATTGTTTTTGCTATACATAAGCCGTAAGTTTCCAAAATATGTGCAGAAGCAAACAATATAAAAATAAACATTATGACAGTCTTTAGGTTAAATTTATGGCATTAGTAAATTGTTTAACAAACGTCGACAGCGATTTTTGGTTTACTTTGCATGTGCTATATTCATTTGAGCAATTCACCCCCTCCATTCCATTCTTTATAGCAGCTTGTACGGGAGTTCCATCAAATATTTGGTTCACCCATTCGTTGGTAATTAATCCGTCGATAATTTTATCTCTGCTGGTTGCTTGTCTGTTATAAACTTTATTGAGAGAAGTTTTAACTGCCCAACACACTGCTCTCTGCATACAGGACGTAGTGTCAACATTGTTTTCAATTAGTGCTTGATCCATCAAAGTTAATATACGCCACCAATCGGAATTATCAGATTTTTCATCTATAACACACGAAATAAATTAAATGTTTTTATTATATTTGTATACAGGCTGTTCACGACTTCGCGACAAAAATTGATGCTGGTTATTCTACATCATATTGTAATGTATGAATGAATTTCTAAAGTTAAATATTGGCATATCTCTTTTATTACTGCAGTTAGACAAAGATTGTTATGTAGTCCTCTAGTCCATGAAGGCATGTACACCCTCAAACAACTTTAACACCTTAACACCCCATCAATTCGTGTTTATTGGTGGCAAAATACTTGCAATTTTTACCTGCACTGCATATGACAACACGGTTCATTCGTTTCGCTCTCTTTTTCGATTGACTACATGATTAATACCAGCAGAACTCGTGGACTTCGCCCTACGCTGTATGTATTAAAAGTATAAAAGTTGGAGCACCGCTCTTCATCTTCCACAAGAGTGCAGGCGCGACTGAGCGCTGTTGAACTACGGAAGGGGAGAAAGCAATAAAAGGTCGAGAGCGCACGTGGGCAGCCGAAATATCTGCCTTTAATATACAGATTAGTTGTCTATGAATATTTCCAATCTGCTACAATACAGCAAATCTTTTAACAGTAGTAAGATAATTCACTTGTTGGAGTAGGGGGAAGCCATCGAACATCACGCCGCGGTTGTGAAGATGACGCACTTATATATTTCAAGAGTGGTGTCATTAAATTTTTTTAACTTACATAAGACCTCATCTTTAGGATATTTTCAGTACTATATAATGGTTTGCGGCCAAATTTGTTACAGTTTAGTATGCATTTTGCAATGTTATGTGCAGCACGTGTTTTCGATGTAATAGTTATATCAAGACATATAAGAGGTATGAATTGTTCTGCTTTGTTATGGCTGCTTCTAAAGGGTGGTTAAACAAGAGCGCAGGATTTAGTTTTTTAATAAAAGTCATTATTTTTTCGAAAAATGGTAATATTTTTATTTCAACATAAAGTATATAAACTCCGATTAATTATGGAACAGAATATCTAGCAAGTGGCCGCCACGACTCTGCTGGCACACTCTTGCTCTTTTGGTGAAAATTCCGATCACATTTTCGCACATTTGCGGTTCAATTTCACCAATGACGCGGCGAATTTCATCCTTCAGCTCAGCAGTTGTGGCTGGTTGGTTAGCATAGACTCGAGACTTTAGAAAACCCCACAGAAAGAAGTCGCATGGCGTGAGGTCGCACGATCTCGGTGGCCAATTCTGGTCGCCAGTGCGTGAGAGGACACGGCCTGGAAATCTCTCTAGCAACAACTGCATTGTTTCCCGTGCAGTGTGACAGGTTGCCCCGTCCTGCTGGAACCACATATCGTCCAGATCCATACCGAATAATGCAGGCCACAAAAACTCCCTTATCATGTTGCGATAGCGGTCGCCATTGACTGTCACTGCATTGCCAGTTTCATCCTGGAAGAAATATGGCCCAACCACTCCACCAGCCCAAAATCCGCACCAAACAGTGACTCTTTGTGGATGCATTTGTTTCTCATGAACTTTGAGCACAGCCATTCTTTATTGAAAGAAAATGCGGAGAAATTCAAATCCTGCCACGATTCATAAGTAAAGAGTGTGCCAGCAGAGTCGTGGCAGCCACTTGTTGGATATTCTGTTCCATAATTAATCGGAGTTTATATACTTGATGTTGAAATAAAAATATTACCATTATTCGAAAAAATAATGACTTTTATTAAAAAACTAAATCCTGCGCTCTTGTTTAACCACCCTTTAGTTTCACTTCGTTAATCAGTGTAGTTTTCTGATTGTCTGAGATTGCTTTGTTTTTCATTAACTTGTGGTAACAAAAATTAAACAACACTTTTTGCCAGGTGCGCATTACCGCCGATGACGAAGCGGCTGCGTCATCTTTGCCTGTTTAGTGCGCCATATTCCTCAATACAATTATATGGTATCATATCTAGTAAGATTTTTTTCCTTAGATGGATAAATATACAAGACAAAACTAACAGGAGATCATTCACTAACGATAAGCTCGAAGCAGCCTTAAATGCAATTGTCAACAATGGTCGTAAAATCAGAGAAGTGGCGAGAGCTTTTGAAATACACGAAGCCACTCTCAGACGTAAATTGAAAATTAAAAACAATTTAAGAGAAACCAAGTCTGAGTCCCTTGGAAGAGCTCCGGTGTTTTCACCTGCTGAAGAAAAGGAAATAGCTGACCATGTCCTTACTTTGGCTTAGTTATTTTTTGGTATTATATAAACTTCGTTTGAATTGAGAGAAATAGCTTTCAAGTACGCGGAACAAAATAAAATAAAGCACAATTTCAATACTGAAAACCAAATGACGGGTAAGGACTGGTACTGCGGTTTTATAAAACGAAATCCAGCAATTTCTTTGCGTAAACGTGAGGCTACGAGCGTGAACAGAATAACAGCTTTCAATAAAACAGAAGGGAATCGTTATTTTAAAAATTTAGAACAAATGGAGGATAAGTATAAGTTTCTTCCCAACCACATTTGTAACGTTGATGAAACCGGGATATCTACGCGACGGTGCCAAAAGAGGTGGCTTCCCACTTAGTGACTTCCCATTTCGTGACACTCGGAATACTCACCTGTTTTGTTCCCACTTGGTGACACGGTCCCCGAGCCAACATTTAGCATTCCCACTTCGGGACTCGAGGGATATTGATTACGAAACAGAAAATATGAATAGGTAGTTTCTAATTATGTCTTTACCGTTATCGGTTTTCCTTATCGGTGTTAGTCTTTTAAATGAATAAAAGCATCGATTTATGTTGCCAATTGTTTTTCAAAATACGTTAAACTATTTCTTATGACGTATTTAGAGTTTTAACGGCTTAGGTGAACGATAAGAAAAGTAGAAAGTGATTATGTTTTCAAAATTTGAATGTTTCCTATAACTTATATTCTTAGTTTTAACTTTAAGATTATTAATAATAGCTATTTTGTTGTTATCATCGTTAAGGTTAACTTAGCTTAGGATTTAAACAATGCAGCACGTATATTTCAAGGGGTAATTTGTAATTACCAGTATATAAGAAGGAAGGGTGGCTTTTAAAAATATAGTTTGTCGTTTATTTTCACCGAAGATAAGTTTACAAATATTAACTGCAATGGATCGAGTTGAATTTGTTGAGAGTTCCAAGAGTCAGTCGTCCAATGGCGCTGCATTTGGGGTACAAATATCATCTTAAGAGAAAAAACAAAAATAATACATTATATTGGATGTGCGTTGATCGAAAGTGTTCTGGTAGTTTGACAACAAATGATGGTGGTGAAGTTCTTAATGAAAATCTCACACATTCTTGTGTACCTGATGAAGCTAGAGCTAGGGTAGAAATGTGCCTGTTTCAATGCAAAAAACGAGCCCGTGAGGAATTGACGCCTTTGCCAAAAATATTCGATCGAGAACAGTGAAAGATGCAGGTTTGAATTTTGTCACAGATTTTCCATTATTTGCAACGAAGAAGTCTTCCTTGTACCGAAATCGTCATAAAGCACTGGGAGTAACATCTTTTGCTATAAGACCAGAAATTACATTCCCACATAATGGACTTACAGATGATTTTTTGTTGATCGATGATGGGGGCGAGGAAAGAATTATTGCGTTCGCAAACCGCGTTAACAGAGACTGCTTTACAGAATGTAGAGATTTTTTTGGAGATGGCACATTTAAAAGCTGCTGTCGACAGTTCGACCAACTCTACACCCTTCACGCGGATCTTGGTAGTTCCATGCACGCTACTAACATAATTCCGGTTATGCATGCGTTACTACCGAACAGGAAAGAAAATACATACAGTCGGTTATTCACGTTAATCAAAGATGCATACCCAGGGTGGCATCCTAGAACTTTTAAAATAGATTTTGAAGTAGCGGCCATACAAGCCATTCGAAATAATTTTTCATCCGCGGGATTAAAAGGTTGCAATTTTCACTTCAACCAGTGCCTTTGGAGGAAAGCACTGGGACTAACAACAGCATATAAAGAAGATGAGGATGTACGACACCATATTCGAACGTGTGCTTCATTGTCATATTTACCACCTAATTTGACAGCAGATGGATGGCTGCATATCATGGAATCTTCACCGAACGGTGCAGGTATTGAACGGTTTAATGACTATTTTGTTGATCAGTGGCTAGAAAACGATGTCGCCAAAGACATGTGGATATGCTATGGACAAAAACACCGCACAACAAATGCTCTAGAAGCTTGGCATAGTCGACTAAATAGAAGTATTGGAAAAGTGAAACCAAATATAATTGAACTGGTAACAGCCTTAAAGGAGGATTCTAAGCATTTCGCATTTCTAAAGCAACGAAATGAACTGCATATGACGCCATTAAAGAGAAAGAAAAAATATTCAGATTTAGATTCGGCTATAATTCAAACTGTGGAAAGTTTGGTTCGTGGGGATAAATCAGTTGGCGAATGTTTAGATAGACTGAAATATATTGTTAAATTTGAATAAATAATAATGTGAGCGTAAGTGTGTAGGTATAGTGTTATGTATGCAATAATTCATTTGTTTTCAACACAATCTTCTAAACTTATATATTGTATTATTGTATTGTATTGTATTTAATTTAACACAAAAATGTTAAAAACAATGTTAAATTCCTATGTACCGGTTTGAAAACGGACATCCGGTATATATACTAATGTTTGTTCTTTATTGTCATACATTGTTATATATGTACTGATGTTCTTTCTCTAATAAATAATAAAATACTTTATATGTCTACACACTTTAATTCGTTGTTGTTTCTTTTCTTGTATATAGGTAAGTATAGTAACATTTAATGTTAATTTTTCTAATTCGATATCAAAATCTCTTACTTTGTAGCATTCATTTTCACTGAAAGTTTAACAAAATAATAAGAGTCCCGAAATGGGAATAGTTGCAAGTAAAATTAGTGAAAGGTATTGCGACGAGTCCCAAACTGGGAATTTTTAAGCCGTGTCACGAACTGGGAAGTCACGAAGTGGGCATAAGCCGCCAAAAGATACAAATAAAAGGCTGGGGCCTAAAGAAGTTAAGCAGTTTGGTGTAATTTCTTCATGGGAATGTGGCAAAACATTACGGTAATTTGTGCCACGAGTGCAGCTGGTAGTTATATACCACCTTTCTTCGTGTTCCCTTGAAAAAGAATGACCCCGCTTCTAGAAAAAAATGAACCAAGTGGTGCTTACACTTGCACAAAAAACGGATGAAGTAATGAAGATGTCTTTTTCATGTAGTTGAAACATTTCCAAAGTAATGTTTTGTCTAGCACTGAAAATCCTGTCCTACTTATTTTAGATAACCACCCCAGTTACATTTCACTTAAAATATATGAATTTTGCAAAGCAAATGGGATTATAATGGTCAGCATTCCTCCCCATACGTCGCACAAATCACAACCTCTTGAGGTATCGTTTTTTGGTCCGCTGAAAAGTGCCTATAGCCGCCAGTGCAATTTATTTTTAAAATCAAAAATTACGAACTCTGAATTTGACAAGTTAACTCCATACGATGTTACTGAAATTTTCAAGATAGCTTACACTCAAGTTGCTAATATAGAAAAGGGAGTTTCTGGGTTTTCAGCATGTAGAATCTTTCCACTGAACCCCGAGAAGTTTGCCGAAGACGACTTTGCCCGCGCTAAAAATTTAATTAATTCCAGTTTTGATGTGGATACTTGTCTGGTATTAATCAGCACCTCTTTATCACCATTTCCAGTCCATTCAATTCCACAGAAATGAACACCACAAGCAGAGAGTCTCCTTCATCAACTAATCCTCCTCGTCATCTCAAAAAACTCGAACATGTTACTGTTGCTACAATTTCACCGGTACTAGCGCCAAACAAAACTAAACCTAAACCTAAAAATGTTCAAGCGAAGCAGCATTTCGAAATATTAACAAACACACCTTTTAAAGGAACTTTGGAAGCAAAAGATAATAAAAAGAAAGAAAAAGCGAAGGCAGCAGAGAAAGCAGCCAAGAAAAAAGCAGCCAGAAAAATCATCGTGGAAAACAATAATGAAGAAAGTTTTGATGATAAAACTAAAACTAAATCTAAAAATGTTTGTGCGAAGCAACATTCTGAAATATTAACAAGCACGCCTTTTACAGCAACATTGGAAGCAAAAGACAGTAAAAAGAAAGAAAAAGAAAAGGCACCAAAGGAAACATTCAAGAAAAAAGTATCCAGAAAAATCGTTGTAGATAGCGATAGTGAAGAAAGTTCTGATGAAAGAGAACTGTGTGACGATGACGATTTGGATGTCATGAGCGGAGTATCCGAAAACGATAGTAAATGTGTTATATGCGGAGACTATGCAAACGCGCCGATAAAGCTGATAATTATATTTGTGATTTGTGTTGAACTACCTGACTTTTTTATTCATTGTATCTGTAGCGTTTCATTTTATGAAAAATATTTACTTTGTTTGTACTATTAAAATAAATTTTGTGTTTGTGCAATGAATTAAACTGTTTTTCCTCATTTTTCTATACGCGTCATCTTTTCCTCACAGCAAGGAAAGATGACGTGGATGCATAAATTTTTAAAAGTCTTATAAAACATATTGAATTAGTTAAATCAAAAAAAAATGTACTGACGGGTTAGATAACATACTAATAAAACAACTACAAGGTTTAAAATGGCTCCTTTCTTTTCTTCCAGAAAATAGAAGGTTATTTTGTTAGGTCCGTCATGTTCGACGGCTTTCCCCTAGTCGGCCATTAGCGGCTCCCATTTAAGCATAACTTATACAGTTATAAAATTTAAGTGATTCATCTCCAAATGATGGCAAGAAGTATAAAATAAATAAAATTTCAACACAAAATCTTCCTCATATACCTAATATTTATTTTTTAAAGAATTTTAAATCAAAATAAAAATTTGCAACAGTTTCAGCCCGAGCCCATCTTCAGGCAATAAAAAAGGGAAGTATCACATAGAAAAAAAATCGATATTTAACATGGAAGTCCATGTAGTACTTGTTCGTTTGCGTATAATGATTTGCATTCATCTAGTTTGGATTTAGGACATTCTTCACATATCTCAAATATATGTTTTTAATAATTTAATTGTAAATAATAAAATTTTTCCAAAAATTAGAAATAAAGATTATAGGAGAACGACCTGGTGTTGAAATTTTATTTATTTACATTGTATTTTATGTCCCTAGAAAAATTTTAATAGGTACTTGCAGTCACCTTAAATGGAAAGATGACATTTTTTACATCACTTGATAGCAATTTATATCACAAATTTAACACGAATAATGCTTTAAATAAATTATTTAATAATATTACAATAATTAAAAAAATAAAAGTAGTGGACCTCATCAGGGTTTAAGCTCATAACATTTCGTCTACAAAGCAAATGTTTTACCTGCATACTACATCTGAAAACTAATTTCACAACTAATTAAATCAATGCCCTAAGGTAAGACTAAAAAGTTAAACAGTTGGAGTTGTTATGAAAACAATAAAATTGGATGACTTGATCTTGGTTACCTATGTCTGCAGACGACTTTATTTCTTATTTCAAAAGTCCAATAACGCTAAATTTAATAGATCAATTTGTTCATTCATTAAAAGTATAGTTTTATAATGTTTGTAAATTTTAAATGCCTTCAGTAATCAGTATATCTAATTTACGTTTATTATTATAAAAGTGTAAACATTGTATAGTGTTATTAAATGTCATTAAATGATTGTGTTCTAAAAAATTAATAATTAATAATAATTATGAATTTAAAATAAATATTGTTGAAATAATAAAGTATTTTATACATACATTGTTATTAAATAACTGACTTAAGGCATTACTTGTATTAAATTGTTAAATAAATTGCTATCAAATGATGTAAAACAATCTTTCTATTTTAGGTAACCGTAAGTAATAAAATTGTTTTAGGGACATAAAATACAACTAGTGAAACCCCAGCGCACAATGCACTGACAGACTCGCGTTGGCCGATCCGTCTAAATGCGTCATGTGATGCATTAGTTCCAATAATGAGACGCGGCAGTTTTGTAGATGCGACCCAAGTGACGCGCGTCTAGCCGACCTTCATATATATTATAAATTAAAATAATTATTATAGAACAATCAACGTAGAATAAAAATATAAAAATGTTTCATGTTCCATCTGTGGATAGAGACCTTTCATTTAAAAAAAAATGGTGCAAATTGGTGAAGCGGTAGCCGCTGGAGGAACCGGAGAAGAAAACCCTGTGAGCTTTTATATATGTATGGATTATTCAATTTTTTGCATGTTAATCTGTCATGTTCCACCTAAATTGTTATTTGCTGTACGTGAAGTCTTTATCAAGGTGCAAGCCTAAGTACTTAACGCTGTCTGCCTGTAGTATTGCCTGTCTATTCATAGATACTCTGAGAACGATACCTCTAGGTTTAATAAAACTTATGTGCACAGATTTGATTTCGTTTGTTGTGAAGCGCCGTTTTTAAGCCGGCTGTGTATTTGGTCTAGAAATGGGTGCAAGACTTGGGCTGCCACTACTGGGTCTTGATGCGTTGCCAGGTTTTCCATATTGTCTGCAACCGTGCTGCAGTAGTTGTATTGGTATTGGGTGAGACATCGAAAGTATATAATAGGTAAAGAACCGGACTCAAAACGCTCCCTTACGGCACACCTTACCTTATGTTGGTTTCTGAATCCGAATTGGTGTTCAGGTATGAACTGGATTTTAAGCTAGCACAAAGCAAAGACGTTTTACTAGAACCTCTTCCAATAGTTTGCAAATCATTGGCAATAAGCTAATGAGTCTATAGGAGTTGTCGTGATTGGGCGGTTTGCTAGGCTTATGTGCAATTTCAAATTAAACCGGGAACATTTTTTAGAATCGCATTAAAGATGGCAGTAATCATACTAAGATTTTTATTTGGTAGTTCATTGATTATCCGGCCAGTATTGCGTTAATATCTCGCAGATTTCTTCAGTTCGGACTAGAGAAGGGCTATCCGACTCTTTTTTCAATGTATCCGGTCCGATCTCAGAACGATTCTGGTTAACGATTGCGCAGGTGCAGAGAAATTAAACCGGAGCCTTTCTGATGTGGCACAGTTGACGATTCCGTCGGACTCGGAATTATTCCGAGTCAGAGTCTGATTAACGCAGGGAGTTATTCTAGTGTGATACAGCTGCATACTACGAAATTTCAAAATTGTGAGTTCGTACTATGTCGCACGCCGCAAAAATCTCGCAACCCATGACGGTAGCCGGGTTTCGCAGCTCCAACCGCTTCATCTCTAAAGTGATCGATTTGCTTACTGAGGCATTGCGTGGCGACCTTTTAATAATTTATAATTTTTATTTTTCTTGTTATGGTTATTTACATCCTATTACAGCTGCTAAGGCTTAACATTGACGTCCTAGACAGAAAACCTTGTTTGCTATAGAAGTGCAAGCTTTTATCACAAGGTCACTAATTTCCATTATAAATAATTATATTACAAAGCATCAAATAATGTCATAAAAAAGCAGGAAACTGAAAAATAATTAATAATAATTATGGTTCTACTAAATTAATTAAAAACAATACTTTTTAATGCTTCTGCAAAGCATCCCTTATTACATAGGTTATGAATTTGAACGTTTTCAAGTGCTCTATGAGTATTCTTTTGTCAAAAAATATTAAAAATTGACGATGTGTTGAGTTTACGTCAAATGTAGTCATTGGCACAAAATTTTAGTCATATAAATTATATGTGAGCAGATCCTGCAATTTTGAATTTCTCGGCTTTTCAAAGAACACAGGTAAAACGAGTTCAGTCATGGACCAACTATACCTGATTGAAGTTTTTGTCGACAAAATTAAATTTGCTTCTTCTGATCAAGAAGTTCCCCAAAAGAATGATATCACAATATTTGTTACTTTTGGAGATGTGGTTAATATGGAAATTCTACCCGAGTACCTTCATAAAAACTACATAGCAAAACAGGGTGAGCATATTTGATTGATTGTGTCAGAGCTGCCTTCGTTACATAAAATATATTTTTAGATCCATTCAACCGTGATTTGATCATTGATTCTGGAAAATCTTATTTATTTCCCAGTAAAGCGGAAAATTTACTGAAAACTATGAACGAATCACCTTTGGGCCTATCTCTCACAAGGCAAAATGACGAATCACTGCTAGGGAAAGTGACCATTCCATGGACGTTTGAATTTACTGATATGGTGGATAGATCCAGATTTAACCCTGATAATTTGCAACCAGCTGGCGTGAAGAAAGTATACGAAATTTGTGGAGACGATGGGGAAATTATTGGACAAATGGACCTTTTTGTAAAATTAACCTGTTTCGGTCAAAATATTCAAACGCAGTTTCAAGTTGTCGAACATACAGAAATTTTGGGAGGAATATCTCCAAAGAAAATTCTGTTCAAGAGTTCTAACGCTGAGACAACTTTTCAGGCGCGAAAGTTAGTAGCTCATAGACTATAATTTATTTTGTACTATTAGGCAACTAAACCAATATTGCAAATTAAATTTAATAATTGACTAAGTTAAAAGAAAAGTAAATAATATTTTTTGTTTGTTCCAAAGATATGGAGAAGGAAGTTCTTTGGATATGCTTCCGGTTAGTGCCCTTTATAATCCATCAAATCCTCAATGGCTACCAAAAGGTATAGTAACGTTTTTTATAGACCAGTTATGTTGTTTCTGAGCCTCTATCTTAAAACTGCGGAATTGAGAAATGCAAAAATTTGTTACAGTTCCTTTATCTCCTGCCGATATGACTGCAGTAAAAATAAACGAAATACTGTGCAAAAATCGCAATTGTCCTGGAGCCCAAAAGTTTAAAGAATTCGGACTTGGTCCTGCAGCTACGGGTAAAGGTTTGGGTACACTTTATGGTCCAACCGATATTCCAATTTCTTATGGATTGAGCCATACGTACGGAAATTTAGAAAACTACGGACCGTACGGAATTTATACAAGACCAAAACGATTAAACGAACCATTTATTCCTAAAGAACCAATCAATTGTTGTAATACTAACGCGTGTAATTCTGACAGCGAAACTTCAGACAAAAATAATAGCCAATACAGTGGCTGCCATTGCGGTAGTTCGTTAACAATAAACAAAGAGACGCCGTGCGAAGAAGTGACCTGCGTAACTTGCGGAAATTGTCCTCAAAACGATACGTGTTGTTGTGAACCATTAAGATTAAATGGGGGAGCTCCAGGTGACGATGATAATAAAGTACCGGAACCTATGGTTATGTGCAAAGATCTAATGCAATCTTTCGATAAAATTTTAAACGAATACAAGAAGGCACTAGGCCCTTGCGGCCAAGTTATTTGTCCATTTGCTCCTAATATTGTATCCGAAAGTTGCAAAAGAGTATGTCCGAAGGTAGAGTGTAACATAGAAAATCCTGGTCTTACAATGACTCCTGTAGAAATGCAAATAGCTGCAAATCCAATAAATAACGGCATAATGTCGGCTTGTGGAGCACCTGGGTGCCCCTATTCTAGACCACTAAAATCGGCCACAGATAAATCATTTCAACAGAAACAAATGAAAAGCGCTTGTGGTTCACCTATGTGTCCGTACACTAAACAGAAATTCCGAGTCGCTGCAGATGATGAAATAATGGAAATGAACCTGATGGATGGACCTTCAGTAGCGAGATCGTGCGGTTCTCCTAAGTGTCCGTTTCCATTAAAACCATCATTGCCTCCTCTTGAACCAATTCACTGGGATTGTCCCGATCCTCTTCCAAAAGGCCCTTGTAGAAATCCTCAGTGTCCATTAAAACCCCCAGAACTACGCTATAACATAATACCAAAAGGTCCATGCGGAAGTAGCCAATGCCCATACGCTACTCCAGCATATTGTGGTGATCCAAGTTGCCCTTTTAGCCCTCCACAGCCTTGTCCGTATGTAGAACCACCACCTTGTCCCCCTTTTCCATGTCCTCCACCACCTTGTGATGCAGGATGTGGTGGTCCGTGTGGTACGCCCTCTTGTCCACCGCCACCTTGTTATCCACCACCTTGTCCTCAACAATCTTGCAATATGCCACCATGTGCACCTTCTCCGTGTTTACATGTATGTAGAAATCCCGGTTGTCCAGCTAATCCTCCAACTTGTGGCGACCCTTATTGCCCTCTTAACCCTTTGCCACTTCCTTGCCCAGGGAAAAATGTACGGCCTTGTGTACCACTACCTTGTGGACCGCCAAGTCCGTGTGGAGATCCCTCTTGCCCATTTGCTCTTCCCAGTTCTAGTCCTTGCGGAAATCCTACTTGTCCATACGCTACGTCAGGTAGTCCCTGCGGTGACCCTAACTGTCCATTCGCGTTACCCCCTCCAACAGCAAATATTCTGTGTGGAGATCCAAAATGCCCTTTCGTAGACAAAAAAGAATCTCCCTGTTATAATCCATCAATCTCTGGAAACATAAGCATATGTGCAAACCCAGAATGTCCGTATGCTGAGAAAAAACGTTCTAATTCCTTGTGCAATAATCCAAAATGTCCCTTTGTAGTCGGCAAAAGATCTCCGCAGCCTATTTCAGTAACATCTGAAAACAACAGCATATGTGCAAACCCAGAATGCCCGTATGCTGTGAACCCGGCCTGCCCTCTTGTTACACAGAAACCATCTCCCTGTTTTATTCCTCCCAAGGACAGTGTATGCAGTAATCCTAACTGCCCTTATGCATCTCCAAAGCTGTGTCCTTTTGTGAGTCCATGTAAAATGCAAATTGGTGGCACTAAAGTAACAGTTGAGTGTGGAACCAAGAAAGATTTTTTAACACAGCTAGTAGCACCAGACGATGGTGAAACTGAATACACCTGTGGTGATAGAAACCCATCCGCAGATTTAGTGCCTTGCAGTCCAAATACTTGCAAGGCCGGAAATGGAAGTTTGGATTGCCCTATATGTGGAGGAGACGGAGGAAGTGGAAATTATCCAAATGAAGACGATAGAAAAAACATTTCCAACGTTAAAAAACATTCAACAAGTCAAAGTGCTCCCGCAATCGGCCAAAAACTTCGTCAAGGATCGAAGCGCAACTCAGCATCAGAGAAAGCCATTTCAAATACTAAGAGTGGAAGAAAGCAAAAAAGCAAGTTTGTCTATAAATTGGGAGATCTGTACCCCGGTGTTCATATTGGTCATCGAGAATGCATTATACCTGGCCGGAACGTTCCTGCAAAAATGGGTTGGTTATGGAATGTACATACACCTTGTGTTGGACTTAAGGTTAGTAGCTATATTGTAATACTATATCAAAACTTTTTTTTGTTGCTGTATGATTAAAACGTTGTCGGTGCTGATCTTTATATCATGTTGTGACTACTTCTGACACAGACAAAGTAACGCAGATCGCGGATTAAATAAATGTACTGTGCTTAACAATATAAGCAGTAACAATTCATATACAAGATAACATGTAATAGATGAAAAAATGTAATTTAAGCAATAATACTCCTTGTAGTTAAACTTGTAAACAATACAAACACAAGCTATATGTACTGTCACGTTTGGTTTTATCATGGCCTTCTAAATTGGGAGCTTGAGCTGTCAAAGCTCCTAATTTAGATGGCCTTGGTTTTTATATCAAAAGTTTTGCGACCTTAGCGGTAGGCGTCAGTCACATGCACTACAGTGAATTTCTAGAATGTTTTTTTGACATCAAATCACTGTATTATATCTTGGGCAAATACTCCATTTACATTTAATTATTAAATGCCAACATAAAATAAGCTGTACAGTGATGTAAAGAAGATGGAAATACTATGAATCAAATATGAACTGCGACAAAAATAAAATTCACCTCAAAACACAAAATTTACTTATTTATTTATTTTTGTTTACAGTATCTTGAAGTTGCGTCCCGGTTTTTCCAACTCCAATTATTTTGGTTTACTACACTAATTGGTTGCAGTCTAATATTACACTATTTTAAATAAAAATTAAACTAATTTCCATACGCGAAATTTTTGTACAAACACTCACATTGTCCCTTTAATCTTACTAACAGTTGCCATTGATCCGTGTTTAGCTTCAGCCGCTATATTGGAAAAATGAACGCAGTTTACAGTTTTTTGCATTTCACTATTATTGTAGAAATTTCTACAGCCTATAACACTTTACCAACAATGTTTTTATAGTTTTTTCGTAGGTAGAGTTCTTGTCCGGAAAATCATAAAAATGTATTTCACAAATTTCTATTAGCACTTGTTTTTTAAATTCATTTGCCATTTCATAAGTACACATTCCATGAGCGCACATAATTAGAGTTGTAGAGCATAAAATTATTTTTACTTTCGTATACTTTCAGTATAGGGAAGTATTGATTTTATGCAAATTTTAAAAATCGAGATTTTGACGGAAATATATGTTTTGGACTTCCAGGATCCTAAAAAAGTGGTTTTTAAAAAATGTGTCTGTGTGAGTGTGTGTATGAGTGTGTGTCTCTGTGTGTGGGTGGGTAACGCTCATATCTCCGGAACGGCTGGACCGATTTCGATGTGCTTTGGAATGAGGAGGTATATGAAAAATTCATCGACAAAATAAGCTTTTAAAAAGAATCCGAAACCGGAAGCGGAAGTTAGACATGTTTTTTTGGTAGCATTTTTTTCAGAAACGGAATTTTGAAAATTGGAATAGTGGAAATTATAGAAAGCCTTAGAACAAATCAAACGTTTTTTTACCGAACTCACTAGCTTTAACATGGCGGCCGCTACGAATTTTTGAAAATTTCGACTTTAACGCCCATTTACTCAAAAACCAGTTATCTGATTGGAATCAACTAGATCTTGTTTGGTAGCCCTTCAAGGGTACTATACCATGAAATATCATTAATTTTGAAAATCGAAAAACGATTTCAATGGCGCCACTCCAAAATTTTTAAATTTTCAAAAAAAAAATCTCAAAAACTGCCCACACGTTTTTGTTTAAACTTTTTAAGCTGATAGAGATAGGCATCTGCTACAATTTTGTTTTTTGCTCATTGTTATAATTTCACTGTGACGCCCTCTATTCATTTTTGAAAATTGAAAATTGGTACCCTTTTATTTATTTAACGGGGGGCAATAAAATATTTCTGTTAATGTGAAAGACCTCACCATTAATAGCAAAATCCGAATATCATAATATTTTTTTGATAATTTAATATTTAGGGGGGCTACTATTCCCCCTCCCCCCAAATTTTTTCGATAAAAAATTAAAAATTTGGTTTCTTGTTTTGTTTGCTCTAAAAGAATCTTTTTACAAAAAATCAAAAAATCGTATTTTTTGCTCCTTAATAATCTTTTTGTCCTTTTCACATACTTTCTACAGCAGTTGTATTCTTGTACTAGTCGTTTAATGTTCAGTGTACGCTAACTTTTTTATTTTAATAGATAGACGCGCAAACCCAAGAGCAAAGTTGTAGGGCAAATTCTTCTCGATTGTATTTAAGAAAAAAACTTGAGTTTCCAATTTTAATATGGCGGCCACGGTAAAAAATAACTTTTGTTTTAAATGGAAACGTGGCATTTTGGCTTTAAAATCAGAAAGGTTTTGAAATTCTAAATACAAATTAATAAGAGTAATTTCTTGCTAAAAATAATATTTCTCGAGTTATTAATATATTTTCAAATATCAATTTCCGCCCTTCCGTTGATTCACTCCGAATATTTTACCCAACCTTATGCTTGCAGAGCGCAGCGGTCGGTCTTTCTTCAACCGCTTCAAGATGTTACAACTATTTACTTTTACTAGCCGGGTCTAGACAGGTGTACATCAAAAGTGTTGGAAAATATAAAACAATGTTAATTTATAAGTATAGGAAAGTCCAGGCGAAGTGTTTCGCTCAATTTTTATTTTAGCTTTATACGTATTTCAACGTGTTTACACGTCATTATCAAAAGCAAGATTAAAAGTAAACAGTTGGTGTTGCTATAGGAACAATAAATCTTCATAACTTGATTTCTACATCTGCGTTCAGATGACTTGATTTTTCATTCCAAAACGTCTAATAACGGTGAACTTAACAGGTCAATTTGTTCATTTATTAAAGGTGCAGATTTTAAATGTTGATGAATTTCAAATGCTTCTAGTATATCCAACTTACATTTTAAACACTTTGTTTAATGCTAAAAAAACAGACAATTTACTAAAATCAGGCATCTACAAATTAAATTGCTCGCACTGTAATTCGGTTTATATAGAACAAACAATTAGAAATTTTGATATTAGGTACAAGGAGCACGTACGTTGTTACTAATATAAACACCTCCATAAATCCAATTACGCTAAACGCTTATTAGAACACAATTATTCAATAATGACCTCTAATAACACCATAAAATGTTTACACTTTTGTGATGATAAACGTAAATTAGATATACTAGAAGCTTTTGAAATTCACAAACATTTAAAAACTGTACCGTTAATGAATGAGTAAATTGATCTAATAATTCACCGTTATTAGACGTTTTGGATGAAACAAAAAACTCCGGTTGAAACAGACATTTGGTTTGTTAACAAGGCGAGGTCATTGGTTTTAACCATTTGAAGAGATGGTTTATTAGCGTCATGTAAGGCTACTTCACTGATATCAAAAGTTGCGAATTTCAGATGGTTCAAGAGATGACGGATTTAATAAACTTGCATCAATTTCGGACGCTTCATTCGTATATTGGAGAACCACCTAGTTACAAATTTCAAATCGTTACAGTTCTAGGGATAACTGACTTGTGTTATCAAATACAACGTTGTCATTGCCTTCAACACTGTATGGCATGGCATTTTCGTCTCTAACATCTATGGGGGCGATTGCAACAAAAACCTTATTGGTCCACGACGGGCGGTTTGATTTTTTAATACATTAAGCTTTTGCCTAAATAACATGCCCGTAAGTTTCAAGGATAGTAGGTACGCTGAGCTGCTAAGTCTGCCAGTTCTGTGCATAACAAAAGACATTTTTCACTTCTTTGGCTGTAGTTGCTTAGTGGTTGGTGTCGTTGTGTGCTCAATGATGTACGATCAATTTTATTATTGGATATACTTGGTAAATCACGTTCTATCGGTTCCATTTCTTCAAGCAAACACGTTAATGTTCGCTGCTTGTCTTTGTATTAAGCCATTGTCCATATGCGATTTACAATCGTTGAGCAGAGAGGTCTACATGCAAATACATTGTTAAAACAAAGACATGCTTGCAGGGTGAGACCATTGCATTATATGTTACACAGTTGCACAAAAAAATTGTAGTTTGCGTAGATCCCCCTACCAGTAACCTTCTGCAGAAATGGTAACACTTTTGATTTGTTTGGAAAGGCGAATTTCTCTTAAAAATGGTTCACGTGCGAGCAATTCAAAATATTTTATCTGAATCTTTCGGAAACTTTTGGACGGTTTGTTTAAAATACCATAGGTCGCTTGATGATTCTTCTCCGCCTCTAAGCTTTAAATGATTGTGAACAAAGTGTTTAAATATCGCGACGCAATAACGGCACAATAATAAAAAAATACAAACACCCACATAAATCGAATTACGCTAAACAATTACTAGAACACAATCATTCAATGACATCTAATAACACCATAAAATGTTTACACTTTTGTGATGATAAACGTAAATTAGATATACTAGAAGCATTTGAAATTCACAAACATTTAAAAACTGTACCGTTAATGAATGAGCAAATTGATCTCTTAAATTCTCCTCTACTGGACATTTTGGAATAAGAAATCAAGTCATCTGCAGACGATTACTGAAATCAAGTCACCAAGTTCTATTGCTATAACAACACTAACTGTTTACTTTTTTATATAACCTTTGATAATGGCATGTAAACATGCCGAAATACGTATAAGGTTAAAATAAATAAATATTTTTAAAGTAATTAAGTATTTCATATACAGATACTCATTAAGAATTGTTTTATTTACAATGAATTAAAATGAACTTCAACGAAGTAAAACTTATAAATAAAGTAGATATTTGATCTAACCGCAATGTAGCCATTTCCATATCAGCACTTAGTTTGAGTATTTGGCGCTTTTCTTAAGTGACTTCCTCGGTAGGCCTAATCCAAAGAACTTCGTCTTTTTTTAACATGAAACAAAGTTTTTTTACTGCGACAGAATTATTTCTTTTATTTTAATGAATCTGACTGGCCTATAAATACGTACTTGTAAGATACACCAACTAAAGCATGTTAATAAGAAATTCTGTAATACAACACCTTACCAAAATTCAAAATACATTGCTAGAAACTATTACATAAATTGAACAATGACAAACGTTAAATAACTCCGCGCGAAAATAAGTCATGTGCGCATGAGCAAAGCGTACCACGAAACGATTCTGTACACAGCCATGATTTTGATCCTGTAAAAAACAGTAGATGAATATTTTTATATTAAAGGTAGATCTCCGGCTGTCTCAGCTTTCGGCTGCCTTCGTGCACTCCCAACTTTTCCTTTATTACTTTTCGTTGTTCCATCAGCACTTAGTCGTGCCCGGACTATCGTGCAAGATAGAGTGCGTCGCGGAAGGCGCCGACGCTAAGTTAGTCACGGCTTACTAAAAGCAGATCTCCGGCTGTCTTAGCTTTAGGCAGCCTGCGTGCGCTCCCAATTTTTCGTTAACTACTCCCCTTCCGCGATTCTGCCAGCGCTTAGTCGTACCTGGACTGTTGTAGGAGGTGGTGGAGCCGTGTTCTTAACGGCTTACTGTCATATTTTTAATAAATTTGCCAACAATTTTATTGAGAGAAAAGCGTGAGGCGAAATCCGGCAGTTCAGCTAGTATGTACTAAAGTACGTTAGTTTGTATGGATTTACAAACAGCTAACAAGCATAAGCCGATTAAGTATTCTTGTCCTGACATACAAGATACACAATTAAGATTAAATCTTTGTTCGCCTCAAGGTTCTAATAATAATCTAAACACACGGTTGTTTAGGCAAGTAGGGACCACGAACAAATTTAAGAACAAAGGCCTGCAAAGGCAGAGAAGCTACAGGTTCGTAAATAAGCGTTTTGGGGGCCATGTTCATATGCACTTTTTTTGTTGTATTTTAGAGTACAATCTGCTCCCAAAATTTCGCTGGTAATTTTTGAAAAATTCTCTATAAATGCCACATATTATTTTCAGCCACGATTTGGATGGCGTCCTGGAGCCGTAGGTCGTACAATTGCGAAGAGAATTATTGCACACAGAAAAGCTAAAGGATGTAAACTAATGGAATCTTTGTCACCAAAGTCGTCAAAGAAAAAATTCCAATCGAAATATAGCGCGTACGAGTCAGATTCTGATGTATCTGTAGCGCCCAAGTCAACCTTACAGGTTAAAAAGAAAGACGGCTGCTATTACATAACAATGAATCCACTAAAAGATCCTAAAACTATCGAGGATAACGAGAATCCTTACATGGATTGCACGCCTTTGCAATTCAAGATTACTAAGAAACAAGATGAAACGAAAACTTGCTTCTGCGGCGAAGAAGATGAAAAGTCTTCGGATAGCGAACTCGATATAGAGTTTACACCACCTGCAGGTATTATTAGACCTGAGCGTCTTAAAAGAAAGAAGAATGTCGCACATACAGATACTCAGTACAGTCCGGAAGATTTTATGACCAAAGAAAATAAAGAAAAAGGAAAGGGCAAAGGTGGTAAAGGTGGTAAAGGAGGAAAAGGAAAAAAAGAAGGCAAAAAGAAGTAAATTAAACTTAGAGTAAATCGTCTGAATGAGAATAATGTTGGTAAATAATTGTTTTTTCTAAAAATAATTAACAAGCAAATTTAAATTATAAATTGTACAATAATAGAAAATAGTTATGACTCACCTGTTTAACACATCAAATTAAATTTTTTCATAATCCGATTTATAATTTTTATCGCAAGTAGGGCACTAATGTGCTACATCAGGTATTAGTATATTTTTTGTTTCATTTTGTGATTTATGAACATGTAATTATTAATTCATTATTATATTTCATCATCATTTACATTGAAAACATCAGTACGATTTATAAATATTATCGAAAAATAAAATTAACTTTAGTTTCCGATTAAAAAAGCAAAGGTGTCTATAGTTTTTGAAAATATATTTTCTTTGAAAACAATGCTTAAAAATCAAACTAATATTAATTAAAAAAATACTTTTGCAGTCGTAATAGCGATAAGAATGAGATTGCATTACATATTATTTAATTTAGTTAAATTGTGTAACACTATTATTTTTCAAATCATGGGGCTGTGCGTAATTACAACTCCTGACTCCCATCTCGCCTCCTTACCCGAGCTTAGCGCTATTTGCCGTTCAAACATACTTCCGAAAAGTCATGCAACTCAACATACACACCATACACAACGCCCATGGACACGCCGTAAGTAAAAGTAAGTACAGAGCCTTCATTAATTACTGATGCCCACGTGACCACCAAATATAGGCAACCCAACTGACACTGTTGGTAAGCCTTTATCCAAAAATTCCTACGCCGTTTATTAACTTATCAAGGCTTGTCTGTTTACATACATAACCTCAATTTGACTGACTTCAACATCTAAATCTAAAACTCCCTAAGTCACTGCGGACCAAACGTCACGTGGGTATCAGTAATTAACGAAGGCTCTGCAGTAAGCAAGAAGTAAGAGCAAGATCAAGCAGTTGCGTAGCCAACATTTTTGAGGAAGTTGAATTTTAGATTATATTAAAAAAAAGAATCGAAACAGTAGTTATACTATTTATTGCATTATTTCAATCTTGATATTTTAAGAGAATATAATTTACTAAAGTTTCAAGCCAAACCTCATGAGATTTTCGCCAGTTTATCGAGAACTTTATATATATGGTATAAAAACATCAACATTCGGTAACTCATTTAATCTATCCTCATTCTTCATTTATCACTGTGGTTCGCAGTGACATGATCTAACAGAAAATGCCCGCGACGTCCATACCAGCTTGACATATGCACTCGATATGGACCCGACAAGTATCGCCAAACAAATAACACCGGCCCCATTATAGGCTCAACAATCAACCAGTGCCTTGGAGGGTTTGGTCACAGCGGGTATAGACAGTAACATCGTAAAGGAAATAAAGTACCGCTTCGTATAAATCTCTCTCTTTCTCTCCCTTTGTGTCACTGACACAATTTGTCCTTTTCTCGCGCAACAATCTACATGATTATGTAATAAAGAACAATGACGCAATTTCTTACACGGCTACGAATTAAAAACAGTGTCCTGAGTCAAAACGGCTTCTTTTCTCTCTCTTTCTCCATCTGCATTAGAGCGCCGGGTTGTCCTATTCGTTCATTATGTACTAATTGCGTAATAGCAAAAAGATACTAAAACTTGCCCTGAGGGTTGCAAAACCGCTGGAATAATGTTGACAGAGAACTCGTCACCCCTGGCAAACAAAGGTATAAAACCAGACGCAGGAACATACATGAATTCATAGTATTTAAAAGAAAAGTAGTATTAAAAGATAACTGCTGTAATTGAAGAAACTTTAACAATATTTGAGTTAATGTATTAAGAGTCATTCGGAAGTCATTGACAAATATTCACAAATATCCACAAATACAAATTTTTGGTTGGAATGGTTAGGCACGAAGTTGCGGAGTATGTGTATATCAAAAAGAATTAGCGACAAATAAACAAAATACTAATAAAATGTTGTTTATATTTTCATACAAGCCGTAGGTGAAGATCACCAACGTAGTTCGCGCATAATAATTAGACTTCACAAAGTTTATTTTTTTTCTCTCTAATAACGTGGTTTTTCTGACATTGAGAATATATTACAAGTTTATTAATTTTTTCATCAATTTCAGCAAGTGTTCATTCTACTTACCTCTTCCAAAACTTGGATTAATCGACAGAGGCATTATTTTTTGGTCGAAAATTTTAATAATTGTAGGTATGAGGAAGCCAGTTACAAGCACTATAGCACCAGTTACTACTAAGGAGGCGACATTAAAATTTGCTATAGCTCCTTTTGTTGCATCCACGGCTTTTTCTACGGGTATCCGAATAAATGGAACGGAAAACTGCATTTCAATCTGAAACAAAATGTAAAATAAAGTAAATGTTAAATCATTTTCGGATTTACAATTTTGAAAGTTGATCGAGATGAAAATTTGGATAATATTTCTATACTCAGTGTAAAATTTCCGCCATAAAAACATTAAAAAAAACAGAAATAATAACCAGAAAATTGATGTGCTCGCACATTCACAGACAGCACACAGAGGGCCATCTGTGGTCGTGGATGCCAGCTTAGCTGGTTCTGACCACTAATAGTGGATCGTACCTCTGCTGCGTTTACACCCTCAAGTGCGTTAGATAGATGTCACTTCTGCCATATATCACTGCAGCACTAATAACGTGGATTTTTTTTTCGACAGGTTAAAAAATTTATATTTACAAATATGAAAGCGGAGCGGGCGGTATTTTTCCAGGTTCTCTTACAGCACAAACTGCGAGTAGTTACTTATGCGCTTTCTGTACCATATAGGCAATATAAGCTAATAGGCTTATTAAAGACTGAACAATGTCCTTATTACTACACCAGTACCAGCATCTCCACCGATCTGAAAAATAGGTAATAGGTATTTGTCACAAAAATTGAAACGATCGATGCTACGCCACTAAGGGGTTAGTGCTGAAGCCGTTTTGAACCGTTTGACAACACGTTCTTTAAATCCATTTGAACTGCTGCTGCAGAATAGGCAATCGAAGACACCTTTATTAGATGGATCACCTCCAAGCTTGAAATGCCTTAAATTTTCAGTTTGTACAATGATAGTGAGTGGACTTATAAATTTAATGCTACTAATGCCAAATCTGTCATATTTACCTGAAGAAAAGTCGAGCGATTTATAGAACTTCCCAGACAATAAAATATTTCAGGGGGCGTTAAACAGAAAACTGATCTGGAAAAATTACATTTAAAATTGGGGTTCTGTAGAGCTGACCTTGAAAATGCTTGTTTTTATGGTGTTCATTTCATAAGCGTCAGTAATTTTCAATTGCTGCAAACTATGATGATCAGACCTCTTGTTACATGGCTTGATTTCTTGTTTGGTTTTGGCATAAAAAAACTTTTGGGACTTGTGTGGGTGTACCCTGTGATTCAGGCAGTGGCTAGGAAGTTGCTTACAAAATCGAACTTTAGGGGCATTGCACCACCAAAGGTGCCGAGTCATAATACGATCCTGCGCCACCTTACCGTCAGTTTTGCTCTTATTGGGGTAGAAAGTAATTGCACCCCATTCATCTTCTCGTTCCAAAAAAACGTGTATAAATTAATTACTCCAAATAGGGATAACTGAACCAAAACCACAGTCTTATTCCAGCAGATCGTTCAGGCTGATTCACGAACGGATTTCGAATAGAAAACAGCGCCGACGCAAAGAATCTTTCGCGTAGATCTAAAGACCACAGTTATCCACATCTATTTAACTCGTCTATGTATATGAGAACCTACGTAGAGGTTACTCCAGACATTAAATTTATGTAGTATATACTGTTATAGACACGCAGCCTTATCTGAAGGTCTGTTTCTTGTCTTCTACTACAAGCCCATTTCAACTTAGATGTGTGGTTTCTACTTCATTTATTAGTGGTTGTACTCCTACTTTTTCTATGGTGAATAAATTCTTTACACGATCTCTTTTGTCCATCCTACTAATTTTTTCTCAGGTATTTAATTTTGCCTGCAGTTACTTTACTTCTGTTTTTGTTCTCTATCGTCTCGGATCCATATGTTAAGGTTGGTAGGTATACCGTCTGTCTATAAAGTAACCTCCCCCTCCATCTAACTTTTAAACGACTTGATATTTTACCACAACATTTAGTGTGCTTTAATGGGAAATTAAATACTATTTTTTAGCCAATAATAATAAATTTAGTATCATTCAAAATGGCGGCTTGGCGCCATTTTGAATTTTGTTTTTAAATGGAAAGAGGGATTGAATGACACCTCATTTGAAAGGTCTTTTAGTTCTGCGTCTGATCCTAGACTAGTGGGCTTGATGAGTCTCCTTGTTTTATCACATTATTCATATGAAAGCTTTCCGATTATTTCTATTAATTCTCACTCTTCTTTTGCTGCTTGGTATAATCTTTTTATAGCTTATAGCTTGTAGGAACTTATGTGCCACTTCTAACTGTGTTAAAGCTCTCCATACACTTTGTTTGGGTACCGTGTCAATCGCTGCCGGTATGTCTATAAATGCTAATTAAATCGGTTTTCCTCTTTCTATTTGTTTTTCTATGGCAATTCGCCACTATTTTGTAATAATTGCGTATGTAACCAAAATGACAGTCAATAATCAACAATGGTAATAACAGTTATGTCAAATTTGATTTGTCATAAAGGTGTTTTAATAATGCGTAGCTAGAAACATCTAATATATCTAACAAATGAGTTACAGCCAAAAACAAAATATCCAAAATACATTTTTTGTAGTTTAGCAGAAACTAAGCAAGACAGCTCTAATTTCTTTTTACGTTATTAATTTTACAGAAAATTTCACCACTTTTCTCTAATTTCATCGTTCTTATATCTCTTCAAATAAATTTAAACTTATTATATGAGATTTCATTTATGGATAAATGCGTGTAATAATTTTTGAGAAATAATTATAAAAAGATAAGATCACTTAAAGGAAGGTTTGCCTTCCCTTGCATCGGCCGCTTGTGTGCATTGCACACCTGGTTTTTATAGTAGAAACGGCCCTACCTGCTGATTCTGGATTCCGGTAATCTATTAATAAAACTTCAAATTGAGTGAAATTGTTAAGCGTCCTTGGTCATAGCTTTTTGTGGAACCTAAACTTGCCCAGAGCTTTACCCGCAACACTTTCAGATTAAAAGATAAAAATTAGATTAAGGTTCGGATAAGAAGACTCACTTAGCCGAGAGTCGCTAATACTAGCAGCCCTCACACCTGTACTTGCGCTGGCTCTGCAGTCACTACTGTGATTTCAACTTGGTATGCCTACCTCTCTACGCAGAGGTTTAAGGTCTTCTTAATTAGAACCATGGACGTCTAGGTAGGTGATTTTTCAACGTCTACTAGCATCTTGGGTGGGTTCTAATTTCTAAGTGGCAGGACCTTTTCACTCTGGAATGATTTTGCACCCGTTTTTCTTGCTGCGGTTATACAGGGTTGGGCGAAAATACGGAACAATGCAAATATCTTTAATAGGGCAACCGCGAAAAATTTTTACGTAAAGGTCCGGATATACGGCGGATACAATGATAGTGTTGGCGGTTTAAAAAGACTTCCGGTTTAGCCGGAAATGATATCAACTTTTTTATTTTAAGTGGAACACCCTGTATATTTTTTGATATATACTCTTTTTTGCGATTTTAAGTGATATAAGGTTTCATGCCTTTATTTCATTTTTTTTTCAGGCGAAACCGGAAGTCCTTTTAAACCATCGATACTTTCATTGTGTATATCAAAACCTTTATGTAGAAAATTTTGTCAAAATCGCGGTTGCTGTATTAAAGATATTTGGATTGTTCCGTACTTTTGCCCAACCCTGTATACTTGCATCCCAGTCCCTATATCAAGGAAACCAATTGGGTTATAAATTTAATCAGCCAACATTACTGGGTGGTGTAGAAACCACTGATGGGTGCAACAAGGAGTGACCGGCACGTTCCCGATTAGGCTTTTACGAAGGCTGCAGTCTAGCCGGCTTGTGAACAGCCAACTGGGGCAGAGTGAACAAGGTTACGGTTTGGTTTTTTTGTTTAATGTAATTTTTAGTTTATTATTATTTCAGAGCAAAGTAAAAACTTGGGATATTTAACGTGGAATACTATATCATTGCTGAACGCACAAAAATTGTAACAAAATTATGTTGAAAAGAAACAATCAAAATCAACGAGAAGTTCGGAGACTTGCTAGTGTTTGAACGCTGTCCTCTACTTTAACAATTTGAAACTTGGAAACGGTTAGTCTAGGCGAGTTTCAACAAGAGGACCTTTTTTGTTAATTAGACAGCAGAGAATCCAAATCTGCAAACGAAAATGCAAAAAAAAGAAGGTAAAAAAAAGCGGGTAATAAGAAAATGGCTCATTTTCGAAAAAAAAAATAGCAGAAAATTTAGGTCTACAATAGCTTAGACTGCCTCTAAAATTTAGATTTTTTTACTCATACCGTTTTTAAAATGCAATTGTTTTCCGTTTTTTTAACACGATTTTCAAAGACGTATAGCTTCCTCAGGAAGCGGTTTAGGACAAAAGTTGTAAAGACATTTTCGACTTATTTTTGCGTCAGAAATCGGCCTGTAAATTTATGGTAGGAGGTTTACAGACACCCTGTATAATATAAGCAGTTCAGCTTAAACAAATTTTTTTTCGTTTCTCATTTATTAAATAAAGATGCACAACTTTTCACTTTTAAAAAATTTATAGAGGGCGTCACAGATAAGTTAGCGGGATAAAACCGAACAAAATTATAGCACAACCCTAACTCTATGAGCTTACAAAATATTAAAAAATATTGTGCGGCTAGTTTTTAAGTAGTATTTTCTATAAAATTTCCAACATTTTGAAATATTTTTATTACGTAGTTTTCATGCTTTTACCAGTTCTCGTACATTGTATCTCCGTAGAGCAATTACAACATCAAATTAAAATTCGATACCGATCTACCAACTCGTTTTTGAATAATAAGGGATTAAATTTTGGAGCTAGAAAATTCGGAAATATGCATTGGATTTGTTCTAAGATCTTCTGTAAGATTCCGTTTTCAGATTTACAACATTCAGTTTCAGAAAAAAATCCTACCAAAAAACTTTCACTTCTGGTTATAAATTTTTAGCGAAATTATTATATCATACTTTTAAGGAAATGTTTAGCAACTAAAAATGTAGTCTTATAATCGTTTAGCTTCTACCATTTTCATTGTGTTTCTTTCATGTAATTGCCAGCGAATCGGATAATTAAAAGCAGAACAATGAGCTATTACTGACATTTATTGTTTTCCATTCATTGTTGTAGTTGTTATTCAATTTTCCATACGCACAATTTCCTCTATAATTATGTACATTCACACATATATACTCGACCTTCTTTTATAATCAATTACTTTGATAACAGCGTTTTGAAGTGCATGTTAAATTATAAAGCCGTTAATTAATAACTAGAAAATAATGTAAACGTGGAATAATCTATTTATTTAGAATATAATTTTTAAACAAAAAATTAATATTATTATCAAACTCAAAATCATCCCGACCGTGACGCAGCAAATAAAAATCTCTATGTTAATTATGAATTTGACCAACGAGGGGATTATAACCTAAGAACACTTGCTCTTAATTTTGCTTCGTCTACAGAACTTTATATTTAAAATGAAATTTTAAGAATTAATAATTTTATGTTCATGTGAAGTATTTTAGATCAGTTTTATTCAATTCCAAAGTCTTCTGATTCGGCCAGTTGAGACTGTTGAACAAACACGATATAACCTTAGCTACCGAGTCGCCTATAAAGCCTAACAATTTATTTTATTTTACTTATAACCAAAAATGTTCAAAATAAAATTTGTATGTATAGGTACGGTAAAAGGGGGTAATTTCTTTTGTGGCTATTCTACAAATTTATTGATTATAAATTAATTTTTTATTTTAGATTTTAGCTGCTTCTGTATTTTGCTACTTAAATTTGTCAGATAGATATGTTTAATTGCCTTGAAAGCTAATTATGTAAAAATAATTGAACTCACGCTAATTTCTCCCTCTGTATCTGTATTGAAGGACAGAAGTCGATGATGCCTACTTTGATATTTATTCGAAGAATCCATGGTCATGTATTTTTCGGTGAAGTTGTCCCCGCTAACAATTGTAGCTAATAGAGCTACCACTATGTATAATTGGAGCGATGGATCATTCATGTTTATTAACACCTTTCAAACTGAACACTGAAACTAAAGTAACTTATTCGAGCCTATCTCGGGAAGTTGCAGCGGCAATTTTTTTGTCATCCCCAGTTTTGCTTTACTTATTAACACTTGTGCAAAATATAGAAATTTGTATTGTAAAAACGGTAACGATCCGAAACGACGTGCAATGTTTACCGGTTTTACATGAAAGAGCTGTGAAACGGTGTTACCTAATGCATGCATGTCTTTGCAACAATAGGGAAAGTGATAACACCAGATGTTACAATCATACCTAGAAATGTTCGTAAATTGTTATTATGAACGTAGAAGTAATTGTTTCCGGTAATTCTCCAGGTAAATTCAAATAATTAGACAATTTACAGCTTTCCCGCGTCACTGCCTGACATATTACACAAACAATAATAATTATCTGGCATTTATGTCTTTTTACATTACATTCATATCTGTATACCAATTTTCACAAAGATATTATGGCAGGGATATGTTCAATTTCGAGTGATTTAATAAAGAAAATATGGTTAATTCCCATACCGCTGCAAATGAAAACGACATCGCAACTGCAGACATCGGTGTTTCGGAGTTATTACTCCTGTTTAGTGTAGCGTATCTGAGAGGACAGATGGAAAATATGAAACAAAGTGGCTAGGTATAGGTACTATGACACACATTTTGCAGATTTCAAGTCTGTCGGCACCTTATTTTTATGCATTATTTTATAAGTAAGTTTTCTAACATAAGGAAGCTTCATGTAGAACTTACTTACAAATTAATTCATGTTTTAAAAGATGAGCATATTAGCATAGCTAAATACTTTACTTTACTTTTGTCCATCCTTTTATGCCTCTAGGGCGTCGGGTTTTCTATCCACTTATTGTACGCCTTGCGGTCGTTTGCTAGCTTTTTACTTTCCTATACTTTCAGTATAGGGAAGTATTGATTTCATGCAAATTTTCAAAATCGAGATTTTGACGGAAATACATGTTTTGGGCTTCCAGGATCCTAAAAAAGTGGTTTTTAAAAAATGTCTGTCTGTGGGTGGGTGGGTGGGTGGGTGGGTGGGTGTGTTGCGCTCCATATCTCCGGAACGGCTGGACCGATTTTGATGTGCTTTGGAATGAGGAGGCATATCAAAAAGTCATCGACAAAATAAGCTTTTAAAAAGAATCCGAAACCGGAAGCGGAAGTTAGACATGTTTTTTTGGTAGCATTTTTTTCAGAAACGGAATTTTGGAAATTGGAATAGTGGAAATTATAGAAAGCCTTAGAACAAATCAAACGTTTTTTTACCGAACTCTCTAGCTTCAACATGGCGGCCGCTACGAATTTTTGAAAATTTCGACTTTAACGCCCATTTACTCAAAAACCAGTTGTTTGATTGGGATCAACTACAACTTGTTTGGTAGCCCCTTAAGGGTACTATACCATGAAATATCATTAATTTTGAAAATCGAAAAACGATCTCAATGGCACCACTCCAAAATTTTTGTAATTTTCAGAAAAAAAATCTCAAAAACTGCCCACACGTTTTTGTTTAAACTTTTTAAGCTGATAGAGCTGAGAATCTTCTACAATTTATTTTTTTGCGCATTGCTATAATTTCACTGTGACGCCCTCTGTGAATTTTTGAAAATTGAAAATTGGTACCCTTTTATTTATTTAACGGGGAGCAATAAAATATTTCTGTTATAGCAATATAGCTCATCATTGATAGCAAAATCTGAATATCATAATATTTTTTCGATAATTTCATGTTTAGGGGGGCTACTGTTCCCCCTCCCCCCAAATTTTTTCGATAAAAAATTAAAAATTTGGTTTTTTGTTTTGTTTGCTCTATGAGAATCTTTTTACAATAAATCAAAAAAATCGAATTTTTTGCCCCTTAATAATCTTTTTGTCCTTAGAAGAATTTCACATACTTTCTACAGCAGTTGTATTCTTGTACTAGTCGTTTAATGTTCAGTGTTGACTAACTTTTTTATTTTAATAGATAGACTCGCAAACTCAAGAGCAAAGTTGTAGGGCAAATTCTTCTCGATTGTATTTAAGAAAAAAACTTGAGTTTCCAATTTTAATATGGCGGCCACGGTAGAAAATAACTTTTTTTTTTAATGGAAACGTGGCATTTTGGCTTTAAAATCAGAAAGGTTTTGAAATTCTAAATACAAATTAATAAGAGTAATTTCTTGCTAAAAATAATACTTCTCGAGTTATTAATACATTTTCAAACATCAACACGCTTCCTTACTCGTGCCTGCGGTTCATTTCAATTCGGTTGTTTCACATGTACTCAGATGCAGGCGGAGCCAGCGTGGTAATGGTAGATTTAAGTTACGCTCTTCAGGCTTGAAGTTTTTATAAACGCTGTTTACTTTTACTAGCCGGGTCTAGACAGGTGTACATCAAAAGTGTTGGAAAATATAAAACAATGTTAATTTATAAGTATAGGAAAGTCCAGGCGAAGTGCTTCGCTCATTTTTCTTTATTTACTTTCCTATACTTTCAGTATAGTATTGATTTCATGCAAAATTTCAAAGTTGAGATTTTAACGGAAATAGTCTGGGGGTAAAAGTAATTTTTAAAAAATGTCTGTCTGTGGGTGGGTGGGTGGGTCTGTGGGTGGGTGAGTTACGCTCCATATCTCCGGAACGGCTGGACCGATTTTGATGTGCTTTGGAATGAGGGGGTATATCAAAAATTCACCGACAAAATAAGCTTTTAAAAAAAACCGAAACCGGAAGCGGAAGTTAGACATGTTTTTTTTGGTAGCATTTTTTTCAGAAACTGAATTTTGGAAATTTTTTACCGAACTCTCTAGCTTTAAAATGGCGGCCGCTACGAATTTTTGAATATTTCGACTTTAACGCCCATTTACTCAAAAACCAGTTATCTGATTGGAATCAACTACATCTTGTTTGGTAGCCCTTCAAGGGTACTATACCATGAAATATAATTAATTTTGAAAATATAAAAATGATCGCAATGACATCACTCTAAAATTTTGGAATTTTTCAAAAACATATTTCTCAAAAACTGCCCACACGTTTTTGTTTAAACTTTTTAAGCTGATAGAGCTGGGAATCTTCTACAATTTGTTTGTTTGCGCATTGCTATAATTTCAGTGTGACGCCCTCTATGAATTTTTGAAAATTGAAAATTGGTACCCTTTTATTTATTTAACGGGGGGCAATAAAATATTTCTGTTAATGTGAAAGAGCTCACCATTAATAGCAATATCCGAATATCATAATATTTTTTTGATACTTTAATATTTAGGGGGGCTACTGTTTTCCCTCCCCCCTAAAATTTTCGCTACAAAATTTAAAAATTGATTTCCTCTTTTGTTTGCTCTAGGAGAATCTTTTTACAAAAAAATCAAACAATCGAATTTTTTGCCCCTTAATAATCTTTTTGTCCTTAGAATTTCACATACTTTCTACAGCAGTTGTATTCTTGTACTAGTCGTTTAATGTTCAGTGTAGGCTAACTTTTTTATTTTAATAGATAGACTCGCAAACCCAAGAGCAAAGTTGTAGGGCAAATTCTTCTAGATTGTATTTAAGAAAAAAACTTGAGTTTCCAATTTTAATATGGCGGCCACGGTAAAAAATAACTTTTTTTTAATGGAAACGTGGCATTTTGGCTTTAAAATCAGAAAGGTTTTGAAATTCTAAATACAAATTAATGAGAGTCATTTCTTGCTAAAAATAATATTTCTCGAATTATTAATATATTTTCAAATATCAATTTCCGCCCTTCCGTTGATTCAGTCCGAATATTTTACCCAACCTTATGCTTCCAGGGCAGCGGTCGGTCTTTGTTCAACCGCTTCAAGAAGTTACAACTTATAAGAACTATTTACTTTAACTAGTCGTGTCTAGACAGGTGTATATCGAAAGTGTTGGAAAATATAAAACAATGTATTTAAATGTATAGGAAAGTCCAGGCGAAGTGTTTAGCTCATTTTTGCATCTGGCGTTGTCTTTTCTTTTCTTTCCATTATAGCCTTTACATCTTTCTTTTCTCGGCCTTCCCCTTGGACTGTGTTCCTCCACCCCCATCTCCAGTACTACTTTGGATAATTTATTATAGTCCATCCTTGATATGTGTCCAATCCATTTCAGCTGTTGCTTCTCTTTCATTGTTATTACTGACTCCTGTTTTAGTTTGTCTCTGATTACCTCATTTCTTATTTATCCCTTCTTGGGTTTCCTGTAATCTTTCTTAGGTATTTCATCTCGGCTGCTGTTACTGCTAATTTATGTTTGTCTGTCATGGTCCAGGTCTTTGCTCCATAGGTGAGAATTGGTAAGTAAACTGTTTTATAAATTCTTATTTTTGTCTTTTCACTAATCTCTCTTTTTCCTAGTAGTATGTTGTTTATTGTATAATACATCGGGTTTGCTTTGTTTATTCTAATATTTTCTATTTCTTTGTTTATCTAACCATGCTTTGCTATTATTGTTCCTAAATGTTTGTAACTGTCTACTTCCTCAAGTTTTTTATTGTCTATACTTATGTTTTTGATTGATGTACTTTCCTTACTAATCTTCATTACTTTACTTTTGTTTATATTCATTTTTAAATTAAACTTTTCAGTTTTTTTTTTCCATATATTTATAGCTTCCTGTAGAGCCTCCTGCCAGTTTTTGTTATTAATATTATATTATTTGCGTATAATAGTTAGTTAAATATAGACCGATTGTAATTGTCTATTCCCTACTTTCGTTTTAGCTATACGTTAGTTATAGTTTTCGATAACCTCGCTCATACCAAGAATATACAACAATGGGCTCAGGCAGTCTCCTTGTTTCACTCCTTTATTTATGTGGAAACTATTACATGTTACTCCATTCGTTCTTACATAACCCTCTACATTGTTATGAAGGCTTTTAATTGCTTTAATTAGATGCCTGCTTACTTTAATTTTTTCTAGCGTTTCCCATAGTTGTTTCCTTCAGATATTATCGAAAGCTGCGTGTATGTCTATAAACGCTATGCTTAGTTGTTTGCCTTTTTCTAGATTTTTTTCGATTATGATTCTTGTTGTGTATATACAGTCTTGAGTTCTCCTACCAGGACTAAAAGCCGCTTGTTCTTTCTTTAATATTTCTCTGGCTTTCTGTCTCAGCTTCTTTTGGATTATTTTAGTATATAATGTTTGTACTACAGATGATATGCATAATGCTCTATAATTTTCAGTTATTAGTGCTTTCTTTTATATAGACTGGCATTATTATATTTTACTCCCATTCTTTTAGAATTTCCTGTTCGTTTCAAATCTTTTAAAATAATTTGTTTAACATGTTTTTAGTTACTCTACTCTTAGTTTTATCAATTCCGGCTTAATATTGCCTATTCCTGCAGATTGTCCGTTTTTTAGTTTTTTTAACGTTTGCTACTTCCTCTAATAGCTAAATACAATTTAAAAACTTATAACAATTTAGTTTCAAAGGTAGACAGCAGAACTCCTATGTTAATGATGCTCAGTGTTGTATATTCTATGCCTTGTAAAGAGTGATAAGCAGTATAAAAGTCAATTAATAGTTAAAATTCAGACTAACTCGGTATAGCAGCAACTGCAAGAATAATAAAAACTCATGTGCTCTAGCCAATCATTCAAAAAATTTCAACCTCCAACCTGATTTTGATAAAATAAAAATAATTAATAATAAAAATGTTAAGATAAAGAAATTAATTACAACGGTAGATTATTTTTAGAAATGTACCATATTAGTAAAAAAAACATTTAGTTTCAATTTTAAAGGACATATAGATCAGTTAAGCACTATCCATATCCATACATATATAAAAGCACAAAGGGTTTTTTTCTCCCCTTCCTCCAGCGGCTACCGCTTCACCAAATTGGACCATTTTTTTTAAATGAAAGGTCTTTATCCACAGATGGAACATGAAACATTTTTATATTTTTATACTACGTCGATTTTTTAATAATAATTATTTTAATTTGTAATATATATGACGGTCGGCTAGAAGCGCGTCACTACATAATAACGTCGCGTGTCATTATTGGAACTAATGCATCACGTGACTTGATAATTTACCGGTTCTATCAACGCTGTCTGTCAGTGCATTGTGGGCTGGGGTAACACTAGTATACTCTTATATTTTAAGCTTAGTTTTAGCAAACTGTCAAAATGTTAGTTTAAAAAATTACTAAATTGTAATATTTCCGCTTCTTCAATTTGTAGTTCAAGTTAGCATTATTTTTGAAAAATTTCCATCTGTGATCTTGTTGATAATAATCTTTTCAGATTTTTCACCGTTATATCTATTACTCTAGAGTTTTAATTGTCATTGTTATATATTCATTATTGTAAATATACTACAAACAGA
This sequence comes from Ctenicera cuprea, assembly GCA_958336395.1. Taxonomy (NCBI): domain Eukaryota; kingdom Metazoa; phylum Arthropoda; class Insecta; order Coleoptera; family Elateridae; genus Ctenicera; species Ctenicera cuprea. Next base: position 27,539,613 of record OY284486.1, read on the forward strand.
AGAGGGAAATCATTTTTAAGTTTTTAAAGAAATAAAAACATATATTTACTGATTGTAAATAAATATATTAACCAAGAAATGGTATAGAAACAAACAAAGAGATGTTATGTTAATTTGGAGCGGCTTCTAATATAATTTTGGAATACATAAGGGCAACTCCTTTTGAGCAGACGTTGACAAGGGTGGCGTAAACGTTATACCTGAAACACTTAGATCATTTGTAGAGAACGTGATTTGCGATAAGAAAAACAAGGAAGCCAAATAAAGAAATGTGCCGCTATTAAAACGCTATTATTTCTGCAGCCCGACCTAATTATGCACGTTTTAGGTTATTTTACTACAGAGCCTTCGTTAATTACTATACCCACGTGACCTTTGGTCCGCACTTAGAGAGTTTTAGATTTAGATGTTGAAGTCAGTTCAGGATTGGTACTCGTGGTAACTAAAACTTCCCTGCAAGTGTCACTGTCAACACTCAAAGTGAGGTTATGTATGTAAACAAGCAAGCCTTGATAAGTTAACAAACGGCTTGGTAATTTTTGGTAAAAAATGTAAATTGGGTTGCCTATATTTTGTGGTCACGTGGGTATTAGTAAATAATGAAGGCTCTGTATAAGAAGAACAAGCAAGTTAGTCAAGAACATACAAGGATAGTAGACAATTAAAGGATGCCTCGATTATACCTGTAAATATGTTCCAGACTAAATCAATTGCAGGTATAGCTACATGACGTCACAGGTGCCCTGTCAAATAAATTAAAAATTTTCGTTTAAAGTGTTTGTTAGTTTTCTACAGTTTTTTGTAACAGTATAAGTTATTATATTAAACTTAAATATATCTGGAGTAGGCTGCGTAGTTCTATTTGCAAAACAGCCACCGAAAAACAATTATAAATTCTCAAAGCGATAGAATTTCGTATCACAGATTTCCAAAAGATAAAGCTTTACGCAGGCATTGGGTGACTTTGTGTCGGCTTCCTGTAGAGTTGAACCCCGATCTCTACCGCGTGTGTTCTGTTCATTTTCAAGAAGAAGATTTTGAAAGAGATCTAAAAACAGAACTAATATACCTAAGCAGTACCAACAGATTGAAACTAGGTGCCATTCCATCAAAAAATTTGTTAGTACGTTCAAACAGGTTGAATTAGGGGACCACACTGACAAATTTCAAGAATCTCAGAATAATAAGATTTTTCTGTCTTGGGTCCAGCAATTATCTTTTGGCGGGTTAGTTAAACCTTCGCATAGTTTTATGGGACAAATAAAATACATGGAAATTTGTTTTCAAAACTTTCATGGCTTTTGAACACTAAGAAAAGTAAAAGGAGTTGTTACTAATCTAACGACTGCAATCTCAAAGGAAAATTTAAAAGTAGTAAGAGCATTTGTAAAATTAAGAGCTATTATACGAATTCATTACCTAAACTATAATTTAAAAGTTAACAAATCTCCCCAACGAAAAAGAAAGGGCACGGCTGCTCAACATACAAAAAATGAAAAAGTTGTCAAATTGTTGAATTATTTTGCGTACAAAGTTTTATAAATGTGTTAATAATTTAAAAAAACATATGAATAAAGATGCTATTGAGAATGTATAAATTTAATTTCTATAGATAAGATTTTGTAAATTTAATTAAAAAAACAACGTGGCTATTTATATTTTGAGAAAAATGTTCTTAAGAGCAATAAATTATGTCTAATGTATCCACGTAACATATAAAAAAAATAGTTTACAACTAACTGTAAATTAATACAGATTCATAATAAATATACTTCATTTAATTAATACAAGTGTTGGCACCAGTGACGTCACCAATCTTGTACCATGGCTGGCTAGACATAACCCTCGTTTTTCATAAACGAGGCATCCTTTAATTGTCTACTATCCTTGAAGGATATGGACATGTATGACTATAAGGCAAGTTTTGATGTGAGCCATGAAACCACGCGGTGGTCTCACATCTGGTCGTGGAATGGAGAATAATGTCCTTACGGCATGGACAAAAACAAAGCAACGCAACTGGAAAGTTTTCCAGGCAACAATTAAGTACCTCTTCGCAGAATCTTAAAATTCGAAAATCGAGGAAAGGTAAAGATCTAAAGAATAGCAAAATGCTAAAGCACTGGTTACAGTGCCATTTGATCAGCCCTTTAATTTACTTGTTAATATTTCTAATGGAGTCTCGATAGGTTGTGGGGTAAATTGTGATCTTCTTCTTCTTCTAGTGCCATACACTATTCAGGGCGTTGGCTACCCCTCCCCTCTGTCTGTGTTTGGTGCGCGGCGGTAGACAGACATAGGAGACCTACAGTTTAACGTGGGCTCCGAACCACAAGAAATGCATGCACTTCTTCTCCAGAGAGGTTTTCCTGGGGATAAATCCACCTCGCTGGTTTCCCGTTACCTTGCGAGGTAGAAGGACCGGGCCGGGGATCAAACCCAGATCCGCTGCATTGGTAGCCCGCGCTATTACCACTGAGCTACGGCCGCTCTCTAAATTGTGATCAAGCTATATAAATTGGCAATCAATCTCTGAAGAGATTCGTGCAGGAGAAGAACCAATAGACTGTTTCATTATCCCCCTATTTTTTTTATCGATTTTTGATGAATATTCCGCGAGGAAAACACAAAAATCACAACTTGCGAAAATGTTAGAGTCATATGATACGACCAATTCCAATGACGCCAGAACTGATCGCTATGTTCACATGGTGGATATTTGCTCCAAAAAGTTGTATGGCTTCAAATTCCGTCGAAATCTACTTATAATGACCTCTACGAATCGTACATAGCTTATGTCAAAAAGAAGTTCTAGGAGTAGTATTTGATTGTTATGAGTGTTATGACAAACCAACAACTAAAAGTGCAGAGCGCCAAAAAAAAGGTGCGAGTCTGAAGAAATGAGCAGAAATTAATTTCCACAATGATACGACTGTTTCTACAATTCAAAAGCAGTTTCTAACTAACAGCAAAAATAAATCTCGATTTATGAAGTCATTATGTGAAAAGATTGTGCTATTTGAACTGACCGTAGTCCAGTGCGAATCTGACGCTGATAAAGTAATTGTGGATACTTCAATAAAGATATCGTAAGCTAAAAACCAAACTTCAGTCGTCGGAGTTGATACGGACTTATTAGTCGTGTTAGTTGCAAACAAACCACTTTCTTCAAATATCATAATGATCAAAACAGGATCTTGTAAACAGCTAAAAAACAAAAGAGGTTGAGGTTATTAGGCAGAAAATGAAATTTTTTAATGATTCTGACGCACTAACAAGTGACTTGATTCGAGTAGTAGATTTTTTTATGGGTCTTTATTAATAATAATAACTTCTTTATTTCCTTTTTGCCACCAAAGTGTAAGGTATATATTTTAAACAAATTTCATAAAAGGAATACATTTTAACAACAACAATATAAGAAAAAATAGGAATAATTTAATTAAATTACGGAAGAAGAAGAAAAAAGAGATTTGGCTTCAATTATGGTTAGAATAGACCAGGGGTCTATTCTAACCATAATTTAAACCAAATCTCTTCTTTCTTATTTCTTGCCACACGGGAGTTTCCGCGGTTTGTGCTTAGAGGCCGGTGTGATCGCTGATACCTGCTTTGCAGGTTCTGATTACAACTTTGCCGGTTTGTTGCTTTGCAACTTTCTCTCGCCGCACATCATAGGGGGCGTTACTTCTGTAATTCCCTTTGAATGTTTAACAGCAGAAGAGACTCGACTCAGCTGTAGTAATAGTTATCCAACAAGAATGAGCCAAGTTTATTTTTGAAAGGTGTATGGGATTCACAGTCTTTAATAGATTGCGAAATCTTATTAAAAACTCCCAACCTCAAGGTATGTGGAGATTTTTTCTCAATATTAAGACTATTATAAGGTAGTCTAAAACATTCACTTTGTCGGGTACAATACCTACAAATGTCTTTATTCTGTTGAAACTTGTGGCGATTTGTATGAACATATTTACAAAGTTCATAAATCATAATAAAAGCAAGGTAACGGCATTATTTTAAAAATGTTTAAAAATTATTACAAAATTACGTTCTTGGCACACCAGCAAAAAATCTAATCTCTCTTCTGATTAACAAAAACATCGGGTGCCGAAGAGAAAGATCCCCAAAAACACACTCCATAGTTCATTCTACTTCCCACTTGAGCGTCGTATAATATTAGTAGTTGTTCGATATTTAAAACGAAAGACCCCAGCAGGACATTTGCCACATTCTAAATAAGATATGATTTTATCATAAAAAGAATGTATAGCATCTGTTGTGGAGCATTTCGGCCTAAAGAAGAATTGATTCTTTGCAATAATTTTATGTTTAGTTAAAAAAGACTCAAACCTATCCAGATAATAATATCTTATATTTAATTGTCCATCATTTGCCGATCCGTTTTTTTGCAAATAAAAATAATTTTGTAATACTTCTGGAAAACAACCTTCTGCAAATGATTTATTATTGAGATATACCAGCTGGGGAGCTATGGCACATCCTATTTTTCTAAGCAAAGTATTTGGTACGTTGTGGTACGTGGCCTGAAGATCTTTTTGTTTTTAATTTATTTCGGATTAAAGCAATCATCTCAGCATTATCAAACGGAAATAAAAAGAAACTTTTTGATTGATTAAAGCTAATATCGTTAGATTTATTTATAAGTTCGAGCTTTACTTTGATGAAGTTCATTTTAATTTATTGCAAATAAAACAATTCTTAACTTCAACGGGTCTTTATTTTAGCCTTGTACGTATTTCGACATGTTGACATGTCATTTTCAGAGGAAAGATTAAAATTAAACAGTTGTTGTTACTATAGGAACTATAAATCTTCATAACTCGTTCTTGGTTTTCTATATCTGCGTCCAGATGACTTGATTTCTTATTCCACAACGTCCAATAATGGTGAATTTAAGAGATCAACTTGCTCATTCATTGAAGGTGCAGATTCTTAATGTTTGTGAATTTCAAATGCTTCTAGTATATCCAACTTACGTTTACCCTCACAAAAAAAATAAAATTTTAGTGTTATTAGATGTCATTGAATGATTGTGTTCTAATATGTGTTTAGCATAATTGGATTTATGGAGGTGTTTATATTTGTAGCAACGTACGTGTTCCTTGTACTTAATATTAACGTTTCTAATTGTTTGTCCTATAAAACCGAATTACAGTGCGAGCAATTGAATTTGTAAATCCGTGATTTTAGTATAATGTCTGTTTTTTTCTTTAGCATTAAACAAAATGTTTAAAATGTGAGTATTATAAACTAATTGCATACAATAACAATTATGCGTAAAACAACACACTTTCTTTTGAACGAAAAATTTAATAATCTTAGTCATGGCACCACTATTTTTATACGAAATCCTTTGTCTCCCTTCCTTGCCAACATTTTAATGGGCAATTTGGAATACACGGCGAAAAACACGTTTTAATATTTCCCCAGAATATGGCTTAGATACGTCGACGATATTTTCGCTATTTTTGACAAATTCCAAAATCTCAACAATGTTTTATCACAGTTAAACAACATGTACCTTCTATAAAAGTTACAGTCGAATTAGTTAATTCCAACGAAATTCCTCGATTTGAAAGTCATTATAGGAAAAATTAGAGTTTAACAGCTACAGGAAGAAAACCAACTCAGACAAATACACCACAAACGACTAATCTCACATTCCAGCCTGTAAACGTGCTGTTTTAATTGACTTATTTACAAGTTTTTTACATTCCGCTATCAAGACAACGCTACAAAAAGTAATTAAATTACATTAAGAAAGTTGCCAAATTCACTGGTTTCTATACTTCGTTACTTACATTGAATCTCTTTGTAACACCGCCCACTTGTTTCTAACAAAATCGTAAAAGTATTACAATAAATATCCTAAACGGTTGAAATAAACCAAAACATAAAAAAATTGAAGATTTGTAGTTAACATTATCTATTTAAATTTATTTGCTAACATTAGAGCGAATAGCTTGATTAAGGGGACAAGTAACCCATAAATTTAAACACATTTCCAAAAAAATACGACAAAAATTTGCGCAAAACGGAAAACACAAGAACTATTTCATGCATATAAATTTGTATTAACATTATCGATATCACAAATGGCTTTTGAACGGTAATTCTCTAAACTAAAACATTTTACAAATAGGTTGAGGAATAATTTAAGTTAAACTCATGTTGAAGCATTTATGTTGATGGCCGTAAAGGAAAAAATCTTATGCTATGTGTCTAATAAACCGCGTGTGTAAATTATCTAAGCTCTTTAAATAACATAGAGCCTTGACATATACACAAAACATGTTCAAGACTGGTTAATCTAGAATTAGACTTGACTAAGTCTTGTCTTAAAAATTCAAGACAAGACAAGAGTTTATCAAGTCTAGTCTTGTATAGACAGCGTCACTAGCGTATCCACGATTCTCGATAATTACATTACTGCTTTGATATCAAGAAAATCGTTGATATGTATGTTGGGTTGCATACTGTTTAACCTTCAAGCTCGCACTCGTTTATTTTGAAAACAAAAATATTCTTCTTGCGTATGCCTTATTTTTAATTACAGGGGGTTCATTAATACTAATTAACGCTACCACATCGCCCAGTCATTGTACTGAAGTCGCCCACTCCTATTTAGGAGCAAAAATAACTATATATTACGTATTTCCCGCCACATAGAAATTTTACAAACTGCGATAGAAGTAAAGATGGAGCGCATAACCAGTCACTGCAATTATTTATTTAGTTCGGTATTCTAGAATTTTCAAATAAAAAAGTATGTGAAAAGATTGCAAATTTTACTTGACACTTTTTTAAAATTGTGTTACAGTATCTATACTAAATATTAAAAAAGTAATGCAATTTCAGTATCGCGTACTTACCCGCGAATAAAAGTAGATTTACAAAAGTGGTGCTATGACAGTGGCGGCTCGTGGTGTGGTGTACTGTGAGGCATTTAAAGTATTTTTTTGGAAAAAAATTTGTTCTTACCCAAGTTTTAGGTAGCCTTATATTTCAAACCCATTTTTTATGTTGGCAAAATGATCTAGTTTTACTAACATTTTCATTGAAGTTTTTAATAGACTTTCGATAAGCACTCTCTAATAAAATTATTGTAAACTAATACCCACATTGCCAGTGTGTTAAAATGCACAAAAGTTTTCATGTGGTTTACCGATGAAAAATGTGTTTGAATTTTAGCTTTCAAACGTTTGCAGTCAATATCACAAATGAATTATCACAAAATAGCAGACAGTGGAAACAAGTGAAAGCATTTTCTTACATGGCATTCACAATCCAAAATTATTTTGAACAGACATCGTACAACACCACTAAATTATGATTACACAACCAACTACTGTTTTCACACTACTACGTCGTGTACGTGCGAATCCCGCAAGTTAGGCGGCTATTGGCATCCGCTTAACTGACAACATAATTCTCGGAAGTTGTGGGTTCGTGACCCTGAAGTCTTTAATACGCAGATACTTCTATCCTCTTTTAGCTTGTGTAATATGAATTTTACCGCAATGAGCTTTCTATTTCACTCTTATTCATTTAAATGCTATTTAAGCCCTTATTCGGTGGCGTATAGCTGAATTGGGGACTGCCAGCCAAATGACCCCCGCATAGATTAGTTTAATGCGCGCGAAATACTTAAACATTCAAACGTTTTCGGATCCTGCAGCAGCTCTTTAATAATCGTTGTCGCATAGAAATCTCATACAAAAGTTAACAATAAAATATTTTGTAACTATTATAGTGTATAATATGTTATGTACTCAAACAAAAAGTATTTTTTCTTGTTTCATTGGGAGGTCAATGACCATTTGACCCAATGGAGAAACCGCCACTGTGCTTATGACAACACTCTTTCCTAAAAGTAGTTGTTCTTAAGAAGTGTTCTTCCTGAATCCTCCACTTACAACATTTATGTTGAGCAATATAGATTAACGTTCATTAAATTTCATGTGTACTCAATTCACGTTATGCTTAATGATTTCTTCTATCACGCTTGAGAAAGTCAAATAAAAAACAAACATGTACGAGTATATGTATACATCTAAATGTAATTAAAGCAATTAAGATGTAAACGGCAATTGTTTTTGTTAAATTACTTTTGACATGATATTTAATTACTTTTTTGTTATACAAAACTAAAAACAGGTAAATACATTAATGTCAGTAATAATCACAGATTTCTAATAATTTTACAAAGTACACGACTCCAGCTTCTGAACAATGAAATAAGTGAAGCCGACGAGCCATTTTGTAGGAGACCAAAATGTCAAATTAAAATGCATTGCAGCGAGATTTCATTAACTTGATATGAAAATTACTATTACCTATAGTTTTAAGATACTTGTTTTTACATTGACAGCTTACATATGATGTTAGTCTATTTTAACTACAATCCATTTACTCTGTTTGCTTTAATAACAACAAGAACTAGATCGTTAAAAATAGAAAACCTATATGTTTTCAGTAAGAAAACATAAGCGAAAACAATTCATTTACATGCTTTAAATTATTTTGCCTTTCCTCTAACTTTCTGTTACAATATTTGAATCCTTTTGCATACGCGCTTTAGTAGGTGAAGAAAATACTACAAAATTAGTATCAAAACGCTCAATGGGGGTTAATTCCTTCAATGTAGACGGGATAGGTTCAGGAAGTTACTCCTAACGTATTTTGCATTCTGTACATTGTGAGGCATATGAAAATTTACATTAAACTGCCTTATTTTCAAGACGTGGTTCACCGGATCCACGTTGTTGAAAATAATTGTAGGTTACAAAATTGTGTAAAAATCACATAGTTATCCTAATTTTTGACACTTATTTAAAAAACTGCAAACTATCTCTCTTTTGCCGGAGATTTTTACAACCAAATAAATTTTAAAAGTTTCCAATATTTAATCTTTAAATGTTTACCGAATTTTTTAACAATGTTGCGCCAAGATAGGTCATGTAAACATGTTGTACAATATGTATTAATCTTATGATATATTAGAATTATGTACAGCGTATAAACTGTAAGTATGCATATACTAAATCCTTAACTGTCTCGCCATGACACGACGACTAGCTCTCGCACCTTGACAATATGTATCACCATAACAAGATGACGGGCCTTTACATTTCCACTCAGTTTATTGATTGTTATCGCCGAATGTTTATGTTGCAGTCACGACTGTTGTTACAATTTGATTATTAATGGCTTACCACCGTTCTGGCAGGTCGGAAAAATATCATGTTCCGTTCGGAGTATACACAGAACATTATTACAAGTTTATTAGAAACGGTATTTGTTTATCACGTGTTGTGTGAATACAAATATGAAAAATTGAAATGATTTGACAAGTAAAGGCAAAATATATAGGCAAATAAATAAGCAACAAAATTAGAATTAAACCAACGATTTTTAACTTTTATAACAGGAACAGAATATTAATTTTTGCTATGAAATAATTTCTACTTGTCAGTTTGTTTCTAATACAAAACTAAGCGAGTCTTTACGGTATACAGAACCATGCTTAAACATATTTTCTTTCAAACGTTGTTAGCATGTCCGGCAGCTGCAAAAGTGGACGATCATGTTTACAAATTCTACGATTCATTGAACCAAATATTGGGAGCTCCACTTAAAATAACAAACGCTAATATTTACAATTACAAGAATTAAAGCAACTGCAAATTTATTTATGAAACTAACTAAATCCGTTGATTACGCTCCACGCTTTTCTCTTTCAAACATTGATAGCAGATTTATTGACAGAGGTATATTGATGTAATCTATGTCGAGATGTAAGGCATGTTACTGAATGTGCGACTTCAATCCACGGCCTGCTACGCTACCAATCAAATAAATTTAAAAAACGGGATCATTGGCCACGATTTAGACTAGTTTGTATTAAATTTATAGTTTGAACATTAATTGTAAAATATTTCTCATGACATTTAACAGATTAACTCTTTAGGGAAAATGTTCTAATTTGAAAGGTGCACAGTAAACCGTTTTAACGCCTACATTGATATACAAATTATACCAAAGGCACTACTGTTGCGCGTTACGGCCAAACAATTTTACCACGTACAGGGCGGGATTATCCAATAAGTAGAGTAAGCAGCTGCTTAAAGCGGAAAATTTTCATAAGCGCCAAAAATTGAAAAAATAAAATTTAAGTGGAAGAACGTATTAGTACTTCCGTTTAGGTAAAAAATTATTTTACTGAGAACGTCTCGCATCGTATATCCAACTTACGTTTATCATCACAAAGGTGTAAAACTTCTCTTGTGTTATTAGATGACATTAAATGATTGTGTTCTAGTAAGTATTTAGCGTAATTCGATTTATGTGGGTGTTAACTGTTTATATTTGTAACAACGTACGTGTTCTTTGTACCTAATATCCAAATTTCTAACTGTCTGACCTATACAAACCGTATTATAGTGGCAGCAATTTAATTTGTAAATGCCTGATTTTATTAAATAATCTGTATTTTTTATTTGGTGAAACAAATATGAACTCAGGTTTTATTAGGAGAAGAGGTTCAACCTCACACGAATGGCTGTCACTGAAAGAAAGACTACAGAGAAAATAAAGAATGTTACAAGAAATGATGTAGAGTGGGATATAATCAAATGATAAAAATGTGAAGAAAAGAGGAAGTTAAACTAGAAGTAAATGAGTAATTTAGGACAAATATCTTTTGGAGTTTTTCAAGTATAACTCAAAATAGCAGATTTTTATACCTGTAACCCCTGCGAAGGGGCACCTAAATATGATATAATTATACACCTTCCGAAAGAAAACATTTCCTATACGTTCTTTATTTAAAAGTTTTTGAAACATGTGTAATCTTAATAGCTATTATTGTCTGCCTATCACTTAGCAAATTCCATAGGCGCCCATGGAATTTTCCGGCGTAGAGGCGGAGGGGGTTTAGCCAATAAATCTTAAGATTGGGAAAACATTTCCCCGTAAAATTGAAAAAAAACATTTTAAACACTTTGTTTAATGGTAAAGAAAAAACAGACAATTTACTAAAATCAGGCATTCACAAATTAAATTGCTCGCCCTGTAATTAGGTTTATATAGAACAAACAATTAGAAATTTTGATATTAGGTACAAGGAACACGTACGTTGTTACAAATATAACCACCCGCATAAATCCAATTGTGCTAAACACTGATTAGAACACAATCATTCAATGACATCTACTAACACTATGAAATGTTTACACTTTTGTGATGATAAACGTAAGTTGGATATACTAGAAGCATTTGAAATTCACAAACATTTAAAATCTGTACCTTTAATGAATGAACAAATTGATCTCTTAAATTTAACATTATTGGACGTTGTGGAATAAGAAATCAGGTCATCTGGACGCAAATATAGAAAACCAAGATCAAGTTATGAAAATTTATTGTTCCTATAGCAACACCAACTGTTTACTTTTAATCTTGCCTCTGAAATTGACATGTTAACATGTCGAAATCCGTATAAGAATAAAAAAACAACCTGTTGAAGTTAAGAATTGTTTTATTTACAATAAATTAGGTTAGGTTAGTTGATTAGGTCATCTCATAGGACGCCATTTTAGTGTAAATTAATTTTCAACTTAGTCGAAACTCAAATTTAAATTTTGAAACTCGCATAAATCTATTCGTAACTGACAACTAATGCGATGCAGGTTCTGTTAGTTTGACAGATGAAAAACAAAAAATAGATCAAGCAGTTTTGTTGAGCAGGGAGTCGCCATTTTGGTGCTTTTCGGCTCAACGACATTTGTATTAGATGACCTAATCAACTACCCTAACCTATAAAGCGACCTTGGGTAGCAGCTAGTTAAAAGTTACTATCAAATACATGCAAGGCCATGTACGAGGAAATAATTCGTTGTTTTACTTTTAAACAGTTTGAGATTAAATGCAAAAATTTGATTAACTGATTAACTTGAGACTGGAGTTCAACAATGGAAAATTTATTCGCCGAACGTTTGACCAAAGATCTTTTTGTCCATTAATTGGAGAATTTAAAAACAAAACTTGTTTTCTCATAATTTTTGCCAAAGGCCACCGTCTTACAATAAACTTTCAAAATTGTCATTATTTGATTTTTATTATTATTACGATTTCATTGTTTGTAGCGGATTTTCCTGTGTTTTTTTTCCATATTGTACACTATTTTAATTATTTATCAGAAATTCAGAAGAAAACAAACTTTCGATGGCCTACTACTTTGTCGTGAAGCATGTTTTAAAAAAACGTGATAAAAATGTAAGTAGTTAATTATCTCAGAAATTGCTAGCTTTAGCTAGAAGACATGCTCTATGAAACTGAAAGCGAATTAAATTTCACATATAAAATTGAGTTATAAAATACAAAGCGTTTAATTTTAAAAAATGTGATATCGCTGGTTGAATGTTCTTCAAAATAACACTCAAAACAACAATATAATAAAAATACATTTCAGCAGTGCTTTTATTACATTACACTAAAGGAAATTGTAATTTTCACTTAACACCGTAAGTGAGTTTCGAAATTTCCGTTGTTGCTATAATTAAAACAATTATCAAAATAATTAAATATTTTGAGCCTTGAAATATTAAGTCGACGGATATGATAATTACGGTACATGTCAATTTATGAATCTTCGTGACTGCAATAGATAAGTGAAATCAGATGGCTTCGTCAAGAAAGTGCAAAATTAAGAATGATGAAATTTCTACAAACGTCACCTATATGCAATTATTGTATTGTGCATTGTCTTCTGTCTAACAAGTGTGACAAGTATTTCATATAAATATAAAACGACAGCAACCTTTTTATTGTTATATGTTAGATAGCTCGGCATCTGTTTAGTTTTCTAGAATTTGATATTGCTCTAAACATGAGAAGTTACCATATAGGAATTTTTTCAGCTGTAGCGATTGTTTGTGCGTTAGCCAATCCCAAGAAATATGTTCCTGGTGAGGACGATAACGGGTATGTAAATATATATTAATTTAATTGGTTTACAAAAAGACATACTTAAAATGAAAATAATTTTCAATTAATTCAAAAAATAACAGAAGTTAAAATTGTTTGGAAATTTTTCTGTGAATTATTTTCAAAACTCTATTATATTGCTCTATGATAACTTTTAATTCTTTTCTAATTTTAAATTAGATGTTTTAAAAATGTAACTGACTGGAATAATAAACTTTAAAATTGTAGAGGATTTCAACCCAGCAATCTGAGATATTACGAATCAAATCTTTCTGATGGTGCTCGAAATGTAACACCAAAGGCTGACATAAAGGACAACAAAGATTCCACTGCCGTTAATCGTTTTCAAAGATTTGGTAATCTCCAACTACAGCCACCCTCGGGTTATGGAAACACGGGCGCTGGGGTCCAGGGTTATCCCCCTCCAGGAGGAATCGGTTATATGATGCCAATGAAAATTGATATTGGAGGAGTCGCTTTGGGTGCCCTTTTGGGTCTTGGAGCTGTTTTAATTGCACCTAAAATTATGTCTGTGCTACATATGGTGGGACCTGGATACAGAAGTATGTTGTTTAAACCAAATTATTTTAATAGTTGTATGGGGGATATCAAAACAAAATGGGTCTGTTTAGTCTTAAATCCCTGTCAGAACCGCTCTGTAAATTTTCTTTTACTAGAAAAATATTTAAAAATAAATTAGCTGAACCCGTGGACGCCCCGCGCTTTTAATAACAACTTCGTTTAAAATACGGAAGTTTTTTAAATTGTCGCGTCACCCATGTAACATAAACATCGAAACCGGCTAACAAAATAATAAATAAGCGGTGTCGAGGTGCAGTCGCATAACCAGTCATCGCGTAAAGTTGAGACAGTTCCGAATTTACTATATACATAATTTTTGTTCCGGAAAATTTAAAAGGCCTGGCCAGTATTAACTTTAAAGATTAGTCTATTTGAGTTCAGACTTCCTGCCCTTTTTCTTAGAGGTTCGAGCCAAACAATATGTTGCGACCGCATTTGTCTTTAGTCGTATGAAACTTTTATTTTAATATTTGACAGAAAGAATGGCGAAAGCAATGCAAGCAACGATCACTTATGCATTGTGCGGTCTGATAACTTTTAGCTGCGCAACCGTCGAACATATTACAGCGTGTAGAATCGTTTAGCGGAGTATAGGGAATGCCGTGTGAAAGCATCTGCAGAGCCGCTCCAAGGGGTATATCAAAAATTTATGGGGGAAATAAGCTTTTAAAAAATCCGAAACCGTAAGCGTTAGACATGTTTTTTGGTAGGAATTTTCGAAATCTGAAAACGGAATCTGATAGAAGACCTCGGGTTAAATTTAATGCTTTTTTTCTATCGTTGTAGCTTCAAAACTGCAGCCGCTATGATTTTTTGAAAATTTTGACTTTAACGCCTTATTGCTCAAAAATGAGTCGACAGATGAAGATCAAAACTTTTGTCGCAACCACTGAACTATACAGTTCAGTGGTCGCAACAGTTCTACACTGACACAATGTTACTGTGCACAAAAATTTTCAAAACAAAATAACTGTATAAAGTGGCAGATATGTTCAAAATTTTAAAAATTTTCTAAAAAGGATTGCTCAATAACTGGGCACATAATCTTTTTTTTTAATTTTGTAGACTAATAGAACTATGAATGAACTACAATTTGGTTAGTGTCGCAGTCCGCTAATTGTTCTATGACAGCTTCTATAAATTTTTGAAAATGGACCTTCTTAGTTAATAAACCCACTCATTTTTTGGATGACAAATTTTCTGTTGCGTTTCTAGTTTTCTTAAAACCCTGTCAACGCTCAGTCTGTCAGTGCATTGTGCGGTGGGGTAACACTAGTTTAATTAATAATAATAATAAATGTGCGGTCATTGTCTTTGGGTAAAACTTTGATGCTTTCGTAAATATGAGTTACAATTCCTAAAGTATAGGAAAGTCCAGGCGAAGTGCTTTTGCTCATTTTTTTTATCATAGTTTGATAGATACAAAATTATCATTTAGGAACGCATTACCTATCTGTATATTTATTTCATTTATATTTTCTTTAAAATTTTATGCTCAATGTATAATACAGGGGCGGCAAAATAGTACTGTTACCCGGGCGACAACAATCCTTGGCGCCTCCATGAGCATCTGCAACAGCCTTTCATAAAGCAAAACCGATAAGGGTACAAAGAGCGGGGCTCCATAGCTTGTTCTGTTTTGGTACCAGCAATCTCGGGTGTGATCGGTTTTGCTAATCAAAACGGTCACACCTCTAGTATTCATCATCTCTTCTTCTGTAATGGGGAAGTGGTCGCGTATGCTTTCTTTTCCGTGGCTTCTCCTATGCTCCATAAAACGATTTTACATCCCGTATAGCAAAGAAACGAACAATAGCGCAACTAAGCGTAGGGACCGAGTACGGGAAAGCTCAGAGGCTGGAGCTCCCCTGATAAAAATTAAAGGGGTCTGTTCCCCCAGGCAAGTATTAAAAAAAGACATAACGCTAACAGCGCCAGCAATAGATCAACACTAGCGTTGGTGAATTACAACCCTCGCGATGATATACTAGTAAAATGTATGCAATTCTCGAAAAATAATATTTACCTATACCATGTGATTCAGCCTAAACATCCTAAGTTAAAATTTCAGTTGTTTTTCAAAATAACAAAATTAACTTTTGCATGTGTTGATAGTACTTTTGGCTACACGGAAACTGGGTTCAATATTTTTTTTCACTTTATAATTTTTTGGATAGATTCTAATAGAGCATTAACTTCTCTATTTAGTTATGTGTAAAAGTTACTCAAAACGTTAAACGGTTAGACGCTTAATTAAAAATTCAAGGTAGCTCTGAATTTCATATTAAAAACTGCAAAAAAATTTTGGAAGCCGGCAGTGAAATAAATGAGCCTGAAAACTCCATGATTCCATACTTCAGAAACAATATTTACTGGAGCAAAATTTATATAAAAGCTATCTTAGAACGTTACTGTATCTGACCCTGGGAATTTTGAAACTATGCACAACTAACGGTTGCAAAGTAGGCTCTCTGCTTTAGTCAGCAGCTTGGTTTTTTGAATATGGCACCAACAGAAACTATTCAGCAAAATCCTACTTGTAGAAATACAAACATCACATAAGCTCAGAAGCAAAGTAATGCCTTGCCCCCAAAAACTCCCTAAAAACATTTAAACATTTTAATCAGTATTTATATATAAATCTCGTATGGATTTGTTCTTATGAAACCAACAAGAATAAATTCTGTTAAATATAATTAAACAGTAGGTATTCTCAACCATAAATTTTGTAGTTGTGGTTATTAATAGCAACAAACCTTTCATTTTTAGGTCTTGATAGCAACGTATCTTCAATCACAGATATATTGTCAAGAATAGATAATTCCCTAGAACAACACAGTATTGATAGCAGCTCCTGTATGCAAAGGGTTATTTGCTCCTATGTACATGAAGCACAAAAGAATATGGAAAACGGTGAAGCAAATACAGTTGATCAAGCAGTGTTCACTCTTTCAAAGTAAGTTCTAATAAAAATTAGGTGTGATAATTCATAAACCCGTCTGGTCGCTTGCGTTGATATGTGTGCAACTGCGACACAAATGAGCGCAAAAGAATTAAACGAATAAGTTTCTGTTAAATTGTTTTGATGCATTGAAAAATGTTGCAGCAACGGTCTATTTTCCTATATGCTGGATGGAAGTGCAGTAAAACAAGCAGTTGATATGGGTAAACAGGGTGATTTAGAAAAATGTGCATCGCTTTATATGAAATGTCCTGTAAGCAGAGAAAATATTATGCAAGTAATAGCAAGTTTACTTCCCGCTTGATATACTAAATGGCGGCAAGTTTTAAGTATAGCAGTGATTTAGTAAATTAATTTAAGATGGCGTTGTTAAATGTGTTTCAACTGTCAAATAGCTGTCATATAAAATTGTAAATGTAAATGTCAAGTTTCCGCTGTAGTCGCAAATACGTGGCTAGCGGCTCTAAAATTAATAATTAAAATAATTTAAAATAATTGTAAATGTGTTTTTATTTGATAAGTAGTTTTTGTATGTTTGTAATTCAGAATGGGGCTGTGCAAATGTCCTAAGAGACGTGTTACAAATCAATTTTGTTTTGAACACAGAGTTAATGTTTGTGAGCACTGTATGGTTACAAATCACCCAAAAGTAAGTTATTCTTAAATTCTGGAATACTTTTTTTCTGAAATATGTATTTATAGTGTATAGTTCAGTCTTATATTCAATGGTTACAAGATAGTGATTACAACCCAATTTGTGAACTGTGTGCAAAAGAACTAAACTTGGAAGATTGCATACGTTTAACATGCTATCGTAAGTACCGCCTTACATTTTAAAAACAGATGTAATATGTGTACGCAATTCATTTTTCAAGATGTATTTCACTGGTCTTGCGTCGATGGTTATTCGAGGCAGCTTCCACCAACTACAGCTCCAGCTGGTTATACATGCCCTTCATGTAGGTGTGCCCTATTTCCACCCACTAATCTAGTCAGCCCTGTTGCCGATGTGCTTAGGGAAAAGTTAGCAGGTGTAAACTGGGCTAGGGCAGGACTTGGATTACCACTGGTTTGTTTTTCTGCCTTAACTTTTGTATGGTCATCTTAAGTAACTTTTTCTTATGCAGCTGTCCGAGGATAGAGAAATAAAGCCATCCAGTATAACGCACAATTTACCAGTTACACCAAGTCCCAGTATTTCGCCTGGCCCACCACATTCTGTAGTACACGTAGAAGATCAAGGAGCTTTTAGTAGAGGAGCTAGTGATGCATATCAAGCCCCAGCACGTCGACTATTTCAAGATATAAGAGAAACACAAGGAGTTGCCTTAGATCATGATGAGGATAAGTATAAAAGGAGACCAGCTGGCGAATGGGTACGGCGTTGGTGGAAGTAAGTTTATATTTTTATAACCAGTCTGAAGTTTTGAAAATGTAGCTTACATGTTCTTTACATGTCACATCTCAAATTTATATTAAAAGCAGAAAGTATAGTGCAGTTGATAGCATTATTATTAGAAAGATTAAATTTTTACCGACTGATAATACAAAATTTTATCTTCTCAAAAAAAATACCACCAGTGTTGGTGACTCAGGGGTATGCACATTTGTTTTTGGCCAGAAGGAACCAATACTACATTCTGGCTAAGGTTGGTGAAATGCATTCGTCAATGTGCGGTTTTTCAGAAGAGATTGTAGGTTGCAGAAACCGCAGTAAAAGGTGTTAGGTAGTTAAGCTACAAGGAATATAAGGACGTATTAACATTTGAGGAGGGGTAATATAAACCTTATATTACCTTCCGAGAATGTTGTATTCTTAGTTACGTGTTGCTTATTATATTTTTTTCATTACCGCCAGCAATAAGCTAGAGCCGAGGTTTATATTACTTCCTGAGAATGTTATATCCTTACATTACGTATTGTTTATTATATTTTTCATACTACCGGCAGCAATTTTTTCTACTACTGGCAGCAATTAGCTTAAAATTGAAATTGTTTCACAGTTGCATGAGCATAAAATTCGGTTTCTTTGTTTGTTCAATCTTTCACCTCTTTACCGGAAGGTGTCGAGGTCTTAAATTCCGTATCAAACCAAAATATGGTCAAGTGTAATTCTTATAATAAATGTTTCAATGCCACTACTATTCTCACTAGTAACAAACTTGATTTTATAGCTTCAGATCAGGTTGTTACTTGTCGGTTATTATAGTAGTTGAATTTCAGAAGCTTTCAATTTCTCAAAACAGAAAATTATGTTTTTGTTTTGTACAGTTGCTGTTTGTAAACAAATTCTATCGTCTTTTTCTGTTTATTACATTGAATAGAATCAGACTAATATAACTATAGTACACCAATTATTATAAATTATTGTTTGTACTTTGCAGAAACGCATTGGGTGCTCAACCCCGAAGCAGAGCTAGTGGCTCCATATATAAACGATACTGCATGTTAGCAATACTTTTGGTCCTGGGTGTTATTGTTCTATTGCTCATAATGTCTCGTGTAGGCCGATATTCGACTGAAGACGATCCAAGTTTCGATCCAATGCAAAATCCTAATATTCGTGTACAGCCTCCTCTTGATCAGCGTTCAATGTAATATCCAGTAGGCCAGCTAAATTATTAGATTTTAATTACATTGTAAGTTTAATTGAGCTTATGTATACTTGTTTAAATTATCATACATTAAATATTTTTAGCCAATCACGTGTTTTTATTAAACTAGTATGTAACAAGAATTGTGGACAAAAATTCTAAGAAAGTTTATATACAATTTAAAAATTTTACTTAAGTACTTTGTATGTTCATGGTACTTAGAGTTACTTAAAATTGATATAGCAAAAGGAAAAACTTTCTGCAGTCTCAGAAAAATGTATTTTAATAAAAGTTTCTGTTCGTGGTTTGCTCTATATATTATTAATAGAAAAAAACTCTTATTCTGTTTACAGGGCCGGATCAGACAATAAACAGAGTAAGCAGGTTCTTACCGTGACACATTTACAGGAGCGGAAAAAATTAAAAGTGGAAAAGAAGTAATTTTTAAGTTATTAGTTTCAAATTTTTTTTGGATAATATACATATAAAAATGCATATTACGACCTAAAACGGTGTTAATTTAGACTTTCGGCTTAACCAGAAGTGACAGAAATATTTTTATTTTTAATAGATATATTTTTACGTATTTGGATAAACCTTTAAATTTTCCTCACGGCCATGTATAATACTTACCCATTAACTTTTAATTTTGGCTGCCAGAGGGCGTCTAGCTATTTTTAATACCCGTAATTAATACAATAATTTTATTTTTTCTTGCTATTTTAAAACTAATAAGGTATGTTATTGGTATTAAATTAAAGTAAACGAAATGGCAATTTAAAAAGTGCAGTAAACTCAAGTAGGGAAATTAAAAAAAATAATTTATGACCGTTTGGAAAATTGAGTTTTTTTTTTAATATTTTAAATATCTTCTTGCCACCCTAAAATATAAAACAAATTAATAAAAAAAATCACTTAAAGTTCATCTATTTTATTTTCAAAACCAACTTTAAAAAAAATTAGTTATGAATATCATTATTAGGCACTGAAGTTTTTTTTTTAAAGCCTTCTGGCGGCCCAACAATAAACGTTAATGGGTAGGTATTATACATAGCTGTAAAGGAAATTTAAAGATCTATCCAAGTATGCAAAAATATACAGCGTGTTCCGTTAAAAAAAATAAAATAGCTATCACTTCCCGTTAAATGGGAAGTCCAAATTAACACAGTTTTACATCGTAATATGCATTTTTATGTGTATATTTCTCAAAAACAATTTGGAACTAATAATTTAAAAATTGAGAAAATGACCGGTTGTTACATGTTCTCTTGGTCACCTGGTATATCATGTATAAGGTTGAGAAGATGGATTTTTTTAATTTAGGGTTTAATCTGGCTCTGTCAATTTAGTACGAAGTCTCATTGCTTTTGTGAACTTTGCAAACCTATTATTTTCCTTGTAAATTTAGAAATTACTGTGCATTACCGAAAATTTAATTTCAAAATTCGAGATTTTGTAACGTGCTAAATCCGAACAAACAAAAAATACTAGGTGGCCCATTTTTATTGCAGTTGAGATATTATTCATGTAGGTACCATTTGTGAATTGAAAAATAGCGGCGTAAAAACTACCTGCATAGCAATTCCTGCTTGTTTTGCTTAAGAACATTACTCTCTAGTGGTATAAATGTCAAAACAAACTATGATTTTTATGCCTTAATTTAGATAAAGTAATTCCGTTTCGTTGCAATTTGTATCAAACTTACAAAGTTGTTACTTTAAACAACTTTTCCTCTAGCATCTCTATTGTTTTAATACATGAATATTTACAAAGTGGCAATCTTTTTTCATACTACCTATTTATGATTAAAATTTCGGATTACATTAAATTTTCTGCACATCTTTTCTTGGTCCTATAGGGTTAGGTATATTGCTGCATATTATATGCAGTGGTTTTGTGGCAGTATGAGTACAAGACTGTCGCCTCTAAGATCTACATAGTTTTGAGAAACGCATTTGTAATTTTCAGTCTTATATGATACCTGATTATCTCGAAATTATATGATTTTTTCCCTAAAATACAATTTTCTTGAAAACTGTTGGTTTTAGGCATAACTATTGGTTAATAAAATTTATCCAACTATATAAGAATAAAAAATCTAGTTATGACACATTAGAGCTTGAAGTTTTTGCACCGTACCTTAAACACCTTGTATTACCAAATTTAACTTTAAAATATCTGGAGGATAGTACACGTTCTTGACTATACTACAATAACAGAAAATGTTTGTTCAATCTGTGGAAATACGGAAAAATCACGTCTTCGGGTCAATAACAACCGGCACCAGTCCAGACCCAGAGGAACTCCACAAGTTCTCTGGGAAGCCAGGCCAGTGAGGTCAGTTTGTGTTTTCACTACCAAACCGACTAGACCAGCTCCAGGTACCAGCACCTAGACCCATCAACCGGGAGGGGGAATCAGCTTAAAGCACCAGCACTTTGTTTATTCAATTGAGATGGAGAATTCAACTAGCATCAGGGCCATTTCGAATTTAGTAATACAGTCAAATTAATTCAGAATAAGGTTATGATAAATACTAACCGTATTCTCTAGCCTAAAACACCTGAAGTCAGCTGTGAAGGGTTTCAAGTGCTTCTACTCTTGATTAAAAGGTTAATTTTGGCGTTGAAAAGTTTCAACTTATTTGGATCCCGTTTCTTAGCGTCCGTGAATTACTCAAGATTCAGAAAGGTGGGTTTCAACTCACTTCCATGCCGAACCAGCAAACAAAAGGGTTAATTTTGGCGTTGCAAAGTTTCAAATCATTTTGATTCTTTCGTCCCTTAATTACACTAATTAGCTTAATTAATTAAAAGAAGTAAAAATCACACTTGATTCTGAAAGGTATTCATAAAGATCATAAATAATAATATTTCTGGGGCACACGACGTTAATAGGTACAAAACTATCAGCAGTAAATTAAGAAACATTAAAGAAACCCCGTGATAACCATTCCAAGAAGGTCGTATTATTTACGAGATTCTTGGCAAGAAATGCAGTTCATGCAACAGAATTGCTAGTAAGTTACAACATTTATACTGTGCTCAATGAATAATTACGGGTTTGTTATTAATCATAACATCGTTCATAAAATTTAGCAGATAAGTATTAATTTTATTAACAACAAATCGTCAGTTGAATTGCGAGGTCAATCATCGATTACACTTACAGATGCGCTAAGATATAAGGCAATTTGAAAACTGAATGGACGGTGTAAACGTTAAAGGACTCGTCCAGAATTTAAAATATAATAACGTGCTAATTTGTCGATTTCCAATAAATACAGCATTAGCTAATTAATTTTGTAAACAATAGGGCAAAGTAAATATAATGTTAAAAGGTTTAAATCATATCTTATTATTTTAACAGTATCTGTAGCAATCGAACCTAGGCACTGAACTACCCAGGGTGCATGTGTTTTTCGGAACGTTTCAGACTTGCTACCCGATTGTGTAACAGAACCATATTTGTTCTATTCAAATCTCGGCTATTTATTTCATTGAGTTGGGCTATTTGGATAGTAATCAACTCTGAATGCCATGTGTGGGGCCAAAATTCAAAAAATGTTAAAATTTGTAACACCAATAATGGTGGGAATAAACAGGGCTAGTAGGGATATCAAACCTACTATTTGAAATCAACATAGTACAATCTTTGGAGGCAGTGAATAAATATAAATAAAGTTGCCACGGTATTTATTTTAATTGAACATCAAAATTTATGTTGACGTAGAACTGACAACTTCACCAAACATGTTTTAAGTTTAAAAAATAAATTATTAAGAAGTTTTGATAAATTATCCATATATCCATATGGTAATGTCAATGTAACACTACTTTACAAGGGGTGTCATCAGGGGCATAAGAAATGGGACAAATTTTCTTAGTACTTACCTAAAACTAAAATCAGGCGGGATATTCCAAGAATTCATTATATTCAAATGTATGTACCTGTATAATGAAGATTATGTATATTCTATGGAGTGTGATGATGAAATTATTGTCTGTAGTTAAAATTCTGCACATCTCAAGGGAGATTATTGCATTGTTATAATTCAGTAGCAGTCATGAATAATTCATCACCAAAGAATCGAGGAAGAGATAAATTACAACAAAATGTGAAACCAGAAACTGATAACAAATTTAAGGCTGGATTACCCACTGTTGGTAATACTAGAACAGTACCATATCAATATCAAATACCTGTGTACGATCAACCCAACACAGTTAATCATGACAGAAATGCACAAAAATCAAAAGCAACCTACTCAGCGCAACATCAAGCATCACATATAAGCGGGCAACAAAATTTTAACACAAATAACCCGTCTCCACTGAATACTCCAAATATGAGAATGGCAGGTTATCCCTATTGCAATGCCGTTCCACTCCACAACGTTTCTCCAAGAATGATAAATAACGAACAGAACATTTCAATGGAAAATGCGGGACCTACCAATAATATCCAGTATTCGTGCCCTTGCTGTAACCCACCACCTCCAATGCCGCCTTGTAAAGATGATCTATGGGATTTACAATTTTGCCGTTGGTGGGGCTGGAATTGGATAAGAAAACGTGAAGAAATGGTAAATCAGAAGAAGGCAGAAGTGAAGACAAAAAGGTAACCATTTTGTCGTAAAAATTGTACCGGTATTTTGTATTTATTGTGTAAAATAATGATTATAAAGATAAAATTATAAATTTTCTGACTAAAAGTTACGTACTGTTGATGATGTAAAGCAGTATAATTATGACAGGCAGGCAAAAATTGTAACTTCAAAGTTTGCTTAGTATGTAAGATTATTACATAGCAAAGGGAATTACAAGAAGCGTTTATCCAGAACACTAAATTGCACGCACGCGCAAAGTTGTAGCACGACTGTGGACGACAAGCTTATTGAAAACATTTGAGGTAGCATTACACCATGCACAATGCTCACAGCAGAAAAAAAAATAAAAACCCAAGTGCCTTATTTTAAACGAAATAAATAAAAATTTAAGAAAAGCAGTCGGCGCGAGGATTTGATCTCGTGATAATTACCTATGCCCTAAACCGGCGTGCACGCCATATTTCATCTGAGCCAGCACGCCTGCTAACCCTACCGTGAATTGCTGAAATAATACACGACATAAGTTCTGACATTTACTTTGCGCACGCGTGCAAGCGATGATCAGTGGCCCTGATCTTAGGCCCTGACCTTATTTATTTATGGCCCTGAACCACGAATTGAAGACCAAACTCCTAGTTGGAGTGCAATGCCACCACAGATTTCTATTAGAGAAGTCTGTGATTGCCAACGACTTGAGTATGAGTGCAATTTAGTGATCTTATGACTAGAAGTTGTTGACATCTATGGGAGTTGCATACCTACATACCATTTTAGGATACGTAACAAGCAACAGGTTTTTGAAATACATTTTACATTTTTTAGGACAACTGAACCTGAAGTGAAAGAACGTGAAAACAAACCTCGAAGACGACGTAAGCAAAATGATTTCTTTTCTTGGTGCAACAAATTATTTAAGAAACGTGCTACACAAAAAAGATCATTAAAAGATGAAGAAAAACAGCAATTGCAAGAACTATACGACACACCTTGTTCCAGTATTACGTTTAACAACTGCCCATGCCCTATGGATAATTGGGAATGTCGTTCGCTAAATCTTAAAGGGCAATATGAGTGTTATTGTGGTAGCAGAAGACAAACTTCCATGTCTACAGTTGTCGTACAAAACAAAACCAGACATCAAAGATGCAAACAAAATATGCGTAAGCATCAGTCATGGGTGTGTGAAAAAACAGACAGCAGTTCTAGTGATGAGTTGTATCCATGTGTATGTGTATGTCCACAAAGAGGTAAATCAAGCGCAGAAGAAAGCATTGAGTATTTATCAATGCGAATGGCACAAGTAAAATCAGACTCTGGAGATAATGAAAAGTGTTGGACGAGTAGGAATCAGAAAGAAACTAAAAAGACTGCTCTCAGTTGTGTTTGTTCTCCATGCAAAACGCAGAAAGAGCAAGAAACAAACATTTGTTGCCCTTGTATGATTAAACTTGTGTATAAACAGCCATGTAACTGTCGTCGAAATCCATCGCCATGTAGAAGTTTACCTGTATGTCGACCTTTACCACCACGTAAATTTCCTCAACTTCGCAGATTTCCGACCTCATGTAGATATCCACAACCAATACCACAATGCAGAAAAATACCAAAACGAAAATATGTAGATTGTAATTGCCAGAAAAAGACAGAATACATAGTTTCGTCTATGTGCGCACAACCAAGAAAAAAGGTAATTATATTGAAAAAACCTAAACAGATTCATTGTTGCTATTGCTACTGCTGCAATTGTTGTTGTTCTTGTAATAAAAACGATGTATCAGCAGAAAAACCAAACATACCAAAATCAAAATCCGAAATATCAGCAGAAAAACCAAAAACTTCAAAATCTGAAATATCAGCAGAACAACCAAAGGCATCAAAATTAAATTCCAAAATAACAGCAGAAAAACTAGGAACATCGAATCTAAAATCCGAAAAGAATTTAAAAGAAACTGCAGATAACCGCGTTAGTTCAAAGAGTATGATTGAGAACCGTAATGTAACACAGTGTTTCGGTGACTTTATACAAGACAAGGTTTACAATACTGAGCAATTTAGTGTTACAAAAGCTCTTCAAGAAGGTTTATATACCAGCCCTGTAACAGGTAGATTTTACAGTTTAAACCCAGAAATATTCACTGTAAATGAAATGTTACCACAAAGCAACTTGCCACAACCCCTTGATGTAAGTGAAAAAGTATTCAATATTAACCCTGTAGAGTCACCAGTAGCAGATGAAGAACATAACGTTCTTTTAGCTGCTGTTTGTGAAGCAATTATGTCTTCTCGTTCCTCAACAAAAGAACGCTATTGTCAGACTTCTACGTTCCCAAAAATTCAATTATCACCAAATAATAATTGGCGCGGTCGTGGGAATCATACCGGAGCTACCATTGATAATTGTCCAAGAAATTGCGAACAACGTATTCCCCAAGGAAGTTCTGATGATGCTCGTTTTAGCCGTGATAAGCCTCAAAATAGCACGCCTGCAACTAAATTGAATGAATTCATTTGTAAAAATTATACTGTTTCGCAACCTAGAGTATCGAAACCTTTTTATTATAAACGTCTACTTTCACCTAGTAATGTAAAAGTTCCTCTGCCTAGTTTTGAAGTTTCAGAAAACTTTACATTTAATGATACAACTTTGTCAAAGCAGAAGTCGGTTAGCAATATGTCAGGAAGAAGTAGATATTCTATAACAAACGGAAAACATGGTCCTATAAGGCAGAGATGCCCAATAAAAACAGTAGAATCTCAGAATTATACAACCCAACAATTGTATAATTTGAACCTGAATGAAAGTAAGCAAAAACAGCTGCAAATATCTAAAAATATACCGGTTCTAGAAGAAAAGTATTCTATGAAAAGCCTAAATACTAATTATAGTTTAGAAGCATTTTCCACCACCAATATTCATGAAACTTATAATGAAGAAACAACACCCTTTGATCATTCTCTGCAAGACTATTATGCAGAAAGGTTAACTACTCCCTCAAACCCCCCTACGATACAGAAATCATCCACAGGTAATGCTAGTAGGGATTCAGGTGATATGTTTACCTCTGAAGATATTTCTGTATTAATGAAAAAGAATTTGGCTAAAAATCTAACAGATACACTTATAACTTTCAATTCACCCAAAAATTGGATTAAACCACCAAAATTATCAGGAATATCTATGACCGCCTTATTTTCTGCAGTTGGTGATATAAAAGAAGTTACAAAAAACTCGGGGTGCAATAATAAAATTAGGTATAACAACTTGAACACTGCACAAATGAAGAAACAACGGTTCTACAATTCATTATTTTCGAGTGATTATCCTGATTATTCTGAAAGCTTTCCATATAAGTTTAGTCCTATTCCAAATAAACAAAGTACAGCAAGAAATCCAACAATTTATCCACTCCTTCAAGAATTACCTTCAGATAATACACAAGCAACACAAACAAGCATGACAAAGGCTGCAGAAGCTGTATCTAAAGAACGGTCACATAAAGAGATGGAATGCAAATGCAATAACCTTCTATGTAGAAACCAGTCAGAAAAAACGGTGGTTTATGCGAATTTAATACAAGAATACGATTCAAAACCTAAACCGGTACAAGCTGTTTGTTCACAAGCAACTGAAACCAGCAATACTGTGCCTTTCAACGCACTGCAAACTAGTTGTTCAAAACCGGTACGCGTTGTTTGTTCACAAGCAACTGAAACCAGCAATACCATGCCTTTCCACGCACTACAGACTAGTTGTTCAAAAGCAACTGAGACCCATTATGACATTCTTCCTATTACTCCACAACCTGGTTGTTCAAAAGCAACTGATAGTAATCCCAAATTGACCCAAAGTGGTGCTTTAAAAACTACCAAGGCAAGTAATACTGTTTATTCTCAAGCAGAATTTGGCAATTCAAAGCTTACTGCAACCAGCAATGTCATTGATTCCAAAAAACAAAGCGATAGTTCAAAAATAACTCAGGCTAGTAGTATTGATTTTAAACTACATCAACCTGATAGTTCAAACGTAACCACAGCCAGCGATGTAGCTGATTCTCAATTGCAACTAGCCAATAATTTAAAACTGAATGATACCCGCACCTGTGTTAGTTCTAAATTAAATCAAGATGGTAGTTTAAAAACAATCGTGTCTGGTGTTGGTCAGTCTAAACCTACACAAACTAATCAATCAAAAACAATTGAAAGTATGAGTATATATCCCAAATCATCAGACATTGCCAATTCAAAATTTACTAAAAATAGCAATCATGGGCAGATGAAACAAGATACTGCAAGTACGTTATTTACAAACGAATGTAATTCGGAAAAAGAAATAGGCTGCAGATATTTTAACGACGCAAGTTGTGAAGATCTTTATAGGAAATGTAGAATTCCATCTTTTAAAAATGTAGATTCATCACAGTATCATTTTGAAAAAACGATTCAGCAAAATTCCGAAGGTATTTGTGTATACGTAGAACACGAACCACAGGACTTTAATTTTTTCACAAACACTGATGATAGTTTCGAAAAATTAGAAAGGTCGTTAACAGTTGTTAATCGAATACCAGAAAGAAGTTTTAGCAACTTATCATTGGTCTCAAGAAATGTACCTTTCCAGGATACGGCTACAACTAGTAAGTACAGTAGATCATCGAAGATTGAGAACCAAACGTCATTACCAAAATCATTTATATCAGCTAGTCCCACTCCTATATATATGAACACCAGTACTTCTCCCATTAAAATTAAATATGCTAAAACCAGACCAAGAGATAGATCACCTTCGGATAATCTTGTTAAGGAAAAGGTACCCAAAAGAGAATCTCCATTTTCCATGTTCTGCACTCCTGTAACATCAAAAAATGTTAATGTAGCTCCTCCTTCAAATAATGAAATAACTGAAACGGGTTCTTTGTCACGCCCAAATCGACAAGTGGTACTTGCTAAGCCGAAGGAACTAAAAGCGAGAGAAAAACGGTGGAGGTACTAAGATTTTATTTATTGTATACTAAATAATCATTTATTTTTATATATACTTTATTGTCTCATATTAAGTATGATGCGAGCTTTAGATATTTGTTTACATGTCATCAAATAAATTATTTTGTTGGTATATAACTGCAGGTCTATAATTTCATTATTTATATTTGGTAACAAAACGGCTTTAGTAGATAACTCTTGTGAAAACTGTTACGTATGTGTTTTATTACGTACAACAGATACATGAAAATGTTACAAACTGTCAAGTAAACAACTATAAACAAAACTACATGACTACTAGTCGAATATGTTAAATGTTCTCCAAAAGGTAGTTCCATCTTCCATCACAATGTTGTATAAATTAGGAATATCATTTGACCCTGGCACTTCTTCATGTATCCATTTTCTTAAACCCTTTTGTACGTATATATTTTGATTAGGATTTAACTTGGTCAAAGATTTGCTTAAATGGTTTACACATGGAATTTGTTGCAGTTGATGTTCGTTCCGAAATATTATATTCACTACACTAAATAAAATTTGTTTTTTTTAACTATCGTTGGCAAAGGAATTCTTAACACTCTACCCATCAACATTAAGGCAGGAGTAGTCAAACCTTGTTTTGGTGTACCTATTATTATACTATAAACTTGCCAAATGTGCAACTGATTTTACCTGTTTGCTCTTCAAAATCAGACCTTCTATCGTCTGAATTGCACGTTCTACCATGGCATTCGATCTGAAATAATGACTAGACGTTGTAATCTTGGAACCAATTCTTTTACAAATGCTTTATAGTCTATGGATGACTTGACACTGAGTTATAATCTACTACAATCAAATAGTTTTCTTCCTTTATTTTGAAAAAATCAACTCCTATATCGTCCCAGCGAAGTTTTAGGACTGGATATTTACTAATAAGCTCGTTAATGTTAGATTTTGAATAACGTTGAGAAATATCAAAAATTTTCAACTTTTTTTTTCAATGTCTTTTGAAAGACCAGGCCAATAAACAGAAGTTGCTGTATTAAGTTTACATGAAACGATACCTTGATGTGCATAATGAATATAATTTAATACCTCTTCATGTTTTGCATTTGGGATAACCATTCGGTTACCTAAATATAGTAGCTTACAGTACTCATGAAGCAATATGTGCCAATAAGGAACAGTCTCTTTTGCAATAGCTTTCTTGAGTCTTGTACACCATTTCTCTACGCACAAAAGTAGTTGCTGTAATTCATTGTTCACCAACGTGTCTTTCGTGTAAACCTTTTTCTGACGTTAACGATAGTAAAGCATCCATCACTTGTACTTTCTTCTAAATAGCTGGTGTCAATTGCCTTTGGCAAAGGAGCTTTTGACAACGCATTCGAAACAAACATGTTTTTATCTGGACGAAATTGTAATTCAAACTGATACCTCGTCAATTTAACCATCATTCTTTGCAGTTTAAGAGACGTACAATGGTTTTTCGATGAGCCCCAATTAAGGCTTGTGAACAGTTTCTAATATAAATTTTGTGCCATACATAAAGTAGGGCAAATCACTGGCATCCATTGACTATGGCTAATAGTTGTTTTTCAATTTGGTTGTAATTCCTTTGACTACTATTTAAAGAAATAGACGTGTACTCGATATTGTATAATTACTGCGCCTAATGCATGTTGACATGCATCTACAGAGAGTACAGTCAACTTGGTCGGATTTAAATACCTAAGAGCCAAGAGTCAACTTTTTTAGATCATCTGTTATTTGTTGTATTCGCAAACAAACTCAGAGTTGCAGCTTTTTTGGAAATATTTGGAACTAATTTTGATAAGTAATTAATGATTTCTACAAAACACATCAGTTTAGTACGACTTTCGAGAACGTTGGAATTCTTAACTGTTTGTTTTACAATTCTGATGAAATTCCTGCTGCTGAAATCACGTTCCCTAAATATGTAACTGTGCGACACAGTATTTTATCTTTGTTTAACTTGAATTCATTAATTCGTGCTGTCTCTACCATCTGTTTTAATCTATCGCTATTTTTTTCTTTGGTTTTAGCATAAACATATCATCCATATATGTGCCTTTCATACCAGAAAGGATTTCGTTTATTGCATATGGGAAAACTTCGGAAGAACTTGATAAACCAAAAAGTAATGTTCAATATCGGTACCTTCTAAAAGTAGTAATTATGTTTTGAACTTCTTTCTGCAAGTCGTATTTGTAAAAAAAACAGACGAGTCTTTTCCGACAGTGAAAAATTTCTCTCCTTGGAGTTCTTTAACTATGCTTTCCTGAGTAGAAATATGATAATAATAATATATTTGTTCAACTCTCTTAGATCCATACAGATTCTAAGATTTCCTGTAGGTTTCTTAATAACTACAATTGTATGGGTCTAGTCAGTTAAGTTAACCATACGGTCAATTTTCATCTTTACCTCTTTCTTCAATGCTTTTGCAATTAGTCTCACACTTACCCTTTTACTTATTACATTTGGCTGTAATTTTATATCATATTTGTAAGAAATAGTTCCCAATTTACCATCAAACACATCTACAAACTCATCCAGCGACGTTTTGTCTCACTGGATACTCTGCTTGTAAAATTTAAATCTTGACAAGCTCCAAGTCCAAGCATTGGTTGTGTATCAGCACCCGTTCAGTTTGAAAGATATTACTGTTCCATTAAGCAACTAGTTCACGTCATTCTAATATGTTTACAGACCTGGTTAATGTATCCATGACAAAATCTTCTACTACTTCTTCTTGTTAGTTCTTCCTCTTGGTCTAAAGTATTGATCCATATGGCATTGTGTAAACCTTTGCGAAATGATTTGGAAGTTTGCAAATTTGTCCATAAGCAGGGCAATTACCAGAAATATGCTGCACTATGACTATACTTTATATTATTTTCATGAAAGTGTTGTTGAATTTACTATGCTTGTCTACACTGTATTTTTTTCAACCTTTATCTATGATTACTTTTACTGCCTTATTCTTCTTCAATTTAATTATGTCTATAATTATGAGATTTACTAGCTTCATTAGCTCGGCAGAAGTTAAACTTTTAAGGTAATACCATGTTACCTAAAAAGTATTTTTTGGGTTGCGTTATCTAATGTTCTTAAAATATTTTTGAGACTGATCTCCAAATTCAAAATTAGCTGCCAATTTCTTCAACTCGGTTAAGTATAAGTCAATAGTTTCACCTTCCAACTGTGCTCTACTAAAGAATTTCAACCTGTCAAACACAGTATTTTTCTACATTTTCAAATTACACCAAATTTTGATACAACTGTTCATTTCTTTTACTAGTTAAAACGAATGTGGTTGGTCGAAATTTTACAAATTGTGAATCCTGATTGGTTCTATGAAAATAGTAATTAAGATCAAAATATTTAGTTTCTATTTTAAATTGAAAATACAGGTACAATTAGAAGATTTGCATATTTCTTACATATGAAAAATGTCAAATCGTGACAGTACCAGGTGATAGTAAAAAAATTATTCAGAGCAGGCCATGACCGAAGTGTTAAAGTTGACAATACTTAATATAAGCCATTTGTCAAATGTTGACAGCTGTAAAAAATTTTGGTTAAATACATTTAACTTAATGTATCTAACCAAAAATTTTTACAGCTGTCAACATTTGACAATTGGCTTATATTAGGTATTGCCATCTTTAACACTTCAGTCACGGCCTGCTCTGAATCATTTTTTTTACGATCGCCCGGTATATCTACTGGCATGTGGCTAAACGGCAAACAAGTGATAAATCACGTATCTACGGATACGTAAATCTCCACTTGAGCCGCCCATTATATCCCTTCCTATAGTCGCACTCATTTGTTGCCTATTCCTTCTTTGTGCATTGTGGCGCTTATTAATCACCGCGATGTTTTTGCCGTTTTTCGTTTAGCAATATGAAGCGTCACAAATGTTGGCGACACATTTTAAACAACAATTAACAGTCCATACGAAGTATATATTGTCGAAGGACGTTCACTTTAACACCATTTGAGTAATGGAAGAAAGTTTATTATATAGTCAGTTTTATAATACAACATTTAAGCAATACATTGAACGAACGGAACATTGAAGATGGTTAATTTTAAAAGTACAGTAAATAAATCACAAAGTTAATTCGTCCAAACAAAACACATATCCTGTAAGGAATTAAAGCACGTACACTGCGTAGCGGCTTTCCAGGTCGTATGTGTAGGATCTGCGTGTGCTTTGGGGTTCGGAGAATGAGTGAGATGATTTGTTTCGCAGCTCTGGAACTAGGTGTAGTACGAGGGAGTCTATGTAGAGCCGTTTGATCGATCCAACAACAGATGACGGCAGGGGTTTGGTTCGCGGACCGTTTTATCGATCTTGCAACAGATGGCGAATGAAATTTAGTTTTTGGGCCGTTCTTGTAGATTATGCTATTTTCGATATTGAAAACCGACTGAACGTGCTCGTGTAGGACCGTTTGAGCAATCCAGCAACATATGGCTGCAGGAGCTCTTTGTTGAAAATGCAGCTCGTTTAGCTGCTGGCATGGTAAAATAACAAACATTAGCCGGCGTCGTTTAGCAGAATAATAAACATTTGCAAACATGTCGACCACAGCAAAGAACATCAAAACGCCCAGAAGCGTCACTTCGATATTTTTTTGTACTTTAGTCGGCCATATTGTAAATGGTTTAACTGTCAATCTGACAGATGTACCTTGGAGGTTATGTTGAACTTACTGTTTATTATTGTATTTAAACACCCATAATAATTAACAGTAGATACAATAACATTATTTTTCACTCCATGTAAGGTTCTTCTTTCATCCATTTTATTCAGATATCGTTTTTAAGGGTATTACAGTTATTTAGCGTGTCAAATGTAGCACAATACCACAACAGCATCACAGACGGAGCAGTTCGTTTGGTTGACTTAGCAGTAAATTGTGTTCTGTGAATTTTACTTAAAGTAATCAGTTTTAGTCAAACGTTGGTAAATACTCGTACCATTTGGACATAACAATACGCGGTAGGTATACCTACTACAAAATATTGAACAATGTAATTTTATTTTATTTGCATTTCACGTACCTAATAAAAATCCTACTCGATCTACAGAATTATTTTTACTTATTACTTTATTTAATGCGTGCTTCGGTTTCCTGCGAATTACCTTTAGCAATATTATTTAGTTCTTTGTGTTGTATGTCTACAAGTTATATTTAAAATTGGCGCCATTTAATTTTGACGTTAACCATTTTCAATATGGCGAAGGTCACCCAAATTGTGCTCAAAACATCAAAGGAACCGACACAAGTGACGCTTCTGGGTATTTTGATATTCTTTGACCACAGCAGGAAACGGAAGTCGCCTCTTTAGTTTCCCATGTTAATTGAAACAAACGTTTCCATGGGAGGTGATTCTAATGTGACATTTATAGCACAGATAAAAGATATAATTTATAGTTAGAGCGGCTGTAGAAGGAAATGGAAATAGCCTGTTGCTTAGCAGTGTAAAAAAGCAAAAGGGTCTAAGTTTGTTGTCAGCTTTAATGTCAACTAATTTTTGTTTGGTTATGATTGAATGCGTGGTGAAAGCTTAAAGTAAGGAATTATTCTAAGGGTGAAAGACGGTCGAGGACAAAATTTATGGATCGTGCAACGTCAATTTCAACCTAATATCTGATCCTGATGTCTGATTTTTATTTTTGTATCATGTCTATGACAGCACATGTACAGTACGTGCGGCCAAACCTCAGAAAAAGTCGAACCTGGCGCAGGAGATTAGGGTGGGATGGAGTAAACGGTGTACTCCAAAAGTTAAACATTTTTAACTAAAGTGTACCCGATTGCAGAACTACGAATTATAGCTGATTTATGAAGCGACATAAAGGGTGAGCGACCGAATGGAGTTGCGCGGCTTTTATCAGGTTTAACCGTGCATGCAGTAAACTTGGTTAAAAATCGCGTTTCACAGCATTAAAATATAGCCAAAATTGGCCATAAGAGTCTATTACCTTGAATTATTGATATCGATAGTACCTAGTTGTTAAATTTGGTATTACAATTGTGATTTTATCAAATTTAAATAACTCAATGGCGGATGGACCAAGCTGTAAAATTAACGCTTGTTAAATAAATTTTTTTAACACAAATATCAGAAAAACAGTTGATTTTCATTTATATAGTGTGGAATAGTGTTTTAGAGATTGTTCATAATATTTGTATTTAAAAAAAGTTGCAAAATATAAAAGAAATGTCTTACATTATTTTGGCAGATTTTAAAGCCATTTTACAATACTAATAAAAGTTTAAAAATATATTCCCGTTTAATCCTATTTTCTCCGGTACATAGGTATTACCAACATATTTCAATTGCAAACAAGTATACCATACCTTCGCACCACAGCCTAGTGCCCTAGTAAATGTCACTGATATTGACAGATGTCGTCAAATGTCATTATTAATGGCATCTAGAATCCCTAATCTAACAATACTATGTTGGACACGCCCTGTATATACAAGACATTTTTCGTTAGCTTAGAAACACGGAGTCTAGATTCCTGGCGGTAGAATAAACTTAAAAAGACATCAGTCAATGTCGCAAGTGACGTAAATCATTTTTTCAAATTACACTTTATAATTATTCAGTCGAGAATTTGTAATCGAAATTTAAATATGGCGCCCTTGCACAAGGTGACGTTTGCGCACGTCTCACGCATAGGCATAACCAATTCATACTATGAACCATCATTTATCATTCAAGCAAAATGCTAAATAAAACCATCAAGAGACTAGCAACAACAGAACCAGTTAGACACCCAAAACTAAACGAAAATGGGAGCAAATGTTTCTATCTCTTCAATCACGCTAAACGCTTTTGAAATACTCAACGAATTTTATACAGCAATCGGTGCGGGACTTTTAGGATTGGTAATTTTAGCAAATCAAGGAATTAGGAACAGCCAAATTATCAGAACGTTTTTAATAACAACAATAACAGCTGGAAGCTTAATATACGTTTATCAGTCTACCACTACAGAAGTTACCCAACCATCTCCAACTAAGGTTGTATTTATTACCGGATGTGATTCGGGCTTAGGATTTTCATTGGCTCAACATGCTTGTGAGCTGGATTTTACTGTTTTGGCGGGATGTTTAAGATTGGACTCCAGAGGAGCCAAAGAATTAAGAAATTTATTCGGCAACAAAATCCAACATGTTGAAATAGATATCACTCGGACTACTAGTGTGGAAGTTGCCGTTGAAGTGATCGAACGATTTCTTAAAAGTAACCCAAATTTTAGTAAGTCTGAAATATGTTTTATCAGAAATAAATCAAAAACATTTTTCTCACAGTTCATCATTCCTGTAACTAACATAAAATACGTCTTCAATATGCTTTATATAATTTTAGGATTATGGGCGATTATTAATAATGCAGGAGTTATGGTTTTTGGTGAATTTGAATGGTTAACAGAAAGTCTTGTTCAAGATCAACTTGATGTCAATCTTGCCGGAACACTTAGAGTAACTAAAGCATTTTGCCCTCTGTTAAGACAACATAAAGGTAAACTAAAACTAGCATTTTTTCCTTTTTCTAATACTCAATGTTGCAGGAAGAATTATTAATATTTCCAGTCATTGTGCATTAGCAACTCTACCAGGTTTAGCAGTTTATGGTGCAACGAAAGCTGCGTTAGTGGCATGGAGTGATGGTATACGAGTGGAATTGGCTAAATATGGGGTTGATGTAATTACATTTATTCCTGGCTCTTTTCCGCAGCATAGCAATATTATGGCTAGGCAGGTTGAAAATTGTTATAAAATGCATTCTTCTTTTACCCAAGAACAGAGAGACTTTTATGGAGATTATTTTAAACGTTACAACTCATACCTAAGTGTAATATCTGGTCCGAAAGTAATTAAAAAAATTGATGAACCATTATTGTATATGAAATTTGAAAGAGCTCTTTTAGAGGTTCCTCCAAAAAGTATATATATTCATGAGCCTTTTAAATATAGTATATATCATATGCTTTTTAGATATAGTCCTGTTGTAATTAGAGATTATTTAGTTGTCAAATTTATGCAGATGCCGGAATATTACATAAAAACTCATTCTATACCGGAAGGAATTGCTTGACTTTGTGGTTGCATATTTTTTACTGTTTTAAGTTTTATTTTATTTTGAGAAATTGCAGTTTAAAGAATATGTTTTGTGAATAGTATCATACTTGCCATTTTATTAATTATAAAGACTATACATTTAAGTGAAGTGAATTTATGTATATAGTTACTCATTTTTTAAATACAAAAAGAAATTAATACTGATTTATATTTTTGTATAAGCAATCAGTTTTTAATATTTTATACAGCCTATGCCGTGTCTTGCAGTCTAAAATGCCATACATTTTTTTCTGCCAATTTACATCCAATCTCTTTTTGCCAATTAATCTTGTGGACATCCCTTGTTTAGGTACTTTCCTAGTATAGAAAATTATATTAAATTTGTGGAAGTTTCTGGTTTTCAGATTGTAACAATAAAATGCATTTCGGGGCTCACGGAACTCAACAAATAAATTTCTTTTGAAATGTGTGTGGGTGGATGTGTTTGTTTCTTTATATCTCCGAAACAGATGGTCTGATTTCGATGAATTTTGCTCCTGTGTTTAATAAATGGCGGATGTTAAATTTTACTTTTTACAGTTATAAATATTGCTGATCATAGATAGAAGAAATATATACTATATTGAAAATGTGTAGTAGTATTTAGGCAAATCTTTATCTTCTCCCCATTATTGCTCACTGATCTTTGATATTTTCTTGTTTAAAAAAAAACAAAATCGTTTTTTTTAAATCTTATTCTATTAGTACTTTCGAAAAGTATTGTTGTATGAAAATTATTAATTTCTAGATTTTAAAGGAAGTAGATGTATTGGTCCACTATTAACTCAAAATAGTGGTTTTTAAAATATGACTGTATGGGTGTGTGGCTGCGTTTGTTCGTCCCCTGATTTCTTCAAAGTGGATGGTCTGATTTTGATGAGTTTTAGAATTTGGGCGGGGTATATTAAAAATTCATTAACAAAATAAACTTTTAAAAAATCTGGAAGGGTAAGTCAGAATTTTTTTTGTTTCATAATCTTTAGAAACAGAATTTTCTATATCCCAATCTGATAGAAAATTTTAGAGCAAATTTAAAGCTTTTCGCCGATTTCTCTAGCTTCTAAATGGCGGCCGTTACATTTTTTTTAATTTCAGATTTTTGACTCCTGATTATTCAGAAACAGCAGCTATTATAATTTATAAATGAAATATGTTTTTCTACAATAATATTCTTAAATAAATCCTATTATTTACTTTTGCTTTATTAAATGTTTTTACAGAGTTTTTTTTTTAATTGTGATTGTGCCAAATTCATTTTTTATAAAATATGTTTTCTGTGCCCTAATTTGTACGTTCTAAGGTAATTGCTACAACTGTCAGATTTAGTTTCCTGAAGCAGGGTAGCCACTTCTGTACAATGGGATGCCTATGTTAGGAGGTCACGTGGTTTTTGACCTTTTATGCTCACCCTGTACAATATGATATCATCTGTTGGTTTTGTTTCTGGGGTTGTTACATTATTAAATAGTTCTTTTCTAACATTTAAATCGAAAAGAATCGACTCCACTTTTTGACTCATGAAGTGAAGCTTTTTTAGTTGTCTGTATGTTTGAATTGTCCTGGTCTAGAAATGAATTATTTAACAAAAAAATATATATTTTAGTCACTGATAATAATTTTTTTTGGATTTCCTATTTCAATTATTTATCCATTATGGAACTGAAAATCCAGCGGTCGACATGCCGACCGGTGAAAATATCAGACAAATACCTCTGAAATTTTACGGGTTAAAAACCCTTACAATTTTAACTTTTTAAAATATATCATCAAAAACCCTTAAAATTTTAACTGTTAATAATTATAAAAATTAATAATTATAAATTTTAATAATTATTAAAACTATTCTTTTACAGCTAAAACTAAAAAGCATTGAGATTTTATTTTTCCATCTTGAATAGCTAAACCAGATGTTTTAATTGCAATTTTTAAGCTTAATTAATTGATTTTCAGCAGACAGCACGGCAACATTCAATTATGAGTAAAATGAATATAAATCCAGGTGGGGAAACATTTCCCCACCTAAAAATACTATAATAATTGATTAATAGAATAGACCAGTTTTTTTAGACTGAATGGTTTTGGGTGGTTTTGAGAGTTGTTATTAAAAAAAAGTTCCACGGATAAAAACCTCAAAATCGACCCTATTTTGTTCAAAAAACACGTTTTATAAAAATCTGCACTAGGAAATTAACTGATTTAAAGGTTGTTTTGGTTAAAATAAGCTTCTTTTTCGAGAATTGGTATGAAAGGGAGCTTAAAAATGAATCAAAAAAATCTGTGCTAGACCATGACACTTATCTAACTACTAAACTTTGTGGTCAGACAATACCTTTTGAATAACAGTATATAGAGATAGAGACATAGTTTTGAAACCTAAAATTTCAGGACTGGACTAAATTTTTTTTAGCGCCTTTTAACTGAAGACCCTGATAACCAAATGGAAGCGATAACAAGATATTAGACCAAGCTTCCATTGCAGTACAGAAAACAGGAATCCATACCATAAAGAGAAGAACTTGAATCCATAAAAAGCTATGAAGGAAGAAGTGGAATCCATAAAAAGCTATGAAGGAAGAAGTGGAATCTATAACAAACTATGAGTATCAGCGTAAAACGATTACTAAAGATAGTAGGCTAGGGAAAACCAGTAAAGTATACCTACTACCAGATGCACAGGACATTTCTAAGCAGAAGAGAAGTAAGCAATAAAGCTATTAGGCTACAGATATATTTACCAATGCTAACTTATGCTGCAGAAAACTGGGTGATGTAAGAAAATCAGAGTTACAACTGTGGAAATGAGACAGGTATCTGAGCAAGACGATTGGTAAAACATAAAAAGATATAGACTCACGACAGAGTAATAAACAGCGCAATAAAGGAGGTTATACAAGAATAGCAGAGAAAGAATGAAAAAACATCAGAGAGCTTAGAAAAACTGAGAAAGAAGAAGGAGACTTTGCTTATCTCTTTATAACTTAACTGTAGAGTTGTTTTGAATTAAGACGGCTTTGGTAATTATGAGGAAGCGATAGCAAAATATAGCATATCAAGCATCCATTGCAAACATTCATCAAAATTTCAATTTATTGAAAGTCATGACACTGACACGTCTAACAACTTTTTCTGGTACACCTAATGATTATATCTGAATTTTTACTATTAGTTTTGTATATATGTTATGTACCTACCAGTTCATTAAGTCAGAGACCTTTAGCATCCAAAGTAGAACCTGATCTAGACAAGATGGAAGGATTAACATGTTATCAATGCAAATCTGACAACCGAGAAGTTCTTCCTCTATGTGATTCAGCATTTTTTAAACTGACTTCTGTAGAAGAAAAACATGATATGTTGATTCAGTGCCCATACAATCAAAAGAATTATTGCATTAAAACAATTACTATTAGTGCAGATTATGTACAGACAACAAGAGGATGTAGTGGTTCATACGATGGTAATGGCAGTCAAATACGGGTTGGATGTATGACCATGCGAACTCACGTAGATACAGTAGTTTGTGTATGTAGAGGAAATAAGTGTAACAGTAGTGATAAATCTGTGTCATATAAGTTTTTAATAGCATTACATTTGTCAGTAGTATATTTTATTTTTATATTAATAAAATAAGCCTAATTTACTAACAATTTCTATTTGAAATTGCCACACATGCAGGTATAACAGATATCTTCCTTATTAACCTAAAGTTAGTAATCAATTTTGAGGTTATTACATGCTGTATTTATTTTGTACTTACATTTAAAATTAAATAATGTCGAAAGCGGCTAGTAGATTAAAAACCATGAAAAAAGTGGTTGAAAAAGTACAACATGGAAAATTAAAAACAAATATACCTGCAGGAATGGCAGCTGCAGGCCCCCCATTGGGACCAATGTTAGGACAGGTATTTCTTTTATTATACTTGTCTGTATATGAAATTAATACGTGATATTCTGAGCAGCGAGGTATTAACATAGCTGCTTTTTGTAAAGACTTCAATGAAAGAACGAAAGACATTAAAGATGGCATACCACTACCTACGCGTGTCACTGTTCATCCTGATCGCAGTTATGAATTAGTAATACACAAACCACCTGCTACGTATTTTCTAAAACAAGCTGCAGGTATTC
The DNA here is from genome assembly GCA_958336395.1 of Ctenicera cuprea. Lineage (NCBI taxonomy): Eukaryota > Metazoa > Arthropoda > Insecta > Coleoptera > Elateridae > Ctenicera > Ctenicera cuprea. The sequence continues at coordinate 27,580,643 of OY284486.1, forward strand.
AGCGAGGAGCTATGCAAACAGGTTATATTTTAAATTACTTACTTTTAAGCGATGGTGACCAGATTTATAAAATAGAAATGTAGTACAGGTCAACAAGTGGTGTAACCAAACTTCTTGTTCAGTTGCATACTCTAAGTTACACGTTAACGCGTAGCAGCTTCACAGTCAATTGTAGAAAAATCAGTACCTCAGATGCATAAAGAACTAAGTGCATTCTATGTATTGGATGTCGTAAGGTTTATTCACTGTAAAGAGTAATATGATTTCTAGAACCACAGATAAGGTTAACACTAAACCTTATCTGTGCTAGAACTCCAGATGGAAAAGCTTTTCAGGTGCTGAAATGAGCTGAAGCGAGCAACGGTGACTAGAGGTGTAAACACAATTATTGTTATAGCCCTTTCAAAATATTTGAAACTCTGCAGTTACCAAATCTTTAAACGGGATTTTCAAATCCATCTTAATTCGTACACAGACAACTTTAACTTATTATAGTAAATATTACAGGGTGTTTCACCAGTTCTGGCCATTTTAATCATGTAATTTGATTGTTATCAAAGTAGGTTGTCTAGAAAATTTTCTCACAAATTTAATTTAAAAAAAGGAATTTCATGGGAATTGAACCCAGGATCCTCTCATTGTTGAGCGAGTGATGTGCTCTTCTTTCATAGATATTAAGATAAATATTCCACTTACATTGTAACAGCCAATGGCAGCTGTTTATTTTCAGGCTCTTAACCAATCGACCCTGGCTGGCTGTGATTATAATTTTTTTAGGAAGCTCTGATGTTATCCCTGTTGTAACCATAGCAATCACTTCAACAAAAAATTTTTTTGTGCCCCTAATAATTAAATAACGCTTTTGTATGTTAGGAAGTAAAAAATGTATAGGGTTATTCAAAAATAAGGAATAAAACTCGTATTTCACACCTCCAGCCACCTTGACTGAATTTTTTTAAATAGAGACCTATTTTTTGTGTGGGCTCGTTGAAAAGCTTGCAAAAAACTGCATTCAAATCTACCATGATAAATGGACTGGAATGGTTGGTTTTTACAGTTTTACAGTGATGGAAAGAAAAAAAATGCACTCTTTCCGTATTTTTTTATTAAGTTATTACTGTATATAAGATTTTAGATATCCAAAATTCTTACACAAAATAAATGTGACCTGGGAGAAGGAAGTTTGAGTAACTTACTCCGATTACTTTTTCATATGCACGAGTGATACATGAGTGAATTAATGTATTGAATTGTTTTTTATTAGTTAATTGTATTTTTAAACATAAGAAATCAATTTGCTTAAATTTATATTAATATTGCTACCTTATCAAATATACAAAAGTTGGCTTCTTAATTTAGGAATTTAAAAAATATGGCAATTCTGGATAAACCCATAGATTTCAATGTTTAAGTTTGATTTGATGGCCGTTTTCCTTAGGGGTACTCGGCACCCCTGATTCAGCTCAGGGGTGCTTGAGCACCCCCACAGTCGGCGGTAGCCTAAACTAGACCCTGAAGGTATTTAAACAATAGTAGGTCCAGTCATTGTGCGATTTAAGTAATGCTGGTTACAAAATGGAGGGGGTTTGCTCATACCCTATGTGATTTCCGAAAGGCTAAATTGCTATAGCCTGTACTTTGTGAAACACCCTGTATAGTAGTGTATGATAGAAGATATGAGCTTGAAAACCTTACTGTACTATACAATATGAATATAGTACCTCTGGTCACGTGATTTTAAGCAAATCGTTAATAATGAAATTTTGTAGGTAGAGAAGTAGCAGGTAAAGTAACATTAAAGCAGATATATGAAATTGCAAAAATTAAAATAGAAGATCCACCATTACAAGTAAGGTCTTTAGAAAGTGTATGTTTAATGTTATGCGGCATAGCCAAGACACTAGGTATAGAAGTTGTTACAGACCTTGATGCTAAAGAATATGGAGAATTTTTAAAAGAAAGAGTGGCTATTGTAGAACAACAGAAAAAAGAACTGCAAGAGAAAAAAGAAGCCAAGATGTTACGAACGGGTTAAAATATTTTTTTTTGTTATAAGACAGTAGTAATAAATTAATATAAAATGAAAGTGGATTGATTTCAAATAACAAAAAGATTTAATCATAAAATAAAATTCCTGTTTACATATGGATATTTCATTCTTATTTTAGGCATTTAGTTAAAAAAATTAAGACATTTCAGTACCCATATTTTTCCTGTCTTTATGTGCTAGCTTTTTGTAACGTCTTTCTAAATGCTTCTGTAGTTTATTACTTTTCTTTAACTCCTCATATTGGTTAACCAGTTCTTCAATGCGTTTTTCAGCTAAAAATAAACAGATTAAAGAAATGTATTTAATAAAAGAAAGATAATTTTACATTTCTTCTTAAATACAGGCTTTTCTCCTTGCTTCAGTTTTCTTCTAATGTCATTCTGTTCTTCTTCTTTATTCAGCCTTTTTTTATCTCGTTTTTCTTCTTCTCTAATTTGGTTATCCTACAATACAATGCTACTTAGTATATTAGAAAAAACTATTAAACATTTAAATCTACCAGTCTTTGCATTAAGAACTTTATTTTCTGTTGTCTTTTTGGATCGGTTTCATTCTCGTACTCTTTTTCTAACTGAACTCTTTCTTTCTTCTTAACATCCTTCAAAAATTTGTAATTTGACTTGAACACTTTTTCATCATAAGTCCCACAAAGAGGATCAAATCTGGGATCTCTTGGTACATTTTTTTTAACCTGCACTAACTGATCTTGAAAACTACTTCGCTTTTTAGAACTTATCTCTCTAGGCCTATTTTTATTAGCACGTTTAAAATCAATTGGTGCTTTTTTTGGTTTTGCACCAAATACAACTTTATTATATTCTTTAGAACCGATTTTTTGTTTTAATTTTTGTAAATCTTCAAAACTCATGGTAGATATTTGGTTACGAATCAGTTCCTACAAAGACATTATTTTTACGAGAAAAATTATGTTTTTAGAACTTACTCTTTCTGTTAGCGACACTTCAGGTTCTACATCAGAATTTTCATTGGCTGAAGTATCTGCTGCTAAAGATTCATCATTAGGTTCCCCTTTTGATTGTGATTTTTTGGAGACACTTGTGCGAAATCTTTTTGTGGAGCTAACTTGAAGTTCGTCATCTGTGTTTTTATCAGTTGTATTGTGTATGGGTGGAGATTCATCGCCAGATTCCATACCTTGAATAATATTTATTAGAAAGTTACTGCGAACGTAAGGTTATGTTTTCAGAACGTTTTGACTTTTGAGGAAGATAGAGACTATGACAGTGTCTACGCGTCCGATTAGCGGACGAATATGGTTTTATACACGTCCGACGGTCTGCATACAGGTGGAGCACGCCACCTACCGCAGAATTTTGAAATAACATTATGTAAACAGGGTATAACCGCATTTATCTTTTGTGTCAACTAGGCGCGTAAAACGAGTGTGGAAACTGTAAAATTTTATCAAGACAATGAATGCGAATGCTAGAAGATCAAATAATAATCTTTATTTGTGCTACAGCGTTTCGATTTTCTATTTGGTGCATTGTGACTGGAGCAAGAGCTGGGGAAGTTCTGTAAAGTAAAACCAAATCAAGGCAACAAGAACTCGAAAATTAAAACTTGAAAATATCATTTCAAAATTACATAGCCACAATTAGGCATTGAATTATCTAAAGTATACCACCTGACATAATTTAATCCTGAATGATGATTGCCTGATTTCAATATTAATTCCTACATCGATGGAGTGTTGAATGCCACTTTATTGTAATCCAATTTGAAGGGCAAGAATGTTTTGGTTTTCTTTGAAATTGGAAACATTTCCATGAATTTTTTGCCTTTGCTGTATTTGCTCCCTACTTTTTTTGAAACGGTTTTTTTTTCCACTCGCAGGTCGCACTTGTTTTTGAGGCCGAATCCTCTTCGTTTACAGCAATTACTACAGCTGAAATATGTTTGCAAAATCCAATGATGCCAGCAATGCAATTGCAGTTAGCATCAATTACTTGTCTTTCAATGTTTCAAAATTCAAATAAATAATAATTATATTGCGAATACAAATCTTAAAATATAAATGTACATACAAGCAGCGAAAAGGTGTATGGTGTTAATGAAACAGACGTCTGTCTAATAACCTTTGCTTTAATTTCTAAATTTCTCCAAATCCAACACATGACCACAAAACCAAAATAAATAGCCACATCCATTTATCTGCAAAATTCGTCTATGTTTTATCAATAATAAATATTAAATAAAATCCTTTTTTCTATAGCAACTGTTAAAACGTGCTATTATTAACTAAAATTAGAGGGAAAAGTAGCACTTTACCATCAAGGGTAGATAAAGTAGTACTTTAACAGCAAGGATAGATAAAGTATTTTATATATTTAGTTTTATAAACAAACTCTATAGCAACCAAAAAGTTATTAAAGTCACCTACTCATTTTTTCGTGAAACTGTTTTTTCCTGACACTTTTAAATTAAATTTATCATTGATTTTTCTTCATTTTTTGGTCTTCTTTAACAATTGCTATAGAAAAAAATGTTGTATTCCACACGACGATAAAATTTCATTATCTTCTCGATGCTTATTAGCGTCTCGGCTGACGCCTCGACGCTAAAATCGCTCTCGAAGATAAAGTGCAATTTTATCATCTTGTACAATAAATAACTATTATTCTTGCCTTAAAATACAGGAACACTGGTGTTAAAAGAACTACAATGTTCACATTAAATATGTGTGTCCAGTACTATTTAAAACGTTGTTTACATAACGATGTTGCAGAACCTACCGCTAGAGGCGCTGACACGAAAAATGCGCAGAACGCCTATCAGATCAATGTGCTCATATCAAATTCAATGCAGTATGATTTTAGCCCAGACTACTGCTTTAAGCATTCAATTAGGTTTTTTAATTCTAAATTATATAATGTATTTTTAGACCTCATAAATGATTTTTTGACCTCAAAATATGTTTACTGATCTTAAAAAATTCGTTTAATTTATTAATAATAATTTTTTTTAATTTCTACCTTAAAAGAATGACTATCAGACGTCCAAAATTAATTTTAGACGTTTGTAACTGTTTTTAACATTGAAAAATCAATTATTAATGTCAAAAGTATTTTTTTGACGTCATTCCTAAATTAAAAAAATTTTTTTTAGACGTTAAAAAATCAATTTTGAAGTCACAAAATTAATGGTTATCGTTAAAAATGAACCTCTGAGATCAGAAAATAAATTATTGCCGTCAAAAAATATTTTGTAACGTCATTCAATGATTGTTTGACGTGAATAAATCATAATCTTAAGTGTAAAATTTATTTTCTGACGTCAACAAATATTGTTTGACGTCAATGTTTAATAGAAAGAAACGGCGTTTTATGAATTATTAATTAAAGAAAATAATTATTATGATGAAGTGTAAATCATTTTTGATAATTTTTAGACGTCATCTTCAACCGATTTGGATTTCTTTGTATTAGTGCGTTATGTGAAAGAATATTGCTATTTGACGAGAGACATCTTGAAAAATGGCGGCCAAAAACCAGTTTTTCATTAATAGTTCAAAAACTGCGAAAGATATCAAAAATGTTGAAGAGACAAAGTGTTCGTCATAAAAAACGAACATTTTTAGTTTCAAACATTTTTTGTATGGTAAAAACAAACCCGCTATCTTTAATTAACTGGCGGAATAGTTTTTGGCTTTCTCTAAAAAAGTTTCAATATTATTGAAAATTACAAAACAAAGCCCCTGTGTAGTAAAATGGCGCTCAATTTTTCCTTTTTTTGCCAACTTGAAAATGGTGCAGTTATGCAAATTCGGACAAAACTTGTTTGGAATACAGTTTTTTTGTTTTTATAAGAAAAGATCTAAAATTTGATTCCTGCAGTGTGTCAACTTGACTGTTTAGATGCCGTCATCAAGCGATGCAACCTGGAAATATTCAACGACGAGGAAGGAAATAACGAAGTTGAACTTTCAACTGCAAATAAAAGATCTTAAGAAAGATGCTATGCTAATATATTTTGCAGTGATGTGAGTCTCGGTATTTTACCAATCGGTAAAATGGTAAAATGGTATTTTACCGGTAAAGTAAAATCACATTTTACCGGTAAAATGGTAAAATCATTTCGAATTGCCGCGCGCAGGCGCAGATATTCGTGGTACTCCAAAACAAAGCATTATTTTTCTTGGAAAGGGTCAGAACTGTTTTGTGGTAGGAAACCTAAATAAAGATTAATTTCTTTAAACCAATCATATTATAATATAATAATATATATTAAATATTTATTATTTTTGTTATTAAAAGTTACATCAATTACATTTATTAGGTTTGTTTAACTTTATGTTTATATGTATAAGTTTATTTTATCTAAATGTTTATTGTGATTTATATCTTCATGTTTTTTATTTTCGTTATCACATTTTGCTTTGTATTTAATTTAGGTATTTTTTAATAATTATAACTGTAACTGCAAGTTACATAACCGCTATATTTTTATAAACTATAAATAATTGTATTTTTGTGTTTTGGTATCAAGTATTAAGTAGACCTGTCGAGTATCTAGTATCACACTAAATGGTTTTTCATAAGGAATCCAATGACATCATTTTTGACGTGAAATTTATTTTACCGGTATTTTACCGTATTTTACCGGTAAAATAATGATTTTACTTACCGTTTTTTATTTTACCGGTAAAATCACATCACTGATATTTTGTAAGCTGTATGTTGCTAGTCAGATGAGAGAAACAGATGTTATTTAATTAAAGATGGCGGCTTAATTTTTGATTTATAAAAAATGTTTCAAGCTAATAGTGTTCGTTTTTTATGAAGAACACCTTGTCTCTTCAACTTTTTTGATATCTTTTACTGTATATTTTTGAGGCTTTCGCGGTTTCTCGAACTGTCAATATTACAATTTACTTTCGGCTTAGACCGCGTCGTCATTTGGGAACTACACCCAGCATAATCAGGTAAGGACCGACCTGTAGCTTGTCTGCCTTTACATGCATCTGCTCTAAAAGTTTAAGCAATATTTGTTCGTAGGCCCTGTCTGCCTAAACAGGGCCGTGTACTTAGATTATTTAAACCTTGGGGCGGACAAGGATTTGATCTTCATGTATTTTGTTTGTCAGGAAAATAATACTTAATCGGCTTATGCTTGTTAGCTGTTTGTGAACCCATACAAACTAACGTTTCGCAAGACATTGCAGCTTGCATCTTCAGAGTGAATAGAACACATTATTGTCCTGGCAAACGGTCCTTACCTGATTATGCTGGGCGTAGTTCCCAAATGACGACGCCGTCTAAGACGAAAGTAAATTGAAATATTGATTCTTTTCCTGTTTTTGAGTTTTTCCTTGTTACTTGATCAGCTGTGTCCTGTGAACTAGTCGGACATTGGGCGCTTACCTACATAGTCGTCTGTTGATTGGGAGTGTATAAACTCTGTGTAATCAAATTTGTCCGTAGCATGAACGCATAGACACTGCTGGTTACTATTTATATCCAGCAAGCAAAATATAACCTAAGAAAATCTACACAAAATGTCACTTCAAAAAATAAGTAAATACGTTAATGAACGACTGTCGCTTTTTGTCGGCATAGGATTAATTATTTCAATACATTGGGGATGGTATAAATTACAGCAGGTACCGTATCTTGTGAGTGAATCGGAAAAAAGAGAACTGCCCCTAATAAAAGTAAGCATATAAAACTAAGGTTTTTATAAACTGCAAAATTGAACTAAACTAAATATAATTACACTTTCAGGCTCTTAAATTGTTTCACACAAAGATAACGGATGGCATTGGATCTTCTTCCGATGCTAACCCAACAGAAGAAACAGCACAAAAAATTAAATGATGTATTTTATTGTAAATATAGTATAACTTATTAGGAGATTGTACAATATATTTTAAATTATATAACTGGTGATTCTTAATAATGTTATGAAAATCGGTAACACTTCTCTACTTTTAACTGTTTCTACCGTAAACAACTTAGAATAAAGTAGACAGGGATCGCAGTTGTCCTAAAAAACCTAAAATTTATGAAAAAAGTGAATTGTACCAAACTTTTGTTAACATTTGTTTTAAATTTATACTCTTCTTTGATATATTTTTTTTTGTGGTTCATGACTTATTCTATATTTTAACAATGTTAGTTAAAATTTATCATATCAATAATTCATCGGGGAAATAAGCTTTAAAAGCCACCGAAACCAGAAGTGGAAGCTAGACATGTTTTTTAGGAAAACTTTCTAACTCTAAACTGGAATCCTATAAAAACTTTAGGTCAAATCCAAGGCTTTTTTTCGATCATTCTAGCTTTAAAACAGCGGCTGCTACGATTTTGTGAAGATTTTGACTTTAGCGCCTATTTACTCAAAAACAAGTTGACAGATCAGGTTCAAATTTTTTATTGTAACAGCCCTTAAGGAACATCATGTTACTGTGCTCAAAACCTTTTGAAAAGCTATGCAGTGAAAAATATTCTCAACAAAATATTGCTTATAAACTAGCCAGGCGATTTTTTTTTTAATTTTGTAAGCGCAGAGCTGGTAATGAGCTACAATTTGGTTCATGTCCCAGCCTGCTAATGTATATGTGACGTACTCTAAGAATTTTTAAAAATTTGTGTTTTGCATAAATGTAGGTGAGTTGACGCTGTATGTTTAGTGTGTAGCATATTGATCCACTCATGATCGGTGGGGAGTAGTGTTTGTCTTCGCTGTATGGGGAGAATACATAGTTCTGTTCGCTTGTAGTAGACCAAATGTATATTATAGTTAAAAACTTTACAAATTGATTTTAGCTTGTAATTGTTGGCCCATAGACGTTAATACTTCGCTCATTTTTTATATATGTTAATATTTTTACTTTCTCATGAAGAAGATATTGCAATTGGACAGAGTTTCAGAGTTTTTTTTTCAGTTTTCTTGGTGACTCCTGTAAGTTTTGCAAGGACCCCTACGTGGGTCACGACCCCCCAAGTTGGTTCTAAACCATTCGGTTCTGTCATTGTTTCAGACCTGTGGATGTTCTCTTGTAGAATATGAGTATATTAAGTTCGTTTAGCCTATATATTAAAAGTCAAAAATGTATCTTTAAGTTTTGGTACTTTTTAAAATACAGGGATGGATTGCTGACAAAGAAATAAATCATCTTAGCAGGTGGCAGCATAGCCTTACACCTTTACACTTTCGACAGTTATCGAACCAAATCAACATTTTTTTGACATTTAAAAAATCTGAACATGGTGGTCCATAGGTCAACTATTTTTTTAACATAATATTTGCAATGTAAGTAGACTTATAAACAGAAAAAAATTAAACATGTATTTTATGACTTAATTTTTGCTCGACTAAAAACAGAGATACGTAAAAATATCCTAAAATGAAGTAAAATTTTGTCCTAAAATCCTAACAATCCCTGAGTAAATTTGATAACCCAAAAGAAATTACAGGCAACAGATTCTTTAAATTTTGAATAGAAACTGTTCTATTCACTCTGAAGATGCAAGCTGCAATGTCTTGCAAAACGTTAATTTGTAGGGTTTCACAAACAGCTAACAGGCATAAGCCGATTAAGTATTATTGTCCTGGCAAACAAAATACATTAAGATCAAATCCTTGTCCGCCCCAAGGTTTAAATAATAATCTAATCACAGGGCCCTGTTTAGGCAGGCAGGGCCCACGAACAAATATTGCTCAAACTTTTAGAGCAAATGCCTGTTAAGGCAGACAAGCTACGTATCAGTTACCTGATTATGCTGGGTGTAGTTTCCAAATGACGACGCGGTCTAAGCGCAAAGCAAATTGTAATTTTGACAAAGAGTCCCTTTCTTCTATTTTGTCAATTTCTGGAAATACCTTTAGACTTGCAAAAATCTGTCTTTGTTAATTTTTTATTTACGGTTGAATTGAGATATTCAATAGCAAAATTACGATTTCTTATTTGAGTTACTTCATTGATATTTTTGGGTAAGTATATTTAATTTTTTATCTTTAGTAAAAGATTTGTAACTATTTTTGAATTGTTGTAGTTCAGATTGTTGTCTGTTTTTTAATGGTGTGTAATATTCTGCGACAATTTTATTGTCTTTGGTATATTGGTCATGTTTATTATTTATAATAAAAAAATTATTTAATTATTGCAAGTTCGAATTGTAAAGTCCATATTCGTTAGTTACAAGTCTTCCAGAATTCAAAACTATTATTAAAAAAAACAAAGATTATATTTTAGAAAAAATAGTAATTGGAAATGGTATTTCATTTAAAAATGTTTATAAACAAGCAAAACATCTTAATATTCACAGGTTTTTTTTGCATTACAACAAACAAAGTATTCTAACTTAGGAAATTAAGAAATTATTGATAAATTTGCTAAAAAGGGAATAACAGTTTCTAAACAAAAGACTATTATCAAAATATGTGAACACGATAATTAAAATATTAATTGTCATTGAGATTTAAAAGTAATTTTTTTTTCCAAAAGATATTCATACATTTACTAAGGAAGAATTGAAAAGTATACAAGACTATTTGTATCACTAGGCCCTCAAGTACTCGCACTCGCTAAATAGTCTAAATAGTTTTTGGACGTGTGATCCACAAAAATTTTGGGCCGACAAAAATATGTAAATTAAAAAATGGTGTTCAAATGTCTCGCCTAGAGAATTTATTTTTCTTCTGTTAATAATAATATTAATAATTCTTTATTACCCAATAGAATTACATTCCAATAACAGGGCAAAAAATTAAACAAAGCAAATAAATACTTGTAAAATAAGATAACAAAATGTAATGATTGAATTTAAAATTTTAGTTAGATTGGATAAAATTTTAAATTACACGAGTTTTCTGTTTTTCATGCCTAGACAGGCAAATAGGTGTTTCTAGATGATTTAGACAAATGCAAAATCAGTAATTCTGGATGGAAGCCTAAAAACAATATTACAGCTTTCAATGCACCTGTATCAATTATTGATCGTATACATGTAATTACAAAGAAAATGTAACACAATGGAAATCAAAGGCTGAGACTCTGTTTTCCGAAGATTATTATATCTTGTGTAAAAGATTTGTTATTCTTTATGAATTATTGGAGGTTTGATTTTTGTGTGTAATATTCTGCAACAATCTAGCTTTCTTGGATAGGGGAAAGGGGTGCACATTCAACCATTTTTGACAAAATGTTATATTATTGCATTTCAGCAATATATTAATAAATTTTAATTAATGTGTACTAAATTACAGACCTTTGTACTGAAACTAGACACAAAACAATCTTAAAAAAATGTTTTTTAAATATCTTTCACCCTTTAGAAAAAAAAGTTAAAAATGGCTGAATGTGCCTCTCCAGTGGGGTACATTTGACCATAAGGTGGGGTAGTTTCAACCATAGTCATTAAAGAAAAAAGAAACGAGCATTTCACTGTAAAATTGCTTAAAAATTTTAACCAACTAAACAATAACGATGATAACAGAAAAAGTAAACTCAGAACACATTTTTTTATTAAATAACAAAGTACAAAACATCTAAAAAAAGTATTAATTTATGTTAAAAGAAGAGATATTCATCCCAAAGGTTAGTAAAGATGAGGTTCTAGCTGTTTTCGCAGAATTAGGGGCTAGCAACTGTAGAACTATGTCGCAACGTTCAATCGTTGATATATCATCCACTAACGGATAGAAAAATGTATATCCAGGAGGCTTTCGGCGCAAAAATTTGATCAAAAATTCATTATTTCCTATTACTTCTATAACTTTACCAACGTAGTAGTTGATCTTTGATTTAGTAGGAAATTTTATTAGTAAACAATCATCTTCATTGATGACTTCATCATCTTGTAAGAATCTCACTTGTGCTACTATCTCTTCTAGCAGTTGTTTTTAATGTCATTTTTTGTTTTGCAAAGATTTGTTTAGTCACTCTTTTTATTTTTCGTTCTTCCTTAATTTTTTTGCGCATTTCCCTTTCACGTTCCATCTCTTGTAATCGATCTTTTTCCGGAGTATCCGTGTAAATTCTGGATTTGCCCCTTCTGCTTTGGCCCCGGTTTTGCTTATTTACAGTTGGCCTGGGAAATGGTCTCACTAAATCAGGTGTGACAATATTGGATGATGTGGATGGTTTTTCTATAATAACAAAATTCTTATTAAGCACTTTTTATGGGATTGAGGTACCTACCGTGTTTAGAAGTGATTTCATTTAAAATTCTTTTCGGTGGTGTGAATGGTAATGCTACATGAGACGTTGATGGAAGATTTGCTTGAGTTCCTGTATCATCGGGCAAATTGTCTTTAAAGACATAATTATGAGTATCTGGATCATCGGGTAAATGATCTACATGAGTGTTTGGAATGTTTGCATGGCTTGAATCTGGATCGACATCGACAATTTCGTTTTCTACGATATCATTGTTGGTAACATTTGCAAAACTTGCCGCAAATTCTTCATTGCTAAAGGCCAATCTGTTTACGGGCCAGAGCCCTGGTTTTTCGAATGATTTTGTTATATTTTTTTGAGTAAAGGCCGCTTGAAAGGGAATTTTGGTTAACTGTGCAATTTGTTTAATAGTTATGGTTTTCCCGGGATTAGTTGACATCCAATCATTGAAGGCGACAGAGCAATAAGTTTTAAATGGCCCAAAGACCCCTACATCAAGGGGCTGCAATTTGTGCGACGTATGGGGGGGAAAGGACACCATGACTATACCATTGTCGCGGCAAAAGTTTATTGCTCCTACTGTTATATGGGATTCGTGATTATCTAAGAGAAGAAGTAGTTTATTATCTTGCGAGCAGTTAGTGTGTCTCTTAATATGGCTTAGAACGCTAAGAAATAAATCACCAGTCATCCAACCACTGCGACTACCTAAAGCAGTACTCGAAGTAGGTGCACTAATTAGGTATTCATCAGGATTACGTGTTCTAGGAAACACATACACGGGGGGTAGTGCATGGCCCACTGCATTTATAATCCCCACAAACGTGGACAATTCGCCCCTTTCTGCAGATGCCGCCAGACTTACTTGTTTCTTCCCTTTTGCTGAAACTATTTTGACAGGTTTTAAAACTGTTGCGACGCCTGTTTCGTCTAGGTTAAATATACGCTCGGGCTTAAAGTTGTACTTTTTTATGACTGAAACATAGTTCTCAAAAAACTCCGATACACTTCGCTTATTAAAACCAGTTGCCCTAGCCAGACTGGTGCTTTCAGGCTTTCTCAGGCTTATTTTATCTTTATTTCGTTTCATGAAGCATTTTAACCATTCTACTCCAGATTTTTTATTGATATTCCATTGCCCTACTGAAAATCACCTCAGTTGCCTCATAAAACCTCATACAAAATGAACCTTGTTGTTTCAAAAACCGCATAAAACCACATACAACCTGATGAAAACATTATCAGGTTATATGAGGTTTCTATATATATTTTCAGTAGGGTGATTAGGAAATTTACAATTTGGCAATGCATTTGCATATTCGTAGGATAAAGTTCTAATTTGTTTGTACGTTAAACCGTAGTTCATATCTGAACAGGTTTTTATATAACTTACTAATTTAGCTTCCTGTTCGTTGGTAAAAACCTGGCATACAGTGTATTTGCTGGAAAAAATAGCCCTATTTTCCTCATCTGGATTACTTTCGTTGCAGGAATCATCGTTAAACAATCTTAATAGTTCCTCTGGTGAGTATTTTTGTTTTATTTGCTGAATTCTCGAATGTAAGGTGCCGCGTTTTACATTAAAATCTCTAGCAGCTACTCTTTCTGACACTTTTTTGCGCAGAACTTCTTTAATTGCATTTTTAATGCTTGTTTCGCATATACTTGCTCTATTTGTTTTATTTTTATAATTTCGCACTATCTGAAATACCACAACTATATTCAAAAATAAATAAAAAATGATTGTATTTACGGGGCAGATTCAACCACTGGTTGAATGTGCCCCACTGCTACTGGTTGAATGTGCCTCCCTACGATTTTAGGAGAATATTAGGTATCAATAACCACATCCCTTATTTTGAGGTTAGAACTGATTTAGGGTAATATTTCAGAAGGGCATAGAAAAATAACGGACCATAAATGATATTCATATTTACGAAAACGCGAATGCATTACATAAAACAAAAAAAATTAAAAACTTACCTTAAATATACGATATTCACAAATTTTTTTAATTCAACGTACACAATAGCAAGAGCGCCAATATTTCACTGAGAAGTACAGTCAGTCGCAACAAGTGTCACATGTTTTTCGCGGGTTGTAAATTTAAAAACCGAATAAGTTATCACAGGTGGTTGAATGTGCCCCATGGTTGAATGTGCCTCCCTTTCCCCTATTGATATTTTTTTTTTATTTTAGTTGTTATTTGGAATCTTCAAACCTCTTTGATCTATAGATGTCCCAGAATAAACGGCGGAAGACGGATCTTGGTGCAGCCTGTTCGTCTGCTTCTATTAACACTGAAGTAAGCACAACTTGTGGTCTTAAGAGGCATTTTGTTATGAGGAGAGCAATTTTATTGTTATTTTTTTTTCTTCTGTTGCAGGAAATGTCGACAAGTGTGCTAGATGATAGTGGTGAACCTCACATTGCTCAGCAAACAGCAAGAGCAAATTACAGAGCTGGTAGTAGATCTACCAATGAAAATGTAAGATCATTTTAAAGATATATTTTTTTTATCGTTTGTCTTACAGGAAGAAAAAGCAATATTTAATGAGAATCTATCTGACTTTAGAGAAGCCGTTAAATGGTCTGGCTTTGTTGATAGATCCTTGCTTATCAAAGAATTACTGTAAAAAAACGAAGCCAGAGTTGTGATTATCTTTGCACCAAAACGTTTTGCCAAGTCCATGAACGTGGACATGGTCCAGCGCTTCTTCGAAATTGAAGGAGACCGGGACGTCACTAATGCACCGCAAGATTTGAAGGAACTCGAAATATTTGAAAATTTAAAGCATTTTCCAGATATAAACTCGAATCACCATGTAAAATTCTGACTAAAGCTAAAACCCTTGTCAAAGAACATTTTGGAAGACACCCAATTTTATATATGAAAATCTGGATGTCTTCCAAAATGTTTTTTGACAAGGTATAACCTTCAAGAATGTCAAAATTCAGGATGTAGAATATAGTGTGAGACAACTCGTACACTTTGCATACCGTGCTACATTGCTATCTGAAAAACGGTAATATTTTTACTGATTCAAGCAGTAATGAAGATGCTAATAAAAACTGCAGAATATGGTGTGATAAGAAAAAATATAAAAATGAGGAAGTAATAGGAGGCCTGCAACAATTGATCGAGTACTTACATGCTTACCATAAGAGAAAAGTGTACCTGTTAGTCAATGAATTTGATGCACCTGCTGCTGTGAAAGCTTTGCTGGCAGGTAAAAGTGGAGATGAAGTGAGGAATATCAGCAATCAAGTTACCGAGCTGCTTGGTGCCGTTGTGAAAGGACCAGAAGCTGACGAACATCTCTTGGGGTCACTGATCCACTCCAGTGATCAGTGACCCCAAGAGATGTTCGGCAGCTTCTGGTTATTCGTTATTTGGGAAGTGTTGGTATTTTTGAGGACTTGAATAATGTACCTGTTTACAAATGGCTATTGGACGATAGAGGTCGCTTTGTTGCGTATTATGGTGTCAGTCTTAATGAACTTACAACACTTCTGGAACACGTGTTTCCTAATCAGGAACAGGAACAGAAACGAGTTTCTATACAAAAGGAGGTGAAGGGTCTCTACAATAGATATAGCTTTCAAAATGAACCTATATACTGTTTATGGTCTGTTTTACATTATATTCGAGATCGTTCGACATTGGATGCTTTAAAGATCACTGAAACAACATTTTGGGGAGGCTCCAGCATAATCAGGAAAATGGGTTCACTTCTGAAAAATAGTGGTATTATGAAACAAATGATAATTGTAATAGGCGATGACTATATATCTTTCTCGTATCTATCAGTACGAGAGTGGACGCTCAGGTGCTTGCCAACTTCCTGAATAAAAGTGAATCCTGTAACTCAAATATGGTCTTCTCATTTTTCATGGAACAAGGATATCTCACTCCTGTCCCTGATCAACGTGAAAATGTTCGTCGTCGTAAGAAGCCAATTTGTGTGAAAATTCCCAATGCGGATGTTTTGGTTGCTTTTCAGGAAATGTTCAATGATTACTCTTTAGCGATTTGTGGAGGTTATGACTCCAAAACGACCCAATGTGCAGAAGTTTTTGTAGATTTGCCTATAGATAGAGACGATGAGATATTTAAGACAAAATTGGGAGATTTCTACAATCATTTGGGAGCACTTCTTCGGACATTCACTGGACAGCAACGTTCCCTACAGGCTGCATTGTATACCACCATGCTTAAAACAGGGTTCAAAGAATGCTGTATGGAGACATATGTTAAAGTAGTATTTTGAATTGATTGTGTGGTAGGCACATGGTGAAACATTATTAATAAATATTTAACTATTAAAAAAATTAATAGATTATTAATAAAATAAAACTCTTGGTAATTGTTTCACAATGAAACTGGCAAAATTGACCTGTGGTTGTTTGATGATAATTTCGCTATTATATTTGAGATGAAGCTCATCGAATCTGATAATGATGACTCACTCAAGAAATCTGCAAAACAGGCCCTTGAAGAAATTCTTTCCGGTAGTAAAACTAAAACGGTGCCTTATGTTAAAATCTTTGATCGATATCCTAATATAAAAGATTACCTTCTAATTGGAATCAGTATGAACGGTAAAGGTAAACCATATATGTGCTGCTTAGTAAATAGTCTAAACGACGAAGACTGCATATTTTTTTCAGAAGACGATTGAATTTTTGTAGTATCCTATAAAATTAAATTAAATTGTTTTATATTACCCCGTCACCTTTATAACAAGATTACTTCATTATAAAAACACTTAATACATTGTATACTAAATGAATATTCTTATATTTAGTTTGAAATATTAGTTATTAATTGAATACTACATTACTACTATTGTGTTTGATTTTCTTTTTATGTTGACACTAGCTAGACCTCAGATGCGGGTGGATCTTTGAAAATGTGGAAGGTTGAAATATGTGGAAATTTTAAATGGAAATAATAAATATTTTTTAAATTGCAAAAACTCCCCCTTATTGATTAGCACTCTCCTATGGTCTCTATCCTCAGATGGAATATGAAACATTTTTATATTTTTGTTCTACGTCGATTTTTCAATAATAATTATTTTAATTTATATATGAATGACGGAAGACGCCATTGACACCATTAGCGTCACCCCGAGGTAAGATGCAACAACACGTTCGTTACTGACCCGTCGGTAAATGTTCGTTACAGAAACAAAGTTGTAAGCTATTTTATTTTACAGGGGGACCCACTAGGAGTTATTTATACTAGTGTTTCCCCGCCGAAATTCGACGGCAGACTCAGGGTTGACCGACCCGGCGTAATGCTGTCATGTGATGCAATAGTTCCAATAATGAGACGCGGCGTTAGTGTAGATGCGCCTCAAGTGAAGCGCGTCTAGCAGATTTTCATATATATTATAAATTAAAATAATTATTATTGAAAAATCGTAGAATAAAAATATAAAAATGTTTCGTGTACCATCTGAGGATAGAGACCTTTCATTGAAAAAAAAATGGTCCAAATTGGTGAAGCGGTAGCCGCTGGAGGAACCGAAAGAAAACCCCTCTGAGCTTTTATATATGTATGGATTTTAAATTAAAAGTACTAACATTTAAAGGCCATAGTAGACTGTGATAATACTGAAGTATTTATTGTTATTGTCTTTAACTGTGTTCTTTTTTGTAAGAAATTAAATTATAAATAAAACCATGTTCGTATTATTTAAAGGTTTTCCTAATAAGTTATTTACATTTTAAAATTAAAGGTACTATAATGGTCTCTATGGCCTTTAATTGTTAGCACTTTTAATTTAAAATATAAATAACCATTAAACGATTTTGTACTGCACTTTGAGCACAGTACTTACGACGCATCTTATTTTTTTTAAATCGGGTCTTCCCCGGCTTTCATCCAGGCTTTTTTTTGTTTTTTTTTATTTACAGCTTTTTCCGCTTATACCAAAACTCAAAAATGTACCTTACTGGACACGCTACATAACGGCTGGATGCAATGGATTATGGATTTAAATGAATAACTGACCCTGGTTACCTCATTTAACATTTCCCGTTTTACTTTAATATTTTCATCTCTTAGTAAATGTCCTCATTGAAAGATTATAATGCAGCACTAGCATACAATTGTCTTTTTTAATAAATATTTTTATTGCTTGGATTCTATAATGTTACGTATTGTTGTATTGGGCTTTACTGTTTATGTTTTTACTAAGATGCATTAGGGTATCAGTAGTATTTTTTCGAGCGCAATCCAAATTGATTGTCGCAAAATAATTTGTTAGTTTCAAAGTGATCAGTAATTTGCAGTTTTAAAACAGTCTCACATATTTTTGAAATAACCGGTACTAGAGAGATCAGCCTAAAATTATTAACTTCTATTGAGCCTCTTTTATGAATAGGTATAACTCTAGAGGTTTTTAGAATGTCAGGATAAGTGCCGGTTTTTAAACTTTCGTTTATGAGTTTTGTATTAAGTTTTTAGTACTTTTTAATAACACAGGCGCAATACCAAAGTTTTTTTTGCAATCATTGCGACCTTCTTTTGTTTTGTAAGGCGACAGAGTTGTAGCAAAAATCAGTTAAACACGATTGCGCGAGAAACTGCACAAACTTCTTTTAGTTGATTGTTGTTTATTTATACTTTATTTCCAGTTTATTTTAATGTTTTAACAAACTTAGTTGTCTTCGCTTTCAAACAAATAAAAATCAATGTTCTTCATTCTGTTCGTTTGGGTATTGGTATAACAGTAGTTCTATTCTGCTTATTGTAATTATTTTAAACAAAACGTCATAATTTAATGGTTGAACGTTTATTGATACGTTATGGGTGTCGTAATCGTTGAGAAATACTCTCTCTGGAAACTTTGACCAACTAATATCGTTCCATTTAACAAAATCACAGTTTTTTTGAAAAAAAAAACGTTTTCGCGAAATTTGCAAGCCTCTACCGGGTGATCATTTAAATTTCAGTTCTAGTTATGTATGGAAATTTAAGTTTTGGCTTTGAATAATTCACAAAAACAAAATTAATTGAAATGTTAAATTTATGAACTCTCAGTAGTAAACATTAATTATCTTAGTATTTTTATTAAAAATGGTTTATACTACAGCACAAAAAGCTTTTATTGTTGAGGCATACTTTTGTACATGTCAAATAGCTAATGGCGAAAAGCAACTTTCAATTCTGGAGTGTATGGCAGCATTTCACGAGAGATTTCCAGAAGTGGCAGTCGAGTACAAACAGTTTGTAAATATTTTGAACCCTTCTGTGGATTTATTCAGAGAAACTGGTTGTTAAACTAGAAAAGATTGTAGTGGTCGAGCTAGAATGAGAACCGCTGAAAATATTAACAATATTCAAGAAATAATTACAAACGTAGGTACCTATGACATCAATCCATAGGTTCACACAGCAAACAGACCTCTCCAATTGTTTGTGTGAATTAATCAAAGTCATGACTTAAATTTCCATAGATAACTAGAGCTGAAATTTAAATGATCACTTGGTACGTATCAGTCAATAAAGTTAAAATTTCCAAAATCAATTTTAAAACAATACGCCATAGCAAGTTGTTGGTGGGTCATGGCACTCTAGATAAGCGACTTATTTTTGTCGCCAAAAATTTTTATGGTACCAAAAATTTTGCTAAACTACACTATCATATCCAGAATTTCATTCCAAATTCAAAAATGTAAAAATATACAGGGTGCTCCATTAAAAATTAGAAAGTTGGTGCCACTTCCAGCGCCAGAAAGTCGTAATATTGTCACATAATCGGGTCTAAGTTTTGAAGTGTTTTTTTTTAATGTTTGGTAAAACCAATTATGTGAAGAGTTTAAGCCATGTGGTGCAAATTCAGTACGTGGAGGAGTTTATCCAAGAAAATACATGAAAGCAAACCTGTCCTGCAATCACAACTAAACACAGCTGATTAGAGCTTATATTTTCCTGGGTAGGTCATGTTACACATTATCGTTGGTTAATTTACGTAATTAACGATTTTATATGAATTTTTTTGCTGCAGATGTAAAACCTCCATTAGTATCCTACAGACAGACTACTGCCGGCAACTGCTATTTGGTGACGTGATGTATTGTGGTACACATTTTGTCTACGACAAATGTGTTGCTGATGTTGGTACTGCTGTCAAGAAAACATTTATTGAGATTGATAAAATTATATATGATATTGCTATGCATAAACTCTAAGGTTTAAAAAACAGTGAAAGTAGCAGCCGTAAGCGTCCAGTAGCAGGGGCTGAAGCCTCCCCTCCACCGAAAATCGGGGCAACCCCCTGAGAAAAATTAAAAACATCTCAATCAGATCGTAATTTAAGCTAAGTGTAAGATAATGCTAATACAGAAAAACTAATTAACGGTTTGTACAATAGTACCTATTTAAAATTTGCAACACTGTCAGCTCCAGTAATATCAATAGTTAATGAATTACAACGCTTGCGAGAATACTAGTACAATCAAGGTTTTATACAATTCTCGAAAAATAAAATTTACCTATATAAGGAACGACTCCAAGGCGACATGCGGTTTGTAGGTAATTATGTAGTACGTAGATTTAATCTTACCATTTGTAATCGATATCTTTACCTGTAATCAATTACAAGGGGCCAGCTTAAGCTGGATTCTCACTCTACCGGGACCACACTCGTGCATTACACTCGGCGGGCACGTTAAAGAGAACATGTAAAGAAAGGGTATTCGGTATTAGCATTAATTACGGCTTAAAGCTTTAATAGTTTTAACTTACGGCGGGAACGTCTCCCCTGGCCTCGCTAACACCTGGACGCCGCTCCATTGTCATATTCTGGCTGTCTGTAGGTTTCAGCCGTGAACACAATATTAACGCCTACGCCTACACCTGAAGAGGAGAGCCCACCGAGTACTACAGGTACCCTAGTCGGCCCAAGGGCTCTCGTGGGATCACTCTCCAGTGATTGGAACATTACTTTTTAAAAGTAATGCATTACAATTACTCATTATTTAGCAAAAAAAAGAATGCATTCTCATTACTAATTACTTTACGTGGAAGGTAATGCATTACAATTACTAATTACCGAAAAAAGTAATGCATTATTTTAAACATTACTTTTGTCGTTATTAAATACTACTAATAATTACACCACACAAAACACAATAATTAAAAAAAAATGTATTCAACATATTCCGTGTTTAAATTTAACAACAATTGCGTTTCAAAATTGTTATCTGCTAGAGCGTGACGTTTCGTTTTAAAAACGTCTGCTGCCACAAAAGCAAAAATTAATCAACATCCAATTAATCTTTCCTAAAATGTTACAATACAGATATTTCACACTGTACAACATTGTAAGGGTAATTGGCAAAATGTATGAGTATTAGGTATAGCTACAAATATGGAATTAATAATAAGTAAATATCTGTAACATTCAAATAATAGGGTAGTTTTACACTAGGTACTTAGTACTTACCACAAGATGTTTTCTTAAATTAGACGATGCTAATATGTTGCAAGAAAGTATTTTAATTTGTGGAACGCGAACTAAGTACCTCGTTCTCAACCAAGCAACAAATTTCCTATGAAACCTTACTTAACATTCCTTCACTCATTGCTGTAGGTATTACACATTATTCTAGGAAAATAAGGATTTTGTTGGGGCAGGTTTAGCCGGATTTGTCATGTCATGACTCATGAATGATATTCTGAATATCCTGATTATTTATTCTGTTGAATATGAAAGTAATGACAAAAGTAACGTATTTTTTCATCACATTACCAAAAAAAGGTAATGCATTCAAATTACTAATTACTCATCAAAAAAAGTAATGCATTACATTCCTTATTACCGAAAAAAGTAATTTAATTACAGTAATGCATTACTTGTAATTCATTACTTCCAACCACTGTCACTCTCCCAACGTCTGCGCCTACACCTGAAGAGGAGAGTCCACAGAGTACTACAGGTACCCTAGTCGGCCCGAAGGCTCTCGTGGGATCACTCTTCCAACAGTTACCTTAGTGCTCACGTAAACATGTCTACAGGGTACTACAGGTACCCTAGTCGGCGTCAGGCTCTCGTAGAACATGAATACAGGGGTTAAACACTATTATACCCCTAGTCGGCACACCAACACACCTAACTAATGTCACCTTTATAATCTCTAATCAATACCACCTTAATCAACTACCTAAACCTGTATTTGACCAATAATTAGCCTTATTCTAATTACTTTAACTGATTAACTACCCATTTCACATTCACACGTATAGGTACACATATGACATATATCATCCCCCACCGCACACTCATTTACTTATGCTCCCAAAATCTCGCCTACAGTTAGCGCAAAATAGATAAATTTGTAATACAATTATCAAAAACATCCAGTAAACAAGCTGATAAACAGTGGCGGATCTTGATTTTGTGGGGCCCCAGGCGCAACCTGATCTGGAGGCCCTATTGACCCTACTAAGAATGAGATGGTTCACTAAAATGAACATGGCAGAAAATCAGAACGTTTTTTTATTTTTGGAATCAACAAAAACATAAAAATAAGATACGGAATTAAAAAAAATATTCTCAGGTACTAGAAAAAAAAGCACATTCCCATTTAAAAGAAAAACTCACATTCTCAGGTAAAAAAAATCACAGTAAAATTCTGCATCATATTTTTAGTAATTTAGTATTACTAATTAATAAAGATGAACAGTGTTCCACTTTAAACGAGTGGTGCTCGGCTTGCAGTGCACTGTAATCAGATGCAAGCAGAGTTGCAAGTTTTGGCGATTTGGAACCAAATTGGCTATCTTTTTTGTTTACTTTACCATGTTTTTTTTAATTGGCATCAATGACTATTACGCAATACCCACTGCGAAAATGGGTTTTAGAAGATATTAAAATTTGCCTACAATTTTTATTTTATAATTCTCATATTAACAGACAGTAAAAATTTATTTTGGTTTTTGAGGATGAGGCACCCAACGATTCTGAGGCCCCCGCTTTGCTGAGGCTCTACGCACGCGCCTCATGCGCCTGTGCGGTAATCCGCCACTGCTGATGAATACCAAATTAATAAAGATGAGCCAGAACCAAGTCCGTCAACTTCGAGCAGAGTATGTTCGGTTCTGCGATTAAAATAATATTTAAGATTAACACTGTTCCAAAGAAGGGCAAATGATTTAGCTTTACCATATATTCATAGAAACCACAAGATTGATATAAATGATACTGTAAATTTAATTGTTACAAAAACTGAAGTCGGGCGAATTACATTTTTTAGGTTCATATTATTTATATTAAATAAAATACTTTTATTTACTTTGACAATAATTATTTATTAACCTTATACGTTATTTCGACATGTTAACATGCCATTATCAAAGGTAATATTAAAAAGCAAACAGTTGGTGTTGCTATAGAAACAATAGAACTTGGCGACTTGATCTTGGTTATCAGTGTTTGCAGATTATTTGATTTCTTTCATTCAAACGTCCAATAAGGGTGAATTTAGGAGATCAATTTTGTTATTCAATAAAAGTACTGCTTTTAAATCGTAGAATGTTAGTAATATAGAATAAGGTATATATAATCAGATAGTATTAAATGATATAAGATAGTATATACAATTAGATAGTATAGATAGTACTAGGAAATTATTACTGTAAAATCCAGTAACGAGCTTTTGCTCTTGGATATTTAAAACCGAAATAAATAAATAAATAAATAAATAAATGTTTGTGAGTTTCAAATGCTTCCAGTATATCTAATTTACGTTTATCATTACAAAAGTCTAAACATTTTATACTGTTATTAGATGTCATTAAATGATTGTGTTTAAATAAGTCTTTAGCATAATTGGATTTATGTAGGTGTGTATATTTGTAACAACGTACGTGTTCTTTGTACCTAATTTCAAAATTTCTAATTGTCTGTAAATCGAATTACAATAGGAGCAATTTAATTTGTAAATGCCTGATTTTAATAAATTGTCTTTTTTTGCATTAAACAAAGTGTTTAAAATGTTTTTCTGGCTTAACAACTATCATAAATTTGTTTTTTAAGGCGACTTCTTGAAGCCTGACTGGGTATGGTTTAATGTTTAAATCCACCGTTGAAAAATGTTTTCGATTTGGATTGTACAGAATATTTATTTCTGAGTGTTATTTTTCAGAAAATACAATCAGTGATACCTCATTTTCTTTAACTAGAACACCCTGCATTTTATGTTGTTATCTTGTATCAATTATACTCGCTATTAATTTCATAAACAATTATTTAACTGTGCAGTGCCTGTCTACTTGGTAATCGACGAATGACGCGAAAGTATACTGCATGTCACAAAAATAGTTCCGACTAGATAGTATATTTTAGAGCACTCTTAGCATGTCTAAAAAATGCATGCATTGTTATTTAAGAAAATCTTTGAAGACATCGTAATGCTCCTAAAACATTAGAAGTGCAGAAATACAAACGAGCTGAGGCCGAGAAAATACAGATCGTTGCCGAATCTGTAAGACTAGCCTCTAGCCCGTTGGACCCACAGCCTGCATTGCTACCTCACATGACTTGGCGCACCTCCTCTGCATGCAGCTGGAATGTGTGTAAACCACAAGTTCGTAGTACTAGCGTCTAGCCCTTTGGGTACAGCCGATCCTGAATTGCGCAATATCATGTATTATTGGCTCGCATATAGATTTGCATTATTAAAGTTGATTTTTTCATTGCCAATAAATTGCATTCAATAGACAACAACAAATCCTTTTTTTTAAATTTATTACCAGACTTGCGTGTTAGTATGCCGTCAATCAGTGAGTGAATGCAAATTTGTCTTCGTATTTTTTCTTTAAAAATATAACTGCTCTTAACAAATAACCTCGCGTACACAGCAAAACGCAACAACAGTGTTTTAAAGAAAACTATAAAATAAAAAAAATTTCTTCTTATGCAGTAAAAAAGTAGTACACCCGAACACACCCGCATATCCATCTGTGCCACTACGAGCTTGTGGTTTGCACACATTCCAGCTGCATGCAGAGGAGGTGCGCAAGTCATGTGAGGTAGGATTGGCTATTAGTACAAGGTGCTAGACGCTAATGTTCGTAGTGGCACAGATGGGTGTGCGGATGTGTTCGGGTGTACTACTTTCTTACTGCATAAGTAGTTGTGGGGTCGAATCTCGGTTGGGACCAAATTTTGTTTTTATTTTATAGTTTTTTTTAAACACTGTTGTAGCGTTTTGCTGTTTACGCGAGGTTATTTGTTAAGAGCAGTTATATTTTTAAATAAAAAATACGAAGACAAATTTGCATTCACTCACTGATTGACGGCATACTAACACGCAAGTCTGGTAATGAATTAAAAAAGAATTTATTGTTTTCTATTAAATGCAATTTATTAGCAATGAAAAAATCGACTTTAACAATGCAAAGCTAGCCAATATTAGATGATATTGCGCAACTCAGGATCGGCTGTAAGTCCAAGGTGCTGAACGCTAGTATCTACGTACCTAACAATCGTACTTGTTCTAAGAAATTTACATAAATATAGCTTGGAAATGTTGATTCTAAAATAAAATCTTAGAAAAAGCAAGACTATATTGGTTTAATAATATGATTTAATTGTAAATATATTATTTTTATCACTTAGATGCTATTGTAGCAATTAAATTATTTTGCATGTTAACCGCATGGAGGAGAACGGATTAGTAAAAAAGGTTACACAGGGCCGCCCTGCCGAAGGAAAAAGAGGAAGGGGTAGACCATAAAAAAGATGGAGGAAATGTTGGACATCTACATCTGAAGAAATATAATAGACTATACAAGTTGGTTTTTTTAAACAGGCTTATAGCCTTCTTAATAAGAATAAGAAGAAGAAGAAATTATTTTGCCTCTTTATATGCACATACAACAAAATAATTATGTTAATAATATAATAGGCAATTGATCAGTGTAAACAAGTGTAGAACAAATACTTATTTATAATAAGTGAACAATTTATATAAGTTCTATTTAGACAAAAGTGGTAATTTTTGTCATATTGTCGGCAAATGATCAATTTTGTTTGTCCGTTGCGGTTGTTGCATCGATTGCTTATAGGGACTTATCTGCTTTATATCTGTTAGCTGCGGCAGCGACATTCCATTACTAGAATTCTGAAACTTTATGTTTTATTTAATTGCATAGAGTTAAATAGGTTTATAGCAACAGACATACTCTAGATTTATCACGGCTCATTTTGTCAAACTTTTGTTCATCCGTTTCATCTACTTTAAAGTTGAAGTTTTCAAAATATGAATGAGATAGCAGCTGGTCACAAGTCAATCTTTTAGCTGGATCCTTATCTAAGCATTTCTAAAATAAAAATGTCACAGAACCATAAACTTGTATCATTTCTAACATAAAAATGTGTAAGAATCATGAAATTGTATAATTTTATTTGCTTCGGTAATTATAAATTAAAAATTGTACCTTTAAAAAATCTAATGTAGTGGGTGCACACATAGAGAGTTTGATTTCTAAAGGGTATAACTGCTGCGGAACGGGCAGTGTGACCCCTTGGAAGAAATCGTTTGTCTTGAAAACATGCATGTGTCTAGCTAGCAAGTCTCCAATTGTACATCTTATTAAATACAATTGATCTACATCAGATTTCCCTGGCCATAAGGCTTCACCTTTTGTTAATTCCGCCAAGACACATCCTAAAAATTTAGGTGTAAATTATTACTTAATTAAAATATATTAATTGACTAAGTTGTACTGGTTTCCTATACAATGAACACAAAAAATTAACACAGTATTTACCTATTGCCCATACATCTACTGGAGTTCCATATTGGGTGTCTCCAACAAGTAATTCTGGAGCTCTATACCATCTAGTCGCTACATAGTCTGTATAATTCTCTCCTGGACCTAAAAATGATATACCCAGTTTATTTTCTAATGTATTAGCCAAAGAAGGTATTATTTTTAAAATGGGGTTTAAAAATTTCAGTGTGAGTATGTGACGCTCGATGACTCAAGCGCTACTGGAACGAAATAAATAAAATTTTGAGTAACCAGGTATAATGGAACATCAGCAATAATAAAATTTTTTAAAAACTTATCAAAATTAGAATTAAGGTGCGTTCTTTAGTACCATATTTATTTAAAAGAGCGAAATTTTATAAATCTGAGTCCGATAGAGGGGGCTAAGCGAAATCTGAAACTTTTTTGCGAACTCTCTAGCTTTAAAATGGCGAATTAACCATTTTATGGAAATTTTGAATTAATTGCATATTTACTTTAAAACGAGTTGCCAGTTCAACAATAGCCATAGGTGGAGACAATGTTACGACGAAATGCAGGCCCGCGCCTAGAGATTTGGGCGCCCGTGTGCAAATCTTTTGTTTTGACGCCCCATCGTAAGTAGGGACGTAGAGGGAGGTCCGGCTTCCCCCGTAAAATTTTGAAAAATAAATAAAAAATACACAATTTTACGCACTAAACTGGCTATTTTTCTAATTTATTTATTGTGACTTCACCTTCACCCAAAGGACAAAATGAATTTAAAAAAAAAGTAAAATTTATTATAATATTCACTTAGGTTTGCACAGCTTCAGAACGACACAGCAAAATACCATGGGGATCGAGGAAGTCTCTTTTTCAGGGGGATTTCATTTCGTGGTTTGCTGATGTAGGCATTGTTACGGTTCGGGCGTTTTATTTCTTTGCATTTTTTTTTAATGATTAGTGCTCCCTCTGCGATAGCGCCTGTGTGCAGTGCACGCACCGCCCGCGTTTGATTCTTTACGCCATATAAAACTGAAAAACATTTCAAAATTTTGTCTTCTGCTTTCATGAAGATAGTTAACCTGTTTTTCTTTACGCCTTGTCTATTATTTATATTACTAGAGGGTTTCTATTTTGCAAATAAAAGAAATCTGTGTTGAAGCCGAAGCTGTAGTACTCATTTGGGACAGTAGAATAAAATTTTATACTCAATTTTTATTGTACAAATAGTATTTACAGGGCACAGGTGTTCCCTCTTTTCCCTCAGTTTTTGTCTGACGTATTTTATTTGCTGGTCTATAGTGTTCTTTATTACCATTGACCAAAAGCAATTCTTTTCCAAAAAAAATGAATTTCTTTATAAAAAACTAAAAATTATCGGCACCTTCTATAGTTGTGACAAGTATAATCTTTGTATGAAAGTAGTCAACTAGTCAAATACCCTGAATGCAAAAGTTATCAACGTCTCGTAAAGAAAAGTTAAAACAGTCTTTGGTATTAGAGTTGCTAGATTTAAAAAGTGGGACAAATTCCTCTGCTGCTTTTTGGGCGAGTTCACAATTATATACGCGACGTTTCACTGACACTACGGGTGATAGGATTTTAACCATGTTATAATTTAGTTAGAAGCAAACCAGGTTCTCTACAGAATATTACCACATTACACGATTGCTCTAATATTCATGAAATAAGAACAAAGCACGTAGTGGAAGTGGTTTTGAGGCGGAGCACATGCTGACCAATGCGAGGATCCCAGGTTCAATTCTTATAAAATTCCCCTTTTTAATTTTTTTACGACATTCTTGTTAATACGAATTTATCAAAAACTTTTTTTTATTATTAAAAATGAAATACAAAACATCAACGTCTGTATTATTTATTGCCGGACTCAGTGCCTGATTAAACCCAGTGGAGGCCCCTAGGCAGTAGAAATCTCGGGGCCTCCCTCGCAAATTATCTCCTAATAGGTTTTTAATTTTACCAACCAACAATTTAAATAAACTAATTTTATTACACAAAAGCAAACGTTAACAATTATTAATGTTATTAAACATATTATGTTATTAAACAAAAATTATAAAATATTATTACAAAATACACTAAACAAAAATCGAAAAAGTTCGTTCACCAGTAGCGTTCATCATGAAACACCTATAAATTCTTAACGCTGTCATAACATTTGGGAACATTGATTGCACCATATCTTCAAAAATGAGTTTGTACGATCGCGATGCTGGCACTGTTTCATCAGCTTTGAAATCTTCTAACTGTGATATAAAATACTTGAAATGAACCATTTCATCTGTCGCTTTCATCTTCCAACCAGCCGCTGTCACTGGCGATCGTATATTAAATATTATGTTATTAATTTACTTTTAAAACAACGTTGCTTATGTTGTAAGTGCGAAAAAAAATCATGTGTTTATTTTTCATTATTAGTTTTAAAAACGTTTGTAACCCAATAGAGTAATTAAAAAAAAATTAAAATTATTTGTTTCAGTCGGTATGTAATTTTTCTTTCAAGATTAAATTAATATTATTATGATCCGTCGCTGCGGACAGCGGGGCCCCTCAAAGGCGTGGGGCCCATAGACTGCATATTTGGTAATCCGACACTGTACCGGTGGTATTTACAATTACAATACGTAATAAAGAATTTTTTGCGAGCATTTTCTAGAAATTTAAAACATACTGCTATCATTTTGAATTTAATAAAAACCTCGCAAGAACGTAAATAAAAGATGAAAAATAATTTAATAATTTTCTTATGAGAATTGAACCCAGTATCCCCACATTGGTAAACGAGTGCTCTACCTTAAAACCAATCGCACTAAGCACGTGATTTGCTCTTATTTTATGAATACTGAAACAAGCATCCAATCCAATAAAATTCTGCAGAGAACCTACTTTGATCCCAACCAAATTACAACATACGATTAAAATGCTATGGTCTGTACTCTGTGAAACATTCTGTATCTACATCCGTATATTTTAACATGTTGTTTAATCTTTCACCTCTTATACCCGAAGGTGTCGAGGTCTTTCACTTCGGGTAGGCTCTTCGCTTGTGTAATAGGAAGTAGTGAGGCCTTTTGGCCTTTAGACCGCTACGCCCCTGAAGCTTATGCCACCCTTCATGCGCATTCATTCAATGTCATTCACACACATGTGTTTAATTGTATGTTTTATGTTGTTTATGACTTTGTTACTTTAACATATTGAGATCAAAATAAATTTCTACGTTAGATGACGCCTCTTAAATTTTCCATATTTAAGAGTGCTATATGAGCTCATGACTCTCATAAAAAGATTGCCATGAGGTAAAAAATGTAATTTAAAAATTTATCGATATACGCTTCACTGCGTCAGAGGTGAGAGTTACTGAAAACATTTTTTAAACCGATTATTGAAATGAAAGATATTGGCTCGTTACTCATTACTCGATATATTCATTCAATCAGGTGTAAATAAAAGCTTTCATGCTTTGACAATATACATATACTTTGTACGGACTACTAGCGAACTGTCGTATATAAATATTAAAATTTCAAAACAAAAATATTGCCAAAATGAAGCCGCCGCATGTGGCTAAACGACAAATAGCGGAATCATCAGCGATTAATGCTTGCGACAAGAAAGGAATTGGCAACTAATGAAAGCGATAAGTAAGGGCGATAATAGTCGGGTTAAGTGATAAATAATGTTCTCATGGATACGTGAATTCCCACTTGACTCACCCATTATATCCTCTCCGTAGCGCACCTAGTTTGTTGGCTATTCCCTCCTTCTCGCGATCATTAATTGCCGTTTGCCATTTAACCACATGCGACGCTAGAGATGTTAACAACACATTAAAAAAAATTAGCAATCCATACGAAGTAGGTATACCGTCTGTCTATAAAGTAACCCCCCCCCCCAACTAACTTTTGAACGACTTCATATTTTACCACAATATTTGGTGTGATGGAATGGGAAATGAAATACTATTTTTTAGCCAAAAATTAAATTTTGTATCATTCAAAATGGCGACTGGGCGCCATTTTGAATTTTTTTTAAATGGAATGGGGGGTCGAGTGACACCTCATTCGACTGGTCTTTTAATTCTGCGCCTGATCCTAAAGTTTCAAAGAAAAATATTTAGCTATAACAAAATGGCGGATTTTAAACAAATGGACTCACTCAATTCAAAATTGTTTTGAATTTTTTATCCAGGGTCGAGTGACACCTCATTTGAAAGGTCTTTCAGTTCTGCGTCTGATCCTAGAGTTCCAAAGAAAAATATTCAGCCATAACAAAATGGCGGATTTTAAACAAATGAACCCACTGAATTCAAAATTGTTTTGATTTTTTTATCCAGTAGTCCACTTTTTCATTTGCAGTACTAAATTTTACCAGGAATAACTCAGGTGGCTGGAAATAATATTGAAAACGTTATGTTCCAACAAGACAGTGCGCCGCCTCATTATTATAGGCCTGTTTCTGACTTTCTCATCGGACATTTTCTTGGAAGATGGATTGGTAGGCGGGGGCCTATAGAATAGCCGGCTCACTCCTCAGATTTAACTTTCTTAGAATTTTTTCTATGGGAATATCTGAAATCGAAAGTGTACAGAACCCGTCCAGAAACAATTGAAGAACTGGAGCAACGCATTACAGAAGTTTGCAGAAATATCACTCCAGAAACTTATGAAAATGTAAGGCAGGAATTTCATAACCGACTAATTTATGTGCCAAGAAGTGAATGGTAAACATTTCGAACACTTAATTTAATTAATTTAAGCTTTAATTCTTAGTTTTTTTTTAAATAGACTTCTTTATCTTCAAACATTGTCATTTTGTTATGGCTAAATATTGTTCTTTGAAACTCTAGGATCAGGCGCAGAACTAAAAGACCTTTCCAATGAGGTGTCACTCGATTCCCTTTCCATTTAAAAACTAATTCAAAATGGCGCCCAGTCGCCATTTTGGATGATACAAATAATAATTTAATATGATCTGAAAGATAGTATTTAATTTCCCATTAGAGCACACCAAATTTTGTTGAAAAAGTCGTTCAAAAGTTAGTTGGGGGGGGGGGGGGGGGTTACTTTATAGACACAGTGAATATTGTCAAAGCTTTTACGCATCTAAAAACAAGTACGGATAAATTTTGTTTCTCCTCCAAGAGAATTCAATATTACTATCATATAAACAGGAATTTTTGACACTATGAAAACTGGGATAAGTGAAAATATTCGAAAAAAAAACGCTCAAAAACTGGAGCTAGGAATGAGCTGGAATTTGGTTTTTGTTTCAAGGCGGTAATTGCACTGTGACGCCTTATATGATTTTTTGAAACTTGGATTTTTATTACCAAGATGCAAGGATAGCTATATAGTTTATTACTTAATAAAAGAGAGGCGATAGAACATTCTTGTATGTTCATTAAACAAACAACATTTTTCTTTCCATGAAAAGTTTTATAAGTTTTTAACTGTAGTGGCAATCTTACGGAAAACTGACTATATTATCGCAGAGTATAACAAAGAGTGAGACGCTAATGCGGCCGATCATTTGTCATAAAGTTAATCAATGTAAGTACTATTTTTTAGTATACGGAAAATGTATTTTTAAGATTGTACCCACCCGAAGTGATTTTTTTAGTTCTGTATAACAGACAGATACAGTTGGGGTACGGAGTCAGCCGATTTACGTCATAGGCATTTGATGACGTCACAATTTTATTGCGTTTACTCTGCAGTATTTGTGTACTATTATTATGTATCATAATCCTAGAGTAAAAAATATTAGTTCATGTTTTATTCCCCCTAAAAATCTAATCTAATCTTAAAATGTAAAATACAAACGCAATAAATGTGTATATTTGTGACGTGATTGGCTGATTCCGTGCTCCAACTATAATATATAAAATAAAGTACTAAGCGATAAAAGAATATGACCAAAAATTACTTTTGCAATTTAAAATATTCAATTTGACAACTTATTGTCCTAATTATTTATTTACCTCATACACGAAAGCATATTAATTAAATGTTTGTATAGTAGATAACGTCCGTTGCGTGTTGGTGGTTTATGTTCAATAAATACCATACGTTTTATGACTCATAAAGTAACATCTTTAAATAATTACTTTGCATGTATTGTGTGCAATTATTTGTTTTCTTTTTATTTTACTAAAAATTAAATATGTTTTTTTTACCACACTTACTTAACATTCTGGCAAATCCAAAGTCACACAACTTAACGACTCCGTTGGCAGTGAGAAGAATGTTTTCAGGTTTGATATCTCTGTGTATACATCCATGCTGATGACAATACGCCACTGCTTGTAAGGTTTGCCAAATAATCTGTTGCGTGACTAAATCGGGGCATCCCCGGGGATACCGCTCTAGTTCATTCAGAACAGTTCTTTCACAAAATTCGAAAACTAAATGCAGACGTCTTTTACGTCTAAACACTTCTAGGAGATTTACAAGATTGGGATGTTTCAAATTCTGTAAAAAAAGAAATAATTATAAAATGTTGGCTATTTAAATTAAAAATTGTTTAATTGTTTTTATAACGTCGGTGGTCATAAAGATTTCTATTAGTAATGAATTTTCATTAAGCAATCATATTTTGCTGTGATAATATAGATGATTTAGATGACTATTCACCTTACATGTCAAACTATTGAAATCCACCAATAATATTTTAGTATTTGACCGGTTTTAGACTAATGAATGAGAATTGTACCGACAATTTTCACTAATGAAACTTCAGCGAATATTCTACTCACATTGTAACAGCCAATGGCAGCAGTTTGTTTTCAGGCTCGCCACCAATCACACCTTGACCGATCGCGATAATATTTTTTTAAGGAAGCTCCGGTGGTATTGCTGTTGTAACTGTAGCAATTACATCAACAAATTTTTTTTTGTCTTTAATAATTTAACAACGCGTTTGTAAGTAACAAATATTTATAAATAATAATTTATAAGTGAGAAAATATTTAGTTCGTGAATATTCTACAAAATTCCACTTGTGAGTTAATAATTTTCTATAATTCTGCCTTTCATTGATTAACTCAATGGTCTTGAAGGATGGAAACATCGCCCTTCCTTCGGACTCGCGATGTTTCCTAGTAACAACGCGATTTCGTTCTTAATGAAACGACACAATTATAGATAAATTTTAATTTGCTTGTGGTATCTCTGTTGACATTTTTTTGCCCCTCCTGTGATAGGATAAAAGCTGATAACTACAATAAACATTTCAAAACTCTCTTGTTCAATTAATCTATTTTACGTTGTTGATAATTGTAAATTTGCCGTTATTGTATCTGCAGCCGTATGTTTGGAAGGTCTTGGGGACTAGGGTTGTACACCTAATGTATACTTCTAAGCTCTATAAGGTCTTTTGTCCTTACACTTGTTCATTAGGGCAGAGGCAAAAGCAAAGCTTCGGACGATGGAACCCAAACTACGATAACACGGAACACGGATGTATTGTCACGTAAATAGTGATCCCATATTAGAAACAGGATAAAATAGAATGCTGTCAAGATATTCGCATAACTTACTTTATCGAGTCACCATAGTGGTAGAGAAATGGGAGAGCGCTGTAATTATCTCGTCATTGCAAGGTGCTGTCTGGGACACAAACGGTTCCGCAGCTGAAAATGATATTTGTGCTGGAGTACGGGGTGAAAGCCTCAGAGATCAGTATCAGTCTTAGCTTTTGAATACATACATCGGTTCTCCAAGCGGAAATCACTATATTATAGAGCACGCATCTGTGAATATCAGGAGGGCTTATAAAAACAGGAACATTATATACTCAGTGACAGTCAAGCTGTACTTAAATCACTTGAAAGTAAAATAGTACGATTAAACATAGAAGCTCTTCAAGGTATCTCCAGAGACAGTGTTGTTCACTCGTTCACTCGTCACTCGTTTGTCTAAAAGGACATGATAAGAATCGTAGTAATGAGGAAGCTGGCGCGGTCTCAAGACTGGCCTCCGAACAACTTTCTTGGGGACCGGAATCTGTAACCACCCTCTCCCCGACGATACTCAGCACTGTGCTGCATTAAGAAACCTTAAACAGCTTTACAAAGAAGGTAGGCTAATACTCAAAGAAGTCGCCAGGCAAGACTTGTAGCATGCTACAGAAGCCTCGCCAAAGATAGCCAGGTACTGCGTGCAGCTGTCTATAAAGATCCTCCGACTGGTTGTAGGAATTCTGACTGGTCATTGCACCTTAAAGCAGCATATGCACAGGTTGGGGCTGGTGGCCAGCTGCAACTGCCGAGGGTGTAACTTGAAGGACACGTGCTAGGCCACTATTCTGCTCTTGCAACAATCGCAGGATCGATGCTGGGGAAATTCTGTCCTAACATGAAAATCCTCCAATAGCCGAAGGTTCTCAAGTTCATTACGATAATTGGCTAACTTGGGTGCTTCCCGTGTTGGCAAACTGCCGTGGAGGTAGCACAGTAGGCCCGACTTTAGTGGCGTGTGAAGTTTTCTCAGCCTCCAATTCCAATCCAAAATCCAGAACGTAAAAGATAGCCTGCCAAGGTATCATTCTCTCTCTCTCTCTCTCTCTCTCTCTCTCTCTCTCTCTCTCTCTCTCTCTCTCTCTCTCTCTCTCTCTCTGAGTATTCAATCATTAGATTGGTTTGATGCAACGCTCCGTGCTCTTCTGTCTTGAGCTAACCTCTTCATTTCTCTAAAGCTTTCACATCCGACGCCTTCCATTAGTTGTTTTACCTTACCTTCCATAATTGTAAGTAGGAGGCTTCCGTGTCTTAACATGTGTCATACCAGTTGATCCTTTCTCTTTTTGATAGGTTTCCAGATTGAGGTGGTTTCTTCGGCTTTGATTAAAATTTCTTCGTTAGTAACTTGATCTACCCATGCCACCTTTAACATTCTTCGAAGACACCAAAGTTCAAAGGCCTGTAGTCTTTTCCTTTCTTAATTTCCTATCGTTCAGGATTCACTTCCATATAAAGCAATGCTCCAGAGGTGGGTTTCTAGGAATCTTTTTCATACCGTCAGTGAAACATTTGTGGAGGTTAATAGACTTTTGTATGTAAATGTTGAATAATAGCGGCGACAGCGTACATCCTTGTCTTATTCCTTTCTTTATTCTGGCTTCTTCATGTGCATCTCCTATTGTTATCACAGCTTTTTGCTGCTTGTATATGTTATATATT
Organism: Ctenicera cuprea; assembly: GCA_958336395.1. Classification (NCBI taxonomy): domain Eukaryota; kingdom Metazoa; phylum Arthropoda; class Insecta; order Coleoptera; family Elateridae; genus Ctenicera; species Ctenicera cuprea. The sequence continues at coordinate 27,616,797 of OY284486.1, forward strand.
ACTCTTCTGTCTCCATACGTTAGTCCTATATTTTTCATAATCTCAAACATTCTTTTCCATCTGACGTTGTCGAAAGCTTTTTCTATATCTATATAGGTACGCTATATATATATTTTCTATTTTTCCTCAGATATTTTTCTATTATTAGTGTCTCCTAAGGTATCACTAGGACCATGATAACATACCTACAGCCGCACTGAAAGCCCTTCCGCCCGTATACTTGTTCATTATGGTGCAGGCTACAGCTGGAGCTTATATAATGCAATGTTTCGGACGATAAAACCTGACTAACGAGAAGTGGGGACACGGATGCATTGGCACGGAAATATGCGGTCCTAACTTAGCAATGGTATAAAACAGAATGGTCCCAAGGTATTCGTATAACTTATACTTGTCGGGTCACCATACTGGTAAGAGGAAAATTGAAGAACGCCGTCATTACCGCCACATTGCAAGGTCTGGTACACAGAAGGTTCCGAAACCGAAAATGCTGTTCGAGTTGGAGTACGTGGTGAAAGCTTGAGAAAGTATAACTTCTTAGCCTTTGAAAACATACAGCAGTTTTCCAAGCGAAAATCGCTGCGTCTCTGTGAATATCAGGAAAGCCTATAATATAAAAACAGGATCATCTCTATATGTTCAGCGAAAGCAACCTGCACCTAAATCACTTGAAAGATACACGGTAGGGTCAAACATAATTTTTAAATGTCGAATGAGATTGAGAGACCTGACGAAACACAACCGCGTTAATCTGATGTGGTTGCCAGGAAACTATGAAATCGATGGTAATGAGCAAGGTGACCACTTCTCAAGAAATGCGGCAGCTACCAAGTCAGTCGGACCTGAACCTCCTTGCGGGATCTCGCACAAAACCGCAAGAAAGGCTATTACAAATTGAATACAAGCAGAATTTGCAGAACACTGGAGGTGTAACTTCTGGTCTTGCGGCTCGACTCGAGTACTGAGCAACTCGGAAATATATTAGGTTTAGTTACAGGCCATTGCCCACTAAGAAAGCATTCGAAGAGACCGCCAAGGACTCTCACTTTGGCGAAATACGTCAACAAAGACACCTTTCGCGAGTCGGCGTTGTAAGGGTCACTTCAATAATTTCAACTTGGTACTCTACCTCTCGTTGGAGAGGTTTAATGTTTACCTTAATTGTGACCATGGAGCATTGGGTTAGTGATTTTAAAAGATAAAGTGTTGCTAGCATCCAGTACGGGTACCAAACACCTGAGCGCCAGCGCGTTTTCTGAAACAGAATTTCCGCTCCTTGGTCGTTTCTATAAATTTGACTGCGTCCAAGTCACTACGGTCTACGGTTTTTATTTGCTACCGCGGTAGACTGGGAGGTTGGAAGCCGACAGTTTTAACAGATGAGGGTGAGCTCCAAGAAGGAGTGACATGGTTGCTGGTATTTAGGATCTGGGCGATTGCAAGTCCACCATCAAAGTGTCGATCCAGTCGGCTCGTGCTTTTGCACATCTAACTTTGTTAAAGTACCGGTCTATGGTAACGGCCCAACTGTCGTAAGTCAAACGATTGTATTAATAGCCATTATATAAGAGTTGCATACACTATTTTTTCTACAACTAGTTAATTTAAAAAAATATTCATTAAAAAATTTATTCGAACATTATACTTAAACAAAACTGAACTGTTTTGCGATGCTAACTAAAAAATGTCAACAACTCTTATAACCATAGTTACCAGAAACAATGCTTTGCTGCTAATGGCCAGTTTGGGTCATTTGTTAAGGAAAATCTGTATCGAAATGGGTATCATTATAGTATAGGCAGCGCACACTTGATAAGTAAATTAAAACATTGAATTAGAAGAAAACTATTATTGCCTCGAGTAAAGTACCTTTTCTTCAGTGGAAGATATGGAAAAATGTTATTAAGAAAAGTTGTTCAGACTACAAAATTATGTCTTTATGCAAAATTTTGGGAAGGTTGACTCTGATAAAATAGACTTTCTTGTAACAAAGTGTCATTTTGACAAGCTATAAAATTTGTATGGGAAAAAGTTGTTTAGGCCATACTTCGAATGCCTATATCATATCTCATTTGTATACTTTCCTAACTTATTATTTTTTGATATAAAAATAATTAAAAGTGTAACGCAGTATAATAATAAGTTCTATGCTAATTAATTTGGTTTAGATATATGAAGGTTCTAAGCTCAACGATTTTCTCATAAAACTAAATTTCCCGAAAAACTCTCTTTGCCTCTTAAAAGGCTGGAACTGCTTGAAGATGCCACCATAGTGTCACTTTTATAGTTCCTGTCGTGTATAATAACTGACAAAAATTACACAAATTTGTGTGTGTTTTTCAGCTGATCCGTCTAGTTGTTTAGAAAAAAGTAAACTCCTTTTCAGGCTGTCGGGAGATTCAACGTAAATGTTTTGATTACATTCTGTTTGTAACAATGAAACTTCGTGTTTTAAAACAATAAATTAGAACTTGACAGTTTTTGCGCTAGTTGCTGACGTTAAAGAAGCGCTATGCATTGTAAATGTGAGTCGATTTTCCATAAATTATAAATTTATTGAAGCACTTCGTTGTCATACCTAGAACGTTAATGTTTTCCCTTTTATTGGAGCTTTTGTATGTTATAAAATAGGCAAGCTTTCTGACAACTTTTAGAAATTTAAAAAAGTTTTCGAAATTTTTTTATAAAAATTACCTGTTTCTTGCCTTAAAATTTTGGAACAATAATTTAATTTATAGAAAATGTTTCCCATTAAATAAATTTCATCAGTTTTTGTGTTTTTGGAAATAATAAATCGTTTCCGTATACAAACTGTTTAATATCTTACCTTTAACAGCCTAATTTCTCGAAGAGCAATTTTCCTAATAAGCGGATCATCTTCACTTTCAGCAAATTTCTTGATAGCAACTATTTCTCCTGTGTCTCTATTCCTACATTTATATACCAAACCATAGCTACCTTCACCCAGTTTGCATAACTTTTCGTAGCGCTCCATAATTCTGGATGGTGTTCGAGACCTACAAAGAAAAAAAATTTAAGTCTGTAGCATACATCATGCCGTTGTGACGGCTTGCTCAGATATTACTACGCTCTTTTGGTGTGTAGGATAAACATTGCATTCGGCCGCGCGTGTTTGTTTATCTTTACATCGTTTTTGTCGTGTATTTTCTAAATTTTGAAGTGTTTTTTGTGTATATGTGGTAAAACCAACTGTGTGAATTAGAGTTTAAAACCTCTACGGTGCCAATTCAGTGTAAAGAAGTGGCATTTTGAAGTTTATCTAAGAAAATACAAAATTAAAAGTAAACCTGTTTCACAATTCCAACTTAACACAGCTGATTAGAGCTTATATTTTCAATCGTTTGGTCATGTTACAATAGTTATCGCCGATTAATTAACGTCTATTAACGATTTTATAAAAATTTTGCCTACTAGGAAGATGTAAAAACTAATAAACACGATATATAAACTGCTATGCTGCAAAGTCTGAAACTCATTGTTTATGCTACAGACCACTGCCGACAACTGCCATTTGGTCACGTGATGTATACTACAGTACCGGTATTTAATACAGAGTGAGTAAAAAAGGTCAAGAACCACGTGACCACGTAACATAGGCAACCCATTCTACAGAAGTGGCAACCCTGTTTCAGGAAACTAAATCTGACAGTTGTGGCAATTACCATTGGCGTAGCACGTACAAATTAGGGCACAGGAAACATATTTTCATAAAAAATTAATTTGGCACGTCACACAATTTAAAAACTCTGTAAAAACATTTAAACAAAGCAAAAGTAGATGATAGGATTTATTGAATAATATTTTTGTAGAAAAACATATTTCATTTATAAATTACAATAGCTGCTCAAAATGAGTGTCATTGCTTTGTAAACACAAATGAACTGAATCGTCATAAACCATTGGCAATACTGTACTCGTTGTTGCACTACCGATACTATGTACGGGTGCACATGCAGATTTTTTTGAGTGCCTGTCGGCAAGTTCCATAAGAAATACCTGTACAAAAAATAAGTTTCAGCTGTAGTTAACTAAGTTATTGTCCTAATCCTTCAGTAAGTATAGTGGGTCTACCTGTAGACTTGCCCTTACAAATGCAGTTCTTGTTCTCAAAGCGGAGGACAAGAACTTGCTTATGGTTTACAAAGTTTTCATAGCCTACGTTCTCATTCGGGAAAGCTTCACTAAACTGTTCAATACAAACAAGATTGCAACGAATATGACCATGAACCATCTGCATTCCGAGTTTCACTCCGGAAATGGGCCATAAGAATAAATACGTCTTGTTCGGATGTAAAAGGCATGATAATTCAAATCTGAAATATTGTATTGATTTCAGTCTTGAAAATAACTGCATTCGTACACTTACCTTGAACGATTTAAAGGTAGATCAATTAGTTCTCAAATAACTGTTTAAAAAAAATAAATGTAGCAGTTTGACAATTCTGTTAATTAACAGAAAAAACGTGGATAAAACCATAACCTAAGCACGAACGCCAATGAAGCACAATGACATTGCAAAATGAAATCAGCACGGCAGGCAACATTGGAAAATAAAATTCACTACCTTTAAATTAGTCAATGGTCACGTGGTTCTTTACCTTTTTTGCTCGCTCTGTATTTCTAAAAGTTAGAAAAATAATGCGGGTAAGTGAATGACTGGCAACTGTTTATCGACGGTTAAAAAACATTTAAAGATTGAATTGGATACATCGCATTCGACATAATTAAGTAAATATCTCTATTATTTACATCTTCATTAAATAATATTGTCAGTGTCTACCTTCAATGTGGGTTACAAAACTTCTAGTTCGATTTTTAATATTTATGTTGGTACTACAAATAATTAATTTTGTTCAGCTTATCAGTGAAATGTCAAAGTTAGACAATAATTGGTTTTCGTACGTACCATTGTGGGGCGTGAGAGAATAACCAAACACCAGTGTATTTTTCCAAAACCGTGAGATCTATCAGGTGTTCTGGGAGAGTAGTTAAATTCATCGTATAACGTCTAATAATTTTGCCCCAATTATTAATCTTTATAACACGTTAGGATTTAGCCCGGTAACGCGAGATGGCTGAACTTTGTAAACAGAAAGACAATAAACAAATTATTTATGGTAATGATCATTTAACGATCTCATTTTCTTGAGAAGAGAGAAAAAATTCCTCGGGAATTGTTCACCCAAATTTAGTTTCGTTTCAAATTATTTTCAATAACTTTTATGCCAGTAAGTAAAAAATTACATAATTTAATTTTGTTAATACCTAGTTAGTTAAAATATAACTACGGCTAAATACGAAAAGAAAATCGAAATAAAATAACATAATATTTACATGAATTCACAGAAATATTCACATGAAAATTACGCCAACGAAATGACTATACTTACAAAAACTAGCTATCGGGCCAACCCCACAAGCTCTTTCTTGTAAAGACCCCGATAGCTTTTGTATTCAACATTTCTTTCTTTTTTCTTAAACACCCTCTGCTCGTTCGTTTTCTTTATTTTTATTTTTCCATGTTTTCAGCAGTAGTAATCATTGATTTCATAAAAATTTAATATTTAGAAATTTTGACAAATACATGATTTGAACATCCACGAAATTGACTTCATTATATCTAATAACAAAACTATAGTTATGGATACAAATGTATTAAATAAAATAAACGTAGGAAGCGACCATCGTATGCTAAGGGCAAAGATATACATCAACTTAACACAGGAAATTAGAAAATTAATAAAATCGAACTCACATGTAATTAATGCCCAACAACTGGAAATGAAGAAGGAAGAGTTTCAAGAAAAACTTAGAGAATGCATTAACACAATAACTGAAGATAAATCCCTAGGCGAATGTAATCGACTCATAACAAAAAGCATAATAGGAATATCAGAAACACTAGCTAAGGACCAACAAAAATAAAAACAACATAAACTTAGTAAAGAAACATTAAATCTAATAGAAAAATAAGTAAAAGATAAAACATAAAATAAGAAGGGATATTAGAAACTACGAAATCAAAAAAATTAAAGACACATTGGAAGAAGGAAGAAGTTTGAAAAATGCTATAAGATCGATAGCTGAAAGCAAATGTAGCATAACAAAACTAAGAAATAAAAAAAATGAATTAGTAACACAGAAAAAACAACTAAAAGAAACAGTCGAAAAATTTTACCCAAATTTATATGAAAATAAAGCAGAACCGCCAATAAACAAAAGAGAAGAACTCAGAATTAAAGTTTTGAATACGGGGTCAGAGGATATACCAAATATATCAACAGATGAAATATCACATGCCTTACGAAAAATGGCACATGGACGCGCCCCAGATGAAGACGGAATAAAAGTAGAAATGCTGAAATATGGAAGAACCCCTGTGCTACAAATGTTAAAAAAGCTGTACGACAAATGCATCACTGAAAGTCAAATACCACAAGAATGGAACAACGCCTTAGTAGTCATATTATTTAAGAAAGGAAACCAAGAAATGCTGGAAAATTACAGACCGATTAGTCTCCTGTCGGTACTATATAAGGGTTTTTACAAGAATTATAACGGAAAGAATAACAAATAAATTGGACAACAACCAACCAAGAGAACAGACAGGATTCAGAAAGGGGTACAACATACTTGATCATCTACAAGTAACAAGAACGATAATAGACAAATCAAACGAATATAATTTCACACTATGGATGGCCTTCATCGACTATGAGAAAGCGTTCGACTCTATAGAGAAGTCTTGAACGCGCTAAGCAACTGCAGAATAGATCATAGATATACATCAATAATACAATATATATACAACAACGCCACCTTTCAAGTCATACTAGAAGAAAAAACAAATAAAATTAAAATCCATAGGGGAATACGGCAGGGAGACTCAATATCACCCAAACTATTCACAATGGCATTAGAGGACATGTTCAAACAACTCAAATGGGAAAAGAAAGGTATATCGATAGACGGCGAAATGTTAAACCACCTACTCTTTGCTGATGACATCATAATATTTAGTGAAAATAGAGAAGAATTACAAGAAATGCTAGACGAACTACAAATAAGATCAAGGGAGATAGGAATGAAAATAAACATTGCCAAAACTAAATATAGGTATGACTAATGACAAACTAGAAGATAACAACAACCCAGGACTCTCAATAGAAAACCAACCAATAGAATAAGTTGACTCATACATATATCTAGGACAAAAGCTAGAAATAACAAAGAACAACTTGAAAGCAGACCTGAAGAGGAGAATCTCATTGGCATGGGCTAGTTTTGGCAAACTGCACAAAATCTTCAAATCAAACTTACCAAACACTATCCAAGCTAAGACCTTCGACCAACAAGTACTACCAGTACTAACATATGGAACTGAGACTTGGGCCCTAAACAAAAGCATCATGGAATGATTGCAAATTACACAACGAGCAATGGAACGACGAATGCTGAACTTCACTCTTAAAGACCATATACCGAACACAGAGATAAGAAAGAGATCGAAGGCAACAGACGTGGTATACCGAATGTGTAAACTACGATGGAACTGGGCGGGACATGTCGCCAGACTTCAAGATAATCGCTGGACAAAACGCATAATAGAATGGAGACCAAGAAAACACAAGAGAAGTGTAGGACGCCCACAAACAAGGTGGACAGACGACGTTATAAAAAAAGCGGGATATGACTGGATACGAAGAGCCGCAAATAGGAGAGAATGGAAGCAACAGGGGGAGGCGTACATCCGACGATGGATGGGATAGCTATAGAAGAAAAACATCCAGGAACTTAAAAAAGTGATTTCTAAAAATGTTTGTCTGTAGGTGGGTATGCGTGTGCGCCTCATATCTCTCAAACGGATGGGCCGATTCCGATAAGCTTTGGAATGTAGGGGTATACCAAAATACAAGGTATATATTAAAATATCATCGACAAAATAAGCTTTTAAAAATCCAAAACCAGAAATGCAAGTTAGACATGTTTTTGGTAGCGTTTTAAAAATTAAATAGGGTAATTTTTTTTCTCGAACATTTTACCTTTAATATGGCAGCCGCTACGATTTATTGATAATTTTGAAATTATGCTTAAACCTTATTACTAAAAAAATAGTTGCCAAATCGCCTTAAACTTTAATTATCATAATAGCCCCAGAGGAAGACAATGTTACTGTACATAAAAAATTTTAAACTATGAAAACTGTGAAGTGAAAAATATTTCAATTATTTTGAAAATTATATAAACTATTACTTAAAAATTGGCAATACGTTTTTTCTTTAATTTGGAGGCTCATAGTAGCAATTTGGTTGTGTTCCGGTCCGCTAATTTTTCTGTGACGCCTTCTATGAATTTTTGAAAACAATATTTTATTTTTTATTTTGTGTTTATGTCACTATAGGGGCAATTGTTTGTCATGTTAAGATTAATAAGCAATTTAATCAATCTAAACCTTCTATTACTTCGAGAGCATATATGTGTAAGCTAGTCATGAAGTGCACTATTACTAGACACACGTAATAAAATGGGAGCAGACATAGATTTCGATAATTATTTATTAACTGCGAAGATAGTAGCAAACTTTCAAAAGAAAAAACCAAACACATGGTAACAATAATGTAGGATGCAGTATATGATAACCAGAAACTAAAAGAGGACGAAATCAAACAAAAGTTTATAAGAAAAGTGAAAGAAAAAGCTAAAAACATCGAATACAAATTGACAATAGGGAAAACGTGAAAAGGGTGCAAGGAGGTGCTTTTACATACCGGAAGAGAGATACTAGGATACCGTGAGTTTTTCTTTTTCGTATACATACCAGCTATGTATACTTTTATAAAAAACATGTCAATGCATTGTTTTACTGCAATTTGTAGGCAACCAACTATACACTCAATTTCAAAGCTTCAATTTTTGAAAAGAATAGTCTGCTGTGGAAACGGTAATCAAATTGTTTAATGTTAAATTAATAGCAATCAGTTTCTATTTTTTGAATTTAGCATAAAATTTGTGTATTGCTGATATTTTATGTTTTTAAAATAATAGTTTTATTAAAAAATTTTTGATATTCAAATAATTTTGCGTCTATTCATAAACATACTTATTGAACATAACCTCACACTATAAGGAATAACCTTTCTCACTCTATTATTTGCTGTACAGTTGGTTGCCTATAGATTGCAGTAAAACAATGCATTTACATGTTTTTTTGTAAAAGTATACATAGCTGATATGTATACAAAAAAGAAAAACTCACTATAAAAGGCAAATGATAAAGCCGTGGACGAGCGAAGATACATAGAAAATGATAGATGAAAGAAGCAAAACCAAAATAAAGGGCTTAAACTCAAAAACAAAGAAACGGAAAGATAAAATACAAAAAGAGTATAATAACATAAGGAAGTAAATTAAAACAAGAATAAAGATGACAAAATCTTCGTCAGTTTGTTGAGACGTTACTGTATCGTGGTTGGGTTTTGGTAAGCCTTAGTGGAAGGATATTAATCGGAGCTCTTTCTTTTGATGGCAATAAAATTCGTAAAACTAAACTTTTAGATTTGCCATTTTTGGAGCACAAAAGTGTGAAGAAATTAAGAATACTGCACATATTCTATAAACTGTTGTAAATGATCTCAACTCAGAATTTTAAATTGTTTCCAAGAACGCATCGGGCATTTCGAACATATCAGTCATCCACCAGTCATTTTCATGGTGAGATTTGTCTTAAAGAATTGAAGAAATAAGTTTAAGTTAAGTTTAATAAACATGTCATATAATAAAAAAAATCTGTTTTCCACGACCGGGAGTAAATGTCGGTTTCTGTGGCATCCAAATTGTGACAGAAGTAAAGCATTTACTCCCTAGGGACGAAATAAGACAATAATTTCCCTAGGGGAGTTTTTATTTCATGCCCAATAATTAAACAAAATGTAATTCTTATTTATTAACATTTATAGTAAACGTTACATTCTCACAACTATTGAAATTAACATTTGAAGGAACTTCAATAAATGAAACATTTTCTTTACTCAGATTTATAGTTTTTTAAACCGTAATTCAGCTTGTAGTACTTGATTTGCTATATTTGTTTGTTTTCCACCGAATTGTCAATGTCAATTATAATTCTTCAAATTAAGTGTTTCTACTCCCGATCGTAAAAGATAGCCCACTCGCTCCTTCGTCGCTCGTTAACTAACATCTTTCACTTATCGATAAAACATCTCTTTATCGTCTTGTATAATAAATAACTGTATGGTATATCATTTTATTATTTAGTAATTTAAGGTGACTGAAGACTAATATAAAAATGCTACTACCGAAAAACTATACACTAATCCTAAACAATATTCGATTTCATAAAAAATATTAAAAATGTTTTTACCGCATTCGACTGTAAATTAAATTAAATTGTGGAATTTTAATTATACTGAGGGTCTTCTATCGAACTTCAAGAAAAAACTATTGCTACATGGTTCACTGAAAAAAAAAATTAGTATTAAAATAAATTAGTGTATAATTGTGGCTTCCCGTGAGATTAATGTTGTGCCGCCAAAACTAATAGCCCAAACAAGACCTAAAAATTTCATCCAGTTTGGAATAGATGGCGAGAATCAAAGCACGCTTTTTTGATTGTAGCCGTTGCCTATCAGCAATCTCGCCAAGTTGCGAGTTGTTTTGTAAACAATTTCCCTTGAACTGGGATATAGCGTGCAGATACAAAGACGTTGTTATAAATGATAAGGAAAGGCATCAGTGTACGTGTATCAAACGTGAGTTTTATGTTAAGAAAAGTCAAGAATGCAATTTAGCGAAATTAAGCAATAAACCAAGAAGCTGAGATAGGAAGACGAACCAGATTAGGATGGGTAGCATTTGGCAGACTGTCACATATTTTATGCTCAAAATAATTCAACAGAAAACAAAAGGCCAAAGTTTTCGACATGTGTGTTATTCTCGTACTTAGCTATGGCATGGAAACAGCAACGTTCACTAAAAGAATCATTCAACGCTTATGAAAAACACAAAGCGCCATGGAGATAAAAATGTTGGGAATACAGCTGAGCGACAGGAAAACTATAAAATGGATAAGAAAACAAACAGGAGTTAAAAACCTAATCGAATATATCACAAAACAGAAATGGTCGTGGGCGGGACACATTGTGAGAACAGAAGACGAAAGATGGACCAAACGAATGAATGCTAGAATGGAGACCAAGGCAAGGAAGAAGAGGGGTCGGGAGACCACCACTGATGAGATGGGTGGACGATATTAGAAAAGTGGCTGGAAAACACTGGCATAGACAGGCACAAGACCGAAATGGATGGAGAACAAAAGGGGAGACCTACGTCCAACAATGGACAGAACAGGGTTGAAGAAGAAGAAGAAGAAGCAATAACTTAATATACTGCAAGAAACATAACACCGTCGCTCAGGAGTTTTGCCAATATTATTTTGACAACAAAAGTATTTTATCAATCAACAATAAAAGATTTTGAACAATAAAAATATAAAACGTTTTTATAAGGTTTTGCTAATCTTGTACAGATATTCAATATTGAAGGGTGAAAAATAAAATATTAAAAACAAGTTATTGTGAAGTTAGTTACGTAAATTTCATAATTTGGATAAAAAAAGGTTTGTGTTCTATGTGCAGAAAAGAACTGTTGTTGATTACAGTTTAAAATTTATTTGCTGTAGTTTTTATAACGTAAAAAGCTAATAAAGTTTAACAGACGACGGCTGTTCTTCAATCGATAGTATGTACAGCAATTGCGTCATTGTAACAATGTCGGTATTAAAATTCAGCTGTTTTAGCGTTCATCCTTGATTTTACTTTTATTGGAAATAGTTTCTATAGTAATATAGTCAACGGTAAATGCTTTATGACGTAGTTACATTACATTATGAAGGATACGTTTAACAATGACGTCGCGTAAAACATTTTAAATTGTGTAGGTGTTAATTGGACGTTGCTTTACATGAACGTGGGATGTGACGCGTTTATTATTGATTACTAAAGGAACTTGTTTGGAAATAATTTGTATTTTATTTGTCTTGTTTTCACTTAAAATTATTTATTGTCGTAATTATTACATATCAATACTTTTTATGCTTTCAAAAATGAAAGATTAAATAGGCATAGAAGAAGTAAGAAAACTTTCCTAGAAATTAAATAAGTTAAGCGTTAAGTACTCTAATAGTGCTAAGATAAGAATGTAAAGTTGGGAAATAGTAGTGCTTTTTTTGTTTATAAATTCTAGCTTTACTTCGCCGAAGTCCATATTTATTGATTATAGGTATATAAAATACTTAATTACTTTAACAATATTTATTTATTTTAACCTTATACGTATTTCGGCATGTTTACATGCCATTGTTAAAGGTTATATTATAAAGTAAACAGTTAGTGTTGTTATAGCAGTAGAACTTGGTGACTTGATCTTAGTAATCGTCTGAAGATGACATGATTTCCTATTCCAAAATGTCCAATAGCGGTGAATTTAAGAGATCAGTTTGCTCATTTATTAACGGTACAGTTTTTAAATGTTTGGGAATTTCAAAAGATTGTAGTATATCTAATTGACGTTTCTCATCACAAAAGTGTAAAAACATTTTATAGTGTTATTAGATGTCATTAAATGATTGTGTTGTAGTAAGTGTTTAGCGTAATTGGATTTATGTGGGTGTTGTATTTGTACAACGTACGTGTTCTTCATACCTAATACCAACATTTCTAATTGTCTGTCTAAACCGAATTACAATGCGAACAATTTAATTTGTAAATGCCTGATTGTAGCAAAGCATCTGTTTTTGATTTTGCATCAAACAAAGTGTGTAAAATGTTTTAAGTTGTTTTAAAACTTACTTTATATTTATTTGTTTTGTTTATAATTTTAGCATTTTTTTCTGATTTGTTACCAAAATATTGGATCGAAGCATATTTAATTGTATTGGATGAAGTTGGGATATTTTTTGAATGGCTAATTTATAATTTTTCTCTTTAATTAGTGTATCAATAAGTTTAGTATTATAACCATTACTATATGCAATTTGTTTAATAATTGATATTTCGGTAATATAAATAATTTCACCTAAAGGAACCTTTAAAGCCCTATGGACTATCATGGACCTGTATGCTGCTAATTTATGTGTTTTATGATGACAAGAATTGTGTGGTATTGTAATGGCTGTTTGTGTAGATTTTCTATAAACAGAATATTCAAGTTTATTATTTGAATAAGTTTTTATGTTTAAATCTAAAAAGTTAATGGACTTATTTTGTTCAAATACTAGTGTAAATTTTATGTTTGGGTGCAAGCTGTTAATAAAAATGAAAAGTTTGTTGATTAACTCAAATAAACTATCAAAACATGTTAAAATGTCATAAAATATAACGAAACCAAAGTATAACTTTCTCAGAATGTATTTATATTCTTTGAGGCTTTCGCGGTTTCTCGAACTGTCAATATTACAATTTACTTTCGGCTTAGACCGCGTCGTCATTTAACTACACCCAGCATAATTAGGTAAGGACCGACCTGTAGCTTGTCTGCCTTTACAAGCATTTGCTCTAGAAGTCTGAGCAATATTTGTTTGTAGGCCCTGCCTGCCTAAACAGGGCCGTGTGCTTAGTTTATTTAAACCTTGGGGCGGACAAGGATTTGCTCTGGAAGTCAGCAATCTTTGTTCGTAGGCCCTGCCTGCCTAAACAGGGCCGTGTGCTTAGTTTATTTAAACCTTGGGGCGGACAAGGATTTGATCTTAAAGTATTTTGTTTGCCAAGACAACAATACTTAATCGGCTTATGCCTGTTTGTGAACCCATACAAACTAACGTTTCGCAAGACATTGCAGCTTGCATCTTCAGAGTGAATAGAACACTGAGTGTTTTATTCACTCAGAATGGTTTAATTCAAATATTTGATCTTCTAGATTTTCCATAAATACAGGGTGTGTATAAATTGGTGAAAGAACTACACTTGGCGATGTTGGTCATAAAATTCTGAGTCGAAAATTATAACCAAAATGTTGGACAATGCTTCCTCTGTCCTCAGGAACCATTTTAAAGGAACGTACATTTGACAACATTGAATCCACGCACCACAGGTGTTTTGTTATAATGCACGGTAACTAAGGATCATTGAACGTAAACTCCATTATTAGTGAGCGAATATTGTTTTACAATGCTGCCATATGTATTTTTTACAATAATAAGTTAAAGAAGAAATGTTTAAAATACGCTTTTGAGGCTGAAAAACAACATCTATGAAGAAATATTTATTACAATTCTTATTTCTTCTAATTTGCAGCTCTTTCTGTCAACAGATAATGAATTAAAACACTTATTAAAAGACTTCATTTTCAAACTTTGAAGATCCCGTGCATACCCAGGAAGCATTGTCCAACATTTTGGTATTAAGATTTTCGAATTTTATGACCAACATCGCCACGTGTAGTTCTTTCGCCAGTTTATACACACCCGGTATATTAGCTAAAAGAGGTGAAATTGGACTTTCCATGGGTAAACCATCTTTTTGGAAATAAATTTTATTATTAAAAGTAAAATAATTTTGACTGGTGCAAATTTTTAACTGAATAAGATTTTGGTTTATAATTATACGATCAAAGGAACTTACCTGTGAAGTTCGATCGTAATTATGTAAAACGCCTTGCCCGAACAGATAACTATTATGTAGTCCCGTCTACTGTTGCCAGATTACGCCACATGTTTAAAGTTTAACGCGTTTTACGTCCCTCTCCACTCCCGTGGTTACCGGCTCCATGCCATATGTCAATTTGTTTAAAGGTTGTAGAGTCGCAACATCTAAGGGGTTACTGAAAGGGAAGGGAGGGAGTTATCTGTTCGGGCAAGGCGTTTTACATAATTACGATCGAACTTCACAGGTAAGTTCCTTTGATCGTATAATTATGTTTCAACGCCTTGCCCTCCAGATAACTATTATGTAGATGTTTAAAGTTGAATGTTGCGAAGTTTATGAAATCAAAAAGAATTCCAAAAACCTTCCAGTAAAAAATACTAAATGCAGGAACTAGACAAAAAACAATATAAAATAGTTGAGTGGCTTTTGAAGATATCCGTGTCTATACCCGATGATTACAGTGTAGTCTTAATCCATCTGCCGATTGTTTGTTTGCTAGCTGGACCCGGAGGCTTTATGTTGGATAAAAATGACAAATCGGTTTCTGGTCTTCTAATAGGTTTTATCTGCTCTAAGTAATTCAAAAGCGTGGTGGCTGCACAGATGTCGGAGTTTTGAGTATTAAAAGGTAAAAGAAGACCTGGCTGAGCACTGGTTCTGCCTGATGTTTTTATAGGGTCACTAATTCTGATGCGTATTTCATTGCCAGTTTGTATTATGTTTGACAATCTGATGAGAGATATTGTCTGTATTCTGTGACCTGTTACAAGAGCCAAAAGCGTGGCAAGCTTTGCGCTCAAGACTGCTATAGATGGGTCCGAAGTTGACGCCGTTTAACCAAAATAGTCTAGTACTTTCTGCGGTGGAATATCTTTGTTTCAACGGTCGAATGCGGGCAATCCCCTTCAAAACCGCTTAAGATTGGCATTGCTGCCTATATCCCCAGGCAGGATTAAAGCCAAGGCAGACCGATGGCTATTGAATGATCGGTAAGAAACCGATTTAGTATTAAATATGTTTTGAAGGAACGAGATGACTTCGGGTGAGAAAGGGTCGATATTGGTTTGGGAACAAAAGTCCACCATGCCTTGTAGGTACTATTATACTGCTTTTCTGTAGAAGGGGAGATTGATGCCAATGTGGTTGTCAAGGCCTCTTCAGGTATACCTTTTCGTCTAAGTGCTTGTCGGATAACACTGCGGCAACCAACGTAAGGTTGCCGGCGAGTGGGTGGGTTTCCCCGAAGGGGGATAAAAGCAAGCTATCATTAGATTCAAAAAATATTGATCCCCTGATAAGTAATTTAGAAAACAGGGGATGCCAAGCTTGCGATGGCGAGAAAAGCACAACGAGAATCCCTTCCGCCTTATCCCCTACAATTTTGTTCAATGTATTTCATATTAAAGAAAATGGAGGAAAAGCATAGAAAAAAAATAGACGCTCAGTTAAAAGTGAAGGCGTCTACTAGAATAGACCCAGGGTCTCTTTGCCCTGATACGTATTTTCTACATATGTGATTAACGATGGAAGCAAATAAATTTATATCCGGTTTTCTAAAAACTCTAGATATAATCGAGAATGCCTCCGATGGCAGTTCCCGCTCGGTTTCAGGTGGCAAAATACGGGAACCCTTATCAGCCACGTTGTCTTAGGTGTTAACATACGAGGCAAAAATCCATATATTTCGTTCCTCGCACCACTGCCAAATTTGTTTAGCAAGATGTCCGGACTTTGGATGTTGAACGCTTCCCATCTTGTTGACATACGAGAGAGCAGTAGTGTTGTCTACGCGGATTAATATGTTTGCTGAGGTAGCGTCCCTGGCAAAACATTTGAGACCAAAAAACACAGCCTGTAGCTCTAAAAAATTAATATATTCCGATCTCAATGCGTTGTTCCACCAGCCGGAGGTAGTAACACCCTTACAAGATGCCCCCCCCCCCCGTCAGAGAGACATCCGTAAAGAGTTCTAAATCAAAGTGGGGAATTTTAATTTATTTACAGCTGATGGAATGATTTTGGTCCACCAAAACAGATCCTCTTTAGAACAGGGGGATAACGACCTGTAACTGTTGCAACCGATTTTTTTCTTAGAGCAACAAAATTTCCCTTTTAAAATGTTTGATATAAAGCCAGGCATACCGAATTGTATGCCGGGCAGGCCGAGACCAGTCAGCCGACAAGACGAGCAAACTCTCGTATCTTAAATTTTGTACTTTTTAAAATGAAATTTAAGTTTTTTTTTTTTTTTAAATGTTATGCCGCCTTTCGGGGGTCAGTTCAATACTCATATGGATACTGTCGAAAACGAAACCCAAGTATATACAACGTTGGGAAGGAGTAATACAGCATTTGGCCGGATTAATTAGGAAGCCTAAAGCTTTTAACACAACTAGTGTTAATTTGACACCTTCAGGACCTTCCGACTCGGTCTAGCCCAAAATTAAAGTCATCCAAGTAAACAACGCAGCACACCCCTTGATTTCGTAACAATTGTACAACGGGCTTTGTAAGTTTAGTGAAAGTGTACGGAGCCACGGAAATGCCAAACGGTAAAGTAAACTAGTACATGGTGTCGTCAAAAACAAATCTTAAGTGTTTTCCGTAACATGGGCAAACTTGAACTAGGTAATACGCATTTTCTAGATCAAGTGATGCCATATACCAGTTTTTATAGATCAGTTTCTTTACTGTTTTGGAATTCTCCATTGTAAAATGAGGGGAATCAATAAAAGCATTTGATTTGTTAAGATTTAAAACGAAGCGTTGTTTACTATTTGGCTTCGTTACTAAAAAATAAGGCGATAGGAACTGTCCCCGGCATGCGCTGAAGGTAACTATGACCCCTTAGAGTAGCATTTCCTTTATAAGAGCAGCCAAAGTTTGAGTTTCCGACTAGCTAAAACGTTGTGTTGGTAGAAGATCCCGTTGGTACGGTCTATGTTTAAAAGGATTTGGAATCCTGCGACCCACTGTAGCAGCAGTGGTTGAGAAGTAATAATTTGCCATTGTGATAAAAAGAAACGAAGCCTGCCAGCAAATTTGCTACGACTTACCTCGGAAACTATTTGGCTTTGTATGTTGGGCGCCTTGGTCGGAAATTCGCCTAAGGAAATCGCCCTAGGTGTCTCGGCTGTCGAGATGGGCCCTGTCGGTTTAAAGGATGGGACCTGGCCTGAGAAAATCTTTGCACACGCGCAACCCGTACGGTGGAGGATGCTGGTCGTGATGCTCTATCAGAAAAACTTTTTTCGAGAGCTTTGGAGGCCTTAATCCGGTCTCCCAGATTTTTCCCAAAAAACCATTGGCCTGTTCAACAAGGTCTTTGACAGATTTGGTCAAGGTAGGTGTGTAATAAAGGATCTTCGAGCCTGAGATAGGTTGAAGAAAAGGTCAGCTAAAATCTTGCCTGCATCACATAAGGGGAGCAACAAGTCTTCCTTTGTGGCGATATTTTCCGAAGACCTATCTTTGAGCAAACGGCTTATGGCTGTTCCTAAAGCGCAAAGCCCAATGCCTAGTTGATTTTGATAGTCCCACTGATACGTATCCTTTTTAAGAGAGAGCGGTGTAAGCGCTGCTGAGATTTCAATATTAATAATAGGGGCTTTTAAGGCAGGGCAATTTTGTGGAGGAGTATAATGCTTTAATAACTCCCTCTTGGCCTCTGCGTCAAGACCCTTTATGAGAAGAAAAGTCCACCTGGATTGTAGCGCCTCATCGCAATCTTTTAAGAGAGAGCGGTGTAAGCGCTGCTGAGATTTCAAGATTAATAAGAGGGGCTTTTAAGCCAGGGCAATTTTGAGGAGTATAATGCTTTAGTAACTCCCTCTTGGCCTCTGCGTCAAGACCCTTTACGAGAAGAAAAGCCCACCTGGATTGTAGCGCCTCCTGAAAATCTTCCGTTTTAGTTTGCGAGACACTGGGATCGTTTCCTAGAATGTGCATGAGCTCATCGTCCAAGGAAACGTCATTGTGAATGCGCAAAGTTTGTTCATTATCAGAGGTTGACTCAGCAGCAGAAACAGGCTGTAGCGGCGGGCGGCGAATTTCTCGGAATTCGCTCGTTCCGCGCTGGGTGCCTAGCAGACGCTGACGTCGCGTGTCGCAGCACGCGATCAGGTGTCGAACGTCTCGCGTTTCGATCATCCTGTCTGCTATGGCCCTCACGCCGGCTGGAACTTCGGCTACGGGAACGAGAAGGGGCGTACAAGCTACGAGATGTTGAATGTGTTCGATGCCGCTTCTTATGCCGAGGTAATTTACGCTCAAGCTTGGTTAATCTATTCAAAAGATCAGCATTGCTAACTTGGCTTTCTCTCTCTTCCGAACTGGAAGCAGAAGAGGAGTTTCTGCGGTTTTTCTTATGCTTCATAGCTAAAAAATACCCTAGAATGAGGTGAAGAATAAAATACTTACAGAAAAAAAACTGCCGAATCGTGGACGATGTGGTTTGTCTGACACAAGAAACAGAATTGACATATGGCATGGAGCCGGTAACCACGGGAGTGGAGAGGGACGTAAAACGCGTTAAACTTTAAACATGTGGCGTAATCTGGCAACAGTAGACGGGACTACATAATAGTTATCTGGAGGGCAAGGCGTTGAAACATAATCATAATTGGTAACTAACTATATTACTTAGTATAGTATGATCAAAAAGTCATTGGATCGCGGTTTGCTGTGGAATTTCATAGCTATCTATAGAATTACTTCTAAATCTCGCTCGATTATGGCGAAGCTGGGAAATCTTTCACGGAATTCATTTAAACATAAATTAGGTGAATAAACCTAGTTACCGTTTTCACCACG
The DNA here is from genome assembly GCA_958336395.1 of Ctenicera cuprea. NCBI lineage: Eukaryota > Metazoa > Arthropoda > Insecta > Coleoptera > Elateridae > Ctenicera > Ctenicera cuprea. The sequence goes on from OY284486.1 coordinate 27,636,290, forward strand.
ATTGCCTTTACGGTAATATGCTCTAATCATAAAAATTTTATGTTCTGTTTGAAACATTTTTAATTAGAATCCGCTGTTTTTTGAAAGTAAATGTCAAAACTAATAGAAATAAATAATTCCATAGATGACTTGTCAATTTCACAGCAACCGCTATCCAAAGACTTTTTGATCATATGTTTTTTTTTGCTAGCATATGGTTGGGTGCATTTATGTATGATACCACTGGTCTAATGGGCATGTTGGGTTTGTGTATTTTTTTAATAAACCGTATAGTTTTGGTGGTTGTGGATTTGGATTTATTATTTGTCTTTTTTGACAAGCTCGTAAACAAACCTGGCAATTTTCAAATGTTTGTTTTAATTCTTTTTGATAATTTTTGTTGGAATTACTAGTTAAAGTTTTTTAATTTAAATTGGATTATGAAATCGTTAATTTTTTGTTTAATGCAAAATCAAAAACAGACGATTTGCTAAAATCATGCATTTACAGATTAAACTGTTCGCATTATAATTCGGTTTATATAGGCCAGACAATTAGAAATTTTGATATTAGGTATAAAGAACACGTACGTTGTTACAAATACAAACACCCACATAAATCCAATCACGCTAAACACTTACTAGAACACAATCATTCAATGACATCTAATAACACTATAAAATGTTTACACTTTTGTCTAATCCGATCAGACAACTATTTTTTGAGTAAATGGGCGTTAAAGTCGAGATTTGAAAAGGTTGTAGCGGCCGCCATTTTAAAGCTAGAGAGTTTGTTAAAAAGTTTTCGATTTGTTGAAATTATTCTCTCAGACTACGTTCACAAATTTTCAACGTTTAGTTTTAGAAAAAAGCGCTACCAAGAAAACATGTCTAACTTCCGTTTCCAGTTTTGGATATTTTTGAAAAGCTTAACTAGAACTACAATTTTCTATATACCTCTTGATTTAGAATTTCATTAAAATCGGTCTAGTACTGTCGCCTGTAGAGGCGTCACCCGCACCCACCCACAGACAGACATTTTTTAAAAATCACTTTCTTGGGTTCCCCGAGTCCCAAAACGTGTATTTCCGTTAAAAACTAGAAAATTTTGAAATTTTCATCATATCAATAATTCGCTATACCGAAGGTATGGGAAAGTGAAAAGGAAAGGTGGATCACTTTGTATTTTTGTAAGTTTGTAAAGTTAAAACTGACTACAATTTGGGTTTCGGCAATAATGTGATTATTTTCCTGTGATAATCCGCATGAATTTTTAAAAATAAAATAATTGAGTTTTTTGCTTGATTTATGTAGATATATTCCACTTGTATTCGCAGCCGATCATGTCAGCAGTATTCTGTTCTAGAATATTATATAAAATGTATTTGAAAATATCAAGCCATGAAACATGACGAGCTATAGAAAAATCTAGGCAAAATAGAGTGCATTACATTCAGATAAAATAAAACTATATTTCAGAAGTTATTGGTTTCAAAATGGTACCTACTAAGATGCTTTGAAAATTTTGAAATTAATTTTGTTTAGTCAAACAAAAGTTAACATGTCGACATTAAAATGTTATAGTATGAAAAAAGTTTTGAAAACATAAAAATTGTTACTAGTATATTACGCAACAAGTTTAGAAAAGTGATGTTTTACTAAACGAGTATGGCTGGTTTGAGTACGAGCGAGCGAAGCGAGCGAGTAACTTAAAAAGCCATACAAGTTTAGTGAAAACACTTTTCTAACGAGATTGCGTATACTATTTTTTCGCATTTCATCTGAAAATTTAATTTTGTTAGTTCTTAATAAAAGTGACATTAATAACTGTCACATATACTGGCATTGAAAATAAAAAAATAATAGTAGGTAGGTTGTTTCAATAACATAGTAACCTAAACAATCGATAGAGACAAGTAAACAAACATAAATATTTACAAGGGCGATGCAATTTCAAGAATTTGAAAAAGAATGTGAAATAAGAAGTGAATTTTCGGCTAAAGAAGTTATTCTAAAAGCAGCGAAAGAAGCGTCTTCTAGTTTGTTGCCACAAAAATCAAAAGACCGTTACGAAAAAACATACAGTCAATTTTGCGATTGGAGAAAGAAGAAAGGAGTGGAAGGAGCCGATGAAAACATAATGTTGGCTTACTTTTTTGAAAAGGTAACCTTTTGTCAAGAGTGTTTTTATCCAGAATCCGTTGCTATATGCTGTGATGGTTGCTATGCTGTAAAGTACCACTTTACAGAACGATTTTGAGTATAGAAATATAGTCAGTTATAATATGAAATGCGAAAAAAATTAAAAACTTATAAAATTTTGCGAACAGTATTTTTCATAAACAGCATTTTGTTAAATTTTGTACGTTAAAAAACAAATTTGGGAGTTTCTTACCATTCCTAGATGACTTTGACATGTAACCAAATAATACCTATTATTAATAATTTAGAACAGACCTTGCAGTTGTTATTGTATGAAAGACGACAGTTTGTTTTAATGAAAATTCTTAATAGAACTAAAAATTGATTACCTACTAAATACTTTGTAGGTATAAAGTATATCGAACAGGTTACACAATAGGTTCATTAATCATTTTTTTTCTCCGAACGTTATTGAGGTGTCATTATTATATATTTTTTATAGCAGTACTAGTTAATATTAGAAATGTTTTGGGAAACATGACTTTAGGTTGGGAATGGAAAACAAAGCAATATTTTTATTATTATTATTTTTTTTTTCTCAGTACAGAATATAGAAAATTCATATTTTTATATGCTAATTGTAAGCAATAGTTTTGGCATGCGGTTACGAAGTGTGAACAAGGCAAGAAAGATAAATGAAAATATTATTTGTTGGTTAGACGTTATCATACAAGTATTAGAGCATGTAAATTTTTGAGTTAATGCTCAAGGAATTACTTTTTATTGAGTATACCACGGAAATTATACAAATCATTACTGGTAAAAAGTCTAGGAAAATAGTAGAACCGCAACTGGGTGACGCACAGAGTGGCTTTAGACCAGGGAGCAGCAGTAAGGACCACATTTTCACGCTTCGAAAAAGTTCAGAAAAGTAATTCGACACAACAGGGTAGACTACGTGTGTTTTATAGACCTACGACCTAGAGAAGGGTTTCGATAGAGTTGCAAGACAAGTCATATGGAAGACTACAAAAACGAAACGAAAAGGCAACAATATCGGCGATAAAGAGTTTATACGCGACGAATGTGTTTCATAACAAACAAGAAAGTAAGATAGGGTGGAATCCTTAGTCAGCTGCTGTTTATAATCCTTATGGGTGATATCATAAAAGAGTGCAGATTAAGAATGAGAAAGTTGCAGGTAAGATACAGCTTGCGTGTTTGCGGCGGAGTTAAACAGGTCCTATTGAAGTGTGGACTTCGAGTGGACTTTCCCATACTAAAACTTATCGTATTTGCAAAAGTGTAAATTTGATAATTATAACCTTCCATTCCATCCATCCAAATTCATAGAAAGCGCCACAGTGAAATTATAGCTTTCAAAAAAAAAAAAAACAAATTGTAGCCAATACTAGATACTAATACTTACCGTTGCCGTATTTGCAAAAGTGTAACTTTTAATAATTATAACGTTGTACAGTTCAGCGAGTATTAGTTTTCTAAGAAAACAACCAACGGGAATTTGAATTTGCGATAGCCTGTTCGTACCGTACCGTAACTCTATCCATAGAAGCAGCGACTACCTGCACCAAAGCAAGGTAAGCGCCCGCCGCCGGCGCGCTTATCGGCTGATTACAATTTCCACTTGGGATGTCGGACAAAAACGGCTATATTAGCTTTATTTGGGAAGTTATCAAAAATATGGGAAGAATAAAAAAAAAATTTTTTTAACTAGAGCTAGCTGATAGGCGTAGTTAAAATCACGTAACTGCCGAAAAAGGCATTGTTGGTATTAAAAAGTGTATCGTTTTTCTTAATTTTTAAAATTGTTTAAAATTCTAGTAAATCCTAATAAAGTACTTTAAATAGTCTATTCAACGGATAAAAGTTTATCGATCGGCGTTTTTGAATAAATAATTAATCAATTTTCAAATTTTTCAAAAATTCTTGGAAGGCGTCACAGTAAAATTTGAGAGATAAATAAAAAATTAATTTGTAGTTCATTGCAAGTTCTATCGGCACAGAAAGTTTAAAAAAAATCGTGTGGGCACTTTTTGAGAATATTGTTAAAAATTTTCAAAATTTTTTTAGATTTTCGAAACTAATTTTATTTTATCGTATACTACCTAAGAAGGGCTTTAGCAGAATAGCAGATCCCGATCAGACAATTACTTTTTGAGTAAATGGGTCGAGATTTTTAAAAAGCTGCAGCGGCCGCCATTTTGAAGCTAGAGAGTTTGGTAAAAAAGTTTTCGATTTGCCTTAAGTTTTTCTCTCAGATTACGTGTTAAAATTTTCAAAATTTAGTTTTGGAAAGAAACGCTACAAAAAAACATGTTTATTTTTCGTTTCCGGTTTTGGATTTTTGTCGAAAAGCTCAACTAGACCTACAATTTTCGATATCCCTCTTGATTTAAAATTTCATTAAAATCGGTCCGGTACTTTAGCCTGTAGAGGCGTCACCCACACACACACCCACCCACCCACACAGGTATTATCTCGATATTAACACTAAATAGTAAACCTACGAATGTAAGTAACATAGGGTCACAAAAGACCGAACTACGTCACGGTGTACAGTAAAGCGATGAATACAACAAATAATATACGGTTTATGTTCCATAGTTACATATTATAAATTAATAAATGCCGTTCAAAGATTTCTTACTTGCAATGTACAGTTTACTGAAAACAAAACATCCGAGGTTATGTAAAATTATTAACACATAAGACAACCACCTGGAACCTCACGAATAGCTGGTAATCATGTATCGTCACAGTCGGAGGCATCACGAAAAGAGATAGGATTAACAACACAAACGAGGAAAAATCTGAAAGCAGTTTCCTTGCCAGGAAAAATAGAAAAGAGGAAATTAGCATGGTGGGGACATATTAATAGAATGGGCAAGGAAAGACAGGTTAATAAACTCATGGAAGGTGTTAGAAAGGGAGTAACCAAGGCCCCTATGTTGAACATATCATATTACCCAATACATTAAATAAAACACAAATAAAATAATTAAAAGAAACGTGTAATTAAGACAAAATAATAAAAAAATTGAAAACATACAATAGCTATTATATGAAATAATTTGTTCCTTGCAAGGTATTATGAAAAATTCTAAATTTTAATAAAAGAAAGCTACTGTTAGCTGCAGTTTTTAGTTTTACTTTTTAACACTATCGCGTAACATTAAAGATTGGGTGCTAAACAAAAAGTGGGAGTAAATGTATTAAGCGATTTATGTTTATTTAACGACCAAACGTATTTTTAAAAACTATTTATTTTAAAAATTACAGAAATGTCGGAGTTCAATCCGGCAGCCTACTTAATGCAAAGCTAAAATAGAACTAACTCTAAAAGCAGAAGATTTCACACAGGAAAGAAATTATCAAAAGAAATACAATACTCTTTATCTGTGCTTCTTCAGAGAATTGTTATCACATAACTCCTCCATGCCAAGAATCTTAAATATGTGAAGCAATATTTAAGTTTTGCATTGCAGCAGAGATGAATTTGGTACATTATCAGGTGTGATCGCTTTACCTTGCGATTTGTTTAAAATTTCAATTAATTTTGCTTTGAAAGAGTTACGTTTACAATAAAAGTATAATATAGTACATATGAAGATAATACTTAATAAACTAGCAATAATGAATGAACTAATATTTAAACCTGTGACCGGGGAGTTATCATTTAGTAACTTTTCTTTTTGATCACTAAGCTTTAACTGGTTTCTAACCAATTTTTGGGTATTGATAGGTGACAGGTCAATTTTTGAAATATTGATATTATTAGATTGGTGTACTCGCAATTTACCGATACTGGGTAATTTTAGAGTAACTTCTTTAGTAGAGGAAGATTTCATAGTAAACAGTAATTCATCGTGATTAATCAAAATTGAACAGTCTGGACTCAGATGTATTAGGTTTGATCCTGTAATTTCTTTTCTATTAGTAGCCTGACTACATTGTATGTCTAAAATGGTTTTAGTAGGCGAACTAATTAGCCATGTAGCTGTGTCAATTTGTAATATCTTGTTTATAGTTAAGTCGAAAACATATGGCTGACATGTTTGATTATCATAGAAAGATAATAGTTGTGTTTCACATAATTTTGAATTTGGAATGCTAAAATGGTTATCTTGGGAACAAAAATAATGTCCTACGGAGGTTTGCTGGCAACGATCAGTTTCAATGGGGACGCTGAAATCATTAGTGAATAACAGGGTGTTATAAGAGGGCACGACCATACGGAATTTACCATCTGTATTATAATATGCAGGAAAAGGAATCAATTTGATTAACTGATAATCAGAAAAAGGTTTGATTAAGGGGATTTCAAAAATAAACGTGAAGACTTTGTCTTTTTGATATATTTTTGTTGTAATAATTGATTCGTATAGATGAAGATATTTGTAATTCGCCGGATAGGGAAGAGATAAACTTTTTTTATTAGAATTTTGGAGTTGGGTCAGAGATTCGGTTATCTGGTTAAGGGATTGAATGAGGTCATTATTATCAACGAGGGAGAGGTGTAGTTGTTGTCCTTGGGCAAAAGTCATGGCATTTTCTAATTCGAGCCAAACGTTGATGAATAGTTGTAATGACTGAATAGATTGATTTATTATTGAATGAGTAGAGTCTGCAGTTAGTATTCGTTTGATTTCTACGTTGTCTAACAAAAATTTATTAAGGTTGTCATTTAGTAATTTTTGATTTTCAGAAAGATCATGTATGGTGGATATAGTATTATCAAGGATATGTGCCTGTTCTAACAAAACATTTTTTTGCTTTTCAGAATTACGTGTTAATTTAGATATCATGCTTTCGTAGCGTCGTCCGTCTTCTGCGTTCAGGTTACCTGTGACAAATTTAATGACAGTACCTAATCCGTCCACTAAACCTCGTTTTTGTCTAGTAGTTTGCATTTCAGGGAACAATTGATTCAGCAACTGATCAGCTTTGTTAATGTATTGTTTAAGGATTAGTAATTGGTTATTATGACTTAACAGGATGTCTTTTAATTCTACAAAACTTCTATGTGACATAGGATAGTACTGGTTTTCTAAAAGGGATATTGATTTTATGAGATTATTTTTGAGAGTATGGTAATTAGTCAATATAGGGGTATAGTCGAGAATTTTAATTACGGTCCATTCTGATTCTTTTAAAAGAGCTTTACCTTTTTGTAGAGGGTATAGTCCAGGATTTTCGTTTAAAGTCTCTATTGTTACGTGGCACTCGAAATTCCGCCAGGTAATAAGGAAGAGGATGGTCGGCAGTGTCCTGTAAAAGGCATCAGGTCATTGGCATGTCTTTTCAAAATACTGTTTGTAGGGGTATTTCTAACGTCGTACGTGTCATGTTCATGAATTTTTTCTACGATGTAGGGACCTACAAATCTAGGCTCTTTTTTATTTCTTGCGTTAGTTTTAACGTAAACATGGTCTCCTATCTTGAATACTTTGGTTTTTCGAGGTTGGTTAAATTTTTCATTTCGGCTTTCCTTCGTGAGGTTTTGTTTGTCATGAAGGGCGTCGTACAGATGTTTCATTTTCTCTTTATGGTTAGTTACATAGTTTTCGAAAAATGATTTTTCATAATCTAGGTCAAAAGGATTTTTATTGTCAGTGTGTCCAAATAATATTTCGAAAGGTGTGAGTTTTAAATTTGAATGTATTGAATGGTTATATGCCATTACACAGTAGGGTATTTTCCTGTTTTCAGGCATTTCACCTAAAAGTCTATAGTGTTCCAAAAGCGTCGAGTGTAGGCGTTCTACAGGCGAATTTGACTGATGGTGATATGGCGTTGTGACGTGCAACAAAATTTTATGTAATTGCAAGAAATTAATTAGGGGTTGTTTGTTAAATTCGTTGTCTACTACCAATACATTAGGGGTGGTATAAGTTGTAATGAAATAAAATAATCGATCGGTTACATCAATTATGTTACTAGAGCGTAATTGATAGGCTTGAGCAAATTTAGAGAAGGCGTCTACTAGAGTTAAATATTTTTGACCATTAATTTGAAATATGTCCATATGGATAGTATGGAATGGGCGATTAAAAGTTGGGGTTAACTGTAAAGGCTGTTTTATCGGGTTTCGATTGTATTTTTGAATTTTACAGGTTTGGCAGTTATTAATAAAAATTTTAATATCGTTAGTCATACCTTTCCAGAAATATTTACGTTGCAAATGTTCAACAGTTTCGGATATTCCTCGGTGGTTTGTTTTACCGAGATGGTAATTCATTATTTGATTTTGTCGTTCTTCTGGATTAATTATATATGTAACTTGTGTGGTACATTTGTGAAATTTGGGGGTGTTTTCGTTCGTAATTGAATTTACATATAGGGAAAATTCTTGGTATAGTGAATCGTTGGGGAAGTAACAATAATAATGAGTTTTTGGTTCACAATGTTCTATAAGCAATTCATTAAATTTAGTTTGTTTGTTATTAGGGTTTACAAAAACTGAATAGTGGGTAACTCCATCGAATTTTGATATTTGAATTTTCCTAGGTAAATTAGCTTCGATAAATTCTATCTGTTTATTGAAATGTTGTAATGGTTTATCACTAATGTCTATTACTGGTGTTGAGCTTTGTTGGGTGTGAATAGTATCTATTAATGAGTCATCATCGTTGTTTGGGGATGCTAGTGAAACGTTTTGAATAGGAGTTTCGACGATGGGTATGTCAAACAAATCATCAATATTCGGCGTTTCTGACCGATTAGGTATTACACTGAAGTTAGGGGATGTCGGCTCAGGTGTATTTATTCTGTCTACGTCATGTATAATTTCATCAATTTCGTCAAAGATATCGTCATTAATAGTTAGCGGATGGATTTGAACTCGAGAAAGTGCGTCTGCTACCTTATTGGTTTTTCCAGGTAAATATCGAATGTCGAAATTGAATTCTTCTAATCTCAAAGCCCATCTCGTGAGTTTTGAGTTTGGTTCTTTAAGGTTACGGAGCCATACTAAAGGTCTATGGTCTGTAAAAAGGGTGAATTTGGTTCCAAACAAATATGGCCTAAATTGTTTCGTGGCCCACACGATAGCTAATAATTCACGTTCTATTGTGCTATATTTTTGTTCTGTGTCGTTAAGCGTACGTGAAGCGTAGCTGATAGGTTTTCCGTCTTGCGAAAGAACTGCACCAAGTGCAAATTTTGATGCATCTGTAGTCAATTCGAATGTTTTATTAAAATCTGGATATTGTAAAATGGGTTCGTTAGTCAAAAGGTTTTTACAATATTCAAAAGAGTCTAGGAAATTTTGATTATGGACAATTTTGTTTTCTTTTTTTAGGCAATGGGTGAGAAATTTGGTAATTTTTGCAAAGTCTTTTATGAATTTTCTATAATATCCAAAAAGTCCTAAAAAAGATTTAATTTCGGTTCTAGTAGTGGGTAAAGGAAAATTTTTGATGGCTTCAATTTTGGAGTGGTCTGGTTTGACTCCATCTGGTGTTATTACGTGTCCTAAATATTTTACGGTTTTTTGGAGAAATTCGGATTTATCTAGCTGAATCTTTATGTTGGTGTCTTTACATTTCTGGAATACGTTTTTTAAACGACTAATGTGTTCCTGTAGTGAACTTGAGTATACAATAATGTCATCAAGATATACTAGGCATTGATTAGGGGTAAGTCCTGTCAAAGCAGTGTTAATTGCTCTTTGGAAGATAGCGGGGGCATTTTTTAAACCGAATGGCATACGTTTAAATTGAAAATGACCTTCTTCTGTAGAGAAGGCTGTTTTTTCCCTATCACGTTTTTCAACTTCGATCTGGTGGAAACCAGAAGCTAAGTCGAGTGTAGTAAAGTAATTAGCTCTTCCTAAGTTATCTAATACTGTTTCTATTCGGGGTAAAGGAAATTTGTCATCGATAGTCTGTTCGTTCAGTTTTCTATAGTCGATAACTATTCGCCACTTCTGTATACCAGAGGCGTCGCGTTTCTTAGGGACTATCCAAATCGGAAAATTATAAGGTGATTCACTGGGTTCGATTATGTCTTCGTTTAACATTTTGTCAATTTGTCTTTTTACTTCTTGTCGGTGTACATGTGGGTATCGGTATGTTTTTGTAAATATTGGTGTGTCTGTCTTTGTCCTTATGTGGTGTTTAGTTAGGGTAGTTGAGGACAGAGGTATTTCAGGCGTATAAAATATTTCTTTGTATTCTTGACAAAGGTTTGTTAGTAATGCACGTTCCTCAGAATTTAGGTGGTCTAATCTTAAATTATTTTGTAAATTTTGAAAAAGCAGGTGTTTTCGTTGGGGTGTTAGATTGTCATGATTATTAATCTGAACCTGGTCTTTTGCAGAAGTATAATCTTCGAGAATGAGTGGTTGAGAAATAGTCAAAGTTTGGGGTTCGTTAGATAAATTTATTAGGCTGGTACAGAACCAGTTATTTTTCAATGTTATGATGGCTGAAGGCATTAGCACGTGTTTAGTTAGGTGTAATTTAGGAGCTAATTTGTAACCATCTTTTCCTACCGCAGGTAATGTAACGAATTTTTCTACTCTGGGTGGCAATGTGATTGATTTCAAAATTTTTTTTGAGGGTTGGATTTTTGAAAAATTGCACTGATTACGTTTTTGTTCTTCTTGTTTTAATTTCGATTGGTTATAGTAAAATGGTACTGTTGTTTTATCAGTTTGAATGTGCATCCATCGATAATCGATATTTGCGGGTAAATCGGCTAGTAGGTCAGTGCCTATTAGTCCAACGTATTCGGTATGAAAATGAAATAAATAACATAAGTGTGTTCCTTCTTCTGAAAACAAATTTTGAATGGGTAGTTTTGCTACCAAATTGTGGTTAGTGGTCCCGTGAGACGTAGTAATTTCAAAGGGGTGTTCGAATATTGATTCTGGAAAATAAGTATTTACGAATTGGGGTGAAAGTATGGTGCGTGAACTTCCTGTGTCTATTAATAGTTTATCGTTAGTTTCTGGGATTATTATATATGGTAAATTTGATTTTGGATTAATTGAAAAAGATTCGACCGAGGCACTTATTGAAAATTTACGGTATCTTCCGTATATTCAACTGGTGGTTCGGGATATTCAGGGAATGAATCTAAAGTTTCCTGTTCTGGTTCATAATAGTCTTGATTTAACATTTCGGGAATTTCAATAGTTTCTTGTTCGTAACAAATTTCTTGAAAATCGGGTGGTTCATGAAAGTCTGCGTTATACAATTCTTGTGAGTGGAAATTTCTAGGTTGATTTGATTGCTGAAAATAATTGTTGGGTCTAAAATTTTGGTTAAGGTTTGAATTAAATGGTCGTTGGGGTTGAGGTTTTTGCAATTGTTGTGAAGCAGGGCGTTTCTGTATAGTACTTGTTTGCATCGGTTCGGGTCTATTGGTAGGTTGAAAATTACGTTTCGGGGCGAACACGTTTTGTCCAGGTTTTCCAAATTGTTTTTGCTCTCCGGGGAATCGCGTTGGGGGTTGGTTTGGATTTAATTGATAAGTATGGTTAAATTGAGGTTTAAATTGAGGTTGTCTTTGATTGGAAGAGTAATTTTGTTGGTTGTAATTAGGTTGGTGATAGCTTTGAGAAAGGGGATGTATTTTATTAGGTGTTCTTGATTGATTTTGAGCGAATGTGTTGAATTTTTGTTGCGGGTAAATATTGGGAGAATAATTTTTTCCTATTCCTTGAAAATAACGAATATCTAATTCATCTTTAACATAAGTTAGTGCTTGTTCTAAAGAGTTGGGTGAGCGACTTCTAATAAAACTACCAAGGGGTTCTAACAAACCGCTTGTAAAAACTTTTAATGCTAAATTTTTGGAAGCTACCATCTTGTAATCTTTTATTGCCTGTGCTTCATTTCCCAAAGATATTTTAGAATTTATTATTGCTAATAACGATCGAACTTTATTGAAAAAATCTACAGGTGTTTCTTTAGGGGATTGTCTGAGTCTAGTCATATCAATTTGAATATTTAATTCGGAACGTTGATCTCCAAAATTATTGATCAAAACTTCTTTTAGCTCATCCCAAGAGTGATATGGATGGCCAGTTATAATTTCGAGAGCAGCGCCTTTTAGGCGATTGCGGGCAGCTGATAAAAGTAATTTATTGATATACGCGCCAGGGTTTTGTTCTTGCCAAAATTGCGAGAAGATATCTTCTACAGCACGGATATATTCGCTTAATTCTACGGGATTTCCTTCAAATTTAGGTATTTCATTAAGAATACTCATATGAAAACCTTGTGGGTAACCATTAAATGGTTGTGCAATTAGACCTACAGGGGGTTGTCCTGCTTGAGGAGCTACTCCTTGTTGATTATCCATTATAGCTAGTCTTAAACGGGGTGGTCTTAAAATAACTCGTTGCAAAGGTTGTGGTTCTAAATCGTTTATCTGATCAGTTTCGCTATCAGATGATGTGTCCGTACTAATCATTAATCACTCAAAAATTAAATTTTATTTTTATGTTAGTAGGTACTTAAATTATTTTGGGCAGGGTTCCTACACATAAAACGTGAGTAGATTCAGAAATTAAGTATACCTAGTGTATACACTGAATTGTCTCGCTTACCACGTTTTACTTGAACTTAAATTTACAATTCCTACACATAAAACGTGAGTAAATTCAGAAATGAAGTATACCTAGTGCATACACTGAATTGTCTCGCTTACCACGTTTTACTTGAACTTAATCTATTTTTATATCTATGTTAATATGTTTTAAATCAATTTAATAATCACTTTCACTTGATTAATGTAGTAAAAAAAAATTCTCTTACAATTTCATATTGATCCCAATGATCAGGATTGATCTCGATGATCAGGTGTTCGCTATGAACTGCTTTCCTGCAACCAGCGATGCTCGGTCCTGGGGCGATGCTTGTCCCTCTCAATCGGATTACTGGGTTACGGAATTTGCCGTCTGAGTTGATGTAGATTCGGGGATCCGACAATTAAGAGTTAAAACTCAAAGAGCTAAATTTAATTTTGATTTTTGAAAATTTTATAAAGCCCTTTTGTCAGATCCTACAACGACTGCGCCATTTATGTTTATTTAACGACCAAACGTATTTTTAAAAACTATTTATTTTAAAAATTACAGAAATGTCGGAGTTCAATCCGGCAGCCTACTTAATGCAAAGCTAAAATAGAACTAACTCTAAAAGCAGAAGATTTCACACAGGAAAGAAATTATCAAAAGAAATACAATACTCTTTATCTGTGCTTCTTCAGAGAATTGTTATCACATAACTAGCGGCATGTAATTAAATTTCACTTACAGTTAAAGCAACAATAGCAGAATAGAAATTCTGAAATAAAGCAACCGTAAATAAGCAAATAAGCGTTGCATTTAAACACCGTTTTGCATACGCTAGGCCGAGCTTATCGGGCCGAATAATTCCAGCTACGACACAATCAACCAATCTATTATTCTTAATACGTTTGCATGCACTTTAATAAAATAATGCAATGATCAGATGCAAAGAAATGGAAGGGATTCCAGAACTGAAGTCAAGTTTTAATAATATAGATAGATTGTAATTTATAAAAATAGTTTTGCCTTTCTTCTAAATTGGTGCCCGTAACTGTTGCCGCCTGCGTGCGGGGCATTCACTGCATGCTTGCCAGGAACGGGCCTGAACGAAGCAAGAAGCAAAATAGTGCACACAAAACAGAAAAGAGTGGCGAAAGTTCTTTAGAGTACAGACATAGAGCTAAACTATGTATGTAATTGTATGTATGTGCGTATGTGTTTTTATTGCTAACAGATAATCACCTGAAATAATAGAAACTAAATTTACGATTAGACAACAGTTTTGGTAGGTCATTTTCGTCCAGTTCTGCAGGGTGGGAATTTTATCTCAAAATTTCTATCTACCTTTTTGATTTAAGGGAGGTAAGAATTCAAATTTAGTGGTACAGTTTTGTTGTTTAGGTAATTATAAAGGGTTTTGTTATTAAATAATAAATAAACAACATATTGGTAACAATAAATATCACACTATTATTTGCTCAGTAACGTCTAATATTAAAGTTATATTGAACAGATGAAACATTCTATGAATAATAATCAAAACTGCTTAACAGTCTAATTAGACGCTATGATTCTATAAAACAATTTTTGGCATGTTTTGCACATGCACTCATCCCTTTCTGAAGAAGACACGGAATTATTTTAGATAGCCCTTTTGTACTTGAACTTCTCAGATGTCGTATTTATAATAAAGAAGCTATAAACAGCAAAATCAATAATGCTTTACTATTATACTATTTATACTAGAAGCACAAAGATAAATTTATTGTTAAATTGTTAATTTTTATGTATTAGAATGCTAAAGTAATTTAACAACTAGTACTTCTCATATTCTGTATTTCTATTGTCGTATACGAAATAATAAAATGTAATTTCTTTAACGGTGTGAGTTTAATATAATTTTTCTACGGGGAGTAGGTAACAATATTGTGATAGCAAGTCTTTTGTAGAAATCCAAAAAAGGTGTCAATCAGGATTGCTGAATAGAAAAAGATAAAATTATTCGTTTAGAACATATTCGCAAAAAATTAAACAAAAACCTTTGCAACAGAATACAGAAACAAGACAACATGGCGATCAAATAATACAAAAGAAAAAAAGAATGAAATGTATAATAAGAAATTAGAAAATTTAGAAAACACAGAAGTACTGAGTTAAAGATATAATTGAGCTAATTAAAAATTGAAACGCAGCTTGTATACATACAATAACAGCTAAACTTTTAAGGAAAGAAAAGAAACTTTTATTAATAGATCAACGAGCCTTATAGCAACGCTTTTGAGTGAAGAAAAATCCCAGATAAATGGAAATTAGGGATAATACAACCAACTCACAAGAAAGGAGACAAAGATGTTTGCAATAACTATAGGAGAATCGCCATACTATATGTAACTTATAAAATAATATCAAGTATTTATGCTAAACAAATTATTGGAGAATACCAATGTTAGGGTTTCGATCTACTTATTATTGACCAAATGCACAAAATGAGGATAATGCTTGAAAAATAGAAATACTATTCGTCAACTTTATACATACAGGGTCGCTATTATGTATGGGACCAAAGCTCCCCTGGTCAAACGGTTTGAGATATGCGTTTCATATTTGGTATATGTTAATTTGAGGTTATTTTGCATATTCTGAAATTTAAAAAAATTTCTTTTTGCATATAGTTTTAAGCGCGGCCGCCAATTTAATTTTTTTAAAATAGCAACCTAGACTGTGTGATACATCAATAGAAAGCTTATTTTTTTCTCTTTTCAGATATATTAAACATGTATAGGGTTACATAAGAAAATAACGCAGAAAAATTTAAGAAAAACTTTTGAGGCATGCTTAATTCGTCGCTGCACATTTAGTGAAATCTAGTAACCATTGCATTAACAAAACGTCATAAATAGACAAAACACAAGCAAAAACAAGTAGTAAGAGTTTAATAGATGACAAAATAAACATCACACATTGTTAATTCTTCCTGTAGTTGTGTTGTCTGGCAAATAATCTTTGGAATTCCGCAATATGGAACGTTTATCAGAAGGAGAACGGATAGAGATTCTCATGATGATTGGTTATGGTGACAGAAGACGAACACACGACGAGGTACGTCATTTATTTAATACGGCACATCCCGATCGGAATCCAATTAGTGGATCTACACTAAGTAGGACTTTAGAAAGATTTACTGTAAGTGGAAGCGTAAAAGATCGTCCTAAATCTGGTAGACCAAGATCTGCCACAAATGAAGAGAATTCCCTTGAGGTAGTACTGGATGTGGTTGAGCAACGTCGTGTGTTCGTCTTCTGTCGCCATAACCAATCATCATGAGAATCTCTATCCGTTCTCCTTCTGATAAGCGATCCATATTGCAGATTATTTGCCAGATAACACAACTACAGGAAGAATTAACAATGTGTGATGTTTATTTTGTCACCTATCAAACTCTTACTGCTTGTTTTTGCTTGTGTTTTGTTTATTTATGACGTTTTGTTAATGCAATTATTACTAAATTTTACTAGATGTGCAGCGACGAATTAAGCATGCCTTAAATGTTTTTTTTTAAATTTTCTTATGTAACCCTATACATGTTTAATATTACTGAAAAGAGAAAAAAATTAACTTTCTATTGATGTATCACACAGCCTAGGTTGCTATTTAAAAAATTCAAGATGGTGGCAGCGCTTAAAAACTATATGTAAAAAAAAGAATTTTTTTACTTCAGAATATGAAAAACAACCTTAAATTAACATATACCAAATATAAAATATCTCAAACCGTTTGACCAGGGGAGCTTTGGTCCCATACATAATAGCGACCCTGTATAAGCGTTTAATACAATAAATTAACGCAAAATGTTCGCCTGTTTAAAAGAGCTAGAAATACCACAGATAATAATCAAGTTAATTAAAACAACAACAAACAGCTCCAAAGCAGTTTAGAATAAAACAAAACAGAACAAGTAGATTTCAAATTTCGAAATACGGAAAGGGGGCCAACAAGGTGGTGTACCGTCTTCAGTGTTATCTTTGATTATATACCTTTATAATAGTCAATAGTGTTATTCAATTTGGTGCTGGAATGGGTTACAAGAAACATTCATACCGAAACATTTTTAATTAAACAAGACCAAAAGTATGTGCATATGCGGACGATATATTGATAACAGCCTGAAACAGGAAAACGTTAGAGAAAACCTTCGAAAGATTTAAAATTTAAACAAAGAAAACGGGACCTATAAATGAAAATAAAACGAAATTCATAAAACGCACAAAAGTCGCGAATATGAACGAAGACTTAGAAATAGGTAAATAAAAGTTTGAAAACGTCAAGAAATTCACTTACCTCGGATCAATTGCAGGAATTACATGTCGGAAGAAATTAACGCAAGATTACAAGTTAGAAACGGAGCATATAGCGTAAATAAATATATAATAACGTCAAACGTATACAAAAGTATAAGATCAACGGTACATACGGAATCGAAACATGGTGTATGACAGTTAATACACTTCGCCGCAAAATTAAGGGATCAGAAATAAAAGTGCTATATTTTTTTCGTTGAAAATATTGTTATGAAACTCATACGCAATAAAGATAGGACTATTTATCGCTACTTTAGGGACATTCATATCTTAAGATATCACAAAATGCTGGTTAATACTGCGGACATCGCATGAGTCTTGTAATTACAAGTTGCCTGTTAGGGTGTTCTAAACAATTGATACAGTGACTTAAATCAAAATAAATGGCAGCTAATGTCCAGAGAAATTATCTTTCGGAGGTAGATGTATCTAAAGTGGCCACACTGCTCGAGGAAGGCTATACTCAGAGAGAAGTTGCTGCAAGGCTTTTGGTTGTGCAGTCAGTGATTTGCAGAGTGTCTCATCACTGCTCGATCGCTGAGGAATGATCTTCAACTATCCACCGGAACAGTCATTAGCTGCGATACCGTATTGAGGAGACTACAGGATGCTGGTATGAAGGCAAGACGTCCTGCAACCGGCCCAATTTTGACCCCCCTTCACCGGAGGCTACGTTTAGCATTTGCTCATGATCATTTGAACTGGGGAGATGAAGAATGGGCAGCAGTGTTGTTCACCGACGAGTCTAGATTTGAGCAAAACGCTCTCCGGCGCTTCGCCACACTCTATCACGTCGATCATTGGTGGTTAGAGAAAATCTAGACTCGTCGGTGAACAACACTGCTGTCCATTCTTCATCTCCTTAGTTCAAATGATCATGAGCAAATGCTAAACGTAGCCTCCGGTGAAGGGGGGTCACAATTGGGCCGGTTGCAGGACGTCTTGCTTTCATACCAGCATCCTGTAGTCTCCTCAATACGGTATTGCAGCTAATGACTGTTCCGGTGGATAGTTGAAGATCATTCCTCAGCGATCGAGCAGGGATGAACCTTTCACGTCTCGCTGTTACGACCAAATACCGGTCTTCACGCCTGGTGGTTTTCTTTTTACGACCTTGGCCAGGTCTCCTGGTACAATTCCCTGTCATTCGAGACACTCTGCAAATCACTGACTGCGCAACCAAAAGCCTTGCAGCAACTTCTCTCTGAGTATAGCCTTCCTCGAGCAGTGTGGCCACTTTAGATACATCTACCTCCGAAAGATAATTTCTCTGGACATTAGCTGCCATTTATTTTGATTTAAGTCACTGTATCAATTGTTTAGAACACCCTGACAGGCAACTTTTAATTGCAAGACTTATGCGATTTCTGCAGTATTTCTTATTAAGCAGCATTTTTGTGATATCTTAAGATATGAATGTCCCTAAAGTAGCGATAAATAGTCCTATCTTTATTGCGTATGAGTTTCATAACAATATTTTCAACGATAAAAAAAATATAGCACTTTTATTTCTGATCCCTTAATTTTGCGGCGAAGTGTAGTACATTATGCACTAAGGGAGAGAAACGTCTTATTTTTCCTGAGGTGTAATTTGAAGCCTGAGGGCTACAAATACATCGAGGGAAAAATGGCGGTCTCTCCCGAGGTGTATTAACTATTTTTTCCACGATCGGGAGTAGAAACACTTAAGTTCATAAATAAAGAAATATAACTGACATTGACAATTCGGTGGAAAACAAACAAATATAGCAAATCAGGTACTACAAGCTGCAATTACGGTTCCAAAAACTATAAATCTGAGTAAAGAAAATGTTTCGTTTATTGAAGTTCCTTCGAATATTAATTTCAATAGTTGTGAGAATGTAACATTTACTATCAATGTTAATAAATAAGAATTACATTTTGTTTAATTATTGGGCATGAAATAAAAACTCTCTTAGGGAAATTATTGTCTTATTTCGTCCCTAGGGAGTAAATGCTTTACTTCTTTCACAATTTTGATGCCATAGAAACCGACTTCTACTGTCGGTCGTGGAAATAAAATATTAAATGAAAATGACCCGCTCCATCCAGTATGGGACGACTGTAGTTTAATTGTTATTAGTTGGATGTAGTTGGGTTATAGCACATTACTTTACTAATAATAAACCATATGCCAAATTTAGTTAATTAACAGTACAGTGGAGCGTTCTTGAGGCATTAATTACAAACTAACGTTTAGACATTCAAGAGGTTGTATCTCTCTTAAAAACGAAATATAAAATAAGTTTATCTACCATTTTCCACTCCAAATAATGTCTTTTATTAGTTTCTGATGATTCCTGATGAAAATCTCAACCATCCTGTATATTTGTAATATTTTATCTTATATACAAGACAAGTCATCATCAGCAACACACCCAACTACTGATATTTTAAGTTTATTTAAAAAATTGGATGGCTGGAGGTAGCCTTTTCTGTAGCCTCGGTGTCTATAAGTCTGTTACCCTCCACCTTCTAATCCAGAAGACAAGTTTTTGAAATTTATTTTCAGCAAATTTTTAGTTCTTTGAGTTCAAATTTATGAGAAGAGCGAGAAAATTTACGTGTCGAAGAAAGGAACTTTATACCACAAAATTACCTCAAAGATGTACTGTACGTGTTAAATATGTACATATTCACAGGTAATTACAGTATGTATAAAGTATTACATGGTCATAAAAATTTCAAGAGCAACTTTAGATCAATAGCAACCTTGAACTCCAAAGGTTAAGATAATCATATACCAAACAATTCTCACTTATCATGCATCACCGAAACTTCAAAGCTTAAGTTAACCATACGGCATTATTTCGCCTCAAATCAATAGTAATCAACCACTTACGTTATCAAAGCACACAATTCGTTAATTCACGGAACAATATTCTAAACAGCTATCCAAACCTACATTTGAATCGAATCTGCATTTTAGATAACTTCAAAGGTTATAGGCTACCCCATGATAATTGCCGAAATATCCGCAAAATGGAACAAAATGAAAATCACACACGTAAACCTTACCTATTGTTATGCGGAGACTTGCCGAAAACGAACTGAAGCATTGTGTTACTCAATGACACATTAAAGATATATTGATGGAAAATAGTTTTGTTAATAGCGGTTTCGATTACTTACGTTACAACTTCTTCATCAGGTTTCTGCGCCGTTCGCTTTATTTTTAGTGCCGTAAAACACGTCAATACTGACAGACAACTGTCTTTAGGTCCTATTTTAGTCACGATATATACAATTATTATGATTGATAGCAAAAGATTGGCAAATGAGAAGCTTTTGCTCGGCGCCACTACAAATTTTGGTTCTTTTGCATTCACAAAATATTACCTACCTTCTTGGCAACAGATGCAGATGGTTTCCGAATAACCACAATTTGCTTCCGCTAAACCATTTCTCCATCCGCCTTTTTCACTTTTCCGTGACGTACTGCACAGCTGAATTGCGTGTATATAGTCTAGGTAACCATGGGATACGCGACCGCCATGTTGGGCACTAAAGGGATTGCCATGAGAAATGTAATAATTGCTTATAAAGTGATTGTTGTTGTTATAATTATTTCAAAGAGCACAGTTTCATTAAGGGAAGTAGGTACAGTAAAATACCACTATTAAAAAAATGCCCGTTGTACTTCACTTTGTTACATATTATATGCATTTTCCTCTAAAGGTGAATTTAAAACCGGACAAAATAATAATTATAATGATCAGGTTCATTAATTATTAAAAAATGAATGAAAAGGCATTTGAAGTAAAGGTAATTTATGTCTTGTTGGTATTTCTAGGTATTGGTTTTTTGTCTTCTAGTAAAAGCTATAATCAATTTTCATTTTTTTGTTCGCAGTGAACTAAACAAAGTAATTAAAAACTCATTAGAAAATGGTTTGTTATTCATATTATCTCGTGGTATTACAGTTCCAAATAATCCCCAAGAGAACTAGATACGAAACAATGAAACATTAAAAAATAATAAATAGTTTAATTCGTAATGCGCGTTACGTAACGTTTACGAAAAATACACTTTTTAGTGCCATTAGACTAAAGTAACATATGTGTATGATATTGATACAAGATGGCTGATAGGCATGGAATAATCATTCTATTGGAGGCAATGGTAATATCATCAGAAAACACCTCGAGTTAAAGTTATTCTGTTCAAAATAAACTACATTTTGATGCTATTAAATTAATTTATTACATCATTGACAGAGACTGGAAAATATGCAACAAAAAATTAGAAAATATGTATGCAAATATGCACTAAAAACACCAACATATGCACTATTATATGCAATATAAAAATTATTATTTTGTTAGAAATAAAAATCAAATATAATTTGGACATAATATATTGCTTTAAATAATGGCATGTAAAAATTTAAATGTTTACAATATAGACTTAATTACTAAATTATGTTAAGAGAATGATATGAATAGGTAATCAAATATTTCTCCATATTTTCCATTGTCAAATTGTGTCTGCGGTCATTAAATACATGTTTGTACATAGAAAATGTACGCTCAACTTTGCAAGAGATAATAGGTGCGTACTTAAAATTACATATAAATTGGGGATCTGCTGCATTAAGTAGAGGTTGATTAAAGTCAATACCACTCAAAACGCTGTCAATTACTTTTAATTTTGTAAACTCTTCATTCTTCTTTAAAACAAATTCAAACTTTTCTTTTATTTTTTTTCCTACGGGGCCCTTAGCACTGCTAATTTTAGTTTTTAACGTTTTAACGTTTAACGTTTCTTCTAAAGAAAGTTCCCTGTCTTGTAGTTTTTCTAATGAAGATGCAATGCAGGCAAATGTTGATTTGATGTATGTTAGCTGATTTCAACAGATTGCGTCTTAAAAATTGTTTACATTTTTCAATTGCAATTGAACAGTTTGAATCAAATTCTGAAATTACATTTTTAATACCATTAAAATGGTCGGCAAGAAATATTACACAATTCAACCAGGTTCCCCATCTGGTTCTCGTGATAGAGGAACCCCAGGAAGTTTTTCTTTATATTGCTATGATATTTGGAGGTGTTGGATTTGACTGGAGTATCGTGATTCCTGGAAGGTAATTTTTGGGATGCTTATTGCAGTTTAATTTACGATTGGAGGTTTGTGAAGACTGTAAGGTTTTGGTATTCGAACTTATAAACTCAGGGTTGCGTATTATTGCTATAATTTCTTGTTGTTTAAATTCAAATAATGTGATTATCATTATACCATTTATATGTCATATTTCTGAAGTTTTGTTTACACTGAAAGAAAGAAGAACAAATTGATACGATTATTGTTTAAGTTAATTTTAATTATTAAATAGTTCAGATTTGTTTTAAAAGGTTTAATTTATAAGAAGTTTTAGACTTACTTGTTTGTGCATCTTTTTGGGAATCTTTGAGGCAGACACAGGGGATAGCATTAGCATTAACCTGGGCAACCTCACTACCGTGTTCCAGGCTGAGATAATAGCTATTACAACGTGTGCACAGACAATGGTGGAGAGAGGATATGCAAATAGACAAATCTACATCATGTCCGATAGCCAAGCGGCACTAAAAGCTTTGAGGGGGGGGGGGTTGCGATACACTCCAGAGTGGTTTTAGAATGCGTCGAGGCACTTGTGACACTGGCAGGACACAACAGAGTAGTTCTGGAGTGAGTGCCGGGACATGAGGGCTTCGACGGAAACGAAAAAGCCGACCAATTGGCGAAATTGGGAGCGGAACAACCTATAGTCGGCCCCGAACCCATATGCGGGATATCATATCAGACCGCAAAGGGGACGGTAAAGGACTGGCTACACAGACAACACTGTATTCATTGGAATGACATTCCTGGACACAGGCAATCCCGGATGCTTATAAACAAACCATCCAGAAATAAAACAAAGGAAATTCTGCAACTGAGCAGGAAACAAATGAGGCCAATAATAGGAGTACTAACAGGACATTGTGGCCTCAGAAGACACCTCAATCTATTGGGAGTGGAAGAAGACCCCACCTGCCGATTGTGTGGTGAAGAAGATGAAACACCAATTCACATCTTAGGTGAATGCCCTGCTTTAGGAGATAAGAGGCATATGCACTTCGGGGTGCAATTTGCGGAACCCGATGAAATAGCGGAAGCACCCATCAACAGGATCCTGAACTTTATCAGGGATACTGGACTGATGGAGTAAAAGAATCTTTGGGGCACAATAAGCTTAGAGCTTCAGTGCGGTGGGCGTAGCACCACACCCAACACGAATTATTATTATTATTACTTGTTTGTGCATCGTGAAATGTCATTTGTGGGGGTTAGGAATGTCAGTTTGACAAATGTATAAAAGAATACTCATTGTCACGAGATTTATTTGTTTTAAAAAATATGAAAGATCAACAGAGAAGACAAAAGAAAGGGAAATTTGTTTAGTTACCGCTCGTCCTGTAAACAAAGACACAGGATTTTGAATTCTCTGAAAGAAGAGAGAAGCAAAACGAGTTTAAAGTAATATAAAAGTGATTTTGAATTTAAAAGAATCTATTATAAAACGGATACAAGTGTTCATCAACGAATTGTGGAAAAATCCAAAAGAATAATAAATATAAAGCGATCCAGAACGAGTTTCCAGTTACCATCGTAGAAAAGCCAAGTATAAATTAACATAAAAGCAGTCTAGAGAAGGATTCAAACTAAAGGCGAGTGTTGTGGTTATTTGAGGAACCTGCAAACCAGAGAAGAGGGAGTTGCACATTAAACGTTTGTCGAGTGAAGGATATCTTAATAAGAAGACACAAAGATAAGTGTTCGGTTTTAAGAACAATAGTATTTAGTAGAAATTTCTTGAACATTCGAAAATTTGACCCCAAACTTTGATTTATTGAATAAAAGTTATTGTAACGTTGATATTATTTTGTGTATTTTCTATTTGAATCATATTTATTAATAACTTTACTTCCAAACTTAATAACGACGCTGAGAAAGTTAATAAAAGAGTCTCATAGAAAATATAATTTGGAATTGCGTGAATTGCAGGCATTTAGGGAATTGTTTTTCTAGTAAATACAAGACCACGCATATTATAGCAATATCTTTGCACTCTAAGAGGTGCTTTAACAACTACTTTTTTTACAGTAGATACTAATTTATTAACTATGGGAAACTCTAACCTAACTAACTCAGCTACCCTTTTTAAACTGTGCGCTAGACATGTACAATTGTACAATGTATTAAACTAGGGAAAAATATTTTTTTTTATCTGCAGATTTTATCGTGTACGGTGTGGCATCGCTAACCATTAATAAAACTTTATCCGTTGGAACTCTATCGGGCAGATACAAATTGATTAATGAATCATTAACAAACCTAGTTACGGTTACATTGTTATTTTTTTCTAACTCCTTAACGCTAACAAGAAAACCATTTTCGGGTTTGTTGGTATTTAAAACTCCTACAACTAAATGAGCAATGTAGCGTCCTTTTTTGTCTGTTGTTTCGTCCACTGAGATCCAGATAGGTTTATCCCTAATTTGTTCTTTGATGTTTTTAATAACGTCTAATTTAAATCGACATGCTTTTTTCTTAAAGTCGAAGAACTGGGCACATTTGAAAATTTTTCAGAATTACAGTATGTTTTCAAAAAATTTTGAAAAATTGGCTTATCCAGTTTATGAAGCGGAATGTTGCAGCCTAAGAAAAGATTGCACAAGTCTTTTGAAAGTGCGTCTTGTGGGTTGGGACGTGAAGCATCGCTAAGAAGTTGCTGGACCAAGTTGTTTGAATTTTTCTTTTTGGTAGTATATGCATTGAAGTTGCTAAATGCTGGTCTACTTGGAACGTTTTATTGCAAACAATCTGTAAGACATTAATAGTATATTACATACTGAGGTGGAAAGTGTTTCATTCCTGTAGAGAGATATGGTAGGTAGTTGACCAAGGCGCGAAGCGCCGCGGTCAACTAATTCTCGAGACAGGAAAACTTTTCACCGAGGTTTGTATACTATTTTATTCACAATCAGTTTTATTCACAATCAGTTATTAATTAATTATTAAGTTTTAAACATAATTTCCATTAATGTTTATTGACAGTTTTATCATAATTTGATTCGTCTACTTTAACAAAGAGATCTGTGGAAGTGTTGCTAGGTAACATGTCAACATTTTTATTTATTCTGTCAGTACAGTTTTCAAATTATTTGCTTTGAAAATTTTTTGCTCAAGAAGAAATCCAATGAAATTAGTTAATTTGAGGTCATCTGATTGAACACAACCAATCAGAACAACATTGTACTGAAAACAGATTCCATGGGCTGTTTTCACTCTATTACATTGCTATGGATACATTTTGATTTATTTCATCAGTTATAGAAACTAACGCGTCTGGATCTTCATTTAACTTTTCTAATTGTTCTTTCGTTCATTGCACCTTTAAATAAATTATTTTTGCTTTGTATTTTTTTCTATAATTAGCAAAAAATTTTCTATCCGAATAACCCTGGAACATTGATAAATGCTCAAAAATTTTATAACAACTTTCTCAAGCTTGTTGCTTATAGGCAACAGACCTCCGCCTACGGCGCGGCGTCGGTCTGTTTCCAAGCAACATGCTTTCGAAGTCTGTTATAAAATTTTTTCGAACAATTATCAATATCCTTGGGTTATTACTACTGATAATTATTACCATTTTAACGCATATTATGTCTGATAGTGAGTTAGAGTGTACGAGTAGTTTTAGTAATTTAATAAGTTATTGTTTAGTTTTTTATTAAATAAAACATTATCTTCATTGTGGATAGTTTTATTACAATTCGACTACTCAAAATGACACTAACATTTAAGCTGTTAAAAAGTGTCGTTTTAGGAACCGGAAAAGTCTTTTCCAACTAGTCGGAAAAGATTTTTCCGGCTAGGTACACAGTGTATGACTTTCCAACTTTTTAAAAGCCGGAACGTGACATATTACTACTTGATTGTGAATAAACATTATTATTTCCATTGCGACGGCGATTAACAAGGTAATATCGAAAAATTTAAAATGATCAACAAGTATTTATAGATATCTTTCACATCTGCTAAATAAAACCACTGTTAATCGGACATTTTTAATTTAATGAAAAAGAAAAGTTTATATTCAATTTAAATTTAGCTTCTACATTTTATAAAAAATTATAAATTATTAGACTTACTCGCTTGTTGCAAACTACGCAGATTATGTTGTTGATCCACTTTTTAATAACAAGGACGCTTCTTCCAGTTGATTCCTTAGGCATCTTGATGAAAAGGCAACCACTTAAGACCAACACAACACTACAGAGTCCCAATTTTAAAACTCCGAGCCTAAATTTTTTTTTAAATAGGCAACGCACAATGCAACCCCCAGATCACTATGCATTTCTACCATTTTTATTTAAATTGAGATCAGAGTTGTTTTACAGTACATGTATCTACTAATGATTAAGTACAAATTTAAGGTTACTTTAATAACTCAAATTTAATATTTGACAACAATAACTACAATAATTTAATAGGAACATAGTACGAAAACTAACGAAGCAGGTGTTCAAATTGCCTTTCCCTTTCGTTTTGCAGAGTATAATTCTTCTACGCATCGAACCTCTAACACGAGCTAACATTTCCGGTGTGATAGAGCGACAACATTGAATTATCCTTTCGCGTAGATGTTCTTCATTTCGATTGGGCACTTAATAGACATCATTTTTTACTTTGCCCCACAAAAAAAAGTCTAGCGGAGTCAAATCGGGACTACGGGCAGGCCAAGGATGCAATGCACCTCGTCCAATTACGCGTCCCTCAAAACGTTGGTTAAGATAATTTCTCACATCCCTATGAAAATGCGGAGGTGCACCACCATTTAAAAACCACATGCTATTCCGTACGTTTTGAGGAACTGTTTGGAGGAGAGCCGGTAGTTCATTAATTAAGAAATTTAAATACATTTCACCATCTAAATTTCCATTAAAGAAATGTGGACCTATTACAAAATCGCCAATAATACCGCACCACACATTAAGAGAACAAATTTTCTGAAAATGAGTTATCCTGATCCAGAGGGGATTGTCTTGGGCGTAATAGTGGCAGTTATGTCGATTAACCATGCCGTTGTTTGAAAACCTCGCTTCATCACTGAATAATACCATACTTAAAAATTCCGCATTGCCGTTTAATTGCCGTCTATGAAATTGACAATACTGAACACGATGCTCATAAACCGTATCTTCAAGATGGTATATGGCATAAACATGGTGAAATTTGTTCGCCTTAAGAATATTGAAAACAGAACCTTTGCTAATGTTTAAGGCATTTGCAATCGCTCTTTGACTTGCATGGGGATTATCCGTAACCATTTCAATTACAGCTACTTCGTTATGTTCAACCGTAACTTGCCATGTCCTTACTTTTGGTTTTGAAAATTGCCCATACTCTTGTAAATTCAGAAGAAGCATTCTAAATGTTTTGTCTGTTGGAATTCGTCTACCTGGAAAGCGTTGCGCATACAAAGTACTCGCATTTTTTCGACATTCACCCAGAATTAGAAGCATGTCCACTTTGTCAGCGTTGGAATACATTTTGCACCAAAGATTAGTGATCGATAATCTTTGTTTTGCACCGTTCAAGTAATGTGACTAAACGAATTTAATTAGTAAACTGTCAAGTTAATGCAAGCATGATTGCCCTGATCTTAATTATAGAAATATTTTGTTTTAAAATAATAGTCTTGTATAGACTTGTATTGTGTGTTGGTTATTTAAAAAAATTTAGGCTCGGAGTTTTCAATTGGCACTCTGTATTTGACTACTACTGAACTCTGTCTTTAATGTATTTTTCAAGATTCAAATACGTATATTTACAAAATATATACAATAAGTTACATGACATGTTTTATTTTATGCTATATGTATTGTGGGCCGCTTTAGGCTTTTGGCCTCTTCAGCCCTGGATGTCGTTGGTTTTCGGAGGAATGGTTGCTGCATTTGGTCCTGGTGTTGCAGTTGATCTGCGTCGTGGTGTTGTCGATCTTGGAGTCCGACTCGGAGTTTCTTGGATTTAGTTGCTGGTCGTCTGTATGGAATTAGAAAATAGTGTAGTATTTTTTGTTAACGCATTGCTAGAGGGGTGTCTTCAACGAGGTCAAGAAAGTTGTCGGGGAGGTCGGAGAAGAGTGAAGATAAGAGGGCTGTCGGGGGTGTTTGAGTTTACGGCGGGGTATTCGTTAGACACGGTTCCTTAAGATTTGATTTTGGTTTAAATATTTGTGAGAAGTTTGGAGGGTATCTTGGGCGAGGGTGTTGTTGCCGTATAAGGTGCAGGATATGTAAAATTCTTGTAGTTCTATAAGACGTTGCTCGATAGGGGTGGTTTCTGTGTCTTTATGGACGAGGATGCTGGGTTGAAATCTGTGGAGTCTGAAGATTCGGCGAAGGATTTGCTTTCGCAAGAGCGGATTTAGTTTAGAAGATGGGATTTGAGGGTGGCATAGATGGGTGCTCGGTAGTCTATTACCGGTCGGACGAAAGTGTTGGATGTGTGGAGGAGGGTGCGGAAATTACAGCCTCGAAAGCGTCCTTGGATGCGTCGAAGTAAATTGGAGCGGTTTCGGACTTTTTTCAGGGTTTCTCGGAGGTCGGGTTCAAGGGAACAGGTATGTGCGAAAGTGATGCCTAGGTATTTTACTTGGTTGGAGAGAGGAATTTGTTAGTTGTTGATAGCTAGGCTGATGGGGTGGGGATTAAGGCGTGCGTTTCTGGTCGAGTTTGGGTGTCGGAATAGAATTTATTGGGACTTGTCTCTATTAAGTTTTATCCGCCACTTGCTGGTCCAGGTGTGGATTCTGTGGAGGGCTGTTTGTATTTCTCGGAAAGCTAGCTCGGTTGCTCTCTGTGAGTTTAATGTATTTGTCACTGGCGTTTTCTTAAGTACCTACCATACGTCTTAGAAGGAGCTCTCTATTGTTGCAGGTATGACCCACACCCTTTAATTGACAAATAAATACCCAGTTATAATCTTATATCCTAATCCCCTTAAGTCCTTTCTAGGAAAATTTCATGAAGTAAAGAAGAATGTGGCTTGGAAAGTTTACCAAGAAGCAAGAAACTATTTTAAATTTGTATATGATTTGATTTTATACAAGCATTTATAAGAAAAATGCTTAATATGCATCAAATTGACCGAAAAGAACCGAAATATTCACTATACATTTTGCATATGCACTATTCAATATAATGGTAATATATGCAAATATGCACTTGCATATTTTCCAGTCTCTGATCATTACACTTAAGACTTACGCTAGAAACTGATAGAAAATTAAGGAACTTATTGTTGTGATTGTTTGTCGTTAGTACTCTTTTTTAGTCTTTCTAGAAACAGTTGGGTATTAATTTTTCTGCAAAATTTACTTAGGTCCTATTATTACCTATAAACGTTTCTGTTAGTCTAAGCAACGAAAAACGTTCAACTACCAGAAATTGTATATTTCTAATTCAATTCTGCGGGAATTTTGGTGCAAAATTATGCGCATTGCTCAATTTTCTAATCTCTGTAATCTTTGTAAATCTGATTTTGTCACTAAAATGAAAATCGTTGGGCAATAATCAAAATGTGGAGCACTAATACATTTATAATTTAGTAATTTTGACTAAAACATTTAATTTACAACCAATTCTTCAAAAACAATATACAAAAAAACTACTTTTTTCTACACCAAACCAAACCACAAAGTTTACATGTTTATAAAGCCGAATATATTATAAATAACTACACTACACCTATACAAGATGTATCAAATTGCGTGTTAACTATGGGGATCTCGCTTGTTTGAAGAGCTACGACGATGGTTAAATTAGAGAAATGTTGTGGAATTTTATGCGCACTGATAATCTACAAAGATATTAGACCTATCTTGCTTAGTGTCTAAATAAACTAAAAAAAACTGAAATTCTAGATTTTTTGTTTTCGGCTATAACTCATTTGTCATTTATATTACATATTTCGAGTTAACTTATTATTAAAACACTTTTTCATGCTGAATCTAAATTTTTGATCAAATTTGGTATATCTGTTGCCATTGCTCATTTTCGACTGTCAACTTTTTTTTTCTTATGGTCGGCATTTTAATTGTTTTTTATTTGAATAGAGTTATTAATTCAGATTTCAACGATGTGTCACACTTTAAATTTTGTTTAAGTTTTAAGCATTTTATTACAGTAAATAAACATTTCATAAGAGTGCCATGGAAAGGCCACGTCATTTAATTTATTTTGATAAAAATCTAGTAGGCCATGAACTGATGGAAGTAAAACAAAACACTACTTTTATATACTTTGGCCTTTAGATACATTAGGTAACATTCAGGAAACTTTGTTTTGAGGTAGGCAGCAGTTTAAGTTATTTTTTACAAAAACAAATAAATGTTACAGTTACTAACACACAGATTAGAGAGTTTATTTTAGACGAGCTTCTGAGCATGTTTTGCAAAGGTGTCAAATGTTTTGAACATTTATTTAATAATTGTTTGTATTGGTGCAGTTCTAGTGTTATCTATAGTATTCATTTAACCTGTTATTCAAATTTGTTGTCAGTTGCAAACATAAATACTGCAAGTGGAATTTTTAGTAAATTGTGTATGTTAGAAAATTTGCCATTTATTTGTTTTTATAAAAAATAACATAAACTGCTGCCTACGCTCAAAACAAAGTTTGCTGAAATTTTCGCGTACCTAATGTATCTACAGGTAAAATTAAATAAAAGTAGTGTTTTGTTTTACTTCCATCAGTTCATGGCCTACTAGAATTTTTTCAAAATAATTTAAATGGCGTGGTCTTGCCATGGCACTCTTATAAAATTTTTATTTTCTGTAATAAAATGCTCAAAACCCTATTTAAATATGAAAAAAATTAAAATGCCGACCATAAGAAAAAAAAGTGACAATCGAAAATGAGCAATGGTAACAGTTAAACCAAATCTGATCAAAAATTTAGATTCAGCATAATAAAGTGTCCCATCAATGTGTGAACTAGAAATATGTAACATAAATAATAAATGAGTTATAGCCGAAAACAAAAAAATCCAAAATTTCAGTTTTTTCCAGTTCTTTCAGAAACTAAGCAAGATAGGTCTAATATCTGTTTAGATTATTAGTGGGCATAAAATTCCACAACTTTTCTCTAATTTAACAATGGTCGTATCTATTCAAATAAGCGAGATCCCCATAGTTAACACGCAATTTGATACATCCTGTATATCAAATGTAAGTTACATAATCTATTGGTACACCATCTGTAAGCTGGTGCTGTATCTGCTGGTTGTGATAAAAATTGCTGCTACGAGTAATAGTCAAAGCTAATAATCATAGCTTTAGTTTTAGACAGACGCATTCCTATGAAGAAAACTAATCCGTCATGTGCTTTTATCTAAACAAGTTCAATGACATTTTTTTAGATGCCAGCTGAAGGGCTTGGTGCCACTGAAAGGCGGTTCCAGTTTCTCAGGGCCAGCAAGGCCGCCTCCTATCGCTTGATATCCGAATGGTTTTCTTGTTGACCTCACCTTCAAGATCTGTATTGGCACTGTGGTGAATTTGCCTAGAGGTAATACCTAAGTGTAGGTTTGGGCCGTCCGAGAAAACTCCGGTCTCTGTCCTATACTTAGTTTTTGATCCACCAATGAAAATGGATATTCTTGGGAAAGAGGATTTCCCAGCATTTTTATGCACAGAGGAAAATGATCAAAGATACGTTTGACACTCCTACCTTTTGCTTGTAGCAAACTCCCAAGGCGTATTCAGAGAGCTGTCTTTAAGACAGTCTCTTTCACAAAGAGATCTAGAAGGGTAGCCTCCAGGGTCGCCGTAAGAGTCGTAGACATTACACCCGCAGCGCTTAAGGCAAGTCTTTGCACCTGCCCTGTCTTGGTTGCTGCCGTAGCTTGTCTGAATCTGGACCACCTGACCAAAGCATCGTAGCAGAGTACAGGTCGAATTATGGCAGTGTACAAACATAGAGTAATCCTTGGGGAACGTCCCCATGATTTCCCCATAGCTATGCATGCTTTTTCGGTTTTAACACATACACGTTTCCACCAGTTTAGTTGTTTGTCAAATATAACGCTCAGATATTTGATTTCATCTGAAAGTCTAAGAAGAGTTGTAAATAGAATGGGCATTCGTAAATTCTCAACTTTCTTATTCTTTCAGAACAGTACCATCTCCGTCTTAGTAGCGTTTACTGAAAGGGAGTGTTCTGTGTACCAGTTTTCTGTTAATCTGAGAGCTGTTTGCTTTGTATTGCGGTGAATGCTTTTAAATTAGAGAGGGGAGAGATGAGGATAGCATTCGCGTATTTTAAGGTGGGTGTGATCTACTCACTAAAAGCAGGTGCGACTCCATGCTTTTGTAAAGCAGTGTTAATACTGTTGAATTAAGCCTTGCCAAAGGCGCCGTTTATGTCTATAAAAAAACAAGGTATACAACTTGTTGTCTAACGATTTCTTGATCCGTTCCTCTACAACATGCAGCGCGGACTTGGTGGATCTCCTTGAGGTATATGCATGTTGATTCGAATGCAGTAGATATGACGCCAGAGTGGTATTCCGTAACTAACTGTCACATAGCCTTTCACGCGTAATTATTGCGAACCAGCTTAGGTATAAACACAACTTTAATCTTCTTCCAACCGGAGTTTAGTTCTAACCAAGTGACGACCTTCCTTAACATTAGTCTTCAAGTTGTCACGTCAATTAGCGTTTCACTGCCTATAAAACTTTATACGTAAAAAATATCCTGGTTAAACTTTTCCATTGGCTACTGCAACGGCAAATGGGACGTATTGATTGGGCAATATATTATGAGTGGAATAATCATTTTTAAAAACCTCCACTTTGCAATACCCGACCCGTTTTTGACGACGAACTTCAGCCACCACATTGTTAGCTGATGTTGGAGGGGATAGCTTATCGCTCAAGTGCCATGGAGAGTGGCAGTTGCCAACAGTTGCTGAAGGGTACGTGTGCGATTCAATTCAACACACGTAGGAGATCGCAAAAAAATATGACGGGCCAGAGACGCCTTGTAATTATAGACACAGAAAAAATCTGTGAAACTACAGAAGCAATTACTTTTATCGTCGACCTTGTTGGAAAATAGACTTTTCGACCCTCATTTGATCGTCAAAAGTTAAAAAGTCTCAGTTGAAAATCATTTCAAAATGCCTCACACGAATTGGAAAATTGATGAACATGGGGAAAATGTTTTACTTGATGTAATAGAACATAAACGAACATCGATTGCGGCAATTTCCGAAAGAACTGGTGCAGCAGGAACTAATGTGAGAAAAATATTAAAGAAAACCAAATTTCGTCCATACAAGTAAAATTTTATTAACACCCCTAAAGAACGCGATATTGTTCTAGATTTGATATTTTTGCATAGATACAAGGAGAAACAGAGGATAACCAATCTTTTGCTTAACCGATTCTATTCACAGACAAACCAACTTTTCCTCCAACAGGGTAGTAACTTCCCAAAATTACAGATGGTGGTGAGACGAAAATCCCAGATTTGTGATTACATGTAACAACAGTTCTCTTTTAAAAATAATTTTTGGGGCGCTACGGAATGGAAGGTTAATTGGCTCTTACTGTTTTCGCCACAATTTAAATTCGGAAAGATATTTAAACTTTTTTGTGAATGAAATTATTGAAGTAATTGACTCGATGTCGTTGGAGGAAAGAACAGTCTTATGGTTTCAACAAGACAACGCGGTGCTTCGTTTCACAGTATTGTGTTAACGTAAGAAATTATTTGGACAACCTGTTTGGAGGCAAATAGACAGATATTCGCAATACTGACCAGCAAGATCCCCGGACATAAAACCCTTAGATTTTTTTCCATGGGGGTAGAGTTTACCATAGAAGACTGTTCCGAAACATGGGTCATTTGAAAAACCGCCATCAGAGATATTCGTCTTAAAATACCTCCAAGAGTTTTGCGAAATGTAACCAAAGAATTTTTTAATAGCACAGTAATATGCACGAAAAGAGAAGGAAGACATACAGAAATGCAGTATTACATTTAAGACAATATTGTCTTAACTATGATTTATCTTACATATTTCATGGCAACCCAACTGTAAAGGAAAAATACACTAAATAAAATAAATGTTGAATATTATTGGAAAAAAATGAACAAACTAAAAAATTTAAATTTTCACACTAAACTTCGTATTTAGAATCTTAATGTAATTACAAATAACTTTTCCTGATGACAATTTTCCATCTTTTGATAAATAAGGGCATTCTAGGCCACTAAAATTTCAAATAATATATTGGCGGTGTAACCTTCCACTGGTGGCGTCAAGTCCCACAGACCCAGCGCGCATATTGTTATTAATTACTGGGGGGGGGGGGGGGGGGGGGTAAGTTACATTACTGCACTTTCTTGTAGCTTTCTATTTTAGGCTTCAGTATCAACTCAGCAAGTATTGTTGTGCGTGCTGTTATTGTTTGCGAGCTATTAAACAAAAAGGCCGTGGGACTTGGCGCCACCAGTCGTGTAACAAAATTTTGCTTTTGTAAAATACTGTGTTTTGTTTTAAATTCATATTGGTGAGTTAACTCTTAATTTTTTAATAAGGATGTTTAATTAAAATAGTCGTTTTTATACCATGTAGGAGTAACTTATATTGAAATGAAAAAACTTCGCCTTTTTTCTCTTAATATATATTTATATATTCGTCTTACTAGTTTCGAGCGTTTATAACTACACTCATCATCAGAGACTCAATTTAGTACAAAATATTCTCATTTATTAAAAAAAATATTCTCATTTATTAAAATGTATGTATGCATAACGCTGTTTTTTCTGCAAAACAGACAGCAAAACCAGATATTTTTGCAGAATTTGTAGAAAATTTGTGTGTTTATCTCATGCGAAAGTTTCGTGCCCTCAATGTGTAAATATTCCCAACAATGATGAAAATTAGTGTCTTAATATATATGCTATAAGTCACAGAATGTATTTTTAAATTTTCTAATAAACCTATTTTTTACACTATTTTCATTACAACCATGTTTTTGAATTAGCAGAAAAAACACATATTTCAATTTTTGCGAACACTATCTAACAATTTAAAGTTTATTTGTTTTTAATGTGTACAAACCCACCAAAAAAGATGTAAAATTATAAAATAGGTAAACAATTTTTTTTATCACATGTTAACATACCCAACCAATAGCCCTAAGCGCTGGGGTCTGCTGGACTTGGCGCCACCAGTGGTGTTCCAATTATGGGCGCCACCAGTGGAAGAATAATGGATGTGTCATGACAGAACATTTTGTGGTTATTAATTGTGCTGAAACTAATGCCGAAACCTGTTTAAGCGAAAATTTATAAATACAAAAGTTCCCCATACAGTGCAGACTTTCTGGCGGCCAATAATATAATAAAACGGAATAATAAAATAAATACTTCCACGTACGAGATGCAAAGAAACTAAAAATGTCCACACAAAAACACTTATAAGTAGAAAATAATCGAGGGTAACAGATAATATTAGTTTAAAGGACACCAATACCCGGAAAGTAAAATCATTTCTCACAAGTGCAGATGACGGGACAACATTGTCAACTTAGCCTAAAAAGTTTATAAAAGATTTTAGTATAGAAACAAAAATAATACAAGTAACGTTTTATTAAAATTTAAATCGTCCATGTACACTATACAAACAATAACCTTCAGACAAAAATCACTTTATAGCCTATAATTGCACCCGATTGCATTATTGCACTGTTAAAAAATTAATTGTATTGGAGGCACCTTCAGTATCAACATTTAAAACATTGAAAGTACTACAGTCCGATGCAGAACTTTTCGAAAGCAGTTTAGTCACTTTTAGAATGTCTGTGACCAACAGAAGATTCAGCATTAACTTCTTCATCAGGAGTTGTCGAGTTGTTCTCGTTGCCCTTCACAGTGAAAGTAACGTAGTATCTCTTATTTTGGTCCAAGCGTTCGGCGGGCAGTGATATCACCTGTTTATCATTTCCATGACACAATTCTAATGTCACCGTATTTTTTGGTTTAATTTTGGGTAAAAATCCCGATGGTTTGCAATCAAACCCAATTTTTGGGATTGTATGATGGTCCATTTTTGGCACTGCAAAATAATAAACATATTAAAGTTTCCCATGAAAATAGAGCAGTTTAGAAGATTACTTTTATTGGAAGCGAACCTCGAGGGACAATAAAAGTACAATTTCCAAAAGTAATATAACTAGTGATCCCGATTTTCCGATAAACTTGGGTTGATTGATAACGAGTGCTAATTAAGACGATAATTGTGTTAAATTAACTAGCGTAAGTTTATCACAGAAAAATCGCGATCGGATTTTTTCAAATTTGTGATGACTATATTATATCACACACAAGTAATTCTGATGTATTATAATTATTTAAATATAATCACAAACGACGCAACAGTATTTACACCTACAGAAACTGCAAAATTATAATTTTAATTAAACGTTCTGCTACGGTTAAAAATCGTAACTAGGTTCCACTACTGGGCGTCGGCACTATTCTTTGTACTCTCTTTAGCGCTAAGGTGGAGTATGGGGAGCTACAGTTTAACGTCGAATCCGAACGACCCAGAGAAGGCTTCAGGCATTAAGACCTCAGGCTGCCTCACCGGATTTGGGAATGTGTGTGGCGGGTTGCGGCATTGATTTTTATTGCCGCATGGCTTCGGTGGGTAATCGAACCCCAGACCTTTAGCGTTAGAGGGAAGCGCCCATCCTCTGTGCTACTGCAACTCACTTTTAGACATCACTGAAGATAAATGAAAAGTGCCACCTTGCAGTTGTCAGGCAATTCAATATTAAAATGATTTTCGTAGTTATTTACTGAAGTCGTAGACGTTAAAAATTCCTATTTTTGAGACACGCCAGGAGCACTTCCTCCCGGGTGCCAGTTCAAATTTGCGCCCCCCCTACGAACACTTTTTAAGTTTAATTATTAATTTTTTTGGTAAAAAACATACAAAAAATTAAAAAAAACAAATCAAGCAACAATTTACAATGGTTTCTTGCTTTGTGCGACTGAAATATTTCAACAAAAATAACCAAAATCGGCCCAAGCTTCATATACTTTATTTATTTTGTTGGTAGCGTAGCGGGCCGCGGATCGTTGTCCTAGTCTATAGTCTATATTAAATCCGGATTTCTTCTCCGGATCACAACTTTCAGTGACCGCGCATTCAGTAACATGACTTACATCTCGACACGTGTTATATCATTATATCTCCTTCAATACATTTGTTACCAGTGTGTGTAAGAGAAAAGCTTGGGGCCTAGTACGCGGGTTCAGCTATATTTATAAATTAATTTGCGATTAACTGGAGCCCCAAATGTTTAGGTCAATAAAGTGCAGAAATTGTAAACATGGTCGTCAACTCGTGCAGCTAGCAGACAGTTTTACAACGTTCTAAGCAAAATATTTTTAGGTTGTTTTCATGCTGTAAATACTCGCTTAGTTGTGGTATTAGAAACAAAAACAAGCAGACATCGAGAGATTTGATAAGAAAAATTAATTTTCTGTTCCACGTAACTCGCAATAAGCAAATGCTGTTTCTAATGAAATTGTAATAATGTTCGGTGTAATGCTTTTATTAATTAATTGTCTGTTAGCGAAAGAAATTATATCAATGTGCTGTGTGAGATTCCCGACCCGCTAGAACATGTTGAAAAACTATTACAAACTTATAAAATGTAGTAGTCGACTTCTACTTTTACAATATTAAAGAAAATTTCCGAAATAGCGGCTACAGGACTATTGCAGTGCGATTTTGTTGTAAAAATCAATATCGGTTATTCAGTTGTAAGTTTTTTTAAAGAGAATACTGGAGTTGCAAAACGCAACTTCAGGATTCCCTCTCCCAGCCAACCCGCCTCAGCACTCAGTGCTCTTTCGCGGATCTAACATGCCCCATTCCGAAACCCCAACCACATAATTAACTATCCTCGTTGCTCCAAATTTATAAAAAAATTGCTACAGCCAGCAGGTACGAACTCTCAACCCACTTACATAGTGTGACCAGTTGTACATTAGTTTATAAGCTGTGAAAAATTGCTTTTCCAAAAATATACATCAACTACGTTTACTTAGCTTATAACAAGTTAAATCTAGTAACTTTAGTGTTGTAAATCGTACTTAATAGTTTGGGTTTTTTGCTACTGTTAGTTTGTTATAAACGAAATGAACAGATTGTAATTCAACGTCAATAAATTCCTCCCAAATTAATCACCTTAACAGTAACATATTGCCGGCGTTTTTTATTTTATGACCTTATAGAAATGTTGCAATTAGGCAATTTACAATGTTTTATGCGTTTTTCGGTGGTTTGTTCTACGAAAAAAGCTTATTCGGGGCATTATTTCTACTTTACAAGTGAATCAAGGTAAGCCAACGTATTGGCCTACCGACCCGCATAAAATTCCTGATCTTATCGACTTTTTTGTAATCAGGAATATATCATCAAATTATATCCATATTGAAGAAGCGTGGGATATGAACTCAGACCAGTCTTCAATACTTCTTATACTGAGTGATAGTGTAATCCAAAAAGAAAATCTACCGAGTTTAACTAACAAGATGACAGATTGGCAAAGCTTCAAAATTAAAGAATTGATTGAGCTTTCAGTTCCACTAAGAACAGAAGAGCAACTAGATGAGGAAATTGATCTTTTTGTTAAAAACATTCAACGAGCAGCATGGGATAACTCTCCTGAGTATATCCGTAGAACAAAAGGAAATAACTATCCAAAAGAGATTAGGAACCTTATTTCAGAAAAGAGAAAACTTAGACGGAAATGGCAGCAGACCAGAGCACCAACTTATAAAACAGCTTTGAACAACGCAGCACAGCAATTAAAGCGTATTAGAAACGAATCGATTGGAGACTACTTGAGAGAACTAACTAATGACAACAAAATAGATTACTCACTTTGGAAGACTACCAAGCGACTGAAAAGACCTGTTTTACATAATCCTCCAATCAGAAATACGGATGAAAGTTGGGCCCGAAACAATACCCAAAAAGCATATAGGTTTGCAGAACATCTCGAGAGCATTTTCCAGCCAAATGAGGGAGAAGACCCACAAGGATGAACTGAACCAGAACAAGAAGATATTGTCATAAGAACTACTTCGCCAAAAGAAGTCTCAGATGAAATTAAAATAAACATCAACCCGAAAAAAGCCCCTGGCTTTGATCTAATTACTGGTCTTATTAACGCATCCTTCAGGTTGAAGTATGTTCCTAAGATGTGGAAAGTCGTAGAAGTCATCATGATCCCTAAACCAGGGAAACCTCCTCATGACGGAGCATCGTATAGGCCTATATCGTTGTTGCCAGTTATCTCGAAACTGTATGAAAAATTGCTCCTTAAGAGACTAAAACCCATAATAGAGGAAAGGAATTTGATTCCCTGTCACCAGTTTGGTTTCAGAGAA
Source organism: Ctenicera cuprea (assembly GCA_958336395.1). Taxonomy (NCBI): domain Eukaryota; kingdom Metazoa; phylum Arthropoda; class Insecta; order Coleoptera; family Elateridae; genus Ctenicera; species Ctenicera cuprea. Next base: position 27,675,846 of record OY284486.1, read on the forward strand.
AGCCATTCCACCATCGATCAAGTTCACAGAATCGCAAACGTCATCGAAAAATCCTTAGAAGAGAAAAAAGTCTGTTCCACCGTGTTCCTCGATGTTGCTCAGGATTTCGACAAAGTCTGGCACGAAGGCTTGTTTCATAAACTGAACTTGTTTCTGCCACGGCAATATTCACAAATCTTACAATCTTATTTATCAGAAAGATACTTTAGAATTAAACAAGACGATGATTATTCTGAATTAAAAGAAATCAGAGCAGGGGTGCCACAAGGTAGTGTGCTAGGTCCGGTACTCTATCTACTGTATACTAGTGATTTCCCAGGTCTTGAACATGAAACCATAGCAACATTTGCTGATGACACGGCAATTATGGCCGTTGGAAAAAATCATGAAGAGGCTGCTGAGAAACTTCAAACCTCCATTGATAGAATTAACATCTGGACTAATACTTGGCGCATCAAGTTAAATAAAAATAAGTCTGTACATGTGGATTTTACTAACAAACAGAAGCAACACCTACCTATCAGAATCAACGATACCCAGATTCCCTATGCTAACTCAGCTAAGTAGCTGGGAATGACTTTAGACGCTGGACTCCGCTGGAGAGTTCATGTCAGAAAGAAACGTGAAGAGCTTGGTATTAAACTGAAAAAATATATTGGCATCTTGGACGAAACTCCAAATTGTCCACATATAACAAACTGCTTTTATACAAGCAAATATTGAAACTCGTTTGGACCTATGGCATTCAACTCTGGGGTTGTGCCAGTAAGAGCAACATCCAAGTGATTCAGCGTTTTCAGAACAAAGCACTAAGGAACATCGTTGATGCACCCTGGTACTGCCAAAACAGAGATATCCATCGGGATCTTCAAATGGATACTGTTGATCAAACCATCGCCAAATTTGCCAGTAGCCATGAACAAAGGCTGCTCCACCATGTGAACGTCGAGGCTATCCAGCTGCTGGACAACACAAACTTAGTAAGGAGACTCAAGAGGACGAAGCCTTTTGAGCTAGTGAAATAGTGATAGTGCAAAGCAGAGTATTGTGCGGTATTCGGGCTACATGTTAAGTTTAGTGTAGTTAAGTTACTAGAACACAAGGCAAACTAGTGAGTAAGACCATAGTTTTAAGAATCTTCAAACGTAATCAATTAGGTTAGAATAAAATTACTCATTGATCTACTCAATTGATCAGATTGTAATAATCTTAAAAGACCCTGTAATAGGTATTTTAAATAAATAATAAAAAAAACAAGTGTATCAAAGTTCAGTTAAAAAAACCTAAAAATTAAGAAAATTGTATAGAAATTAATGATATTTTCCGCATTTCTCAAGAAAATCGATTTTTCCTCCTGCGTATTTAAAAATCGTAAATCTGAGGTTAAGTTATGTAGGTAAGTGAAGTAAAAATTCTGTGCAACTTGGTTTTTGGCCAAAAAATCTTCAACGTTTCTGGCTTTACTAAACAATTGTTTAAATGATTGTGTCTTTTTTTTTGTTACTGCACGCCAAAGCAGACACCCTCAAAAGACATATTTTTTGGTATTGGCACACATAAGCAGACGCGCATTTCAGCGGCCACGGTTTTTGAATAATATGTGTCCGTTCTGCCGTGGTACACTATATTACAAAACTACATATGGAAGGTTATTCGCCAACGTCACAGCGGATCCATATTGAAAAGACTCCGATAAGAATAATAATAATAATAATAATATCTGCGAGGTGTGAGCGAAAGAAAAGTGCAGCGAACACCAGTGTCCTCTGTGAAGCTGTAAAGAAGTAGCCCATCAGACACTGGCGTTCGCTGTAGCAAAAAAAATGCTAAAAAAACTATTTCGCTGCGGAACACTCCCCCCTTAGTCAGTTTTCCATGGTTTTTCACTTTTTCAACGCCAGTATCAATATTACACTTTCCTTTGGGCTTAGACCGCGTCGTCGTTTGGGGACTAGACCCAGCAAAATCAGGTAAAGTCCGACCTATAGCTTGTCGGCCTTTACAAGCATTTGCTCTAAAAGTGTGAGTCATGTTTGTTCGCGAGCCCTGTTTGCAGAAACAGGGCCGTGTGCTTAGATTATTAGAAACTTGGAGCAGACAAGGATTTGGTCTTAATGTATTTTGTTTGTCAGAACAAGAATATATCATAGGCTTATGCCTCTTAGCTGTTTGTGAACCCATACAAACTAACGTTTTGCAAGACACTGCAATTTGCATCTTCAGGGTGATCAGAGCACTGATTTTCTAAGTTCAGGACCTTCGAGCCAGTCGGATAGAATAGAGGAGCTTTGGGTGGCTGTCGCCGTTGGGCAAAGACGGATCCGGTGGATCGTGACTGTGAGATCGATGGTGCTCATGAGTCTTTAGAAGATGAACTACTGGAATGCAAGGTTTACGATTCTAAAACCATCCCCCCTGCTTATATTGTTAGTTTGTTTCTCAATTTGAATTGCTTCACGTATAATCTGAGGGCAGTAATGAGGTACTCTGGCGAGTACTCGAGCGTTGTCAAAGTCTATTTTATGTCTAGTTGAACCAGTATGTACAGCCATCGCAGATTTAGTGATGCGTTTGTATCTGCAATCACTTTTATGCTCTCGTAATCTTAACTTAATAGAGCCACCAGTTTGTCCGATGTAGGTTGAGTAGCCACAACAAGGGATGTAACTCTTCGCCGATTTTAAATTCCATATTTAGCCTTTTGCAGATCGGAAAGCGTTTCCTAGAGTTTTATTAGTCCTAAAAACTATCTTTATGCTGTACGTTCTAAGAACATGCCCTATCTCATCAGTAATGTCTTTACTGTAAGGTAGAAAAGCTAAGCCTTTCAGAGGTGCCAGCTTCTCCTTACCCCTGAGCTGTTGCGCATTGCGGATAGCTCTGTAAATTTCTGTAGTTGTATGACCGTTTTGTTGTAACGATATCAGCAGATGCGTTCTATCTTGTTGTAGGTGTTCTGCATCTGAGAGTCGGACCATAGTAGCTTTTAGCATCGGGTGGTGATGCGAGTTTGCATTTAAATATCTATCTGTATGTGTCTTCTTTTTGTAAACTGTGTGCTCCATATACCATCTCGTTTACGCGTAATATGTACATGTACATCTTTCCATGGCGAATTGAATGTTAATAGGATTTTAGTTTAGGTGTTCTAGGAAATCCTAGAACACCTAAACTTAATTCATAATAATATCCAATTCATCATGAAAGTACAGCAAAATGGCAGTATTTTATTTTTAGATGTACGTGTTACACTTAAACTAGATGACAGTTTAGGGCACGCAGTTTACAAAAAAAAGACTCCACTAGTTCTTCCTCTAAGGACTCATAAGCACCATCGATGTTACAGTCACGCTCCACCGGATCCGTCTCCACCCCTCTGACTTGAAAAGGTTTAAATACCTCCGCCGGGCTTGAACTCAGTGCTCTAATCACTCTGAAGACGCAAGCTGCAATTTCATGCAAAACGTTAGTTTGTAAGGGTTCACATACAGCTAACGGCATAAGCCGATTAACTATTCTTGCCTTGACAAACAAGATATACTAAGATCAAATCCTTGTCCGCCCCAAAGTTCCACCAATTTAAGCACACGGCGCTGTTTAAAAAGCAGACAGAGCCCACGAACCACTAGTTTTTCATCTAACAAAATGATTTAATTAGTTGTTGACAATAGCTAATTATAATGTGTGTAATGTGGTCAATATTAAATCGAAAATTATTTGCTATTAAATCCTTTAAAAGAAGTTCCTCAGAACTAGTAAGATTCCATTAAATCATAAATTAAAGAATCGGTGCCCAATAATGATCTAATAAAATTGTAATTAGTTAAAAGCCTTGATATCATTTATTTAATCATGCCCAACTACGACGCGTATGTTTTAATTTTATGGGGTTTAGGTAAGTGATACTACGTTCACTTTCCGTAATTAGATGCGCATATTAAATTTAAAAAAAAATGAGGTTGTATTTGTCATAGGCAGCAGGAAGGTAATAAACTTTCCAATAAATGTGTTTTGATAACAATTTGCATAAGTGCTATTTCGGTTAAGGTTTTTTTATTACTGCTGCCACTTAACGTAATTTCTTCCTCGTACCAATACGAGAGAGAATAGAGGTTTTTGCGGTAAATATCTTAATTTACACATTTACATCCCACGCGATAGAGCTTAAACCCGTTTAACATCTCGCTTTATACAACATATTTTAAAAACATTGACTTCTTGCATTTAAAGCTCTATGTAAACACCATTTCCTAATTAGAAATGCATCCTACGAAAACCATAACCGTAAATTGAGTTTTCTTCGCAAGAAACCTGTTAAGAGAAGAAAGTGGAATTTTATTTTGATTCGCTTTAAAGTCTTTGAAGTGATTACTACAATTTATAATCTAATAAACTGAATTCTTATCTCAAGTCAAATTATAGTTATGGTTTTCTGAACATACTTACAATAAGCAGCACAAGGGACTCCTGTGTACGCATGAGTTGCATGATCACATCGATGTGTTCTTTCCGTACACAATAATGGATTTCTTGGAGCTTCTGGAAGTCCTTGCATATGTTCAATTCCGTTCCGTTGTATTTTTCTTAAAGAGTTATATAAAAAGTGTTCGAAACTCTTGAATCTGTAATCTTGAGATATATATCTTCCAGCTCCAACTGTTGCAGCACATGATTTATGATATGCATCAATTGCTCGTTTAACTAGCATCGCTTCATTATGTTGCCCCGATCTTATTTGCAGTCTTTTTAAGTCCAGCAGATGTTGGAATATCTTTCGTTCGAGATGATATCTAAAAACATCAATTATGTGGTTGTGGTATAAAATATTAAACCAGTCATAATAGCATTAAATTTATTTCTATGTTTTCATGTTTTGAAACAATTGAAAACAGTTATTAAAGAAATGCAAAAAGTGCATATGAACAAAAACTGGAAATACAAAACAGGTACCTATTCATCTCCTTTAATAGAGTAGGGCTACAAAAAAACGTGGAGCTAATTCCCAAAAAATATTTTTTTCTTTAACATGAAGGTAATATTGACCCAGTCCACATATTAAAAATAAACATAAATATTGTTTTGCAAAAAATATGTTTGCATATACAGTGAGTTTTTCTTTTATGTATACATGTCAGCTATGTATACTTTTATAAAAAAAACATGTCAATGCATTGTTTTACTGCAATCTATAGGCAACCAACTGTACAGAAAATAATAGAGAAAGAAAGGTTATTCCTCATAGTGTGAGGTTATGTTCAATGAGTATGTTTGTGAATAAACGCAAAATTATTTGAATATCAAAATTGTTTTAATAAAATTATTATTTTAAAACATAATAATACACAAATTTTATGCTAAATTCAAGAAATCAAAACTAATTGCTATTAATTTGACGTTAAACAATTTGATTACTGTTTCCACAGCAGAGTATTCTTTTCAAAAATTGAAGCTTTGAAATGTAGTGTATAGTGGGTTGCCTACAGATTGCAGTAAAACAATGCATTGACATGTTTTTTATAAGAGTATACATAGCATCTGGTATGTATACAAAAAAGAAAAACTCACTGTATGTAAGGTCATACCGAAATGTCTTATTAGTATTGGTGTACAGTGTACAGATTTACAGAGATTTTGAATCTCGTATATTTTACAGACTTGTCTTTAATTTAAATTCTACCATAATGGATGATACAACGTATATGTGGTGATACTACCAGGTCATTTGTAAGGTGACTGATAATGTAGACCATCGTCATCATGACGGTCACAACACTGTTTACGCAATGGGAATGGGAATATGCACAACTGGGACATCAACTAAAAATTACCCCTGGTTAAGAGACAACATAAAATGACTGAAAAATTGTATGACTGCATCTGAGATCTTAGCAAAACAATCTTACCGCTGCATTTTATTCAATCCTCAAGTGCATCTGTATGATTAAACATACATTTCAACGGTTGCTTTGTGAACCAATACAGACTAACATGCTCGACTTCTTGTGGAGTACAAGTAAATTATTTCAACAACCAGTTCTGGATAGTTAGAATATAAGCAGCGGACGTTCTATTAGTTTGTGGATTATTTTCAACGAAATGGTAGATCGCGACAAAATGGTGAGCGCTACAATGACAAAATTACAGACAAGTTCTTTAAGGCTGTAACTATGTGAAACCTGAACAAGCAGAATACGTGAAAATTGTGAAGACGCTTGCATGCATCTCATTGAATATAGATTCACAAGGGCCAGCCAGTATTTCATTTATGAGGTGTACACCTTACCAATTTCGTATTAGATCTTGCTGCAAAGTTAATGTAAATAGGGGTGGCGAGTACATCGGTACGACGAGACAGCCGAGCTTCCTTGGGTGCTACGCACCCAGGGCACATATAACGCTGAATTACACCTTGACAAAATTTGGCGAGTTATAGAAAGACTGTATCAAAAGTGCAAGAAATGTGAACATAGACAAACGCGTATTTCCACTTAAGAGGAAACGGTATGACGAGGGTAACAATTCCTGTCTATTTGATACTTCACAATATATGTATCGCCTACAGTTTAAAGAAATTATTGATACTGCAATTGTTGCATTAGAAACCATACTTAGTGAAAAAACTTAAACTTATTTGTAAGCAATTGCCAAATTTGTAATAGGGAAGTTAGACGGGACAGGTATAGTAGATTGTTACGCAGACGATTGTGATAAAGAACGGCTGCTACTCCACAGAAATATTTTTAGACATGCTTACTCGAAAATGTAGGAAAAATATTTTCAATTACACAATGACGCGTTTGAATTTTCAGTCCTGCAACTAAATTTGTCAAATTCCTCAAAATTGTGTCAACTATTCCTGTTACCTCTTGCACAGCCGATAGATCAGTTTCAACTTTAAGAAGGCTTAAAAATCATCCAAAAGCCACAATGACGCAAAGTACTGAATATCATGGCTATATACATGTAACACAAATCTAGTATGGGTGCATTTAGTTAATGGTCGCACTGTGACCGACTCTTCTTTGATACGTTTAGTTAACAGCGGTACACCGCATCCCTCACAAAAGCCGGATCCGCCATGGTGGTGGTAGCTAAGCAGTGTTTTGTCTGGTTTGGTAACTGCCGCTAAAATAAAACACTAAAGATGGAAGGTTATACCCTGGTTAGGGAAAACAGGAGATACCATCCGGCACTTCAAATTTCCAGATTTGATTTTAAAAAGACAGAATACATTAAAGTGTACCACGTTGATGAAGGACTTAGATTGGAAGCGACAAGTACGGATGGAAAATACAACTAAGCCCAGTCTACGTGAGCTAATCACTACGTTTTATAAAAATATCAATGAAATAATCAGCGAATACGTATCTGTAAAAAAATTTACTCAACCAGTTTCTCTAAATGGTTTACCAAGCAGATACGCAAGAAATTAAAACAAAAGAAAAAATTTCACAAATACTATAAAAAAAAAGCACCTACTTAAAAGGAACTGTTAAATAAAATCTCTCAGAGGTTAGAAATGATCTTAGAAAAATGATATGGGAAGCTCACACTAGTATCGTTAAAGAATTTGGAAGTAATGTTAATGTGGAGTTTAAGAAAATTTTGAATTTCAATGAGTCGAAGAGGACTAACAGGCTAACTAATGTGTTTATTAGGGAAGAAATGGCTTTGCGGAAAGACTTTGATTTGGTATATGCAAAGAAAACCGACAAGGTCTGAAAGGTACGCTTGTTATAAAGTGGATACTTTTAATTTCCATAAGATTAAAAAGCTGTCGTCGAATAAAAAATTAAAATCGAAGGTTTTAATTTAATTTATAAAAGTGGTGAAAGCAGTGATGTTAGAAACTACAAACCGATTTCGAGAGTATTCTATTTGACAGAATTTACAATTACATAGAAAAGACATTGAATGAACAACAACGTGGATTCGTTAGAAAGAGAAGTACAGTTACAAACTTGGGGACATTTTCGCATCGAATTGTTACAGAATTGGAGAATTGTCATCAAGTAGACTGATAATAAGATGCTCGGCGTAGTTTATTTTTGTCCTCTATGCTAATTACAGCAGTAGGTAAGGGTTTGCACGGAAGGGCAAAATCAGAACCCGCGCGCCGCCCCAAATGAGTAAAACTGACAAGTTCTTTTTCGGCAGCATACTGGATAGCATGACAGCCAATCTTAGCATATATATCAGCAACCATGAACAAACTTACCATGTTTTTGATTGCGATGCACCATTTCCATTACCAAAATCAAGAGTATTTACCGATGCCTTAAGACAGTACCTATGAAAGATATGTTTAGAAGTAGTATGGAACAGTTACTGCAGTTTTTGATAGATGTCTAACATCGAGTACAAAAGATATGGAACATAAATATTTCACGAAAATTCACCGGTCCTTATCAGAAAAGAAAAGTCCTATAACTAAACCAAGCGCCATTTCTGCTTGGGAAGTACGTTTAACGGAAAAGTCATACTGTACTGCAGGCTACACCCGATGCAGTCACTTTGAATGCAACAACTGCTTTAAACCTTTTAGATAGTTGAATGTTACTACTATATCATTCCAGAAAATACATTTCAATACAATTGTAACTCACATTCTGCTTTCTGCACACGTTTTAACAAGGTGTATATACTGGGTTTGTTTGACAAAAGTAAATCTTTGCATTTAGACACATCTAAATGCAATTGGGTTTCTCTATTTGGATCAGAAGTAAATGTGAGTGCCGAAGAATTGGTAGACGTAGGTTGAAAAATACTATAATATTTGTATGATGGAAATCATAAAACACACAACCTGATCATAATACATTATGAATATACATGAAGAAAATCGCCACTACGAAGAATAAATTCGACGTTGGTCGTTTAGATCTAACAGAAAATTTAATGACTCATATAATTTCTCCACCAGTTATATTGTTGAACATGATACACTGCGTCTGCAAAATTACTGTCAAAGAACCATATTGACTATGAATTGTACATGCCTACATTATGGACCCAATACCTCTGCAAGAACTGTTGAGGAAAAGACTACAAATACAGAACAAAGCGATGTTGGCGATTAAAAGCACTGAGAGCAAAGTTTCCTTAGAAGTTGTACTACTTTTACTGCTAATCGTAGCTTACATTGTGTCAGTGCAGATTTATTGCTAATAATTCAAACTGCATTGATGTAGAATATCTGATATCACTCATTACTATTTATTTTGTACAAAATCAATTATAACCCCCCCCCCCCCCAACTAACTTTGGAACGACTTGATATTTTACTGCAAAATTTCATGTGCTGTAATGGGAAATTAAATACTATTTTTCAGACCATATTAAAATTTTGTATCATCCAAAATGGCGACTGGGCGCCATTTTGATTTTTTTTAAATAGAAAGGGGGATCGAGTGACACCTCATTGAAAAGTTCTTTTAATTCTGCGTCTGATCCTAAAGTTTCAAAGAAAAATATTCAGCCATAACAAAATGATAATGTTTCAAGATAAAGAAGTCTATTTAAAAAAACTAAGAATTAAAGCTTTAATTAAATTAAGTGTTCGAAATGTTTACTATTCACTTTTTGGTACATAAAATGTCGGTTAGGAAATTCCTGCTTTACATTGTCATAAGTTTCTGGAGTGATAATTCTGCAAAACTTCTGTAATGCGTTGCTCCAGTTCTTCAATTGTTTCTGGACGGGTTCTGTACACTTTCGATTTCAGATATTCCCATACAAAAAATCTAAGAAACTTAAATCTGGGGAGTAAGCCGGCTATTCTACAGGCCCCCGCCTAACAATCGATCTGCCAAAAAAATGTCAGAAAGTCAGAAACAGGCCTATAATAATGAGGCGGCGCACCGTCTTGTTGGAACATAACGTTTTCAATATTATTTCAAGCCACCTGAGATATTTCTGGGAAAATTTAGTCCTGCAAATGAAAAAGTGGACTACTGGATAAGAAAATCAACACAATTTTGAACTGAGTGAGTCCATTGGTTTACAATCCGGCATTTTGTTATGGTTCATTATTTTTCTTTGAAATTCTAGGATCAAACGCAGAACTAAAAGAACTTTCAAATGAGGTGTCACTCGATCCTGGATAAAGAAATCAAAACAATTTTGAATTGAGTGAGTCCATTTGTTTAAAATCCGCCATTTTGTTATGGCTCAATATCTCTAGTATCAGACGCATAATTAAAAGACCTTTCAAATGAAATGTCACTCGACTACCCTTTCTATTTAAAAAAAATTTTACATGGCGCCCAGTCGCCATTTTGGATGATACAAAATTTTAATATGGTCTGAAAAATAGTATTTAATTTCCCAATACAGCACACCAAATTTTGTAGAAAGATATCAAGTCGTTGAAAAGTTAGTTGGGGGGGGGGTTACTTTATGGACACAGTGTATAACTGTATATTCGCAATAAACCAATAATTTTTTTGTGGGAACTAGTTCCATGTTATTGTGTTTTTCCAATCACCACTCAACTACTTGATCTAGGCTATACTACAATCTAGAGTAATCGGAAGCGCATTTCGCCAACACACAAGTAATCAGGGTTCGCAAAATGTAGAAATTAAAAAAAAACTACTTTTCACGCTACCGGCAGTGTAAGTAGGCCTTACACCCATAGCTACAGGGATCGTAATTGGCTGATAACATTCGTGTACTAGTTATCCTTGACGACGGAACTTAATAGTGTCACTTACATTCCTAGGAAAATAATGTTGATTTTAACTGTTCGTTGATATGGTAACAAGCACAGACAACTTAGAATAATGGAGCCTTTAAAAAATAATTCCGATGTCAGCTGTCAAAACGAACTTTTAAAAATATGATTAAATTTCTACCTGTAGGCCTACTTACATTGCCGGTAGCGTGAAAAATTTAATAAGTAACACGGAATGTATCGACTAATAACATCCTCGGCAGGCGACAAGCTTCGGCTTCGCCTCAGCTCGTATTCGCCTACCTCGGATGTTATTACGTCCTTACATTCCTTGATACTTAAATAACTATTGTTAGAGAAATACAAAATATGTAAAAAATATTATGTACCAGCAATAAATATCAGTTATTAGATCATTTATTTCTTTTTAGCTCGGATTATTTTTACTTTGTCGCGCCACTAACTAAAGGGGGCCCATTAATTTGTGGCGGCTAGGGCTTGAGAACAGCTTAATGCGCTATTGATAGTAAAACTATATATTACCTTCTTATGTTAGACTGAATATTTTGTGTTACCGACGACATGTTTACACCCCTTTCAGTCATATGTTTCCATTTTGGTATTCTACTACTTCTTGGACTTGGTTCAAATCCAGAATCTATCAAATTACTGCTTTCATAATCGCTTCCTGCACTCTTAGCACTTCTCGTCTTGGACCGTTTTCTTAACCGCTTTTTCCTAGTTGCGCTACTTATTATTTCCTCTCCATCCGATCCAGTTTCATGATCGTTATCACTGTAAGTAGAAACTAAAGGTGCTGACAGATTAGAAACTGATCGAGAGTGCTTAAGACTCATTTCTTTTGCGTCATTAATGTTGGGTAATGATGGAACTCGAGCTTCTATACCCGAAAACGCTTTTCTCTCGTGCCGTTCTAAGTGTTTATCGCTTTTTGAAAAAGTAGTTTTTAGGTTCATCACAGGAGTTGGAATTTTGCTTCGCCGTAGGCGGTCGTGTTCTTTATAACTACTTGGTTCTGCAATTTTAACGACTTTACTTTCCTCAGAGTGTGATCGCTGCTTCTTTGGAGGACTTCTCTGTCGAACAGATTTTCTTTGTTGTATTTTTTTATTTCCTTCGTCGCCTTCATTATCATCAAGCACTTTGAAACTTTTATGTTCTTTTTTGGTAACACTCGCGGTACTGGATGGACTTGAGCTGCTTGGTGATGTTTCTTCCTCCGATTCTGCGGACGATTTAGCATCTATGCTGCTGTCTTGAGGGCTTTTTATCGTTTTGCTTAAAACAGCCGTCGTAATTACTTGTTGTTTGTTCATGGTCTTACGAGATTTGCTTGGAGTAACTATAAGTTTTTCTGGATGTTCTTGACGCGTTTCCCCCCTTTTACGAGCTGATTTTTTCTTATGTAGTTTTCGTATTTTTGTGGCTTTCCCTTCTTCCTCACTTTCTTTCTGTTTGAGTTTTCTTACAGAATCTACAGCTTCAGTGGATGTTTCAGATTCTAATGCTTTCTGATGCTTAGGATGTCCTTCTTGGACAGTTTTATCAGCATCTTTGGCGTCTAGGGGTTTCTCTGATAATGTTGAATCTGACCGTTTTTCATTTTTATCTTCAGCTTTAGTAAGGTCTTGATCTGTACCTAAGGTAGTTGTAGAAACAGCTAATTCCATAAGCTTTTGCATACCACTTTCTACGGGCTTAACATCCGATTTTGCGTCAGTATGCATCTCATTTTGTTGGTTTAAATTTTTATCTAGTTCTGCTGTTGCTTTTTGATGTTCAGTGGATCCTGTTTTTAATTCTGTGGGAGTTGTTATAGGTGCAATAGTTGTTTCATTGACCATTATTTTCGATTCTTTGTCAGCAGGCAAAACGGAAGATTCTTGAATTTGTTCTGCAGTTTTTGGCTCAGCTGCTGTTTCGCTTGTTGCAACAGGCGATTCTTGTTCGGTTTTTTCCGTATCACTTAATGTTGTGGGGGTAGGTATTTCAACGGTAATGGTTGTAGGAATTATAATAGCAGGAGCAGCAGGTGCATCAGCAGTGGCTATGTTTATTGTAGAAGTGTCAGCATCAGTGTCTTTCAGGTTTGGTACACTACTTTCCTTCTCTGCGTCTTTAGTCGTTTGTGTTTCTTCAGTCGCTGTTGCTGGTTCCTTAACGACTACTGCTGTTTCAGCAACTGCTGTCGCTGTTTTTGCAATAACATTGCTTGTTTCTGCTATTACTGTTGGTGTTCCTGCTACCGTCGTTGAAGTATCTACATTTTCTACGGGTATTTTTGTAATTTCAGTAGACACTTTCACAGTTGGTGTTTCTTCTGCATGATCAGAAGCATCTTTGATTTTTTCTTCGCTTGCTATTTTTGGAGTTGTGGGTGCACTTACTTTTATAACGGTGTCGTCAGATAAAGCCTCTGAACCGATTGGAGTACTTCTTCTTTCGTAAGGTACCTTATCAACTTCGAGAGCATTTTTAGTAGAAATTGCACCTTCAGTAATTTCTCTTGGGGGAGAGTGAACGGAAGCTTCAACTAGAAGTTGTTTGTGATCTTCTCCATCTTCGTAACTTGTATTGGATCTTGCTGATTGTTGATCCGGATGTATTATACGAGGTTTCTCTGTTGACCGTTGGACTTCAATCTTTGAAGCAGCAACATCTTTTTCATGTAACTGTACTGGGCTACGTTCTTCTTTTTTAAGCTGTACAGGTTTGTGCCTTGAAACTTGTTTTGCCTCCTCTGTTTCAGCTAAAGTATCTTTTTCCTGCAGGAGTTTCCCATCTTTTGAGTCTTCTTTTGCAACTACAATGTCTTCGTCAGTGTTATTATTTTTAGAAGCAGGATAATTTTCTTCGTGTGTTTGTTTTCTTCGTGGATCAGGTGTATCGTTATAAGTTTTTCTTCTCGCACTATCGGTCTTTTCATTTTGCTTCCCTGATTTATTTTTCAATCTTCCATATTTTGCACTTTTTGGGCGTTTCTCTTGTTTATCACTTAAGGAACTTGCGCTAGTTTTTGTACTTGCAACTGTTTGCGCTGCAGTCGTTTTCGTTTGATCTGTTGGCCTAGGAATCTTGGAAGCCTCACTGATGGAAACCTCGCCATTTTGTTGTATTCTTAAACCCCCGAACTTTTCATTTATATTAACCTCATTAGCGTAAATAAATATTTCCCCGGGTGGGATATTATTTCCCAAAAAAGGAAAATCCGAATGATGACCTTTACCTTCTTTTTCATCAGTCGTGGCATTTTGACCTTTACCAATATCTTCTGCTTTCAATGTTCCTTCGGATTCTAATTTCCCACTTGTTAGTTTGCCACTTTCGTATTCGCTCGCCGAAACAGGAATTTTCTTTTTCTCATATTTATATGCAAACTTTTTTTTGTAAGTCTTCTTTTTTAATTTGGTCTTTCCTGCCACCTCTTCTTTTTCACTTTCCGAACTTGAATCACCCCACAGCGTAACATCGTCACGAATATGCAAACTGACCGCACTTCCGACTCCTTGTGTTTGAGGTACTCCTGTTAGTCTGTTGGCTGGAACTCCACCATGAAGCTGAAGGTATTTTGCAGTAGCTCGGAATCCACGTTGAAGAGCACAGTCTAAAGGTGTCATGAATATGTTTTTGGATGTCCTTAGCACTGGATTGACTTGGGCTCCTGCATCAAGAAGTATCTGAAATAATTCATAAAACAAGGTTATTTCAAAAAACTTAGAAGAAAAAAACGTTAATACAAGATAAAGTTAATAAACAGTGAAAAATGTAGCCAGATTTGTTTTAAGTCTAAATTACTGAATAAAATATTAAGTGTACGAAGGTAAAAAACGGTGACTAATGATCAGGTAAACTCATCATAGTCGGATAGGTACCAGTGATTGTTAATGCTAAGACTTTAATTTTGGGTTCGTAAATAAACCCTCTCCGTGAACGTGAACGAAGACACCTTTTGCGGGGTTGGAGTTATAAAGGTCACTTTGGTGATTCTGCTCACCTGACGCTGTTACGGTACCGGTCATTAAGATCAAACCAGCTACCGAGTTATCTGGGCTGTGCGAAGTTGACCAGTACTGGTAGGGGGAGCTTCGCTGACTAGTAGTTTGTTCTCGTTAAACTATTTTTAACTGGGATAAGCGCGTTGATTGCGCGTAACTCTATCCGGCTTGAAGAATGTCGTGACAAATAAGGCTCATGGTAGGTTCAGCCACATAAATCTTCGAAGTTAGCTGTGATGGCCTATTCACAGGTTAACTATAGTGGTAGTCGCGACGGACCAATGGGCACTATAGTAGCAGTCCGTCTGTACCCTCTGTCGTCTGGATGCGGCTCGGTAGGTGAGCTGCTTATTTATTTGAGTACAAGTCTAAAGTATCAGTAGATATTAGGTGCTCTCCTCACACCAGTGGAGACTAGGGTTCACAGCCTGATGTCGTACTGGTACATTGTCCTTGTCTCGTAGTGAGCAAGCGCACTGATTGAGTATATCTAAATCCCTCACCAGTAGTTACTGTGGCGGATTAAGCCGTAAAGGGTGGTGCTACCAAGAAAATCTCAAAACAACTTCGCCTTTCTATATGACTATTAGTAGCTTGAGCATTTGATGGTTGTGAGTGTTAATGCTACTCAAATGCTTTACTTTACAAAAACTCTAAAAGAATGTCATAACGTGATGACAAACACACAAACGATATTCCTTTTAGACAAAATTACTTATAGGATATATCTACCTACGCGATAAGTTTAATCTTCATCAAGATTCCCATTTTCTGCAAACTGTAGTTTAGGTGGTTATATTGTCAAAGCAATATTGACTACGTAACTTCGTACATGTAAAATTTTAGATTAAATTTGTTCCTTCTCCAAGTTACGATCATATAATGGATATAGAGATTTTATGATTCAATTATTCAGTAATTTCGTTACATGTTGTCATGAAAACTGTTGTGTTTACCTCCATGAAAACATACCAGCGACATACTCAGCGAAAATTATTCTCGGCACGATAACTAATCTCGGTAATTTGTTTTGTGATGCCCATAAATAATTCATTGCAAAACGTGTAAAAGCATTTCCAGCATTCGCTGTTTACGTCATGCACTTACTTAAAACTCGCAGTGATAAATATCTTACAGACGAAAGAATATTGTGGGGTGTTTGTATTGAAATGATTTATTAAAGGAGTAGGTGATAATACACAGTCTGCGTGTTTGATTACCAAGGTCAAACTACTGTTGCCTTTTGTAGTTCTTGACCTTCTCGGACACTTGCTCTTTAAATATTAACGAGTTCCAATCAGGCTGTGATCTTATCAAGCGTAATTTCATATTTAAATCGGAATTTCATGTGCACGAAAGCTGATCTCATGGTCTATTTTGCGAAAAAACGCAAATTACTTGGAAATGAAAATTGGAGTATTTGAAAGTGAAGATGTATTATAAATGGTACTAATGTTAATAGCTGCGATCACGAATATGACACGAGTTTGTCAACTAAAACTGTTCGCGTGTGAAATCAGACGACTGACTTAATAACAACAGTAATGGTAAGAGCAGTGACACCAACAGAAACAGACAAGTTTTTAATAAATAAAGTTGCTGTTGGAAAGTTTCCACATTATAATATAATATAGACATGCTCTTTGAAATTTAGTTAGTGTTGATATTACTCTACTTTGAATATAAAACGTATGTGAAACAGCGGAAGTAAATAAATTCCTGCTAATATAAAACTGCTTGGGTTCTAAACACGGTTGTAGTTTGAAACTCTTCTTTTCTCTGGGTTTTTGAATCATATTACTGAAAACTATGAAATATTTCCGAACATGCCTATGAAATGGTATGGTAAATTGGTGATACCGAAATTTGAGGCCTAAAGTGCTTTTTTGCTGTTGGAAAAGTAGAGTGGGTGGCACTGCACTTCTATGAGCAGTTTAGCCTGTAATGCGGTAGGTCGGGGCCACCGATCATCGTTTTCCATATCAAGCCGTTTCGTACTCTATACCAAGAATGGGGTGGTGTGGTAAGCACCACGCCTTAGACAGTTGCCCTACTTCCCTAACCCCTCAAGGAATTTAGTTCCCAATTTTCTAAAAAGTGACTAGGTAGGCTCTCCGCCAGAAACCGAGTATTTGAAAAACCACGACGGATTAGAACGTTTGGGTTATTTTTCCCTGAGCTCGGTTTAGCGATAATGGCAGCACCTTAGGCGCTGCAAAGCTTACATGGTTATAATTTGCGTCGACCCAAGTAGTAGTATGCCGCCAGATATCCAGTCTGTGAACTGAACCCGAGACCTTCAGCGTAGGAGCTTAATGCCGTAACCATTCGACTACTTTTTTTTCCTTTCTCGTTTTTCTTTTGTTCTACGCAGAAGCACTTGGTAATGCTTATTAGTAGCTAGTGGGTGGGCCGACTCGAACGTTTCCTTCGTATATAAAAATCTCAACAGAAGATTTAAAAACTATTACCAAGTTTGATTGCTCTAACTTAAGCCGTTCTGGAGTAATAGCGCTTCTTCCGTAATATTGATGGGTTGTAACCCCGGGGGAGCATTTTTGGATAACAAAATTTTTGGTCAAATCTAATGATTTTCATTCAAGAAGTTACACCTCAGTTTGTTGGAAGTATTAAGCAGACACCCTGTAGAAATCATGTTTTCAACCTTAAGTGTTATCAAATCAAACTCACCTTGCACATGTCTGCATTATCGTTCAAAGCAGCCAGATGTAAAGGGCAACGTCCATCATTATTTCTTGCGTTAACATGACTAGGTCTGGCTTCTAAAAGCCATTTTACCAAATCCCTTCTTCCAGAAGCAGCGGCTTCATGTAATGGTAAGTCTCCTCTAGCATTTCGTAACCAAAGATTTGCACCATGAGTCCCCAACATCTTGACGGTCTCGAATTGACCCTTGGCACATCCACAATGAGCAGGACTTCTTCCTTTTCTGTCTTGTCGGTTAGGATCTGCAGCATGAGCAAGCAGCAAAGCTGTTGCATCTGCATGCCCAAGAGTAACGGCGTAATGTAATGCCGTGCATCCATTGCTGTCAATGACATCTGGAGATGCTCCGCAGAGGGTTAATAAGGTGTCTATGCAGTCGGTGTGTCCACGCGATGCTGAACAGTGCAATGCGGTTAAGCCGTCCTTGTCGTGGGATTCAACGGCAGCACCAGCTCGAGTTAAGGCTAAAACGGCTTTTGCTGATCCTGCACTTGCTGCCCAAAGTAATGGTTGGCGACCATCGCCGTCTTCAACCGTTACGCTGATATCTTGATGCGATAAGAGAGTGTGTAGCACTTGTAATCCTAAAGCAGAGTCCTTTTCCTAAAAAAACAAATAAATGAAAATATGGTAAACGTAAACAAAATAAATTATTTATTTATTGCTAAGAAATGGCGCAATTAAGAATTCTACAAAGTGCGCTTTATTCCGTGGGAAAAAAGGCTGCTTAAAATGCGTGCGCACACTGAAGATCCCGCTTATTTGCAGATGTAAAAAGTTAAATTGAGACAACGTTACGAGATTGTATAACTAATAACAGTTTTTAAAAGAATTGTGATTTTTCAAGTATTTGAAAAAGCTGAAAAATCGTTTTTCATTTATTTACTTATCGCTTCTTTATTTCTTATAGCTTTCCAAATTTAAAAAAAAGATATTATTAATATTTTGTTGTACTGTTTTCTATTTGCGTCTAAAGTGCACGACGTTTAATATAAAAGAAGAAATCAGATTCTTAGTGCAATCTGCTTTCTTCCTTTATATTAAACGTCGTGCACTTGAGACGCAAATAGAAAACAGTACTACACAATATTAATAATATCTTTTTCTTAATTAAGAAAGCTATAAGAAATAAAGAAGCAATAAGTAAATAAATGAAAAACGAGTTTTCAGTTTTTTCAAATACTTAAAAAATCCATATCAAGAGCAAGATATAATAGTAATGAAATAAATTCGAAATAAACTAAATACATATTTCGTTGGTTTAGTCGGTTCTGGGAAATAAAAGTCTATACGAAATATTTAACATAAAACTAGTGGAACCTGAGGGCAACGCCCCCCGCTTTATTTGTTTATTTTGTTGGTAGCGTAGGGGGTCGCTGCGGATCGAAGTCCTAGTCAATACCTCTCCGGATCCATTTCCCCTATCATAACTTTTAGTGATCGTGCGTTCACTAACATGCGTACCATCTCGACAAAGGTTATTTATTATTCTATATACCTAATTCTGGTTCCTTCCCTCTGTCTCAACTTTCAATAAATGTGCTACCATTGTTTCTAAGAAAAAACGCGTGGGGCGTAGTGTGCGGCTTTAATTAATTTTATAAATTAATTTGCGATTGCCTTAATTCTTGTAATCGTAAATTTTAACTATAGCTTCCAATATTTGTAAGAATGAATTATTATGGAGTTTGTAAACATGATCGTTCATTCACGCGGCTGCCAAATATGTTTACGACGTTCTAAGTCTAATATGTTTAAGCTGTTTTGTATAGTGTAAACTCCCGCTTAGTTTTAATATTAAAAACAATCACGCAGACATTTTTTCATAAGACCAATTAATATTTTGTTCCCGTTATAAGTGTTAAAATTCGGTAGTTTTGTTGCTTATTTGTTTGCCTGTTTATTTTGTCCGCATAAGTAATTATTTATCCAATTATTGCCTTTACTTTTCATATCATTTTAATCATTCATAATTAATTGCATTCTCACAACTCGCGATAAACAAATATAATTAAATTGCAATAATGTTCTATGTATGCTGTGTTTATATTAATTGTCTGCTATTGAAAGAAATTTTTTCAAATGTGCTGTGCAAGAGTCCCGACCCTCCTGAATGAAAGTAAGCCATAAATAGCTGTTACAGCAACAATAGTGGCTGCAACATAAATACTCGCCAAAAACAATCAATAAACTAAGCGAAGATGAAGGACCCGTGGTCGTGTTATGGTGATAAATATTGTCGAGATGCAAGAGTTCGTCGGCGTGTTATAGAGAGACAGTTGGGGATTTCATAGATAGATAGATAGATAGATAACGAGGTCGATAGATAGATGGATAAGTTTCGAAACAATTTTGTTTCTTCTTTAGATATAAAAAGTTTACATAATCTATGGTTTACATTAGAATTAAGAAGTAGTTACAAATTAAAAACAAACACTTAACATAAAAAATAAACACACATTTTGATTATGTGTTAATATTAAGCAAGAAGTTAGTTATAAATATTAAATGACAGAATTGTAAATATTACTGCTTTACTAAAGTTTTGAATATCTTGCCTATCGTTTATGGCGTTCTTATCGTTTTTTTTGTAAATTATTTCGTTAACTAACCTTCGTTTTAGAATGTTTTCTTTGTCGATTATGATGACATTGTCGAAGTTAAACTGTCTGTTGTGTGAGTTTTTCTACTTCCGCATGTTATATTGTAGCGCGGTTTTGTCTTTGTTTTTGCCTTTCAAACTATATATTTCTGTATTGTTTATACCAACTTATGTATGGGGTTTACAATTCCTGCATTTTGTACTATATATTCTGTGCGTTTGTTTATCTTTTCTTGTTTTACAGTTCATGTTAGAGTATAAATTGTTTTAAGTAATTTTAGTTTTTGTTAACGGCCTGTAGCTTACAGTTATAACTACGGTGTTAGAATGTGATTGATTCTTTCTGTCAATCCTTTTATGTGTGGCAGTAATATTTTTGCATTGTTTATTATTTGCCGTTTTTTGTGTTGTTTTGGTCGTATTCGTGCAGTGACAGACGTGATCTCTGTTAATGATGATGTTTATATGGTTTTATAGGTAATTATGTTTAATAAATTTTTATATTTGTTCTATTTTCCTATAGTTTTATTTCCCAAAACCTATTGAACCAACAAAATAAATAATCGACTGCTAAACAGTCATCATCGGTAGAAATCAGTGATGAACGACAACGAATCTGAAAATGAAGGACGTGGTTAACTAATGAGGGGGAGTTAATTAGTTCATTGGTTCACTACATCTTACACAAATCACTCTCCAAAAACAGATTTCTTTTAAAACTACACACAAGAAAGAGAAATCAGATTGCTAAAAATACTGGTCTCTTTTGACATACTATCCACCTATTATTAATAAAGTTACAAGTTTATTCCAAAATGTAGGGTTTCGGCGCATTGTTTCTGCAAAAAATAATCTTAAAAATCTCCTAAGTAACACCATAGACCCCGTACCAATAGAGATTAACCAGGGATTTACTAAATAAACTGT
The DNA here is from genome assembly GCA_958336395.1 of Ctenicera cuprea. Taxonomy (NCBI): domain Eukaryota; kingdom Metazoa; phylum Arthropoda; class Insecta; order Coleoptera; family Elateridae; genus Ctenicera; species Ctenicera cuprea. Next base: position 27,696,793 of record OY284486.1, read on the forward strand.
TCCACGTGTTGCAAACACTATATATGCCAAACTAAGAGAAAACTAGGCACACGTTTTTAACAGACCAGAAAAATCATGCGTAGTAGCGCACATTTTAGATTCGGAGCACCCTATCCTGCTGTCTGACTTAAAAATGTGTAAAAAAAAACAGTAGAGAACTCGACGCATTGTAAAGCAAATTTATCTACAAATTTCAAACTAACATTTTAAATCACGTCTCGGCTTTGATTCCAAATTTTTCTTAAATTAAACGAACAACGAGAGGGGAGAAATCCCGATACTATAAATTCAGAGCCACCCATCAGCAATTCGTGATTTTCTATTCACCAGACTTAAGGGACGTTTCTACTTCGTTGCTGTATTCTTCAGATTTGCTATGGTTTATCCCTCTTTTTAACAGACTGCTTAACAGTCGAAATGTACATTTAAAGGGTATTATTTTATACGTTTATTAATCATTTGCCACTGCTGCTCATTTATTTACTTTATTTGATATTTTCAGTTTACACATTAGTCTTTAAACTGTTATTTGTATCGCACGATTACAAGTCTAACGGTTATTTTGTTTTATCAAATACGCTACTGATGAGTAATTACTAATTAAAATACAAATTAGTGGACTGGCACACCCAACTTGTCGCTCATTTAAAGCCCCACGAGACTACGAAAATTAAAAACAACAGTGTGGCCAGTTTTTGAGCAAATTTTTGAACTAAATTTCATAATTTTGAAAATATTTTTCACACATTAATCGTTTTTTTTTAAATTCTCGTCGATAGTAACGTTGCGTTCCCCTAAGGCTATTAGAATTTCAAAATTTTATATCCGATCTGACAACGCGCTTTTGAGTAATAAGGCGTTAATTAAAAAAATTGTAACTGCCGTCATTTTGAAGCTATAGAAGGTTCGGAAAATAGCGTTGTTAAAGTTTATTTAGTTGACCAGTTGTTAATGTACCTACTCCTGTATTCTAAAGCGCATGAAAACCAGACCATCCGTTCGTGAGTTATGAGACGCACACACCCACCCACAGACAGACATTTCTCTTAACTTGTTTTTTAGTTCCTGCAGGTCCAAAACATGTATTTGAGTCAATATTTCGAAATAGAAATTTCTTTATGTATATGACAGTAAAAATAATTATGGAATTGCATCCATTCGAGACACTTTGATAAATTACTTATATGCAATACATGTGTTATTACAGAAAAACATTTTTAGAGAAAATTACTTCCTGCATTAGCCTTATACATATAAACTGCTTTTAAATCAGTAACTGCAGCTGAAAATAGAATTTTCTTGTGCACAAAATAAAAACTTTTTATAAATGATAGTTTCAATTAGCTACTACAATCGGAGCTATGCTGACCGTTTTTATTATCTTTAATTTTGGTACTTACATGAACTGTAATTAGTGTAATTATTTGCTATTTACAAAGCTGCGGTTTTTCGTGATGGCTTAAGTTTGAATAAATCGTTACGTAACTTGGCCAACTAATAATAATACGAAACCAAGGAATAAATTTGGATACGTGCGTGTTGACTGACTTTTGAATTTCATTATTTGCACTTTTTGCTTAAAATTTACGACCTATTATAAAATGTTTTCTTTTAAAGTTGAATTTTTTAAATAATATTTAAAATTTAGTGTTTTATATGGCATTTAATTTGTATACTGCCGACAAAAATTAGCACTTCTACTAGCTTTCTGCTAAGGGCGTGACGCTGCCACAATTTAAATTTAACTCGGCAATGTTCATATAACATTCTAAATCACTCTCCAAAATTATGTTGCATATTGTTTAACCCTTGCCAAACAGTGAAAATGAAAGGGTTTAAAACTGGGTTAATGATTTTAATGCTGATAATCGACTTTTCCGTCCTTAACAACTTCTGCGTCCACTAGTTGGGAAAGTGTAAAATATATTGCAAGGTGTAAATTTTTAACGTTTTAATTTTCAAATATTTCGTTATATTTTGTTTCTAAAATTTATTACAATTAGTATTTTTGTGACTATTGCAGTTTTTTTAACCCTTTAGTGCTGACGGCTACAACTACACCTTTAATAATTTTTGCAGTATACACAGTGTGTTGGTAAATCGCTTATGTAACGTTGTTATGTAATATCTATATATACAGGGTGAATAAAAAGTAAGGAACATCGATGCTACAGCTTTAAACAATAACTTTACGAAAAAAAGTTTCTAACAAAAGTTTCCTATCAAGTTTTTTGCCAACATTTGGCTTTTTCATTTTTTTTTCAATTGTCATATGTTTTAGCTATGACGTCATCGACATTTTTTTAAAATGGCAAGCTATACTTTTTACGGCATGACCAGTTAGTTTTTTATTCTCTGTATAGCCATGTAAAAATATCATACAGTTGCATAATAAAAATGTCAAGAAAAATCACGAAAAACATTTATTTTTGTCACTGCCAACATTTTTCATCAGGTACACTTATTCCAAGATAAACAAACGACAATAGTAGGCATTTGTTTGAAAATGTGAATTGTGAATTCTATTATCTTCTCCGACGAAGACACATTTTCTTTAAATGGAGCTGTAAATCGGCACAATTCCCGTTATTGGTCGCGACATAACCCATATTGGATGGAAGAATTACACACAGTATCCACAAAAAGTAAACGTGTGGGCGGGAATTATAGGAGACAGAATTCTTGGTCCTTTTTTCTTTAATGGCACAGTAAATGCTGATCGGTATTTGGATTTTTTGAGGTTGGAACTTGTTCCCGCGTTAGCTGTTTTATTTACAAATGCAGAAAATCCGGACAAGCCGAACGATAGAATTTGGTTGCAACAAGATGGTGCTCCACCTCATTATGGCATTCATGTTCGTCAATATTTAGATGGAATTTTTACAAATAGGTGGATAGGAAAAAGAGGACATATTGAGTGGCCAGCGCGATCTCCGGATCTAAACCCGCTTGACTTCTTTTTATGGGGCCATCTTAAAAGTACAGTGTATACAAACAGACCAGACAATTTGGAAAATCTAAAAATTCGTATCCGCGAGCATATACAAGCAATATCACCTGTTACAGTTCAAAATGCAGTTCGAGGATTTAGTTATCGTATTGCCCACTGCCAGACAGTGAATGGCGAACAGTTTGAGCATTTGCTTTCTTAAATTGATGTTAAATATGATTTTGAAACTAGTTTACTAATTTGTGGACTTGCTATTGTCGTTTGTTTATCTTGCAATAAGTGTACCCGATAAGAAATGTTTCCAGTGACAAAAATAAATGTTTATCGTGATTTTTCTTGAAATTTTTATTATGCAACTGTATGATATTCTTACATGGCTGTATAGAGAATAAAAAGGACTAACTGGTCACGACATAAAAAGTATAGGTTGCCATTTAAAAAAAATGCCGATGACGTCATAGCTAAAACATATGACAATTGAAAAAAAATGAAAAAGGCCAAATTGTGGCAAATAACTTGATAGGAAACTTTTGTTAGAAACTTTTTTTCGTAAAGTTATTATTTAAGGCTGTAGCATCGATGTTCCTTACTTTTTATTTACCCTGTATATCTATCTATCTGTAACCTCATACCCGAAGGTGTCAAGGACTTTCACTCCGGGTAGGCTCTTCGCTTGTATAGTAGGAAGTAGCGGGGCCTTTGGACTTTAAACCACTACGCTCCTGAAGTTAATGCCACCCTTCATGCACATTCATTCAATGCCAATCACACATGTGTTTATTTGTATGTTAAAATGTTGTGTGTGACTTTGTTACTTGTCTTGGTCAGCCAGTAATCAAGGCAAGCGCCGTTAATTGTAACCCAACGTCGAATGTTTACCGAGCTCGATACCGATCCACAGAATTACAGAAAAAATGTCTGCGTCTTCCGGGATTCGAACCGAAGACTCACGCATTGTGAGCTTGGTCCTCTTACCACTGGACCACTCGGACGTTTTTTATTTTATGTAATATAGATGTCGAAATAAACTTTTCTTTGTATTAAATGAGGGGATCTATAGTACATAATGCCGTACACACATTCAAACACTAATAAATTGCTCAAGAAATGTAAAAGCCCTTTGCCTTTGCAAATTCACCACGACGCCGACGCAGTAACTAAATTGCTAAATTGTAATATGTTGTAATAGGCTTAGGAGTTCGATTAAAGAAACAATTGCAGAATATAACAAATGAATACATTATACCCTTTAAAAGTAGCATTTAACAGTTACTTGATAAATGTGCTGTGAATTTTTTTAATAGTTACCTATGACGCGGCGTTTTACCGCGGCAGTTTTAAACAATAGGGGAAGTATGTACAGCATTGTAAAGCTATTTAATTGTAGTTTCCCACTATCTAATGCAACTAAAATAGTTCCATTTAATAAATTAAGATATTAAATGTTTTAATAAGTTTGGTAGGGTAATCCCAAGGATAGCAGACAATGGGTAATCCGACCATGGCATACTTTCAAAGACAATTTGCATTTGTTTTACATTTCTTTAGCAATGGTCACTGAATTTACTTAAATAAAGGCCTGTTTTTTACAAAATACATTTATTTAATTTAAGAAAATCTGCATCCTAAAATTTCGGTTGAAATTTACCACCATAAATTGCTTTTAGTGACGATTTCAAATAACTAATCTATCTATCTATAAAATGATGAATAATCATCAATATAAAGTTTAACGAGTACATGAACTATTGGAGGGTGATTCTGACTGCAGAGTACAATTTTGTGAAGAAATGACGAACATTTGCAACGCCAATCCGCTATTTGTGATCGCAGATACCTGCTTAGCAGGTTCCGATCACAACTTTGCCGGTTTGTTGCTTTGCAACTTTTCCTCGCCGCACATCATAGAGGGCGTTACTGGTGTAATTCCCCTTTAATGTTAAGAGTTAAGTTTCTTACTTTCCCATACTACCAGTGTACGAATATCTTCCAACGGAAGACGGATGGTTCGATGATAAAATCCAGAATTTTGACATATTTTTTGGAATCTTTTTTCAATGCGCGGAATTTTGTAACTTTGAATCAGAATTGCGTAGAGGATGTAATAACAAATCGAATAATTTCTTTACAAGTTTTTTAGCTTTCAAACGGCGGCCAGAACGACTGCAACGATCAGAAGCAAGCAAGCCGATCGGCGAGGGCAAAATGATGAAATTTAATTTTCAAATCCATAAAACTGCCGAAGTTAAAAGTTTACGAAAATATACGACTTTTTCAAAAAATTAATACATAATCCAAAAGTGGTCATACAATTTGTTTTAAGTTTTGCGTTTTTGTAGGCAGATTGAGCTAAGGATAAACATAAATACAGTAATATCTCTGTGACATCCTCTATAATTTTTTGAAATTTAGAAATTAAATGCTCGTTGTGTAATAAGCGGAAGATAATAAAAACTTTATTTATAAATTCTAGCTTTACTTCGTTAAAGTCCATATTTAATGATTATCTGTATATAAAATACTTAATTACTTTAACAATATTTATTTATTTTAACCTTATACGTATTTCGGCATGTTTATATTCCATTGTCAACGGTTATATTAGGAAATAAATAGTTAGTGTTGTTATAGCAATAGAACTTGGTGACTTGATCTCGGTTATCCTCTGCAGATGACCTGATTTCCTATTCCAAAATGTCCAATAGAGGAGAATTCAAGAGATCAATTTGCTCATTCATTAACGGTACAGTTTTTAAATGTTTGTGAATTATAAAAGCTTCTAGTATATCTAATTTACGTTTATCATCACAAAAGTGTAAACATTTTATGGTGTTATTAGATGTCATTGAATGATTTTGTTCTAGTAAGTGTTTAGCGTAATTGGATTTATGTGGGTGTTTGTATTTGTAACAACGTACGTGTTCTTTATACCTAATATCAAAATTTTTAATTGTCTGGCTTATGTAAACCGAATTACAATGCGAGCAGTTTAATTTGTAAATGCTTGATTTTAGCAAATCGTCTGTTTTTGATTTTGCATTAAACGAAGTGTTTAAGATGTTTCTAGTTGTTTTAAAACTTACTTTATTTTTATTTGTTTTGTTTATAATTTTAGCAATTTTTCTGATTTGTCACCCAAATATGGGATCGAGGCGTATGTAATTGTATCGAATGAAGTTAGGGTATTCGGATAAATTTTTTGAATGGCTAATTTATAATCTGTTTCTTTAATTAATGTATTAATAAGTTTAGTATTATCACCATTACTATATGCAATTTGTTTAAAGTATGACGGTGCAGTGCAAAGACTTAAAACCTTAAAATATTTACACACGTAGATAAATAAAAATCAATAAACACAATAAGAACTAACATAGTCAAGAATAACAATAACATATTAAAGAAGTCTTTTTGTTATTCTATCGAAAAAACGCAAGAATGACCTTCTAAAAATTTCAGGATTATATTTGATGTATGAAAAAATACAATAATTTGCCAGAATGTCAATTTTATTCTTTATTTCGTTATTTGTTTGTCATTTATAATGTATTATGCTAAAAAAATTTTAATGCAGAAACTAATGTCATTTATCCAAGGTTGGCAATAATTCAGTTAGCAAAGTATTTTCTACGATGCTAATCTGCAGACTTATTTAAGTGTTGTGGATAAAATTGGATTACCTTCTTGAATGACATTGACCTGAATGTGATTTTGATATATAGAATAGAAACTCCAGACCAGGATCACTCTTTGTTGTTACTATCGTAAAGCCTTCATAAGTAAGTGCACCCAGCCTTATTTCAAGCACCACAATATGAATTTTGTAGTAATCGACAATATTGTTCATTACTAAAAATTGATTTTCGTAATTTTTATGCATTTCGATTACAGTAACAGCAATAGAATAAATGTGAAGTTTGAATATTGTAATGTAAGGTTTTAATTTTGACGAATAATAGTAATAAAGCGCTCGTTGAAAGGAAATTACTCCATTTCCAAAGTTTACTTTGTCTTGTTTTCCTTTATAATTTCCTTTCCATAATTTATTGTGGCTCGTCGGCTTTTGTTTTTGTTTATACAGACCTTGATTCTTTATTATGATAATTGAGGTTACCGCATCTACCCATCGACCTATTTCGGTTTCGTATTTTTTTAAACAGTTTGTAACAGTCCTAGCTAAATGAGAAGTTGGTTTGCCATACCTACTGCTCAACTATTCCTAGTTAGTTGAGATATAACATATTATTGATCGAACAGAAAACAAAACCCCAAAAACTTTAAGCCATAATTTTTAATTGTTTTTAAAACATTATTGCAGCTATTCAAGAAAAGTTATTTATAAAATTATTACAATTTTCTTTGTCTACTTGTTTACGACAAACATTTTTATTATACTGACGACATTGAAGTCTATGTCCGCTGTCATCGACTGATGAATAATGAATTACTGGCTTCAAGCACAAATCAATAATTATATTATAGAAAAAGGTCGTTATACTTACCCCACCGCACATTTGGGCAGCGTAATGTAGAGGGTAACCACCGTGAACGTCCGGTGTTGACACTGGTGCCCCCGCTGCCAAAACAGATCGCAACGCCACTGTCTCACCGCAAACTGCAATTCACAAAAGTAGGTTATTGCAATTTGAATAACTCCCCGAAGTATGCGTGATAAAAGTTATCCAGTTAACAGGTTTTCAATTTCATTGTGAAACATCGCGAAGTTTGCTAGTTTTAATATCTGAAACGGAAATGATACTGAACTTCGCTATTTATTTTTTTATGGAGTTTTAATGTATGTATTAGTAGTATGTTAAAAAAATATTTAGAAAAAAATGTATTTAAAATTTCTTATATGGAGTGAATTCGGATATACTCAATAAATAATTTGTATCTGATTTTGATTTAATTGTATTGTTTTATACTTTAAAGTGGGAAGTCGTAATGCACTTGTCTAATAACTTTGATTTATTTACAGGAATATCATATTTCTTTCAGCAAATACAGACTTTAATTAACAGTGATCACTTGACTTAGCTAAATTGCTGTAATTTAGTTTTAGTTAATCTTAAAGCAGGTGGTCGTTTCAGGGCAGCTGCCCACATTTGGGTACATAAATGTAAATATTGTAAAACACATGTTAAAACGTGTTAATGAGTTTGCAGCCTATTGTGTGGATTATTGGGGCCAATCTAATATTTAAAATTTCACGCTCTCGCATTTTAGGGATTAGGGTAAATATTGGGTTGTAATTATTAACGTAAATTGGGGAAACTTGACAGCTTTAATTAGCACAAGTGTTCAAGAAAGCTTGAGAGTGTGAGACAAAATTTTATTGAAACTTCTATCCAATCAAAAATTAAAAAAGAGTGGGGCTGTAATTTTATTGGAAAAATAAACAAGTCCAACCTCTTGGAGGATGGGCATGAATGTTAATAAAAGAGTATGTTTCTTAAAGGAAGGAATCAATCTTCTGATTCTCAAAGATCACTCAGTTCGCAAAATCATATAGACTTAGGCGTAGATGCTTATTCTTGTCGGTGTACCTGATCAGGCGTATCAAAAGCGGCGCTATTGTCCTTCGGGAAATAGGCGTAGCAATGAGGAGCTATTGCAGGGAAGCCGATTGTAGTGAGTGACGGCGCTATTTCCATATTGGTTGCGACAAGACGCTCTTTTCGCGTGTTGTTGTTACACATTTGTACGTAATCGATCGCTGTTATTGGGTTAAGTTCTCAGGCGTATTGGCAAGCGGCGCTATTATCCTTCGGGAATTAGGCGTAACGGCCAAGGCGCTGTTAGGACGAGACCTAATCAGGCTGAGAGTATTGCGTACAAATGAGTGATAGCACACGGTGTTCCTATGAAGAGCATCCAGTTACTTCTGTAATCTGTACAATACTCGACATTTATAAACAGTCCCAAATAGAAGTATCAGTATAGGTAAACTTGGGGTAAATATTTGGATTGGCAACTTTACTCGATACAACCATAGTTGCTTGCAGCGTGATCAAGAGATGGCATGTTTCTAACGAGCCATCGCTTTCAGATCACAGATACATCAGATTCGAACTTGAAGCGCCACGGTGCGAAGTTGGGACATACAGGAATCCAAAAACCTGTGACTGGGGTCTATATAGACAGAACCTAGAACAGGGACTGGAGGACTGTCAAATGAGACCACAAACACCGGCGGGAATAGAGCTGATGAATGACTTAATATCATCAGCAATAAAGGACGCATATGAAAACAGCTGTCCGCTAAAGATGAGAAGAGAGAAACGTGGGTGCCCATGGTGGAACCACGATCTCTCATCACTTAGGGCAGAGACGCGTAAGTGGTTCAACCGGGCCAAAAGGACCGGTGAATGGGAGGAATACAAATCAGCCCGACTTAAATATGTATACGCCATCAGGGCAGCCAAAAATAACTCATGGAGGATGTACTGCGAGGAGGTCGAAAGAACTCCTGAATGTGCAAGACTCCAGAAAGCATTAGTAAGAGAACACCAAGGAAAGGTGGGCTCTCTAAAGAGAATACAGGGAGACTACACTGGTACCACGGAAAAAACTCTTGAGCTGTTGCTCGAGACGCACTTCCCGGGGAGTGTAGTCATACCAGACAGAAACACAAATGACAATCCACACTTAGAAGTACCGTTAACACGGGCGAACAAGGAGGACTGGAGGTTGGCGGATAAACTAGTTAATAAAACAAGGCTTACATGGGCGATACATTCTTTCAAACCATATAAGTCATCGGGAACAGACGGAATATTTCCAGCTCTGCTACAACAAGGGCTTAATGTACTAGCCACGCCACTTTGCACACTATTCAGGGCAAGTCTAGCTGTGGGCTATGTACCACACAGCTGGAACCAAGTTAGAGTAGTATTTATACCAAAACCAGGGCGTGAATCATACGCCCAGGCTAAATCCTTCAGGCCAATCAGCCTGACATCTTTCCTCCTGAAGACAATGGAGAAGCTGATTGATAGGCATATCCGGGACGATGTACTAAGGGATGCCCCACTGCATCGAAACCAATTTGCTTATCAAACAGGAAAATCCTGTGAGTTGGCTATACACGAGCTAACACACAGGGCGGAAAAAGCTATCAATAGTCAAGAAATTATGCTAGGAACCTTCTTAGATATTGAAGGGGCCTTTGATAACACCTCCTCCGACTCGATAAAAAGGGCCGTGGCAGGGCGGGGAGCAAAGAGACCCGTAATAAAATGGATTGACTCCACCCTTCGAAGAAGAAGAATAACAACCTCCCTGGGTTCTGTTACCAGAGGGGTGTCCGTCACTAGAGGCTGTCCTCGGGGGGGGGGGGGGGGGGGTTTATCTCCCCTGCTGTGGTGCCTGGTAGTTGATGGACTCCTCCTGGAACTAGAAGAGAAAGCCGTGTATGCACAAGGCTACGCAGATGACTTAACCATATTAGTAGGCGGAAAATACGGGGGAGTAGTATCAAACATGATGCAACAAGCCCTAAAAACCGTAGAAAGATGGTGCAATAGAGAGGGCCTATCCGTTAACCCGGCAAAGACCTCTGTAATAGCATTCACACGAAAAAGAAACCTTCAAGACCTGAAGGGACTAAAACTGTGTGGACAAGAACTGACAATGGGGAAGGAAGTGAAGTACCTGGGAGTCACTCTTGACACCAAACTGACCTTCAATTCCCATTTGGAGAGAATTTCAATCAAAGCGACACGGGCCCTCTGGGCCTGTAGAAGAATGATTGGCAAAACATGGGGCCTACAACCAACAATGGTGCTATGGCTTTATACAAAGGTGGTGATACCAACAATAACTTACGCTTCTTTGCATGCTTAAGTATAACAGGGGCGATGACATCGACACCCACTGCCTCAATGGAGACGCTGCTGGACCTGCCTCCGTTACACCTTGTAGTGGAAGCGCAGGCACTTCTGGCGTCATACAGAATGAAGGTGAACGGATACGGGAGAATCCTCCACAGAACAGGGGACCACACCGAAATCTTTGACAAATTAAATAATAATAGCATATTAAATATGCATTCTGATAGAATTAATACCGTTTTCGTCTTCAGAAAACCTTTCAAGGTACTAATACCTGAGAGGGGCGGCGAAGAAAGAAAACAGGAATTGAGAAGCCGAGGAGGATCGATCTGGTATACGGATGGATCCAAAACGGCAACCAGCTCGGGAGCGGGAATCTTTGAGGCAGACACAGGGGATAGCATTAGCATTAACCTGGGCAACCTCACTACCGTGTTCCAGGCTGAGATAATAGCTATTACAACGTGTGCACAGACAATGGTGGAGAGAGGATATGCAAATAGACAAATCTACATCATGTCCGATAGCCAAGCGGCACTAAAAGCCTTGGAGGGGGCTGCGATACACTCCAGAGTGGTCTTAGAATGCGTCGAGGCACTTGTGACACTGGCAGGACACAACAGAGTAGTTCTGGAGTGGGTGCCGGGACATGAGGGCGTCGACGGAAACGAAAAAGCTGACCAATTGGCGAAATTGGGAGCGTAACAACCTTTAGTCGGCCCCGAACCCACATGCGGGATATCATATCAGACCGCAAAGGGGACGGTAAAGGACTGGCTACACAGACAACACTGTATTCATGGGAATGACATTCCTGGACACAGGCAATCCCGGATGCTCATAAACAAACCATCCAGAAATAAAACAAAGGAAATTCTGCAACTGAGCAGGAAACAAATGAGGCCAATAATAGGACTACTAACAGGACATTGTCGCCTCAGAAGACACCTCAATTTATTGGGAGTGGAAGAGGACCCCACCTGCCGATTGTGTGGTGAAGAAGATGAAACACCAATTCACATCTTAGGTGAATGCCCTGCCTTAGGAGATAAAAGGTATATGCACTTCGGGGTGCAATTTGCAGAACCCGATGAAATAGGGAAAGCACCCATCAACAGTATCCTGAACTTTATCAGGAATACTGGACTGATGGAGTAACAGAATCTTTGGGGCACAATAAGCTTAGAGCTTCAGTGCGGTGGGCGTAGCACCACACCCAACACGAATTATTAATTATTAATTATACAACTGACGGGCAAATTCTGTATAAATGGTTCTCGCACTCATAACACCAATATTTGCACCACATAAATTAATAAATTCTCCAAAAGGTTTACTGTTATTTAAATCAGCCTAAAATCATATCCTTTTTAACCTCGATAAAGACAGGGTAAATCAGCCATGAGCAATAATTAAAACACAATGTAAGTCCGACACCGATCATCGCAAATAAATAAGCAATCCATATCCATACATATATAAAAGCACAAAGAGTTTTTTTCTCCCCTTCCTCCAGCGGCTACCGCTTCACCAATTTGGACCATTTTTTTTAATGAAAGGTCTTTATCCACAGATGGAACATGAAACATTTTTATATTTTTATTCTACGTCGAATTTTTAATAATAATAATTTTAATTTATAATATATATGACGGTCGGCTAGACGCGCGTCACTTGGGGCGCCCTCTACAGTAACGTCGCGTGTCATTTTTGGAACTAATGCATCACGTGACTTGACATTTCGCCGGTTCTATCAACGCTGTCTGTCAGTGCATTGTGTGCTGGGGTAACACTAGTCAAGCATAAATACTTGATAACGTTTAAATAATACATTTAAAATTTGTAAATAAAAATATCTACGGCACTGCACGATTACAATACTGGTTGCATAAATGTGAGTCTACTACGACATCAATACGTTCAGTCCACCGTATAACTTTACGCCTTTCCGGAACCCCAAAAAACAATCATCAACTTCTCTCATGTAGTCTTCATCGAATCTGGCACCGTTCTCTAAAAAATATTTCCTTTTAGTTTAAGTAAATAAAAAAATAAAAATGGGGGCTGAATCTGTAGAGAAAAGTGCAAGAGGAAGGACTTCGAAATAACAATATCTCACATTTTGTATTCATTACAACCAAAGCTTTACAAACCGCAGCCATATTCTGTGAAACCAACACTTCTTTCCTGCATTTCTAGCCACTTAAATGTAATCGTATTTTAAATTTTAGGAAAAAAACTGTAAAGTATTGTGCTGTAAGTGACTGAGTAGTGATCAGATACAGTGCATCGCAATATTTGTGACCATGATTTTTTCAGTAAACTCAAAGCATTTAAATTGTATTAATTGCCTTTATATCTCTTTAGTAAAGTAGTGAAGTACCGATTCGTATATGAAATTATCTGCTTCTACTCAAACTGGTTGAAAATTCTTTCAAAACATATATTTGTCTTAATCTAAGTTGCAGGCTTCCGCGGCCGTTGTTAATAACAGCTAGGCTTCCGGGTTGGAGCCGCGTCATCGGTGCATGAACTGCCGACGTTTCGTCCTCGGTTCCACGGGACATCTTCAGGGCTGTGGTCACAGTGACCACAGCCCTGAAGATGTCCCGTGGAACCGAGGACGAAACGTCGGCAGTTAATGCACCGATGACGCGGCTCCAACCCGGAAGCCTAGCTGTTATATATTTGTCTTGTTTATTTTCCACTTTCATAAATAACCAATTAACGGAAATTGGAAGTGCGTTGAACTTCGGACTATCTTATCTTCTTCTTTAGGTATACACGGCTGCTAAATATCTTCCTGTATTCAAAGGTCTCATCCTATCGTGAACCTCTTCTTTTTTCAAGCTTCTGGCTTATATCGTTTTTCTCATTGTCTCGCCCCTTGATTTTCTGTGCAGTCTTTGTATTCTTTCCCATTTCCCTTTAGGAAATCCATCTGTTCTAAAGCATTCTGATTAAATGTTTGAATAACTTTAGCCTCGGCTTTCTCTTCCCGCTTCCATAACACATGATTGACTTAATCATGGTTTTCTTTTTCCCAATACATTTACATTTTGGGAAAGATTTTATCCAAGTTTAAAATAGTTTACGAAGTATACCTAAGGGCAGTTATTGTATTTGTCAATATTTTAGAAGTCAGTTTATTTTCTACGGTGACCATATAGCCGATTTGCCCAAGCACGATATCCTAGCAAGACTGATAATTAAAAATTGAAAAACAATTACTCGGTGAGGGGAATTGGAACCGCTGCACTTTCGGTACCGTTATTTATCGCGACCGTGCAACACCCGTTTGCTAACTGCGGTATGAGCAAACGTATGTGGCGAAGCGTAATTTTGGGGTTATAAGCCGAATTTGTTCATTGCAATCATATATATAATTATATAAAGCCGTAATTAAACAAAAATCTTGCCAAAATTCTACCGAGTCATACAAAAATATGCGTTCTTCAGCGTTATGACGTCTAAAAATTGACGTGGGCATTTCAGGGAGATATTATACGAGATTTTCAGTTTTCCCATGTTATTTGCTCATGTTCGGCTAGTCTTGGGACACGTTTACACATGAACGTACAAAAACATTTGCTTTAAATGGCCTATCCCACCCGGGTATAGTAAATGCTATGCTTGGTGTGATCGGCAGAAATTCAACAGCCATGGCGTACTATAGTACTTTTTGTACACACGATAGGTATACAAAGGAAATTATTCATTAGGTAATAAATCCATACGCCGATGCCCTTGATTAACAAATACGCGTATTTTATGTTATTCCGTCGGAATTCACTTGCACTGCATAACGAAATGAATGATTGAAGACCGTTCATTTATGATCGTGATGGAGCATGAATCAAGAATTATGTGCTGCAAATATTGTCTCTTGATATTTAAATCTTTGCATTCTAAGATTCTAGTGATAAATTCGATGTATTGCGTTTTACATAAGTTTATTTTCAAACCATCCGAGTCGCAGCGTATTTGGTTGTTTTATTTATGAACCAGTTGTCTTCGTCTAAATTAAAATAATGAGCGTCAGAGAAGACACCGTCAACTTTTCATGGTATTGTAAGATAACAGATATTAAGATAACAAATTTTCTAAATATCTACATTGAAGTATTGGCAATAATGGCTGCTTTTAAAATTGTAAACGGCTTATTAAGTCAGCATAGAAATGGGTGCATTCAAGGTTCATCTTCAGATTTTAAAAATCATCACTTCATCAGTATCTTATCTGGCCGTGACCATTTTAAGAAACTTAAGTAGTTGCCGAAATTTAGCTTTGATAAAAATTTGCCTTCATTACCAATGAAAATTCTCGTCCGTTACTATTTAGTTTTATATTATGTCCTTCGCAACCAATTTCTCTGGGCATGATCTTTTTCTTCGGAATTAACGTTGTTCTTGGTTAACATGAGTTTTAGTTACTTGACTATTCACAAAAATATCCTTCTTACTATTGATATATAGCTGATGAAATTAATGGTTTTTTCTTCAGATCCACAAAGGAGGAGGCCATTCCAACCATCTTCGTTTATTAACGTAGCTGCACCTAGATTGAGCCATATCGCCCTACGTCCCACTTCTGGCCGGATTGAGTTACGATAAATCAGGGCGGTTGCCCAAGTTAACAGCGGCTCAACAAGAACAAGCTACTAGTCATGACATCAGGCTGCAAGACTTAAGTCTCCACTGGTAAGGAGAGATTACCTAAATCTCTACTGATTTTGCAAATCAGTGACCAAGCTGAAATTCTGCTTACCCGCCGAGCCGCACTAAGACGACCTGCGCAACCTAGCCTGCGTAGGCGTACCACTGCCCCCCACAAGTCCTACGCCGTGACCAAAACAGGGGCTGCTATTTCCCTGCGGGACAGGACTTGGTTCCCGTGATAGCTACCAATAAAGTCACTGGTTGGAATCTTCGGAACAGCCGAAGCTAGCCCTACCAGTTGAGCAGCTTGCTGTATCCAGTACTAGTCAACTTCCGACCGTCCAGATAGTTCTGTAGCCGGTCTGATCTTAGTGACCGGTACATTAACAACATCGGGTGTGCCAAAGCACGAGCCCCCTGGTTCGACACTTTGATATTGCGAGTGAGCAGACAAAGTGCACTTCAGTCCTAAAGCCCAGACCCCTAATACCAGCAGCCACGCCACTTCTTCCTGAAGCTGAACCTCACCTGGCTGAATCAGCGGACCTCTAACCACCCCGTTTATCGCCTGGGCAAATTTATAACCTGTAGGATCACCCAGAAGTAGTGTTTGGGACCCAGCTAAGTCTGTAGCCAGTCTGATCATAGTGACGGGTGTGTAAAAAAACGAGCCCCCTTGTTCGACAGTTTGATAGTGCGAGTGAGCAGGCAAAGTGCACTCCATTCCTAGAGCCCAGATCCCTAATAGTAGCAGCTACACCACTCTTTCCTAGAGCTCAACTTCACCTGCCTAAGTCAGTCGGCCTTTCACCACCCAGTTTATCGTCTGGGCAAATTTATAACCTGTAGGATCACCCAGACGTAGTGACTGGGACGTAGGCATATTTATAGCCACTGTAAATGACCGGGTATCCCGTTTTGGAGGAGGCATTGCCGCTCAGGGGTTAGTTACCCATTTTAGTAGCTAGCATCACTCTAACTTGTGAAATTACTAACCCAGTTCTCCGTGGCCTGAATTAAGGTAAACCTTGAACGTTGAAATCACAAAGTGAGTATAACACTGCCCCGCCGAATAAAGTGTCTTTGTTCATGCCTATCACCGAAGTGAAGGTCCTTGGTCGTCCCGCCGGTTTTTTACACAGTGTACACAACACTAGGGAGAGTTAGCTGATAAAGTTCCTAAATAACCTTCTAAAGTAACATGTATGCAAAGGATACAATTATAGTATGCAATTATTAACAAAAACATTAAAAGATAAGAATATTGTTCTTCTGAAATTCTTAAGTGACGAGGTAAAAGTGTCACCGGTAAGGAAAATAGCTACTATAGAAAAAGATAACGTGATACAGAGGAGTAACACGGCCCAAGTCCCATATTAAAGAACTGCTTTTATACCTATAATAATGCCAATTTCTAACAGCTGATATTGCTTAGGGCTTCTTTTGCAGCTGATTAATCCGTGTTTGTATTATCTTGGGCAAGCTCGCTGATTAAGCGTACCTCAATCTGCAGTCATCTTGATAGCCGCGCTAAATGTGGAGCTCTTGGCTCCTTATTTCGACTCTGTGTAGTCTACGCGTAGGGTGTAATAATAACAATTAGGTAGAGCATTAAAGGGGCTTTCGAATCACCAGAAATTCTTACTATAAAAATTAGCCCTTACTTTTCTTGAGAACTCTTGGTTCACGAAGTATACCCCGCAACTACGCTAGAGTTTGGCGGATTCCGTCCAATCCCGGATTTGAACTTGGATTGTTTCGCTCTAAACCAGGCAGTACAGTGAGACGTTGACTAGAACTCAAATTAAATGTAACGGAATAATAGAAAAAGAAACCGTAAACCATGGGGATGCATCAAGAAGGATACAAAAAATTTAATATATTTTGTAATTGTAATATATTGTGGTAAATTAATAGCCGCATAAGTATTAACCAGCAGCAAAAAAGTTTTTGGTAATAAAAGAACACCTTATCTTATAACAAAAAAAGGAAAATGATAAAATACCTGTGAGCTATTATTACTTCCTGAAGGAAACAGAGGCTATTAACTTTTGCTGCGACTATATTTGAACCATTGGGGTCAGTTTTAATCGATGAGGTTGATGACGTACCTGGTCACTGCGGTCAAGCTTGCCAAGGTTAGGTCAATCGATTGTCTGTCTTATCTAGTAACAGATGGGTGATAATGCCAACCTGGATGACACCTTAACGTGAACTTTCTCTTAAATTAATGAGCATTGAATGTCAAGGGTAATAAAAACTCTGAACTATTTTGTAATTTTTGTGTTAGCAAAAGCCAGTTATATACTGTATGCGCCTTTTTGTTTAGAAAGGTGGTAAAAGTTAATTCGTTACTTATGGTACTTTACCAACGTTCAACTCAGTTAGTTATCTGTTTTGGATCAATATTTTTTAAACTTTTCGATATATTTTCTTCCGTTTGCTGTTCATATATAACTGACAAAAGAAAACAACTCACATTAGGAAACTATTATTAAGTGAGACGTAGTATCCTACAAGCGAGAATGATGAGGTAAATCAATCTGTTACAGTAAAACAATAATAGAATAAAGATCTAACTTTATACCAATCAAAAATGGATTATTTACTATATTTTTGTCTAATAGGTCGTCGAACGACGCTTATTTAAATGTCAATGTCGAAACTTCAAGTAAACCAGACACAAAAGAAGCGTCAGTTACTTTTCTGTAACTTTTTATGTAAGCTCATAATTTTTGAGTGGAACAACTGCAAGACGAATTCACTTAGCTATACTCTTCCATTGATTCAATTAGTCTAAAGGTTATAAACTATTTCTTAATAAAACTCTCACATCCCTTCTGTTCCTAACTTTAGTTTGTTCCCCCCAGTTTGTTGTTCCAAGCCAGTTCGATCTTTTTTCTATTCGTTTGGCATTCTACACTTCAGTTTTATCGGCTGTTGTATATATAATAAATGTTTCAACACACGTATTGGTTTCTCCTTGTTATTTCGTTCCATATTGTTTTTCATTCTTATTTCTAGTACTCTTTTTAAGTCCTCCCTGAATCTTTCTTTATTGTTTTCCGTTTTTCAGTGTATGGCTCGCAACTGTATTGTAATATTGGAACAAATTTTAAGTAGAAACGCCCTAACATTAGATGTTTTCGAGATTTCTCCTTCTCCACTCGGTTTCTGTTTAGCATATGGTTTAAGTCTACTTCCTGATTCTTTCATAATATTTAATTTCCCTGCTGCAAGCATAAGTTTTACATTCTTGAATTTGTGGTATTCATTGTATCTGGTCCCAACATTGTATTTTGCACAATTCAATGATATTCATAATCCCCACGTTAAGCATATCCTTTAACTTCTATTTTGGTCACAACGCCCATCTTAGTCACAACGCCCATCTTAGTCACAACCCCCTATTACTTCCTTGAAAACAATCACCACAATGGTCACAACATCCAATTATTGTTTTTGCCACTACGACCACCGTGGTCACAGCGCCTACCATTTGTTTAATCACAACCCTTAATTTCCTTTGTGGTCACAATTTCTAAATACCATCTTGGCCGCAACCAGGGCTGTGCGATTATCAAAATAAATAAACGATAATCGATAGTTGGGATTGTGACCAAAAAACCAGCAGAGAATTGTAACTACGAAGGAAATTTGGGAATATGACTAAAACACAAAGTGAAAGTTGTGACCAAAGTGGCTGCAGTGGTCAAAATAATAATTGAGCGTTTAGGTCAAAATGGCGATTGTGGCCAAAAACAAAGTCGGAGGCTGTGATCATGAAGGCAGTTTAAAATTGTGGCCATGAAATAAATTAGGAAAAGTTGGCTTTGTGATCAAAGTGGCCGTAAAGTTCAAAACAACTATCGATCATTGTGATCATTGTGGTAGTTGTGGCCAAGAAAGTTGCTAGAAGTTGTGACTAAAATTTACAGATACATTTTCTGTCAGTCGTTTCCATTCCTTCCCTATCTTAGCCATTAAGACCCTGAGGGGAGCTCAGTGCTCCCTTTTACTGTACTCCCGCAGTAGTGGGAAATTATCAAGATTTGTTATTATTTGTGCTAACGATATTCCTAATCCTGTTATACCTATAAACTTTTGATATTTTCTATTAGGCCTACTTTCACATGCATCTTCTTCAAAGACTACCATATTTGCTCTTTCCTAATACCTTAATACTTTTGATGTATCAAGGAAACAGATGACAGGCTTTGTTATATGCTACCGTTTCTGCACGTCTGGTTTCAATTCCACGGCCCGGGCGACTGTTCTGGCTCAGGTTTTTCCGTGGTTTTCTTGTGCCAAAAAGTGAACAGCACTATCCGCGAATATCTTCCCCTATCAAATTCTTTGCTCTAACCCATCCTTTCTCGGTTGAAGAGAGGCTTAGGACTTCGAAGCGGGGTCCGAAAAACCTTTGTAGTGGGTCGCCTCTTCACGAGGAATAAACCAACACCGAACATTCCTATTGTTTTTGCTGGTTCACTTATTAGCGAGAGTCCTTTACAATTTTCACACACTTTGGCATATCTTTTTTTTGTGGGTACATTTTTATTGGAAAAAAAGAGTGATAGCGCTATACAGTTACTACACACTCTGGCGTACTCTTTATTTGTATAAAATTTTTACTGGTACGCTTATTAACGAGATCTCTCTATCGTTGACGTACACGCTGGCATTCTCTTTTATAGTGGAAAAGAGGATTACCGCTAGATCGTAATTCTTTGGTATTGTCTTTGTTGTAGATGCTTGCTATAGCGTTTTCAAAAATAAACTGTCTCCTTTTCCTTCCATATATTTAACGTCCTCTTGTATCAACGTATTCAGATATTTTCCATATTTCATTTTATTAATTGCCTTCCTTAATTTGTCGCTAGCCATAGTTTCTGAAGTCAAAAGAAAGTACCTATGGAAAAGCTTGAAAGAATTAAACACTCGCCAAGATATCAAAGCTACAACGCAAGGAAAAACTAACAAAGTAAGAAGAAAAAGAAATCTGGAAAAAGAATTTAAAACAAACCGATTACTAGCACCAATACTATTCTACCTAGTTTTAGAAAGAGCAGTAAAGAAGATAATTGTAAATCTAGAAGGTACATTATAAGAAACGTTTAGAAGGGGTCAAGTGGGCTTTAAATCTCACTGCTTTACCGACCCTACCTAATATAGCATATAACCTATTTTTTGAACGCAAGTTAAAATAGAAGCAGCATAGCTGGCATATGCTAACGATGCAAAAGAACTAGCAAGAAAAAAAAAGCTTATTTAGAACTAAAAGAGGAAGCAGCCAAAGCAGCTCTTATGGCAAATATGGATACAAAAAACTACACGGTAATGACTATAAAAGAAGAGAAGAGACAAATAACAATAGCGAACAAAAGTTTTGAAAAAAGTGACAAGTTTTAATATTTAGGAAGTATAGTTACACACGACAATAGAACAAAAACGAGATATTTTGAAATCGAGAAATAATAACAGGAAAGCAAAAGTGAGAATTTACAAAACCATTAGTAAAGTCGGTAGCTACACACTCAGTAGAAACTTGAGTACTGAAGAAACAAGACAAAGACAAACTGAGCCTCTCTGAAAAAAGATTACTAAGAAATCTTTAAACCGGTGCAAGAAAGAATTATATGGCGAATAAAGACAAAAGAAGAACTAAAATGGATATATAGAGAAATAGACATAGTAACAACAATTAAAAGTAAAGAATATATAATTAGGACACGTGATTCAAATGGAGCATAACAGAATACCAAAAGCTGTATTGGATAAAAAAACTGGAGGCAGAAGAAAAGAAGAAAGTCAATGAAGACGTGGCTAGAAGACGTCGAGAAAGACCTAAATAAACTGCAAGTGAGAGGATGGAGACGAAAAGCCGTATACAGAGGCGAATGGAAGGAAATTGTAAAGCAGACTAAAGTTCTACAGGGAATACAATAGCTTAAAGAAAAAAAAACAATTTTTAACTCCTTTCCTTCTTTTCTATTCTCAAATTTGCATTGACTTAAAAATTGTCTGCTAAGCTAAGAGATAACTGGAAGCCCGTGTAGCGTACTTGCCAGCAATTCGCCGATCCAGGCTCGATTTCCTTAATTTCGATTAAAAGTTTAATAAATAGTAATTATCTACCAGTTGACATACTTAAGCTGCACAATAAAGAAAAGAGCCAGCTGATTTAAAATAATAGTTATTTATGTATTTAGTGCGCGAAATTATACTTTGGTGCTTGAGAATGAAAGTTTTTCGTCGAGGCGGCAGCCGAGACAAGAATCATTCGTAAGCACCAAAGAAATTTCGCGCATAAGTTGTATACAACATTTTATCTACAGACGTACTGAAATAAATTAAGTAAAATCATAATAAAATACAAAAATAAAGATTTATTGTATCGCAATCTAGTCTGTTCTTTTGTTACTGCGGAAACAAAATTTAACAAATGATATTTGTCAGTTATTTTTTCTTAAACTAGTTTGGTCGGCGTCCTTTTTAAAAAAGAAGGTTACCATTGCCGTCATGCACGAAATATTTTTCGCTCTAGTGCGCGAAATACTTCGTGCACGTTGTCAAGATAAACAACTCCAATGTGACATTTTGCATACTGAGATTAATGTATAAATGTCATCATTTTTTGACGTCTGTAGAAAAAACATATTGTTATGTCATTTATGTCACTTTCCTTTTCTTGCTATTATAAAAAATTCGATTAGAAACACAACATGCAATTTTTCGCATATAGGTTGATCAGTTAAATCTATTAAAAGCACATTCAATTGTTGCATTTGCAACAATCGCTTAATCAGTATACATATTTCCCTAAAGCATGCAATTGTATGGGTAATTTTAGATTATTACATGCTGCATCAGATATGAAATACGTAGTTGCAGTATTTTTCATAAAAGAATCGGAATAACTAATATTAAGTATCTAAAATTCATTGATGTCAGTATAGGTAAACAAGATTATCCTTAATTGTTTTTATTTGCATTTGCAAAAATAATAAAAACCGTAAAAATTAATTATTTCCCATAGATGAAGTAGATTAAAAATTAAATTGGTGTTTCGGTAAAAGAAAGTATTTTTTTAACTTCAATTTAGTGAAAAACGATTACTATTAGGCGTGATAGTAATCACTTTGGTGCCACAAACCCCAATACGAAACAATTATGTAGTGAGATCACTCCCAAAATTTATGCAAATACAAACCAAAGTTATGCACGCCATAAACATTTTGACAGCCTTTAAGCACGGACTTAAAAAAATCGAGGTCATATTAGTCAACACACGAATGTCAAGTCCGAATTTTTAAGAGAAATTTTACACGTGCGAAAATTGAATTTCGTAGCGAGTTTTTTTGCGTTGTGAAAATGACCTTGAAAACGTAATAGGAAAGCTCTTTGCATGCGTTAGAAATATTAGGCAACTTTGATTTGGTGTATAGACTTGGCACTTTAAATTTGCATAAAACACTGATAACTATATTAATTAATATGGATTAGTATTAATTATTCATACAGAACTAACTTGTGCCATTTTGCTTTAAAAGTATTATTATTATTATTATAGTTCTACATTGGTAGGTACGCAGTAATAGCTATTCATGGCCATGCTATTTTTAATTACCTGAGTAAAGATTAGCCCGCAAAGGTGAGGTATGTTAATTAAGTAAAAAGAAAATCACACTAGTTGTTAACTTGAAACGAAGATGGAATTAATGTGAAGAAAGCGAACTTACCAGTAGCCCAGTGAACCACCGTATGTTTTTCATTATCGACAGCATTGATGTCGGCATTGTTGGCCAAAAGGAATGTAACTAAAGGAATGTTCCCAGCAATAACAGCCAGATGAAGAGGTGTAAAACCATCTTCATCTCGACTCTCCACCAAATCAGGAGCAGCCATCACAAGAACGTCTGCTGCTTGAGCAGCAGCTATGTGATCGCTGGTGCAGCAGTAATGAAGAGCAGTTTTCCCAGTGCGGTCTCTTTCTAAAAGTGCGTTAGGCTGAAACAAACAAGAAATATTATCAAGAAGCATCTTCAGATAACGTTTGTTCAATTAAAGATTCACATCAATAATAGTACAAGGTCGTTCGCAGTTAGAAAGAATTCAAGTTTTTCATTAACCCTTAAATATTAAATGTATAATGAAAACCAGTTTTGTACAATTAAGACTGTTTTATTTGTGTATGTTGCTGTTTTCTATTTTTAGTAACGGTTTTACATTTACGCAAATTTCATGACGAATGTAGCTAATTCGATATATGATGTAAGAAAACTGCGAGGGTTAGGAAAAATAGCATCAAGGTTACAAAAGTGTAGGTCAAGTTTGATTAGATCCCTAAAACTTACATATGTGTGCATATATTACTCCTGCTGGTTTGATTATGCAAGCCTGATAACTGATAACCAGCAGCATTAATATTTAATGACTCCCTTCACATGTATGAGTAATAAGGATAGATATACGTTTACTTCTACATGTTTATAATTTACCCTGCCGTATTGTTACGTACTGTACGTAAATTATTTTACTTGACACGGTCTTAGTATGCAGTATAAAATAAAATTAGAAATAGAAAATATCTTAAAACTTGAAATTTTTTCGGGGGAGCTTGTAACCCCTAGAAGGCGCTTCCCCAGGTGGCGGATCGGAAAATTTCCGGGAGATATACCGGCTAGGAGGAAAATCTAATACCTCCCGCGGACCAACAGGCCAGGTAGCATCTGTACTCAGATTAAGCGGCTACCAACCCGACACTGCTGCATTGTAGTTCGATTATTATCATCAAAGGCTAGAGGAAAAAACCGTGAAACCTAAGAAACGCCAAACATCCCAGTACCTTGCCTCGGAATTTAGACGGGTATAATAGGCGGCAACAAAAGCAAAATAAAAGCTTGGCAAATATAGGCGTATAAAATGTTAAAAGTATGAGAGATAAAACTCAAAATATAGCTAAAGAACTGACAAACTGAACATAGACATTGTTGCTGTAAGGAAATTGCATAAAAAGCTAGTAGATTATACACATATCTACAGCGGAATGCCGAAAAAACAACATGCGAAAAGTGGATATCCATTATAATATTAAAAAAACTAAAAAAGTGCATAACAAATTAGAATGCAATCAGCGATCAGATACTGAAACTAAATATGAACTATTTAGGGTACCTCCACATTTATGCACCAAATGAAGATGAAAATGCAGAAGTAAAGGATCAGTATATGGAAGTCTTAAACGAAACGCTACGGGATGTCGGACAGGGAAAAGAAATTATTTTAATTGGGGATATAAACGCCAGAACAACACGAAGAATAAAACATAACGTCGTAAGAAGCAATGGAAACCAAAGATACTAGATATTAAAGCCCTCGGTGTGCCTTAATATCTAGTATCTTCATTTTTGTTTGTTGTTTGGTTTCCATTGCTTCTTACGACGTTATGTTTTATTCTTCGTCTTGTTCTGGCGTTTATATCCCCAATTAAAATAAATTCTTTTGCCTGTCCGACATCTCAACTGTGGAAGTGATCATTATTTAGTGAAATCCAGAATTCTTCTACCATTCATCAAAATAGGCGACCACACAACACAAAACAAAAAAACAATAGAAATAAAATACAAGAAATCTAAGACAGGTGGACTACTTGATGGCAGCAAGATTCCTCTACCAGTCGCGACTTGACCATAAATTATGTGAACAATACGATCACTTCACTCCTCAAGACTTGTGTGAACATATAAAAGAAACTATACACCAAGCTATACAAAAGCCTTAGGGGAAGATACGAAATCACGAATAAAGCACTTCTGATGGAATGAAGAATTAGAAAACCTAAAAGACGAAAAGCAAGGATTGTACCACAAATGGTTACAGAGCCAACATATGACAGACCACATTAATTATAAACACGTCTTCCAAAAAAGGAAGAAACAGTGGAAAAGATACGTTAGAAATTAGAAAACTACATAAGCGGAAGGAAAACTACAGGCATGGAGGTTCATAAAGAACCCAAAAAATCAAACAAATAGCAGAATACACTTAGAAATAGTAACAATAAAACATGGAAAAACTATTTGAAAGATATGCTCACAGAACAACGGCCAGAGTTTGAAGAGGTAGTAGATACAAACATATACCAAGTGGAAGGAAAAAGAATAGAAATAGATGACGAGGTACTAAAGATAGCTACAAAGCAATCTTCAGAAATAATTAAATATGGTTCCATGAAGCTTCATAAGATAATTTGACAATTTTTCGAAAAATGTCTAAAGGGCGAAGGAATGCCACCTGAATGGAAAGAAAACTGGATTCAAGGTCTTTCAGTCACTAGTACGTATAGTAGACTATATGGAGGAATCCTAACTGCACTTTTCACCAATGACTACCAAATGTACCAAACTGAAGAACAGTCCGGATTAAGAGCAGGCCGGTCAACGATAGACAACATATTTAGTCTGACACAGATAATAGAAAAAAGATTAGCGACAGCAGGAGAAACACATCTTACATTTATAGATCTCGCTAAAGCATACGACAACATGCCCATCCAAAACCTTTTTAAAGTACTACAAGAATCCCCCATTAATGAAACTATATTAAAAGCATGTAAGGAACTGTATGAAGGTGTATATAGAAGAGTGAAAGTTGGAAAATCACTGACACCTGCATTTCGAGTAACCAAAAAACTGCAGAGCTGCAGCGCGTCCCCGATCCTATTTACCATCTATCTTGATATAGCACTAAAGCAATGAAGGAGGAAATGTGGAGTGATACCACTAGGAGACATAGCATTATATACGCTACACTACGCTGACGATTAGGTAGTAATTGCGCAGAATTTTGAGGACGTGCAATACATGAGCCGGAAGTAACACAACGAATACTTTCACTGAATATATGTGCATAAGTGGTCCAACCCAAGATATCCAGATGGACAACAGATAAGTGATAAAAACCTGCAACAGTATCAATATTTAGGAACTTTTTTGGATGACATAGGGCAATATCTTTGGCAGAAAGACATACAAAAAAAACAAAAATGCACATATATGAAGCTACGGTAAAAAGCACACGGATGCGAGGTATGGCAGATAAGCAGAAACATGGAAAACAAGTTATTATATACAGAGATGGACTTTCTCCGAAGATCAGCGCAAAAACCAAGGATTGAACATATAAGAAAGAAGATAATCTACCAAAACAACTAATATGGTACGAACACGTTAATAAGATAAAAGAAAATAGACTACCAAAAAAAAGAATGGAATGAGCACCAAATGAAAAAAAAAAAAGAAAAGGCTGTTCTAAAGAAACATGGAGAAACGAAATAGCAAACCTAAAAAATCATATTTAATCTTCTATAAAATTTTCTATGCATATTAAATCCGGATCCTTTTCACCTGTCTCAACTCAACTAACTCTTTACGCGCCAATTATATAAGGCGCATATTCGTATGTAAGGACGTGTAACGGACCAGTACAGTTTTCGCCGAGTTTATACTGTTTGTTTGTATGAATGGAATGAACGAACAAATAAAACGATGCACGGCGAATCTATAATTCCACCATCCCAGCGGAGAAAACATTTGGGCTTCGGCTGCAAAAGCCATCAAAAAACAAACATGTGTCGGGTTAATAATACTTTGCTAATATTTGTTAAGGCTGAGATTTTAACAGGAAAAATTACGGGAAATGTTTTTTTTTGGCACCTGGAATTACTGTGTGACTCCCGGGTACTCGACTACTATTACCAATCACTATTAATAAGAATCAAGGACAGACATTTAATAAACTAGGCATTTATTTACCACATTCTCACATAGACAATTATGCGTAGCATTTTTTACAGTTCGAAGAGTTTTAATTGTGAAAATTAAAATTAAAAGCCCAAATAAACAGGGTCAATTTATTTGAGAACATGCAATATTCGTGGACGTACACGCACATGTCTTATATCTCGACACAGCTTATTTATTATTATTTTTTTAACAAACTTAGAAAACAAAAAAGTGGGACCTAACCTACGGGTTTAACTAGTTTATCTTAAATTTTGTCAACTTATGAAATGCTGCAAAAACTGTTTTTACATAATGTCACTGCTTTGAATTCCCGCTCTTCGAATAATTTCTCAAAATAAAAATGTTAAACTTTGGTGTGGAGTAGCTTATATAACAATATATTTTTGCTATCCTATACTTTCGGTATAGGGAAGTATTAATTTCGTGCAAATTTCGGAATTCGACCAGGAAATACATGTTTTGGAACAAAAAAGTGGTTTTTAAAAAATGTCTGTCTGCGGATGAGCAGGTGATGGATGGGTGTGTGTGTTCTCCATATACCTCCCAAACGGATGGTCCGATTTCAATGAGCTTTGGAATGTAGAAGTATATCAAAAACTCATCAGAGAAATACGATTTAAAAAAATCCTAAACTGGAAGCGGAAGCTAGACCTGTTTTTTGGAAATCATTTTTTTAGGAAAACAAATATTTTAAATCTGAATCTTATAGAAAGGCAAATCCAACACTTTTTTCCTAACTTTCTATCTTCAAAATGACGCGGCGGTCGCAGCAATTGTTTGAAAATTTTGACTATTTTATTATTTCTCAAAAACAAGTTGGCATATCGAGTTCACATTTTTTATCAAAATAGCCCTACAATGTTACTAAGTACAAAAATGTTCAAAAAGCTAAAAGCTATAAAGATAAAAAATATTTAAAAAGAAGTTTGCTCTAAAAACTGGTCACTCGATTTTCTTTGAATTGTGTCAGCTGATAGAACTAGAAATAAGCTACGATTTGGTTTGGTCCTAGCCCAATAATTTCTCTGTGACGTCTTCTATAAATTATTGAAAATTTTGGTTTTAACGCCTATTTAGTGCAATACGAGTTATCAGATCGAGATGAAATTTAATATTGGAAACGCCCTACAGGTACACAGTGTTATAAATTAGAATAAGTTTTGGAACTACTAAAACTATGAAGCGAAAAAAAATTAAAAAGTTCAACATTTTCAAAAAATTTGCTCGAAAATTAGCAACACGTTTTTTTTTTAATTTTAGAGGTTCATAGGGCTAGGGATGAGCTTCAATTTAATTTGTGTCTTAGCCCGTTATTTTTTTTGTGGCGCCTCATATAATTTTTTGAAAATCGAATATTTTTGCCTTTATTTTTTGGTATTTATTCATATTTTGGTAAACAAATTGGTTTTTCTGTTTTTCAATTTTTTTAATCTCAAGGAATCTTTTTCCAAAGAATCAAAAAATGTTTCTTTTTCTCATAAAAAAACGAAAGTTTAGGACTTGCGGTTCAAAAAGTAAAGTTTCGCAAGTATAGGAAGGTCCATGCTAAGTGCTCATTTTATTCTTCCTGTTTTTCCGATCTCCGTATTTGACTATTAGGCCTGTTATGACTCACTATATTTGAGCTTGTCACCTTTTCTATGGTCTCTACCTCTAGGTATGTAGTGCAGTCCTTCATTATTCGTTCTCTACGTTAAATGTTGTCTTTCTGTAGCTTCTCATCTTCTAATTTGCATAAATCATAAATGTTCAATTCGATTTTACTTTCTTATGCTTACAGTATAGGGAAATATTGATTTCATGTCAATGTTCGAATTCGAGATTTTGACAGCAATACATGTTTTAGACCCGTAGGAATCGAAAAAGTGGTTTTAAAAATGCCTGTCTGTGGGAGGGTGCGTGGGTGGGTGGATGGCTGGTTGGATATGTGGGTATGTGCGCTCCATAACTTCCGAACGGATGGTCAGATTTAGGTATGTTTTGTAATGTGAAGGTATATCAAACACTCGTCGGGGAAATAAGCTTTAAAGAAAAATGCGAAACCGCAAGCGGAAGTTAGGCATGTTTTTTGGTAGCTTGTTTTCCGGAAATCGAATCTTTAAATATCTTACTACTTACAAAATGGAAAAATCGTGTATTAATATCGAAATGTTGATTGTAAAACAATCAATTTTCTTTTTAACTGCGTATATTGATTGCTTAGCTGTTATCACAAACCACTGTATTATTTAATTAATCGATATCCATATTTAAGCTTTCTTGCACTATATTAATCATTTTCATTTCCGGCCTATCGATTTATTTTTAATGAAATTCCTCATACTAATATAACTAATGGATGTTATACTCCTGACACAGTTATTCTTACACAATAAATTGGTACTACAATAGAGAAACTTGTTAATGCGTTGTGTAGCTTACTTTCTTAAAAAAAAGGTGCAACATAAGTTATTATTATAATGTTAATGATACACAACATAAGTAAAAATGAGCGAAACACTTCGCCTGGACTTTCCTATACATTTAAATACATTGTTTTATATTTTCCAACACTTTCGATATACACCTGTCTAGACACGACTAGTTAAAGTAGATAGTTCTTATAAGTTGTAACATCTTGAAGCGGTTGAAGAAAGACCGACCGCTGCGCTGCAACCATAAGGTTGGGTAAAATATTCGGACTGAAACAACGGAAGCGCGGAAATTGATATTTGAAAATATATTAATAATTCGAGAAGTATTATTTTTAGCAAGAAATAAATCTTATTAATTTGTATTTAGAATTTCAAAACCTTTCTGATTTTAAAGCCAAAATGCCACGTTTCCATTTGAAAAAAAGTTATTTTTTACCGTGGCCGCCATATTAAAATTGGAAACTCAAGTTTTTTTCTTAAATACAATCGAGAAGAATTTGCCCTACAACTTTGCTCTTGGGTTTGCGAGTCTATCTATTAAAATAAAAAAGTTAGCCTACACTGAACATTAAACGACTAGTACAATAATACAACTGCTGTAGAAAGTATGTGGACAAAAAGGGGAACAGTACCCCCCCCCCCCCCCCCCCAAATATGAAATTATCGAAAAAATATTATATTCGGGTTTTGCTATCAATGGTGAGCTATTTCACATTAACAGCTATATTTTATTGCCCCCCGTTAAATAAATAAAAGGGTACCAATTTTCAATTTTCAAAAATTCATAGAGGGCGTCACAGTGAAATTATAGCAATGGGCAAAAAAACAAATTATAGAAGATTCCCAGTTCTATCAGGTTAAAAAGTTTAAACAAAAACGTGTGAGCAGTTATTGAGAAATATTTTCTTGAAAAATTCCAAAATTTTGGAGTGATGTCATTGCGATCGTTTTTATATTTTCAAAATTAATTATATTACATGGTATAGTACCCTTGAAGGGCTACCAAACAAGATGTAGTTGATTCCAATCAGATAACTGGTTTTTGAGTAAATGGGCGTTAAAGTCGAAATGTTCAAAAATTCGTAGCGGCCGCCATGTTGAAGCTAGAGAGTTCGGTAAAAAATCGTTTGGTTTGTCCTAAGGCCTTCTATAATTTCCACTATTCCAATTTCCAAAATTCAGTTTCTGAAAAAAATGCTACCAAAAAAACATGTCTAACTTCCGCTTCCGGTTTAGTTTTTTTTTAAAAGCTTATTTTGTCGGTGAATTTTTGATATACCCCCTCATTCCAAAGCACATCAAAATCGGTCCAGCCGTTCCGGAGATATGGAGCGTAACGGACCCCCCGACTATTTCCGTTAAAATGTCAACTTTGAAATTTTGCATGAAATCAATACTTCCCTATACTGAAAGTATAGGAAAGTAAAAATTATTGCAATTTTGACCTGAAACCAAGAATTGTTCCACTTCAAGTATTGGAAAATATTGATGAACTGTTATTTCTAAACTACACATTCAATTAACCAATTTTTGCAAAGCAATAACGATTATTAGGGAATTATAGCACTGTAGTCTCTTTTTATATTTTCATTTATTTCTAATATTTAATATA
The DNA here is from genome assembly GCA_958336395.1 of Ctenicera cuprea. Lineage (NCBI taxonomy): Eukaryota > Metazoa > Arthropoda > Insecta > Coleoptera > Elateridae > Ctenicera > Ctenicera cuprea. Next base: position 27,728,066 of record OY284486.1, read on the forward strand.
TCGCAGTTATTATTAATCTAAAATCATAAACGCCTTTAATTAAAGTTTTTCTCTATATCTATCGTATTATTTATTTCATAAAGAGTGTGTATAAATTGGCGTACAAGCTTCGCGTAATTTTGTTTGTGAGCAAAGAATAAGACAAAAACCTCATTAAAAACAGTTCTCCTAAGCTTTCTCGCCTCGCGCGGAGCCTCCAAAATTCAAAATTGAAGACACAAAGCTGCAGATTCATAATAAAATTACTTAATGCATGCCAAAAAGAATTATAGAAAACGTTTACTATCGCCGATCTTCCAATGTAAAGAGATACTAGAGGAACCCGTGCACTACGCCCTACGGGTTTTTGCATACTTTCCTAAAAATAATAAATACGCTGTGGCGGAATGTTAGACATGTTCTTAGTGCATTTAGCAGTATTTTATATTCTCAAGTATACTACCTGCAGCTTTCTCCACATTACACAGGCTGAAAAATTGATTAAGCAGTTCATCATCAAACCCTAGGTTAAATAGTTTAACCCTCCTGCATTTATACAGGGCCAAGACTCCGACAGTCGCATCTATTTTAGATAAAACAGACGAAAAAACAAGAACTTTATACCAACCTAAATTAGTGGAAATTTGCCTGGTATAAATGTTCCTTTTTATAGAACAATGTTATACTTTTATATTTGTTATAGTCGTTATAAATTATTTTAACTTTTGTTACTGTGTTTTATATTAGTTAAACATGTCAGCGATTTATTTCACACGTACATATAGGACACCATTCTAACCAGCAAATAAACAAATAAACGCTTGTTATAAGTACTAATACATATTAGCGTTCTACACAGCACAACTTAAGCAAAGCCAAGGTATTGTACACTAAAATTTGGGTTGGTCATGATTTGAGCTATGATTTGAACACTCGCGATTCATGTTGGTTGATCTCGTTATCGTCGGCTACCGTCGACGTTTCTCGTATTTTGCTTTTTGCTTGTGGACGAAAGAGACAATTTTTGTTTTTAATTCATAAATTATGTCATAATTAAATATGATGCTTACTTCTCACCGAAGCAATGAATAACTGTATTAGAATAATAATAAATATACCCAAAAGTCATTGCACGTTAGTTTTAAACGCGTTAATTTACTTAAGGGCGATTATCTGAAACTACTGTGAGTTTAATCACTTATTTAATCAGCACTATGCAGTATAATCGAAAGAAAACAAACATATTGAACAATTGTGATTGGTTGAATGAAATGTAAGTGGTATAGTCGGGAATAAATTTAAGCAACTAAATTCGTTTTATTTGCTAGTTTGAAAAATACAATTAATTTGACAATTCGATATATTATGGGAGAAATATTCCACTCATATACTACTCGTGAAATCAAGAATTACCTAAGAAAATTACTCAAACTTCCTGCACACCAACAAGTTTTTGTAATTTTTTCCCAGTTGTTTTTCAATTCACTAGTAGTACCTATAACTGTTGAGTAATAGGTACAAATGGATACGAATAAAATGTAAAATTGGGCCGGCGGGTGGTCTAGTGGTTAAAGTCCCAGGCTTTGAAACTAGACTCTCAATGGCAGTTGGTTCGACTCCACTGCTCGTCACTAATTTTTCTGAATAAGTTAAATCTGACGAGTCCATGGATGGTGTATGTAGGTGTGTATGTTGGGTTGCATGTCTTTCAGGGGTGGGGCATGTTAGACCGGTGAAAAGCCTTAGTGTGCTGAGCCCGGGTAAGGGGGTGGGATGGGAATCATGGGGTCGTGCTCACGCACGGCTTCATGATTCTTTAAAAAAAAAAAAAAAAATGTAAAATTGAACGATGGTTATGTAGAAAAAGATTTATTAAACTTGTTGAAGATTTTAGATCATAATTAAAGACCGGACTTTTAGTTGTAAACGAACAAAAATTTCGTTAAAATTTAAGAAGTCAACAAAAGCGATGGCCGTACTCAAATCCATTAAGTTATACGTGAAACATATTGCACAAGAGAACTCATTTTTCGGATGAGAATTTAGAAAAAGTTGTTGTTACGTACTGCAATTCTTAAATTTTTTATTCGACGGTGGTTTTCCGTCCTTTATGAATGTTGATAATCCAAACTTTTCTTTCGTAGAACTTTCTCGTTGTATTAATGAATTTACACGTTCTATTTTCATGATTTCGTGGTTCGTATTTCACATTTCAATTAAAAAAAGATAAATATTTTTGCAGTTTCATAAAATTGTTTCGTGAAGTAGTTTTAACACTCATGGCAATTCATATTCTACGCTTATGAAGCGTAACGAAGCACAAGACTCGTTATTACTGGACTAATGTTTCAAATAATAATTAGAGTACATTAAACAACTTTCGGGAAATAATCTGATTGACCAATGTTGTGACTCTAAAAATATTAGGGTTCTATCACCAATTATTTACTTACGTAAATCAATCGTTACCACAATATTTGACCTTCACTGTTTTAATTAATTACGATGAATTGCGATAAAAATAGGGTTGATTACAATAATAAATCGTACCAAAACATCATTTTCTTTTACAAATAGTTGTTCACTGCGTTGAGAAGCAATTTTCATTTATATACACACTTTTTAGTCGACGCACAGAAATCTAACTTTTCTTAGTTTTGTAGCGTTTACAGTATCAAATGAAACGAAATTTGGAAGTTGCTATGACAATACCCCAATGCATGTGTAATCACTAAATATGTCTGTATTTCTATTGAAGAAATGAACAGGTGTCTATATAGGATAAGCTTGCTTACGTGAGGAAAACATTTTTATATATATAATTGCAATGGAAATTACGGTCAGTGGCGTAACTACCATGGGGCAGAGGGGGCAAAGGCCCCCGGGCCCGAGGCCTTTGGGGGACCCTGCCACGAGCCACAAGTTTTTATTTTGTTTTATTTCTGTACTACGAAGTTTTTTCAATAACAATTTTTGACTTTCGACGCAGTCTTTATTTTAATATTCAACAAAAAAACATTTTAAATTCCATGTAAGTAAGTATGTACTTATACAATAAAAAATGCGGAAGTGAGATTATATTTAGTAATAACACAACACCCACACTTACCGACCCAGACAAATTGACTTTTGAAAATTTAAGATTTGCTTATCTTAATTAGACACGGCTTTAATATATTTATATTCATTTACTAGACAAATATTTTTTTTCTTATTGAAGAAATTGTTCTTATTATCAATTACTTTATTATTCAAGTTTTTTTGAGGATGGAACTAGGGCCCTTCAGGTATCTTGCCCCCGGGCCCAAAATCTGAAGTTACGCCACTGATTACAGTTAAGTCATAGTTTTTACACCTCCTAAATAATTTCCAACATAAACATTGCACAACTCGTAAAACTCTCTTTTTAATTTAAAATCTGCAGTAATTGTGTCAGATTTCACGTGATAACTTCGTGATTGGGGCTCGTTTTCATTATACAAAACTGCAGGTCTGCGATAAGTAGGTTTTTCGATATCAGAAGTAAACTATGTTGCAGTAAGGTCAGTGCTAGTACTGCATATAGATTTTTTTTATTCCTGAAGTATCTGGTACGAGAAAACAGAAAAATAGAAAACTCCATGATGCCAATAGTTTTTTTGTTAGTTATAAAGAAACAATATCATAAGAAATAGGTGCATCTACATAAAAATAGTTTAAAATTTTAATGCACGTAAATAGTCGAAAATTTAAACATGTTTTAGCAAAGTAATTTTAATGTTTAAATTTTTTTAACTTTATAACAAGACGACTTTATAAAATAGCTGGAACACATCAAAAGTTTTACAGGAAAGCTGAAGCATTGTAAAAGTATCAAGTTTTGCAGTAAGTATACAAAATGTAATTAATAGGCAGATAGTTGTTAAAACCTATCATAAAATAAGAATAACCTATAATAAAATAGGACAAATGTAATTTATTGAGCTATTGACAGTATTTGTTTTTAAAATAAGCTAAGCATTATGTCTGGACTTTTCTATAATTTAGAAATTTTTGCTCATCTTATCATTAAAAGTATTTTTGTATAAAAGTTATATCAACTTGATTTAAATCAAGATTTAAATAGTTGCGATTTTTTTATTTTAATCAATGATTTAAATCGAAAACGTCAATTTTTTCGAATGTTTATTGTAGAAAAACAAAAAAATGTGAAAAAGCAATTAAAAGTTTAGTATCAAACGCTAATGTATGATTTTTTATTAACAATAAAACATATAAACATAAAATAAATGGTCAATTCTAAGGATTACATAACTCATGCTCATAGCATAAAATTAGTCGTCAAATACAACACTACACTTACTGTTAAAATAACGGAATAAAAACACCAGGTAGAAGTCTTCAGTCTAAAACTAATTTTTGTAACGTACAGATGTGCAAAATAAATTCCCGTTTGTGTTTCACTTTTTATTTATTTAGGTATATTTAAACATATTAGTCTTACACGTATTACAAATGCACAGATGTGGACGGAAAACTTAAAAACATGTACTGTTTTATAAAAATAAACATAGGTTTCAAGACAATAGAAAACTTGATTTAAATCAAAAAAATCGATTATTTCGATTTTTTATAACAATCGTGATTTTTTGCACCCTGACTCCTACTGAGTCCTTCCACTCTAACAGAGGCAGCAGCTGTTATTGTACAACTGATGTCGCAATTATCCGCTTTAAAAAAGGTAATTGGAGAACATATTCTTAAAACCTGCGTAAGTTGGATTAAAAATACAGACTTGATGCAAGTAGATACAATGGTTGATAAGCAAAAAACTGGCGAAACAGGTCGCTGGTACTTTCCCATACTTTTTTACGTCTTAAATATTCTCGCGTCAAGAAGTGATAGAAATTTCAGATTCACTCCAGATCCTAGGCGCGCGCCGGTTAGATAGGTAATGCGTTCACGACCTCGAATCAAAAATGGTTATAACAACTTTAATTCTAGAATTATCAAAAATATGCTTAGAATGAAAAATATATTTTTTAACTAGAGATAATTGATAGGCGTAGTTAAAATCACGTAACTTCCCGAAAATGAGTTGTTGAAAATAAAAAGTATCGTTTTTTCCCCAATTTTTAATATGATTTAAAATTCTTGCTAATCCTAATAAACTACTTTAAATAGACTGTGAAACTGTTTAAAATTTACAACAATTCGGGTTTTGCGTTTTTGAATCAATAATTAATCAATTTTAAAATTTTCAAAATTCCTGGAGGGCGTCTAAAATTTGGGAAATAAATAAAACGTAAGTTTGTAGTTCATTGCAAGCTCTATTGGCTCAAAAAAAGTGTTTAGAAAATAATCTATACCAAAAAAACAAGTCTAATTTCCGTTTTCGGTTCTGCTTCCAATTAACGACCTTACAAAAACTACCTGAAACTAAAAAACGTCCACACACTAAATCTTTTAAAAATCGCTCAAGGAGTTCCGGAGATATAAGGAAACGAAAGCACCCACCCACTCATACTTAGTACTTGTAGTACAGAGCGAAGCCCTAACCACCACCTAACAACTACGCCCGTTTTCGCATAATATTGTTGGTCTAGCAAACCGGTCGTCGCGTCGTCTTACTGTATTCTTAAACGCTAAACGATTTTTATGAGCTGAAATCGATATTTTAAATTTTTGGAAAAAGATTCCTTGTGATTAAAGAAAGCCAAAAACAAAAGAACAAATTCGTCCGCCAAAATTTTGTGGAAAAGGGAAAAGTAACCCCACTAAATATAGCCGCACCTAAAAATTAAGATGCGAATCGTATTCTACCATCACTCGTGAGCAATTTAGCTTGAATAGAAATTTTTTATCGTCCGTTATTTTTAAAATAAAAGGCATACATTTTTGATTAATAAATAATTTATAGAGAGTCCGGGTGGTCCAGTTGTAGAGGAACAAGCTCACAATGCGTGAGTTCTCGGTTCGAATCCTGGAAGAAGCAGAAATTTTTGCTGTAATTCTGTGGAACGGTATCGAGCTCGGTATCCATTCGACGTTGGGTTACAATTAACGGCGCTTGCCTTGACTACTGACTGACCAGGACAAGTAACAAAGTCATAAAACAACATAAAACCTACAATTAAACACATGTGTGTAAATGACATTGAATGAATGTGCATGAAGGGTGGCATAAGCTTCAGGAGCGTAGCGGTCTAAAGGCCCCACTACCTCCTTATACACAAGCGAATAGCCTACCCGGAGTGAAAGACCTCTGCACCTTCGGGTATAAGAGATGAAAGATTAAACAAACAAACAAATAATTTATAGAAAGTGTCACAAAAAAATAGCGAACTGAGACACGAACGAAATTAAAGCTCGTCTTTATTAGCGTATAGAATTTAAAAAATCGTGCTGTCAGTGTTGAGTAATATGTTCCCGAAAGATCAAAAATTGGATATTTTTTTACCTTACAGTTTTAGTAGTTTTAAAAGTCCTCCTAGCTTATAACATTGTGTACTTTTAGGACATTTACAACATAAAAGTTCATTTCGATCCGATAACTCGTTTTTGAGTAAATAGGCGTTTAAACTATAGTTTATGAAAATCCAAAGAAAACGTTACGGGAAAATTAGCCTGCGATATTTATAAAAAAACGTATCCATTTTTGCTCAATTTTTTTTAAATATTTAAAATTATTTTCATATAACGGTTTTCATTTTTGTACAGAAATTATTTTACATAGTAACATTGTGTACAACTAACAACCTTGACCTATTAGAGCTACTAGAATACCAATTTTTATGTCTATCTGCCAACTGGTTTTTGAGTAATACAGCGTTAAATTCAAAATTTCCAAAAAATCAACGGCACTCATTTTAAAGTTATAAAAGTTTAGAGAAGTAATATTGGATTTGTCTAAAGGTCTCTTATCACATTTTTGTTTTCGATTTAAAAAATTTGCTATCGGTCATCTGAAACATCCGCTTCCGGTTACGCATTTTGTTTAAGTTTATTTTGTCGATGAATTTTGAGACTGCCTTGCTTTCCAAAGCACATCAAAACAGGCACATCCGCTCGGGAAATACGACCAGATGTTTTCACTTTTTATTGATTTCATGCAAATTTTCGAATTGGAGATTGTGACGGAAACGCAACGTTTTGGACTTCTAAGAAATCAAAAAAAGTGTTTTTTTTTTAATGCCTGTGTGTGGTTGGGTAGGTGGGTGGGTAGGCGTGTGGTCTCCATAACTCCCAAACGCATGGTCCGATTTCAATCAGCTCTGGTATGTGGAGTATATCAAAAATTACTCGGGGAAATAAACTTAAAAAAAAATTTAACGGGAAGCGGAAGTTAGGCATGTTTTCCGGCAACATCAGCAGAATTTTCTTAGGCAAATCAAATGATTTCTTCCGAACTTTCTAGCTTTAAAATTGGGGCCGCTACGATTTTATTAAAATTCTGACTTTAGCGCCTTGTTGCTCAAAAACTAATTGTCAGGTCGGGATCAAATTCCCTGTTGTAGTAGTTTTAGGAGGACACAATAATACTATGTATTAGAATGAAAACTGTTAAGTAATAGTTATTTACGTCATTAGTCCGGTAAAACAGATGTTACGTACGAATAAGTAATTAATTCGGACTCGGCTTTGCCTCGTCCGAATTTTATTGCGCAATGAGTACGTAATATCTGTTTTACCGGACTAATGACGTAACGCATTTTACTTCATACTGAAACTAAAATTTAAAAAAATTATAATAAACCGAATCTGATTCAAACTTCCGCCAATTTACACAAACAACCGCTAGATGGCATGGCTAGAGGGTTGCTAGGGACGCTTAGTTTGTTTACTTTTGTCATTCGCCAATAAATTAAAAATGAATGAGAAGCATTCCGAAGAAATTTTGCGAAAATCTAAAGAAGGCTAATCTTATTTCCGTGAAATCGGAAGGGCGGTATAAAAAAGAATATGACGTGTTTACAGAATGGCGGCAGATGTTATGTTGGCATATTTGTATGATTTGGTAAGTTTCTTTTTGCATTTTAAATATTTGTATTACAACATCTTTCATTTCTAGTCTAAAAAATATTGTGGTACTTCTTTGGGGATTCCATGGTAAAGTTAATGTTGCTCGTGTTTGAGAATATTGACATTTCAACATTCCCGAGACTGAAACAATTTTTAAAACGGAAATCAGTTGGTCACTAGGCTAAACAGGCACCAACTCTCAGCCGAGAATAAATTTAGGAATTTCTCAGAAATGTTCCGGATAAGGAATATCTTCTGACAAAGGTGAGAACTTTTTTAAGCACTGGGAAGCAACTTATATAGCAAACGTTTTCTATTTTTAGGTAGTTTCTATAATTGGAGTTGCTGGAGGCTGCCGCAAAGAAGAACTTTACGAAATGTCTCTAAGCGATATAGAAATCACTGTTTCTCAAATGGTTATTACTATTCCTCGAACAAAGACTAACCGGTCACGGGTATTTATTGTGAAAACGGAAAAAATAAAAATAATTGTTGTTTATAAGTTTGGGTGTGCGAATTGTAATGCAGTATGCGTTGGACAATCTAACATAATTTTTGAAACCTAACCAAAAGTGCACAATGAATAATTTTTAAAACCCATATTTAGTACAAGATTTATAAACATGGTCTAACAATGAAACTGTAAAATATTTCCCTGACAAGAATGCTCGCTTATTCATGATTCAGCGGAAGGTTTAGGTAAATTCCAAAAATCAAACTTGAAGATTAACAGCTCGTTTTCTTTTGTGTACCTACGTATACGTGTGTGTATACCTACAACTTAACACAGTAGTTGTCCCAGATACATAAAAAATAACGTATTTACGGCTATTTACAACAGTAACACACTAACCTGAGCACGCAAGATGCGGCGCACTTTGTCGACGTCCCCCTGTTGGCAGGCGTAGAGGAGCGTCGAGACGCCACGAGGGTTGTTGGCGGCGACCCGCGCTTGTTGAGAACCCGTCGCTGCGGTAACCAGCAATGCATTGCTCATGGTCCGTCACGGGCCCTTTCTTGTATGACCGCACCGCCGTTTATTGCCCCTGACACCATATTACCTGGAATTACCCTTTCATCATTAAGTCCACCCAACTTTCCATGAAACATTGGCTTATAGATAAATATTTTATTTATAACCACAGGCTAATATTAAACTAGAAACTTATTAGACTACAGTATAACGTGAAATGTGTTTGCCTAGCTTATAAAAAAACGTTACTTGTGCCATTTCCTAGTTGTGAAAATAGATTATAAAGATATGCGCGTTTTGCAAGTGTTACGGGTTATTGCCCAAAAACACGTTCTAGGTCACTTGTTTCTAATAAGAAGTTTCATTCATAAAATAATGGTACTTCAGTGTTGATAGTATAAGTTTGAAAGTAATTACATCACAAGTAATACAACTAGTGATTCCCATATTCTGATAAATTTAGGTTCATTGTCAACTAGTGTTAGTTAAGAAGATAATTTAACGAGCGCGAAGCGCCCGTGAAAGTGTGTTATTTTAACTAGTACGAGTTAACTATCAACCCAAGTTTATTCCAAGAAAATCGCTGACACGTGTTATATTTGTAATTGTAATGATTGATGTAAAGACAATCGTATCGAAATCATCGTTATTTCTCTCCGTTGCAGCGCAGTTATGATCTTAACTTGTCGCAGTTGTCAGTGATCGTTTTCCCATGGTTCGAGGTTTTTAGCCACTCAAAGTGCTTGATTTTGTTGCCAAAAACCAATCAAATCAATTTCATAGTGAAAAAATCACTTGTGATTATTTCATGTATTAAACACCACTAGTGTGTTTTCACTAAAAATTCATTTATCTGGTTGCTGATGCGGAAATCGAGCGTGAACTAAATGAGCTTTAAACACGTCTAAAGCCATCTAAGCGATGAGTCACAAAATTTGAAACTGAAATTTTTAGACAGGTTATCTTAAAGCTCTCGGAATTAAAGTTTTATTTTGAACTTAATTAAAATAGTATAACTTTTTGAAGTAAGGCACTAATGTTAACAGTTCTTGAAGTTCCACGAATGCTATTTTACGTTATATTCGCTATTGGCTCAACCTATGTCAAATTTTATGCGAATCTACTGACTTATTTGTCAATTTGATGTTAAGCAGTTCGGAAAAGAGCATTGGTTTACCGTTAATGTCACAAACCAAATTTTTTTTTGCGTTTCTTGCTACCTTAAAGTAGATTTTCATTAAAATTTCTAAATTAATACGTATTATTATTATCAGCCGTCAGGAGTAGCACAGAAATCCACTGCAACCCATTTCATTGCCATATTGTATGCCGCACGTGTTTCCTACCCCATCAGCCACTCTCACTAATAAAGCTCAGGATGCTGTTGACGCAGCTATCAATTCTTCGAGATCTGAGATTTGACCCCCCTGAGCAGGGCATTCACAGAGAATGTGTTGATAAGTTTCGTTCAGTTTCGGCTCGTGTGTTGAGAAACAAGTGAAACGTTTTTGTAAAAAAGAAATTTAGCGTTCCCTAAACGCCCACCGCCGGGGCATGAAGCACCATGTCCCTCGAAAAGCATTTTTTAGTACTTGCTATTTTTATTTCTAATAGGTAACTGTATCGACAGATACACACCAGAGCTGTGTAATAATGAAGTAAAAGGTCAATATAAAAATAAAAAGATGATGCTTTATTTACTTATTTTTCCGTAATGGTTTAAAGCCAACCGCGCACTTTGAGTGTTCTGAAGATTTGTCATGCTTGCGGAGACTAATTTTATTTCATACTGCATTTTTATTATAGAAGCAAGGTCGGCAAAATTGTTTTTCTAAATAACAACTCGCACATAACCAGTGATATTGTTCATATCACACATGTTTAAACTTTCTGTCGTATGATTTGCCGTTACTTTTAACAGCGATGTAAGGAAGAGTATGGTGTTGCAACTCCTACCATTCGTCTATATAAAAAATTCATTCTACAAGTTTGACCTTCTCGGAATTCTTTATAAGATTTGTGCATAGATGACGCTCTTAAAACTTCAAATTTAAGGTATATTTAAAATTTGGCGCGGTTTCACAATTATTTATATTACTTCTTCACCATTTTTGACACCAATCCTGTATACAACACTTATTTACTAAGGTTAGATTAATAAGTTACTTTCGTTTTTTACTTTTATTAATGAAATATGCAAGTAAAAGGTATAATGATACTAAAATCCAAATAATACCATGAACCAACAACATTGGACAAAAAAGTCTCCACAATAAGCTGGTTTTATAGTGCAAAAGCAAACTGTATTCTTAACAGAAGTACTCAGGAAAATAATAGAACTCGTTACATACTACTACGAAATGTAAGCGTTCTTCCAGTCATTGCATAATGTTAACTTGGTACAAAGCATAATTTTAATACAAACTCTTTATTTACTAATTATATAATTAGAAATTATAGGTAAGCAAAATAGGTAAATTCACCTTGGGAATAGCAAATAATGATAAATCTTTGTCTTCGAGTTTTTGCCTAGAATGATTACCGTGGTAATAAATAAATAAAAACACTTATTACTTTTCAAGTTTATTTTAAAATAAAATTGACATTTACAGTTGCGCCATCTGTTGATAAAATTTACAAGGAGCCGTGAGATTGTCAAAGTTTGGAGATGAAAACAATTGAATAGAGTGCAAACACCAGTCTTCATTACATCACTCTTTTAACATTAGCAATTTTATTTGCGTTTTTTTTTTATTCTCATTATTAAATCTTGATAAAAGCGTTTCGTTCTCTGAAGCAAAGCGGTGTAAATATTGAGTCACGTTCCATATGACTCTAGTAGTGTATGTGCGGGCGGTGGGAATGACGTTGTCATGCTAACCATGTAAATTGGCGCAGCGATAACGGAAGTCTTCATAATCACGTCACTTGCGCTTGTGATTGACTGTGTAGACGTGTTGGCTGCCCGGTAATTTACGAGCGCCCGGGCGCAGCGTTGCAATTGTTACGATCGCGGTTGTTAGAAAAATTTTATTACTAATAAATTTATATAGTTTTATAGATATAGTCTTAAAATTTGCTTCCCATAAACTAACAAAGGTAAAGCGGCTTCACTCGCTGCACCGCGCACTGCTCCAAGACCCCTCACTTGTTTCGTCTTCCTCTCCACATACTCTGCAGGTTGGATCCTCTTTCACGCCAATTGTGTTGAGGTGTTTCCTGAGACAACAATGTCCTGTTATCATTCTCAGTCCTTTCCTGTCCAATAGCTAAGTTTCTTCCGCTTTACGTTTAGATAGGTCCCTCATGAATATCCTTAACAATACTTGCAACACTAATAATAATAATTCCAGTGACAAGTTTGATACAGTTCTAAAAGAGAAGCTTACTTCGTGCAATACAGAGGTATTTTTTGTAGTATCGAAATAGGCTATTGTTAAATACTACACTTTCTAGATATATAGCAATTCTGTAAATTTTTATTAAAGTTCTTGATTTTGCAAATATTAATATTGGAGTTGATCGATGATTTATTCTCGTTAAAACCAAGTAGCACATTCAACTCGTGCGTTCGCACTCGTTGAATCTGCAGCTCGGTTTCAACTATAAAATATCATCGATATTAATCATATCACTTGTTATATTGTAAGTGACAAATTTCCTCATTCGTTCGTTGCCTAGCAACACCGACAATTTAAGCGAATAGCATTTCGTAAAATATAACAATTTCTGATATCTGTAGGCAGAGTGCTTCTTTCCCATACTTCTACTAAAGTCAGGAAAGTTATGATTTCATGTAAATTTTCGAATTTCGTATTTTAACGGAAATACACGTTTTGGGGTCCAAGGAACCCCAAAAAGTGGTTTTTAAAAAACGTCTGTTTGGTGGTGCGTGCGTTCGTTTTCCTAATTTTTCTCCAGAACCCCTTTACCGATTTTTATAAGATTTGGTGTGTAGAAGTTCTTTAGTTGCAGGTAGTTCTTTGTAAGGTCGCTAATTGGAACCGGAACCAGAAACGTAAATTAGACGGAAATTTTGGTACAAATTTTCTTCTAAATTTTTTTTTTAGAATTTTGAATACATAGCGTTGTAGTGCATTTAAAGACAAATCACATGCTTTTTTTTCAAAATGCTGTATCTTCAAAATGAAGGCCGTTACGAATTTTTGAAAATTTTAACTTTAATGCCCGATTACTCAAAAACAAAATATGATTACTACAAATTGCCATATTATTTGATAGCCCTTAATAAGTATAATCAAGTGATGCAAAAACATTTTTGGAAATTTGAAAATTGTAAATATACTAGCGGCTCAAAATTATGGACATTTTCAAAAAAAAATTCCACAAAAACTGCTTACATCATTTTTTGAAACTTTCTGATCCGATAGAGCTTGCAATGAACTACAAACTTGTTTTTTATTTATCGCCCAAATTTTACTCTGACGTCCTGCAGGAATTTTTGAAAATTTAATCAGTTCGATGGGCTATTTAAAGTAGTTTATTAGGATCTGCAAGAATTTTCATTTATTTTAAATATTAAGAAAAAACGATACTTTTTAATATCAACAACGTTGTTTTCCGGCAGTTACGTGATTTTAACTACGTCTATCAATTAACTCTAGTTAAAAAAAATATTTTTTATTCTTTGGATATTTTTAATAACTCTTAAAATAAAGCTTTTACAGCGATTTTAGTCTGAAGCGCATTTAATCAAATGTAAGGCGCGGTCGGTTGGTCGAACTTATAGCGCTATACTTTAAAGTTTAACCGGTACACGATATCGTATTGCACAGGCTGTCGCAAGTGCAAATAAACGCTGGAGCGTTATTATTTTTTTTTTCTTGCTTTAATTTTTCTGCGAACAATGTTATTTACTCAGTTAACGGCGCGTGGACATTTAAAACGTAAAAACGTTACGTAAACGTAACCAACCAAGTCTGCAGCAGGCATTTGCCGGCTAGATTAGATATAAATTTCAATCACTTCTTGACGCGAGAATATTTAAAACGTAAAAAGTACGAGAAAGTACCAGCTACTTGTTTCGCTTATTTTTACTCTGAAGTCTTAGCAGGCTAGTTCAAGCAGTAAAAGAAAAGTATAGTGTTGATGCGTTGTCACTATACAGAAGCGATCACAAAAGATTCATCTTAACTTTATTGCAAAAATTTGAAGACTGCTGACATGTGTTACCATTTGATCACGTAACGCGGAGAGCAGAAACAACATTTTATTCTTTATCATGTTTTCGGGAAAATCACGGCACGTAGGTACATATTTTTCCGACATTATCAATTTCAAAGATTTTCCTCCCTCCTCAACTTTAGCGAATGAAAAAAATGGCATTAGTCTTTACGACTTCTACTGTAGTAAGTCATTGAGTTTTTGAAGGTCAATAAGGTGTTTTTCTAAACAATTCGCTAAAGTTGAACTATATCTAAAACATCTCATGAAACCAAAATGCGCGAAGCACTTTGGTTGAACTTTCCTAAACTTTGAAAACTTTTACTTTTCCTATATTCAAAAGCATGCAACGTTGTAAGCCCAACAGCAGTGTCAGACGCAACACGTCATACAAATATATCCTATCTTTTACTGCAATACACAAGGATACCAGTCGTGAAACATAATATAACGTGCACTTTTAACGAGCCAAGCCATAACCGCGGCTTTTTTATGAGGAAAAAATAGTTTTTTTGATTTTTTCAATAATGATTTTTTGTGATTCAAGAGAAAATTTGCTAGCCAAAATTGGATGGGAAGGAAAAAAATAATCTTTCTAAATATGACTGCACCTAAAAATTATGTCGTGAATCTTATTCTACTGTTACTCACGAGTAATTTAACTTAAACGTAAAGATTTTATTGTCGCCCGTTTATTAAATACATATATATTTGATTTTCAAAAATTCATAAATAGCATCATAGAGAAATTAACCGACACCAGATAAAGTATTGGTTATCCCTAGCTTTATGAGCATACAAAACTTACGAAAAATCGTGTTATTACTTTTTGAGCAAAATTGTTTCTTTGGAAATTGCAAATTTTGAAATAATTCTTCACTTCATTGTTTTCAGCATCTTTTCGAAAACTCGACTGTAGTAGTAACATTGTACCTCTATAATGCTATTTTAATACCAAAGCTAATCCAAAGCCGTCAATTCGTTTTTGTATAACAAAGCGATAAACGAAAAATTTCCAAAAAACTGTAGCGTCCGCTATGCCACGTTGAAGCTAGAAAATTCGGAAAAAGAAGCATTCTCCAAAACAAATGCCGTTAAAAAACGTATCTAACTTCCACTTCCGGTTTCGGATTGTTTCTAAAAGCTTATTTGTAGAAGAATTTTTGATATAATCCGACATTTCGAAGCCCATCGAAAACGGCAAATCCGTTCGGACGCATCCAAATTTGTTACATTCTTAACGCAGTGTGCCAGGGTTTCAATAATCGCAGGAACCCTAGGGCTTTTTCATTTTAATTAAATCTTTTTTTTATGCTTTTCATTCAAAAATTATGTTTTTGTATAATTTTAAAACTACTGTTTTTAATGCTTAATCTCGTCTTTCTACTTCAAATAATTAATAGCCGACATAATTTACCAGACGTTCTCATTTTTAAAATTACATAGCAACGTAAATTTAGAACACTATTTCCAAAACAAAGTTTAAAAACAATTTCTTTTGGCAGTTAATCTTCAGAATTTATTTGCGTGGAACGTTATAATATAAAATAAGTATACCCGCTTCATAATACATTTAAAACAGCTTTAATTTCTCATATCGATCCGACAGTAAGTATACGAAAATAGATTCATAATATACTTATTTCTCGGTTGAAACTGTAAACTGTGGATATAGAGGGTGCAAATATGCTAATGCGTTACATACGCTATTGTAAATAGTGCTTAATTTTTTTAGTTTAGAAATATTACCAAAGATTGTATTAAAAGTTGCAGACGCATTATTATTCTTCAACAGTTTATACATTGGGCGTAAGAAACATTGATACTGATAATAAGTTTATTAAACAAAGATTACAACAAAAATGTTAGCGATAACTGTTAAAATTAAATTCTATGCTTGCCTGCTACTACCTACCTACTGCTATTTGTTGAATCATCTATACATCAAATTCGGATCCCTTTCACCTGTCTCAACTTTTAGTGGTCAGTGGTCACCGCTTCCAGAACCCACATATTTAGGCGATCATTATATAAGGCGCATATTCCTTTGTACAGCGGACCGCTACAATTTTCGATACAGTTAAGCAAATTTACATTTATACTTTTTATTTATATTACTGAAACATGATCTGCTGATAGCGGTCAGGGCGTTATAAAAACAAATTTCACTAGTTACATATTTTTCTTCTGAAGTCTATATCTACTACATTTGTTTTAATTATTAAAAAAATACTTTGAACTTAGGTCTTTTTCAATCTTGACCCCTAATGCAACTACGTGACAAATTTCGTTAACTTTTATTTAGTTGTGCTGCGTAGAACGCTAAGATATAATAATTTAATAATTGTTATTATTAAATTTAGGACTTTATAATTATGAATCGGTAGAGTTTGTTTATTTGCTATTTCACTCGGTAAGGATATTATCATATTGCAATCAGCCTTTACGTTTCACTGCTGGGCTCAAGCACTCTTCTATGTCGCGTACTCTCCTTAGCGCGAAGGTGGAGCACGGGGAATCTACATTTTAACTTCGAATTCGAACGACTGAATACCAGAGAAAGTTTCAGGTATTCAGACCTCACGGCTGCCTATGCCGAATGGGGCAATGTGAGTGGCGAGTTGCGGCATAGATTTTATTGCTGCAAGACTGCGGCGGGGAATCGAACCCCAGACCTTTAGCGTTAGAGGCCAAGCGCTTAACCTCTAAGCTACCGCCGCTTATTGTCATATAAATACGTATAATTCGATGACATATTTAACTAATATAAACCAAACCAGAAGCGCAGCCACACATTTTTTTCGGGTGAATAAAACAGTACCAAAAATCAAAATATTTTTTACGGTGCGAAAATGTATAAAAGTGTGACATCATTCAATAAAAAAAAACATTTATAGCAGGCAAATTTCAACTAAGTTAGGTTTATATTAATTTTCGTCCGTTTTCCCTAAAATACCAGCGATTGTTGAAGTCATGACGCTGTATAAATGCCAATCCACTGCATTATGCCGTTATTTTAGTCTAGGTAGTTATAATGTCATGATTCTATAGATATTATTAAAAGTTGTTTTAATTATTTCAAACGTTAGAAAACAAGTGGTGTTACATTTTACATTAATTATGACAAGTTTTAAAAGTAACGTTTAAAACTTGGATATTTTTGACGCCATATTAAGGTACAAATATACTGTATAAGGGAGGCATTTGCACCCCATTCTTTGAATGCAGTACCCCCTGCTGAGATCTACGAGTTGATTAGAGCAATAGCTTGAAAGACCTATTACTTGCCGCATTTTACTGCTTTTCGGTTTTACTCTGGTGTAGTTTGTCTTTGTAGTACCTTTTGGCGGTAACGTCATCGAAATATTCTGAAACAGCAATCTACACTATTTACTTCTTATAATTTAGTTGCACAATAAGAAGTCAAGTTTTGCTAATATTACAATTTACTTTCGGCTTAGACCGCATCGTCATTTGGGGATTACATCCAGCATAATCAGATAAGGACCGACCTGGAGCTTGTCTGTCTTTACAAGCATTTGCTCTAAAAGTTTGAGCCATATTTGTTCGTGGGCCCTGTCTGCCTAAATAGTCCGTGCTTAGAATATTTAAAAAAATAAATATATAAAATTAAAAAAAATAAAATAAAAATAATCTCAGCACACGGCCCTGTGGAGAAACCGCGAAGCCTCAAAGAATATAAGTCAAGTTTTGCTAAAGTCGGTCGTCTAAATATATACCAACAGGAGATAAAATGCTTGGCCTAGCCTGAGGTAATAATAGGTATTAAACATTTACTGTACTTGATGAAGAAAAATTCCATGTTTATAAGACGAAGCTCGTTCACGAATTGTCAGGAAATAATGTTGATTCGAGAATACAATTTTAAGAAAAAGAGACGTGACATATGTAATAACGACCCACATTTTCTAAATCCCATTATTTTCTTACAAACTCAGGGAGCTATTTTCGAGCAACAACACCATTCGGTGTTATCATTGCAGAAGTGATACAAATATTTGACCGACTACAGAATGCTGCAGAAAGGTTTAAACCGATTTCCCATCCACTTTAAGAGATTCATCTGACGACGAGTTCGAAACTCTAGCAAAGGATTCGTCATTGGAATACTCAGAAGTTCTATCAGATTCGAATTTCGGATAAAACATCCATCGGAAAATCCCCGGGAAAGAATCCCCAAAAAATATCAGTGTATAAAAGGGCCTTGGAAATAAAAACCCCAACAATACCCTGAAAAACTCCAGCAAGAAAAGCCCCAGAAAAAAACTCCCCGTGGAAGAACCACAGAAAAAAATCCAATAAGAAAGGCCCCGAAAAGTTTCCGGTAAAAAAAGCCCTTGGAAATAAACGTTCAAGAAAAAATGACCAGAAAACAAACCACGGAAAAAATCTTCTGTAAAAAAAGGTAAATGTTTTGGACTTCCAAGAACTCAAAAAATTAGTTTTTAAAAATTGTCTGTCTATGAGTGAGTGTTTTTTTTTAAATTAAATTAATAAAAATTTAAAAAAATTATTAAATTTTTTGGTAGCATTTTTACAGGAAAACAAGTTTTCTAAAACTGAAAACGGAATCTGATGTAGTAGATTTGATGGTAGTGGTCTTGAGGTAGAGTACTCGCTCATCATACCGAGGATCCTAGATCAACTCTCATAAAACTCCTTTTTTAAGTTTTTTAACCGTTGATTTATGTTGCTACATTTTTATTAAATACGAACTATCCGAAGTATTTTTTAAATTACTCAAAAATGCTCATAATATTTTTTACTACATATTGTAATGTAATGGTGGTAGCTCAGAGGTTAGGCGCTTAGCCTCTAACGCTAAAGTTCTAGGGTTCAATTCCCCGCCGAAGCCATGCAACAATTAAAATCTATGCCGCAACCCGCCACTCACATTCCCCAATCCGGTGTAGGCAACCGTGGGGTCTTAATGCCTGAAACCTTTTATAATATTTAGTCGTTCGGATTCGACATTAAACTGTAGGTCCCCTGTATTCCACCGAGAGTACGTGGCAGTGGAACGTAAAGGCTGATTGCGATTGTAATGATCACCGGCAATACGTAATAAAGAAGTTAAATATTTTACGCGAAGTTTCAAATACCTAAAAAAGAAATACTGCGATCGCATTGTACTTAGTAAAGACATGGTATGAAAATGAATCAAAATTTAAAAATAATTTGTAAAAAAATATGGGAATTGAACCCGGGATCCATGCATTGGTAAAAAATGTAACCTACTTTGATTCTAACCAAATTAGAATATGATTAAAATGCTATGACCCGTACTTCGTAAAATACCCTGTATATACTTATTTTATAACTACTATGTCCAATATTTTTGAACTGGATCGTTTGGCCAACAACAGACCTAGGAAATACCTGGGTTTGACAACAACCACGTAATCCAGTTAGAACTTCCAAATACGATAAATACAACACATAAAATAATAAATTAATGTGTTTGTTGACCACGACAAAGCTTACCAACATTATCTAAACACCCTGTATATGTATATTTTAAATATGTATCGCAAACTAGCTACACTACGCAAAAGTTAGGTAAACAAGACGGATGTTTGAAAAAGAGCACTTCGTGTTAAGTTTCACATCCTATAAAAGTAGGCGTTGATTATGTGAAAGTTGAGTTGATATTGCACGCAAGACGGTTGCATTAAGGGTGCAAATGCCGGTCAAGGGGTACAGGGGTTGAAGAAATCTAGGTCACCTGACACCTGCTGGTCAGGGCCGCGAGAAAAAGCATTTTACCATTCTTGCTGAGTTTTTCATTGCTTCAGACATAGCTTTCAACGAAATGGAACAGCTATCTCTAACTGAAATTGGAAAGCTCGTTTGCATGTATTAGGATCACGAAAGTTGCGCTTTCAAGGTGAAGAATGTAATTTGAAAACGAAAATCTGGAACGGTTTGCCAATAAGATTTATACCTACCTAGGTTTCTGAGTCGGTGCAACAAAAGAGTGAAACGCTAAATTTTAGATATCTAAATTATGTTTTGACGAGAATTGTCTAAATTTATATCAAATTTCTACAAGCATTGAAAATTGGAGACAATAATTAATATAAACATTAAAATTGTTTTGAAATAAAGTGTTTGTCTGTAGAAAGGTTATTATAAAAATTGTTGCTAATCAAAAAATCTAGTCTTAATCCAAATATCAAATTGATAAAATTATTGCGATGTTGCCTTAAAATGTTACTCTCCTAATACCTAATTATTGCTTACGCTATTTGAAAGATTTGATTTAAAAAAAATTAAAGAGGAAGATATACCTAGTCAAGAAAAGCAGGCGCGGGAGTGGGTTCTTGGAGTGGGGAGATACCCATTTGTAATTTACCTCCCCTCTACTTTTTATAAAAAATACAGAATAATACATAATTGTATGTAAAATATATGTATGTAGTTTAGTGCCCGTGGAAAGGTGTATTTAAGATGAATAGAATCGGAGGAGGAGAATTGTCAAAAAACTCTGGAAGCAAGGAGCAGCTCTCTAGAATATTAGAAGTACAAACATTAATCGCTTCAACTTAGTGATGAGCATAATTGAATGATTCATTCATTCATTTTTTGAATAAATACGATTTCTATATAAACTGCGAAAGTGAATACATTTTTCTGTTTTTTTAAAATGAATTATTTTTTTAATGAGCACGGACAAAACCATATACTGTTCAAAATTATTTAAAAAATCGACAGACAGTAACTTTGAAAATGCAATTGGTGCTAAAAAATATTAAGTTTTTTTTTAAATACAACCAATTTAGGAGAGTCTTCGTGAGTTAATTGTTAATTCTGATTCGTTTATACTTACGATAATTAATTATTGTATAAAGAATATATTTTCACTTTTTGTTGTGAAATGTCTAACTTGTTTTTATCAACAGTATTATTCTAAATACCTACTAATAAATATATTTATATTTTCATATTTTTTTTTTATTAATTAGACTTTTAGAGCAACATTAAAGTTTTCAAATACGACCCTGCACTGAAGTGACCGTGACGAGCAAAACAGTGCGTTGCTAACTGCTGTGTCTGCGATTCCTAATATCGGTAATATCCAAATGTTTAAATCGAATCAATCCTATCTCGTTGTACCCGCAGAGAATGTCGTCTTCATTCAATCGGATTCCGCGAATTTTGTTCGAATTCGCATTATAATACTACGACTCAGACAATACCGAAAATTAAGAAATAGTAAATTGGAATGATTTTCTGTAGCTTTTGGAGATATTTTGAAATTGTTCAGCAATCTAATAGTTCGATTATTATCATTCGAAATATCCCATCACTACTTCAACTGATTATTACAAATATTTTAACTGCATAATAGATTTTCATATAAACTGGAACAGTGTGACAGTGCTATCAAATCTAGATACCTTTAAAGCAAATGCCTTTTCGATCATGATTTTACTTCTGTGATTCCAATGAAATTTTGGATGACACATGTATCAACAGTTTTAGAGATGATTGAAATTTTAAGTAAAATATATGGGATGGTAACGTGGAAAACGCACCGTACGAATTTCAGAGATACGTTTTTAATGCTTAATTATTTGCTTCTCTGGTTATTTTGGAGCTCAATCGCGATTAGGTTTTCTGTACGGAACACATACGATTTTTTATAATTTACCATTTTCCGGAATCGAAAAAAAAATCGTTACTATTATCAAACTCGATGACCCCTCGAAACTATGTAAACAAACAAGCGCACTTAGAATTGTAATTCTCATAGATAATATAACCTCTACGAGAATAGAATACCCCTTGTTATTATATTTTCAGCACTACATGCCATTAAGGCCCTTGGCTTGGTCCCACTCACTCCGAATTTGGCTTAATTGCTATCTTTCGGAGGGTAGTGGGGCCCTTTGGATCTTTAACCACTACGCCGACTCAGCTTACGCCAAACCCTTGGCATTACATTCACTCGTCCATTTGCTCATCCATCTACACTTGGAGGGGACTTCCAATCGCTCTAACTACGTCCAAGGTTTGACCGCCGGGACCGACTGTTTACGTGCCCATCCGACAGCACGAGTTGCCGTGTTTTACGCGACCTTGAGACACCCATCCGACTACCGACCACAGAGAGCATTGCTGAATGGCCATCCTAGCCGCGCCAACCCGGGACATTAGCTGAATAAAATCTTGTTGTTGTTTTCCCCGATTCCTTAGAGCCGCTGGCGATGCCTATATCAACTTTTTTTTGCTTAGGCAGACAAAGATAACTAAATATAAATGCCAATATTCTAGCATTAAAAATACAATCTCCTGACGTGACGCGAGAAAGTTAAATGTTGTTCCGTAAGTAACCTTCAAGTGTTTGTTTATCAACAAACAGAAAAAGTGTTTGTATGCAAGTGTATTTTAGTGTATATCAACAATTTTTTTCCCACGGCCCCCCAAGAAAGCGTCCATATTCATTTAAGGTAGTAGGTACGAAAAATAACGATTTCATACGTGTTTTCCTAACACACAAGTGAGTTAGGAAAATAAAAGGCGAAGCACTATAAAGCATCGCGATTGGCCGGGGTGCTGTAGAGGTATCTGGCAAGTTACTCGCGATTTTCCGTAGAGCTGCAGAGGAATCTGGCAAGCTGCTCGCGATTTGCCACGCTATGCATTTGTCACGAAAATTAAAATGTCAAATGTATATTTTATTGATAGCAGTAACTCTACACATTACACGTTATTAAAAGTATTTCTGATCATAGCTTAAGCAATTTCAATTTAAAAATATGGATATTGAGTCAAGTAGTAATGATTTTATGGAATCTACCTTACGAGTGTCGTCCAAGCAGCAAAAACAGTTCGTTAGATCTATTACTCAAAAAGTCGCAACAAAAGTACGAAATTGTTTTTTTGGGTCGTTGGAAAAATATTGTACATAACTCGTTGGAAAGTGACAAACACACTTTTCATGCTTGTTACGTAATATACTATTCTTATGATGCAAACTAAAGAAATCAAAATAAATAGTCTACAATTTTGAATAGTATTTTTATTAACTTTATTAATTATTTTAGTAACAACTATAGTTATTCGCTATGGTAGGAACATACTGTTCATTTGAAGATTGCTATGGTAGCAAAACTAGCAAGTATAGGTTTCGAAAACCTGCAAAATATTTGGAGTTATTTCAAGACTGGGTTCAACTCTGTAAAATCAAGAGCTGGCTAGAAGACCTGTGTCTGCCGTATATGCAAAATGCAGAGTTTGTAGTAAGCAGGTAGTTAAAATAATATTTATATTTGTATAGTAAAACCACAGATAAGGTTAACACTACAGATATACGACCCTTTATACAAAATGTCCGCTCATATTTGGAAACGAAATTAGCGTTAGTTTGGCTACAACGCACCAGAGCAATTTTAGGGCGCTGCTATCGCTATATGTTTATTACTGTTGAAATGTGTTAGGAACTGTTTTATCGGGGATTTGAGTGCATCTGTCACATCATGAATATAATTTAAGTAGAATTGGCTTCAATATTAATTATTTACGAAAAATTGCGATTTGACAATTAAACATGGCAGATGGCTGTCTAACTTTTGGTTTGAATATGTGCTAAGTAATCTGCTCAATTACAGTCATCTGTGACTTAATTATAAATTGTCATTGTAGCGCCATCTTTTTGCAGATTATTAATCATATAAAACAAGCTGCCGATAGCTCACATATTTACCGTATATCTGTAGTGTTAACCTTATCTGTGGTAAAACCAATCAATTTTTAATTTTTTGTTTTTAAACGGGGCCTGTAAAAGCGTCCTTACGAAGATGAGAGAAAGTTGTTACATTTTATACAGTTTCCTCTTACCGAGGCTGTAACTTCGTAAGGAAGTTTTCCGCCCATGTTTATTCGAACTTATTTTGGTGTATATTGTAAACAACTTATCCTGAAAGTAGCGCCTAACCTTTTATTAACAACCTATAAAAATATCTATTATACATAATTTTGACACGTGGATCATACAGTAATTTTAAATATTAAATGTAGGTTCTGTGGCAGAAATCGCGGATGTAGGTTTTGATGAACACCTACTGCAGGCGGAATTAGCGGATAATGTTGCTGTTGAAAATACTTTTCTGAAACAATGTCTAACAACTTCAGCATTCGAGAGTGTTTCTTGTTCTCAGAAAAGGAGGTATGGCATTATAGTACTTTAGACAAGTACTGTGTGTTGATATTCGATGAATGAGATGGTACCATTCTACCGCGCCTACTTTGTCGTGGTATCGAGTAGAAGTGTTGCAGATGAGTGCGAAGATGTTGGGTGTCGAAGGACAACTGATGTTGCAGACCATGTTTAGGTAAATATTTACGTTTGCTTATATGTAAAACTATTGTAAAGCTATGCTCCAGTTTTATATTAAAAGATGAATTCTGATCGAGGACAGTAGTCTGCTATCCTCGAATTCTGATATCATTTCTCTTTGCTTAAACAACTTAACAGATATTCAACTTTCCATCTTTAAATCCTAAAAATACATATGTAATTATCTTACAGTAATACGTTGGCTGTTTATACTACTCAATAGAAGAATTACTAGTTTCCGTGCAGCTTTCTGGATGAAAATAACCTGCATGAAAAATTAATGCTGAGTCAGAAAACTAAGGAAGTTATTAAATGTGTTTACATTGTTTTAGCAATTTCTGCAACTTCCTGGAATTGGCAAATACAGAAAAAATGCGTAAAACATGTGGGCCATAAGGATTAAGAAGCCTAGGATTAGCGCACTGAAAGGTATCTCTTTGCTTGAAAATACGATGTTGAAAACACGATGACGTTGAGGCTTTTCACTGTAATACGGTTTTGTTTAGAGTGATTTAAGAAATAAAGCTATCGTATTGGCTCATTTATTATAGCCCTAAAACACGATGACATTGAGGCTTTTCACTACAACGCAGTTTTGTTTAGTGTGATTTTAAAAATGAAACCATCCGTATTTGCTCATTTACTATAGCGTTGAATAAGCTATTGATGTGGTTCGTTTCCAAGTCACCGCCCGGTATTTCAGGTGATTCCAATTAACTTAAAGTAACCTTTGCGTACAAAAAACTTTTCTCAGATATTAGGTTGATGATTTCAAACGTTTCTCAGATTATTTTAAAGTTTTATTAAAAATGAAAAGTTTAAATTATAATTAAGGTATAGTATTTCTATCGAATTAAATTCATTGCAGCCTGAGAATTCATAAACATTATTTAAATAAAAATCAAAAGAGTAAGTTTTTAAATAATAATTAACTTTAAAAAAAAAGAAATATTGACTTCAAATAAAAACACAAAAGTAACATAAGTTAACTAAAAAGCAAAAAATAAATGTTTTTTATACAACAATTTAATACTTATTTGTTGTTCCGTTTAATGTAATTAAGAAATTGTTGTTTATTATATAATTATTAATTGTTTTATAATTTTTAAGTCGGTGCCAAGTAAAACATAAAAATTCGAATCTAATTTGTTATTGTAGCAAGGTATATAATTTTTATGTTTTACTTGGCACCGACTTAAAAATTATAAAACAATTAATAATTATATAATAAACAACAATTTCTTAATTACATTAAACGGAACAATAAATAAGTATTAAATTGTTGTATAAAAAACATTTATTTTTTGCTTTTTAGTTAACTTATGTTACTTTTGTGCTTTTATTTGAAGTCGGTTTAATTATTTTACAATTTCAAGTGATAGGTAGACCTAGTAAGGATGCTTCTCGAATGTGGAAACGACGGCTAGTTGAAACGGAAGATGAAATACGGAAACACTAAAAAGTCGGTTAAAAAAATAGATTTTGAGGAGTTCCCTGGTGTATCTCCGAAGTTCAAGCTCCAATACCAATGAAATTATAATAGGACCACCTTGGAACTCTACTGAACCCAACGGAAAAAGAATCATTAAAATCGGTTCATAAACAAAAAAGTTATGCCCGAACATACATAAAAAAAATAAAAATAAAAAAAATTTAAAAAAATATATACAGACGAATTGAGAACCTCCTCCTTTTTTTAAAGTCGGTTAAAAAAAAGCAGTATGTTACTCCGATTCACCGATATAATCATGTTAATTTCAGACAAGGACAAATTGTAATAAAGTGGCTAATAAAATAAAATAATACCTTAGATTTACAATCGTAAATTCAAGACTGAATCTGAAGGATAAATTTTAAAAATCTACACTTTATTCCTGAAATTAAAATTAAAAATCTTATTTGCTAACCTCGTTTTTCAGTGTTAAAGGTTAAACCAATATCTGTTAAAATTAAGGGTATATTTAGGCATCTTAAGACGTTTTTGTTCATAAAAATATTTGAAATTGAAGATAAATTTATTAAAAATCAGGTAAAACGGCAAAATGTAACAATACCTTAAAAAAGTGATAGACTAATAGTAGAGCTAAATACGTACTTATTAATATTTCTTGAAAATTTACTGAGGGATACAAAAACCACAAAATTCTCTTATACATAGAAAAACAATGAGTTCCAAGCACGAAACGATACTGTTATAAAGTTTTAAAGATAAGTAGAACTAAAAGAGGATTTTTAAAAAAGACAAGAAAGAAGAATACAGTTATTTCTAATTCAAATTCAAAATTCAAGAACAATCTACGAAAATGTTGAGAATTTTTGGAAATGTATAGTCATTCTTGATGCAAATCCAAAAGTAATTAATTAATCGAAAAGCAACCAAGAGAGGCTGAAAATCAATTAAATTCTCGGTAATTCAAGAGAAATTTTCACCAAAATTTCATTGTCGTTGAAATACACAACACGTTTAAATCAAATGGACGTATTTACATGGGTATCCGCAACTTTATAACTAAATTTAGAGACCTTCAACAAATTTTTTGGATTTTATTTTAGTTTTCTTTACTAAGGCATTGTATCAGTACTATTATTATAGCATTCATTACATAGAAGAAACGTAAAAATAGTTAAAGTGCCAAAAGCTAGAAAGTACTACCACTAAAAAACATATCTTTTGGTTTTGAAAACAGTAAACAGGAGTTACATTATTTATTTATCAACCATCAAAATGTCTTCGTTTTTAAAACGGCAATAAACATCATGTTCATGTCTGCGAAAATAAAGTTTTTAAATATTACTTCCCCTGTAACAACACCGACAAAAATTTTATTATTTTAGGTATATAACAGTTGTATTTATAAGTTCTAGTGTTTAATATCAAAACATTAAAAGCAGATATTTATACAGGCATAAAAGCAATGATTTTGTAAATTATAGATACAAATAGGCCTCAAACATTATATAAAAAAATTTTAAAATAATCCTATCAAGTACGATCTTTTTTTATTTTAATGCAGAAACGTGGGCCTACATTTGTTTACGCTATTTATTGCAATAATGGGAAATTTGTAGCTATTAAATAACACAAAAGTGCAATAAAACGAAGCACGTGCACATCTTGAAGTATCAAAATGCTAAGCTACCTTGGAAGAATCACATTGCTCGGCATGTCAGCTGTGATCGCTATGATGGTAATAACAACAAACAACACACACAACGTGACAATGCTGCCTGTGCACATGAAAATACCTTTATGCTGAAATTTCACGTTTGTAGTGGATTGTTGTTATAGCAACGTTTGTTATGGTATGCTGTCTATTCATTTTGCGCATTTTGAAGGTGCAGACATGTTTACATTAATGTAACTGTGATTATTTTTGGGAATGTGTAAAAAGTGGTTGATGTGAACTCAAAATTATTTTAAATTTTGAAAAAATTGATATTGTACGCACGGTTTCTGTATTGATTTATTTGCTATTTAACCTCGTATTACATGGACGAGGTGGCCGAGTGGTTAAGGCGTTGGACTGCTAATCCAATGGGCTCTGCCCGCGTGGGTTCGAATCCCATCCTCGTCGGTACTTTTTTTTAAATCTCTCGTTAACATATTAATAAGTTTCGACTAATTAACATAAGTAGCAGTAATAATAATCAAAACTTAAATTTTTCATCCAAATATTAAAAATAAGGAACGTTTGTGGCCATAGCAATGAATTCGGCAGTTATTCATTTTAAATATAAAATAAAGATTTTTCCTAGCGTTTCTGCTTTTAAAAACACGTTTAAAAATTCACGACAGTGGCGTTTCAGATAGTGGAAATTGGTCTTCTTTTCTAAGCCAAATCTCCCACTATTACTCTTGCATGTGTAACGCTTTTTACACCGATTGAAATAATTACCATTACTACTGATTGATTAAAGCAACGACTACAATGAAATTAATAAAACTTACGGAAATATATTAAATTATTAATACAACTTTTTGTTATAGCTTCAGATTTAAGTACGAAATTTTACGTTTACGAATTCTGCATAACCATTTTTAGTTCCTGTTTTTAGCGACTGGCAAATGAAAAAAACCTTATATAAACACAAATTACAGATCTACAAGGGCAGCTTAATAGTATATTATAGACCAAGGTAGAGAAGACATTTTTCTCAGTCGAGCAGAATTATTTCTCGAGATGCGAAGCATCGAGGGAAATAAGTTGCGAGGCTGATAAGTCTTCTCTACCGTGGTTTATATATTATTTTTTCCACTACCAGCACCTTTATTCCTTTTATAATTAATTGATTTTACATTAATAAAAAATAAAATTACAAATGCTAATATGCACAAAAATAGCCTTGCTCGAAAACAAGAGAATAGTTAATTTCAATTGACAGTTATGTAAAATATATATTTTATAATAGTGGTTAAAAAAGGTCTAATTTTGATGATTAAAGTGAAAACTGCACTCTTCCTTAAATTAGGGAAGGTGCAGGAAGTGTTGGTGAACAGTTATTACCAGTAAAATCAAAAGATTTTTACATGAAAGTTTATAATTTTAAATAGGCATGTGAGTACTAGATAGCAAATGTTTTCATTATTAACCTGTAGTTAAAAATGAAATATTATTAACCACTAGGAAAGAAATTCATCTTCTTGGCTCTAAAACAAAGTAAATAATGATATCGTTTAATGCTACTAGTGGAAAAAATTTTATTATGGAAATCGAAATATCTTTTTTTACAGAAACAAAAATTTGAGGGAAAATGAAAAATTGCTTCATAGTTTGCATGGATTTCCATGTTCTTAGTTTTACAGGTGGGGCATAATTTATTGTAAGAGCGATATTTAAAATTATTAAAATACCTTACTCAAAAAAATAAGATTAATAGTTATTTATTGTACAAGATGATAAAATTGCACTTTATCTTCGAGAGCGATTTTAGCGTCGAGGCGTCAGCCGAGACGCTAATAAGCATCGAGAAGATAATGAAATTTTATCGTCGTGTGGACTACAACATTTTTTTCTATAGCAATTGTTAAAGAAGACCAAAAAATGAAGAAAAATCAATGATAAATTTAATTTAAAAAGGTCAGGAAAAAACAGTTTCACGAAAAAATGAGTAGGTGGCTTTAATAACTTTTTGGTTGCTATAGAGTTTGTTTAAAAATAAAATACTTTTTCTATTTTGGTTCTTTACTGACTACTTTATGAAACTCATTTGGATTTCATAAAGCAACTCCTAAAAGAATTCAAAATTTTATTTTGTTAGGTTGGTGACAACCATGTGACAACAAAACCTTCACGCGTTATAAACATAACCTTCAAATTGTAAGTTCTAACAAAGATTATTTAGCGTATTTTCCGCTACTTTGCGTAGCTCGGGTGGGGTGCAAGATAATTCTTCTTCCATCTTATCTTCAAATCTTAGGTATTTTAAAAATTAAATCATTTTCAAATTGATTGTCTAAATTTTAATTTGACAGCAGTTTGAATTGTTTGAAATGTGTTTTAAATGTTACCAACAGCCACATAACAAAACAAAAAACCAAAAATTTTCCTAATCGATTATATTTTTAAAATAAAATATAAAATAAGGTAATTTTTAACTTTTTGGACCAAAATAGAAAAAATAGTGTAAAATACACGTTTCATAAGACATTTAAGCGCACTTGTCCATTAGAAAACTAGCCGCAAGCGGCTCGTTTTCTAACTTGGACGCGTGCTCTAAAATCATGTCTTATGAAACTTGTTTTGTAATATACTATTATCTATCCTTGCTGTTAAAGTACTACTTTATCTACCCTAGATGGTAAAGTGCTACTTTTCCTTCTAATTTTAGTTAATAATAGCACGTTTTAACAGTTGCTATAGAAAAAAAATGCATTATTATTTTGTAATTAATATAACGAGTAATCAAACTGGAATGAATATTAAAAGTGAGTGTTACTGATTTTTTCAAACAACTGATTGTTATGTAGACAGTGTTACCCTGGCCTCTACCACTGCTCGCTTTGACAGAGAAATGTGCAATTCCCGCTATAATTTTCCCCGCCATAGTTTCCTGCCATTTACCTCGTCATATCTATCCCGCCTTTTTGGTTCAATTGCTGCCATTGTTTAGAAGAAAAGTACAAAACACTTTGTTTTTAGGTCGTCATTTTGTTTTAAAGTTTTTGCTTGAATAATTCGGATTTTTTAAAATTTTCTGGTTAATTGCACAGGGTGGCCTAAATTCGTTGGTTTTGAAAATAGCTTTCTACGCAACATCTACTATTTCATAATAAATGTTTATAATTAGTTTACGTTCTACATTTACAATTTAGAATATGCGGAAGTTTAACACAAAATATGTACAGATCTGTGGACTGGATTTGCGTGTGCATAGTGAGGACCGAGGAGTGCTTTATTTTTGTGTTATTTCTCTAATACGAATGTGTTGTCTTCAATTTGTGTTACCCCCCCGTAGTACATGTTCACGAGCCACCACTAGTTCCATCTAGTTACGTTACTGACACTACAATTAGTTGATGGTGTATGAAGTGTTGTGGATACTGCCCAGTTTAGACAATTTCATAGTGGCGTTAGCGTTGCGGCGTAATTGCAGCTGGTATTTGTTGGTAAACAATTTTAAATTTCGCAGCATAGCTTTTGTTATCTAACCTCACATTTCATTTGATTTTAAATAACATTACAAATAACGTTATGTTTCTTCCACAAATGCAGGGTATTTTAGCATTGTTTTAAATTTTTAGGTAGCACTCCTATGTAATTATTAACGTCCATTTAGGAAGACTTGTTAACCCTGAACCTGAAGTGTCAGAAATCAGAACTCACACAATAGCTTTTTTTATGACTACTGCTTTTTGTTTAAAACCTTCAACTTTTTTTTTTGCATCACTGTAAACAACTTTGTGTTTGTAGAAAAATGCTAGTTGATTATGGCAATGTCCGAAACAAATGAAAATCATCAGATAAACAGCCAGTCGAACAACTATGTTACTGTAATCCCAGTGGAATACTCTCGCAGTCGTGGTTACAATACACAAACTCCAGAGTATATGGTAGAGCAGTACAGGTAGGTAAATATGATTATTTTTGTTATATTCGTCATTCGGAAGTTATAATAACATGTTTGTCCAATTTTAATTAATCTAAAACTGGTTAACTAAATCATTGCATTACATCAAATTCTTATAGGACTCATGATGATTACATTCAAACGGAGGACCTGTCAGCAAGCCAGGGTGCTTTGTATTCGGTTTCTCAGAGAGTGCCACCTGTAAGTACAACATATGCAAGTTTGTGCCCAACAGAAGCAGACTACACTTCTGAACAAGGCGGATACTCTAGCTTGACTTCTGACTGGGAGCGTGACAGAACCATATCTGGGTCCGATGTTGCTAAAGATGGTAGTTCTGATGCTTTAAGCGATAAACAAACTAATGGTGAGTTATTATCCTCTTTCCATAACTAATAATGGTTTGAATAACCAGAGTTAAGTTCATTATAGGTAGGTAGTGTAATTGAAAAGTTTTGTTTAAGAAGATATCTGCATAATAAACTTAATTTTTTTATACAAAATTTTGTTTTTTGTTTGTGTTAATACAGATCCAAAAATGTATAATAAGTATATTATAAAGAAAATATCGGTTTAGCAAGATTTTGTATAATTGCCATTATCACCCTTTAAACTACTTTTCAGACCCTCCATTGTAATTGTGTTAGGTAAAGGTGTATCATAACAACATTCCCTTTTAAACTTCAAGTAGCAATTAATAATTTTTTAGCACTTCCGGGTGCAAAAGTACTAATTTGATTTCTTTTTTTGAGGACTGCCGTGTCACTTTTAACGCCAGAAGGATTAACTATTTTCAAAAATCCCAATGGATTTAATGTATATAAAATGCTAAGTTACCGAGTATGTTTTGCCATCATCAGAAACGACGATTTTAATTTTGACATTTTAAAAAGCTGGATTGTCGCGTTGACAGCATATTTGAAAATTTCGACTATTTTTATTTCAAATTATTCGGAAGTGCAAAAAATAGCATATATACCACAGGACTGAGGTACTTGATTCAATCCCTCTTGTAATTATTGCTCTCGCTCCGCTACGCTCCAGCGATAAACTTTCACACTCGGGATTAAATGAAGCACTTTAGTCCCATGGTATATAATATACTATTATTTCGAAATACAGAGCGATAAAAAAATGTAATAAAGAGGGGCGTTGCAAAATTGCACGTCTTGGATTGCCGTTGATCTGAAATTAATGACAGATAATGCAAATTGTGTAATCTGAGACATGCAATTTTGTTTACAATACCCCGCTTGATTAAGTTTTTTTATCGCTCTGTATAATGAAATTTTATAAGAAGCTGATAGGGGAATATGGTCATAGACTGAAATATTTTAACTACTAGTTTGAAATTTTCGTTCATAATTTTATACCGGGTGTCGGCGAAAATAAATCCCTTTATTTTCTTTATTTATTAATATAATATAATAAAATTTTGGGAAGTTATAACCGTATAATGCATATAAAATCCCATCATACGACTTCTACTTCAACTGTTTTGCACATTCAGTTTCGCCGGAAGTGACACCAACTTCCTTATTTCAAGTGAAACACCCTGTATATTTTTACGTTTTCGAAATCAGGATCAAAATATGAGTATAATAGTGTAGGTACTTGAATTGTTTTTGTGATAATTTTCGAAACACTTTTAATTGCAATTATATTTCACATAAAGAGTGCCATGACCTGAATAAAATTATTCCTATAAAGTCAATTGTTACTTTAAAAATAATTTTTGAAATTTGATACACTAAATAACTCTACTTCTTGCAAGTATTTTTGTGACATTGGAATTCATGGCATGTTTGCGAACATTTTGCACAGCGAATTTTAATGTTTATCTCTGTTATTTACATTAATCTATGTTGATTTCTCAAAGTTTTAATATTTACACTATATAACGCACACAAAATATTACATGTGTGTTTTATTTGTTCTCTGAAAATTACATAGTAAAAATCAGGCAGGTGTGAAATTTATGTACAATTTTTAGAAAAAAAATCAATTTTGTCCCACGACAAATAGCTTATTTAGGGTCGGGAAAAAGTGTGGAATAATGGTTGTAATGACATAAATGTTGATGTCATCCAACAATGTCTTGAATAAGTTTTTTGGTAAATTGTTACCCACATTTTAGCATTATTTTTTTTTGCATTACTACCTTTCACAAATACGTTTATTAAAACCTAGTAAGTCAAGTTACAAGTTTCTAAAAATGTATTGTCTATTTTTCTACATGCAGGAAAAAGCTAGTAACTGTGTTTTGAGCTGTTGTCAGTTAACTTAGATTATTTAATGTGGTTCTTTAAACTCTGCATTTGAAAATATTTGCCTAACAATAAGAATTAATTTGCGAAACATAATTGCAATAAAAAAGCAAAAAGGTTTTCATTCTTCTAATACTACCTAAAAGTTTTTTTTTTGAGAATCTAAGGCCGTGCGTAAGCACGACTCCATGATTCCCATCCCACCCCCTTACCCGGGCTCAACGGACTTGCGCTATACACCGGTCTAACATGCCTCACCCCTGAAAGACATGCAACGCAACATACACACTACACACACCATCTATGAACACGCCGGATTTAACTTATTCAGAAAAATTTCCGACGGGCAGAGTACTCGAACCTACTGCCGTTGGAAGTCTAGTTTCAAGGCCTGGGACTTTAACCACTAGACCACCCGGTGGCCCTAACTACCTAAAAGTGAGTTACTAGGTTTTGCCATATTACGGCAGTAAAGCGCGGTTTCGTCATCACATATTTTTTAATAGCAAGCTAAGTACTTTTCAAGAATATATCAGGTTCCTACCCTTACGTAACAAAGTGTTTGAGAAAAAACTTTTTCTTATAAGTAGATCATGACTTCTACACAACAGCCTGCCTGAGGGGCCCAATAACCCAAAAATGGTACAATTATTGCTGAAATTATAATCAGGGTTATTCAAATTTGACCTTCACCATTGGGATCTTGCTTATTATAAGAGATAGAGATTCGGTTAAATTGCGGCAAAGTTGCGGAATTTTGTTTCGTAGATATGGGCAACAAACGAAAATCAATTGATTTTAGTTTTTCGACGATATCTTGTTGATTAACAAAAAATTTTTAAATCTGAAAGCACTTTTCTACAGCAACTTTTTTTGCATACTGTTGTCTAATCAGGTGTGATATACTACGTTTCGTTTTTCTGAAACCATCATCAACTTCATTTGTTTAAATAGCTGCAATCTTTTATTTTAGCACCATCTTATTTAATTATTATTCTGATTTCAAAAATATATAACACTTTATCATTTTATTATTATTTTTAAATGTACCTACCAAAAATAGGCAACCAAAATTTAATAAAAGTGAGAAATGTAAGTGTATAACTCCTAATCAATGGGTCGAGAGGGGGATCAAATTCTGAAAATATTAAAAAGTAGAACAATGAATTTTTTTTAATTTTGAACTGCTTACTGAAAATAACAACCAGAATTAGATCAAGCAAATTTAATAAGAGTGAAAAATGTAAGTTTACCACCTCTAACAAATGGGGGATGCAATTCTGTAGATAGTCAAAGTGGAACGAGACTATCGTTTTTTTTTTTATTTTATTAGCCTACTAAAAAATAGTAGACCAAAATTAAATCAAGCAAAATATGATAAGGGTGAAAAATGCAAGAACTTCATCTCTCCATTTAGTATAGGGGTTGTAAACGCAAATTTTTCCTTCTTGATGAATTTTGCTCGATTTAATTTTGGTTGCTTACTTTTAGTAGGCATGATTGAGTTTAAAAAATAATCTTGTTTCGCTTTTAATATTTACAGAATTTCATCTTCCCATTAGGGGTACTAATAGGTTTTTAAAAAATCTGTAAAAAATAGGCTGTACCTATTTTGATGTGAATATAAAAAATAATTAAAGATTACAGATCATTTCATTTAAAATTTTTATGTTACACGCCGCCCCTTAAAATAGAGTAGTTTGTCAAATATAACAATTATATCTAATATACGAGGCATATCCACAAACTAAGTTCCAATCATGGATATGTTTTGACCAAATGGCGCGATTGAGACAAATCTGGCCAGGAAAGCTTCATTACTAAATAAGAAGGCCCTGGAAGGCAAATGATTCGTACGTCGTTAACGGTAGACTTGTCACGTTGTGTCAAAATGAACAAAGTTATACAAAATCCATCCATTTGTGAGATACGGTCCGTGATAAAATTTTTGAATGCAGAAACTTATCGGTGCTACACTACAGAGACTGCGAATGGCCATAAAGAATAAAAGGCCAGGCCTTCTCAGTTCCAGCATTGTTTTGCTTCATGACAACGCACGACCACACACAGCCGCTCTCACACGACAACTCTTGGAAAATTTTAAATGGAAAATTTTTGATCATCCAGCCTACAGTGCCGATCTTGAACCTAACGATTTTCATCTCTTTCTTCACCTTAAGAAATTTTTAGCAGGCCAGCGATACAACACCGATAATGAACTAAAAACAGTAGTTAAAGATTGGATGAAAAAGTTGGACGCAAATTTCACAGATAGTGGTATACAAAAGCTTGTGCCACGCTACGATAAATGTTTAAATTTAAATGGCGATTATGTTGAGAAGTAGTTTAAGATACATTTAAGCAAACATTAATAAAAAAATTGAAACAATAAAGTTTTTGTAGTTTTTATGACCAGTCGGAACTTAGTTTGTGGATATGCCTCGTATACAGCCCCTTGCGTCAAATACAATTTAGAAAAAAAATTAGGAGGTATCAGATTGGAAAACTTTAGTTGGCTGTATAATTTTGTTTATATATTGCCAAATACTGTTGCATATTTCCGATTATCGCAGAGCACAGCTGAGTATTGCAGATTGCCAAATATTTCCTAGTATTGCTGAGATTGTGTACAAGTATTGCCGACAGTGGGAGACCCCTCGAGCATGCCAGAACTTTAGCAGTGTTCTTTTTTCTTTAGAAATTGCATACTCTAGGAAACAAATCATTTTATTAATCTAATTTCGGGGAAATACCTTATTTTTTAACAAAATGTGAAATGTTGTGAGTTGTATGATTTATCAAAAAGAAGGCAAGGTAAATTAGACAAAACTACAGAAAACATCTATCTCATAATTTCAAAACACTGGGCGAGATGACGTAGAAAGCTGTGGATGGAATATGTCCTGTCTAATTTGCACTATTCATTAAAATACATTCAGCATAAGAAGCAGCATAGCAGGTTGAATTAAGTTATAGTTTTATATTTTATATACCAATCTTACTACCTACACAGTCTTAACGCAGACGACACCTACCATTTTAGTAAACGATTCATTTCGTTCATAAGCAATTATTTGTGTGGGACTATTAAATATAACACACAGCACGCGAAAAAGTGACGATCATTTCCGATACGATCTGTTAATTTAAGATAGCTACTTCTTCTTAGTATAGGACTTTGTCGTGGTAAATCTACATTGCCTTATAGATCTGCTTCTGTCAATGTTGACACCTAATTCTCGCACCAACTTTTCGAGAGTCGTCCTACTAAGCGCCCTGTATCGGGTTGTTGGTCTTTCGCTATCTTTGCTAATCTGTTTGCTGGCATTCTATGCACATGGTTTCTCCATTGTTATCTTCGTGTTCTTGTCCGTTTAACTATGTCCTGAATCTCACATGTTTGCCCTATTGCTTTGCTGCATACCCTCTCTCTAAGCCTGCGAGCTATTCTTTTTGTTGTTATTGTTTCTGCTAGTGTTTTCATGGCGTAGGTTAAAATAGGTCTTATGGATGTTTTATATATGAGACATATACGTGTTTCTCCAAACAATGAATGTCACGCAAATAGCCAGAAACTGCTGCCGCTTTGTTAGCCTGAATTTGCACCACATGTCTGATATTTCTGTTACTTGATGTTTCGACACCGAGATATTGAAATTTTATTACAGCAAGTGCCATTTAACCTTGCAAAAAAAATGACGATAAGTTTAAAAGGCGAGAAGCCGTTACACTCTCAAGCAAAAGCAATCCCGTAGTTTGAAAGCTAGTATAATATCTAGTTGCTGTTAATTATTTATGTCATTATTATGTTAATCCTTCCTCAAAGCAAACTGTTTCTAACCTTATGGCGCACGGCCTTTTAATTTGTCAAAAAATCCACAATTTTTTGTAAACCATAAATAAATTGACTTTCACTTTTTAGTAGAGTGTACCACACTGTCCAACAGCCAATTAGAGCTAGTTTAAGTTACGACTACCGACGAAACAAAGCGTAAGTAGCCGAATCAAAGCCCACTAAAATTTGCAAGGTTAGGTGGCACATGCTGTACTTGTTCTATGGAAGTATTATCAATTTAAAATATGTTGTATTAATTGTGTTTGATATAGTTGGGTTGATTGTTAACTCGTGCTAGTTAACAATCAATCCAAATTTATAGAAAAAACGGAATCACTAGTTGTTTTACTTGTGAAAAAATGGAGTTTATGCATTTAGCAACTGATATACAAATACAACCAAAGATTTGATTTATTGTTCAATATTCCATTAATTGTTTTATTTACGACACCTATAAAAAAAAATGTTTGTGATTTACTGACAAAAATTATGCATTTCAGCATTTCTCAAGAAAATACTTAAAGCACCCTTGAGGATTTATAAAAGTTGGCGCCTATGTTCACAGCCAAAGCACACTACGGTAATTATTGTGGCAAGCTGTTGTTTAGAATGATAAACGGTAAAATAATCCAACAAAAAAATTACATAGAAAAAAAATTAAGGAAAATTAATTTAATAATGATGATCTAAAACTGCATAGGATAAAAGTTTTGTTGTAAATTGTTGGCCACAATTTGGCTTAGCAAAATAATTTTTTACCTTATTACCTACTCATAGTAATAGGCGCTGTTAGTTTTCTTATAATTAAAAAATAGTTAATTGCCTCTTTATCGACAACAAAATATTTATTTTAGATAAAAGTAGAAAATTAATAAAATTAATTATAAACAATTAAAACGACTAAATACTTTAATCTTAATATGTATATGCCTGCATTATTATAATATAGTCATTATTTTCTGAGATCAATTCCTCAGCATCTAAATTGGTGCTTGTATATAAAGTTTACAAGGTAAATACCAACAATTGATAAATTTCTTCTCCTTACAATCTTGTATTGCTGCTAACATTTTCTGCTTCGAACTGAATACTGTGGAGATTGCTTGAAGATGACGTTTTACTACTAAGTCCAGATTGTGCTGTGGATGTAGTTGTACCACTACTATTTGGCGCAGTAATCTCTCTTGTTAATTTTCTCTTCAGTTTAATGGCTTGAAACTTATTTTTTACAAAAGTTCGAAAACCTTTGTGCCACCAAGCATATATAATCGGATTAATTAAACTATTAGTAAAACCTAAAATAGCTAATGGACTAGCTATTAAAATACGAAGAGTGTTGCAACGTGAAGAATCTTTGTCATAACAGTATCCGTACATTAAACTTGCTATGAAATAAGGTGACCAGGTAATAATGAAACTACCTGTAGTAAACATGACTACTTTAATAGCTTTCCATTTGCTAGGAGAGTTTGAATTGTATTGTGATTTTTTCTTATCTCCATCGGCATTACCTGTTGGTGATTCTTCTACGTTTGATGAATTTGAGGCAGTTGCTTTGCCTCTGAATATACGTAAACCATTTTCGTGTGTTTCATTTTTGCCTTGCTTGTCTGCATCTTGCAATTGTATGAT
Source organism: Ctenicera cuprea (assembly GCA_958336395.1). Taxonomy (NCBI): domain Eukaryota; kingdom Metazoa; phylum Arthropoda; class Insecta; order Coleoptera; family Elateridae; genus Ctenicera; species Ctenicera cuprea. The sequence continues at coordinate 27,767,368 of OY284486.1, forward strand.
TTTCCTGAGAGCACGAGAGAGAATAATAGAGTATAATACTATAACCACTAATATAGGTATGACTCCAATTATGCATGTGAGTAGAATTAGTTCTTTAGGAGCTAGAAGAATGAACCAACAAACACGTCCATTGTCCGTGTCTCCATACCAACCCATTAGCGGAAGAAAACCAATAACGCAACCTGAAATAATATTTTATAGATTAATAAGTGGATTTGAACAGTTTCGATATTTACATACCAATGATCCATGTAGTGAGTATGAATACTCTGACTCTTATTGGATATACCCATACTTGATATTTTAAGCCATGTAAAATAAATAAGTATCGGTCAATTGCTATCAATCCTACTGAATATATGGAAGCTAAAGTACTTGACACTATCATACCTGCAATTAATTATTTTTTTGTTTAAGTAGGTAAAAAATTTTATATTATTTGTTTAATTTTATATACATTGACTGGCAAAAAAACAGGCCTCCTTATATTTTTGATTAATTTCGTAGATATGATGCATGTTTACGTATCAGGTTTACCTGCCGTACTCTATACCCTTCTTCCGTTATGCGACGGTTAATTGTTCTTATACATCTATGCATCATATTCACAAAATTTAAAAAAATAGCCTGTCCCATTTTTTGCCAGTGAGTGTAGCATTATTGTGTAATTAATAGTAATAACATTAAATTACTATTTGGTGCAATTTCTATAATTCAAAGCAAAATTTTATGTTTTTATTAAGTTATCTAGTATTATTTAATTTAGAACAGGACAATTATCTTCAAAATAGACAGATAACATAGCAGCACCAAACAAATATATTTGTGCTAAAATTTTTCTAGTACATATGTCTGAGCATGCAGTAAATATTTATTTTCATTTTATTAAGCTCTTATCTATAAGTGTAGTACATGCATTAATTAATTACGGTATTTTTATTTGATAAATAATTTGCCTTCTGTGTGATTACTGAATATTAGTACAAAACAAAAATAATTGAATTAATAAAATTACCTATTTGAGTGGCACAAATATAGTGATTTCGAATACTTTTTGGATATAGTTGTCCAAACAATACAGCAATCCCAGTAACAAGATCGGTTAAAGCAACATTTCCAAGAAACATATAAGTTGATCTGGGCTGTTGACCTGAAAAGGAAAGAGGTTTTAGTTTTTTATTTATTTAACATAATTGCCAGTTAGTAAAGTTTTTAAAATGAACCGGGCATAACAGAGAACTTTTTCCTGTATTTATTAAGACATCAAGTAAAATATGGAATGGTTAATATTGGCAAGAGGCTTATTATTTGTTGTACATGATAACTTTCTAAAGCTTTTAAAGGGAACACCCTGTATATTTTTTAGTTTTTGATTTTGGGATGAAATTCTGCAAATGGTTTAACAAAATTTGTAAAGCCCTTATAATTTTTAGTGGCAAAAATAATCTTTTTGTGTGTGCCATGACCCACTCAAAATTTATTGTTTTAAAAATGATTTAGCGAATTTTAACTCTGTTGACTAAGATGTAGTAGAAATGTTCAATTTTCGTAAAAATGTTTTTTGATAAAATGCGTTTTTTCTAAATTGATCGATATCGTAAATGGAATGAAAATCTCTATAAGATAGTGTTAAAAGATTAGCGAAGTCTCGGTTTGCCTTAGGGAGGCGATATTCGACTTTTTTTTTTAAATAGCAAACTACAAGTATTTTTTCATTTTGTGGAGTTTGACTGTGTGTTTTAATCTATTTTTCAGCTATTATGACAGCTTTTACTTTCTTATGCTTTCATTATAGGGAAGTATTGATTTCATGTTAATTTTCGAAGTCGAGATTTTGACGGAAATGCATATTTTGGGCCTTCAGAAACCCTAAAAAGAGTTTATAAAAAATGTCGAGGTATGCCAAAAATTGACCGATTATTACATTAACTGGCCACAGAGTTTTCTTTTAGTTTTGTAGGCTAATAGAGCTAAATAAGAGCTACAACTTAATTTGTTCCTAGCTCGCTAATTTCTCTGTGACGCCTTGTATGAATTTTCAAAAATTTTGGCTTTAACGCCTATCAAAAACGAGTTATCAGATTGTGATGAAATTTGATATTGATAATGCCTTAGCGATATGCAATGTTTACTACATGCTACCAGAACTTTTGGAACTACTAAAACTGTGGAGTAAACAAAATCAAACTTTTGACATTTAATAAAACATTGCTCTAAAACTGACTAAACGATTAGTTTTATGTTTTGTAGGCTCATAGAGCTACAGAAGAGCTACAATTTGGTTTGTTTTCCAATTTTCAGTTGTTTTCAACGCCTCCTTGATAAATCTATATAAATAAAATAGAATGTTTGTATGTTCCCTATAGACTCCGAAACTACTCTGCCGATTGAGCTCAAACTTTGACACAAAGTACGTTTTGAGGAAAGGGAGGTTTTAGAAGATAATTTTTTTTACAAAAAATGGACCCGCTAGGTGGCGCTGGCGATATTTACGGAAATGTGTGTTTATTGTCTGATTTCGCTCAAATTCAAGATATATGTTAATTACGAGGAAAGAAATATTTTTAGAAAAATTGTTTTTTTATTGAGGCGCAACGCACGCCGGGTATTAGTTAGTTGTAGATAAAAGTGAATATTTAATTGCATAAATTTTGAAAATTTTGCAACGTTACAACAGTATTCGCGATTTCTACTACCGATGGGGGCGCTGCTGTACCGCGTCACGTGACGAGCAAGTCATAACTGTTTTGACGTTTGCCGTTAGTGTACGTTGTTGTTTAGTGGTTTGTTATATTGTTGTGCTAAATAAATACGTTATTATTATTATTTAAGTTGATTGTGAATTAAAAAATTATTTCATTACTGAACGTACGCTTGACGCTTTGACAGGCGGTTATGACTAGCACAGTTTGCAGATACTGCCACCAGGTAGCGTTTTCTTATTTGGAATCGCGAATTGAGTTACATGATTGAATAGAGAATAAATAGTATATTGTACAATGAGCACAGAATGTTACTCGTTTCTCACGAATATGAAAGGTTGTAGCATGAGCCTAAGGCAAATAATGCTGCAATTCATATGAGAGAAATAGACATTCTATGCGGGTTGTACACTATACTTTCTCTACAACTATGACTTTGTTGCCCTTTTAGATTGTATTTCAAAATAACTCAAAACGCGTTGACATTTTCTTATAAAAAAAAGTTTATAACTTTTGTTGAGTTGCTATGATGCCGTTTCCTGAAACTCATATTATACGAGTTGCCACGATAACCCGTGTGATAAGAAAATGCATTACATTTACTAATCAGTAACAGGCATACAATGAGTAGATATCTTAACCCTTGCTATACGAGTGACGTATATATACGCAGTATTGTTTGAGCCCGAGTGCCGTATTTTGTATATTGCTTTTGGACAGCTACACGACTGTCGAACGGATACGGCACCCATACAGTCATGTTTAATAACCTTTTAAACTATACTCTCTGTGGTGGGGGTTGCTCAAACGAATTTCAGCTGTCTGTTACAACCTTATAAAGTACATGTATTTTATGACGTGTTAGTACGTCTTTAGCATGATGGCCCTGGAGATGCATACAACAGTGGGGAAAGTGATGATTTTTTTAGTTTTATTTTGTATTTTCTAAGAAATAAATCCTTCTTTTAGACTTAATAAGACTTTTAATATCTGCGAAATAGTAATTAAAAGAAGTTCTGAATACGAGTGTCGTACGGGTACGACAAATTAAAATTTCTGCGTACTGGGCACATACCATTTATGAGAGCATTGCGTATTCAAAGGGTTAATAGTTGTAGAAAAAGACTATTAACAATCATAACAACCAATAAAATACCTCCACTGCCATTTGAAAAAAAAATTAAATATCGTCTCCCTAATGCAAACAAAGATTTCATTGATCTTTTACCAACAGCTTATAAAGATTTTTATCCCATTTACGAATGTATAGGGTTTATATATTATTCAAAACTAACCAAAATATTGGCCAGGAAGATCATGTTTGAACAATCCTCTATAGAATGTTTCAAATTTAAGCCTTGCTGTTTTTTTAATAAATGAGATAATTAAGCATAATTTTTATTTTAACTTTTAAAACGGTATAGTTCGTGAGAAACTGATACAATGATGCATTATTATTAAGAACTGATTTTTAATGTCTAATCTACTAATACCTAAAACATCCTGTATCTTACTTGGAGTTGTTTAAATACTTCTAACCGACTATTCTCAGTAAATGTGCGATTAGTGGATAATTTTTGTCTAATTAATCTTTTAAAGAATGTGTGTTAGAACCGAGAACTGATAAAAACTTCCACATGTAGGATCATTGCTAAAATATTTCAAGTTAGCTCATTATATTTTAGATAATGTTTTGAATTAAATACAGAAGTCGAGAAGTTTTCAAAGTAGAAATTATGAAAGTTAAAAATAGGAATCTGTATGAAATTTGTTTTGATTACATTTTTTTATGGATTCTTTACATAATTAGAATAAATAGGTAGTTATATGAAATCTGATATCGAATTGAATTACAGTACTAAAATGATAAGTAATCAAGGACAACGTTTAGGCCTGGAATGTTAATCTTTGTTCTATGATTCCACAGTATTGCAACTGCACATTGAGCAAATATCAAGAATAATCAAGTGAAATGATAATAAACACCTAATTTTGGAATTTTTATTTTTGGTTATGAGTTATTTATTGCTCTTAATATTAGAGTTCAATTTTAGCTACTTTTAAATAAGTCAGCAGTAAACACATAGGGCTTTTAATATACAGAATATTGTGGTTGATGGAATTAGAATTTATTTTTTAAATTATGTATTTCTTTTTAAAAATATTTGTTATAACAATTGAATATTTAAAAATGTATTGAAACATAAATTTAATAGTTTTTTTGAAAAATAAACTATTGACAATCATCTTTTAATTTTGCATAATTTAAAAAGCGGTTTTAAATTGTTCGCCAATTTAAATAAAGTTGTTTATTGGTTTATGAATTGCAATAAAAACCACAATCTTCAACTATAAATAAATGGTTATAACATGACTTAGAATAGAAAACATTATGTGTAGATGTTAAACTTCTAGCAATAATTTTCAATTACTAATTTTACTTACCCTTTTTTAAAATTAATCCACTGGAAATCACGACTGCAAGATTTAACACTATTATTACTGTACCAAGTGTTGGAATTAAAATGTCATATAATAACAATGGTGCTTTATGACTTGGAGGTGTTTCTTTTTCAGGTATAACTGCTTTTTTAGCGTTTGAAACTTCCTCAATTAATGTTTCAATACTAGCAAGAATGGTGGATCTTACATCGAAATAGTCACTAGTTTCAGTCGAAAAATAACTTGTTGGTTCTGTTGTTAAACTTTCCATTTTACACGCACAATTAGTTTATTAATATTTAACTATAATTTGTTTATTTAAAAACTTTTAAGTAGTGTTGTTTGTTTTCATTTGTTTTTGCACTATTAGACTAGATATTTAATAATAATGGGCACATGTGCTTTCTTGTTTATAAGAAAATTAAATGTCTCTTACTAGCCACACACAACTGTATTTATTGATGTTGGTTTAGTCACTATGTAAATTTGAAAAATCCCAGAAGTTATTATTGATGATTCCCCTTACCTTCAACTCATATCTAGGCATTTTTTAGAACTGTCAGGATATACATTTTCATTTTTCTGTATCATATTATCACAGCGCTTCCTGGTTGGTATTTCCCGTGATTCTGGAACTATAATCTCTAAGGTTATTTTTTTTATTCATGCTTATATTTCATTATCCTAAATTATTTTTTATGTTATGTAAATTAGAAATTATATGTGCTGGTACAGGTGACTAGTTTGGTCGCATTCTTATATTAGGTGTTTGAAAGTGTTTTGCGTAATGTGGTTGTCTATTTATTTGTAGGTGTATGAATTTTCAAGGTTAAATAGAAAGTTAAAATGCATAACACACTTCTTGGACAGTAAACAGATCTTAGTACTTTTAAACTCGCCAAATTAATTCTACTGAATGTGACTTGTGATGCTAATTTTGAATTGTTTAGATATTTAAATTTTATGATTGTATCTTATGCAGTGTGGGTGAGAGTTTTAGAGAAAGACATTGTTGTACAGGTTTAATAGCTGCATAACTTAAATTATTTCTTACTCTACAGGATGTTCTGTTTTTGTTGGACAGCTAAATATGAATTTTTAATGATACACCCTGTATACTTTTACATATTCTTATCTTCCTATTCACCTATACAATTATAGCTAGTATTTAAAATTTTTTTGCGGTGTTGCCACGTTATGAAGTTTTTTCTGCGAATAAACTAACAGGTTGAAGCCCAACTTCAAAACAACACACCGACATTAATTTTTATAATTATAAAACAAAATTTGACATCTTGTTAATAATAGTTATTTAAGCTACAGGGAATGTAGGAACACATTAACATTCGAGGAAGGGTAATATAAACCGAGGCGGAGGCTTACGTTACATTCCGAGGATGTTATGTCCTTAAATAACGTGTTGCTTATTATATTTTTCCCACTACTGGCAGCAATTAGCTTAAAATGATAAGAAAATGTTTATAAAATACGTGGTCATTTGACATCTGTCATCAGAACTATGATCAGAATTTTGTTTTAATTATTTCTGTTTTTAAATCTGTATTACTATTACTTTACAAGGAGTGTAAGTAACACTATTAAGTTCCCTAGTCAAGTGTAACCAATAAACAAGTGGGTAGTGGAAAAAATATATGCTTTTTGTTCTGACGCTAAAAATGTTTGGTCATATTATACAGGGTGTTTGTTTGATACGAACCATTCTCGTTATTTTCAAACGATGATACCTAAATATTCTACGGGAATTGTTTTTTAACTAAGATGCGATGAAAAAGACAGAGGGGTTATAGTATCTCTAAAATCCTGAAATGTCCCTAAAATTATAGCCGTAGACCAAAATTTCTAAAGTAATTCCCAAAACTTAGAAAATAAAAGTATCTGCAAAAGTATTGTTTAAAATTGTACCGGCACTCCAAAGCAAGTGGGGCATTAGTTGTCTCGGTCAGTACACCGAAGTTATAACAGCTTTTTTTCTCTTTTTTTTTTCGTGACTTTTACCGCTGGTTTGTTATCCTAGATTTCGGTATTTTATATAATCAAATTGTAGCTCATCCCCAACTCCATGAACCTACAAAATTTAAAAAGAAATGTGTGGTCAGTTTTTGAGTAATATTTTTTGAAAGTTATCAATATTTTGATATAATTTTTACTTCACAATTTTCATGCGTTTAAGAAATTTCGTACATAGGAATATTTTGTATCCCTAGAGTTACTACAAAACCATATTTGATCCCGATCTGTAAACTGGCTTTTGAGTAATAAGGCTTTAAAGTTAAAATTTTCAAAAAAACGAAGCGGCTGCCATTTTGAAATTGGAAAGTTCGGAAAAAAAGCACTGACTTTGACCTAAGGTCTTCTATCAACTTCTGTTTCCGGTTCCGGATCTTAAAAAAAATTATTTGGTTCAATAAAAATTCGTTATTTTGATTTCGCATCACATACGCGCGCGCACACACACACACACACATACAGCGACAAACATTTTTTTTAAACCACCTTTTTGGGTTCTTAGAGGTCCAAAACATATATATGTTCGTCAAAATCTAAGAATCGAAAATATTCAGGGTATGGAGTATGGAAAAGTAAAACTGATGGTTAATTAAACATTTTAATTAATTGCTTGATTGAATATTTCAATTGCAGCAGTTAATTAATTTAAAAATCGCTTGCATTACGATAAGGTAACGTATACGTTTTTTAATCATCTAAACCAGCTGTTATTAATTATTTTCGCATGGGCACTTTTGAATGATTTAAGAAATATGTATTATTAATAATATGGAGCAGCTTACCCATAATTGCCTACTGATTTATGCAATATGTGCTCGTATTATTTGCCGCATTCATATGTATGCGGCCGTACATTTTTAGTGTTATAACCTAAAAGTAGTCTTTGTTAACAGGATTCCTAATTTCGTTTTTTGATTCTGAAAATTAACATCAGTGCGCGCGCCGTTTGTAAATTAGGCAATAACTGTCCCTTTTTCGCACAAAAATTCATAACATGGCAACGCCGTGAAAACATTAAAAAACGAAACATAATTTTATAGAAGAATAGATGAAGGACAAGCATTTATAAAAACATATAGAGTGTTCCATTAAAAAATCTAGCTATGGCAATTTGAAATTGACCGAAATTATTCCTCTCAAATAAACACTCTGTACAACGTGACCATTTTTAGTGTTATAACATAAAGCATGGTCTTTGTTAGTAAAATTCCTAATTTCGTTTTTTGATTCTAAAAATTAACGCCAGTACGCCGTTTTTAATTAGGCATCTGTCAGTTTGTTCACAAAAATTTCTAGCCGCCTAAGGGCGGCAGAATCTAAAGGACGGCCTCTGAATAATATTGAAAAATGACAACGCCGCAAAAACAGTGAAAAACATATTTATAGTTGTATAGACCATGACTCTTCATTGGCAGTTTGTCTCGCAACCAAGAAGGTCGTGGTATGGACGAATAGATGGAGCAAAATATGTAAAAATATACAGAGTGTTCCATTGAAAAGCATCGTCGTCGTGTTGTTACCCAGCAAAAATAGAATATCCTGTAAAGTTGAAAACGACTTTTGAAACCCTACAATTTTGGTCAAAACCTTTTTTTCTCTAAAACCGACATTAAAGCCGCCAAATGGACACCCTGTATAGACATTGTTTTATATAATGCTCTACAGACACTGAATCATAATTTTGTTTTAAATTAGAAAATAGTTTTTCCGTTGGTTTTTATCAGTTATAAGAAAACAATAAAGTCTCCAAACTTACTTCTTCCCTTAACCACATCCTTTTTAATTCCACATGATGCCTTCAATATCAGTCAAGTTAATGTGTGGGGAATTACATGCTGCCGTCTCACTTTATTCCGAAATTATTATAAAATATGATAAGCATATAAACCCAAAACACATTATTTAATTTTCAATGCTTGTCATGTAATTGCTAAATTATAATTTCGTTTATTACTTTTTCAACTGTAAGTTTTAAATTTACATAATCACTATGAACAAGATTTAATTGAAATCACGTTTATGTTAATCACAATGAAGTTGTTGCTTTCACATCACACTTTCAATGAAAATGAAGTAAATTCTCTATTATTTGGTTTATCAATGCAAATATTTATTTGACAACAGATAAATAATGTTTACCCTAGTCTTATTTGATTTGCATTAATCACCCAGAAATAATAAAATTGCCAAACATAATATGTCATAAAAGTCACTATTGATGAAATGAAAAAAAAATTGGATGAAAAGTTTTTAAATTATTTAAGACCTAATATTTAATAGTATCTAATCATTAATACTGATAATAATCATTTCTATGTTTGTACACGTACTTCAGAAATGAAGTGGTTAAAAAGCTACAGCTATTGTATTAAGTAAACATTAAAATTAGTTTGTTTATTCTGTTATTTTATTTAATTATTAATAACGTTTCCTATTGATTGATAATTTGTTAAAAGGCAGGTAAAAGAAAGAGCTTTTTTAATCAGTTATTCTGTCGTGTAAAATTGTGTCCAAGTAATTTTTACAATATTCTAATTTTATTCCAAAAAATACAAATATTGAAATAAAGTTCTTTTTGTATTTACTTTTTAATTAAAACTAATAAGGCTTTTAATTAGGTATATTTGTCCGTTTTTGAAGTTTTTTAAAATTTTCACTCATGTTGTTTTTGGGACACCCTGTATATTACGGATTTGCATATTTCTCTTAAATCAAATCTGTTTCTAAAATCAACATGGCCCATTTAGGAAGCCTAAAAAACAGGTAGTAGGTAATAAATTGTTTGTATAATTAGGGACTGTTGAAAATTGAAATATTTTTTTTATGATGAAGTTACCCTCTGGTGGTGATAACAGTATGTTGATGTAATAGAAATTCATTGTCGTAAACATAAAATAATGAATCATATAGCAGATGATATTGTACAAAAATATTTGCTGAAAGATTTCCTTTTATAGATTACCGAATTTACCATGGTCAATACTTGAATTGTTGTTGTAGTATTTATAAGAGGTTAATTCTGTTACATGAAATATACTTTTACTGAAAAATGGTGATATTTTTTATTATTTTCCTATACTTTCACTATACCGCTGTATAACGGATAGAAAAGTCGTATCTGCAACTTTTGTAACTATTTTTTGCACTATCATATGATGGTATGATTATCTATCCATCTGTTAAAGCTAAAAGACGTATCTACATGGAAAGCTAGTGAAAAATAGAATAATAGAAACGTCCTATCTACAATAGTGCAAAGTTTTTGGAAGAACTTGCCTGTTTCAAAAAATCCCGTGGAAGAAGAAGAACGTGAATAAGTGGCAAGTACCAACGTCATACCAACCTAAAAATTTCGTTTCGAATTTATTTTATTTTTATTGGCTAGTTAATATTCTTACGTTTGAAGTTACATTTTATAAATTATAATATATCTATAAATAGGCAGGAACTAATAATTTCATTTTACTTAATAAAATTGAACCAGATAAGACTTTTCAAACTATGCAAGTACAAAGTTTGCTAAAACATTTTTAAGCGTAAGTCTTATCTTTCAAAATTCATTTTTACAAATAAAATTGCGAGTGCAGCAATTAAAAACACAAAATCGCCATTTATTTAAAATTATGGTTTTGTCAGATACAACTTCTATCGTCAACACGGCAGTATAGGCAAGTATTATTTCATGAAAATTTAAATTTCAAGGTTTTCATGGAAATATTTGTTTCGGACCTCCACAGACTCAAAAAAGTGATTTAGAAAAATGTCTGTGGTACCTATCGGTATTCTTCAAAGTGTACAGTTATGAGGAAAAAGCTTCTTTAGTTGTCACAAAAACTATTATTTTTGAAACTACTAAATCCATGAAGTAAAAGTATAACAAAAATTTGACATTTAAAAAAATATTACCTTTGATTATATACCTTTATAGATACGCAACCAATGTAATTCGTTTACGCTTAAGTTGAAGACGACTACACTAAGGGGCGCTGTGCGCCATGCGTCTAGTTTATACTAAGTTCTACATCGCATACCTGCTACTGTTGGAAACGTACGTCATTTAGCATTCTTTGGGTAGGTACTTTAAACTCGACCTACAGTCAACAAAGCATAGAAACACATGTGTTAACACTTAAAATCAGGACAGGGCAAAAAAGGCAGAGCAAAGATACAAAAGAGGCTGCAATAGCTTTGTACTATACTTCACCTGCAGCGTATAAAAATTTGAAACGCCAAAATATAATTTTACCGGGTGTACGAACTATTCAACATTGGCTGAAAACAATTGATATATATCCGGGTTTTTCAGATATTATTTTTAATACTTTAAAACAAAAAACGATCGGTATGCCTTCCCTGTCAAAAAATTGCGTGCTTTTACTTGATGAAGTGTCAATAAAAAAAGGTCTAAAATACAATAAAAGTAAAGATATTATTGAGGGTTTTCAAGATTTAGGTTCATTGGGGCGTACAGATAAATTTGCAACTCATGTTTTAGTTTTTGCCATTCGCGAACTTTGCAAAAAAAAGGGAAATTACTAGTAAGATTTTTCGCGGCAAATGGTTCAGTAACCGGTGAAAATCGTAAAAAATTAATACTGCAGTGTGTCAATAAACTACAAGAATGCGGGTTAGAAATAAAAGCGGTAGTATGCGATCAAGAATCGACTAATAGGCTTGCTTTTAAAAAGCTTAATGTAACAGTACGCAAACCATACTTTTTATCGGGTAACAAAAAAGTTTACTGCATCTTTGATATACCACATTTAGCAAAAAGTGTGTGAAATCAACTTTAAAAAAAAAATTTTCGATTAATAAATATCAAATATCTTGGGCAGATATAAGAAACATAAACGACCTCGATAATGAACATCCAATAGCTAGAGCTTTACCCCGCGTAACTAAAATTCACATAAATCCGAACGCTTTTCAGAAAATGCGGTGCAAGTACGCGCTTCAAATTTTTAATAGAAGCGTCGCCGCTGCATTAAGAGTGGCACATTCGGGTAGGCAAATAAAATCGAAAACCATATTAAATACGGCAAAATTTTGTGAAACATTAAACGATGTATTTGACAATTTAAACAGTAAATCACTGTTTGACAAAAATAGAAATAAGTGTGCGTTAAGCGAAAAAAATAAACATATCGGGGATAACTTGACAGCCGCTCTTAGTTGGATTCGTCAGTGGGAAACAGTTGAGAAATGGGAAAATCCCCCTTGTTTCGAGGGGCTTTTGCTCTCAATTACGGCCTTTACGCAGACCTAAAAAAGGAAGGTATCCCGTTTTTGCTTACGTCAAGATTAAATCAAGACATCCTTGAAAATATGTTTTCCATAATAAGAAGAAGGGGTGAGTACAATAAAAATCTTACGGTACGTACATTTCGGACAAATATGCGACACATAATTAATATGAATTTAAATATAATTATATCTGACCAGGCAAATTGTGAATCGGATAGTGACAAATCGCTCTTTTCAAATACAGCAATGCATCAAAAAAGCGATAAGAAAGGCGATGAACCGGAATGTCCTTTTATTGTAAACGTAAACAATGATGACGTGCGTCACTTACAACTTTCTGCTATTACCTATGCAATTCAAAAATTAATAAAAATGTATAAGTGCAAAAAATGTATGTCGCTTTTGATCGCTTCGGACATTAATAATGTGCATACAGAAAGAGAATTACTATACCAAAGAACGTACGCGTGCCGAAATAACGCGAGAACTGGAAATCTTTGCGTACCTACTAAGACCGCCGCCGTCAAAATTACAAAATTAATACTCTGTAATTTTGTAGAATTTTATAAAAATCATGAAAGTGAGGATAATATTTGGAGCAAACTATGTAAAGTCGCCAAAACTGCAATTATCAGTGAATATCCAAATTTCTTTGACACTGAAAACGACTGCATTATTCATTTTGATTTTTTAATAAACTTTTTAATATTAGTGCGCATATATAAAGAAACTGTGTGGACATCGAGAGATGTAAGAGTAGGAAATGCGGGTGTTTTTGACAACTTAGAAATTTAAAAAATGATTAATTAATGTTTCATGCAATAAAACCAGGGACGTAAATCGAAATAAAATAACGTTTCGCTTTTCGGTTACGGTTAAAATTTTTTAAATTTCGGTTACGTTTTCGGTAATGGTTTACTGCTACTAAAAATTTCGGTTTCGGTTACGGTTACCAGTATTTTTTGATTTTTCTCGATGAAAGGCAAAGAAAATTCTCAACGAGATTATGTGGAAAAAGTTATGCTATGCAATAAAATCAAATGTTGAAATTATCAGGAAAAATTTGCGGCATTAAAAAAATTGTAGAAAAACCTGCTGTTTAATCAAAAATAAATTAGCTACGATTTTCGGCCCTTGTAAAGAACAGACTGTGTGTAAGTCGTAGTCTTTTGGTCACATCAGCCAGGTAGTAAACATCTTTAATTTTCATGTTGACCTTTCATCGGAATAACCAATCGACCAGCATATTTTTATTTAAGAGTGTTGTTTATAACTTGCTTGGTTGACTGCTTTCTAGATCTCTTAGTACAAACAGCGCAACCTGTCGCTCACGTCTACTACTATTTCAGGAAATGTAATAATTCGTAAACGTTGCGGGTCTATAAGGGTATAGTCAATGATATTACACAACACTATTTTATTAAATTCTGTAGGATAATAGAGCTAGAGATGAACTACAAGTTAGTTCATGTCCCAGTTCTCTAAGTGCTCTGTGACGCTTACTATGAGTTTTTTAATATCAAAAATTTATACCCCTTTATTTAATAAGAGGAGGACGATTAAACCTTTTTATCTAAGCTAAATTACTCATGAGTGGTAATAGAATAAAGTTAACAACTTAATTTTCTGGTGCCGCAAAAATTGGGGGTGTTAATTCCCCCCTCCAACTAATTTGGCACACATATTTGACGTTGGTTTTTGGTTTCTTTTAATCCCAAGGAATTTTTTTGCCAAAAATTGTATTTTGTTTTCTCATCAAAAACTTATATGACTAATACTCTAGGCCAGGACCAATTGAGAGTGGGCAAGGTAGATTGCGAAACATGTAGTGCATAAGATATGAACACAGTATGTTTAATCACTTTACAGAAGTATCGTAAAGTTCTCCGAGCATTTGTTAGTGTCAGCTTAATAGTTTCAAAACCGGTAATAGCATATTTAAAAAATTCTGGGCCATCCAGGTAGAAAATTTGAAAATTAAGATTTGTGGTTGTGATAACTGGGTAAACGCGTGCATCTGAATAGTGGAGTGGGGAAAGATTATAGAGTTGGTTGATGCAACTCTATGATTTTTATTTACATGTTGAGCGTCACGGTCAAATTTGGTAACTTCTTACTGGGACCAAAAATAAAGATTTATTTCTTGATTTACTGCAAAACAAAATTGCTCTAACATGTTAATATCAAAACAGCTTGGTCTAACCAAACTACTGATGCACCAGGGGATCAGAGGTTCGATCGATATAGGCAAAACATGTACAAATCGTGTCTATTGGTGGGCATACGGCCCAACATTTATGGCTCACTGCTGGTCACAAGGGCCACTCATGGAGGACTGAAGTGACACACCGGTGACCAAATGGCGCTGATTTGTGTTAGTTGTCTTTCTTGCAATGAAGAATTAACAGAGGTTTATATTTGAACACCCTAAAATTTGAAACAGTTCTTGATTAGTGCTGCTGTAATTGTTGTGTTGCTTTTTATAGGTATGGGAAAGTAATGATGAAGTGTTTCAACCACTTTTGATAATAAAATTACTGGCTTTCAATTCCTTATCCTATTTTAGTTACTGAAGTTTCAAAACAAAACTTTGTTGCCGTCTAGCTAAAACATAGATTGATTTGACTTTCAGTTACCGTGATTGTAGCACTGGAAAAAAAATTTTACTTTCTTCATAACCAATCAACAGGTAACATTAGTCAGGGCTGAATGTACATATGGGGCTACTGAGGATAAAGTTTAATAACTAAAAAGTTTTTAGTTTTGTTAAAATTTATCTTCTATTTTAAAATTTTTATTTTGTTTATGACAAATGTAAATATATTTAATTCTGTTGTGGAAAAATAAATACTTACTTTTTGTTAAGATAAAAATAATAAAGGGAAGCATTAATACAGGGGGACGCTTTCTTTGAACTAGTCCCAGAGCGTCGAGCACCCTAAATCTGGCCCTTACAATAATTATATTTCTTAAATAACATACACATGTAATTGTTTTTTTATCGATTTCTTGTTTTTTTTCCAGATACTAATACAACAATATCTGCACCTAGTTCAGTAGCTGGTTCTACTGCCTCTGCAAGTGGAAATGAATCGATACAAGGACCAATCATACCAACATGTGTATACTTACACAGTCGAACAGCTATCGTAATGGATATAGAAGATACACCAACTGCAACTAATGAACTACTCTGTCAGGCTATTGCAAACAGCGATGAATTTAATTTTAATAAACAGATGGCTTCACAAGTTTTTACATTATGGATGTGTAGCCCTCTACTAGGTTAGTATTTACTGTATAAAACAGTCCTGTGCAAGCGTTTTTATGGCTAGCCAATATGTAATGTTTTTGAGCAAGACGCGGGCAACTCTTTACACAATTTTGTGCCTTTTAAACCAGTCATTTTTTTTAAGTATGAACAGTGCACCAAAAATATATTTTATATATATAATTTTTAACCTTAAGCTTGAAACTGCAAAAAACGTGTCTCTGGACGCATGTGGCACCAAGCTGCTTTAAAAAAATATTATTGTTAAGTAAAATCTTACTTTTGCAGAATTACAGTTAAAGCCTGCTCAGAAACCATTCCAAATAAGGCAGAACTGGAAACACTTAGTTGAACAGTATAGTCATGTTTCTTCCAATCGACTACAGCGTGATGAGCCTATTATATTATTCAAGAGAAATGTATTTTTCCTGCAACATTTAGAAGAAAAAATTAAGTAAGATTGTTGTGTGTTGTATCAAAAGGTGGAGAAACTTTTACAGAGCCAAAAGTTTAAAAGGGCAATCTGTTTTCAAAATGGTAGTGTAGTTTTGTGGTTTGTAGGAGTCAAGTTAAAATGTACATTTTCCAATGTATGTTTTGTTTGAAAAATAAGATTTTGCTGGCCCCCAGCTGAAAAAAAATTTAGCTAACGAAAGTGTGCTCATCCTTAACTTGAATATTTTTTTATGGAAACAAAAACGAGAGTTTTAATAAGTTTTTTTTAATTTTTACTTTAAAATTTTTCATCTTGACGGATCCTTGTTTAGTTTTTTCATTTTTAGTGAAATTTGAAATCACATTTACTGTAATATTGTTTTTTCAGTTTCTAACTTTTTCAAAAATAAACGTTTTCAATTGTTTACATCCAATTCATGCAAAATTCATTCTGTTTATTTTTAAAAGTATAATTTTTTAAGTCAGATGTAACGACACCTGGAATTTATTTTTTTAGGAAAAAAATCCTGTTTTTTTTTAATGCTCCCGGAAAAATTTCCTATGCTCTTTTTTTTTCGCATTTTTAAACCCTTCTTTCAGGTGTTTTTCTCCATTTTTTAATGTAAGTTATAATTTAAAATTTACAAATACCGGGTGTCCCAGAAGTTACTGACCCATTTTAATTGCAAATATCTCCGAACTCAGAGGCGATAGAGATATGCGGTTTTCACTGAACAATTTCTTTTTAAAAAAAGTTTTTTTTGGTATAAAAGTTTATTCATTAAAGTCTTATATAGGATGTTTTAAAAAAAAGGTCTTTTTCAATTGCAAATATCGTCGATTTTTTTAATGTAACACCCTGTATATTTTGATACTATCTGAAAGGTGAACTCTTCCTCTTTCCGAAAATGTACAATTTGTTACAGTTGAATTGAAAAATGAGTGAGTTATTTGGTTTTTAAGGATGGTCATTCATTAGGTACAGATTTCTGATCCATGTTGATCCTTAATAAGTTTTGACATTAGAAATCCGATTACTACCTATTTGTAGAAAATAACAAGACAAAATTGAAAGGTGAATACCTAATTTTAATAAAAATTAACATTCTAAATTAGCTCCATTAATAAAAATCTTTAAGATGTTCCAAGTATTGTCCATTTTGGTCTATACATTTTTGCAACCTGAACAAGAAATTGTCAAAAGATTTTCGCAACATTTCCGGGGTAATTTCTTGAAATGTTCGGACAATGTTACATCGCAGTTGTTCCAGAGTCTCTGGGATAGGATTATAACATCTATCTTTGATAAAAGACCATATAAAAAAGTCTGGAATCGTCAGATCTGGTGAGTGAGCAGGCCACTCAATTGGTCCGGCTCTCCCAATCCACCTATCTCCAAATGTTTCTGCAACAGAATTTCTAGCCACAAGTGAATAGTGTGGCGGCACACCATCCTGCTGAAAGTAAACAGAGTTTATGGCGGCATCTTGTTCCAGTTGTGGGTATAAGTAATTTTCTAACATGTCTGTGTAGACATTACCAGTAATTCTCAGTTCTTGGAAGAAGTACGGTCCATATATTTTTTCTTTAGAAACACCACACCAAACGTTCAACTTCGGTGAATCTCTTTCGTATTCCTCAATACTCTTGGATTTTCAGACCCCCATATTCGACAATTATGTTTATTACATTGCCCGTTTAAATGGAACGCAGCCTCATCTGACATTATAAGCAGAACATTGGGTACTTCTCTATATAAATCTAGTAAAGTCTCCGAAAAAACGAGTCTTTTTTGAAAATCTCTTTCATAAATTTTTTGGTGCATTTGAATTTTATAAGGAGTTAATTTTAATACCTTCATACATCTCTGAACTTCGGATTTAGAAAATCCAGTTGTACTTGCTATTTTGCGAATAGATATTCGATTATTGTGTTCTTCTAATGTTTCCTGAATACGCAGGAGTCTATTTAAAAAACCATCAGCATCATGTGTTTGATACTTCTTCTTTTCCAGAGAGCCACTTTGAAATGCAGCGTGCCACTTTTTTATGCTGTTTTTTGAAGGTGGATTTTTCCTAAATACCGCACGAAATCTTCTTTTAGTATCAACAATCGATTCATACTTAGCATACAATAACACAGTTTTTG
This sequence comes from Ctenicera cuprea, assembly GCA_958336395.1. NCBI lineage: Eukaryota > Metazoa > Arthropoda > Insecta > Coleoptera > Elateridae > Ctenicera > Ctenicera cuprea. The sequence continues at coordinate 27,785,638 of OY284486.1, forward strand.
ATTTTTCAATTAAAGTAAATCGGACCATTATTGAAAAATAAATTAACAACAGCCATTTAAGAATTATTCAAATTTAAATTCCAAAGCATGCTTTAACATTAACACCCGTAAATGCCTATACCTATAAAAGCCTATCGTTAAAAACCAAAGAACTCACTCATTTTTCAATTCAACTGCAACAAATTGTACATTTTCGGAAAGAGGAAGAGTTCACCTTTCACATAGTATCAAAATATACAGGGTGTTCCATTAAAAAAATCGACGATATTTGCAATTGAAAAAGACCGTTTTTTAAAAACACCCTATATAAGACTTTACCGAATAACCATTTATACCCAAAAAAACTTTGTTTAAAAAGAAATTGTTCAGTGAAAACCGCATATCTCTATCGCCTCTTAGTTCGGAGATTTTTGCAGTTAAAATGGGTCAGTAACTTCTGGGACACCCGGTACCTATTGTATTGATGTTTTTTTTTCATAAATGGTGAAAAATGCAAAGGGAGGAAAAATAAATAATAAGACTCTACAAGGTGACTAGAAAGATTGTTTCTCTTTCTGGTACAAAATTTTTGCTCATGGGATTACATAATAAAATTTTTGAATACAATACCTTTGATGTTCAAAAATTTTTCTAGTTACCCTAGCTACCAAATACCGAAGCGTTTAACAAATTGTGCATCAACAAAGTATGTGCTGAAAATTAACAAACAACTTTTATTCAGACAAATTTTTTATAGAATCAACATCTACAAAGACATGCATTACTTTTTACTCGCCCTGTATAAATTTAAAACAAAAAAAATTTCAAATTGAATTTACAAATATCGCCAAACTGTTTGACAAATTAATGTCTTTGCATTCTGCTGATAAGTTAAAATTCAATTTTCACATCTTTAGTGTTTACAGTTTTACACAAAAAAAATTAATTTGATGTTCTGGGCTAAATTTATCTTTGGGAATTTTCAATAAGTTCTCTGCAGGAAAGAACCCGATATGGGAATTTTACCAGACGTTGTTACTTATTATCGTTATCATTTACCCGTCAGTCAAGTGCATCCTACATTCCCTCTCCCAGATTCTATGTGGTACTTTGTTATATATATATGCCAAATATAGACATTTCATATCACTTGCGGCATGCGTCAGTTAGATAACCAAATGTCTGAAAAACGGTATTTTATTAATTCAGTCTTAATTTTTTTTCCAAAAAAGAGTGAGAAGGGACAAGGACTTGGAGAAGGAGTCTGCCCGCATTATGTTGCTACGCCACTACTGTTCTTGCTTATCATCCTATTTGCAGTAATACCACAGGAAGTTCCTGTTAACGGAGATTAGATCAAAAATCGGAACCGCAAAAGGTTCAAAAGATGATTAAGGTATCTGTCCCAATTTTGTAATGTTTTATGGAATAAAGTTAATTTTCTCAACTCAGGTATTAAGGTAAAATATATCAGTCCTTTCCGAAGCAGTTATACATGGGCCATCACAGGGCCGTCTCGAGCAGCGAATGCTGGTGGGGCAAATCTAACTATTGCCGCCCCCCAGGCCACCACTTTTTACACAACATAGATTTTATGCAAATTGAAAAAATTTTATGGGGATTTTTAGTATATTTTTTAGTTTATCTTACATAATTTAAAACTAAACGTGCCAATTTTTTTATTATGTAGATAGTGAAAACAGACTTTAACTATCATCTTTTGTTCTACCCTTATCGTTTCATAATAAAGTATTGTCATGTTTTGATGATAAATTAAAATTATTAGAACATTAAAGGGGAATTACACTAGTAACGCCCTCTATGATGTGCGGCGAGGAAAAGTTGCGATCGCACCGGCCTCTAAGCACAAAACACAGAAACGCCCATGTGGCAAGAAATAAGAAAGAAGAGATTTGGCTTCAATTATGGCTACAATAGACCACTACATGTTTCGTTCTTATTTGAACTCATCAGGTGGACATAATTCAAACCATAATATTGAAACCAAAAGCAAACAAGCAGATATATGCCAGAAAGTATAACATTAAAGGGGAATTACACTAATAACGCCCTCTATGATGTGCGGCGAGGAAAAGTTGCAAAGCAACAAACCGGCACATCATAGAGGGCGTTACCAAACCAACTGAGGAAGAAGTAGAAGCCATAATTAATCAACTGAAAAATAATAAACCTCTGGCCAGAATGAAATTACGGCGAAAAATATAAAATATGGAGGAAAAAGATTGAGAACTAATATTGGAACTGGTAGAAGAAATATGGACATCAAAAAAGATGCCAGAGGAATGGAATAAGGCAGTCATCGTACCCATCCACAAAAAAGGTGATTTATTGGATTGCAACTACTATAGGGGTGTAGCACTATTGGACGTAGTTTATAAAGTGCTAGCAACATTACTAAAGCAAAGATTAGAAGTACATGTAGACAAACAAATTGGAGAATACCAAGGGGGATTTAAAAAGGATAGATCAACAACGGACCAGAGTTTCACCTTGAAACAAACCCTGACACTATGTTATGAGTACAAATACCGACACATCTGCTGTTCATAGATTTTAAAGCAGCATACGATACTATAAATGGGGAGAAAATGATAAACGCCCTGCGAGAGTTTGAAGTCTCAGATAAACTAATTAAACTGGTCAAGATGACGTTACAAAGGACGACAAGTGCGGTCCGTATCGAAGGAAAGACATCTGGAGAGTTCGAGGTTACAAGAGGGTTACGACTAGCTAGGTAATCTGGAGCGTATGGAAGGGCTAAGGACGGTAAAAGGGTTAACATGGGCAGTGCCAGAAGGAACAAGGAAGACCAATGAGGAAATGGAGAGAGGCAGTGCTGCAGGACTCAGAGGAGAAACAGATAAAGAACTGGAGAGAGAAGGCAAAGGACCGAGTAGAATGGAGAAGAATTACAGGGCAATGGGCCTAAATGGCCTGGAGAAAGCCTTTATATATATACCTGTAAAACCAACAAATACAGGCCACCCTGTACAGTCAGAGGAAATAAATGTTACTTAATTACTTACTTACAATCCTCAATTTCTATTGCCATTCTTGCGATAGGTATCACTTTTGTTCTGGTAAAAATATTTAAGATGGGGCAACAATGTTTTTATAACTCTCCGCCAGCAACTAAACATTCCTTAACTACTTCCCAGCAATTGAACATTCCTTAATTGCCTCCCAGCAACTGAACACACAATTGTTTCAATTAGGGTCTAGCAGATGCTTATTTATAATAAACTTCTAAAATCCACCGATCTAGGTTTTGAGACTTATACCGTGAGGTTACTTTCAAGTTTGATCATAGCGTATCCACTTCATAAATATAATAACAAATCTTGAATGAATTAAAATAAAACATTTTTTAGGGATCAAAAGATCTTAGAATTGTTATATGAAGAAGCAAAACACAACATACTAGAAGGAAGGTATCCATGTGAAGTATCACATTACATAATGTTAGGTGGCATTCAAGCTCGAATCGAATTGGGACCATATAATTCTCAAGTACATTCCATTCATTATTTTAGAGAAGAACAATCGAAATATTTGCCAGCCCATGTACGAAAAAGTGCAACATGGACTTGGTTACCAATTAGTTCAAAAAATTCTGCAGAAGTAAGACTTTTGGAACAATATAAACGAGTTCCAAATTCTGCTACCAACAGAAAATTAATTAGAAAGTATTTGGAATTTTGTTGGTCATTACCTTATTATGGGTAAGGTTTCTTGGAGCTGTAAATTTTTGCTTACATTAAAATAAAACGTTTCATTTAATTAATAGCATTTTTTTTTATTTGCTCACCACAGGGCAGCATTTTTTGAGGGACAAATTGAGCAACCTGTTAGAGGTTTACTGAGTTTGATGACTCATCAAGATATTCCAGTATTAGTTGCTATCAATTCCAAAAGCATTTACGTTATTGATGATGCACACTGTGTAAGTAGATAGTGTTAACACACATACCTGTTAAATATACTGTACTGTGAAACCGACTTGGTTATATTTTCAGATGTAGTAGCAGTGGTAATTAACTTACAGAAATAGGCCAGTAACAAAAATATATTTTATTTTTTTGTAGACTGTCTTGCTAGGATTACGTTATGAAGAATTAAGTTGGGACTATGCAAGGCCATCAAAAGAGGATGATCCCAACTGCCTGCCCTGTCTCTTTCTACAGTTTGTTGTAGTAGAGAATGGAGCCCGAGTTTCTAAAATTTTGCAAGTGTTTTCTCGCCAAGCTAGTCTTATGGATGCTCTTATATCAAGTTTTGTTCAACAGTTGAAAAGAAAATCAGCTGGTGATGAACCAGATTGTGCTTTTGATCAAATGACTACTGAAAACGGTATGCCTTTAATTTCCTACAATATTAAAGCTTGGTGTAGTTGGGGAACGAAATCAGCCATGCACGTCACTATTATTTACGTATTTATTGTGTTTATATTTTACATGTTTAGCTTATCTCAGTTGGATTTTCAGGGGGAATAACACATGAACTATTATTATTTACTCTAGGATTATAATATAGCATTAAACATTGCAGGATAAACGCAATAAAATTGTAACGCCATCAAATGTCTATGACCTGCATCGGCTGACTTTGTACCCCAACTATCGCTTTTTTTTTTTTCAGAAACACACGCATCGTTAACATTGGGTCCCTTTACACACAGTGCAACTAATCTGCCTTCACTAAGCAACAAACTAAGCAAACTTACACTTGCAACGTTTGATGAAGATGGACATCTTATTGGACAGATGGGTTCATGGTCTTTCAGTTATTAAGTATAACGTTACTTATATAGTAAGTACTCAACGTAACTTAAAAATACTCTGAAATGTACTTAAAAATTTTACAAAACTAATGATCTCTAATAACCAAATGATATTCAATTAGTCAGTATTATTGTTATTGATATTTACTGTCTCATTTAGCATTTGTATTTAATTTGTTGTTTTTTTTTACTTAAAAGTTATTTTCCAAAGCCAAATGAATTTGCAATCTTGATGATGATAAGGAGACTAGATAGACTCAGTGGAAATGTTTGTATAATCAAGGGTCTGGAAGTATTAAAACCATTCTGATACTCAGCAATAAAAATTTTAGTGTCGCAAAATATAATTTTTACAAACTTCTCTTTAATTTTTAAATATATTACATAGGTACTTTATAAGACACTGGTAGCTTAAATATTTGCTCAACACAATAATTATTTATAGAAGGTGCCAATTGTAAAGTCCAAGCTGTAAAACAAAATGCTCTTAGTAAACACATGGAACAACATGAAACAAATATACAGGAGTACATGAAAATTTGTTCTCAGGATAAATCTATTTTAAATTAAACTTAAATAGTAGCTTTTAAAAATTAAACTCTCTATAGAAATCTGAAAGTTTCTGGGCTTAACTCAGAATAAAGTAGTCTATTTAATAGTTATTTTTGATTTTTATTAAATTGCAGAAGTCCTCGACACCTTCGGGTTTAAGAGGTTATAGATAGATACAAATTATAAGATTTAAGCCACTTTGGAGTTGGTTACACACAAAGTGTGGTCTATTTTGAGAATGACCACGCATACAAATATTCACTGCAATGCTTTGGGCCAGGGACAGCAATCATTGCTTTTGATACCCAGCTCTAATAAGAGTGGTGATCAGTGGCGTTCTGTGGGTTCAACATTTAGGTAGGCAATGGCAAAAATTATTTAACATTAAAATTTAAAAGTTTAAAAATTACGGCAACTTCTATTTACCAAAACCTGTTGTTGAATGAATTAATCTACGCATAAAATCCCTATTAAATTTTACTTTGTCATTATGCACTTTACATTTGATAACGTAAACCTTCGTCTAAAGCTAAGTTAATGCTTGATTTGCCAAATAATTTTAATCTAGCAGTTGCAGATAAATGTTCTTTGGTCGACACACGTTTTTTAATTGCAGCTGAAAGATTTTTTAAAACAGAGTATTCTGTTTCAGACTATACTTGTGATGGGTTAAATATACATAGATGAAAATAGTAAGCAATTCCAGAAAAATAGTTTATTTTTAATATCGCTACCAGTTAACCAATCCATTCTTTTATACCATTCAGTAATAAACGATCTAGATCTTTTTTCCTACTGTCTGTCTGTAACGGCCATAGTTATTTTGAAGTACATCGCCCATGATTTTTTGATTTTATTTGTTTTTCGTATCGTATTGGCTGCAAATTTTGCAAACTACATATGAAATAACTACTATTTATTTTAAAATTTGAAAATACCTATTCAAAATTACCGCTTCTTTACTCAAAAATGAATGGTCAGATCGGCAAACATTTAAGTGTCCTGGCAGGCCTGAGAGGGAAAATGATACACATTATCATATTTATATAATTATTTGCGAACGCCAATGCTGTCAAAAGTAAAGTTCATCCAAATATTTTTGTCGACCTTGTTACAGAGTAGGCTTTTCCACCCTGATTTTGTGGTCGAAAGTTTACAATTATTGCTTAGCGGGAGACAAAGTGATTTTGCCTCTCGCTTTTAAATGCGAATGTTGTTTACGCTTTGTTTATTTTCGTTTGATACGCTTTGTATACTACAGAAACGCCTTGATTAGAGTGGATACCAAAGGCATCTTACTTGCAATAGTCGATTTTTACACAACTGTCAAATTAGAATAATTTAATTTAGATTAATTTTAAAATGCTTGTTTTTTAATAAATTTCTCAAGGTCGGCGAAAAAGTCATATGTAAAACTCAAGGAGAAAGTGTTTCATTTTCCCTTGTCTGCAACGGCACCCGCGGGAATAAAGTATCACTTTCTTGCCCTTTGACACAAATACTATTTTCGTCGAACTTGTTAGGAAATTGGATTTTTGACCCTTATTTTGTGGTCAAAAGTTGACAATTGCCGCTTAGAGAGAAGAAAGGTTACTTTTCCTCCTGCTTTTAAATGCGAATCTTGGTTATGTTTTGTTTATTTTACTTGGATTGGACACGTCTTGTGTACCATATTTACCGTGGATAACAAAGGCATCGTACTTGCAAAAGTCAATTTTTACACAACTGTCAAATTAAATAATTTAAATAGATTAGTTTTGAAATGAATGTTTTTTGATAAATTTCTGAAATTCGACAAAAAAATCGTGAAACTCGGTAAGAAAGTGTCTTTTTTTGCTTGTGTGTCTTGCATCTGCGGGAAGAAAGTATCACTTTCTTTCCTTGTGACACAAATAACTATTAAATGATTTTAAAGTAAAAAAAAACTTTTTCAAAAAATTATATCTCTTTGGAGCTACTTCTGAGCTTCTGTAGAGAATTTTAATTTGATTTTTTTACATTAATTTCGTTGTAGCATGGATTCTACGATTTTACGTAGCGACCCTAGTCATTTTGAAGTGCATCGCTCATGATTTTTTACTGCTATTTGTTTTTCGTAAAAGTATCCATTAAATTTTCCTTTTAAAAGCTAGTGAACGAGAATTTCCATATTTACTGCAAATTTTCAAACTACATATGAAATAAATAAACACACAATAGCTGCACGCTGCAACTAACTGGCGCAAGTAAAATAATATAAACTACAGAGGCTGCCCTTTGCCGTGCTTATTGCATTCTGAAATCCCCACTATTTCTTTGCATCTGTCGATCTGATCATTGCATTATATGTATCAATGGGCATGCAAATATATTACGAATAATATATTGCTTGATTGTGTCTAGCTGGAATCATTTGGCTCGATAAGCTCAGCGTTTGCATATGCGAATTTGTGCTTAAAGGTAACAGTGCTTTTATTTGGCGCCTAATTTTTAATGTTACGCTGTGGTGTTTACAAGTAAAAACTGTGTAAAACTAACTTTTTTTGTTGAAAGTTAGAATTGGTTTTTTTTTTTGAAAGTTATGGGTAGGCAGGCACGGCTTAATAGGACGGACCGCCACGGGTGGTGATGTGGTAAGCACCCTGCTTTTGAGGGCTGCCTTACTTTCACCCCTCAAGGAGTTGTATTCCCAATTTTTAAAAACTAACTGGGTAGGCCACACGCCAGGCTTCCAGCTTCGGGTTTGAACTCGGTACTTTCAGTGTTGATTGACTTATGTACTGGAAAATACCTTAGCTTACACTTTAAATCGTATTGAAAAAGTATGCTGGACGCTAGGAGGCCAGTGTATCCATTTGTTCGCGAGCAAACCTTCTAAATAGCTTATAAAAATTACAGTAACTCGCATTACAATCAAAAACTAGGCAAGCAATGTTGCCAAGTAATGCGAATGCAAAGAACTTGGCACTCGGTTAAAGCGACCGGCTACTGCAGTGTACGGTTATTCCATATCGAAACATTGTTGGAGCAATAAGTTGCCGTGGTTATTTAATAAAAGCAGTTCAATACATTTGGAATAGCTTATTATGTATATTACAGTATAGACAATATTGTAGCGTTGATTGTCCTAAGTCAATTAACTGTTAATTTGAAAATTGATATTTAATTACTATTATTTTTTATAACCAGAGCGCAACATGTTTTCTTAAAGGAAAAAGAAGAAGCAGGTTTTAAAATAAAACGTCAATAATTTTTTAGTTTAAAACGTGCAAATAACATTCCTGTTTTAAACAAAAAAAGATATTATTAATTGATTCCAAGTTATTTTTAACATTTGAAGTACATTATTCAGAAGAAACAATAACCAACTGTCCTGTAAATTATAAGGAAAAAAGCAAAGTAACTCTAACTATCTTTAGGTATACAGGATGTACCTCTTTCTGTGATTTTATGCTCTCTCTTGTAAAGTTATATTATTGTAATTTGAGATTATTCTAATCAATAAATTGCACATTTGTATAGTTTCTTATCCTCTAAATTTATGCATTTAGAGGATTAAAAACTAAATAATTAGATAATTGGTGATTCACCATAGAACCAAAAACATCTTAAACATAAAGATGATTATAACTTTAAGTTTGTTTACACGTCATGCTATTTTTTTTAATGTTGAATGAGGTTGTCTTTTTTGTTTTACTATATGTCTTTTTGTATCAAGTCACTGTAAAAAATTTTAAATTTTGAAGCAGTGAAAGGGTTAAGAACTGCTCAAATTCAATCTCTTAGTAGGGTATCGACTAGGGCCGGAATATTTGTCGATGTTATCGATAATATTGAATAGCGATAATTTAAAGGCAATTATTAATATATCGATAATACCGATAATAGTATCACAGAAAATCGAAATATAATTCAAGAAATATTGTAGTTACTAGACATACATAATAAAATATTGCTTATTGTAATTGACGCAATTATTGGAACAACTGAACAATATCAAACCATTTTCTTCTTTTTCTTTATCATATCCCCATTTTGCCATTGTAGCGTTGGGGTGTAGTTGGGATCCTCTATTCATCTTCTAAAGTTGTTTCTGTTTCTTGCCATGTTTGTTACTTTATGCATGCTTCTTCCCCATCTGTGCACGATTTCTTTCAAGTTGTCTTCCCACAATACCCTTGGCCCGCCTTGCCTCTCTTTCGTTTTCCAATTATTCCTATGTCCATCGTGTTTTTGTTGTGCTATCAACCCATATCGACTCAACTTAAATCGCGTACTCTACCTCAAACCGAATGGTTATCCCGTTTTTATTGAAAGTGTTGTAAGTGTAAGTGTAGTAGTAGCTCTGCCTTTGGTTAGGACTAGGAGCAAAGTTAATGCGTAAAAGTTCCCTTATTCTTTAACGGTGTATATGCAATTAAAAAAATTACCTAAGATATAAGTCTTGGTAATATTGACAATAAATGTAATATCAATATTGTGAATAATATAAAATTATCGGTAATAAGCCTAAGGTCGATATTATGGTTAATATAGCGATATTATGGACATAGTCAATATTATCAAAATTGTCGATATTATCAATATAAAATCGATATCGATATCCAATTTTCAATATCTTCCAGCTCTAGTGTTGACTTTTAGAACTGTTTGGACTTTATATTTGGCGACTCCTATAATTTTATTACTGGATTTTGATTGGCATAAGTTTATTTATGACTTCATGAACTTAATGTAACCATTTTTCTCCCAATTGCGAAAATGCATTGTTAATACATGGAATGGATATACTGTAAATTACAATTGAAAAGCTCAAGTTATATTGGCTTCTATTTGGAATTGGCAACTATTTACACCTGACTAGGTACTAATTTTTTATAACTCTACTATTTGGTCTGCTTCTGATTACTGATTTACATTACATAATATGTACGGGTTGTGTTGAAAAATTTGTGGGTTATTGTTGCACTATCCCTGAGCAGTACATAAATAGTAAAACTTTCAATTTATGTTATATTGAATGTCTCAGATGTAAATATGTAATCCATATATGAAAATGACATCAAAACGTAGATTATAGTGTTTAATCAAGACATTAATTAGGTAATTATTGTGATATATTAATTCTTTAGTGGAATTTTACTTTTGTAATGGCACTGATTTTTTAAATTATATTGTACATGTGTAAATTACAAAAATACTTAAAAATAAATTCTCCACCTAATTACATTGTCTGTAATAGATGAATACCATTTCCTTAAACTTTGAAAACTTCAACTGCTTCTTTTTAACACTTTGACATTATTTAAACAATTTGTGTGCCCCCAACCAGCCCTAGATCCTTACTCTATGGTATCAAAAAATACCAAGAAAGTTCAAATTCATCAGCCAATCGGCATCGAGGTAAGTATGGTTATTTTATAGATGACGTTACAGAGAAATAAGCAGACTGAGGCATGAACTAAATTAAATCTTTAGCTCTGTTAGCCTATAGATTTAAAAAAAAGTTGGGTGGCCCAGTGGTGTTCTATGGTATGCAATCTTGGTGAGGCCAAAATTGTTTTATCTTTTGGTATCATTAATTGAAGGTCAAAATTTTAAACTCTGTTACATGCCATCTAGTAACTAATTGTACAAATACCTAAAGAGAACAAAAAGAAGAAAAACCTGGAAATTCTAAGTTATATAAATCAAATTTATTTCTCTGTTATACTGCAATGAGAATGCTTCTATTACAAAGACTAAGCGTAGCCAGACACTATATACCTCGAGGCCAAATTTGCATGGGCCTCCCAGCTGGCTTGAACATGTGGCTAATGCAATGCATCATCGCTATGAGCGAGAGAAACAGCATGATACTTCACAACTGATAATAGACGTGATGCGATATACGTCTTCGAGAGTCTGCTGTCATTTTGGCCTCACGAACGTACATTACATATTCACATTGCTAGCAGGTTCTCAAATTATTAAACAGAATCTCGCGTGCATCATGCCACCGATCGCCACTGGTGCGGCCAGTTATTGAACAATATTTAATGTAAAAATCAAAATTGATTCACTTCACAGCTTTAGTAGTCCCAAAAGTTCTTGTAGCTTGTAACATTGCGTACCCTTAGGGCTTTTCCATTATCAAATTTTATTCTGATTAAACGACTTGTTTTTGAGAAAATAGGCGTTTAACCGCAAATTTTTAATAGTTTATAGAAGGCGTCACAGAATCAACATGTAGCTCATCTTTAGCTTTATGAACTAAAAAAATTTCATGAAATCCATACTTCCAACTTCCATATACTCTGAAAGTATAGCAAAGTAAAAATTAAATATCCGTTTTCAAGATGGCTACCACCAAAAGAAATATTTTCCTAAATAGCAACATGGTATTTTTTACAGAATTGGATAGCCCTTTGCATTCTGAATATAAAAGTATGATGGCAATATAGTGAAAAAACTAACCGTTTTCTAGTTATTTATAATCTGTTTTCGTCTGCTAAACAAAAGATACTTATTTAAAACAGTCGAACACCGATGCAAAAAATAGCAGTAATAACATACAACCGATTTCAGTACATAACATTTCCTTACATTCAGTGTTCAAACTGATGACATACCACCCAAATGTTAGCGAAATACGAAACAAACTGTTGGTAATCAGGTCTATTCTACTATTTATAGCAAGTGATTAAATGTCGCTATTTCAATTCAACCACTAATTTAACTACCATGACCTGAATTCATATACTTCTAAGCAAAATGCATATAACAAAAATAGTATGGGGTACATTGGCGTAAAAATCAACAGGGACATCAATTTGCACACTTAACGCAAGCAAACGTTTTGTAATTGAATCGTTTGTGTGTTATTTGTTTTCATTGGGTTTATTATACTCATACATTTATATATTCAGAATCAGAACGCCGATTTTGTAAAAAAATACTGTGTTGCAATTTAAGTAAATATTGTTTTGTTCGGAGGCAGTCGTCTTGAAAACAGAAATTCGAATTTTCTCCATTATTTTTCTTGGTTAGGACGTCCTCTTCAAATTTGCTTGATGAACTATATGTGTATCTGTTCAAATAAAAAAAAGTTGGCCTATGACCACTTTTAAATGAATAACACTACAGACTTTTTTCAAATGTAAGTAAAATGCCAGTACGTGTTTATTTACAGTGATAAAATCTGTAAATTAATAATTCACACTAAACATTCAAACAAATTTGCTAATTGAACATTTGCTGTAAGTATCTTCTTCTTCTTCAGCCTGCATCTCAATGTATGAATATAGGCCTCTCCCATTATTTCCTATTGTTCCCGGTTTTGGGCTGCTCTGGTCCATCTAAAGCCTGCGAAAACAATAAAAACACTACAAAATATCACATTTAATAATCACTACAAGTGACCGCGGTTTCGTGCTTCACAGAGACATTGTCAAACTAAATACTAAAAACTAATGCAGGTACAACATTAAATAAAATTGCTGAAGAGTGGGGTGTACATAAGGTCAAGTTGGTCGTTTAAAACTATTTTATCAGGTATGTTTTTGTGCTTGTAAATTTCCAATGATTCCAGAAGGGTAAGTCTAAGACCTTTATTGGCAAGGTGCATCACTGACAAGCTATTATCCCCAAAACAATGGCCACTATCTAACGCGTGATTGGCAAAAGTGATATTCTTTTTTTATTTTTAAAGGCGCTTAAATGTTCTTTAAATCTAGTGTTAAAATTCCTTCCCGTTTGTCCTATGTACACCCCCTCGCAATCATTACAGGATAATTTGTAGACGCCTGGTTTTTGCAGTTTGTTTGTCTTACTTTTCGCATTATATAATAAATTAGACATTTTAATATGAGGTTTGAAAGTTACCTTATTGTTACATTTTCTGACTATATTATAGATTTTGTTGGATATTGGACCAAAAAATGAGAGTGTATTATAAAAACTTTGTTGGTTCTTAATTACCGGAAAAATTAAACCTTCGCAATGTTTTCTTAATTTTGTGTTCAAGAGTTGGTCAATGACATTTGCTTTAAAACTATTATTTACGGCGATTTGTTTTATCACGGACACTTCTTTATTAAAACTATCAGCTGAAAGAGGTAAACACACTGCTCGATGCAACATGGCGTTAAAAGAACTAATCTTCTGATACCACGGGTGTTGCGAAGTCTTGTGGATAGTCACTCCAGAAAATGTAGGTTTCCTGTAGATGTCGAAACTGATTTCATTGTTGTTATGTGATATTGTAAGATCCAAAAAGTTTAATGTTTTGCTTTTCTCTATTTCCAGTGTGAATTTAATTCTCGGATGAACTGAATTAAAAAAATTAAGTAAATTGTGTAACTGTCTTTCAGTGCCATTAAAACCCACTAAAATGTCGTCAACGTACCTATACCAGAACATTACTTGCTGTTGGACTTGTTTGGAATTAAAAATTTTTTCTTCTAGGTGCGACATGAAGATTTCCGCTAAAAGTGGGCTTGTTGGTGACCCCATAGGTAGTCCGTTGCTCTGCTTGTAAATATTATTGTTAAATTCGAAATAGTTCTGATTAGTACGAGTTCGAACAGTTCTATTATTTCATTTTTTACGATAATGTTTACGTTCTTTTGGTCTAATAAATTTTAACTAGCACTAAGCACTCACCCGGGGGGATGTTTGAAAACATATTGCTAACATCAAACGACACTAATTTCGTATTGTTTGTGAGTTTTACGTTTGATAGTTTTTTAGTAAGTTCTAGAGAATTTTTAACACTGAATTTGGTTTGAAAGTCCGTAACGTTTTTGAAAATAGTGTTGAGTTTTATGGCAACTTTTCTAACAGGGCAGTCAATATAGGAGACTACTGGACGTATAGGATTATTGTCTTTATGCAATATAATTAATCCGTACAGTTTTGGGTGTGTAGGGTTCATGCAGATTAGTTTTTGCTTCTCTCTTTCCGTGATTAATGTGTGCAGATTTTTAAGAGTGTTTTTAACTGCTAGTTGAAATTTATTTGTAGGAACGTGATTTAATATTTCTGGGTTTTCTTTTTCTAAAATCTATAATATAGTCAAAAAATGTAACAATAAGGTAACTTTCAAACCTCATATTAAAATGTCTAATTTATTATATAATGCGAAAAGTAAGACAAACAAACTGCAAAAACCAGGCGTCTACAAATTATCCTGTAATGATTGCGAGGGGGTGTACATAGGACAAACGGGAAGGAATTTTAACACTAGATTTAAAGAACATTTAAGGGCCTTTAAAAATAAAAAAAGAATATCACTTTTGCCAATCACGCGTTAGATAGTGGCCATTGTTTTGGGGATAATAGCTTGTCAGTGATGCACCTTGCCAATAAAGGTCTTAGACTTACCCTTCTGGAATCATTGGAAATTTACAAGCACAAAAACATACCTGATAAAATAGTTTTAAACGACCAACTTGACCTTATGTACACCCCACTCTTCAGCAATTTTATTTAATGTTGTACCTGCATTAGTTTTTAGTATTTAGTTTGACAATGTCTCTGTGAAGCACGAAACCGCGGTCACTTGTAGTGATTATTAAATGTGATATTTTGTACAAAGTTTTGTAGTGTTTTTATTGTTTTTAAAATGCAGTATCTCCAAGTAAAGGCTGAAACTATTAATTATTTAAAGCCTGCGAACTTCTTCAAGTCGTCGTCCTATCTCATTTGTGGCCTACCTCTTGATCTTTTGTCCAATCACGGTCTCCAATGTTGAATGACATCTTCTGTCATACGGTGTATCCTGCCCATTTCAATTTCAGCTATCTCCTGGACTATGTTTCAGTCAGCTGTTTTCTGGTGGATTCATTTATTTGTCTTACAATCTTTCAACGTGATGTTTAACATATGTCTCTTTATTGCTCTCTAGGTATTGTCACCATTTTGACTACGTTTCCTTTAGGTAACGGCTATGTCTGCGCTCCATACAGAAGTATGGGTAGGGCACACTGATTAAATACACGAGTTGGAAGGTGTTGAGAGAATTTCTTGTTCTTTGAATGAATGAATGAATGGCTTAACACCCCATGAAGGGGTTTCGCCGCTTCTTAGAAGCTTTCTAAATCCTTTTAGGGTGGATCGGTCCCTGTCCGGTCTTCATTCTATTTGGGGGCTTATTTTGTTCCACGACTTCCTGTCCTTGACCTTTTCTTTCACGTCCTCCATTCTTATTCCTATATTTAGCAAATCGTGTTTTACTTCATCCAGCCACCTCGACTTTGGTCTTCCTTTTTTCTTTTTCCCAGCCGGTAGCCAATTCATTATTATGTTTGTCGTTTCCTGATGGTCGGCCCTCATCACATGCCCCAGCCATTTTACTATATGTTGTTTTATTTTTCTTACTATATCCACTCCTATCTCCTGTGCTATCTCGTGGTTCATTCTTGTTCTATACTCGTTTTCTGCAACTTCGACTGGTCCTAGTATTGATCTGAGTATTTTCCTTTCTATTATTCTTAGTTTTTCTTCCTTTTTCTTCGTCATTGACATCACTTCTGCTCCGTACATTACTATTGGTTTGATTAACGTGTTATAAATTCTTATTTTTGTTTTTTTGGAAATGAATTTGCTTTTTAGTAATTTTTTATTGGCGTAATAAGCTCTATTTGTTGTTACTAATTTATCTCTTATTTCGGTTTCTCTATCCCCATCGTTAGATACCATAACACCTAGGTATTTAAACCTTTCTACTTCTTGATACTCCTGATTCCTTATTTTTATCCTTCCTGCTGTGGTTTTATGCCCTATTCTCATGATTCTTGTTTTGTCTTTATTTATTCTCAATTCAATTTTTTTCCCTTCTGTTATTAGTTCTTCCACCATGTTAGTTAATATATCCCTACTTTTAGCTATTAGCACCAGGTCATCTGCGTATGCAAGTAATTGTCTTCCCCCTGTTCTTTAAACTGCCTTTATTTATTTTACGGGTTATGTATTCTATGCACATATTAAAAAGTGTGGCTGATAGGGCATCTCCTTGCTTTACTCTTTTATTTATTGCGAATTCGGTTGTTTCGCCTTTTTGAGTTTTTACACTGATTCGGGTTGTTTCAAGAGTCATCTTTATGAGCTTCCTTAGCTTAGTCGGTATTCCCAGATCCTTCATTACTAGCATTAGCCTTCCTCTATCGATGGAGTCGAATGCTTGTTCGAAGTCGACGAATAGCATTTGTACTTTTATTTTGTATTCCAGCGTTTTTTCTATTATTTGTTTTAATATGTATACCGCGTCAGTTGTTGCTTTTCCTTTTCTGAAGCCGTATTGGTACTCTCCGATTATATTTCTTGTCCTTTCCTATAGTCTTCTCAGCATTAATGTTGATAGTATTTTATACACAGTATTTAATAACGTTATTCCTCGGTAATTCTTGCACTCTTGTTGACTCCCCTTCTTGTGTATTGTTATTATTTGCCCTACTTCAAAATCCGCTGGCATCTTTTCTTCTTTCCATATTTTTATAATAAGTGTAGCTATATATTCCATTATTGTCTCACCTCCATATTTTATTAACTTCATATTTATTCCGTCTTTACCGGGTGCCTTTGCGTTACGACTGTTTCTTAAAATTTTTTTCACTTCTCGTAGTGTGGGTTCTTCTACTGGTACTTCATTTGCCTCATCTTCTACATTTAATTCTTCCTGTCTTTGGTTTGTGTTCAGTAATTCTTTAAAATGCTCTACCCAAATTTCTTTGTATTCATTTTCTTGCTCTATTACTCTGCCTTGTTTGTTCTTTATTCCTGTTATTCTAGGTTTATACTCTTTATTCTGCTTATTGATTTTCTGATAGAACTTTCTGGTGTTGGTTTTTTTTACTTTTTCTCTATTTCTTGTAGTTCCTCTTCTATCCATTTCCTTTTACTACTTCTTATTGTTTTATTACATTCCTTCCTCTTTTCCTTATACTCTTCCTCGTCTTCGTCTTTATCATTTCTTAGCCATTTTATTCTTGTCTTCGCCTTTTCTTCGTGCGCTTTTTTACATTTTTCATCGAACCATTCCTTCTTCCTACCTCTTCTTTCATTTCCTATTATTTTTCCTGCCGCTTTATTTATTGTTCCTTTAATATCCATCCAGCTTTCTTCAATTGCTCTATGCTTTGGTTTACTTTTTATTTGATTTTCTAACTCCTCCATGTATTGTCTTCTTATTTTTTCATCGTTTAGCCTTCCTATGTTCCATTTCTTTTTCAGCACGTTTCTTTCCTTTTTCCTACATTGTTTTTGTCGAATCGTTGCAGTTACCATGAAATGGTCCGAATCGGCACATGCACCTCTGTATGTTCTTACATCTATTATTGATGATTGACGTCTTTTTGTTACCAGTACGTGGTCTATTTGGGTTTCTGTTTTCCTGTCTGGTGATATCCATGCCGCCTTATGCTTTATCGGGTGTTCAAATTTAGTGCTGCTTAATATCAGGTTCATTTTCGCAGCTAAAACACATAATCTCATACCATTGTCGTTGGTTTTTTCGTGGATAGTGTGCTCCCTTGCGACTTTACTTATTATACTCTCTTTGCCAATTTGTGCGTTGCAGTCCGCCAGTACTATGATTAGATCCTCTCTCGGTATTTACTTCATATTTTCCTCTAGTTTTTCATAGAACTGTTCCTTTTCCTCATCAGTATGGATTTCTGTGGGTGCATATACGTTCAATACTGATTTCTGGTGGATTCATTTATTTGTCTTACAATCTTTCAACGTGATGTTTAACATATGTCTCTTTATTGCTCTCTAGGTATTGTCACCATTTTGACTACGTTTCCTTTAGGTAACGGCTATGTATGCGCTCCATACATAAGTATGGGTAGGGCACACTGATTAAATACACGAGTTCGGAGGTGTTGAGGGAATTTCTTGTTCTTTAGTACATATTTAAATCGACTGAATACCAACCAACCCAGCCTCGCCTTCTTATTATCTCTGAAGATGCAAGCTACAATGTCTTGGGAAAGGTTAGTTTGTATGGTTTCACAAACAGCTAACAGGCATAAGCCGATTAAGTATTCTTGTCTTGGCAAACAAAATATATTAAGATCAAATCCTTGTCCGCCCCCAGGTTTAAATAATCTAAGCACACGGCCCTGTTTAGGCAGGCAGGGCCTACGAACAAATATTGCACAAACTTCTAGAAAAAATGCTTGTAAAGGCAGACAAGCTTCAGGTCGGTCCTTACCTGATTATGCTGGGTGTAGTTCCCAAATGACGACGCGGTCTAAGTAAATTGTAATATTGACAGTTCGAGAAACCGCGAAAGCGTCAAAGAAGGTTTAGAGATTGTCAGTTACAATAAGTATATTGCTAGGTACAACTAAAAGTTAGAACTGCAAAAAAATTATGAAAAACTGTGAAGATAAAACCGACTCATCTGGGTGGCTCGTCAGTTAAGAGGATAGTTGTTGACATTCAAAGAATTCATTGATGGAGTAGAAAGCTTTATAGCGTAGAACTTGTAATTTATTGGCAAAGGCTCTTTATTTCTTCTGGTAGCTGATTATAGATCTTGATGTCTTGATTAGGGAATTGCCTCTCTAACCGTGTTGAGTGCACTCTTGGTAGTTGCTGATAGTGGAAGTGGGGGGGGGGGTTGTCTTGTATTGTATCCATGGGACTACCCGTACTGCTTCTTTCGCTTCATTGGGACATGATGAGATTTCCATATCTGTTTTCCGTTAGCACCCGTTGCCGTCGGTTTGTGAGATAAGACACAATAAGGTGGAAAGCAACTCCTCTTATTCCATTGCTTTTTAGCTTAGTTTCCAGTACTTTGAACTGTCGACTGTCGAAAGCTTTGGAGAAGTCTAGGTGGATACTTGTAGTTGGGCGTTTTAAGTTCAAGGAGCTGATAATCACAATAAGAACTTCGGTAGTTGCTGATTCCGTGTTTTTATTCGAGATAACTAAAAACCGTGTTGATGTGGGTTGATGTTCAAATTTACCAAATGTTACATTTGTCTAGCTCTCACTTTTTCGATTATTTTGAAAATGTTTGACCGAAGTGCAATTGGTCTACAGTTAGTTATTTCTTTTGTCTTCTTTCTTGTGGAGTGGTTTGACGATATTTTTTTAATTCATCGGAAAAAGTATCGGTTTAGACATAAGTGTGTTAGAGGTTTTGATATAGAGACCGCCATAAACTTTAGAAAGGATAACATCTCGAATGTCGTCACTTCCTGTGGATTTTATATTTTTTAGCTTGCTGATAATTTGCTGTACATTAGTCTCCTATACCGGATGGAGGAACATGCTATATATGGCAATTGTCTTGCGTTCTAGACCTAATTTTTCTTTGTATAATTATCTGGACATATGCTGATAAAGCGGTTATTTAAGCTGTTTAGGTGTCCAGGACGTATGTACATACACATCGTATTTGTGCAGCGCTTAAAAATAATTTTGGATGTTCAACAGTGGCGGGATTACGTGCGTGTTGTATTATAATCGCTAACAGCATTCTTTTGTTATTTAAAAAAATAACAGTATTTTTAAGAACATTGACTCTCGATAGCGGCTTAACTAAGCACTTTTGGATATTGGTAAGTTCTATTTAATCTTTATATTTTAGTCTTATGAATAATTGGTAGCTTTTTGTACAGACCTTTCAGTGACACCTGTATTGCAGGACATTTAAATAGGAAAGTAAGTTGCTTTACAAATCGACACACAACACAGCAGGCTCCTCCTACAACCCTGCAGCACCCAGCTCCTTTTAGAGCCCTTCAGCACTGCGACAAAACCACACTGGGTGAGAAATAAAAGACATTCACTCCTTAAAGGTGTTGATTTTACTGAATAAGCGTTCTTTAAGAAAAATCATATTTATCTCTAAAATGTTCTGAAATTGGCATAGAAATTTAAAAGAATTAAATATTCGTTTATTTTTACTAAAAATGGTATCGCAGCAAAGCATTGTTCTTTAAAAGATTTATTAAAGAATATATCAAAATAAATACATAGACAAAAAAAGACATTCTCTATTTGTATAATATTTTCAATCGTGGGTCCATTTTTAAAAAGTTGACTATAGCTTCATACCTTAAAAAATGTAATGCAGTATGAAACTGTATTATATGTATCGATTCAAAACAAAACTAAGTTGTTACCTATATGGAGATAAGTCTCTGTGTCGTGCTAAGCGCAGGTCTAATGAATGAAGGAAGAATGTTGCTTCATTAATTTCGTCATAATAATGTGCCTCTTGTCCAAGACTTAGCGTGTCCTGAACTGTTACATACCATGCTTGTTTTTCCTGTAACCTTACCGTTTCCTAAAATCAAGATGAACTTTAAAATTAGTACATTCTTCTCATAATAATTACAAATAATTTCTAAATTAATTTATTACTTTTTTAAGAATTATGGGGCTGTGCGTGAGCACAACTCCATAATTCCCGTCTCACCCCCTTACCCGGGCTCAGTGCACTTAGCACTATTCACACGTCTAACATGCCCCATCCCGAGAAGACATGCAATCCAACAAACACACCACAGACAACATTCATGGGCACACCAGGTTTAATTTACTCAGAAAAATTTCCAGCGTGCAGAGGTTTCGAACCTACTTCCGTTGGGAATCTAGCTCTAGAGCCTGAGACTTCTAGTCACTAGACCACCCGCTGGTCCCTGCTTAATATTTAAAAGTGTTTGTTAAAAGTGGAGAGAAAATTAATTTCTCCTTATTTTGAGCTAATTACCCTTTCAAACTGTAGCTGTATATCATTAGCTCTGTCTATTAGTATTTGCTTAAATTCATTTAGGCACCAATCACGTGCTTGAGTTGCTTGTAAAGTACCTAATTTAGATGGACTACCTAATCTACAAATATACGGCGCTAAGTAGTCAATTTCATCTTCCGTTTCCCGTTCTTTCTGTTCTTTTTCTTTTTCTTCCTGGAATCATTGTATATCAGTTTTTGCAATTACCTGTATATAATTTATCAGCATACTCGTTCTTGCAACCCTTTCTTATATTTATAATTGTGTTCCCTGTCAAACAGGGAAACACTTAATTTGGGAAAAGCCGTTTCCAAACTTCTTAGTTTTAAGAATTCCAATACCTGTATTAAGTAATTATTACTTTTAATTTGAAATTGAAGATTACATTGCTTTTCTCTAAATTTTGAAAATATCTATAGTACTATACCTGATCTTCCATTTCTCTAAGATGATATAAAGTTTTTTCTTCATCCTTCAATTGTTGTTCAAACAATAGAAATAACTGCAATTGTCTAGGAGGTTTGGCGCCTATTTCAGCCTGATATCCAACTGTCAAGTTTGGGTTAAATTTTAATTGATCGCCCATTTCTGCTAGTTGAGGTTTGATGAAGTCTCTTGTAGATGCTGTTACTTTTCCTTCTTCATAATGGTATTTAAGATGTATTTCTCGTTCGATAATAGCAAATTCTCTAACTGCTATGTCTTTTGAAGCTGGTTTCTTTTCATTTCTATGATATTTTTCCACTATTTTCTGTAATATAATTATATAAAAATCTGCATTTAGTAAGTTTACCTTAGTATGCATGTTTAGCAGTATTTCATATACAGGGTGTTCAAGGGATAATACTGTAACAATAAATAGTTGCTCCTGAAGCTATCTCAAAACTTTGCTGTATTGTAATTATTTTTGACTTTTAGTTTAGGCTGTATCATTTAAAAGTTATACCCACAGGCACAGCCCACACTTTCTTGGTTTTATCCATGCTGTTTTAGTGAATCCAAACAAGGAGTTAAACTTAATTTATGTTCAATTATTATTTGTGAACTTGAAACAACTGAAAACAACACACTTTTACCTGAACTTTCTTATACTTCAGGAATTTTACATTTCATATTTTTAAAAGTATTTTTGTATCAACGTTTTAAACGGCAACAGTCACTATGATAATGCGTTTCTCACCCGAACCGGAAGGCAAAGCGAGTGCCTAATGCCTGCTTTCAGGAAGGACATAGCTCTAAGTAGAAGGGTAGCTGCGTAGTGTATTTAGAAACCTATAGGTAAGTTTTTATGTAAGAAAAAAATCGATTTTATTATTTCTAGGAAACAAACACCTTGGGATTAAAGAAACCCAGAGAAGACATGGAATCTGACAATTTATGGAGAAACAAACTCAGTAAACAAATCCTAATTATGAAAGGTTGGGCGAAGAACTGGCTACCTCTCCCCGTAAAAACAATCCAGCCACGAAAAATCGATCACTACAAATACATTTTAAAACGTGGAATGTAAGAACGATGCTCCAAGCTGGGAAAATGAACGAAATAACTCAAGAGCAAGCAAACTATAATATTGATATACTAGCTGTACAAGAAATCAGATGGAAAGGACAGGGGGAAATGGGAAAACCACAATACACCCTCCTATATAGTGGAAACACGATCAACAAGGTGAGTACAAACAGCACAGGCCTTTTTATTACTAATAAAGTAAAAAATAATTTATTAACCTTTGAACCGTTTAATGGAAGGTTTTGTAAAATAAGAATAAAAGGCAAATTTTGTAACATAAACTGTGTATATGCACCGACAGAATCAGCAGTAGAAGGAGAAGCAGAAAATGTTTATAAAGAATTAGTTAAGATATGTGAAAAAATGATAGTGATATTAGGGAACTTTAATGCAAAAATTGGGAAAGAAGAAACTCACCAAACAATATAATAAGAAAAAGTATGCGTCTGTGTCAACTGGCAGAAGAACTAAGACTAACAATAAGTATTACATGTCATTAACATAAAACAAAATCACAACGGGACTTGTATAGTGCCAGGAACACATAAAATAAATCAATGAATCGATCATGTTTTAGTATCGAAACGATGGGCATCAACGGTACAAGATGTAAGATCTTACAGAGAAGCCAACTGTAACTCACACCACCTCTTGGGAAAAGCAAGAATCTGTAAGCGAATAGCCGTGTTGAATAAGGCTGAAGGAAACAAGAAGAGGAAATAGAACACAAAAAAACTAGAAGACCGTACTAACACAAAAACACGGTACCAAAACAAAATTGACAAGCTGCTATCCGAAACACCCTAAAAGAGAAACGTAAACGATGAGTGGAACATGATGAAAGAAATTATCATTAAAACGGCAGAAGAGACAGTACCAGCGACAAAGAGAAAACAAAATGACTGGTTCGATGAACAATGTAGGGAAAAAACAAGAAAAAAATATTAGCAGAATAAAGTATTTAGAACTCCCAACAGAAGAAAACAGAAGCATATACGAGGAGAAACGGAAAAAAGCTACAAAATTATGTAAAGCAAAGAAGAAAAAAGTGATAAAGGAAACATGCATGTGCACTAGCAAAAATGGGGAAAGTCTCACCGAAATTGATGAAATTTAAAAAAGAATGCGCGAACACTTCATTAAGCTGATGCAAATAAATGAAGAGGCACAAACTCCAAGTAGTACTTTCCAACCGGCAGAACTTGAAATAGAACCACCAAGTTATGAAGAAATGGTTAACGTCATAAAAAGCATAAGAAAAAACAAGGATCCAGAAAGCGAAGAAATCAAAGTTAAATTAATCAAAAAAGGAGGAAAAATCTGCATGAAATGCTGCACGGAATGATAGCAAAAATTTAGCTAACCGAAACAATGCCTGATAAATAGAAGATGGCGATAATAAGTCACTTACATAAAAAAAGGTGACAAGACCGTATGCAGCAACTACTGTGGAATATCGCTGTTAAACGTGACGTACAAAATTTTATCTAGTTTAATAAACAAAAAGTTGGCAGAATACACCGAACAAATATTAAGCAACCAGCAGAACGGTTTCAGACCAGGAAGAGGTATGTCAAACTGCATACATATAATGAGACAAACTCTGTAGCTATTCGTTGTTGGCGATAACAGAATTTAATAGTTTAAGTAATGGAGGAATTTTACCTTCGAAATATACAATTAATTGTGGTACGTTCTCTTTGTTATTTGTAGCGTTTAAATTGTTTTTGTCACTACCTTCACCTATCTTTGTAAGAGTCTGATACTTGTTTTTCGTTTTAGACACTACAAGTGTGGACGGTCTCAATTGAGCGTTTCCAAAACACCTAAATGTTACCGAACTCCGTGGCTCAGCGCTCTTTCAATACTCGCGTCCACGTGAACCACTGCAGTAAGATGCAGTGCACAAGGGCAGTATCATTCAGCACACGACGACCGGGCACGTGCACCAGGAATAAGTAGTAGTGGGCAAGATTTGCATCCAAACACTAAAAGAAAATGTGTTCGCGCGCCCTATCCTGGAAATGTATTGACTATTGAAGGTTTGGGAAGAAGGCGTTGGATTTGCCCAAAGTTTTTTCAACAGCGCCCACATTCCAAAGCTTATTGAAATCGGACCATTCGTACTTACTTACAGACAGACCGTTAAACAAAGTCTATCTAGAAAAGATTCGCAAAGCTGTTTTCAAAATTGTACCTTAGCAAATAACTAATAACTAATAGCTGTAGCAAAAAACCAAAAGTATTAACCATATACTACTACTTCTAAAATATGTTTCAGGTACAATTGATGCATTACAGTTTTTGCAATTTGCAAGAAGTTATGTGTCAAAATTAATGTATATAGTTATTGTCAAAATGTAGAATTGAAAACTTTTGAAACTCAAAGATGGGGGTTTCAAGACAAAGCTCCTGTATATTATAAAAATAATAATAAGAAATACGTATAATGTGATGAAGTAGCAAGGCACAGAGCTTTTAGGTACTCACTATTTTCATGAATGTAGGATACAAATACAAATTATATTTTGTATTTATTTGTACTTACAACAACAATTCTTCTGGTTCCCTCTACCATTCCAAGAGGTGGTTCACCTCTTTTGGCAAAACTAGTGTGTCTATAGTATATTCTGAAACAAAGTTAAATTATTATTTGTTGTGATATTGTTAAGTAATTTACTAGGTGTAACTTTTAAGCAATTTTGTAACCTTTGGATAAATAAAATTTAGAACAGAACACCAAGTATACTGTTAATAATGCCATTTTATTGTAAGCCACAATTTTACCATATTTATCTTATCTGCAGAAAATGTTACCATTTACTTACTGGTCTTCCCTGTCAATATAATGTTCTATTAAAAACAGGGGGTCCAATTCTAACTTCCCCAAACCGTCAAACCTTCCTTGGTGATAAAATTCAATGACTCTTTCAGATTCTACTGATGTATTATGGCCACTTTTATATGAATGACCTGAAGCAACAAAATTATTATAGCAAGGAATAGGTAAAGCCAATAGTTGTTATTTACCACCAAGTGTTAAATTTCATTAAAGTGTAAAATTGCGTTTTATTTATAATTAAGGTAGTACTGTGCGATAAAGATAGAGAAAATAGGCAGGAACGTAGCAGTTAAGATCTGTGACAACAAATGAGGAAATCTAGAGAAAAGTGTTATTAAAAAATGAAGAGTGCTGGAAATGCATTTAGCATTTTAATAGTTGGCATCATACAATAGACAAAAGAAACTTGAAAGAAACGATATTAGAAGAAAAGAAAACAATAGTTACTAATTTCCACCATATTGCTTGAAGTAGCTATCTAATATTAAATATTTTTAATTTATTATAAGTTAACAAAACAGAGACAGTTAATAAGGTGGCATACGTTTTATAGCATCCTCCCTTCCTCGTTTATAATATTCAGTAATTGTTCCTGAAATACAATTGCTAATGATCTTAGTTAAATTATCGGTTCTATTCTCATAGTGTTCTTCGATAGTATGCATTTCAGAAGCGCTACATTCTAAATCGTTATATCGACATATTCTGGTGACTAATCCATCTTCTTGCACATATGGCGCAAATTGTTCCACCATGGTTCGTTTATACCATGTCTTTTTTACTCCGTTAGGAAAACGTTTCTGTAAAACTAAATATCAAAGTTTTAATGTAGGTAGTACTCAAAATTATTATAATAAGCTAGAAACGGTAAAAGTAACCAACAAAAGCCATTAGGTACCTGCATAAGGTATGTTTATACGGAGACTCCATGGTGATGGCATATCCAAGTGCTTCTCATCCATTATTTTAAGGAGTTGTATTTCGTCTTCTTCCATATCATCCTTAATCGTTGACTCTCTCCATTTTAATGGTTCTCCTATCAAAAAGTGTTCCCACTTTTCTAAATTAGAAAAATCGTACTCTAGTTTTTCTAAGCCATGACTACAATCTTGTAGATTAACCTTTAAATTAAAAATATGATCTATCATAATAAATGCTTAGTGTCCACGGAGTGACATGATCTTGCAAAGCGTCTTTATTATTCAAAATAAGAAAAGTTCTTTGATGTATCTAAGGGTGGATACTTTTGCATCATTGTAAATAACTTTCACTTATACAGGGTGTTAATTTTTTAAGCCATAATAAGCTCCTGCTAATAGAGAGTGCTAAAACAAATGGCATACTTTTTTACCCGAACTCTCTAGCTTCAAAGTGGCTTCAAAATAACATTTTGGTCATAATGCCTGTTTACTTAAAAATGAATTGCCAGATCGTAGTACAACTTGGTATCGGAAGAGCATTAACACATAAGTAGTGTCAGGGTGTTCTATTCTATTTAAAAAATAACTAATTTATTGTTCATAGAATTCTCTGCAAAACAATACTCAAAAACAACACCCTCTACAATTGAAAAAAAAATGTATTCAGTGCATTTATTATCATATCCATCCAGGCCCGGAAAGCGCACATTAAAATCAGTTATTATTATTTCAAAATACAACTGCAACATACTGTCTATTTAAAAAATCTCGATCATCTAACAACTGTTCATTTTAGGCACAAAAATATCCGAAAACAGCTCATATTATTTTATATGGAATTAAACTGCACATTCAAACATATTATAATATGGGATTTGAAAACAAAGTTGCTTATTGTAGCATAAAAAGTAAACACTTTGTGTAAATGAGAACAATTAATGGTGATGCAGAACTATCCGCCGAACAACTGCTATATAACTTTTTCCCATTTTGCATACCAAAGGTGCTATGCAAGACGGCGTCGCTCGATGGACACCCTGTATAAAATTAATATTATTGTTCTCATACCCAGTAATTGTTATGATTCCAAACACTTTCTATTCCACAATACAAGGGACTGTCTAAAGGGTACGCCCATCCTGTACTGGGCTCAATAAACAATGAAGTTTGAACGTCTTTCTCTCCAGCCAAAAGCAAAATCCAACTGTGCACACGAAGCCCATAAATCTCATCAAAAGGTGGCTTTTCTAGTTTCTGCAATAAGGTTAAGATATACGATGAAGTCTGGATTTTGATTTGCATTCATACTTCTAGTCGTTTTGTTTCAATGTCAGCGATACGTTTCTTTTCTGCAATGGCCTTATCTATCTCTCTTTGTGCCATGGCCAATAAGAATTTGCTTCTTAAATCTTTCGGGGGTTTTAATATGTACTTTTGATCAATTACTGCTTTGGCTACTACTTCTTCCTACAATCAAAGCAGTTTATTGGAAATTGTAGAAACAATATCGATTAAGTGTTCTAACTTCTTCTTCTTCTGGTGGAAAAGGAGAATTTACTCTGGTCATAATTTTCAAGCACACATCTTGAGTGGCATATCCTGAAACCACATAAGCTCCATAGCTAAGTCCTAGAAGTAGTGAACAGAGAGCAGTAGCAATTTCAAATGAGTGGCCTGATTGTCGTATAAATACTGTATGAGGAGAATACAAACGGTTTGGCTGAAAATAATGAAAAATGGATTATCAGTTGAGTGAAAAGCAATTTTGTTATAACAATGCAAATTTCATAGAAATTAAAAACAGGTAAGTCAGTACCATCCTAACCATTGGGCTATAGCCCTAGGGCGCCGGGCCCAAAAGGGCGCCGGACCCAAAAAGGTGGAGGGCGATGCCTTATAAAATGTATCGTTTTAAATAGTTACTCTTTACGGTACTACATTAATTAAAAATGACTTTTTTAGCTATATATTTGTTGCTTTACAATTTTTACAATAATCCTCTTAGCGGATCACTAATACGTTGGTGCGCCAACTAGTGGAAGCTAGGCATATACCTAGTATCGCTATCAATCTGCCAGGTAGACAAAGCACATCTGGTCTGGTTACAAGCAGTTTGAGTGTCGAGTGTGCCTGCGCAATAATTTTCGGCAGAAAAATACTCTGGAAAAACAGTCTCTTCCCAGTTTTCATTTGTACAATTCTCATAGACATTGAATTTCTCTCATCCCGATCTGTGAACTCGTTTTTGAGTAATATTGCATTAAAATAAAAATTTTGCAGCTCAAAAGTTACAAAAAAAGGGTTGGATATGCCCTAAGGTCTTCTATCAAATTCCGTTTCCAGTTTCAGAAAATTTGTTTTCCGGTATAAATGCTACCAAAAAAGCATTTTTTTTCTGGGAATTTTTTAACAGGGTTTTTTTTCGGGTATTTTTTTCCGGAACTGTTTTTTCCATGTATGTTTTCTCCAGGGATATTTTATCCTACATTCGAATGTTACCCCTGCTGTTAGGGCGCTACAAGATATTAGCCCAGGGGCTCCAAATTTCTTAGGACGGCCCTGAGGTACGTTAAATAGAATGTGTCATATCAATTCGAGGACGTTTCTCCAAAAATGTTGTTTATTTTAGAAAAGGTCGTCCACTTGTGTGTTGCATAAATAAAAAACATATCAAGCTAAATCTGATTCATTTCAGTTGCTTCATTATACAGGGTCTTTGTTAGTATCTCAATATAACAAGTCGTATCAACTTTGGAGCCATCACCATCAACCTCAAAAAATCCTGATATCAATGAAGGGGTAACTCAATTAAAATATGTTTCTTATATTTTTTGTTGAATTAATGTAAGGGAATCTTGCGCCCGCCGATCTAGAAGGGGTTATAGTTAGAGTTATTATTATTATATTCAGTCGAGATAGCATTCTTCTTAAGGTTGTTAGCTGACCCTTGACATTAAAGTTTGGTATTGGAGGATATGGTTAAATAAGAAACTAAACATCCGGTTTACCCGGTTTATGTCATGTTACCAAAGATTTAACATCAAATTTTTATTTGACGATGTTCTAGTATTTGTAAGTTCTACTCGCATTAGCACTTTAGTAGTTTCCTAGCTGTGTTAAGTGATTGTTTGTTGCTACGTGTCTGTCTGTTTGTGGATCGGTTCTATCTTTCTAACTTCAAACTGGCGGTCGCTAGGATTTTTTTTGTAAATTTTAATTTTAACTCTTTATTAATTAAAATAAATTTATAAATCGAGATCAAGCTTAGTATTGTAGTAGCTGATGTAGAGAGACAAAATGTTACTATGTCAAAGAATTTTCGTACAAATGAAAACTGTGAAGTGAAAATTATTTTCAAAGTTATGGACATTTTCATAAAATATTGGATAAAAATCGGCCACTTGATTTTTTTTAATTGTGTAATCTCAGAAGGCTATGAATGAGCTAGCATTTTGTGTGTGTCCCAGTCCGCTAATTTCTCTGTGACACCTTCTATGAATTTATGAAAATCGAAAATTTATGCCCCACCAAATTTTTACGGTGAATTTGTCCTTCCGCTTTCGGTTTTCTTTAATCACAAGGAAAATTTCCCTAAAAAATCAAATAATCGATGAGTGTCCGCACGCACAGATGGGTACGTACACGTTGGCGCCTGTCATGTAGCTGGCAGACTAGAGGATAGACTGGCGGTATAGAATTATTCCTTTATATAATATGACGCATTGCACTATAAATAGAGTGTGGCGGGTTGACCAACAGGTGGCCAGCGTATGACAGTATAGTGGCAGCACTGGTGCGACCTTACAAGCTACTTTTCGTGCGCAAAACGTTGACAAAATTACAAACATTTTTTTGAAATATTATAAGACAGTTTCTAAACTATCACAAAGTCCAGACGAAGTCATTGGGTCATTTTGTCTTTTAGTAGTGGTGATATTCTGTGAAAGAAAGGCCAAGAATATGACGGTGGCTCAAGCATGACAAGAAAGTTTTTAGACCCCTCTGCCGACATTAATTTTAGAAAAAGTGTCTCGGGATAATGGAGAAATTTATAATAATTAAGCTTCTCTCATTAGAAATTCTTGGATTCGCGCCTGAGGTAGGAAGGAGGAGAAATATTATTACACTGCGCCGAGCGCCGAATAACCTAGTCCCGGCGCTGGGCTAAAGCGTTATGCTATGAAACATTTTTGAAATTATGAACATGTCGAAAAAACGTTGTTCGCTTTCGAAACCTGTGGAAAATGAATTACTACAATTTCTTCCAAAAACCTTTGCTATGAGGCGCCGTTTGAGTCAAAATTATATTTTAAAAATATACATGTAAATTCAACAAATAAACTTATTAAAAAAGTATAATAATCTTTCTTTTAATATATGGAAAAATGGGCGAAACAGGTCGTTGGTACTTTCCCATACTTTTCACGTTTTAAATATTCTCGCGTCAAGAAGTGATGGACATTTACACCTAACCTAGTCGGTACAAGCCTGCTGCAGGATCAAGGCGTTGATTACGTAGGTACGGGCGGCGCGCGCTCCTACTACGTAAAAGACGCTAAGATAGTTAATGCGCTCACAAAAATGGTTATAACAACTTTATTTATACAGTTATCAAAAATATTTTTTTTATTAGTTCTAATTGATAGGTGTAGTTAAAATCACGTAACTGCCGGAAAACACGATGCTGATATTAAAAAGTATCGTTTTTATTTTCTTAATTTTATAAATAGTTGGAAATTCTTGCTGATCCTAATAAAGCACTTCAAATAGTCTATCGAACTGATAAAAGTTTATATTGATCGGCGTTTGCGTTTTTAAATAAAAAATGAATCAATATCAAAATTGTCAAAAATTCCTAGAGGGCGTCAGAGTTAAATTTTGGAGATTAGTAAACAACAAAATTTGTAGTTCATTGCAAGCTCCATCGGTTCAGAAAGTTTTAAAAAAATGCTGTGGGCAGTTTTTGGGGAATGATTTTTTGAAAATGTTCAAAATTTTGGGCCGCTAGTATAATTACAATTTTTATATTCTCCAAAAATATTTTTACATCATTTGATTATACTCATTAAGAGCTTTCAAATAATATGACATTTTTTGTAGTAATTGGATATTTTGTTTTTGAGTAATCAGGCATCAAAAATTAAAATTTTCAGAAATTTGTAGCGGCCTGGATTTAAAAGATACAATTTGAAAAAAAACATTTGACTTGTCTTTAGATGCACTACAATGCTATGTATATAAAATTTAAAAAAAATTTTTAGAAAAAAATCTATACCAAAAAACAGGTCTAATTTCTGTTTCCGGCTCAGGCATACATTGTTTAAAAACCACTTTTTGGGGTTCTTTGGACCCCAAAATGGTTATTTCCGTTAAAATCTGAAATTCGAAAATTTGCACGAAATCATAACTTTCCTTACTTCAGTAGAGGTATGGGAAAGTAAAAATGTATTTATATTAGTGTTTTTGCAAATTCATATATAGGTATTTCTTAATAAAATACATGCAGTGAGTTTTTCCTTTTTATATACATACCAGCTATGTATACTTTTATAAAAAAACATGTCAATGCATTGTTTTACTGCAATCTGTAGGCAACCAACTATACACTACATTTCAAAGCTTCAATTTTTGTAAATTATAGTCTGCTGTGGAAACAGTAATCAAATTGTTTAATGTCAAATTACTAGCAATTAGTTTTTTTTTGAATTTAGCATAAAATTTGTGTATTGTTGATATTTTATATTTTTAAAATAATAGTTTTATTAAAAAAATTTTAAATTCAAATAATTTTGCGTTTATTCATAAACATACTCATTGAACATAACCTCACACTATGAGGAATAACCTTTCTCTCTCTATTATTTTCTGTACAGTTGGTTGCCTATAGATTGCAGTAAAACAATGCATTGACATGTTTTTTTTTATAAAAGTATACATAGCTGGTATGTATACATAAAAGAAAAACTCACTGTATATGTATTTATTTGCGAAAATTTATATTTTAAATGTATTTAAATTTACGAAAACAAAGAAGACAAGTTAGGTATAACTGCGAAACAAACGGCAAATTTGCTGTTACAAAAACGATGTATTTTATTTACTCGATATAATATTCAACACATAAGGCAACTGTGTCCCAATAGCGTATTTTGCTTAATAATTTGTTGTAAATAAAAATTAAATACTAGTGCTTCTAATAAATTGGGAACAAGATTAGTAGCAGTTCGGCTGGCGCCATCCATGTTTAAATAGACAAAAGGGCAGTTGGAACCCCTGACGCGAATTTCCTGTCCGAGCGGCCTTATAATCCGCTTCAGTGAACAATTTTGCTGATCCTTGCTTGAGATTGTGGTGCATCCAGATTGATTAGGTTCAGAGTTCGCACGGTTAGCAGTTACAGGACAGTAAAGAATGAAGGACATTAGGGTTAGTTTAGTCGACTCGAAAAATATACATTATAGTGGCAGCTCAGGAGTGGGCTGGGGAGTTGCGAACTCTAAACATTACATTATAGCATTTTCAGAGCTTATAAGACGATTGTTACCCAGATTTCTAGATAAATACATACATTTTTAAATTATTCTTAGAAATATATTTCTTTTTTTGTGTAAAATTAATCCTTAAAACAAGTCTAGTGACGGCCATTCAGGTGAAATGCCTCTCCACCTAATAAAGCCTAAATTATATTTGAGTGAAATAAATAACATGTATTTAGTTTTATAATACGCATAAACGCACGTTGTATTATTAAACTAAACTTAGCCTTAATGCAGGGAGAGCATGAGAACGCAATTTATAACGCGTGCGAATTTCAATTGTGGTAACAACTACAGTAACTACAGTATTTCGAGCCGTATAGAAAAGCCCAGCTGGCGTGACGCAACCTTCTGCAGTCACACGCGCCTTGTCGTGGCTGCTATGACGTCACGCTGCCACACTCTGCTATATGAGACTGGCTGATATGAAGAGCTGTACGATTGACTATTGCAATTACTTCAGTTCGGCTCGTCGCGTGGTAGGAAATTGTTTGTTTTATACACAGGGTGCTCCAAAGATGCGAAATTCTTTGATAACACCTTTGTTAATCAAGTTATCAAAAAGATATTGTACACGTGGGTTAGTTGACAATCTGTGCACATTCTAAAATTATTTTCAATTATGTTCCACTTTAGAGGGGCAAACAAACTTGTATTTTTTTAAATATAACACTCTGCATATTTTTGCATATTCTTATTAGCCAGTTTGATTGCTTCTAGGAATATTTTTTGTTTTTAAAATTTCGTTGCAGCGTTGCCAATTATTCCTCTTTAAAAAAAATTACATTTGCAAACGTCAGTGATAAAACCTGCACAAGCCGTATTTTCACAGATTAAACAAAATTTTTCAGGTAAATGTTAGTAAATACCATGTACTATTCCCCAGATATTTTAAAGTTGAATTTGGTTATACAGGGTATTTGGTGCAACTTTAACGTGTCATAGCTCGATTTTTTTAATGGAACCCCCCCTATATTTCTACATAGTTGGATAGAGCTTTCTGAGTTTAGAATAAGTTTTTTATGTATCGTTTATTTTCAGTTCAAAACCAGTGTTCATACCAGGTGCATTCCAGAAGTCGCATAAGTTTAATTTAAAACTATTATTGTTGTTAAAATATTGTAATTTCCTAAATAATTAACTTTAATTTTTCGATAATATTGAAAAATACACAAAAAGACAAAAGTGAATGTGGCAACATCCTTTCTATTTATTTATTTTGAAGGCGAACTAAGCTCAAGATCTTTATTTTGTGAACAGCGTATTGACTTTGAGAATAAGGATGACTCAGAAGAAGATTCAGAAGCATCGGAAAAACAATCTCGTGAAGAAGTTGGCGAAGAAGCGGCAGAAGAAGCCGAGTAAGGCTTTAAGAAACAATGTAACAAATGCGTGGCTTGTTATAGCTTTTGGCCAAGACCCACCGGGTCTTTCCCTTTCCAGTGCACGCCTGACCGCTCGACCCACAGACAGACATTATTTAAAAACCACTTTCTCGTGTTCCTTGAGCCCCAAAACGTGTATTTCCGTTAAAATATAGATTTCGAAAATTTTCATGAAATCAGTATTTCCCTATACGCACCAAAGGTGTGGGAAAGCAAAAATAATTTTAAAAAGCCCATCACACTTTTTAATAATAGTTAAATTTTTAATAAGAGTTAAAAAAATAAAAAAAACTCAGCTTGATTCGGCTTTCAGTCTTCAGACAAAAACTTCATATTAAATAGCATTACTGAGAGTTTGACCTTAAAATGCGTACTAGTTACGCCACTGATTTCATCGGCCTGTTCACTTAACATTGATCTGGTCGCACTGTGTGTTGCCTACGTGACCCGCTAATTTTGTAGAATTTAGAAATTTCCAATGCTAACCTACGTATTTTTTTTCTATTCAACAATGTTTCCTAAATAATAATAATTAAAGTGTATACGAAACTAATTTGACATTCTTACTTATGAATTGTGGGTGTTAAAAATCTATTAATAAAAACTTAAAATTGTAAATTACAAAATAAAATGCTAAACACTATTTTTGGTATAAAAAGTACTAAAGCAGTAAAATTTATATAATTTACAAACTGCAACCTACGAGAAGGTTTTGGGAATAATGTTATAGCTGATAAAATTCCCTTGTTCTTTTCCACTACACTACTGATTAAATTTATCAATGCATAATAAAGAAACATTTATATGGACTTCTGTTAGCATAGGCTGTCTTTTTTTCTCAAAATTGTTATGGTATCTTTTAACTCGTGCCGGTGTTCAGCCTTAGCAGCAGCATAAATAATGTGTCAAATAAAATAAAAAACTTACAAGTTCTTTCTGAAAATGAATAACAAGACGTACAAATCGTAACAATCAGACCCAAATTGACTACAAACTACAAAATTGTTTAAAGAGCAACTAAGATCGCTGTTCTGATTAAGTCTAAGAGCCGCTTAAACTAAAAAGTCCTCGAATGAAATAATCACCCATAATAAAGTGCAAAAAGGGCGGAACACAAAGACATTAAGCGGATTAAAGAACTTTTTACGGTTTCCGACCGATCTCGTTGTTATTTTGTTGTGCCACCTGTTACTCGCAACAGTTTGTAGGACGTAATAAAAGTAATAAAACAAACAGGGGTGAACATTCTTTAGGAATTCCGCTCCCATATCAGATTTTTATGGACACTTGTTGCTTTTTAGAGTGTGGGGCTTTTATAAACACTTTTAAAGTTCGTAATTCGCTCTAGTAAGGGGAAACTTTTCTGTCCGGAGAAATCGAGCTTTGTGTTTTATTTATTATCCGCAGGAAATGCCGGAATCATTCGGTTAATTTTGTAGCGATTTTAAACTCGTTTTATATATTTTAGTTTAACCTATATTAGGGTTTCCTAATTTTCTACAGAACCCATTCGTAAAATTGCTGTTAGATTAGATACAAATCAGTAAGTTTTACTCAATACTTTTAATGATCATTAAGAAAATCGTGCTAAAAAGGTTACCGTTTTCCGTTACCGATAGAAAATTCAAGCATAATTGTTGTTCTACCTAATTTTTACCTTATATTTCCCACAAATTCATCCGAAACAGAAGAAATAATTATACTGATCCACCGAATTTGAGAAAAAAACATTCATTTTTTTGCTCGGTGCTATTCCAAAATATCCTGGATAGTATCCGGACTGTCGGGATACTACCCGTAACAGTATTCGCCTAGTTAAAGCTACGACCGTCAGAAAGTGAACACTCTTCTCTGCCTACGGCTTGCGATTATCGCTAAAACATCCCAGGTAGCATAAACAGTAGCATTCTTTCATGCACACAATAAAACGTAATTACTAATTAATTTTATAACAACGTTGACCCTTGAAGGAATTCCATCGGGCGGCTATCGAGGCCGTACACGCATTGTCGAACTGAGCTACAGGGCTGCTTATAGCAAACGTTACAACATGGAACCATGTAACACCAGGAATGACAACAGATACCTAGGTAACCGGGTAGTGCCCGATAACATCCTACCCGGGTAGAATAATCAATTACCCGTTACCCCGTAATTATATCCGTTACCCGATTATATCTCGTTACCCGATAATTACCCGTTACCTGATTATGACACAAAATTTAATAAATACTAAGAGCGCACATACATTTTGACAAACACACACTTGCGTTTAAAATCAATAAGACAATATTATTCTTCCCAATCGTCATTAAATAAATGTGTCTTATGTCTTTTGCTTTTATTACTTATCATGGATTGCGCATATTGAGTTAAAAATAATATTTAAAAGTTTTGCTGGTTCGAGTCATTAAAGTAGTTATACATATTATTGACTAACGCGTAATTATCTGGTAAGGGGTAAAAACCGGATAACGGGTAATCATCGGGTAAATGGTCACTATCGAGTAACGGCTAACTATCGGGTAACGGGTAGTTATCGTTAATGGATAATTATCGGGTAGCAGGTAATTATCGGGCAACGGGCAATTACCGGTTATTAAAAACGGGTACACAGGTAATATAATATCGGGTATTGTCATCCCTAGTTAGTACCGTGACTGTCGGGTAGTATCCCTTGTCATTCTGAAAATATCGGTCATTGAAAGATCATATTTTAAGCAATTATTGCAAAGCGAAATTTCCAATACATATATATGTTCAGTTAAAACTAAAATTTGGAACTTAAAGGCCAGTCGGCAGAGAGCTAAATGGCGATAAATAATGTATTTAGTACCACAACATGGAAGGAAAGTGTAATGAGTCAATTTCGATAACCTTATTAATATACTAAGTTTTCTCTGTTCCCCAAGGTAAGCTTCGTTCATCATATTAAAAGAATCGCGTCTAAAAACTCTCTTCCTTTTAGTTTTTTTAGCAAACATTATTGTTATAAAAATTATACAGGAGGAAATTCTCTATCAGAAAACTTCCACACATTTTTTCGTATGATCAACAGTTTCGAAGCTACAGCTGCGAGAAGCGAGGTAACTTCTTGCAGTAACGTGGTAAATTAAGTATCTCGTTTCTTATTTGCTTTCACGATTCCTTTAATGCTTTTTATGAAACTCATTTAAAAGCAATAATACAGTCTTGTTAGTTTATTACTTATTGCCACAAATACTCCAGTTTTGGACTCGTTTTCGCTGTTTTCACATCACCCCGAATGGTGGGGTAATCGGCGCGATAAATTCTCTAAACATGAATCAGAAAAGGTTTCCTTACGTTACAATTCTGAAGATGAAAAAATATTTAAAAAATTTAATATTGATTAATATCTATTCCAGAACGCAATCGCCAAACTTCAAACAATTCAATCACCTATTTAAAGTAGTTTATTAAGATAAAAAGATTTTTTAGCCATTTTAAAAATTAAGTAAAAAACTGATACTTTTTAAATCAACAACGCGTTTCCCGGAAGCTACGTAAGTTTAACTAAACCTCTCAATTTTTTTCATTCTTTGCAAATTTTTGATAAGAATTTAAATAAACTATTTCTAACGATTTTTGATCCGAAGTCGGAAACGCAATATCCAGCGCCGTAGCGTGAGTAGGTAGCGGGTATTAAAAAAACTATTGAGCCACGTAACTCGTTGATATAACGAAACACTAACTTAGACCGTCTACGCTTGCTGAGTCTGACGGCACTGAAATAATCGCTTAAAACACCGTAGGTGGCATAAACAGTAGCAGGCTACCATGTACACACTAAAAAAATTAAGTATTTCATAAAAGTAATTTAAAAAAAATAATGCCGTTGGACAGGATCGAACCAAGGACCTTTGCCATTATAGGCGGGGGTTTCCGCCACGCCTCGAGCAGCACTGGATGTAAATGTTAAATGTGGGAGGGGGTGAATATTTCTTGGGAATTTTTAAATTTCAGGGCTTATGTAACTCAAAGCAAAGAAGCATTATTTTATAGCGATAATTAGTCCTCTTGTGTGCACAACTGCGCGTAATAATGAATTTAAACAAATGTTTTTTTACAAAATTTGATTTAAGTGGGCCATCCTAAAACTCGTCCATCCCGTATTCGCCCTGGAAGGATTTTACCATTGCTTTTTAGTATGTTTAAAATACTTCAACATTCAAGTTCAGCTTTAAATTTAAACGTATCTACGACAACAGCGAATTAATCAATTTAGTGTTGGTATACATACTATAACCTTAGTCGATTATTCGACTGGTGGGTAAATTAATTTGCTAATAAACCAATCATTTCGACAAATATTCAATTAACTGACCGCTTAGTATTTAATTATTGAACTGATCAACAGATTAGAAAGATAAATCTATGTTCAACCTCCGATACAATTATGTCGCAAATTTCTACTGCAATTGGAAGTTTTGAATTTTCATTTATTTTATTTCGTTTTCTGCATGTCGATGGAGCAGCTGGCACGAAATTATTAAGAGTGTAATGCCTAACTTTTTCTGTATTACTCCGCAACACTTCAATCTATAATTTTATTTAAAATATACCTATTTTTATCAACATTTTCATTAAAATCTTTAATAGATTTTCGATAAGCACTGTCTCGTTGCAATCTGATATCCACATTACCAAGTGTGGCAAAATTCATAGAATTTTTCATATTTCGCTGATAAAAAATGTTTTTGTACTTTAATTTTTAAATGTTCAATGCCGCCGTTTTTACACCACATTGCGTCATCGCAAAATAACAGACACGGGAAGCAGAAGAAAGCGTTTCTGATATCACATCCACAAATCCAATCCGATAAAGCATACATTGACTTATTAAAATATTATTATTTTTTTGTTAATTTTATATATTATTTGTTTAATAATTAGATTTGGTTGTGGGCGATCGTTTTCTTTTAACTTCAAACGTTCATCAAACTTCAAACCACGTTGAGCTTTAAGTTTCATTATTTTTTGCACAGACATTTTATAGTACTAAATTAAGTTTCACTACACAATTATGATTTACTACACAAGAACACATCACAGACAAAGCCGCTCTACGAAAAAATGCCCGATTATTTCTACACAAAGAACTTTGTTACTAACCTTGTATCATACAAACATAAAACGAACGTGTGAAGAAATACACCAACTACACGTGATTAGCATGCGCTGTTTACTTATTTAATCAGAAACTGGGGTCATCGACCCTGAAGTCTCTAATGCGCACCAGCTTCTTTCCTTTTTTAGCTCGTGTAATCTTAATTTTACCGCAATGAGCTTTCTATTTCACTCTTATTCATTTAAAGGCCTTTTAAGCTGGCTGCTTTATTCGGTGGCGTATAGCTGAATTGTGGACAAACAGCCATATGACCCTCGCATGGATTCGCTTAAGGCGCGCGCGATATTCAAACATTCAAACTTTTCGGATCCTGTGGCAGCTCTTTAATAAACGTTCTCGCATTGAAATCTCAAACAAACATTAACTATAAAGTATTTTTTTAATTTTATAGTGTGTAATATGTTATGTACTCAAACAAAAAATAATTATTTTTTTTTCTTATTGCGTCGGCAGGTCAATGATCATTTGACCCAATGGAGAAACCGCCACTGCTGTAGACCAGAAAACCAGAAAACATAATTCATCGTATATTTTGTCAATTCAATACCGTCAAAATATTTGAAAATATTGACATTAACACCTCTACTCAGAAACGACAAGCTACATTTCTGAAACTATGAAAAATGTGACCAGAAACAATTTTGAAAATTAAGGAACATTTCTATATACTATTTATAAACAACTGGAATATAGGCCTATAAAGCTGGAAATGGGCTACAATTTGGATTAAATTTTAAAGTGCTAATTTCTCTGTCACTAATTTTATGAAGTTTTGATGTTGAAAATGAATGCTCTTTTATTTAATAGATGCATAAAGAGAGAACAATGTAGCATTTCTATTTAAGATAAATTGCTCGAATTCCGGAAAACGACACCGGAAAAAATGTCACCCTGTCAATTGCGTTAATTTTGATGCAGATAGTTTAACCTTACATTTCCTAATTAATAGTAACACTAAAATCGCTACATTAAACTACGAAAATACACAATTTTGTGTAATACTATAGCTTATAGTCTTAAAAAGTCTTCAAGTATGTTTCGAATGTGTTAAAAGGCGGGGTATGCTTGGTTCAAATCACTTGATTTAAAATATTGATTTAAATCGCAATTTAAATCAACTGATTTTTTTTAAATTATGATTTAAAATTAAAAATTGTAAAACCAGTAAACCAAGTACTAAACTTTGAAATGTACACTTCTAGACTCGACATGACCAGGATGCAAACGATTATAGATTTAAATAAGTAACTGACCCTGGTTACCTCACTTAAAATATCCAGTTGTACTTAAATATTTTAATCCGTCAGTTAACATCCTCCTTGAAAGTTTATAATGCAGCACTAGCATAAAATTGTCCTTTTCAATAAATATTGTTATTGGTTGGATTCTATATAGTTACACACTGTTGTATTGGCTTTTACTATTTACGTTTCTACTAAAAAACGCACCGTTTACTTTCGATAAAAAGTTGCAAACATCTATTAGTACCTAAAGCATAAGAGCCGTTTCACACGAGCCACTTTTCGTGGCGCTACTGTAGCGCTACTGTGGCGTTTGCGCGTGTGAACGATTTTGAATTTAGTAGCCGTGAGCGCGCCACAGAAGGAATATGTCTAGAGTGGCGGAAGAAGTGCTTTTAGCACTTTTATTATTACGCCGTAGAAAGAAACATCGGAAAAAAGAAAGTACTGGGTGCATCCATATGTAGGTGATAGATTATTGAAAGGACAATTTTATATATCCTTTCGATATTTAAAACAAAACGAAATCAAGTTTTTTAACGTTCTGTATCAAACTCCTCCATACTTAGTACATTCTATAAAAATGCGAAGTATTTTCAAAGTTTTCAACGTCGTTGCACCAAAACCTCTGTTAACTTTGATAACTCAAGCGCGACTGAAGCCCATGTGTGAAGCTCGTGTGAAGCTGTTAATATGATTACGGGTACTGCCGATTGTGGCGACGCAATTTGTGGCGCGATTTTAAGGGAGACCGGCTACTCAATTGCCACAAACGCGCTGCATATTGGTGGCGCGTCTATAGTGTGGAAACTATCATTTAAATGCATTACTCTCCAAAAGTAGCGCCACGGTAGCGCTACAGTAGCGCCACGAAAAGTGGCTCGTGTGAAACGGCTCTAATAGTTAAAAAGAACTGTTACATAACAAGTGTTACACGGTTTTCTTTCAAAACTATCAAATCAATATTTTTCACGAAATACTTTTGACTTCTAAGTACAGTTTGGGTACCAAACTGATAGTGGTGGTAGGAAATTCATTTTTCAGCATTTTTTGTATGAAAATGCTTATATTTTCACGTGTTAATTCGTTATAAGTTACAACTAAGCATTTACAGTTGTTACATGTAAATACTACTAATTAGCGTGCCATTACGTTTTTCATCGGTTGTTGTTTCTGTTTAATTAGTAGAAAACGCGTTACAGTTTATGGCATTGCAATTTTGTTAAATTTTGATGAAAATGGAAATTAATTTAAATGGTTAGTAGTGTAGAAAATGCTTACTGTAACACACCGCTCCCTCTTCCGCTCACCCCGCATAGAGTCACGCACATAGCTGAGACGCACGCCGCACCAAAATGAGATGCACGCAACCCACGCGCCGAGTTACCTCTTACTAACGAAGAGAATGTGGCCATATGTTATAATCGTTTAGTTTTTTGCAAAACGGAAAGGCACATAGAGAAGTGTCTCCGCGGTTAACGGGTCTGCCTTTCACTCGGGAGACCCTGGGTTCGATTCCCAGCCCCGACCGACCTCCTTTATCTAAATTCCTTTTTCTAACACATTCTCACTATCCTTTCTCGGCTGAAGAGAGGCTTAGGACTCCGGTGCAGAGTCCGAAAGATCCCTATAGCGGCCCGTCCCTTAACGGGGAATGAACCGACACCAGCTTTTCTTACTTTCCAATCAAAGCGCTCTGCTTCTTCTTGTAAGAACGAGTGATTGCTTGCGCTTAGTCCTACGCTTTTGTTTGCTGTTATATTATTGTGCTATTTGTGTTTATCTGTATTTACATAGTTGATCTAATAAATCACAATACATTTAATTGGAGTCTTTCTGTGAATCTTGTGATCCAGTTCTGAACCGAAAGTCACTCGCTCTTCAAGTGGGATAAGCCCGCTCTTTTTTGATTAAATATTACAGGCAGAATCCTGGTTCCCACATGTATACTTAACCACAAAGGGCTCTCAAACAAGCTGTAGTTGATACCGATCAGAT
The DNA here is from genome assembly GCA_958336395.1 of Ctenicera cuprea. NCBI lineage: Eukaryota > Metazoa > Arthropoda > Insecta > Coleoptera > Elateridae > Ctenicera > Ctenicera cuprea. The sequence continues at coordinate 27,828,262 of OY284486.1, forward strand.
CACTACTTTTTGAGTAAATGGGCGTTAAAATCGAGACTTTCAAAATATCGTAGCAGCCGCCATTTTAAAGTTAGAACGTTTGGTAAAAAAGTTTTCGATTTGCTTTAAGTTCTTCCCTTTTACTTCTTACCTTGTGATCAAATTTCCAAAATTTAGTTTTGGAAAAAAACGCTGGCAAAAAACATGTTAAATTTTCGACATACCTCTTGATTTAAAATTTCATCAAAATCGGTCTAGTACTTTCGCCTTTAAAGGAGTTAGAATTTCTATTTCGAACGTTTTCTATTTTCATGAAATCTATACTTCACTATACCGAAGGTATGAGAAAGTAAAAATCATAACTCTCGTAATTTTATTATTTCAATTATTACACTAATTTGAATGCTTATAATACTTTAATGTAAATGGGATTCAATGTAGAGTCTATAAAAATTAAAAATACACCGGGTGCTCCATTTGAAAATAGAAGGTATTTTTCAAAAGCAGTATACCATTAAACAAATTACTTCTCATAGAACACGTTATATTAGAATACATTTTCTTATGTTTTTAATCGAATATCTAATATTACAGCAGATACCCTGTATATCAATTGTTCTATTTTTCTAAACGTGGAAAGAGTATCAGTGAGTAAAATACAACCTTGTGCATTTTTTTTTAATTCTGAATCCCTCTCACCGACATTTTTTGATCCACCACTGGCATTGTCTTTTGCGAATCGCTTGGTAGACTTTGACTATTTTACAGGAAACGTAGGCAACTAATGACAATGAGTAGAGTTGGGCAAATATGCTGTAAAGATAGTGCATGTATGCACAAACATATGTCGTATAAAACCGTCAATATATGCACTAAAATATGCTGCATAAAACCTTCAATATATGCAAGAATATGCAGTAACCTTTTGCGATATGCACTAAAAAAATTAGTTTGTTTATTTAGCGCCTAATATGAAAATCTGATGTTTATTTGAAGCTGCAGTTTAATACTAGTAATTATTATATGAGTTAAAGCACGTTTTGCATCAATTTGATGCGGACCGGTGGCTACGTGCTGATCAAGTTGAAACTTATCTATTATTAACGTTTATCTGTAAAAACAATATCACAAAAAAAACTTTCTAATTTTATTCTTAAATTGTTTGCTTAATTACAAAATAAAATAACAAATTAGTATTAAATTTTTAACTCGCTGTTTTGGCTTGTTTGAAGTTTCTTAATTTTAAACAGAGTAAACAGTTTTTTTTAATTCAAAATTAAAATAAACGGATAAATACCTCTTTTTCACAGATGACGCACAACACAACACTTCCATCGTATTTAAAACATGTATACGGCTTCAACCACTTCTTAATTAAATCGTTTTTTGAACTAGCAACTTTAGGCATTTTCAGGGTATGGACTGGACAATTACACTTTACAGCTCTCTGTCAAGGCAACAAATGAACTAGTCAAGCACTAAAATTATAAATAACTATTTCTAAGGATAAGTATAAGAAAAATTTCCAAATATTATTTTCAAAGAAATTTGTACCTAAGGAATAAGACCTACCCAAATAATACAACCTTTGTCAGTTAATCCTTTATTTCCTCTACCCCTACTTGGAAATTTAGAAAGTGCAAGTCTAGGGCTCATGTGGTTTCACTAGAAGAAATTGTGCAATTTCTTCTAAGAACTACGAATATTTTATTTGATAATTTATTTGAAATTTATTTTTTTTACTAGAATATGCATTTTCATGCCATTAAAAGCTAAAATATGCACTAATATATGCCGTAAAGTTGTAATATATGCCAAATATGCAAAATAAAATTTACTTTTTATGACTCTAAACATCACGAAACGTGTATATACGAAAAATTAACATTTTATGATCAATAGGAAAAAAGATGCAAATATGTATTTCCCCAACTCTACTAATGAGTGCTGCAAGTAAAGGAAATAGTGAGAGATCCAAGTGGAAATTCCCGTATCAAGGTATGCCTTAAATTTAGTATCTAAATTCTCTCCTTTCCTTGTCGCAGTCAGTAATTGCCCATCCCTTCCTTACAGAAGTAACTAATACTGATACAAAAATACTTATATACTTATAATCTGATAACCATAAGTCATAAGTAACCGAATGGCCGGGTAAAGTATTTGGTTCATTTTTTATTGTTGAAATTTTGTCAAGCGTTAAATTCTTAAAGTTCACGTAACACTAATTTAATATAAAATTTCAACAAACTAGTTACTATTTCTATTGATAGAAAATTGGATTTGGTTTGATTTTCGCCTTAAAACGAAAGAATCAAACGCCCGCGAATTATCTGTCAAAATCGTTGAAAGCAGCGCAATACTAAAAATTAAAGTCTGAGTTATCGCACGAATTTGACCATGTTTCTAAGTTTACAATTTTGTTTACTTCCAAGCTTTATGTGTATGTATAAAATAGTCATTAGATGTAATTAAAATCGAACCATCGTATATAAACTGTTAGTACAAACAGAAACCAAAACTTGTTCATGCATGTCCATCCGCATACCTGTTTATAATACAATCATCAAGAGGTATGAGGGATTATGTTTGATGAACCATCACGTAGATTTCATATTAGGAAGAAACTAAACGAGCATTTACGGGTTGTTTGTCGATTACGCAGAAAAAAGCAGATTCCTTTGTGTGACGCAGACGCGCGGAAAGGAAGTGGGCATGCAAGAAACTGCCAACTTGATTTGGCGTTGGCAGCAACCCTCATCAGCGTCAAAAATTTAAGCAACTGTAGTCCGAAGGGAGACCGGGGGGAACGTGTACGAGTTGAATATCCGCCACCCCGCGATAGCGTATCTCCGATCGCCAATGCAGTGGAAAGTCCCGGCAGCCGATGGCTTATGCATGTCGAGCTGGTAACACGGGGTCCAACCGAGAGGGTGGCAAAGACGACGGCATGGGGCTGTCGAGGGCGCGAGAGAGACGTCCTGAGGGTCAGTCGCGGGCTATTGAACTCGCGATTCTCGGAACGGTGCGCCGCGTCATCCCTAAATCATAGTGCTGCCGGTCCTGCTGTGCCTCGACCATTAGTAAGAATTAGCTCACTTGGCTCGCTGGGCGCTGTTTGTATTGGACCGCTGATGAATAAATAATTATTATCTTCTTCTTCGTGCCCGCTCTACCCTTAACGGTTTCGGTTAAATTGGTTACGTTTAAATTTAATCAACTGAACTAAGATATCATAAACCTCAAGTACCCACGGGTTATATTTCTCACACATTATCAAACTGATCCTTTGACCATTATGCTTCTTGGCCCGATATTGTTTAAATCCTATTATGACAAAATTGACCCGGGAATATACGTTGCAGTGAAAGATTGAAGGGAAGAATATGAAATTATCTTACGCTGACGTAGCCAAGAGGAAGCTACCGAGCTCTCTCCCCTCTACTTGAGTACATACACTGTGTCTATAAAGTACCCCCCCCCCCCCCACCTAACTTTTGAACGACTTGATATTATACCACAAAATTTGGTGTGCTGTAATGGGAAATTAAATACTATTTTTCAGCCTGTATTAAAATTTTGTATCATCCAACTGGGCGCCATTTTGAATTTTTTTAAGGGAAGGGGGGTCGAGTGACACCTCATTGGAAAGGTCTTTTAGTTCTGCGTCTGATCCTAAAGTTTCAAAGAAAAATATTCAGCCATAAAAAAAACTAAGAATTAAAGCAAAAAGAAATTAAATTAAGTGTTCGAAATGTTTACCATTCACTTCTTGGCACATAAGAAGTCGGTTATAAAATTCCTGCCGTACATTTTCATAAGTTTCTGGAGTGATATTTCTGCAAACTCCTGTAATGCGTTGCTCCAGTTCTTCAATTGTTTCTGGACGGGTTCTGTACACTTTCGATTTCAGATATTCCCATAGAAAAAAATCTAAGGAAGTTAAATCTGAGGAGCGAGCGGCAGCGTACCGTCTTGTCAGAACATAACGTTTTCAATATTATTTCAAGCCACCTAAGATATTTCTGGGAAATTTTGTCCTGCAAATGAAAAAGTGGACTACTGGATAAAAAAATCAAAACAATTTTGAATTGAGTGAGTCCATTTGTTTAAAATCCGCCATTTTGTTATGACTGAACATTTTTCTTTGAAACTCTAGGATCAGACGCAGAACTGAAAGACCTTTCAAATGAGGTGTCACTCAACCCCCCTTTCTATTAAAAAACATTTCAGAATGGCGCCCAGTCGCCATTTTGGATGATACAAAATTTAATTATTGGCTGAAAAATAATATTGAATTTCCCATTAAAGCACACCAAATATTGTGGTAAAATATCCAGTCATTCAAAAGTTAGTTAGGGGGGGGGTTACTTTATAGACAGACGGTATACATGTATGTACAAACTTTTTTTTATAGATTAAATTTGATTGCGGTAATGGGGAAGATTAGAACAATTGTTTCGCTGGTTTCAAAATTTAATGTATTCGAATATTGCAATTTTGATAATTCTAAGAATCGGCAGATCAGCCCTCTCCTAATACAATTCCTGGCTACGCTACTGACTAGTAGTAGTATATTACTAGATCTATACGTTTGGTATTCATATTCATGACTCTCTTTGATATCCAATGTGCACTACACGTCCTCGTGTTTACAAGTCTTTGATTGAAATCATCCTTTGAGGGCGCCTTTTTTAGTATTAGCTGTTGTCTACAAAAAATAATTTCTAAATAGGTTTCAGATGTCACAGTGAAATGATTTTGAAGCAAACAATTTTATTTAAAATAATTTTCAATTAAAATTAATTCCAATAAATGAATATGTCTTTCAAATAACTAATAACATTTTGTTGTAAGGGACGCAAGTACTCAAATGATTTTCAATTACCGAGTGATCGATAAAGATTGTCATTATAGGAAGTCACGGACAGCATAAGCAGTTGTCTAAGATTTATTAAGCTGCATTAACTGTCACACGCTTAATTGTGAATATCTATCAAAATGTCATTTACAACCAAACAGGAGATATTCACTGTGGAGCCATATTTCAGGAGTGGACAACGTAATAAAGACGATGGATATAGTTACTTTATGCGACAATGTTTTAATGTATTTTTGATCGATTTCTAAATGATGCAAATCACATAATTAATTATTTTTTCTGATGGTTACGGTGTTTCTCAAATGGGGTCCGGGTAAACATTCCTGGAAAAAACAGTCCCGAAAAAAAATTCTCGAAATAAATCCCCAGAAAAAACGACACGGAAAAAACATTCCCGGTAAAAACATCCTCTGGAAAAAACATCATCGGTAAAAATATCCGCGTAAAAAACACCTCCGGGAAAACGCTCCACAGGAAAAAAACGTGGTTTTGGCCGTATCTTATTTTATTCTGCAACACCCATATAAAAAATTACATTTTTAATTAAAGTCGAATATTTGCAGGTTGGCAAGCTGTCTCTAAGAAAAATACTGTTAATGTTTTAAAATGTAAAACGGCAGCCTACTGCGATTAATTTAGTTTGGCAAAAAATCGCATTAGGAAATCTTTGGAGATCCACAACATGAATCCGTGTTTTATCGGGAATCTTTTTTCGGATCTTTTTTTACTGGGTCTTTTTTACTGGGGCATTTTTACTGAAGCTTTTTTACTTGAGCTTTTTTTCCTGGAATATTTTTTCGGCGATGTTTCTTTCAGCTGTTTTTCCAGAGATGTTTTATTCTAGATTCTTTTCAAACGGTTGTTGTGTGCGCCCTTTTTCTCAATTTCGATATTTTCGCAGCCACTTGCCTTTAGACAATGACGTAACGGTGATATGTAATAGCAACACGTTTCAAGACTATTGCAAAATATCACCAGATTTCTTACGAAACTTTCCGAATGTTCTCGAAGGGAACACTCCAGACTATACAGTGCGTGCAGAATCAGTCGTTATTAATTTGCAACAAAAACAAACTATAAATATAACGACATGGACTAGGACATGGACAATTTTGTCTATTAACAACCTTAGTTTACAGAAAACGACTTGTGGGTTGCGTATTTTTTCCCAATGTTCTTACCGTCAATTACCTATAAATATTAATATGTTTTCGGTTACTGCTTGATCGAGTACTTCAACAATTTCATTTGGTTTCTCCACATCACTGACACGAGCATATTCAAAAATTTTACTTCTACTATCTGATGCAGAAACTGCTAATTATTGGATTTTTTTTGTTTTTCGTTCCTTTTCTTGCTCAATTTCCTATTTTGGGCGCCACTTAGTAGTTCAGCTAGATTTTTATTAAATGTGTACTTTAAATGTTAACTGTATTAAAAGTAAACCGTGAGGCGCGACTGAACGCAGGTGAAAAAAAATTAATAAGAGAAAGGTCCGTCCCGCACGCAGACAGCCGAGCATAAAGTTAAGTCAAACCTAAGATCAACCTTTAATATACATATAGAATAGTGGAGCCCGTGGGCTAAGTTATTAATAAATGTAGGACATGACTCCGTACCCCTCGACAGCGGGTCCGCGATGAAGCTAGCACTGGTGCGCACAAACCAATATACTAGGTTGCTGGTGCGTGGTATGATCAGCTCGAGGTCCGTGTGTCCTCTTCCCCCCACACGGAAAGCTAAGACAACTACTTTTCTGCCTGTAATGTATAGAGATACAGATACACGTTTACAATTGAAACCGAAACTAAATTAATTATTTCTAAATTGAATTATCTAGTTATTTTGCTGACATGGAGATTTATGCTTTTATTTACGCTACCGATTATCGAGCTGACTGATAGGTGAAATCATATATTTCGGTAATGCATCGACGCAAAATATTATACTCAGAAACAATATTAAAATATTCTTTTTTATGAATTTGTTATTAAATACAATAAACGTGTATATATTTTCTTCATTTTAGTTTCTGAGGGCCACTGATCGCCCTGGGCCCCTAAAAGACTTGGACCCCTCCGCCGTGCGGGGGTTGTGGGGGTGTTTGTTACGCCACTGAATGAATATCACTCGCTCTCTCTCCCCCTATCTGACGCACATGCGTTGACCGAAGTCTTTCACGCACCTTTGCTTCACTCTTCTCTCTTTGTAGTCAATGTTGGGTCGTAAAATATTAATAATTATAAGCATTGACTATTTATAATCAAAGTTGTAAGATACTTTTGAATATATGATACGTAACAATATCTAAAGTATAGGCAAATCCAAGCAAAGTGCTTCGCTCATTTTTGTTATGTAGCAAACAGTTAGCGGGTTTAAAACAATTTCTAAGAATCAACCAGACACGGTGTCTTTTGAAGTTAAATTTCAATCAATGTACATAATGTCGATAATGAAATGTGCAAAAAAGTTTGGAAAGTTCGGAAACATATCGAGATAACAACCGCAACGTCCATTTGAGAGTGGAATGCGGTGTAACGATGAAACACCGTGGGATGTCGGTTTTTAGTGATGTACTGTAAAGGATGTTGGCGGCGTCATTCAGCCATGTGTTCAACGGACAGACGGGCTTCTGCAACGCGGGTAGAATCCGTCTTATGGCTTCGAAACGGCCTCTGTGCTGATATAAATCAAGTCAGGGTGAAATGGGTACATTTACTGCTTATGCACGCTTGGCCTTGTTTCCAAATTCTTTGAATGTATCGCTGGTTGTCGCGACCAGTACTAGGAGACGTAGGCGCTTTGTGCGTTTGACAAGGCTTTAGAAAACATCAAGTGGATGTGAAGATAACGAATGTGCAAAAAATGATAGCTGTTATATAGGGACGGCCATGTTCGTTTTTTGAGGTAGCCTTCGTGGATTTGAATGTGATGATATCATCTGAATGTTGCTATTGTTTTTCTATAAGCCTGCGTGCAAATTTTTTCGAACGGCGCGGGCGGTGCGAGGAAAAAGCAAATGGATTAGGAATGAGATTTCATTTATTTATTAATACTTAAAACTGAAATTACGGTTTTGCTATTAAACATGTTGGAAGAATTTAAACAACATTAATACAAAAAACAAGAAAACAGGAATAGCAAATAAGACATTTTTCCTAAAACTCCCTGTAAACCTAAGCAATTGACAATCGTTTTAAAAAACTTAAGTAATTTAGAACGATTGTAGATACGCGAATTTGCAACGTTTTTTGTGTTTCCCCATATCATTTATCTAACATTTTGAATTATATGTTTTTTTGGTAAGATTTTTTAGAAAAATTAATAAAAAGTAGACTTATTTATTTTAAATTATTAATTTACAACCATTTTTGTACTGATTTCACTAGTTTTTCAAAATTAGACAAAACTGTGAAGTAAAGTATGGAAAGTTATTATTTCATGCAAATTTTCGAATTTCAGATTTTAACGTAAATACACGTTGGGGTCCAAGGAACCCAAAAAGTAGAGTGCAAAAATTACGATTTTTATACCAAAATAAAAAATCGATTTTTTTGATTTTAAAGACTTTTTTGATTTAAATCAATTTTTCTGGTGTCTTGAAACCTGTGTTTATCTTTAGAAAACAGTACATGTTTTTGTATTTTCCGTCCACATCTGTGCATTTGTAATACGTGTAAGACTAATATGTTTAAATATACCTAAATAAAGAAAAAGTGAAACACAAACGGGAATTTATTTTGTACATCTCTACGTTACAGGAATTAGTTTTAGACTGAAGACTTCTGCCTTAATTTGTTTTATTTTTAATAAAAAATCATACATTTGCGTTTGATACTAAACTTATAATTGCCTTTTCACATTTTTTTGTCTTTCTAGAATAAACATTCGAAAAATTGACGTTTTTGATTTAAATCATTGATTAAAATAAAAAAATCGCAACGATTTAAATCTTGATTTAAATCAAGTTGATTTAAATCTTCGCACCCTGCAAAAAAGTGATTTTAATAAAATGTCTGTCCGTGGTTGGGTGGTTGCGTTCGTTTCCCTGTATCTTAGAAACTCCTTGATTTTTATTAAATTTGGTAAGGTGAAGTTTATAGTTGCAGACAGTTCTTTCTAAGGTTGTTAACCGGAACCGGAAACGGAAACTAGATATGTTTTGTGGTAGCGATTTATTTGTAAAAACTTTTAAAAATCTTGGAAACATAGCGTTGTAGAGCATCTAAAAGCAAACCAAATATTTTTTTCGAATGCTGTATTTGCATAACAAAGGCCACTACGATTTTTTTTAATGTTTACTTTTTAATGTCCGTTTACTGAAAAAAAATAACCCTTAATAAATATAATTACTGAGAAAAAAAATATTTTTAAGTATGAAAATTGGAAAAATGCTAAGTTTTCAAAATGTTCAAAAAATTATTCCTCAAAAACTGTCCAACCATTTTTTTAAAACTTTGTGAACTGTGGGTGCTTCCAGTGAACTACTACTTAATTTTATTAATATCCGATATGAATTACGGGTAAGTTAACGCTTTGCATCGCCCCACCCGATCCTAACCCATCACTGAAATTCCTACCCGTCTGTGCTGGTATGGGGTGGGCCTGGCGTAATCTAGGATTGACACCAATATCGGCTCCATGTCAGATGATGATGATGATAAAATTTTACTGTAACGATCTCCAAGAATTTTTGAAAAACTTAAATTCGTTAATGACCCACTAAAAAACGCAAAACCCAATCCCCTGTGCTGGCATGCGGTGGGCCTGGCATAAGCCAGGACTGGCACCAATGTCGGTTCCATGTCACATGATGACGACATTTTACCGTAACGATCTCCAGGAATTTTTGAAAAACTTAAATTGATTGTTGATTTGTTTAAAAACGCCGAACCTAATCGTTACAAACTGCAAACGGTTTAATAGCCTATTTGAAGAAGTTTATTAAGATAAAAAAAAGTTTAACAATATAAAAAATTAAGAGACATTCGATACTTTTTAACATACATAACGCGTTTACCACAAATTACTTAATTTTAACTTCTTCTTCTTCTTCTTCCTCTTGTTCTAGGCCAATGGCCTGTTTAATACCAGCAACTAGTGCGGGTTCTGTGAGCCCTCTTTGCACGTATGCCGGACAGGAGGCTGACCTTACCCGTTGAAAAGAGTAGAAGTTCTACTAAATGGTTTACGATTGCCAAATATGTTAGTATGATAACCGGGACCGACGGCTTAACGTGCCCTCCGAAGTACGGTTGGTTGCAGATATACCCCTATATTGGTCACCCATCCGAGTGGGGACCAGATTTAACTACCAATTTTAACTACGACTATCAATTAGCTCTAGTTAAAAAATATATATTTTATTTTTCGCATTATTTTGATATTTCTTCAAATAAACTATTTATAACAATTTTTAGTCCGAAACCCAATATTTAAATAAACCTTGGCCGTATGGCGGCTACCTCCAGTACAGTAGTACAATATTGGCGACCCCTGGTATGGTATCCTATTGCGCAGGCTATCACAAGATCAAATTTATGCTGGGCGCTTTTTTTCCTGTCTTTAATTTTTGTTAAAACATTTAGTCTGTCATTTATTGCGGGAAAAAAATTAAAACGTAAAAAGTATGAGAAAGTACCAGCGACTTGTTTTGCTGATTTCTTGAACTAACCTAGTTCCAACGTGCCGGTTGGAAAACAGGCGCCAAAAATAATCTGATGCAAAACGATACTGCTTTACAGTATCTTATTGTGGGTTTTTATTACGGGCTTTTAAAATAGAAAAACAACGTTTTAAAATATTGATACACACGTATTCTAAAACATGACCAGGTTTTATGCCAGCACTTATTTCTTAATAATGCTTCACACTTTCGAAGAAAGAATAATAAAAATGAGCGAAACACTTCGCCTGGACTTTCCTATACTTATAAATTAACATTGTTTAATATTTTCCAACACTTTTGATATACACCTGTCTAGAAACGCAAAAGCAGTGTTTTAAAAAAAACTATAAAATAAAAAAAAAATTTTGGCCCCAACCGAGGCTCGACCCCACAACTACTTATGCAGTAAAACGGCAGTGCATTCGAACACACCCGCATATCCATCCATGCTATTCCGAATCTGCTCGTTATCGTTAAATAAGTGCCTATTGAATGCGTGCGCAATAGAAATGCATAGAACGTTCAAAACTCTAGTCATTTCCGTACAAGAATACAACTGCTGTAGAAAGTATGTGAAATTCTTCTAAGGACAAAAAGATTATTAAGGGGCAAAAAATTCGATTTTTTGATTTTTTGTAAAAAGATTCTCCTAGAGCAAACAAAAGAAGAAATCAATTTTTTAATTTTGTAGCGAAAATTTTGGGGGGGAGGGGGAACAGTAGCCCCCCTAAATATGAAATTATCGAAAAAATATTATGATATTCGGATTTTGCTATCAATGATGAGCTATTTTGCTTTAACAGAAATATTTTATTGCCCCCCGTTAAATAAATAAAAGGGTACCAATTTTCAATTTTCAAAAAATCACAGAGGGCGTCACAGTGAAATTATAGCAATGCGCAAAAAAAATAAATTGTAGAAGATTCTCAGCTCTATCAGCTTAAAAAGTTTAAACAAAAACGTGTGGGCAGTTTTTGAGAAATTTTTTTTTGAAAAATTCCAAAATCTTGGAGTGATGTCATTGCGATCGTTTTTATATTTTCAAAATTAATGATATTTCATGGTATAGTACCCTTGAAGGGCTACCAAACAAGATGTAGTTGATTCCAATCAGATAACTGGTTTTTGAGTAAATGGGCGTTAAAGTCGAAATTTTCAAAAATTCGTAGCGGCCGCCATATTGAAGCTAGAGAGTTCGGTAAAAAATCGTTTGATTTGTCCTAAGGCCTTCTTTAATCTCCACTATTAAAATTTCCAAAATTCCGTTTCTGAAAAAAATGCTACCAAAAAAACATGTCTAACTTCCGCTTCCGGTTTCGGATTCTTTTTAAAAGCTTATTTTGTCGATGAATTTTTGATATACCTCCTCATTCCAAAGCACATCGAAATCGGTCCAGCCGTTCCGGAGATATGAGCGTTACCCACACACAGACAGACACACCCACAGACAGACATTTTTTAAAAACCACTTTTTTAGGATCCTGGAAGCCCAAAACATGTATTTCCGTCAAAATCTCGATTTTGAAAATTTGCATGAAATCAATACTTCCCTATACTGAAAGTATAGGAAAGTAAAAAGTAATAATCTATACAGTACATTTCAAGCCACTGCAAAATTTTCCTATTAAACAGTACTGATCTGCAAACCATAACCATAAACAAGGTTGTAAAATGAACAAGCTTATTTATGATATCTTATTAGGGGTTTAAATTCCACAAACAGGATAACCGCGTTGGGTTGTAAAACGTGGCCGTTTAGGATTGAGGGTTCTGTTGCGAATTATGGCTTTTGTATAAATATTCCCTCTACTATGAGCTTGAAGGAAAAATTTCAAGGCAAGGTGACGACAATAAACAACAAGCACATGCTGCCGACCTCTACTTTTCAATAGAAATTGCGCGTTTAAAACTTATTTTTGTCTGCAACTGTGTTTTGCTGATAGATTTAAAGTATTGTTTATAGCACAATACCTTAAACGCCAGTAAGATTAATCTTGACCCCCGAGAAGATGACAATTTACATGATGATACATTTTTATAATCTTTTGTTGGATTATTTCCTGGTATCGTCAAAACGCGTGGTACGATTTCCATAAAATTAGAAATATTAGGGTCGATCGTGTATCAAATTTCATTGGAAAAATAATCTTTCAATATGTTTTCCTGTATCATTTCATTGTAAATGGTATTTCGCAAATATTTCAAGCAAGAACATTTAGATATTTTTTCCGATTTTTGAAAAATTTGTGTAACTGCCTTTAACGCTTATCCTAATAATCAATATCAAGTTGGCAAATTCATATAAAAGTTGGTATCAAAATAAGCCCTAGAAGTGTAAAAAGTAAAATTAAAAATACTTTCAAGAACTGCTAGAAAATTTTGTGATTTGATGATTCACATTTCTTCGGTGTTTGCTGCAACTAATATGTTGCATTGAATCTAGGAAAAAGTCCTTTGAAAAAATGTATTTAGAAAAAATCCTGATTCTACTACACCTAGGTCAACCTACCATACCTAGAAATTTGTTCCGAAATTACTTGAATGCGGCACTCGAGCACAACGACTAACCTCATGTCAGAAGTATTCTCATTTTCTTGGTGTCCGGGAAAATATCCCTGGAAAAAAGATCCCCGGAAAAAAATTGACGAAAAAATATCCTCGGGTAAAAAACTGGAAAAAATCCCGGGAAAAAAGACCCGATAAAAACATCCCCAGGAAAAAACATCCCCGGTAAAAACATCCTCGGAAAAACAGCCTCTTCACAGTTTGCATTTGCACTAAAAATTTCGTCGATAATGACATTGTGGGCTATTGTAATACCAAACTTCATCCCGATCTGTGAACTCGTTTTTGAGTAATGTGGCGTTAAAGTGAAAATTTTCAAAAAAATCGTGGCCCCCGCCATTTTGAAGCTAAAAAGTTATGAAAAAAGAGTTGGATATGCCCTAAGGTCTTGTATCAAATTCCGTTTCCAGATGTACGAAATTTGACTTCCGGTAAAAATGCTACCAAAAAAAACAGGTCTGACTTCCGCTTCCGGTTTTGGATTTTTAAGAAGCTTATTTTGACGATGAATTTCTGATTTTGAATGTTTTGACATTCCGAAGCTCATCGAAATCGAGATTTATGAGAGGTAATCCACATTCACATAAACAAACCCACCCACACACAGACAGACATGTACGTATCTTTTTTATCTAAGAGTTTTTTGCTGGTCTTTTTTTAGGGTCTTCTTTACAAGGGCTTTTTTATAGGAAGTTTTTGTTTCCTGGGGCTATTATTTCCAGGGGATTTTGTTTCCGGGAATACTTTTTACGGGATTGTTTTCCGAGGCTGTTTTTTCCAGGGATGTTTTATCCGAGGATCGATTTTCCTATAATTATCTTTAGGTTTGCAGTACCTGCATTATAAAAAATATTTTTGACTGTTCAATTCACATGTCGCGTGATTTATATTGAGCAATAAAAATGTGGAATTAGCTGTTTTTCGGCCAATAAAACAGAATTATATCGACAATTTCACATGTGGTTTGAGCGAGAATTTTGAGAACATCTGAAAGTATGGAAATATTTTGGCACATACCACATTTGGTTTTCTATCGTCAAGGAAGTTTATAAAAAATAATTTAAATAATCACTTTGTCTAAAATGTCGTTATTATGGCAAGCAAAATCGTGTCTAAAATGTCACTTTATAGCACTGGTGCTAAAACGTAGTCTTTATAACATAAGTGCTATAAAGTACTTCGATGTAGATATAGGATTTTGAAAGTTTTTAAATATTGTTTTATTTCAAATGGTATAATGATAATTGCATTTTACAGACTTTTGGAATTTTCTTGAAGAGAGTGGCGCATTTTCAAGCGATTTTAGAAAAAATAGTGTCGTGTGGTTGTTGCAAAACTCCACACTTGTTGCCATAAAGTTCCACTTTGGAAACTTGATATATACTGCTGTGTATCTGGGTATTTGAAAATATCCAGACATTTTCATAATTTTAAAATAATTAATTAATTTAAAGTTTTTAATAGAAAAATAAATATAAATAGCCCCACGTTGATGAGCCATAAATTATGCTGTGTAATATGAATTATACAATTTCTTTTTATAAATTTTGTTAAAAATTCCAAACATTTAAAAAAAAATGTTAAATTTTGTAAACTTTGAATTATTATTTATTTTGGACCCACTTTTGCTAGCTCAGTAATACAATTAATATAATCAAATGCTGTGTGTTTTAATTTAGTTTTAAGCATTTCTATAAAAAAAATAAATTTCAAATAAATTTATAAGCATGGAATTTATTTTCCAAAGCATGAGACCCTTACTAAATTCATAATATTTAAATACTTGATTGAAATAAATTCATTATTTATTTTAAATAATCTCAGGGATAAATTTAATTTCTTGCACATGACGCAGCTTCACTATTTTCGAAAGGGTTATTTGAAACATGGACATGAAAGTTTCCAGAATACCATCTACTAAATTTAAATATAAACACCTCACCATAAATTAACATTGAAACCAATTTTATACATCTTAAAATAAATAAAACAAAGTTCTTTATTCAATGAGATCTAAAATTATTAACTTAGCTTTTGACGACATTCTTCTCTGGAGCTCGGGATAGTTGATGTCTGCATTTTTAACATCCAAATCTAATGCGCATTTCTCTGGAGTGTTTTGGACCCAACCAACTGTTGTAACTTGTGTTCATTTCTCGTGTGCATTCCAACCAACGACGACACGTGCTGTTTTTAAAATTGTATTTTTTATTTAAAACACTGGTAAGTTCATATTCTTCTTTCCTTAGTATTTTTTTTTATTGATATATTATTTATAATCACTGTTTGTTGTTTCAAAATTAGTTTTTCTTTATTTTCTGTTAAATTTTAATATTTGGAATATTTTGTTTAATTTTATAATAATTAATTATTTTCACTTTTAATCACTAATTAAATAAACTTTTTTTTATCTTTTAGCGTAGATATAAAACCACGAAGAATATCATCTGATTCGGAGAGACGCTGATTCTAAATTTATACTGACGCCACAAATATTTCTCAGGTAATGACGCTTCCAATTCACCTTATTTCAAATCGCTGATAACTTTTTAATTATACGGTAAATCTTACTTCTTTTTCTTTAAATAATAAAACACATTATTGTAATTAATTTGGTATACTTTTAATAATTTTAATTAACCATTTTAACACTAATTATGTACATTTATCGAGAGCAATTAACAACGTCACCCACGCTAACAAATTTCTTACCGGAAGCTCCTTTGAAAAATCTGTCTGATAGCCTCGTACCCTCAGACAAAATTTACAAATTATACAATTATAACCCTTAAGTATACTTTCCATAACGATAAACCGGAAACAAATATAATTCCATTGTTTTACAAATTTTAATCTCGACACCAGCGACCATATTTCTCAATAATTTCCAAATTTCACCCCTAATCACCTGTTACATAAATGTCATATTCCAAATCAACGGTAATATATAAATCAAATATGATAAAAACTGGCAATCCCCAGCACTATCTATTCCATACCAATGTGTAATTACACGGTAATCTCACTCATGAAAATTTTCTACTTATATTATAATTAAATACAACTTTTCATTTTAAATGACACCCAATATAATCTAATGACTTTATCATTAGATTTTACAATTAGTAATTATACAATAAACACATTTTTATATATAAGCCCACCTCAATAATTTCTATGAACTCCTTGATTTTATCTAAATTAGGTCACTGACTTCTACCCCATCTAAGTATTAAATAAAATAAAAACCGTCTGGCTAAATGATCACCTTGACCTATTTATGCAACAATTACATTTATATTTAAAAATTAATATTATAATGTTTTCAAAATCAATACATTTCTAATAGAATTCTTAACTCCTATTTAACATAACGACACTCTTTTAACACACATAACATCTTAAATAAGGATTTCTTTTTTAAGATTATACACAGTTCGACTCATATTTTTACATAAATGATTTTTATTGGCAAATAACTTACTTCAAGTTAAATTATGCATAGTTTACGTCAATATTAAATTACCTTAGCATGTTTTATATATGCTATACTTTTTCATAGTCAAGTTTTACTAATATAAACAATTCTATTCTAGGAATAGTATCCTGGAAAAATCTCAATGCCACTTCAAATGCATTTAATTATTAAAGAAATACAAGAAATCAAGATTACCACTGCATTACCGTCGCTATTTTTAAACTTCAATGAATTATAAGACCACGAAGAAAATCTCATACCTCAACAAAATCTCATACTTTTATAGTAATAAAAAAAATTAGTAATTATTTTTAATTTTAAGTTAATAAATAAATTTTTGAATTAGAACACACAGCATAAATCCCCCTTTAATTTTTCAAAATTTGAAAACCCCTAATAATAATAATAATTGCAAATTTTGCAAAAATTAACAAACAAATTTACTCTCCCCCTTCTAACAATTTCTTGCGTACGGATACAATAGATTTACATGAAATTTACCCCTTATTTTATTATTATTGACATGTTTTAGTTCATAACTGTCCCCAAATCTTCTGTTGACCTCATAAGGACCTTCAAATGGTAATAATAGTTTTGCATTAATATTTCTTTTCTTGTCTGCCTTTCTTAAAAATCTTATTATGACTTTGTCTCCTATATTGAATATTACATGATTCTTTATTTTTTCATTTTCTCTCCTCTCATAATTTTCTTGTTTTCTTCTTACTTTAACTCTAACTGTTTCTAATAATCTTTCAAATTGATCGTCCTCCATGGGTTCTATGGACCATGGTCTTATTGGTCTTTCTTTTCTCATTAAAAAAAATGGGCTCTCCTCTGTTACTGTGGATGGCACCTCATTAATAAATTTTTCTAATCTCTCCACATAACTAAACCAATTTACGTGCCTATCATAATGCACCAGAATTCTTAGATATTTGATTACTTCTTGGATATATCTTTCGCTTGGATTTCCTTGTGCATGCCGAATACTACAAAAAGACACCCTAATGTCTTTTTCTCGATTAAAATTTTTAAATCTTTCATTGACAAAATAGGTAGCATTGTCTGCTAAAATTCTTTTGGGTTTTCCTACCTCTTCAATAAATTTATTAATACACACAAATGTTGTTTCTGTATCGGTTTTCCTACAAGGATATACTTTCGTAAATTTAGTGAAAACATCAACCATCACCAGGATATGCTTAAATCCCCCACTTCTTACTAGATTAGAAAGGAAATCAATGGCTACCAAATCTAATGGATTTTCCACTTTAATACTTTTAACTTCATTTTTATTGATGTGATTTTTATACTTAGCCAGACAACATAAATGGCACTCATTAATCATATTTTTAACAATATATAAATCATTTTTATTATAAAAATTCTCCCTCATAATCATCCATATTTTTCTTATTCCTGCGTGCCCATACTCTTCATGAAAATAATTAGCAATTCGATCAATGTGTTGTCTACTGGTTACATATAACTCTTTTCCATTTAAATTTTTAATTAATATTCCTTCCTTTATCTCATATCCTCTAAATTCTCCTCCCTCTCTAATCTTTTCTTTAATTAAAGTAACTTCTTCATCCCTACTCTGAACATTTCTCACATATTCTTCAGAAAATATCCCCCTCTCTTCATTTAATAAATTTACGGCAATGACAATTTCATTTAATTTTTCCATATTTTGGATGTCTTTCCGACTTAAACTATCCGCTACCACATTTTTCTTGGCTGGAATGTATTTCACTGTAAAATTAAACTCTTGTAATAATAGAGTCCATCGATAAATGCGACTGTTAGTAAAACGAGTTTTCATTAAATGTGCTAATGCACCATGATCAGTTTCAACTATAAAATGATTCCCAGTCAAATAAAATTTTAACTTTAACACAGCAAATACAATAGCAGCCATTTCCTTTTCTGTAATGGTGTATCTTCGTTCATAATTTCTTAATGTCCTTGAAATAAAACAAATGGGTCTCTCTTCTCCATTCTGAATTTGTACCAACTCCGCAGCAATTGCCCCATCCGATGCATCCGTTCGAATTAAAAATGGTAAATTATAATTTGGATGATAAATTGTAATGTTGTCATAAAAACTGTCTTTTAAACAATTAAAAGCTTCTTCTTCTTTTTCTTTCCACTTCCATCTATGTCCTTTCTTAAGTAATTCAGTTAAAATTAATATTTTATCTGCTAGTCCTGGAGTAAATTTCCGATAATAATTTAAAATCCCCAAAAATCCTCGTAACATTCTTAAATTTTTAGGTTTAGGATAATTTTTTATTTCCTCTAGTCTTTCTTTATCAATTGTAATTCCGTTAATATTTACTTTATACCCCAAAAATTTAATTTCTTGTTTATAAAATTCACACTTGGAAATATTTAACTTTAACCCATTTTCTTCTAACTCTTTTAAAATTATTTTAATATGTTTCAAATGTTCTTCATTAGAATTACTAAAAATCAAAATGTCATCAATATAATGACTACAAAAATTTTCATATTTGTCCAATATTTTCTGCATGGCTCTAACCAATGCTGCACATGACGTTGACAATCCGAAAGGAACCACTTTAAATTGAAAAACATGTCCATCCATGCTAAATCCAGTATATTTTCTTGAACTTTTCTCAAGAGGAATAAGCCAAAATGAATTTTTTAAATCCAATTTTGAAAATACTGTTTTATTTCCCAATTTTCCCATAATACTTTCTATGGTTTGGGGCGCCTCAAATTGTTGAATAGTTCTAGCATTAATTTGGCGAGCATCTAGGCATAACCTGATGGTATTATCAGATTTTTTTACGACAACTATAGGATTAATGAAATTTGTATTTGCTCTTTCGATGATACCTTGTTCTAACATGGAGTCGATTTCCTCTCTCACTCTATCTTTATACGCATAAGGGACCGGATAACTTTTGCAATTCAAAGATTCTTCATTAATTACTTCTAATTTGTGCACATAATTTTTGGCTAATCCTGGTTTCTTATTAAATAATTTCTTATGACTTTTAAACATTTCTATCACCTGTTCCTTATATTCTTGTTCACAATTAATTTCTTCATAAATTTTTTTTTCTTCGAAATTTTTAACAACATTTATATTAATTTCATTATTTAAATTTAATTTATTTTCATTTTCTTTTTGTTTTATTGGAATAATAATATTTTTATATTTAATTACATTTTTTTCTAAATCAATGAGCATATCATAATACTGTAAAATGTTCATTCCAATAATCATGTCGACATTAATATCTGGAATAATTAACATTTCTGCTGGGATTTCTTCATTTTGAAATTTTAAATTATAATTTAATTGTTTTTTAACACATCCAATTTTTTTTTTATTTGTACTTATTAAATTTACTTCTTTTATATTTGTTATGTAATTTAAAAATAAATCTTTATTTTCATTTATAATTTTTTCATTTATTAACGAAAATTCGGCACCCGTGTCCACTAAAGCATTTAATTTGAGTTTATTTAAATTTATTTCGATAAAAGGCAAATTTCCAATTAGTTCACTATTTATTTTTATTTCATTTTTTTTATCTGTACCATTGTTAGGGGAGTCAATAAATTCTCTTGGATGTTCGTAATTATGATTATTAACAATGGTACAACTATTTAAAAATCCCTCGGTTCTTCTACTTCTGCCACCACCTCAATCCTTTCCATATCCTCACTGCTTCCTTGGATGACATTAATATTCCTCACTCTTTCTTCCTCTTGTCGTCCTCTTTCCCCCTCTAACCTTCTTTCTATTCTAGGATTGTTATTATTATTAGCGTTATTATTGTTAGATCTCGTGAACGTCTGATTGTTGTAACCCCTATTATTATTGTAATTATTATTCCGTTGGTTATTATTTATATTATTATTGTAATTATTATTTCGTTGATTATTAAAATTTCTGTTATTATTATTTTGATTATTACTGTTAGAATTTTGATAATTACTTGACCTATTATTGCTATTATTATTTTGTTGATTATTTGTATGCATATTACCATTCCCATAATAATTATTAAGATATCCTGTTCTGTTGTAATTCCTACTTACAGTTGTTTTATTAAAATTTTCTTGATCTCTCAAGTCGTATCCCCTGAGGATCTCAATAAACTGCTCAAATTCTTTAATATTGTCTATTAACACTTTACTAATAATTGCTTGACTAAAATGTCTTGCTAACTGTCTTATAATTAACCCAATGTTAATTTTTTCATCTAATTGTTGGAACAAATATAATTTATTTATCGCATATTCTTCCCTTGTACCATCTGTTGCCTCATATCTTCCGTTATAAAGTTTATCCTGCAGGTGCATTTGCTGGCTGGCACCCCAGTAATGTTTAATAAATTTATTCTCAAACTCCTCTAAATTCTCACATTGTTCCCTGACCGTATAAAACCATCTTTCCGCATTTCCTAATAAAGTTCCCCTAATTAGGTTCATTTCAAATACTGAATTATTCTTTAACCCCCTTTGAAATTCAATGTTTTCCAAATATTCTTTTAAATCTTTCATATACACTTTCGGGTGATAATTTTTACTAGGATCGAATTTAGGCATACTTTTTTCGTTATATCCGGTGTAAATAAATGTGCTCCTTCCATCCTCTCCTGATCCTGTACCTTTCCTTTTAAATTCTCCCTCCAATTTTTCGATACGATCTCCTAATGCCGAGATATCCTGCACATGTTCCCCTTTATATTCATTTACTTTTTCATTTATTTTTTTTAATTTCCTTTCTGAAACTACACTATTATCTATTTCTTTGCGAATTTCCCTCATTCCTTCTTCCAAGTTCTCCTTCGTTTCTTTTCTTATTTCTTTATGATCATCTTCCCATCTTCTCTGATTAGTGTTTATCTTTTCATCCAAATTTTTAACATTTTCTTCTAGATTTTTATCTGTGTCTTTCAACCCCTTACTTATCTCCTCAATTTTTTTATTCATTTCTTCCCTACTCTCTTTCATTTCTTTCTTCATATCCTCCCTTATTCCTTCAATTTTCCTATTAGTGTTTTCACTACTCTCCTCAATTTTTTTATTCAAGTCTTTCTTAATTTCTTCAAATTTTTTATTCGTGTTTTCACTACTCTCCTCAATTTTTTTATTCAAGTCTTTCTTAATTTCTTCAAATTTTTTATTCGTGTTTTCACTACTCTCCTCAATTTTTTTATTCATTTCTTCCCTACTCTCTTTCATTTCTTCAAATTTTTTATTCGTGTTTTCACTACTCTCCTCAATTTTTTTATTCATATCAATCATCATATTCATCATCATCTTCATCATTCCATCTTCTTTCCCCTCTTTACCCTTACTTGTGCCAGCACCACTTTCTTCTTCTTCCTTCTCAACATCTTGTTCTTCTTCTATTTTCTTTTCTGGTTCCATTTTAGATTTCTTACTCCTACTCCTTTTTTTCTTTTTAACTACTTGGAATTCTTCTCCTTTTTTACTTAAATCGCTGTTATCCCAGTATGCTTTCATTTACCCCACATAAATTATTTTATAACCCCAAATATCATTCAATTAATCCTCAACTTTAATTTTAAAAAAATTACCCTTCAATTGTACATAAATAACCCAATCGAGCCCCACGTTGCCTGGCGACATAAATTATGCTGTGGAATATGAATTATAAAAATTCATATTTCCTTTTATAAAATTTGAAAAGCCCCACGTTGGGCGCCATAAATTATGCTGTGTATCTGGGTATTTGAAAATATCCAGACATTTTCATAATTTTAAAATAATTAATTAATTTAAAGTTTTTAATAGAAAAATAAATATAAATAGCCCCACGTTGATGAGCCATAAATTATGCTGTGTAATATGAATTATACAATTTCTTTTTATAAATTTTGTTAAAAATTCCAAACATTTAAAAAAAAATGTTAAATTTTGTAAACTTTGAATTATTATTTATTTTGGACCCACTTTTGCTAGCTCAGTAATACAATTAATATAATCAAATGCTGTGTGTTTTAATTTAGTTTTAAGCATTTCTATAAAAAAAATAAATTTCAAATAAATTTATAAGCATGGAATTTATTTTCCAAAGCATGAGACCCTTACTAAATTCATAATATTTAAATACTTGATTGAAATAAATTCATTATTTATTTTAAATAATCTCAGGGATAAATTTAATTTCTTGCACATGACGCAGCTTCACTATTTTCGAAAGGGTTATTTGAAACATGGACATGAAAGTTTCCAGAATACCATCTACTAAATTTAAATATAAACACCTCACCATAAATTAACATTGAAACCAATTTTATACATCTTAAAATAAATAAAACAAAGTTCTTTATTCAATGAGATCTAAAATTATTAACTTAGCTTTTGACGACATTCTTCTCTGGAGCTCGGGATAGTTGATGTCTGCATTTTTTTAACATCCAAATCTAATGCGCATTTCTCTGGAGTGTTTTGGACCCAACCAACTGTTGTAACTTGTGTTCTTTTCTCGTGTGCATTCCAACCAACGACGACACGTGCTGTTTTTAAAATTGTATTTTTTATTTAAAACACTGGTAAGTTCATATTCTTCTTTCCTTAGTATTTTTTTTTTATTGATATATTATTTATAATCACTGTTTGTTGTTTCAAAATTAGTTTTTCTTTATTTTCTGTTAAATTTTAATATTTGGAATATTTTGTTTAATTTTATAATAATTAATTATTTTCACTTTTAATCACTAATTAAATAAACTTTTTTTTATCTTTTAGCGTAGATATAAAACCACGAAGAATATCATCTGATTCGGAGAGACGCTGATTCTAAATTTATACTGACGCCACAAATATTTCTCAGGTAATGACGCTTCCAATTCACCTTATTTCAAATCGCTGATAACTTTTTAATTATACGGTAAATCTTACTTCTTTTTCTTTAAATAATAAAACACATTATTGTAATTAATTTGGTATACTTTTAATAATTTTAATTAACCATTTTAACACTAATTATGTACATTTATCGAGAGCAATTAACAACGTCACCCACGCTAACAAATTTCTTACCGGAAGCTCCTTTGAAAAATCTGTCTGATAGCCTCGTACCCTCAGACAAAATTTACAAATTATACAATTATAACCCTTAAGTATACTTTCCATAACGATAAACCGGAAACAAATATAATTCCATTGTTTTACAAATTTTAATCTCGACACCAGCGACCATATTTCTCAATAATTTCCAAATTTCACCCCTAATCACCTGTTACATAAATGTCATATTCCAAATCAACGGTAATATATAAATCAAATATGATAAAAACTGGCAATCCCCAGCACTATCTATTCCATACCAATGTGTAATTACACGGTAATCTCACTCATGAAAATTTTCTACTTATATTATAATTAAATACAACTTTTCATTTTAAATGACACCCAATATAATCTAATGACTTTATCATTAGATTTTACAATTAGTAATTATACAATAAACACATTTTTATATATAAGCCCACCTCAATAATTTCTATGAACTCCTTGATTTTATCTAAATTAGGTCACTGACTTCTACCCCATCTAAGTATTAAATAAAATAAAAACCGTCTGGCTAAATGATCACCTTGACCTATTTATGCAACAATTACATTTATATTTAAAAATTAATATTATAATGTTTTCAAAATCAATACATTTCTAATAGAATTCTTAACTCCTATTTAACATAACGACACTCTTTTAACACACATAACATCTTAAATAAGGATTTCTTTTTTAAGATTATACACAGTTCGACTCATATTTTTACATAAATGATTTTTATTGGCAAATAACTTACTTCAAGTTAAATTATGCATAGTTTACGTCAATATTAAATTACCTTAGCATGTTTTATATATGCTATACTTTTTCATAGTCAAGTTTTACTAATATAAACAATTCTATTCTAGGAATAGTATCCTGGAAAAATCTCAATGCCACTTCAAATGCATTTAATTATTAAAGAAATACAAGAAATCAAGATTACCACTGCATTACCGTCGCTATTTTTAAACTTCAATGAATTATAAGACCACGAAGAAAATCTCATACCTCAACAAAATCTCATACTTTTATAGTAATAAAAAAAATTAGTAATTATTTTTAATTTTAAGTTAATAAATAAATTTTTGAATTAGAACACACAGCAATACATAACTATTGTCCAATGAGATTCTAGGAAAAAAATTTTGGAAAAAAGATTTTGAAAGAAAAACCTTGCGGAAAAAAGTTCCATGGAATAAAACCATTGGATAAAATGCCAACGAAACTCTTGGTTTGCAAGAACTTTTAAGAACAATTAGACATACAATTCAATTCCGATTATTTTAAAACATCGATTTTTTATGTTTTGGATTTGACTTTTTATTTCAGTTTTAATTTGATTATATTATTTATAATTTTAAAGTGCTACGAACGTAAATTAGCTCAGATTTCTTGAAGTGGAGGTAATTTACTATATAAAATATGTACGTTTTCCGTTTAAGTGCACACTTTAGTTTCTAAATCTATCAAAACTAAAATTCTAAAACAACTAAAAACAAATTGCTAAAATGTTTTGGCTGGATTTTTTCCGAATTTTCTTCTCCGAGGATTTTTCCCATAGGATTTTTTTCGTAAAATTTTTTTCCAAGGATTTTTTCCAGGATTTTTTCCGAAGATTTTTTCATAGGATTTTTCCGCCTACCCTCATAGATACACTACTACCGGAGGGGATGAAATCTAAACTATTTTTATATTATATTTAACCTAATTATTTATTAAGGAATTACTTTTTACGAAACTTTAGTATGGATGTGATTGTTAAGTCAGGGACACAAGACACAACACATTTGACTAGAAATATTTCAACTTTTCGTCAACAAAAAAAAGTCGCGGGTATGAATACTAGAAAGAAGCCGTGGAAAATATGCGATAAAAAGACAAAGAAAAATGAGCGAAACACTTCGCCTGGACTTTCCTATAGACTTAAATACATTGTTTTATATTTTCCAATACTTTCGATATACACCTATCTAGACACGACTAGTTAAAGTAAATAGTTCTTATAAGTTGTAACATCTTGAAGCGGTTGAAGAAAGACCGACCGCTGCGCTGCAAGCATAAGGTTGGGTAAAATATTCGGACTGAATCAACGGAAGCGCGGAAATTGATATTTGAAAATATATTAATAACTCGAGATTATTTTTAGGAAGAAATTACTCTTATTAATTTGTATTTAGAATTTCAAAACCTTTCTGATTTTAAAGCCAAAATGCCACGTTTCCATTTAAAAAAAAGTTATTTTTTACCGTGACCGCCATATTAAAATTGGAAACTCAAGTTTTTTTCTTAAATACAATCGAGAAGAATTTGCCCTACAACTTTGCTCTTGGGTTTGCGAGTCTATCTATTAAAATAAAAAAGTTAGCCTACACTGAACATTAAACGGCTAGTACAAGAATACAACTGCTGTAGAAAGTATGTGAAATTCTTCCAAGGACAAAAAGATTATTAAAGGGCAAAAATTTCGATTTTTTGATTATTTGTAAAAAGATTCTCCTAGAGCAAACAAAAGAAGGAATCAATTTTTTAATTTTGTAGCGAAAATTGGGGGGGGGGGGGGACAGTAGCCCCCCTAAATATTAAAGTATTAAAAAAATATTATGATATTCGGATTTTGCTATCAATGATGAGCTATATTGCTTTAACAGAAATATTTTATTGCCCCCCGTTAAATAAATAAAAGGGTGCCAAATTTCAATTTTCAAAAATTCACAGAGGGCGTCACAGTGAAATTATAGCAATGCGCAAAAAAACAAATTGTATAAGATTCCCAGCTCTATCCGCTTAAAAAGTTTAAACAAAAACGTGTGGGCAGTTTTTGAGAAATATTTTTTTGAAAAATTCCAAAATTTTGGAGTGATGTCATTCCGATCGTTTTTATATTTTCAAAATTAATTATATTTCATGGTATAGTACCCTTGAAGGGCTACGAAACAAGATGTAGTTGATTCCAATCAGATAACTGATTTTTGAGTAAATGGGCGTTAAAGTCGAAATGTTCAAAAATTCGTAGCGGCCGCCATTTTAAAGCTAGAGAGTTCGGTAAAAAATCGTTTGATTTGTCCTAAGGCCTTCTTTAATCTCCACTATTAAAATTTCCAAAATTCAGTATCTGAAAAAAATGCTACCAAAAAAACATGTCTAACTTCCGCTTTCGGTTTCGGTTTGTTTAAAAGCTTATTTTGTTGGTGAATTTTTGATATACCCCCTCATTCCAAAGCAAATCAAAATCGATCCAGCCGTTCCGGAGATATGGAGCGTAACCCACCAACCCACCCACAGACATTTTTTAAAAATTACTTTTTTGGGGTCCATGGACCCCCCCCCTCCCCGACTATTTCCGTTAAAATCTCAACTTTGAAATTTTGCATGAAATCAATACTTCCCTATACTGAAAGTATAGGAAAGTAAAAAGCGAGGAAATAAAATCGAGGAAGAAAAACACGAGAAAAACAACAGAGAAATGGACGAAGAATAAAAAAGCTATTTAACAAGTCCAGAGACTTTTGTTGGGAAATTGTGAAATAAATATTCTACTCCTAATGTAAAAGTGCAATTAATGGAATCTGTCTTAAAAGCATTTACAATTACCGAGAATAATGATATGAATAAGGTCAATTTGATGTACGTGACTAATATTTATTTGGTTTGACTTTTGATTTTTTTTATTGCGTTAATTAAATTATAAAGTAAAACGATGTTCGTATTATTCAATTGTTTGTCTTCTGTACATCGTAAACTTAAGAATAAATAAAGTGAAATAAAAAAAATAGATAGGTATGGTAAATAGCGGCGATTCTAAGAATCTAGGATAAAACATCTCTGAAAAAAAAACAGCTTCGGAAAAAAATCCCCCGAAACATATTCCCGCAAAAAAACCCTTTTCAAGGGATTTTTTCCGGAGCCTTGGAGAGCGTATTTCCATTCACAAAAATTATTTTTTTATAAAAAATAGGGTTCGGTGTAGGTCACTGCGCCTTTTTTAAATTGCGGTTCAAAATCGCCTAACGCTTATTTATACTTTAAATCTAAGAACTAAGAACTAAGGTCTTTTTCCTTGGCTTTCTTTGCCGACATGTTTACCCCAAGTATATTTTCTAGGCATTTTTGGCGGCTTTTTCCTCCGAGTATTTTCCGTAGACTCGGTAATACAGAAGCTAATAGCTAGATAATAGATAAACAAGTGATATTCAAAGAATACTATAAAAATTATGACTACGTATACTCCGCGAGAACCAAATAGTTGGTCTATCAAATTTGTACCAAGACGCGATGTATCTGTTTTAAGTAGTGCTGCCGTAAAGAGCGAGAATACACTCATGTCTCGCGAGAAAATATTGGAGAGCTGCAAGACAAGAATCTATTATTTCTGGCTTCGCATAACGCGAGGCGAGAATGCTAGTGCGAGAAACAAAGCGAGGCGAGTACTTGTCGCGAGTCTCGCATTTTTTATGAATTGAAAGAATATATTCTTTTTATTTCTAAAACAGAATGGTTGGTGTGGGAGTTATTCTTTCCACGTAACTAGTAACCAATAAGCAACGAGATTACTGTATGCTGAATGCTGTAAATGTTGTCAATGTTAAAAATGGGAATTAAAATTACAAGTAAATTTACATGAACGCTTAAACGCCAAAAACAAAATATACTTGCAAGCTTGACTAACCTGAGCTAACTTTACTAATCAAGAGAAAATATGTAAGCGAGAGATAGTTCTGCAAATGTACTTGTGATGTACCCTATAATTGTTTATTCTGTCTAATTCCTAGTTTAACCTGTTACCTGGCATTTCTACAAATTAAGCCTAAGCCATTGTCGGTCTTTTGTCATAAGTCTTGGAAATCCCAAGCGGGCGATGATTGGCTTATTGAAAGCAGTAAAGCTTCCCGCAAAAATTATAAATAAGAACCTTTTCCAAGTTTGAATGAAGCGACCAAATATTACTTTGAAATATTTAAAAGAATCTAAGCTATTCCCTTCTGAAAGTTTTATACCTAGCAGCAATTTTTTGCAATTTGCACGGTGATAAGGAATTTTTAGTGAGAGAAGCGAGATCTCGCGCGCGATGAAATATTTGTTAATTTGCATGCAATAAGCAAGGGAATCTACGATAAAACACGTCCGAAAAATAAATACCTAAAAAAATCGCCAAAAAATATTTCTGAAAAAAAAACCTAGGAAAAAGGTCTCGAAAGAAGCCCTGAAAAAACTTTCCCAATGCGACTTTTCGATTTTTTCCAAACAACATTAATTGAAGTAGGCTGGTGTTTTACTTTTTATAACATTTCCTTTTTTTCCATAGCAACAACTGTTTTTCCCGTCGAGGACGTTCTTACCCGGAGGATGTACTTATCGAAGCTTTGAGAAATTTAAAAACTGAATACAATGAAGACTTTAGGTTAAATCGTACGCCTTTTTTCGTATTTTATAGCTTTAAAATGGCGGTCGCTACGATTTTTCGAAGAATGGAAATTTAGCGTCTTATTACTCAAAAATAGGTGGACAGATTAGTTCAAATATTTTATCGTAATAGCCTTATTTTTTATTTTTTTTTTAAGAATCATGAGGCCGTGCGTGAGCACGACTCCATGATTCCCATCCCACCCCCTTACCCGGGCTCAGGGCACTTCGGCGCTATTCACCGGTCTAACATGCCCCACCCCTGAAAGACATGCAACCCAACATACACACCACACACACCATCCATGGACCCGCCGGATTTAACTTATTCAGAAAAATTTCCGACGGGCAGAGGACTCGAACCTACTGCCGTTGAGAGTCTAGTTTCAAAGCCTGGGACTTTAACCACTAGACCACCCGCTGGCCAATAGCTTTATTGAGACACAATGTTACTGCGCACAAAAAGTTTCGAAAAGTGAATAGTTATGAAATGAATAACATTCCAAAATTTGGAAAATTTTCAAAAAATATTACTCAAAAACTGGCTACGCGATTTAATTTAAATTTTTATAATCTTATAAGTATTGCAACGTGCTACAGTTTGGTTCGTATCTCAGCCCACTAGTTTCTCTGTGACGCATTCTATGAATTTTTGATAATTTGAGCTTTAACGCCTATCTATTCGAAAACGAGTTCTCAGATCGGAATGAAATGCTTCAAAGGTATACATATAATGTTACAAGATTCTAACGTTTAAAAATACTTAAACTTTAAAATGCAAACAAGATATCAAAATTTTGACTTTTTCAAAGACAATGCCCACACGATTTATTTTTTTATTTTGTAAACTTTTAGAGCTATAGATCAGCTACAATTTGGTTTTTGTCCCAGTCTGTTAACTTTTTTGAGACACCTTCTGTGAATTTTTGAAAATCGAACATTCCTACCGCCTTATTTAATAAACGAGGACCGATAAAAATTTCTGTTTAGGATAAATTGCTCATGAGTGGTAGTAGGATAAAGTTCATAGCTTAATTGTTAAATACGACAATATTTGGGGGAGGTTAATTTTCCCTTCTTACCTAATTTTTGTGAACGAATTTGTTTTTCCAAGCAATCTTTTCTTTCGTTCTTTCCTCCCCTCCTTTCCTCCCCCTCTCTCTTTCTCTTTCTTCCTGTTTCCTCTCTCAAATAACAAATAACTATATTAAGTGCTATTAAATAATGATAATTTTTGTAGGTTGGATATTTTCTTTGTTAGCAATCGGGTTTACCTGCAACTAAAAAGTTTCTCATACCAACTTTTATAAAAATCGGTCAAGAGGTTCCGGAACGAACGCACCCAACCAACCTATTACTATTCAAAAAAAAAAGAAAAAAAAAGAATTTTGTACATGGAAAATGCCTTTTTCGAAATTCTACTATCAAAAGTTAGCGAGCAAATCATTTTCCAGTTCTCTTAACACGATATCGAATTAGATGTGATTAAAATTTTAAATCCCACTTAAGATAATGTTATTATTTAATTCTGAACTTTAATAACACACCGAAATCTTTTAAAACAATTAGACCATTCAAGGTTATATCAACTTAGCTGCTAAGGCAGCACACTTTTCTCTGTTCAGTCAATAAAGATAACAAAAACTCAATTTAGTTATCTGTAAGCCAACAGAGTCTGTCTTAACTGCCGCACCGGGGATATGCCAATAAATTAAGCACCTTGATATGATAGTAAGAGGGTAGAATAGGAATTTCCTTTCGGTTACCGTTAATGATCAAAATTCGTTGTGCATTCCTGCAACTTATGCTCTTCGGTATGCATGTTCCAGTTCGGACAAGGCAATCAAACCATTCTTCTATTTTAATCCAATAATGTCCTTCAATTCATATTACAACGGCTGGGAAACTCGCAAAATTCGCGCATTACCCCTTTATTGCAAGCCTGTCATCCCCCATACCATACGGTTATCCGCGTTCTCTGTGACAAACGTGAACTAGTACCTATACAGCTACGTCGGACCTATGAGCTACCCTTCACTTCAAAAGATTTATCCCCAAATAAAGGAATTATAAAGGGTTGCTGCAAATGGGAGAGGTGATCGATCACTGGATGAGTGGTTGGGGTAGGTCCGTGATTTATTGGATGCGTTGCTATTTATTGAAATGCAACACAGAAGTAAAACTTCTTTTAGGAGCGAACGAATTTATTAGAGAAACTAAATTTCACAGTACAATACTTACAGGGCTACTAAATTGATATTTTCTGAAGAATAGAAATTTGAAACATTGTTTGAAGAAATCCTAACATTTCACTATAACTGTACTTGACTTTGAGATCAAATAAATTATTAAGTTTTAGTTCATGTGAAAATATTGGATTAGTATCGCTTTCCACATTGGATAAACTTATTAGGTATTTATACAAAACTAGTGTTACCCCAGCGCACAATGCACTGACATACTGAGCGTTGACTGAGCCGGCTAAATGCTAAGTCACGTGATGCATCAGTTCCATGAGGAGACGCGGCGTTGGTGTAGATGTCGCCTCAAGTAAAGCGCGTTTAGCAGACTTTCATATATAAATTAAAATAATTATTATTGAAAAATCGACGTAGAATAAAAATATAAAAATGTTTCATGTTCCATCTGAGGATAGCGACCTTTCATTGAAAAAAAAAATGGTCCAAATTGGTGAAGCGGTAGCCGCTTGAGGAACCGGAGAAAAATACCCTTTGAGCTTTTATATACACTGTGTCCATAAAGTAACCCCCTCCCCCCCAACTAACTTTTGAACGACTTGATATTTTTCTACAAAATCGGGTGTGCTGTAATGGGAAATTAAATACTATTTTTTAGACTATATTAAAATTTTGTATCATCCAAAATTGCGACTGGGCGCCAAAATTTTAATAGACACAAAAACGAAAAGACGGCCGTTGAGAAAACAAATAACAAAGATAGATACCGAGAAACTGAAACGAAATGCCTTAGAATATGAAAAAGAGCTCAACAAACAATTGAAAAAGGAGAAGTGGAATTCAAAAGATATAAATAAAATGAACGATATAATTACAAATGCAATGAAGGAAGCTGGAGAAAAATTTGCTAAAATGAGAAATTCCAAGATAGAAAAGTTAAGTAAAGATACTAAAAATAAAATAGAAGAAAAAAGGCAATTATTTAAGGAAGGTAAATATGAAGAATTTAGACAAATGGCAAAGGAAACTAGAAGGATGATAAGAAAAGATCTACAAAACTACTATGAAATTGAAGTGGAAAAATTAATAGAAGAAAACAAGGGAATAAAGTGTCTTAGGCGAAACGGGAAACGACACATTATAACGCTAAAAGACGAAAACGGAAAAGAGATAAGAAACTTGGAAGAAATTATGAAAGAAACAGAAAAATTTTACACGAACCTATATGACACAAAAACCCAACAACAAAACAACACTACAACCGATGATAGAAAAATAATCAACGTAGGTTCAGAAGAAATGCCAGATATAACAACTGAAGAACTAAGCTATGCATTGAAACAAATGAAGAACAATAGAGCGCCAGGAGAAGATGGAATAGTGATTGAAATGATAAAAGAGGGAGAAGAAGAAATTCTAGCAAAAATACGCGACCTTTTTAACATATGCCTAGGAAAAGGAAAAATTCCTAAGACCTGGAATAATGCAAATATGATATTACTGCATAAGAAGGGTGATCAGGCGAACCTCGAAAACTATAGACCAATAAGCATTTTATCTCAACTATATAAAACATTCACTAAAGTTATCACAAATCGCTTAACTAAAAAACTTGAAGATTATCAACCAATCGAACAAGCTGGCTTTAGAAGAGATTATAGTACAAGTGAACACCTACTAACAATGAGAATGCTAATTGAAAAATCAGTTGAGTACAACTTCGAACTAAACTTAGCATTTGTCGACTTTCAAAAAGCCTTCGACACAGTAGAACATTGGGCAATCATGAAGTCTTTAAGAAACGCCAGAGTAGACCACCGATATATAATGTTACTTGAAAACATATATAAGAACGCTACATCCACTATACATCTGCATGAGAACACCAAACCGATTAGTATAAAACGAGGTATAAGACAAGGAGATACTCTCTCGCCAAAATTGTTTACGAATGCGTTGGAAGATGTATTCAAACAACTCCACTGGCAAGATAATAAAGGCATCCTAATAAATGGAAAAAGACTCAACAACCTCAGATTCGCCGATGACATCGTTCTTATAGCAGAAACCCCTGAACAACTCCAGACTATGTTAACAGAGTTGGATAAAACATCAAATGAAATCGGTCTAAACATGAATCTAACAAAAACAAAAGTTATGTGTAGTAGATCCCTAGAGCAGAAAATAAAAATTAAAAACCAAGAACTAGAAGAAGTGGACAATTATGTTTATTTAGGACATATGATAAAGCTGGGAAGGGAAAACCAAAAAATAGAAATTTACAGAAGAAGAAGACTAGCCTGGGCTGCCTTTGGAAAACTAAGTAAGACGCTAAAAAATAAAAATATACCAATGCATCTACGTTCTAGAGTATTTGATCAATGTGTCCTACCCGTTCTTACATACGGAGCTCAGACGTGGACTCTCACAAAACAGTCGATGAACAAATTAAGAGTGACACAGAGAGCAATGGAGCGCCAAATGTTGGGCATAACGCTGAAAGATCACAGAACAAACACTTGGATAAGAGGCATAACAAAAATAAAAGACGTTGCCGAAGCAGTGGCAGAGCTGAAATGGAACTATGCCGGTCATGTGGCTAGATATAAAGATGAAAGGTGGACCAATACAATACTGAAATGGAGGCCCTACCTGGGGAAGAGATCTAGAGGACGCCCCCCAATGCGATGGACGGACGATGTAAAAAGATCTGCCGGACTGATGTGGATCCGAGAGGCGCAAGATAGAGACAAATGGCGAAGAATGAGGGAGGCCTATGTCCAGAAATGGACCGAAGATAAAGGCTGATGAGATGAGATCATCCAAAATTGCGACTGGGCGCCATTTTGAAATTTTTTTTAAATAGAAAGGGGGGTCGAGTGACACCTCATTTGAAAGGGTCTTTTAATTCTGCGTCTGATCCTAGAGTTTCAAAAAAAAATATTCAGCCATAACAAAATGGCGGATTTTAAACAAATGGACTCACTCAATTCAAAATTGTTTTGATTTTTTTATCCAGGGTCGAGTGACACCTCATTTGAAAGGTCTTTTAGTTCTGCGTTTGATTCTAGAATTTCAAAGAAAAATATTGAACCATAACAAAATGGCGGGATTGTAAACCAATGGACTCACTCAGATCAAAATTGTTCGTGGTGTCACCCCTTTCTATTTAAAAAAAATTTTCAAAATGGCGCGCCCAGTCGCCATTTTGGATGATACAAAATTTTAATATGGTCTGAAAAATAGTATTTAATTTCCCATTACAGCACACCAAATTTTGTAAAGAAATATCAAGTCGTTCAAAAGTTAGTTGGGGGGGGGGGCTACTTTATGGACACAGTGTATGTATGGATTGTTATATTGGAAACATTTATTTTTTCTAAAAGTGATTACTTGATTTAATTGAAAATTAAGTTAAACGTGGACAGTAATTTGACATAACCAATGTAGTTCTTAATTTATTAGTAAAATAAATCGAAATATACCCAAAAACGACGAGCACGTTGATTTTTTGCTTTGCCGTGAATTTATTGCAGTGAATCCACCCGTTTCAAATATTAACTCCGAACTAGATACTTTAGGGTGAAAATTAGCAAGGTGAGTGCTGGTAATTTCTTTCCTCTTTGCCATAAAAAGCCTTCCATTAGGAAAATGTAAGCTGGAATAAAAGAAAGAAAATCTTGGGATATAGTTAAATAGTCAGTTTTATACAGGGTGTTAATGAATTGTAGGGACAAACTTCTAGGGCTCGCAAAACACAACAAAGCAAACAACTTTTGGTAATAAATGTGTGGTCAAAAGTGTTTCCTTTTAGGGATAGAGTTTCTTAAAGATTCTTTAAGAAGTACCTGAAAATAGGCAACCCAAATTGCATTTTTAATTATTTTGCACAGGTCACACGAAATTTTGAAAATAAAAAACGAACTACCCATACATGCATTCAAATAACGTCAATTTTGACACAATTCGATATTTTTGTGATATTTTTTGACTTCTCTTGCATTCGTTTCTTTCTGTGCTTTTTATAATTCGTTTTTTTCGTTCTGTGTTTCGTATTTTTGTGTTATGGCGAATTATACTTTTGCCGAACACCATGACATGATGTTCATGTATGGAGCTGCTTGGGGTAACGCACGCGAAGCTGCTCGCCTGTACCAAGAACATTTTCCGAATAGGAATCATCCATCGCACAAGGCCTTTAGTGTAGTTTCACGTCGGCTGCGGGAGGAAGGTACATTCGTTGTCAACAGACACAACTGTGGAGCTACCAGAACGAGGCGAACGGTGGATTTTGAGGAAGAAGTTTTGGAGAGAGTGGCTGAAAATCCTTCTACTAGTTCAACAGCCATCGCTCATGAAATGGGAGTGAACTATGTTTCAGTATGGGAGGTACTACATGAGCAGCAGCTATATCCGTACCATCCACAGAAGGTACAAGCCATGGTTCAAGCAGATTTTAACAGAAGGATAGAATTTTGCCAGGAAGTTCTGCAGCGGTGTAATGAGGATCCAGAATTCCAAGTAAACGTTCTATTTAGTGACGAGGCATCTTTTACGAAAGAAGGAATATTCAACAGTATAAACAGCCACATTTGGGACGATGAAGATCCCCATGCTGTGGTTCAAAAAGGATACTAGCAAAGATTTTCAGTGAACATTTGGGCCGGGATTGTTGGCGATAGACTCATTGGACCATATTTGCTACCCCAAAAAGGTTAACAGGAGCAATTTATTTAAATTTCTTGCGCCATGTCCTGCCTGAACTTTTGGAAGATGTTTCAAATGTGGCTGCAGCACAATGGTGTACCTGCTCATTTTTCGGCGAAAGTCAGGAATTTTTTTAATAACGCTTTTCCCAACAGATGGATAGGTCGAGGAGAGCATGTGGCGTGGCCTCCACGTTCTCCTGATTTGACCCCACTTGATTTCTTTTTGTGGGGTCATGTTAAAACGTTAGTGTATGCTACCCCAATTGAAACTGTAGAAGAACTTACGGCGCGTATTCTTGCTGCACGTGAAGAAGTTCAACAGACTCCTGGTATATTTGGAGCGGTGCGCAGGAACTTACTTCGTAGATGTGCTTCGTGTGTACAAGCTGGGGGGCGACATTTTGAAAATTTACTATAATTTTGTTAATTTTTGAATTAGTTATTGTAAATTTTTCAAATAGTTGATTTTTATTTTGTAATTTTGGTTTTATCTATTGCTTAGTTTTGAAACATTTTGTTAATTAATTTATTTTAAATTTATTTGAATTTGAAAAGTGGGAAAGAGGGCTTAATTTATTCTGTTAATTTCCGTCGTGATGGAAACAAATAGTAGGTAATAAATTGAGTTGCCTACATTTAGGCGCTTCTTAAAGAATCTTTGAGAAACTCTATCCCTGAAAGGAAACGCTTTTGACCACACATTTATTAACAAAAGTTGTTTGCTTTGTTGTGTTTTGCAAGCCCTAGAAGTTTGTCCCCACAATTCATTAACACCCTGTATAACATATTTATTTTTATAATTGTAAAAATGATAAATAATTTAAATCTGTGAATGAATAAACTGTACTGTCTATATAATGTACTTTCGGCTTAGACCACATCGTCGTTTGGAAATTACAGCCAGCATACTCAGGTATGGACCGACCTGTAGCTTGTCTGACTTTACAAGCGATGTGTGGGTGCGCGCTCCATAACTCCCAAACGGATGGTCCGAGTTGACGAGTTTGGAATGTGGAGGTATATCAAAAAATTCAATCGAGGAAATAAGCTTTAAAAAAATGCAAAACCTGAAGTGGAAGTTATTAGACACGTTTTGTTGCTAACATGTTTAGCAGAAATTAAACATATTCAATATGAAAACTAAATCTGATAAAAAAACCTCACGGCAAATTCAACGCGTTTTTCCGAACTTTCTAGCATTGAAATGACGACCGCTACTGTGATTAAACTTTTTACTGTAACGCGTTATTACTCAAAAACGGGTAGATACATTGGGATCAAATTTGGGATTGTGGTAGCTCTAGGGGGATACAATATTACGTTATACCAGAAATCTAGAAAAAAAAAAAAACAGGAAAAATACAAGGAAAAAAATCCAAAGGAAAAATTATTCAGGGAAAAAATGCAAAATGTAAAATATAGAGTTGTTTACTTTATTATTGTTACTAGAGTAGGACAAATATGCTGTAAAGAGAGACTTTTAATTTGTCAGTTCACGCAATTTTTGACTTATTTGTAGTCATATTGACATTGCAGTTCTTCTTTACTTACTTTTAATTACAAAACATATACTATAATACAAAAAGTAGATAAAGACTTAATTTTGTAGCCTTAAAAATTTTTACTTTGAATTGGGCGTTAAATATATCATCTGCATACCCAAAAAATACACAAAATGAAGACAGAAATAGGGTATGAAAAATACCCATTTAATTTAGAACAATCCCTTTTTTTTATTTAAATCGATTTTTTTAATATTAACTGATTTTTGTAATTCAAATGTATTTTAAAAATCTTAATTTAAAAAATAAAAATAAAACATTTTAAACTACATTTTAAATTTAAAATTTTTCGGTGGATAATTTTCCTCTAGATTTTTACTGAATTTTCCTGAATTTTTTCCTTGGATTATTTTACCTAGATTTATTTTCTTATGCATTCCATTTTAAAATTCTTACATTTATAATCATCTTACCAAAAGACGAAGCTTTGCGGAAGTTTTCTTACGCTGTTTTACCTTTAGTTTTCATTATACTACAGTGCTATGTGCCATTTTACAGCGTTTTTGCAACATCCTGTATACATTGGAACAGGGATGTGACCAAGAGTCGGCCCGGATGGGCTAGGCTCACCTAAAAATTAGTTTGTTCCACCCTGTAAACAAGCGGTTAAATCCGTAATTATAGACAAAAAAATTTAAAAGAATGTAATCCCTTGAACGAACAATTTTGTTAGACAATCTTGCAACGGAACAACAATTCTGCCACACTGCACTGATCATTGTTTCGTTGTTACGTCATTGTTACCTACATGGCTTACATAGTTCTACAGCTACAGCTGAACAAAGATATGAAACTCACACAGGGGCGGACTGGTCATTGGTAGAAGTGGACAAAGTCCCACCGGGCCCCCAGAATGAAAAAAAAATATACAAGGCGTATCGAAAACCGCGCATAAACTCTTCAGGGCGTTACATAGCAGGTCAAAATATATAACAAAAATAACATTACAATTTAGATTGTGGAGCGATTTAGAAATTATGGAGCTCCAAAGAAGCTTTTTACGTATCGTTTATTTTGCAGTACTGAACGATTGTTTATACCAGATGCCTTCTAGAAGTCGTATAAATTGAATAAAAAACTATTATTGTTGTTAAAATATTGTAGTTTCCTAAATAATTAACTGAAATTTTCGATAATATTCTAAAATTATACAAGAAGACAAAAGTGAATGTGGTAACATCCTTTCTATTTTTTTGAAGACGAACTAAGCTCAAGATCTCATTTTCTGAACCATCGTATTGACCTCGAGAATAAAGATGACTGAGAAGAAGATTCAGAAGCATCGGAGAAGTAATCTCGTGAAGAAGTTGGCGAAGAACCGGCAGAAGAAGTCGAGAAAGGTTGTCAGAAACAATGTAACATTTACCTATATTTACAAATTTGTTTATAACTTATAAATACATTATAACTCTTAGTTGCACCCATGTTTCCTTTAGTAAATTAAAAATTACCAAAAAAAAACAGATTAAGGTCGGCTCCTTCTCAGCAGCGATTGGAAGCATTTATGGTCATGGGCGTTGAAAACAGCTGTTAGAATTAATCGATTTTGATTGCGGTTTAGGTACTCGGAAAAAAATTATAATTTTTTTTTTAAATTTTGTTAAATAAAAACGTTAAAATGTCTTTTATGTATTTTTGCAGTTCAATGTTATCAATAAATGGGCCTAAATGATTTTTAAAAAATGTCTGTCTGTGGGTGGGTGTGTGATGGCTCTAAAGTCGAAAGTACTGAACCGATTTTGATGAATTTTTAAATGAAGAGGTATATCAAAAATTCTAGTTCTAATTAAGCTTTTCAAAACAATCCAAAACTGGAAACGGAAGTTAGACAGGTTTTTTGGTAGCGTATTGTTCCAAAACTAAATTTTAGAAATTTGAGCACGGGATCTGAGCGAAGAACTTAAGAAAAATCGGAAATTTTTTAAACTCTCTAGCTTTAAAATGACGGCCGCTACAACTTTTTGAAAATCTCGAGATCAGCTACAACTTGTTTGAGAGCCCTTTGTGGGTAGTTTTCGATGAGGTAAAATTAATTTCGAAAGTCCGAATACCATCGCATTGGCGCTGATTCAAAATATAGTAATTTCCAAAAAATATTTGTTAAAAACTGCTCACACGATTTTTTTTTAATTTTCTGAGCCGATAGAGCTTGCAGTGAACTATAAATTTGTTTTTTACTAATAATATTAAATTTTACTCTGACTCCTTCCAGAAATTTTTGAAAAATTTAATTAATTATTTATCAATAATGCAAACGCTGATTGTTTTAAACTTTTATCAGTT
The DNA here is from genome assembly GCA_958336395.1 of Ctenicera cuprea. Taxonomy (NCBI): domain Eukaryota; kingdom Metazoa; phylum Arthropoda; class Insecta; order Coleoptera; family Elateridae; genus Ctenicera; species Ctenicera cuprea. Next base: position 27,868,060 of record OY284486.1, read on the forward strand.
GCATAAATTATTTAAAGCTCTAATTAAAAAATAATTTTTCCTGCTTTGCATATTTTTAATAACTCCCTTAAATAAACCAGATATAGCGGTTTTTAGTCAGATAGTTCTTACTATTCTTCTACGGTATGCGACATAGTAGAGTTGCTTATATAAATTGTTTTCTTAGAAATCTAACATACTTACGGTGAAATGAGAGAAAAGCTTGAGGCAAATCGAAAAGATTTTTACCGAACTCTCTAGCTTTAAAATGGCAGCCGCTAAAATTTTTTGAAATTCTCTGTTTTAACGCCTACTTATTCAAAAAGTAGTCGTCGGACCGGCATCAGCTACAACTTGTTTGAGAGCCCTTTGTGGGTGGTATATGACAAAACAAAATTAATTTCGAAAATTTTAAACGGTCGAAGTGGCGCTTCTTCACAATTTTGAAAATTTTCAATTAAATATTATTCAAAAACTGCCCACACAATTTTTTATGAAGTTTGTAGGCTGTTAGAACGGAAGATTGGCTACAATTGGGTATTAATATCTAGTATGGGAAAGTCCGCTCGAACTTAACATTTCAGATTTCTTTAAGTTTAGTTTTGTTCATGCAGTAGTAGCAGAGCGGTAATAGAATTTAAGCAGTAGTTTTCCGGAGTTAATAAAAAACCGATGAGACGGACGAGGAAACAATTAAAGACATACGGAACAAAATGACCAACCAAAGACTAAACCATCTCGCAAATATAAACATTGAACTACTAAATAAATGTATCTAGGTGTACTGGCGAATTTGATCCGACGCCTGATAATTGCCGATCACTCTTTATTCGGGAAAGTTGTCCCTTAACCTGGCCCACCCGTTAGCTAGACCCTAGTTACGTCCCTGCATTGTAATTTCAAAAGAAAATCGAGACTTCCTCTTCAGTTTCGTATTTAGGAACACATTCTTTTAACAAATTTTATATCGATTCTTCTAGTTTATTTTGTGTTACAGTTCATAATAAAATTGTTGAACTTTAATCTCAACTCCTCAGTCTTTAAATTTTATCCCCAAACACACAAGGCAAGAGTCCGTCACGATAGAACTCAAAATACTTTATGCAAACAGAGATAAGAAGAAAATGGTCTGCAAGTTTGCGACGAGCAAAACAACAATTAAGCGGTTTCGCTCTGAGTGAGATCAGCTAAAGTACGACCTTTAGACCCAAGTAAACCGAAAGCACAAAGGCCATAAATACCAAAGATAAGAAAGAGGACACCGGCCATGACGGTCAAATAGAGCGGCCAAAATCTCGAGGGCATCGACTAGAACTAAGCGCGTGTATGCGTCAAGGCCGCTCATCGGCACTCAGAATGAACCCCTAATAAAGCCCGAAGGTTTGCCTGTAAAGAGAAAAAAAACAAGCTGCAAGCTGCATTTCCAAGAAGAGCGGATTTATGCGGGCCCCCGCTGGCAGAAACCAATTGCGCGACCGATCAGGTATATAACAGCTACCCGGATGGTCCAAGGACGCTAACCGCGTGAGGGTTGCAAAGACGCGATCGGGCGCGTTGCCCTTTCTGCTTGTCATGTACAGCCACGCCAAAACTAGCAAGCACGCGAAATTTTCTAGGAATTACTCATAGCCTAATAACCATTAACTGGTCCGCGATGCGAGTTCGTGAGGGAACACAAGGGTGACCTCTGATAATGTGGCTAGCTTGATCGATCGAAATTAATTTTGCCGAAATATTTCCCTTTAGCAATAACTATTACGGTAAAATAACTATGACTAATTCTAAGATTTCGATAGCTATTACGTTTATACTAGTGCCATAATTCAATCTTTAAAAAATTATGTTTTTCAAAGAAAATTTAGTAAAGTTTTTAACTTAACAGTTTAGGGTTGGAAAAGAACAGTAATATTTTTGTCCCTTTGTTCATTTTCATTGAAGTTTATAAAAACGCAATTCATGTGTAAAAACGAATCCATCCCACAGTGGAGTAAATTGTCAAATAATAAATAATAATAATTGTATTTCGTACCTTGTCTGTGGAGAAGACATAGTTGTCGTTTTATTTTAGTTCGTATTGTTCATTACGACACAGCCATTAGTGTAAATTAATTTTAAAATTTCCATAATCCTCTAAGAATATAAGATATGGAAAGTAAACAAAACTATCTGCAGCTATGACATCGCAATACTACAATACTAGCTTATTTATTTCAATTTGTGTAGAACCTCTACTCTTGCTCTTAATCGGCGCCCATTTGGTCTAATTGTATTTCATGCTTTTGTAACGTCTCGATGAGTTTTCCACGGGCCGTTTTTTAAATTTTAAATTCAATACCTTGTCACTGTCACTGTTACATGCACGTAAATTTAAAATTCTCGTTTATGACAGCAAACCAAAATTTTGATAATGACAGTTTCAACCTTTTTTTATTGGAAGTAAATGCCTTACAAAAATAAATCGTCCTACTCTTTTGAGACATACTTCGATTATGTGAGTTTTATTTTCAAATCAAATAAGTTGGAATGCTAAGCTAAGAGAATTTTTTTACCACAAAATTATAATAGATCAAGAACTACAAGTAATAAAATATCATGAATACGATTTATGCGAATCCCGGACAAAAGTGCCGCGGAAAATAGTGCCGCAGAAAAAAGTACATGCAAAACAGTGCCGCGGAAGAAAGTATCGTGTAGGTGCCTAACCTAACCTAACTCCATTATCTGTTATTTCAGCCTTCCGCCTGGTCATTCGTGCGATCTTCCTCATTTATTGTTGCAACGTATGTGGTGTCAAAATACTGGATCAAATCATGTAGTGATGATTCTTTTGTTAGTATTTGGTATCCCTTTTTTCAAATTGTCCTAAAATAAATTATTAAGTACAGAGTACAAAAATTTGTCGCTATAGGAATCAATTGATTATTATCATTCTATTATTGGCAATTTGGCATTCGGCGGAGAATTGGGCATCAGGTTGTAGCAATATATTCAACAAGTATTGCATCGCAATCCTGTTTACTCACAACTATTAGAAATTGCAAATATACTAAAGTCGACAAATAATTCAGTCAGTTGTTCACCGTCCAATTTTTACAGTTTTCATTAACCAGTTGCGACGTTAAGAAGTCATTTTCAGTGTGTAAAAAGGTATTTTGTCGGACAAGAGAACTAATTTTTTGGCTGAGAATTTAGAAAAAGTTTTTGTTGTGTATACTGCAATGCTTAAGTTTTTTATTCAACGCTGGTTTTCTGCCCCTTACGAATGTTGATAGTCCAAAAATAATAGCTGTACCGAAACCCGGAGAGTCTATTACAGGGACAGCAAGCTAGAGGCCAATTGCACTTCTTAGTGTAGCTTATAAACTGCTCGAACGACTAATTTATAACAGATTCTCAGCTGCTATCAACCAAGTCACTCCTACAGATCAAGCAGTTTTCTGACCTGGTCGAAGCTGCGTGAATCAAGTATTAGCCCTAACCACCCATATTGAGCGTAGCTTTGCAAAACAAAGTTAAAACTTCCACAGTATTTATCGACCTCACAGGCGTACGACACAGTCGAGAGAAAGGATCTACTATATAAACTAATCAATATAACACCCTGCATCAAGATCTATAAATTAAATAGCAAGAAGTTACGGGACAGAATGTTTCTGGTTTACTTAAATGACAACACTAGCAAAACACCCCACCTGAACAATGTCTTACCCCAAGGATCGGTCCTCGCGCCACTTAATTTTAACCTGTACACGTATGACCCACCACAAACTCAATCCAGTAAGTTGGCTATTCAGCATAAAACATTTGAAAGTGCAGAAGAGATGCTCACTTAAGACCTAATCACTCTTCACTCCTACTTCAATAAATGAAGACTGTGTCCAAACTTTTTCATAACCGAAGTTACTAGCTTCCACCTAAAACAATAGGAAAGCCAGGACTTCGCTGTCGATTGTTATTAATGAAACAACGCTAAAGCACAACCAGAATCCCAAATACCTACGTGTCGCTCTCGACAGGTCACTGATGTTTAAAAAACATTTAGAAGTCATCGCTGCTAAAGTCAGAACAAGAAATAACACCGTTCAAAAATTGACGGGAACCACATGGGCCGCTTCAGCCAACACCATCAGAACTGCTGGCCTTGCTCCAGCTTACTCAAAAGCAAAGTACTGCTCTCCAGTATGGATAAATAGCGCACATGTAGGCAAGATTCATGTAAAACTTAACCACACCATGAGATCGGTGGCCGGAGTAGTAAGATCCACTCTCAGAGAATTGCTTCCCGTACTAAGCCATATTTCCCCGCCGCACCTACGGAGAACCCAAGCTCTTCAAAAACTCCAAGAAATGATGCGAAAGAATGCAGCACCTCCGATACACGAACATTTGAAAGCAGTACCTAGACGAGCTCCGTTAGCAACTCCCAATAACTTCAACTCACAACAAGCCTGGAAAGAAGAATGGCGGAATTATGTTCCTAAAATAATTGCCGCACAAAACAACCATTAGAGAAACCTCTAGAATGTAACCTTCCATCTCAGGAAGGTTATTTTGATTTAATATGGGGCGTATTCAACAACTAAGACGTCTTGGATTCTGCGTTGTTGCCAGTATTTTAATTTAATTTTTCTTTACTAAAGCGCTATCTTTTGACCGTCGCAGAACAGTGGCCGGGGTTTTCCTAGCCACTCTGTATAACGGTATCTGTATTGTTTATATTAATTTATTTTGCAAATGCAAATGTCGTATTTACACGTACACGGCACTTTTTTCCGCGGCACTTTGTTTCACGGCATTTTTTTCCGCCACACTTTTTTCTGTCGGTACTTTTTTCGGCGGCACTTTTTTCCGCGACACTTTTTTCCGCGGCACTTTTTTTCTCCACCCGATTTATGCGCTATGAAAGGGTTTGGTAGAAAATTAAAACCATCGCGCATCGAGTCGCGTAAGCATACAACTTTATCGATGTACAATTTGTTCAGATTTTCTAATGTGTAAGACATAGCTACATCATTAAAAAATTTAAAATATGTTGCCAACCAACAATGACTACTTTCTTAAATATTCTGACTCATTCTCTTATTTAACAATTTACAAATTTGAAGTTATCAGTGACGCGTTACTACATTCTTGGTGTTACAAGAAAAATAAGCAAAGTACTTTGCTTGGACTTTCCTATATTTGAGAAACTTTCGCTTTTGCTATGTTCAAGACTTTTATCCACAAAATTGTAGCCCCACACCAGTGGAACTAGATAATAAATGCACGTTAATATTACTGCGCAAAGCGCAAATGCAACACGTAGCGTCGTACAGATGACGCAAAATATCGGTCGTGTCTCTTGCAATGAAAATACATAATATGACGTGCAGTCAAAACGAGCTAAGCTAAAACTAGCACCTGACTGATGACCTTCCGGCATACTGGTTGTCATCTTATTGTGTTTTTATGAGAGAAAAAAAAATTTGATTTTTAGGAAAGGGACTTCTTGGGATTAAAGAAAACCGAAATCGAACAAATTTCTCCGCTGAAATTGGGCGAGAGGGAGAAAATTAACCCCCATAAATATTACTACGCCTAAAATTATGCTGTGAATCGTATTCTACTACCGATCATAGCAGTTCACCATAAACATAACATTAACACAAAAGAATTAGCTCATTTCCAGCTGGATGAGCCTACAAAATATAAAAATAATCAATTGGTCAGTTTTAGATTGATATTTTTCTGAATATGTCAAAAGTTTGATTTTTTACACTTCACAGTTGTAGTAGTTCCAAAAGTTTTCGTAGCTTGTAGCATTTTATACGCCTAGGATCTTTTCAATATCAAATTTAATCCCAATCTGATAAGCCGTTTTTGAGTAAATAAGTGTTGAATCCAATATTTTCGAAAATTTACAGAAGGCGTTACAAAGAAATTAACAGGTGAGACACAAACTGAATTGTAGCTTATCGCAAGCTCTACTAGGCAACAAATTTAAAAAAATCCTGTTACCAGTTTTTGAGCAGTTTTTTTTAATTTTGAAAATTTTTAAAAATATTTTGTTTATAGTTTTTATTTTTTAAAAACGTTTTTGTAGAAACTAACATTGTGTCCCCCGTTTGAAGCCGCAAGAAATAACCAAGTGGAATCTAAAAACACGCACTTGTCAAGCTTCTGACAAGTTTCGAAAAATAATAAATACTAGCGGCGCGCCGATCGAAACCAAATGAATGGCGTCTATACATTGTACTATAGTCTGGTAGATGGCTCTCACTGGGTGGTCCCAAAAACACCACTTCTACAGTTGCCATCAAATACTATTTAGGTGCATAAATATCTTTTTAATTGAAACGCGTAAGATAGCAACTACGATTTAATGAAAATAAAACGTGTAAATTCATTAATACAAAGAAAAAGTTCTACGAAAAAGAGTTTGTGTATCCCCATTTATGCAGTAGGCTTTCATGTTCGATACGGATCCTGTTTGGCTTGGTCCAGAGATGGAAAGTAAATCCTGGAGGTTTCTCTAACAGGTTGGCTTGTGCGGCAATTATTCTAGGAACAAAATTCCTCCATTCTTCTTGCCAGGCTTGTTGTGAGGTGAAGTTATTGAGAGTTACTAACGGAGCTCTTCTAGGTACTGCTTTCAAATGTTCGTGTATCGGAGGTGCTGAATTCTTTCGCATTTTTTCTTGGAGTTTTTGAAGAGCTTGGGTTCTCCGAAGGTGTGGCGGTGTAACATGGTTTAGTACGGGAAGCCGTTCTCTGGGAGTGGATCTTACTACCCCGGCCACCGTTCTCGTGGTGTGGTTAAGTTTTACATGAATCTTGCCTACATGTGCGCTATTTATCCATACTGGAGAGCAGTACTCTGCTTTTGAGTAAGCTGCAGCAAGGCCAGTAGTTCTGATAGTGTTGGCTGAGGCGTCCCATGTGGTTCCAGTCAGTTTTTGAATGCTGTTATTTCTTGTTCTGACTTTAGCAGCGGTGACTTATAAATGTTTTTTAAACGTCAGTGACCTGTCAAGAGTGACACGTAGGAATTTGGGATTCTGGTTGTGCTTTAGCGTTGTTTCATTAATAACAATCGAGAGCGGAGTCCTGGCTTCCCTATTGTTTTAGGTGGAAGCTTGAAACCTCGGTTTTGGGAAAGTTTGGACACAGTCTTCATTTGTTGAAGTAGGAGTGAAGAGTGATTAGGTCTTGGGTGAGCGTCTCTTTTGCACTTGTTGTTTTATATTGTATAGCCAACTTACTGGATCGAGTTTGTGGTAGGTCATACGTGTACAGGTTAAAACTAAGTGGCGCGAGGACCGATCCTTGGGGTACGACATTGTTCAGGTGGCGTGTTTTGCTAGTGTTGTCATTTAAGTAAACCAGAAATATTCTCTGCCGTAACATGTTGCTATTTAATTTATAGATCTGGATGCAGGGTGTTACATTGATTAGTTTATATAGTAGATCCTTTCTCTCGACTGTGTCGTACGCCTGTGAGGTCGATAAATACTGCGGAAGTTTTAACTTTGTTTTGCAAGCTACGCTCAATATGGGTGGTTAGGGCTAATACTTGATTCACGCAGCTTCGACCAGGTCAGAAAACTGCTTGATCTGTAGGAGTGACTTGGTTGATAGCAGCTGAGAATCTGTTATAAATTAGTCGTTCGAGCAGTTTATAAGCTACACTAAGAAGTGCAATTGGCCTGTAGCTTGCTGTCCCTGTAGTAGACTTTCCGGGTTTTGTTACAGCTATTATTTTTGGACTATCAACATTCGTAAGGCACGGAAAACCAGCGTTGAATAAAAAACTTAAGCATTGCAGTATACACAACAAAAACTTTTTCTAAATTCTCAGCCAAAAAATTAGTTCGCTTGCCCGACAAAATACCTTTTTAAACACTGAGAATGTCTTCTTAACGTCGCAACTCGTTATTGGAAACTGTAAAAGTTGAGCGGTGAACAACTGACTGGATTATTTGTCGACTTTAGTATATTTGCAATTTTTAATAGTTGTGAGTAAACACGATTGCGATGCAATACTTGTTGAATATATTGCGACAACCTGATGCCCAATTCTCCGCCGAATGCCAAATAGTCAATAACAGAATGAAAGTAGTCAATTGGTTCCAATAGCGACAAATTTTAGCCTTCCAATGATTTTGAAACCTTAGGAATATTGTCAAAACGATTTTTAAAGTTAAACTTTTAAAGTCCCATTTTCCACCATAACAAGCACATGCATGTTGAAGTTTTTAAAGCCCTGCTTACTCATTTCTTTTGGAACGTTCATTTCTCGCGAAACCAGGTACTTTACAACATTAACTTTTAGTAAATATAGCAATTGTAGAATCCTTGCAAAATCGTGCTCAATATGTTTTACGTATAACATAATAAATTTGAGTACGCCCATGGTTGTTTACCTATTGAATTTTTTCGACATTGTTTGCTATTCTGCGACTAAAAGTCCAGTCTTTGCTGATGACTGTCCATTATTTGTGACAACAATGTTTTCATTGGTATAAACACTATTAAAAAAATTTGCAAAAGCATCAACTATGTCTTTAGAGGTGTTACAGAGAGTTTCTTTGTAGTACATTTTTCCCGGAATCGTAGACTTTCTTTTTATGTCTAAATACAAAACCAGAAACTTCGGGAATCATTTGCAACATCAGCTTCTACGTTATCAATGTATGCGCCATACGCTTCTTTAATTTGAGATTTAATAAGGGCCTTCACTTGTCTAAACATTTCTAAATCGCAATCAAATTTGTATTACTGGTATCTTTTAACTTAATATTTTTTATAATTTAGAATGTGAACCATTTAGGATAATTACGCTTATGTGCATCCAAAATAGTATATATTTTGGAGTAAAATTGATTTATAGCCGCATTGATCTCTTTGACGTTCAACAAAAAAGTCCAATTCACGTGTAACAAAGAAGTATAAAGCCCTGGAAAATTCGCTCTTTCAAAATTATAGTTCTTGTTAGAATACTCATGCAAAAGTAGCATGCTTAATAATTTCACATTTGAAGTTGATGAAGAGAGCAGGATGACGAAGATCTTATTTTACAAGAAGGGTACCGTCGCTTTTCACCTCACAGTTGAAGTTAGAAAAAAATTTTTAACAGTTGAGCATACTTACCATTAATTTATTGTAAATAAAACAATTCTTAACTTCAACAGGTTTTGTATTTTAGCTTTATACGTATTTCAACGTGTTTACACGTCATTATCAAAAGCAAGATTAACAGTAAACAGTTGGTGTTGAAAATTTATTCAACTACTTCATCAGATAAAATGAAATACGCCTCCATTCCATATTTTGGCAATAAATCAGGAAAAAAAATGCCAAAATTATAAACAAAACAAATGAATGTAAAATAAGTTTCAAAACAACTAGAAACATCTTAAATACTTTATTTAATGCTAAAGAAAAAACAGACAATTTACTAAAATCAGGCATCTACAAATTAAATTGCTCACACTGTAATTCGGTTTATATAGGACAAACAATTAGAAATTTTGATATTAGGTACAAGGAACACGTACGTTGTTACACATATAAACACCCCATAAATCTAATTACGCTAAACACGTATTGGAACACAATCATTCAATGACATCTAATACCACTATAAAATGTTTACACTTGAATATACTAAAAGCATTTGAAATTCATAAACATTAAAAATCTGTACCTTTAATGAATGAACAAATTGTTGTCTGAAATTCACCGTTATTAGACGTTTTGGAATGAGAAATCAAGTCATCTGGAGGCAGATATAGAAAACCAAGTTATGAAGATTTATTGTTCCTATAGCAACACCAACTGTTTACTTTTAATCTTGCCTTTGATAACGACGTGTAAACACGTTGAAATACGTATAAGGTTCAAATACAGAACCTGTTGAAGTTGAGAATTGTTTTATTAACAATAAATTAAAATTAACTTCAACGAAGTAAAGCTCGAACCTATAAATATAATACTTATCATTACTTTTACACATAAAACTGGGAACATTAAAATCGCCAACGATAAATATATCTCCGTTATTCAAGCTTTCGAACTTTTAAAAACTATTCATATTTCACATACATAACAGCTGGAGGTATATAAACAACGAAACCATACACAGTCCTAGACTTTAGATAGAATTTGCAACCAACTACATTAATAGAAGGTAATTTATTGGTGAATACCGACAAATCCAACACTTGGTCTTGAACGGCAATACACAACACCACCGCCTTTAGTTTGACCTCTTAATTCATACTTTCGATCGTAAACTTCATAAACATCTGGAAATAATTCACTGCTAAATACTTCACTGTTGAGCCAAGTTTCCGTCAAACAAACCAAAACAAATTTGGCAGCGCTTACACAACTGTAGAATTCTTGAATTTTAGTACGTAGACCCCGCACGTGCTGGTAATAAATGGCAATCACTGGTATTTTAGCAGTGTTGTTATCGTCTAGATTTTTGCTATTTTCGCCGACAGCATAGATCTCCGACTGCGGTAGATAATTGCTACAAACTATTTCTACTTTAGTTGCCTGATGCGATGTGATTGTTATTACTTCGAAATTGGATGAATCTATTCAGTCTAACAAATTTGGGCCAGATGCAGATGGTACGATTTTGAATTTTATCTACATCTTCAGCTAATATAGATTACTTAAACGATAAATATTCCTCCGGATGCATTGAATTCATTCGAATTACAATAGGGTTAGAGATGTAATTAGCTCCAAGATGTTTTATTTATCTCTTCGAGTTGTCTTTGGAAATCAGCCCTATATGTATAAGTGAAAATCAATTCGTTTTACTACTCCCTTAATTCTAATGGCTTTATCAAAAGTTGCATTACCCAAGATAAGGTTTTGCCTCCTGTTTTTTCCTATTGACAGTTTCCCACGCACCAAGATCTACCTGATTTTGACGGGAAGATTGCACTGGCTGTGTATATCCGTTTTCCGTTATTAAGTTTACATTGGGGTACCTGCACACTATTTGTTGCGCTTCCATCTTAGAATTTATACTAATATTACTAGTAGAAGTTACCTCCTGCAGTTTGGAGTTAGCATTATTTGTTTTTGCCACTATTAAGTAGTTAGGTTTATTCAAACCTTCAATATCCTTATTCCGGTTATTGGGGACACCTTTATGGTAATCTCTTTAGACTCAAAGGGCTCCTAGAACGAAAACCAAGACAGGAGCGAGCAGGTTTCCGAGCACATCGCTCATGCACTGAACAAATAAACACGCTACGGATAATAATCGAACAATCTCGAGAATGGCGCTCTCCGCTATATTTGCTGTTCATAGACTTAGAAAGAGCATTTGACAGTCTACTCTATGTGTCAATCTGGAAAGCACTTTATGAGAAAGGTGTGCCAATAAAGATAATTCATTTAATCAAAGAATTGTACCAAAGATCAACCTGTCGAGTCACACATAGAGGAAAGGTCAGTAAACCAATGTCTGGCCAAATGGAGTAAAGCAAGAGTGTATTCTTTCCCCATTACTCTTCAACCTAGCTCTGGACTGAAATAACAAACAGCGAGGCATAATATGGGGACTGCAGCACAGACTGGAAGACCTGGGCTATGCAGATGATATCTGCTTTCTTGCGCACACGTTCAGCAACATGGACCACAAATTAAAACGACTAGAAACAATCGCAGCCAGAGTCGGGCTGAAAATAAATCGATAGAAACCCAAGGAAATGCGCATAAATACCCGTAACAACGCAAGACTCCAGGAAGAGCCAATTGACATTGTAGAGCAATTTACCTATCTGGGCACCGTAATAACGATGGACGAAGGTTCCAAAACTGACGTAGAGAACAGCGTACAGAAAGCAAAGGAGGCCTTCGGTATTCTAAACAAGATATGGCACTCACCGCAATACTCCATTATCACAAACCTGGGTATATTTAACACAAATGTCAAATCCGTGTTGCTGTACGGCTGCGAAACCTGAAAAGTCACAAACGAGATAATGCACCGTATGTAAGTCTTTATTAACAGATGTTTACGAAAAATACTACACATCTACTGTCCTAACACAATCGCCAACACAGATCTGTGGCCAAGAACGGGAGGAGAAAACGGAACATCCCCAGAAGAGCCCTAGACTGGAATCATCAAGGAACTAGACGCAGAGGAAGACCCAAATTGACCTGGAAAAGTTCAATCCTGAAAGAGGCTGAGAACGCCGGAATGTCCTGGGGCACAATAAAGGCTTCAGCCAGCAACAGGACCAGATGGAAAAAATTTGTAGAGGCCCCGATTTTCCTCCATGGAATAAAAGGAACTTCTTTAATAATATCTAATTCTTGCTTTAGACTTACAATCTCCCGTGTGAGTGATATATTTGTTTTGAAATATCGTAGCAAATTCTACACTTTATATAAAATGTATAGCGGATTGTTCAAGGTCTTCGTGCCGCCGTAAATTTTCTTGCTACTCAGTCAATTCTTTTATGTTATGTTCCATTTCCTGTGAATAACAACACAAAATTTGATCTTGGTTAATTATTTTTAAGTTCTTCTCTAGGAACACAGTTAGGGTGGAAAACTTACGCACACTGGACACATTTCACTCCGTTGCCCGCCATTATTAAAAAATGACGATAATATCCGATAAGACACGCTGTAATTGAAAATAACCAATATACATCGTTATTAATTTTATGTGATATAATCATTACTAATATATAACACGTACACGCGATTATCGACAATTGTTAACTAGCGTCTAGCCCCTTGGGAATACAGCCGATCCTGATTTGCGCAATATCATCTAATATTGGCTCGCATATGTGCGAGTGTGATATTTACATCGAGATTTGTATTGTTAAAGCCGATTTTTTCATTGCTACTAAATTGCATTGAATAGAAAACAACAAATCTTTTTTTTAGTTCATTACCAGACTTGCGTGTTAGTATGCCGTCAATCAGTCAGTGAATGCAAATTTGTCTTCGTATTTTTTCTTTAAAAATGTAACTGCGCTTAACAAATAACCTCGCGTAAACAGCAAAACGCAACAACAGTGTTTAAAAAAAAACTATAAAATAAAAAAAAAATTTTGGTACCAACCGAAATTCGACCCAGCAACTACTTATGCAGTAAAAAGGTAGTCCACCCGAACACATCCGTATATCCATCTGTGCCACGAACTTGTGGTTTACACACATTTCAACTGCATGCAGAGGAGGTGCGCAAGTCATGTGAGGTAGGATCGGCTGTAGCCCAAGGGGCTAGTCGGGATCACTAGTTGTATTACTGGTGAAAAATCGTTTGGTTTGCCACAATTCGCTTTTATAATTATGGTTTTCTTTTTTGCCTAATTATCCAGTTTTGCCAAATCTGTTGTGTCTAATGCAAATTTGCAACAATAAATTTGAAGTAAATAACAATAATTAATAAGAACACAAAAATATCAGAATTACACACGTTACAATTATTGATGTATGAGTATTACAATAATAATGACGAATATAAACTATCAACAAGAGACCAAGGCTTGTCTATGGACTATATGGTATGGTGTCACCGTGCCTTGGATGACATTGTACTATGGTAAAGTTAGTAAACGAAAGAACATTCTCAGAGGCAAAATATTCACGGAAAAGTTATCTAGGAAAAAATATTTAAGCTAAACATATCCAAAGGAAAAAATATCCACAGAAAAAAATACCCAGGGAAAAAAATATTAAATAAAATATCCAAAATTATACAGTATCTATAAAATCATGGAGTAAACGCATTGTATATTATTATTATTACGTTTTCAAAAATATTATGAACACAAGATTTACAACAAATAAATATCCATAGAGGGTGGATAAAAGGTAAGGAACATCTAAGCTACAGCCTAATAATACCTTTTCTACAAAAAAGTTTATAATAGAAGTTTTAATTGACTTTAGTTTCCACAAAATATTACCTTAAATAAAGTTCCAAAGAAGGCCGAAGGCCCAAACAACTGTAAACATTTACCGTTATCGATTTTAAGAAAACAGACCTAATACCTCACGAAAAATTTTTATTATATATAACAAACGTTGGCTATTTTCGGCTTAAGTGAAAACTTGTTATTCATACTCTTAAGTGCGAATTTAAATTCACCGGAATAAACAGATAGCATTAGACAGATTGGCAGAAGTAACTTAAGGGATAAGGTGTTTTGGTTAGGCAAAGAACAACAACAAATAAACATTATTAGACAATCGGCAATACAAAAGTTATTCTTGATGATGAATCATCTTGTGTTAAATGAGTTTGCAGAATTTAAAGGAAAGACATTTTTTTACTTTAGATGTTTGTTCATATGTATTTTCCGCATAGCTGCTTCAATAGTTATTTGTATATCACGTGTTGAAAGTCCAGCGTTGTCGAATTAAAATTTGAGTTCGACAAAAGACTTTCAACAAGTGTTATTACACACTATTTTTTCTACTCCTACAGAGCAAGGAAGTTTAATATATGAAAATAACTATTCGATTTTTTTAAACAGTTTGACGTTTTATATACATTTTTCGTGTAATATCAAGTACCTATGTACATAGAAACTATGGCAATAGATCTGTTGCTATGAAAATAAAAAATATATGACAAATGTAAACAAACTGCACTGTTAAACTGCGCCATTTTTGATAGTGTTTTAATTTTACAAAATTTGCATTTGATTAGAAGAAAAACATCAAAATTGGCGAAAGCGATGAAGAAGTAGGATATCCATGTACCCCTCCGGAAATAGAAGAAGAGGCAAGTAAAGCAACCCTCAATTTATTGCCGGAAAAGTCGAGAAATCGCTATCTGGTAGCTTACGAAAAATTTGATGTCTGGCGCAAGCAGAAAAAGGCTTCCATTATTAACGAGAAAGTTTTGCTTGCGTATTTTTTTGAAAAATCTACATTATTAAAATCATCAACTCTTTGGAGTGAATATTCGATGCTGAAGGCAACATTAATTGTTAAAAAAAATCTGGATATTTCTAAAATGGCTCAACTTTGTGCATTTTTAAAACGACAGGCGGAAGGATACAAACCGAAAAAATCTAATATTTTCGTCCGAGAAGATATTATAAGGTTTTTAAAGGAAGCTCCGGATGAAACTTGGCTGCTTATGAAGGTACAATATTGTCTTTTCAATTTTTAATTACGTACTCATTGTCTTTTACACTGTAGGTTGTACTGATCATAGGAATATCCGGGGGATGTTGTCGAGAAGAGTTAAAAAATATGACTATAGATGACATTCAAGACATTAACTCAAATTTGATAATAAAGATATACCGGACTCCAAGACTAAAGTTGAACGAACATTCATGGTAACATCTGGACCTCAAGACGAGAGGCTTGATTCTTAAAGATTTTCAGAAAATATGTTGCTCTTAGACCGCTGGATTCAACAGTAAATCGACTTTTTTTATTTTAACCGGTTGGCATAAATTTAATTGGAAAAGTTCCAGAAAAAATTGTCACTTTTTTGGAATTTCAAAACCATCCCTGTACGCTGGCCACTGCTTTCGTCGGTCTTCAGCAACGTTGCTAGTCGATGCCGGTGTCGATATAACTACTCTGAAGAGGCACGTCGCGTGGAAATCTACAGCCGTCGCGGAGGATTATATAGCAAATTATGTTAAAAATAAAATCTGCATTGCTGAAAAAACCCTTGGGGAACCTAGTACTTCATTTCAGAAAAATAGCCTTATGATTTCGGAAGAGCAAAATAATGAGCACAATGTTAATATTTGCAAAAATAAGAATATTATTTGCTCTAAAAATAATTTACCGTTTTATTTTAATTTTTCTAATTGCAATAAGTGTTATTTTAATATAAATACCAATTAATATGTATTAATTAATTAATCTTAGTAGTGTTAAGAATTTTCTTTAAAATAAAAGTTTTATTTATTTAGTTTTTGGTTGATTTTTTTTAAAGTGTGTTGCAAAGTACTTTATAGTATATTATAATACAAGTGTATAAGCAAGCCTTTAAAGCACGCACGACGGGTTTAAAAGCACGAGGCGAAGCCGAGTGCCTTTTAACGGGGCAGTGGTTTAAAGGCTCTTATACACGTGTATTATACGCTATAAGGTGTAATACAAAAAATCTTTTAATCTACAGGTAAATTACCTACCAATATTTAAGTTACTTTCCAAATTTCTCTAATAGTATCAACCGTTTCTGAAAAAAAACCTGCTAGTTTAAACTTTAAACTTAATTTAATTTTTGTACATATTGATCGTGGTTGTGGTTTATTGTGCTCCGCATTACAAGATTTTCGTGTCAAATACTGGGAGTACCGAGTAGTCGAGGAACAAGCCATAACACAATTTTTAACATTTTGCACTTACAAGACATTTATTTATTGACCAGAAATCAAGTATTACCGCGATAATTGATGTAACATCTACTTTCCAAAAACAATTTATTGGTTTTTTGTTTAAAAATTACTTGCTTCACTTAAATCTACAGGCGGACAATACATGGCAGATTACAGGGCATTAAATCTTGGATTGCCATTAAGGGATTATCGGTGCGGAATATACATGTGCCTATTTTTCCGTGAATATTTTTTCCTTAGAATATTTTTCCGTGGATATTTTTTTTATGTTTTTTTAAATTCCATTTTCCTTTGAACAATGAACACTATAATGGTCCTGCCATCGCTATTTAGGAAGTTTCGTTTTCTTAATTACTTGCTTAAATAGCAACTGTTCACAGATCTAATGTCTTCTTTCTCCCCTTTTCTTCGAACTAAGTGTATTAACGTTCATTTTAAAAATCAATGACATTTTCCGCAATTACCAAGAAAACCTCACGTTTTTGCGTTTCTGCGAATACAAAACCGCAACCTTGAGGTAATCCAGTCAAATTAGTACGAAAAAGGGCAAATAGTGGAAATAACGTATAAAAAGTTTTGCTCTGTTCGAGGCCGGCTTCTTCCCCTAAATTTCAAAAGACACCTCTGAGCTGCGGTTTTTCGCAATTATCTTGTAAATGGTGCTTCGGATGGAAAATGTTATATTAAACAAAACTTTTATATGCATTTTAGCCGTAAAAGCTACAGTCCGCGTTTAATCGATGCAAAAAGAGGAGGGGGTAAAGACCAGCGCGCTGCGAAAAATTTATAGTTAGGAGTTGTACAACTCAACATCACACTAAACCTCTCTTATATACTTGGTGGGAGAGAATATAATTCGTAGACATGTTTATTTAGCGAATAGGAACCGTTTAACTTACATTTAAGCTTATGAAAATAATTGTTTTTCTACAAAGAATTGTTGGTATATGTTCATCCTGAAATAATTTCTTGCAACCCCCTAACCAAGATATCGAATTGGTTTTTTTTTAATTTTAAAAAGCATGGTAGGAATTTTTAAACAGTTTTAAAATGCATTGAAATCTTTTTTAGGGCCACCTGGGGAAGTTGGGTAAGGTTTTGCTCTTTAATTTTCGAATTTTAAGTTTGCTCCAGTGGCATTCATCTTCCAGTACCAAGATTGAACCTGGCACCCAATATGTTATACCTTGATGTGTCCCTAAGCTATTTGCAAAAGCGGAACGACACCATGTGCATGGAGCCGCATAGGGGTGTTTCAAAAGGCTTACAGCTTTGCCTTATCGCACTCAGGGTAGTAGATCTCGACAAGCTCTAACCAGCTGTGCAACTCCATCTCGCCAGCCACCTGTTTCGGAGTTACAGCGTATCAAAGAAAAAAGTTTGGCGACGAAAATCGGAACTTTGTTAAATACTACATTGCGATGAGCTCTTTCGTTTGGTAAAAACCGAATGCGCCTATCGGTCCTTTTTCCGAAATAGAAGCAAGCAGCGCGCTAGACCTCACGTACCTCTTCTTGCCTTGATTTAGCACGAACTACAGCATTTATGCCAAAGAAGCATATGTACTTTTTTGTTCGAAATTGTAGTGCCTACAATTTTCTGTAATGTAACATTTTTAATCCGATGCACCATTTATGAGAACATTGCGAAAAACCCCGTTCTAGGCACCGCTCGGGGGTGTTTTCGAAATTTAGGAAATAATGCCACTCTCGGACGAAGAGAAACTTCTTAGGTATTTATTTGTACAGCATTCACGAATACATATGCCAAATTTAAACCCTTTATAAATGAGCTCAAGGTCTAATTTGACTGGACTAGGGTTAAATTACGTATGCATAGTAAATTTCACTTTCAACGAAAAATATGAATTTTTAATGTTTCAGGCTTCTGCAAATGATTACCGGCTTCATTTAATCGTTGTTAACATAAACCATTCGTGGTTTTACATTACCGAGCGAGCCATCAAAATCAAACTATAACAAAAATATTTTTAGTTCGTATACCGTCTGTCTATAAAGTACGCCAGCCCCCAACTAACTTTTGAACGACTTGATATTTTACTACAACATTTGGTGTGCTTTAATGGAAAATTAAATACTATTTTTTAGCCAAAATTTTGTATCGTTCAAAATGGCGGCTGAGCGACATTTTGAATTTTGTTTTTAAATGGAAAAAGAGGTCGAGTGACACCTCATTTTAAAGGTATTTTAGTTCTGCGTCTGATTCTAGAGTTTCAAAGAAAAATATTCAGCTATAACAAAATGGCGGATTTTAAACAAACAGACTCACTCAGTTCAAAATTGTTTTGATTTTTTTATCCAGTAGTCCACTCTTTCATTTGCAGGACAAAATTTTTCCAGAAATTTCTCAGGTGGCTGGAAATAATATTTAAAACGTTATGTTCCAACAAGACGGTGCGCCGCCTCATTACTATAGGCCTGTTTCTGACTTTCTCAACGGACATTTTCCTGGAAGATGGATTGGTAGGCGGGGGTCTGTAGAATAGCCGGCTCGCTTCCCAGATTTAACCCCTTTAGATTTTTTTCTATGGGATTATCTGAAATCGAAACTGTACAGAACCCGTCCAGAAATAATTTAAGAACTGGAGCAACGCATTACAGAAGTTTGCAGAAATATCACCCCAGAAACTTATGAAAATGTAAGGCAGGAATTTCAAAACCGAGTTTTTATGTGCCAAGAAGCGAATGGTGAACATTTCGAACATTTAATTTAATTTCTTTTTGCTTTAATTCTTAGTTTTTTTTTAATAGACTTCTTTATCTTCAAACATTTGTCATTGTGTTATGGCTAAATAGTTTTCTATGAAACTCTAGGATCAGACGCAGAACTAACAGACCTTTCAAATGAGTGTCACTCGACTCCTCTTTTTATTTAAAAAACGAATTTAAAATGGCGCCCAGCCGCCAAATTTGAATGATACAAAATTTTATTATTGGCTAAAAAATAGTATTTAATTTCCCATTACAACACACCAAATGTTGTGGTAAATTATCAAGTAGTTCAAAAGTTAATTTGGGGGGGGGGGGCGTTACTTTATAGACACAGTGTATACAGAATAACTAAGCATTTTTTTTAAATACGGACATTACGTACTGTCCGTAGAAAATGCGTACGTATGGTAAGCCTACTATTGTCCATAAAATCTTTTGTTGTAAAGGACATAAAGATCTAGAATTAATTATTTTCATAACATCGTTCCATTCTATGCTAAAGTAAGAATTTAATTCGTTAGACACAGGTAAATTGTATAATTTTGTTACCCTTAGAGTTAAATTGCTCTTTTCTGCGATAAATTATATTATCTTTAAATTAACCAAACTTATAAACATGCTTATAAAACCAACATAGAAATACGTATCAAATGGTTATATTTAACTATCTCCATTAGATGTTTGTAATACCAAGGATTAGCATCCACAGATGCAGTATTTAACTTAACCATTCTAATGTAACATGATAGACGGTCGCGAATGGTATTTCACTGTGTGCACTGTGCAGGTTGCAAATTACTTGTAATTAATTGCAGGCAAATGCAGGCACACAGGCAGACCTGCATCCCTGCATGCGATAAAGCCGTAGTTGATTATTGCAAGCATCTGGATATTGCCTGACACGTATGATATGTGGCAGTAGGTAGATGAGGGTGAGTGGGTAGCGTTGGCGGTGGTGGAGGCTTAGCAAGCGCGCTGTATAAGGGCACAATGGGCTGTTCAATGGCCGCTGGCGCTCGCGGCGATCAGCCGTTGTTAGTGCACGGTCCGCGACCCGCGTCTCCTCTGTGATCTACCCGCAGCTGTCGCGTACAGCTCGCGGTCAGGTCCGCACTCAGGTCGCCGGAAATGCCCGGAATAATACACCGGCGAGTCTCTTTGTCGGTCGGTGGACGACGACGACTCCGGGTCATGGCAAAACACGCAACCATTTTCAGCTACTACCTACGTCTAGCGGGCCATATCGATTACCACCTCGAATAATTATGACCCAGTACGACCAAGCTAATTGCACCTGGAAATACATTTCTGCTATTTCTTTAAATTGTAGGGAGTAGAAGAGAATTAATTTTAATAAGCTGTTTGAAGTTGACCGACCGACATGTAAAACCGCAACTTTGATATTATTTAGTTTTTGCTCTAGAGCAGATGTTTCTTATCTAGAACCATCTTTTGCTGAGATTAATGGAAAATCTAGTCCACTGCCATCTGCATTGTAATCTCTCTTCAGATATGTAATATAATGTGATGGTATTAAAACAGGAGTTTCTAAAGTCGTTTTAAATAATTAAATACGCTTCTGGCAATTTGATCAAGAGAATAAATTGTACGCTGTAGGTGCTCTTATGTAAATTCTGCTCTCTAGTTGCAAAAGAAAAACTAAAGTTTGAAACGTTTGAAGCTCCTGTTTTAAAATAAACGCCATGCTCGCAGTAATAAGCATGTACAGCAAGTGCCATTTAACCTTGCAAAAAAAATGACGATAAGTTTAAAAGGCGAGAAGCCGTTACACTCTCAAGCAAAAGCAAAGGTTTTTTATTACATTTCTAGTTTCTTTGCTGTATTTTTTATACGTAACCTAAATTATCGTTAATCCCTCCTCAAAGCAAACTGTTTCTAATCTTATGGCGCACGGCCTTTTAATTTGTCAAAAAATCCACAATTTTTCGTAAACCATAAATAAATTTACCTTCACTTTTTAGTAGAGTGTACCACACTGTCCCACAGCCAATTAGAGCTAGTTTAAGTGACGACTACCGACGAAACAAAGCGTAAGTAGTCGAATCAAAGCCCACTAAAATTTGCAAGGTTAGGTGGCACATGCTGTAGTAACGCATGTAGAACAAAGTAATTTTACTTGAATTATACGAGCACAATATCTGTATAATTTTATATTGGAAAATATAATTATGCACTATTGAATATTATTAAATTAACCAGCCCCTGAAAAAAACCCAATAATATCCCTATTAAAAAAAGCCCCGGAAAAAACATCCCCGGGTAAAATTATCCCCTGGAAAACACATTCAAAATACCTTTGAAAACAGGTAATAAACATCCCACAGAAAAAAAAAACGTGGTTTTTGCCGTGTCTTATTTTATTCCGCACCACTAACATAAAAATAATATTTTTAATTGAAGCCGAGTATTTGCAGGTTGACAAGTTGTCTCTAAGAAGAATACTGTTAATGTTTGAAAACGTAAAACTACAGTCCATTGTGATCCATTTTGTTTGGCAAAAATAAAAGCTAAAACTAAACAAATGGAAGTATTTTCAATCATTTTAGAAATACTCACAAGTGAGGTAGTACAAAAGCAATCCAGTACGCGTTTGAGGCTACAGTGGAGGGAGGTGCAAATTGCGAATTGAAGATGAACGATCTTGAATTAATAAATGGTAATGAGATTGTTAGTGGAGCGGAGTAGTGTGTTTCGGAAATAATCTAACCAGAGAAGAGAGTATATCATTCAACAGTAATCAAGTGAAGGATACTAACAGTAAATTGTGAGGAAACAAAGATAAGTTTCTGTTTTGAAGAAAAGTAGAATTTTAAAATTTCTTGATGTCCTATAAACTAGTATAACTTGAAATTGACATTTATTAATACCCTTGTAACGTGATATTTGGTTGTGTGTTTCTGTTTTATTTATTTTATTCCATTTTTTCTAAAGCTTTATAACGACCCTGAGATTAAAAGAATTCATTTAAAGTAAAATTGGACATTTTAGATCATATTATAAATAAAGGTAATGGTGAGATACAAGCATTCTAAAATTATCTACGGGTAAGTGATTTGGTACGTGTATAGAATACAACAGTTTTGCATCACCTTATAAAGGGGCTGTATTTTTGTCATATCATAGCAGTATATGCTAACTAATTGTTACGCATCATTAAATAAGATAACCCCATCACGAAACTTTGAAGACTGTATAGAAACCAATGGGCAAATATGTATTCATAGTGAAATTCGTGTTTTTGAGAATTTCCAAACTACCATAATAATTTAATTCCTTTTCATTATTAACGTTGCGCATTAATTCTATGTTGTCTACCTTGTGGTGATTTTCAAGCACGTATGGGGCTACACTGGATTTGTCGAATCTACCAAATTTAATTTATATGAGTCGAAGTGTTTTTTATATCTAATATTAATGATCTTTTTCTTTGCCCTATATATACTTGATTACAGTTTTTACATGGAATTTTATATATGCCCGATTTATCTATGTTATATACTCGGTTTTTGGGGTTTTCTAAAAGGTTTCTTATGTTATTCTGACTTGAAGATACGGTTTTGAGTTTTAGTAGTCATCCTAGACAACCCTCCAGCTTTGCGCAAAGTTAATAATAAAGGGGATTGATATGAAAGTTTTCAAAGGAGAGAGATTTTCAAAAACAGTAATTTTACTATGAATGCAGATCACGGCCCATTGGCTTCTACAGAAGGTAGAGTTATCTTAGTTAATGATGCGTAACGATTAGTAAGTATATACATTAGGTAGTTAGTTTAGTTCTTTAGGATCAGTTTACCACCGATGATGATAGCTTTGCAGTCGAAATACGTATCTGGGTATTCAGTTATTTGTGTGGAAGAATGCTGTATTTTTCAAGCGTTGTTATTCCACAGTTCGAGAGTTTTTAGTTTAATAACTGTGTAATTAAATGCTTACCAAACATAAAACTATGTCATCTAGGTAGTTGCAAGTCAACTCAACTAGTTATAATTAAATTTTCTTCTTATAGTGCCATACCGCATTCAGGGCGTTGGCTACCTCTCTCCTATGTCTGTGTTTGGTGCGCGGCGATATATATATATTGCACAGACAGATATAGGGGACCTACAGCTTAACGTGGGCTTCGAACCACAGAAAGTGCATGCACTTCTTCTCCAGGGAGGTTTTCCTGGGGAAAATCCACCTCGCTGGTTTCCCGTTGCCTTGCGAAGGAGATATATAGATATCCATATACAAGAGAAGAAAATCGTTTCTGTCCTATAGTTGAACGAAGACAATTTTTTTAAAGTTTCAGTTTTGAAAAAGTATACTTTTCTTCCGACCTTGTTCCAAGGAGGAGAGAGGATGCTGCAAACGAGGACGAGAAACACCGTGGCAAGGTATAATGAGTAAAGAAAAAAGAGTAACACATTATGCAGAACAAAGAAAAGAGCTTTTGTGAAGAAAAAAATTGAAGAAATCGAAAAATATCACATGGAAAACAATTTAAGAAATACGTACGAAACAGTAAATAACACCAGAAAAAAATTTCAACCTCGATGTAACATCTACAGAAATAGAACAGGAGATTTAGCATGCGGAAAAAAGGAAATTCTATAGGTACTCGCAGGAAAAAAGAAATCCAGAACAGGAAATGGTGGCAGGAGAGGAAGAAAACAACTACGAAGGAGTGTATGAACTTGAAAGAAACCAAGTTAAAGAACTTGAATAACCCACACTGGAACAAGTAGAAGAAGCGGCTTGAAATTAAGAAATAATCATCACAATCAATCAGCAAAACATGCCTGGAGAATGGAAATTGGGTATTATATGCCTAATTCATAAAACAGGTTTCTATTTGATGGTGTTTCTTCATACCTTTTTGTAATTCCTTAATGATTTTATAACATAACTTCGTAAATTTATTTGCGAGTTTTCTACAATTTGTTTATAGCTTCTGCAAACTCTTTCGTTCATGGTACCTTCCGTAACTGAACATTTAGATATTTAACTCTAATGAAGTGTATTAAAATATAACCTATAACTTTATTTAATTTCTTCATAATTACAGACAAGCGAACTGAATTGCTTTAGCTGACATAAGCAAAATAATGAAGTTGTAAAACCTAAATAATTCGTTTTGTTCAAATCAAAATTATTTGATTTATTCAATTTTTTTGCTGTATGAATAATGAAGTAACATTTTCAAAACAAAAAAAAACAAACTACAAAAAACATAAACATAAAAATCGTAAAATGATAATATGACATAGTTGTCAAAGTTATTTGTTCGCAGATTTCAGCAGTGCGCTTAAGTAAAGGGTAACTAAACATCGATAAAACTGTTTCATGAAGTTCAACAGGTATCTACAAACATATAGAATAGTCTGCAAGTCTCCAGAACTTTTCAAATCTATTATAGGTAGTTTTGAAAGAACTTCCTGAGCTTCCTTTTCGGATTACGAAGCTTTTTATCGTCAACGACTCAATAGGTTTTTCTTTTATCTACTTTATACAGAACAAATGAAATAATGAAAATTATTGTATTATTATTTTACTTATCATGTTATGAACTATATTAATATTTTTAAATTCGGAATTCATGAACTTATAACAAAAGTATTTTTAAGTCCCGTTTATTATTTTCACTTTGGTATACCTTTACTAAATAGGGAAGTATTGATTTCATGGAAACTCCAGATTTGTACGGAAATACATGGTTTAGATTTCCAGGAACTCACAAAAATGGTCTAATAAAATTACGTTTCATAACTCTCGAACGGATTTGATGTTTCAATTTCGCATTGTAGGGGTACGTCAAAAATTCACCAACAACATAAGTTGTTAAAAAGTCCGAAACCGGAAGCGAAAGTTATATATGATTTTTGGTAGCATTTTTAAAACATCCGAAAACGAATTCTGCTATAGAAGATCTATGGTTTTAACCAGGGTATGAAAAACATTGATTTATTTAATAAAATAAAAAAAAATCGATTTATTTTGGTTTTAACTAATCTTTTTAAATTTATTTAACCAATTTTTATGATGGTGCTAACTAAAATTCATTATACACAATTTTTAAATTTTAACATTTAATGTTATTTATGTACTTGTTATTTAACACTTAAAACGTTATTTTTAAAGTATTATGCTTTACGTACTAATGGATGTTTGCACGTTTTTATCGAAAGTAAATCGTTGTTTTTATTTAGTAAAAACATAAATAGTAAAGCCCAATACAACAATGCGTAACATTGTAGAATCCAAGCAATATGAATATTTATTAAAAAGGACAATTGTTTGCTAGTGCTGCATTATAAACTTTCAATGAGGATATTTACTAAGAGTGAAAATATTAGAATATAATTAACTTTAAAAAAAAAGACAACCGACTTAAAATAAAAACACAAAAGTGACATAAGTTAACTAAAAAGCAAAAAATAAATGTTTTTTATACAACAATTTAATACTTATTTGTTGTTCCGTTTAATGTAATTAAGAAATTGTTGTTTATTATATAATTATTAATTGTTTTATAATTTTGAAGTCGGTCCCAAGTAAAACATAAAAATTCGAATCTAATTTGTTATTGTAGCAAGGTATATATTTTTATGTTTTACTTGGCACCGACTTCAAAATTATAAAACAATTAATAATTATATAATAAACAACAATTTCTTAATTGCACTAAACGGAACAACAAATAAGTATTAAATTGTTGTATAAAAAACATGTATTTTTTGCTTTTTAGTTAACTTATGTCACTTTTGTGTTTTTATTTTAAGTCGGTTGTCATTTTTTTTAAAGTTAATTATTTTACAATTTTAAGTGATGGGTAGACCTAGTAAGGATGCTTCTCGAATGAGGAAACGACGGCTAGTTGAAACGGAAGATGAAATACGGAAACACTATAAAGTCGGTTTAAAAAAATAGATTTTGAGGAGTATCTTCGAAGTTCAAGCTCCAATACCAATGAAATTATAATAGGACCACCTTGGAACTCTACTGAACCCAACGGAAAAACAATCATTAAAATCGGTTCATAAACAAAAAAGTCATGCCCGAACATACATAAAAAAAATAATAAATAAAAAAATATATATATACAGACGAATTGAGAACTTCCTCCTTTTTTTGAAGTCGGTTAAAAACGGGAATTGTTAAGTAAGGTAACCAGGGCCAGTTATTCATTTAAATCCGGGCGTTATGTAGCGTCTCTAGAAAAGTACATTACTGCGTTTTGGTAAGCGGAAAAAAACTGCGAATAAAAAAACCCAAAAACAAAGCCTGGAAAAAAAGCCAGGGGAAAAGCCGATTTAAAAAAAAAATCAGATGCGTTGTAAGTACTGTGCTCAAAGTGTAGTGCAAAGTCGTTTAATAGTTATTTATATTTTAAATTAAATGTGCTAACATTTAAAGGCCACATAAGACTATTATAGTACCTTTAATTTGAAAAGATAAATAACTTACTAAGAAAACTTTTAAATAATACGAACATGGTTTTATTTATAATTTAATTTCTTACAAAAAAGAACACAGTTAAAGACAATAACAATAAATACTTAAGTATTATCATAGTCTACTATGACCTTTAAATGTTAGTACTTTTAATTAACAATATAAATAACTACTAGTGTTACCCCAGCACACAATGCACTGACAGACAGCGTTGACAGAACCGGCGAAATGTCAAGTCACGTGATCGATTAGTTCTAATAATGACACGCGACGTTATTGTAGATGGCGCCCCAAGTGACGCGCGTCTAGCCGACCTTCATATATATTATAAATTAAAATAATTATTGTTAGAAACCTAGAATAAAAATATAAAAATGTTTCATGTTCCATCTCAGAACAGAGACCTTTCATTGAAAAAAAAATGGTCCAAATTGGTGAAGCGGTAGCCGCTGGAGGAACCGGAGAAAAAAAAACCTTTGTGCTTTTATATCTGTATGGATTAAACGACTGCATTTTGAACACAGTACTTACAACGGATCATATTTTTTAGAAGGGTTTTCCCTCTGCTTTTCCGCCGTCTTTTTCTCCCCGTCTTTTTTTTCCGCCTTTTTTTCCCTCGGCTTTTGTACCTAGATTTCTGAGTTTTGTACTTACTTCACTGGTTTTAATATTTTGATTTAAATTATGATTTTTTTTAAATAGATTACTTAATTTAAATGGCGATTTAAATCAAATGATTTAAATCAAGAATAACCCGGTTTCAATACCTTTTTTTAAAATTTCTAGCTTTAGAACGGCTGCCACTACGAGTATTTGAAAATTTTGACTTTAACGCCTTATTACACCAAAACCAGTTGAGAGATTGGGATCAAATTTCTAACAGCGCTAGCTCTAGTGAAAAACTGAGAAACGAAAATTATATTTAAAATTTTGGAAGTTCGCAAACAAATATTGCTCAAAAACTAGAAAATTATTTTCTTTTTAATTTTGTAGGTTTTAAGAACTATGAATGAGCTGCAGTTTGGTTAAGTAATTTCCATAAATGTTGAAAAATTGAAAATTTATGCTCTTTTATTTAATAAACCAAAGACGATAAATAATTTCTATTTAAGCTAAATTGCTTATGACTGATAGTAGAATAAGGTTTACAAATTAATTTTTAGGTGCAGCAGTATTTTGTGTGTTTAATTTCCAACCTCCTATCCAATGTTTGGCGGATGAATTTGTTCTTTTGTATTTGTTTTATTTTTAATCTTTTTGTAAATCGATATTTTACTAAGAAAGTTCAGAAAATGTTCGGTTTCTAAATGCAATACGGTGAGGCATTATCAGTGGAATTACTGGTGCGAACGTACAAGTCACTCTTCGTTAAACATTGATCCCGACTTACAAACATACTTTTGAAATAATAAGACAATTTCTAAAATATAGGAAAGTCTAGGTGATGTGTCGTGTTCATTTTACTTTCCCATACCTGAAGTAAGGAAAGTTATGATTTCATGCACATTTTTCGAATTTCTGATTTTAACAAAAATACCCGTTTGAAAAAAATGTCTGTCTGTGTGGGTGGGTGCGTGGGTTGTTGCTTGGGAACGTTCGTTCCCCTATATATATATTCGGAACCCCTTAACCAATTTTTATAAGATTTGGTATGTGGAAGTTTTTAGTTGGAGTTAGTGCGCTGTAAGGTTTTTAACCGGAACCGAAACCGGAAACGGAAATAAGACATGTTGGTGGGGTATAAATTTCATTCTAAAAACACTTGAAATTTGGATACATATAGCGTTGTAATAAATTTTAGGGCAAATAAAATAGTTTTTCGCCGATTAACATTAAAAGTTTGATTTTATTAACATTTGACAGTCATAAAGTGTCACCTTTACTGCCTAGGCAGTAAAAGACCATTTTTACTGTCTAGGCATTAAAAAACGACACTAAAAATGACATTTACGGAATTATAAACATTAAATTTGTTTTTACATAGCAACCGCATAACATAGCAACATAATGGCTACGATGACGGCGATAACACTAAAAATATTTTAAAAATCACAAAATAATGTTAATTCTAACAAATCGGCCAAAAAATTATATGTTCAACACGTTACAGTAAGTCTGCCACTTTTTTACCTAGTCAAACAATAATTATTTGTTTAATTACGCAAAAAAGTAGCAGATTTGCTGCCGCGGATGGCGGTTCCAGCCAATGCAATGAATCTCCATTTTTGCCGTATTGAACATATAATTTTATGGCCGATTTGTTAGAACTAACATTAATTTATTGATTATTTTTAATATTTTAATGTTATCGTCATCATCGTAGCCATCATGTTGCTATGTTATGTGGTTGCTATGGAAACACAAATTTGATGTTTATAATTTCACAAATGTCATTTTTATTGTCGTTTCTCATTTGTGATGTAGGTTTTTAATGTGTAGGCAGTAAAAATGGTCTTTTACTGCCTAGACAGTAAAAGTGCACATAACTGACCGTTAAATATTTATAAAACGCATGCTGTATCTTCAAAACTAAGGTTGCTACGAATCGTTTGAAAATTTTGACTTTAATGCTCGATTGCTGAAAAATAAAATATCAAATTAATATCAACTGTACTCTATACGGCGTGCCGTATCAGGCATTTTCCAACTCACGCTGCCTTGCAAAGTCGTGCAACATGTTTCACGTACAGAAAAGGCACGCACTCCATTATGCAAATTAATTGTGCATTTGTTTTTATTTCTCTACAAATACAAAAGTTATTAATGATTATCTGTATATAAAATACTTAATTACTTTAACAATATTTATTTATTTTAACCTTATACGTATTTCGGCATGTTTACATGCCATTGTCACAGGTTATATGAAAAAGTAAACAGCTAGTGTTGTTATAGCAATAGAACTTGGTGACTTGATCTCGGTAATCGTCTGCAGATGACTTGATTTCCTATTCCAAAATGTCTAGTAGAGGAGAATTTAAGAGATCAATTTGCTCCTTCATTAACGGTACAGTTTCTAAATGTTTTTGAATTTCAAAAGGTTCTAGTATATCTAATTTACGTTTATCATCACAAAAGTGTAAACATTTTATAGTGTTATTAGATGTCATTGAATGATTGTGTTCTAGTAAGTGTTTAGCGTAATTGGATTTATGTGGGTGTTTGTATTTGTAACAACGTACGTGTTCTTTATACCTAATATCAAAATTTCTAATTGTCTGGCCTATATAAACCGAATTACAATGCGAACAATTTAATTTGTAAATGCCTGATTTTAGCAAATCATCCGTTTTTGATTTTGCATTAAATAAAGTGTTTATGATGTTTCCAAACCAAACAAATAAATATAAAGTAAGTTTTAAAACAACTAGAAACATCTTAAACACTTTGTTTAATGAAAAATCAAAAACTGCTGATTTGCTAAAATCAGGCATTTACAAACTAAGTTGTTCGCACTGTAATTCGGTTTATATAGGCCAGACAATTAGAAATTTTGATATTAGGTATAAAGAACACGTACGTTGTTGCAAATACAAACACCCACATAAATCCAATTACGCTAAACACTTACTACAACACAATCCTTCAATGACATCTTCTTCTTCTTGTAGTGCTATACCCTATTCAGGGTGTTGGCTACCTCTCTCATATGTCTGTGTTTGGTGCGCGGCGATAAATAATTTACACAGACAGACATAGGGGACCTACAGTTGAACGTGGGCTCCGAACCACAGGAAGTGCATGCACTTTTTCTCCAGAGAGGTTTTCCTGGGGAAAAGCCACCTCGCTGGTTTCCCGTTGCCTTGCGAGGGAGAACGACCGGGCCGGGGATCGAGCCCGGATCCGCTGCATTGGTAGCCCGCGCTCTTACCAGTGAGCTACGGCCGCTCTCAATGACATCTAATAAGACTATAAAATGTTTACACTTTTGTGATGATAAACGTAAATTAGATATACTAGAAGCTTTTGAAATTCACAAGCATTTAAAAACTCTACCGTTAATGAATGAGCAAATTGATGTCTTAAATTCTCCTCTTTTGGATATTTTGGAATAAGAAATCAAGTCATCTGCAGACGATTACCGAGATCAAGTCACCAAGTTCTATTGCTATAACAACACTAACTGTTTACTTTTTCATATAACTTTTGACAATGGCATGTAAACATACGAATTAAAGCTAGAATTTATAAATAAAACAAAAGTTATTCTTCGTAAGCGGTCATCGTGCATCACCCTGTATATTTAAACACTTGTTTAAACAATTTAAAAAGTGTATTCGTTCTTCTTTGAGGACATTATAGAGAAAAGTACTAACGCTTTATTTTTTGCAATTCGTAAATCAGATTAAAATCTTTGCAACACTTCCGACATTAAGAAATAATAAATGCTTTAACTTTAAGCTACGCTTTTGTAAAAACTGTGATTATATAACACTGAGCACGCCCTCCTAATTAACGTCCCCTCGGAAAAAAACGGAACAAGCACCTTGGTAGCACCTGTTGTAGGTTGTTACGTCGTTGAACGCGATTTCATATACAAAAACAACTGTGCCAATTTTTTGTGAGCAAAAGCCCCTTTCTTTGTGATTTAATCTATCGCTATCGAGCATAACATCACACGCAAAGGTAAAACACGAATGTCCATTTTAAGGTATCAATTCATGTAAGAAATCTCAGAAAACTATTGTGTTTCTATTAGACTTTTTTATGTTCTCAGAAAGACTGCTGCTAAATGCCAAGTAAGTGGTTTTTTTGGCCCAGTTTATTATAAACTAGAACACATCTATTGAAATTTCAATTAAAGAGAATAAGAAGTTGCTCATTGGAAACAGGGCCAACGAACCACGTTAGAAACTGTTCAACGAGATTGCTTAGTTAACATTTAAAAATGGCATCTTTAGTTATGTTCTAGCAGCAGAGCCCACAGCCGCGAAGATGTCCCGTGTAAGCGTGAACGAAACGTCGTCGCGTCGGCAGTAGCAATACCGATGAGGCAGCTCGAACCCGTAATCTAAATGCCATTGACAATGGCTGCGGAAAGCCTATAACTAAATAACTTAGATGAGATGATTTACAAATTAATTGTTTAGCATACTTATTCTTCCTCTTTGAATATTTAAAATTTAATGTTGATTTGTGTATAAATTACATACTGGATTTTTGATTCGAAATAAATTAAAATTTTAACACCAAGTCTTCTCCGTATAATATTTATATAAAATTTTAAAATTGAAGCGGCGAAATGTGGCCAACTGCATATAAAAAAAGTTGAAGTTTGGACTTCGAGTAGACTTTCCCATACTAGATATTAATTCTTATCGTATTTGCATTAAATAAGTGTAAATTTTATAATTATGAATTGCACATTTCACCGTCTGTTAGATTTCTAAGAATATAAGCTATATAGGCCAACCCTCAATTCCATCCATACTTCAACTACTTTATTACCACTGTCAGTTCGTGACGTCAGCAATAATGATGCTGAGGCAACCATAGTAATAATGCTCGGATCATAACATGTCCAAGTCCAAAAAATTTTGTAGATGAGAATTTTTTTTAATTTTATAAATAATTTAAATTTACATTTTCTACAGTAGCCAACCAACTTCTAAATTCGTCCGGCAAAAAAATTAGAGGGGGGACGTGTAGCCCCACCAAATATAAAATTTTCAAAAAACTAACATTAGAGTGTAGTTCTACAAGTCAAGATGAGTAATTCAACTTAAGCAGGAGTTATTTACTGTTTCCTGTTTAATAGATAAAGGGGTACCCATTTTCAAAAGTTCATAGAAAGCGCCACAGCAAAAAAAACAGCTTCAGCCAAGCTTCGGTTCTAGCAACCTAAAAAATTTTAAAAAATCGAATGGGCAGTTTTTGAAGAATATTTTATTGAATTTTTTTTAAACTTTGGAGGAACGCTATTGCGATTGTTTTTAGATTTTCGAAATTAACTTTGTTTCATCGTATACTACCCACAAAGGACTCTTAAACAAGTTGTAGTTTATCCCGATCGGATAACTACTATTTGAGTAAATGAGCGTAAAAAAGTTTTCGATTTGCCTTACGCACTTCTCTCAGATCCTACGCTCAAATTGCCAAAATTTATTTTTGAAAAAACCAAACGCTACTAAAAAAGCATGTCTAACTTCCGCTTCCGGTTTCTGAGTTTTCTTGAAAACGTTAACTAAAATCACAATTTTCGATATACCTCTTCATTTAAAATTTCATCTAAATCAGTTCAGTACTTTCGCCTTTAGAGGCGTTACATACCAACCCACCCGTACACACACGCGCCCACACGCGCCCACACGCACCCATTTTTGGGTTCCTTGAGCCCCAAAACGCGTATTTCCGTTAAAACCTAAATTTTGATGAAATCAATACTTTCCTACGCCGAAGTTATGAGAATTGACAAAGTATCCCATAGAAAAAAATTCTTTTTTTATATCCATACATATATAAAAGCTTAGAGGGTTTTTTTCTCCGGTTTCTCCAGCGGCTACCGCTTCATCAATTTGGACCGTTTTTTTTAATTGAAAAGTCTCTATCCACAGATGGAACATGAAACATTTTTATATTTTTATTCTACGTCGATTTTTTAATAATAATTATTTTAATTTATAATATATATGACGGTCGGCTAGACGCGCGTCGCTTGGGGCGCCATCTAGAAAACCGCCGCGTCTCATTATTGGAACTAATGCATCGCGTGACGCATTTAGACGGATCGGCCAACGCGAGTCTGTCAGTGCATTGTGCGTTGGGGTCCCACTAGTAGTACTACTAGTACTATTAGATTTTAACACAAAGTAATAGTTTGAAAATAGTTTTTCTCCTTGTGATAGTTGTCACTTCTTTTAATATGGCCGAGTGCCGAAAAATGTCGCAAATTTCGTCGATTTAATTAAACATTTTTTATATAAATTTGATTTTATACCCATTATTCCCATTTGGAGATAAATCACTTAAACATTTAACGATTTTTAACTCAATATTTAAAAACATTTCGTGATCTCCTTTCTTCAATAATGATTTACGTGGAAGTTTTAGTCAAAAAGAAATATAACAATATAAATTAAATTATTTACTGATGTTTTTATTTAAATGCTTTAAACTTGAATATGGAAAAGTACCTAACATTTTTTAATTCCGTTGTTGCGACTGCTTGGTTCGCCTATTAACCAGGGTAATCGACTAAAATTAGACCTTCTGAAAGCTTTACGTAATCACAAGTTGTCCTTCTGGTTATTTCACAAACCCATACCGATACGAAGTTTGAAATCGAAGTTTTCAAATTTAGAACATCAAGAATCAGAGAAGGGGGTCAACGGAGGGTGATAGACGCACTGCGCTGAGCTTCCTTTTAGGGCGCGCAAAATTTGTAGTGGCAGCTTCTGTCTTCTCCGTTTAGCGGATCAACTTCATTTAGTTGCGGTTACACAGTCATAATGTTTGAAAATAGCGTTTTGGTATTTTGGAAAAAAAACGTGATTAATTTTTTGGCCAATACAATACCTCCCTACCGGCGACAAAACCGGCTTAGCATCCAAGATCTCCCAAAAATTATAACCGGTCATAAATCTATCTACGGAGTTTGAACGAAAATTAGTCTTCGCATTTTAACAACTTCTTTGAATGAATTGTAAAGTAATATTTATTATTTTACTTTCCTATCTTTCAGTATTGATTTCATGAAAATTTTCAGTTTTGGCGGAAAATACATGTTTTGGACCTCCAGCAATCCATAAAATTGGGTTTTTAAATAAGTCTGTCTTAGTGATGTAATGACGGTCATTTAAAATATTGTGAGATCTGACCGTCATAAATGGTCTCATTCTGTCATTTTATGTCATTTTCGATTTTTGCAAGTTTTATGTAAATTGTGCGACTTGTTATTATCGGTGTTTGTGGCAAAGCTGATGACGGTGATGTGGATGCAGCAAGCAATAGATAACTCATTTTACCTTTACAGTTTAGTGGATGTGAACATATACCACAAGCTACTAAGTGTTTTACTATACTTGTCGCATGCTTTCATCATCATCATCATCAAATGACATGGAGCTGACTCGAGGGTCGATCCTGGATTACGCCAGGCCCACCCCATGCCAGTAGGTGGGTAGGAATTTATGTGATAGGTTGGGATTGGGTGGGGTGTTAAACAGCGTTAGCATGTCTGCAATGCATACCGCAAGACACCGCTGCTGCAACACCGGGTAGTTAGTAAGCTACGCATCAATGGGGGTTTTGAATACGTAACCAAGACCGTTATGCGATTATGCATTCTAACCTAATAAACGTTGGTATCAAAGTTTCACATTGTTCTTATTTCACACATATCTATTGTTCTAAGATTATAACTTGCAAATATCTTAATTTCCTAATAGCTAATAAACTTCTTAGTATTACGTATCGTCCGGGTGGTATCGCTACACTTTGTTCCTCTATTCTTTGATCTAGTATGATCATATTTGGCGTTTCGTTCCTACTTCTAATGGATTTCTTTTTTTCTTTAGCCGTGATGCTGTCGTAATGGTTTCTGAAACCGTCTACTGACATCCTGAACGCTATTCTTATTGCCCTGGGTGGTTGATTGTTGTCTACCGGAGTGTGTGTGGAGGTTGACCTGCTTCGTAGTGGATTTCTATTGACGCGTTTAGTATTTCTGCTGCTGCTGCTATTGATTCGGTTCCTTCCCAAAATCCTTCTTTCCCTAGGTCTTCTAAGTAGGCTTCTATTTGTAGTGCTGGGCCGTAGGTGTGTGCTAGAGCTAGATGATCGTAACACAGAGCCAAGTTTCTTACCTTTTCCTCCAGTTGCAATTTGGAAATCTTGTGCATTGTCTCTGATGTATGATATGATTTTTTCCTTAAGTTGAGAGCGTCTTTTTTTTGAGCTGTTCCCGCGTTCCTGTGCCTTTTGTGTTCTGATCTGCTATTGAGGTGAATACACAATTTCTATCTCCTGGGATTTTCCGCACTGTCAACCTGTGTTTGTCCGTAAATACTATTTCCTATTCCATGGTACGTATTATATTTCCTGCTTCTAATACTTTTCGTTGGTTTGCTGGTGTGTATAGACTTCCGTGTATATGTTTACGCACCTTCTAATACTACTAGTTCTGATTGACATCACACAATAAAGTTAGATATAGGAACCTATCTAATTTGCGTTATCTAATTTGCGTTATCTAATTTGACTTACCCGGTTCTGAGCCTTAAATTCACACTGTTACGCTCAAAACGTACTTAAAATTACATAAACATAATCGTACACCATAGATACTATGCTCTACAACGTAATGTATAAAATTTATAAATGCTAGGCATTAATAACTACGTTAGATTATATTATAAGTAACCCTTTATTTAAACTTAATACTAAAAGACTATTTTCGATGCAAATAACAATAATTCAATCAATAAATCAAATCACATTGATAAAAAAAATAAATTACTATACTTGTCGCATGCTTTGCTAATTTTTATGACAGAACTTGCGTTCATATATTTTTAAAACAAAACCGCACACCAAGAAACTTAGACCGAAATAAACCACAAATAGTCAAATGCAGAGAATTATTATGCAGGTTTTGATAAGTTTGTGACAGTCAAAATTAAAATGACGACACGTCATATAGATTAAGTGACGATATGTGACATACACGAAACTGACATGTTTGTCATTTTCATGTCACAAACCAAAATGACGTAACAGTAATTTTCATTGTGACCGTAAGATGACCGTGTCATATGACCAAGATTACATCAGTAGTCGCTCGTATGTGTGTATGTGTTATGTGTGTGGTACATCGTAAGTCCGATTTTAATGAGCTTTCAAATGTGCGGTATATCGAAAATTCTTCGACAAAATAAGCTTTTAATAAATCCAAAACCGGAAGCGGAAGTTAGACATGTTATTTGGTAACATTTGTCCCGAATACGAATTTTTTACTTTCCCCTACCTTCGGTATAGGGAACTATTGATTTCATGATAATTTTCGAAATCTAGATTTCAACGGAAATACACGTTTTGGGGCTCAAGGAACCCAAGGAGTGGTTTTTAAAAAATGTCTGTCTGTGAATGGGTGTGTGTGTGTGTGTGTGTGTGGATGTGTGGGTGAGTGGGTGACGCTTCTACAGGCGAAAGTACTGGACCGATTTTGATGAAATTTTAAATCAAGAGGTATATCAAAAATTGTAGTTCTAGTTGAGCTTTTGAAAAAAATCCGAAACCAGAAACAGAAGTTAGACATGCTTTTTTTGTGGCGTTTTTTTCCAAAACAAAAAAAAATAAGTCAAATTAAAAACTTTTTTACCTAACTCTCTAGCTTCAAAATGGCAGCTGCTACAGCTTTTTGAAAATCTCGACTTTAACGCCCATTTACACAAAAAGTAGTTGTCTGATCGGGATCAGGTACCACTTGTTTGAGAGCCCTTCATAGGTAGTGTACGATGAAATAAAATTAATTTCAAAAATCATAAAACGATCGAAATAACGCTGCTTCAAATTTTGGAAATTTTTATAAACAATTTTTCAAAACTGTCCAGATGATTTTTCTTAAACTTTATGAGTTGATAGAGCTTGCATTGTACTACAAATTTGTTTTATACTTATCTCCCAAATTTTATTTTAACGCCTTCCAGGAATTTTAGAAAAATTTGAAATTGATTAATTATTTTTTCAAAAACGCAAACGCCGATCGTTATAAACTTTTATTAATTTGATAGACTATTTAAAGTACTTTATTAGGATTCGCAAGAAATTTCAACTATTTTAAAAATTAAGGAAAAACACGATACTTTTTAATATCAACAACGCGTTTTCCGGCATTTACGTAATTTTAACTACAGTAAATTTTTGATAACTTCTCAAATAAAGCTATTATAGCCATTTTTGTCCGACATTCGAGGCGGAAGTTGTAATCCGCCAAAGCGTTGCGGGCGCTTACCTTGCTTTAGTGCAATTAGTCGCTGCTTCTATGAGTAGAATTACAGTACGGAAACCAATTGAACAGGCTATCGCAAATTAAAATTCCCGCTGCTTGTTTTCTTAGAAGTCTAATACTCCCTGAACTGTACAACGTAGGTCTATCAGCTAATTTCGTTGTGACGTCTTCTATGAATTTGTGAAAATCGAAAATTTACGCCTATTTATTTATTAAATGGGAAACGTTACATATTTCTGTTTAAGCTAAATGGTTATGATTGGTAGGAGAATAAGATTCACAATATAATATTTAGGTGCGGCAATATATTGGGGGGACTTGAGCCCACCAAATTTTTAGCGAACGAATTTGTCTTTCTGTTTTTGGTTTTCTTTAATTCCAGGGAATCCTTTTCAAAATAATTTAGAAATCGATTTTTTCTCATAAATAACAGTGGGTGGTAGTTATGGCTGAATTCGTTTTGATTGCACGTCATATTTGCAAAATAATGTGCGTTTATTTAGTACTGCCACTGTTGTGGCGCTACAGTGTTGTGCATAGAACTTTTTGAACATAGAAAAAGTAATAGTTTCTCAAGTATAGGAAAGTTCAGGCGAAGTGCTTTTACTTTTTTTACTGATCAAGCTGAGCACCTGAGTAGTATTCCGAACTTTTACATTAGAAAATTGTTGGGGCTGGAACTTTAGGTTATACAATATTGTTAAAAATATAGAAAGTAAAATTTTTAAAGTATTGGTTAATTCACACAAGAAGCAATGAAATTGATGATTTATGTATATGCCAAATCTAAAATTAGCTACTTATTTTGGACTTCTTACGAAGTATGAATGGTACACACTGATAAGGTCTTGTCTTTGGTCACTTGCAATGGCTACTTTGTAACGCAAATCCTGTATGTCAGTACAGTCGTATTCCTCAAAGGGTCAAGGGTTTCACATTTATCAACGTCAGCGGAGCGGCTCGAAATTTCGAGGGACCGTATTTTGACGTGGATCAGTTGGAACTTACATCCTACAGATTTATGATGTGTTCTAGTTGCTCAAATTATGCACTTAAACAAGCCCTCGTATACAACCACCGCCGTAATTTTACGCTCGATGAAGGCAGTTTAGAAAACTGCACATTTTCACATGTGTAGTTCCTAGTTTCCTGCTGTCAGAATATTTTTGTTGAAGAGGCACTCAGAAAATATAACACAAAAAAAAATAAAAGGTATTATTTTTTTAATTTATTTTTAAAAAGTCCAACTTCATTAGAAGCAATGCTTTTTTGTGTGTTATAAATAATTTACGAAGTTTGCAAGGAAAATTCCACGGAATCATGAAGCACATAAAATGAGATCGAGGGAGGTTTGTCATAACTTTGGGTTTACGAGCAATTATAGTCCGGTGCAGCTAAACGTTGGGCTGTATCTTTTTAGCAGGTTAAGGGTTGACTTGGACTCTGCTTGGAACGTTTTAGGACAGTATCTGCCCTTTATTAAACCCATTTACAGAGAAACAGTGTGGAAAATATACTGTCAATTCATCACTTGCGCACAATAAAGATCGTTTAAATTTTAATCTACGCAGTAATACTTTTGCCACCCTATTTAATAATTTAAGAAAAAAAAATTGGGTCACTTCTTATACGTTTCTTTATTCAATTTCATCTCATTATGTAGCATTAACAGAAGTTCAAAATTGTTTATTACGGTTTTTGTCTTTTCCCCAATAATATAAAATTAACTTCACAATGATCAAAACAGTTAGGGCAAGATTTTCTTTAGATTAAAAAAATGGTTTTAATAAAATACAAAACAATGAAGTTGTAACAACTAAACAATTTATCTATACTTATCTATATACTAAAGATCCGGATCCATAACACCTGTCTCAACTTCTAATGACGACAGAACCCCGCTAGTAAAAGCAACGTCTCTACGCGCCCATATTATATAAGGCGAATATTACTATGTACTGGTATTTATCGTACAATTTCCGATGAAACTACGAAAATTAGGTTTACACTGAACGGTTGGTTGATTGGAGCGGAATGGCTTGATAGCCCTCGCTTCATTACCAAACCGATATTGCGGAAACGCTTCGATGACTACATATCCGGGAACACGTGCACTTGCAATACGCACTTATAAAAATGTGTTACTAAATGTAATACAGTCTTACTGAAAAACAAGGTATTTCTTAACATATGTACAAGTAAAAGCAATAATTGGACAAATGGATACTGAACTATTAAATTACAATCTCAAGCGATCATGCGAACACAATAGAAAATCTGAAAATTAATAAATAAAAAGATATAGCTCTACATCCCAAAGATGTAGTAAGAAATCAATGTGACCCAAATATTGGGAGCTCGCGTTGCAATAAAAAACATGGTGGAAATAAACAATTCGTGGTTGTTGTGTTTATACTAACTACCTTGTATTTAAGAATACGATTAAAATAATTAATAAAATTAGGACTTCGATCCGCGGTCCGCTACACTATCTACATCATTTGCTTATTTATTATTTTGAAAAAGCGTTAAACGGAGCCCAC
Source organism: Ctenicera cuprea (assembly GCA_958336395.1). Taxonomy (NCBI): domain Eukaryota; kingdom Metazoa; phylum Arthropoda; class Insecta; order Coleoptera; family Elateridae; genus Ctenicera; species Ctenicera cuprea. The sequence continues at coordinate 27,908,063 of OY284486.1, forward strand.
GGGTTCCGCTAGTATTGCTTAAAGCTTAAGACTATGTACAAGTTCGCAGTACATATGCACGAACAGAAGAAAATATGCGTAGTTATTTATTTGTTATTTTATTACGTTGTACTTACGAAATGAAAGTGAGTTTCAGTGTTCCGTTTATGAAAAATTTCGCGCACAGTCAAATTTAAATTTCATTGATTGTAACTACGGCAGCCTAAAAGATAAACCAAAATTAGTTTGTTCTGTTTCAAATTAATAGTTTCAAATTAATTATGAATAATCAATCTTAAGCCAAAACAAATTTTGCAATTTACACTAAGGAAATTTCTGTGAAATTTTATTACTGAGATATTACCATTGATGCAGTATGTTTTATTATTCGAGCTACAAACTAAAACAGAAACTTTTAAAAAAGATCAAATTATATAACTACACGCAATTTTTTGCACAAAGGCCCTGCGGCCGCGAACTCTTCAAGGACTCCACTTCCGCGGAAACCCGGTAGTTACGGTACTGGAAGTTAAACACGTCACTTCAGTATTAAACGGAATGTTTCTTGTTCTTTTATAAATTTATAGTCGCATAAATTGAAAACTAATATAGATAATAGCAGAAAACGTAAATGCTATGCGTTTTCACTAAGCAATTAGATTTTTGTACATTTAAATCAAATAACATCAAAATTTAAACCATTGAAAAATTGTAGGTGATTGTTGCAACTGAAATAATTTCAAGTTCATCTCTTTATGATAAAGCTGCAGAAGTTAAAAAAGCCGCATTTGTGCTCTCCTTTGGAGTTTCAAACGCGCAGTTTTTTTTAATCCCATGGTAGAATTTGTATTTCCCATTGCCGTCTGTAAAATAAAGGAACTTCCTCCTTTGGTTATACGGTTATTTCTTTAAAAAATCGTATAATGTTATTAATCCATTAAGTTATACGTGAAACGTATTGGAAAATAGAACCAATTTTTCAGATAAGAATTTAGAAAATGTTGTTGTGGTGTACTGCAATTCGTAAGTTTTTACTTTCCTATACTTTCAGTATAGGGAAGTATTGATTTCATGCAAATTTTCAAAATCGAGATTTTGACGGAAATACATGTTTTGGGCTTCCAGGATCCTAAAAAAGTGGTTTTTAAAAAATGTCTGTCTGTGGGTGTGTCTGTCTGTCTGTCTGTGTGTGGGTAACGCTCATATCTCCGGAACGGCTGGACCGATTTCGATGTGCTTTGGAATGAGGAGGTATATCAAAAATTCATCGACAAAATAAGCTTTTAAAAAGAATCCGAAACCGGAAGCGGAAGTTAGACATGTTTTTTTGGTAGCATTTTTTTCAGAAACGGAATTTTGGAAATTTTAATAGTGGAGATTAAAGAAGGCCTTAGGACAAATCAAACGATTTTTTACCGAACTCTCTAGCTTCAATATGGCGGCCGCTACGAATTTTTGAAAATTTCGACTTTAACGCCCATTTACTCAAAAACCAGTTATCTGATTGGAATCAACTACATCTTGTTTGGTAGCCCTTCAAGGGTACTATACCATGAAATATCATTAATTTTGAAAATATAAAAACGATCGCAATGACATCACTCCAAGATTTTGGAATTTTTCAAAAAAAAATTTCTCAAAAACTGCCCACACGTTTTTGTTTAAACTTTTTAAGCTGATAGAGCTGAGAATCTTCTACAATTTATTTTTTTGCGCATTGCTATAATTTCACTGTGACGCCCTCTGTGATTTTTTGAAAATTGAAAATTGGTACCCTTTTATTTATTTAACGGGGGGCAATAAAATATTTCTGTTAAAGCAAAATAGCTCATCATTGATAGCAAAATCCGAATATCATAATATTTTTTCGATAATTTCATATTTAGGGGGGCTACTGTTCCCCCTCCCCCCCAAAATTTTCGCTACAAAATTAAAAAATTGATTTCTTCTTTTGTTTGCTCTAGGAGAATCTTTTTACAAAAAATCAAAAAATCGAATTTTTTGCCCCTTAATAATCTTTTTGTCCTTAGAAGAATTTCACATACTTTCTACAGCAGTTGTATTCTTGTACGGAAGTGACTAGAGTTTTGAACGTTCTATGCATTTCTATTGCGCACGCATTCAATAGGCACTTATTTAACGATAACGAGCAGATTCGGAATAGCATGGATGGATATGCGGGTGTGTTCGAATGCACTGCCGTTTTACTGCATAAGTAGTTGTGGGGTCGAGCCTCGGTTGGGGCCAAAATTTTTTTTTTATTTTATAGTTTTTTTTAAAACACTGCTTTTGCGTTTCTAGACAGGTGTATATCAAAAGTGTTGGAAAATATTAAACAATGTTAATTTATAAGTATAGGAAAGTCCAGGCGAAGTGTTTCGCTCATTTTTTATCCAACGGTGATTTTCCGTCCTTTAAAAAATTTTCTTTCGTAGAACTTTGTCGTTGTATTAATAAATTTACACGTTCTATTTCCGTTAATTCATGGTTGCTATTTTACATTTCAAAAAAAAATATTTTTGCAGTTTCATAAAATTGTTTCGTGAAGTAGTTTTAAAACTCACGATCATACATATTCTACGCTTATGAACCCTGTTTTATTTTATTTTACTATTACACAAGCATCAATTCCAGTTGACCAAATAAATAATAACTATCTGCACAAGCTAAACTGAGGTTATACTTATACATAAGGATGTGTTACCATTCTGAGGTCTTAAATAATTCGTTGACAATTTAATATACGTGCCAACTATACATATACAGAGTGTGTATAAATTGGCGAAAGAACTACACGTGGCGATGTTGGTCATAAAATTCTGAGTCGAAAATCTTAATACCAAAATATTGTACCATGCTTCCTGGGTATGCACGGGATCTTCAAAGTTTGAAAATGAAGTCTTTTAATAAGTGTTTTAATTCATTATCTGTTGACAGAAAGAGCTGCAAATTAGAAGAAATAAGAATTGTAATAAATATTTTTTCATAGATGTTGTTTTTCGGCCCCAAAAGCGTGTTTTAAACATTTCTTCGTTAACTTATTATTGTAAAAAATACATATGGCAGCATTGTAAAACAATATTCGCTCACTAATAATGGATTTTACGTTCAATGATCCTTAGTTACCGTGCATTATAACAAAACACCTGTGGTGTGTGGATTCAATGTTGTCAAATGTACGTCCCTTTAAATGGTTCCTGAGGACAGAGGAAGCATTTTCCAACATTTTGGTATTAAGATTTTCGACTCAGAATTTTATGACCAACATCGCCACGTGTAGTTCTTTCACCAATTTATACACACCCTGTATTTAAAGAAGTTTTGCCAGAAATTATTATTAATTGATTGCCTCATAATTTAAATACTAGACTAGAAACCCGGACTATATGTATCGCATAGCATAATTATTAAAAGTGTCTTTGTAGCATTCACTCTTAAAAGGAAAGAACCCCTACAAACTTGTTTACTAGTTATATTCACTCGTTTTCGGAAAATTTTGAAACATTATTAGTGTTTCCAGGCACTTAACTTTCCTTTTTGTATAGCCAAATAGTCATATGAATAATTTAGCTTTATTATTAGCTTAGAAGACTAAAGTCTATACCGGGTGAAAACTTTCAGGGCATTAACATGGGAAATCACATTTAATCAATTTCGTGCTCCCCCTGTAAACCTACAAGAATCGTAATTGTATCAATCGGTAGGGAAAATGTTTGCCAATTTATTTCTTTTAAAACAAGAAAAAACAGCTATAAATTTCGAGTTTTAAATTTTCTATAAATATGGTTACCTTAGTTATAAGTATTGCTATGATATTCAGAGTTGTATGATTTGACTGGAGTATTGTGGTTCCTGGAAGGCAATTTTGGGATGCTTGTTACAATTCAATTTACGTTTGGAGGTTTATGAAGACTGTAAGATTTTGGTATTCAAACTTTCAAACTCAGGATTGCGTATTATTGCTATAATTTCTTGTTTTTAAAATTCAAATAATGTGGTTGTCATTGTATCGTTTGTATTTTCATGTTTGTGATGTTTTGTTTAATCTGAAAGAAAGAAGAACACAATCAAATTGATACGATTATTGTTTATGTTAATTCTAATTATAATTTAGTTCAGAATTGTTTAAAATGTTTAATTTATAAGAAGTTTTTAGACTTACTTGTTTGTGCATTGTGAAATGTCATTTGTGGGTGTTATGGATTTGATTGTCAATTTGACAAATGTATAAAAGAATACTCATTGTCATGAGATCTATTTGTTTTTTCAAAAAATGGGAATCAAGAGTGAAAACAAAAGAATGGAAAATTTGTTTAGTTAGTTAGGACTCGTCTTTGTAAACAAAGACAGAGGATTTTATATTCTCTGAATGAATAAAGAAAAAAAACGAGTTTAAAGGAATATAAAAGTGGTTTTGAATTAAAAAGAACCCATTATAAAACAGATACAAGTATTTATCAACGAATTGTGGAAAGTCCAGAAGAGTAATAACTATAAAGCGATCCAGAACGAGTTTCCAGTTATGATAATAGAAAAGCCACGTATAAATTAACATAAAATCAGTCCATTACATATTGGTGCTACAGCGGAGGAGGATTCTAACCAAGCAAAGGCGAGTGCTGTGATTTTGAGGAGCCTGAAAACCAGAGAAGAGGGAGTTGAACATTCAACGATTATCGAGTGAAGGATATCTCAATAAGGAGACACAAAGATAAGGGTTCGGTTTTAACAACAATAGGATTTGGTAGAAATTGTTTGATTTTTCGAAAATTTGATCAAAAAATTGATTTATTGAATAAAACCTTTTGTAACGTTGATATTATTTTGTGTATTTTTCTTTTTGATTTATATTCAGTAATAACTGTACTTCCAAGCTTAATAACGACCCTGAGAAAATTAATAAAGAGTCTCATAGAAAATATAATTTGGAATTGCGTGAATTGCAGGCATTTAGGGATTTGTTTTCTTGTAATACGAGACCACTCATATCATTGCCCCACGTTGGGCGCCAATTTTAATTGCAATGATATGCGTGGTCTCGTATTACAAGAAAACAATTCCCTAAATGCCTGCAATTCACGCAATTCCAAATTATATTTTCTATGAGACTCTTTATTAACTTTCTCAGGGTCGTTATTAAGCTTGGAAGTACAGTTATTACTGAATATGAATCAAAAAGAAAGATACACAAAATAATATCAACGTTACAAAAAGGTTTTATTCAATAAATCAATTTTTTGATCAAATTTTCGAAAAATCAAACAATTTCTACTAAATACTATTGTTGTTAAAACCGAACTCTTATCTTTGTGTCTCCTTATTGAGATATCCTTCACTCGATAATCGTTGAATGTTCAACTCCCTCTTCTCTGGTTTTCAGGCTCCTCAAAATCACAGCACTCGCCTTTGGTTAGAATCCTCCTCCGCTGTAACACCAATATGTAATGGACTGCTTTTATCTTAATTTATACTTGGCTTTTCTATTATCATAACTGGAAACTCGTTCTGGATCGCTTTATAGTTATTACTTTTCTGGACTTTCCACAATTCGTTGATAAATACTTGTATCTGTTTTATAATAGGTTCTTTTTAATTCAAAACCACTTTTATATTCCTTTAAACTCGTTTTTTTTCTTTATTCATTCAGAGAATATAAAATCCTCTGTCTTTGTTTACAAAGACGAGTCGTGCTAACTAAACAAATTTTCCATTCTTTTGTCTTCTCTCTTGATTCCCATTTTTTGAAAAAACAAATAAATCTCATGACAATGAGTATTCTTTTATACATTTGTCAAATTGACAATCAAATACATAACCCCCACAAATGACATTTCACAATGCACAAACAAGTAAGTCTAAAAACTTCTTATAAATTAAACCTTTTAAACAATTCTGAACTAAATTATAATTAGAATTAACATAAACAATAATCGTATCAATTTGATTGTGTTCTTCTTTCTTTCAGATTAAACAAAACTTCACAAACATGAAAATACAAACGATACAATGACAACCACATTATTTGAATTTTAAAAACAAGAAATTACTGCAATAATACGCAACCCTAAGTTTGAAAGTTTACCAAAATCTTACAGTCTTCATAAACCTCCAAACGTAAATTGAATTGTAACAAGCATCCCAAAAATTGCCTTCCAGGAACCACAATACTCCAGTCAAATCATACAACTCTGAATATCATAGCAGTATATAAGAGCTTTACTTCGTTGAAGTTCATTTAAATTTATTGTAAATAAAACCATTCTTAACTTCTTCAACATGTTGAAGTTAAGAATTGTTTTATTTACAATAAATTAATGGTTACCTTTGACTTTGATTATTGTTTCTTAAAATTTCCCAGTTGCATTAATTTAAGTCCAGTCACATTTTTGAAAAATTTGTTGTAAGCTGTAAAATTTTCTTAACAATCCAATGCATTCTACGGTATTCATTACCGATAATTTTTCTGAAGCTTTTTATACTGTTTTTTACGGCGCTTTATTTTTTTGGAGATATTTTTTCGGGCGTTTTCCTTTTCAGAGATGTGCTATCCTAGATGCAAAATGGTGTACGGAGTAAATAGTTTTACATAATATTTTGAATTGATCGTGTGGTAGGCACGTGGTGAAACATTATTAATAAATATTTAACTGTTATTTATTATTTTATTATTATACTATTAATTTTTATTAGTTAATTATTTATTAGTTTTACATATTTACAAATTTCCGTAAAAATATCGCCAGATAAAAGCCGCTGGAAATAAAAAACCCCAAAAAAAAACTGAAAAACGTTCCATTACCCGGAAATAATGTGGAAATAAAAACCCCAGCAAGAAACCTGGAAAACCACCCCGAAAACAATCCCGGGTAAAAAATTGATACATGTTTTGGACCTCCAGTAACTCAAACAACTAGTTTTCTTAATATGTCTGTCTGAGGGTGGGTGCTGGGTTTTTATGTTAGTATAACTCCCGAACGGATGGTCCGATTTCGATGAGCTTCGGATTGTCGTGGTTCATCCAAAATTCACTGTCAAAATAAACCTTTAAAAATTCGAAATCGGAAGCGGAGGTTAAGAGGTTTGGTAGCATTTTTCGCAGAAAATGAATTTCTAAATTTGAAAATGATATCTGCTAAAAGACTTTAAGGTAAATCGAACTTTATTTTCAGAACTTTCTAGCCTCAAAATGGCGGCCGCTACGATTGTTTCACTTCAACACCTTATTGCTCAAAAACCCGTAGACAAGTCGGGATTAGGAAAAACTAAATATTTTTATAACTATCTTGCTTTTAAAAATACAGTTAATGTAGTAGCTCTTTATTCATTGCAACCATTCCCATTCTTGCAATTTATAAGTGAAACGGAAAATTGAGTAAATGTGATTTCCCATGTTAATGTCCTATTTCGCCTATTGAATGTTTTCACTTGGTATACAGGTTGCTTGTAAATTCAAGGCCAGTTGATTTGCTCATTTATTATTGGCGATAGAAAAAAAATGTATAAGTAAAAGTAATATAGTTTATGGTGCGAGCAATTTGGGCATACAAAGCAAATTGGCCGGCTTCCGGTTAAAGCGGCAGCGACTATATCTTTATTTTTTAAATAGAACACTTTTTTATGCCAATTCGATTATATAATAAATTTCTTTTAAGAAACTATAACATGACTGTAGGCCGAAAGTTAATAACAAGAGAGATATTTTGATTTAAAGCATCGTATGTAACCAATGGTAATGATTATAAATACATCGTAGGAAGCTGTTATTAAAAAAATAATAAAAGCGGTAAACAAACGCGTAACGTCTGCTACAATAAATTTTGTAGATAAACTAAGGCACGTTTCTTTTAATTTGCCAATCAACGCGCTTTTAGTTGTCAGCCTAGGTCGCCTGACCTAACTCCTATGGAACTCTTGTTTAGATATTTTTAAAGTATAATAAACAACTCATGTCTGACTAACGTGAATTGCACGCTTGTTTATTGTTTTTCTCATTTTCTTACTAGCAGCCTCCTAAAATCACTTAATTTATAACCATTACCATTGGTGACACGTTGCTTTAAATCAAAATATCTTGCTTATTATTAACTTTAGGCCTACAATCGTAGTATAGTTTTTTAAACAGAATTGATCCTACAATTTGTTTTGTATGTCCAATATACTCGTCACCATAAACTGTATAATTTTATGGACACATATTTTTTTCTATCGCCAATAATAAATTAGTAAATCAATTGGACCTGAATTTACAATCAACCTGTATATGAAACGACCGCAATAACAAATAGGGGGTAACATTTTCGTAAATTATAGTTTAATATCAGGTGTGGTGGTTTAATGTATTAGTTTCTGCTAGACTACTAAAAACAAAATTAATGAGCCAGCTGCTAACAAACATCTTTTAAATATGGTTTATAAATTTTTGTCTATATCAAACAATTTGCAGTGTTTCTGTTTTCACTAAATCCAAAAACCTTCTATCTCAGAGGGAGAAAGCACAGCGACCAAATAAACCACCAGTGAGCAGATTTGCACATAACTGTGTGTATTATAACTTCCAAGTTCGTTTGAGACTGTGCGAAAACGTTTGCCAGACAATCTATGTTATCTAAGACGCATGGAAATTTAGTGCTGCGAACGGAAGCTCCTAGGGTCAGTCCGGTGTATCTGGGCCGCGTAGAGCGGACGTGCGTTGGTGGTCTTGCAACATGTTACAATATTGAAAGAGAGAGAGAGAGACATCGCTGGTAATCCTGGTGCCACCCCTGAGTACGGGCTGGCGACGGTCGGCCGCGGTGGAAAGCAGATGCCGCGGCCCCGCGAGGCGACAGTCCCTCCCCCTGCGAGCCCCTTGCAACCCCGCATCCGTCACGCACACGGGGCGCGAACACTCATCCGTTCTACAAGGTCAATCCCTGCCCTGCTAAGTCCGTTACTTCTAACTGCGCACTTATCCGCAACACCGTCGGTGATGGGAACGTCGGTCGTCGCCGCTTCACTGCCATAGAAATTTAGCAATTCCCATCAGGGGACCCAACCGCTTTTAGGATTATTAGCTATAACGGCGTTCTAGGAAATTTCAGGTGGATTCCTTACACCATATTCGCTTAAGAACTGGTCTCTGCTCCGTGAATCTACGTAATAGAACGTTGCCAATATTTTACCCAAGAAATGTTTTCGTTAAAATCAAGAAACGCATCCTAGAAATCCATTTAGAGCAATACCAGCATTGCTAGCATTTAATCTAAAAAGATACAAGCATAAATATTTGCAAATGAATAACTACCATTGCTGATAATCACACGAAAACTGGAAATGCTGTGCATCCCTTATAAGTTTATAACTCTTCTTGTGACAAATAATGTTAGCAGATCCAACAAAAAATGGGCATCCAACCCTTTCATGAAACTATTGTTTGTTCGTGTTCGTACCGTTTCTGTCCACAGTATTTGCCTGTCTGCGGTTTTTCACAATCCCCATTTCATACTCAGTAATTACATCATTGACACTGCCCAGCTGTTCACTTCTTCCGTTTACACCTTAATTTTTCTTAATTTTGTGGTATACTATTTTTTATTCCATCCAATTTTACACCCCACTAAAAAACCAATTTGGCATCAAGCTATTATAATTGGTATATGAATAAAATACTTTATTACTGCAACAATAATTATTTGTTTTAACCGTATACATATTTCGACATGTTTAAATGTGAATTATCAAAGGTAATACTACGAAAAGCTTATAAATATTGTCTAATATGTGATACATTTAAGCAAAAGAAATTGTGAATGTTAAAAGATGCACCAAAATTAAAGACGATATTACTGTTGAACAATTATTGTGTGCTTACTTTGATATTTAAAATAAGATCATGTTTTGTTGTATATTTCTGATAGATTGTTCAACATATAATATTTTTCTTTCGATTTTGAGATCGGTAAACATTTACAACTTTCACGATATTTTTGCTAGACAGAACGAATGCGTATTGTTTCATAATGCTAAACAAGAATCGACAGAAAAATCCATGGAGAAAGATTCACGCAATTACATATCTTCAGTTCTTTCGTTCGTTTTACTTACATTAGACAAGAAAAAATAAATCGTTGCAGCCTACAGTCATAAAGTAAATAGCTTCGCGAAGCTATTTACTTTATGCTTAAAGGTTGTTATATGTAGATGGTAAAAGGTCAAAATAATCCATGAAATAAAATCTAGGAACAAAAACTACAATCAAAAAAATACATGGATACAAACAATCAAAAAAAATCCAGAAGAGAAATAATTCACGGAAAAAATTCAAAATATAAAATGTAGTTGTTTCAACATTTCAATTTTGTGGAATTTCTAATAGCGGAATTGCTTTAATCTTAAAACTTTCTAAATGTAAGTGGCAGTGTAGATAAGACATTGTTCCTCCAAAAATGTTATTTTGAAATTTTGTTATTCCGTCATAACATTTATTCTGCTAAGTGGTTGGCGAATGACCGATAAACATAACTATTTATTGCATTAATTATATCGCAGATGCTTACTTAAATTTGAAATTATTGTTTGTGTAATTTACTATTTTTTTTCTGTCCAGGGTATGCTCGATTTAAATTACTTGATTTAAATAAGTGATTTCAATTGCGATTTAAATCAGTGATTTAAAAAAATATTATTTAAATCAAGATTTTAAAACCAACAAACCGAGTACAGACACCCCAAGATGCAAGGGATTATGGATTAAATAGAGTAATCGACCCTTGTTAGTTTCTTTATAATTTCCAATCCATACATATATAAAAGCTCAAAGGGTTTTCTTCTCCGGTTCCTCCAGCGGCTACCGCTTCACCAATTTAGACCATTTTTTTTTCAATGAAAGGGTTCTATCCACAAATGGAACATGAAACATTTTTGTATTTTTATTCTACGTCGATTGTTCTATAATAATTATTTTAATTTATAATATATATGAAGGTCGGCTAGACGCGCGTCTCTTGGGGCGCTATCTATAAAACCGCCGCCTCTCATTATTGGAACTAATGCATCACGTGACACATTTACACGGGTCGGCCAACGCGAGTCTGTCAGTGCATTGTGCGCTGGGGTCTCACTAGTTTTACTTAATTATGCGTTTTAGTTCATCAGTAAACATCCTCATTCAAAAATTTAAAATGCACCACTGGCATGATTTTTTTGTTTTTCATCACTAAAGACAGAATAGTTAGGCAAACTGCCTTTTTTTATAAATGCAGATATTTAAGGCAGGCCCGACTTAAAACCCGCTTGAGAGTATGTATGTTCCTTTTTTAAGAGTTTTGAATATTTTACCTTTTTTGACTAATTTTTCGTTATTTTGCCTTTTTAGTATCTTTAGTGCCAAAAATTTAAGTTTATTAATTTTTAATTTAAATGTGTTTTGGAGTTTATTTTCTAATTTAGAATTTTATTTTAAGTTTTTGTTGAAAATTTATAATAGAGTCTGTTTTTTCTATACTAGGATGTATATGTGCGTTTGTAATTTTTCCGTTTTTCAGTTGCTGTTTTCTAACTTCAGGCGATGCCTCTTTAATATTTTTTTTGTTTTTTCCTGCCTTCTTTGTCTTTTTATGTTTTTTTTGTACGTTATTTGCTTTTTTGCTTTTTTTTGTTTACTTTTTGTATCTTTATGCCTGCTTTTTTTGAAGTTTTATTTTGCCTAATTATCCTGTCTTTATTGATCACTTATTCGCAAAAAAAAATTACTTAAATTGAAAATAGTAATAAATTTTAATTACAAACATCATAAAATATGTATATTTCAATTAAAATCGAAAAAAATGATTTAAATATAAATAAATACAATGCAATGTTCTAAATTAAACTGATTTTTTGTTTCTGTCTACATATTTTATATATTTTGGGTACGCATATATAAGTTTTGGGCCCAATTCAAAATAACATTTTTTACTGTTTATAACGTAAGTCTGTAATTCTGTATGTTTGTATTTAAAAGTAGATATTGAAACTCGGTTGTTTTTTTTTTCTAAAAAATACTCTCCGTTTAAAATATGACTACAATTAAGTCCAAAAATGCGTTAAATATCTCTTTGCAGCATATTTGCCTACCTCTATAGTAATAATAATGGAATAAACTACATTTTATATTTTGTATTTTTCTTTCCTAGATTATTTTTCCTTTGGTTAATGAGTTACAGGTTTTTCCGTTTTTCTCGAAAAGGGTTTATTCTACCAAAAAAAGGAAAGAAACAACTTGTGTGTCGTTTCAATGGATAAAGCTAAAAAACTTGTCATATTGGCTAAAAAGCAGTGGCATACCAGATTTTACTACAATGACGTAACTGAGGTGACCCCGACGCACGCCACTGGTGGAATAAATTAATTTTATTTAGACCAAAAAATGGCACTTTATGTAATACTAACCTACACTAAGTTTCAATACAATACCTGTAGGCGTTTTCCAGAAAAAAAAATATTTGTTTTAAACTTTAACATCCTGTACCTTGAAAACGAAGCCGTTTAGGCCCTTTGCTTTGATAAACTGTTGTCTTAGAATTAATTAAGGAATCACCATGTAAAATATGTTTACGTGCCTAATTAACACCCTGTATAATTCCTAAAACTAGGACTTCAATCCGCGGTCCGCTACACTACCTACTTAATTAACTTATTTATTATCAAAACAAACAGAAACAAAAACATCGTGGGGCATAGCCCAGGGGTTCCGCAAGTCTCTTTTAATTATTCACTTTATATATCAAACCTTATTATTAAATGCCACTATAATGAGAACTTTAGCAAAATTATGCTGATTTTAGACTTTTGTCTTATACAGTGCGTTTTTTCCAAGACTGGCCATAGGATTTTACATGCTAATATTTCGACCCCCTGTTAACTTTCATTTTGATGAAAATATCCAACTCAGTTTTGCACTAAAAGTTGTAGAATTTAATACAGTATTGAAACGATTTAAATTTAATGTCTAAAAGCAACGAAGAAGCTACCAAAAACATTTTTTAGATTCCATCTAATTTTATTTTATGCGACTTTAATTTTTCGTCGATATCGAGATGCAAAGCTGCAAATGTTGCCGAAATTTCACAACTAGAAGCTCCTTTTATGTATGCCGTAATATTTGAAAATTGTGTTGAATTTTTATTCCTGTCAACCAAAAATTACAAATGTCAGCGAAAAATCCAGGCTACTTTAAAAAGTCGTATAACATAAAATTAAAAAATGTTTTTGGTAGCTTCTTTGTTGCTTCTAATGTTAAATTGAAATCATTTCAATAATGTAAAAAATTCTACAACACGTAGTGCAAAAATAACTTGGATATTTTCATGAGAACGAAAGTTAACAGGCGGTCGAAATATTAGCATGTAAAATCCTATGGCCAGTCTTGAAAAAAACGCACTGTATATTCCCTCAACTATGGGTCTAAATTTCAGGCGACGACAATATTTTGACTTCTGTGCGGACATGAAACCTATATAAATATTAAACTAGTATAATAATAAAATAAAACGCGAACAGCAATTTTCACCATAAACGTTTCTTTTAAATGTTTGTGAATACTTTTTACTCGTAACAGTTCAAATATCTCGAGTTGTCTTGTTTTCTGAACCACTTAAATGTGGCAGGTTGTCAGCAACCTGAAAGCTGTTTGGTTTCAAAACTGATTTTTGACTGTTACGGCAAATTGCCTGAGTTTAGCAATAAATTTTCAAACTTTTCGCTCAGAAATGTTCTACCTCTCCATGATCGATTGAATCCTGATCAAAATGTTATGAAATATGCACGCAATTGTCCCAAGAGGTTTTTGCTTACCCTCTTCCTTTCTCCCTTGGAGGTCGTTCAGTACCGAATTGTTTATGTAGTATCACAACAGGACAATTTAATAATCTAAATATTTGGTGTTTCTCTCCCTGTAGCTGGGCTCTCTGGCGCATTTCTGTCGCATTGATCATTAATGGAGCTATTTAGGTGTCTCTGTCTCTCCACCTTGCTGTGGCCAACGTCCGTCCAGGCAATAAGCAAGTTCAGGCAGGCCGTCAGCGACCGTGACGAGCCTTGTTTGAAATGCATCCCCCGAACTACAGGATACACGGTTTCCTTTTACACGCTGTCAATGCCCAACAGCACGTAATGCTCATTTGGTCACCGTGCCGTCCCAAAGGTGCTTGCGGCAGCAGAGCGTCCTTCCTTGTTTTGCCAACGAAACTGAGAGAAACGGAGTCAGTTTATGTAAATTACAAGCTGATCTCATGTAGGTTGCGAAGATGAGATAAGGTTGCATGCTCTCTGCTGCTTCGTATCCCATAGTGGTCGAACCTTGTGAAATACTGCGGTTTCTATTAATTAAAATTACCTTTAAAAAATGTCTCGTACCTACGTTACGAAATTTTAAATGTTACACCTGCATTCTACTAGTTTTTGTTGCAAAACTGTTATATTAGTTTAACTATGTTCGTTTTATTACCGCATTGGAAAAATATACAGGGTGTACTTAAACTTCATCGACAAACTTTCAAGAAGTATTCTATAGCCCAAAATAAGCAAAAAAGTTTCAAAAGTCCGAAAACTCTACAAAACGGCGCTAAAATCGTTAATTATCCAGTAATATATTTGGCGTAGATTAAGCCCATAGTTCTGTTTACAAAATTAATTTTCGTTACAGAGTACAAATGGTACAGTGGGTACTAACTACTAAATCAAAAAATGCCACCGAGTCACCTGTCACCATGATATGCGACCTTGGCTTCTCGCGTGTAGGTTTTTTGTATACGAAAACATCAATATTGTGATAAGAATCTAGACAAAATTGCAGAATGCCGGCGTTAAATTAATATTAGGATACTTATAATAACTTCTTTTGCTTTTAACCCACACTGTTTACGGTTTATAGGTACAGTGCTTTATAATAACACCATTCTCCTTGTACGATATTATACGTTTTATTATTACTTTCATAACACAATAGTGCAATCCTCTTGAAAACAGTTGGATTAAGCAACTAAAACAAAGGGTAGCATTTCGTTGTATAATCTTAGTGCAAATCATAATTCATAAATAAATATGCATCATGGGCGTGCTTTTAATAATTTTACTAAGAAAAAATTAGCGAAGCACTTTGCCTAGACTTTACCATACTCTCAAAATAATTACTTTTTGTTTTAAAAAATATTTTATATCATATAAGTACATAGATTTAAGATGTAGTTTATAAGAGTTAACTACTGCAGAAGATCAGATGGTTCGGGCATGCCGGAATGTCAGTATCAAAGCACTTGTTCTACAGATACGTATAGCTGTAGTAAAAGACATTTTCTATGAAAAAAATTAACACAATTTTTGACTTTTGCCGAAAAGGTTGCTTGGGATTAAAACACCAGAGACAAGCGAAGAGAAATTCGTCAGCTAAGGTGTGGGGGAGGGGGAATAATAAGCCCCTCTATAACTATTTCTGCGTCTAGCGTGTATTCTTTAATTTTTTCAGAAACTGTTAATTGATTAGATAGGCGCTGCGCTGTTGCTGTGAAAGCGGCATTATTATTGTCTGAAAATTGCTGTTGTTACGGTAATTTACATTAACACTCTGTTAACAATTAACCGAAACTTTACAGAATACAATTTTTGAGTATGTGCGTATTTTTTATTATTATAATGTTGTGAAGTTCATCGATAATTGGGTTGCGAAGAAAACAAGCAGCGGGAATTTGAACCTGCGATAGCCTGTGCAATTGGTTTCCGTAGCGTAATTGTACGCCTAGTAGCAGCGACTATAGCGCCGCGCGCTACGTCTAATTATAAATTCTATTCGAATGTCTGACAATAATTGCTATAATAGCTTTATTTGAGGAGTTATCAAAAATATGCAAAGAATGAATAATATATTTTTTAACTAGAGCTAATTAATTGACGTAGTTAAAGTCACGTAACTGCCGGAAAACGCGTTGCTGATGTTAAAAAGTATCGTTTCTTTTTCTTAATTTTTAAAAGTTTATAACGATTGGCGTTTGGGTTTTTAAATAAATAATTAATCAATTTCGAAACCTCAAATAGGCAGTTTTAAAAAAAATTTTAATTGAAAATTGTCAAAAAGTTGAAGAAGCAACGCCATTGCGATCGTTTTCGGATTTTCAAAATTAATTTAACTTCATCGTATACTACGAATTCATGCAAATTTTCGAATTTCAGATTTTGACGGAAATATGCGTGTTGGTCCAAACCTAAAAAAACGTTTTAAAAAAATATGTCTGTGGGTGGGTGCATTCGTTCCCATACATCTTAGGAACCACTTGACCGATGTTTTCAGACCGTTTTTTTTTCAGACCGTTATTTTCATACCGGTTTATCAGACCGGTTTGAAATGATTCGAAAATCGGTTTTTAACAACCGGTAAATAGTATATTATAGACCAAGGTAGGGAAGACATTTTTCTCAGCCGAGCAGGATTATTTCCCAAGATGCGAAGCATCGAGGGAAATAAGTTGCGAGGCTGATAAGTCTTCTCTACCGTGGTTTATATATTATTTTTTCCACTACTAGCACCTTTATTCCTTTTATAATTAATTGATTTTACATTAATAAAAAATAAAATTACAAATGCAAATATGCACAAAAATAAAGTAGCCTTGCTTGAAAACAAGAGAATAGTTAATTTCAATTGACATTTATGTAAAATATATATTTTATAATAGTGGTTATAAAATGTTCGATTTTGATGATTTGAGTGAAAACTGCACTCCTCCTGAAATCAGGGAAGGTGCAGAAAGTGTTGGTGAACAGTTATTACCAGTAAAATAAAAAATATTTTTATATGAAAATAAATAATTGTAAATAGGCATGTGAGTACTAGATAGCAATTGTTTTCATTATTAACCAGTAGTTAAAAATGAAATATTATTAACCACTAGGAAAGAAATTCATCTTCTTGGCTCTAAAACAAAGTAAACAATGATATCGTTTAATGCTAGTAGTGGAAAAAATTCTTTTTGTCGACGGCACTAGATGTTATAATAGAAATGTAATACTGACACCATAAAACTGTCAAAATTAACCATGTTCCAAAAAGCATTTCTTAAAAACTAGTCGCCCTTTTTTTGAAAACTCATGAGTGAACAGAGATAGATAGGTATGTGACGCCTTCCATGAATTTGGAAATTATTACCTACTTATTATTTAATAAACGAAAGACGATAAAAGCATCCGCATTTAGGCAAAATAGGTCATCAGCGACCAAGGTCCATAGACTTGTCAGCGACAGTAGAACAAGTTTTTAAACTTAATTTTTAGATGCAGCATGATTAAGAGGGGAGGGGCTAATCTTCTCCCACTTTCTAATTTTTGGCTGTCAAATTGTATTTTTGACCAAGCCATATTTTTCAGTAAAAATAATACATAACAATGACTTTCCACCTATTACGCAAGGCACCATAACTTTGCTAGGTACACTGTTATAGAAGCAATCTTATCTTATAGTAACTGTTGCGACTAAAATATTAATAAAAAGTAAAGCTTGTTAAAGTATAAAAAAATTCAGGCGAACTACTTCTACCGGTTTTGCTCATATTTGATTCATGCTTTTTAACTTATCGACTATCTCATCGTTCTGCCGATGTTACACGTACGCAAACTATTTGCCTTTCAACTATATTTTGCTAAATTCATTTCTACTTCTTCTTCTCGGTGTGCTGTCTCCTAACGGAGGTTAGCTATCATCATAGCAATTCTTATTTTGGACGCTGCTGCATTTTAGACTATTTTTTAAACTACGTTTTTTCCGTTTTCATAGTTCTCAATTTTTATTAGTAACCAGTGGCGTTCCGTGGGTTCAAAATTTGGGTAGGCAATGGCAAAAATTTTTAACATTAAGATTAAAAAGTAAAAAAATTACGGCAATTCCAATTTACCAAGACCTGTTATTAAATGAATTAATCTACGCATAAAATTCATATTAAATTTCACTTTGTCATTATGCACTCCAATTGATAACGTAAACCTTCGTCTAAAGCCAAGTTAATGCGTGATTTGCCAAATAACCTTATTCTAATAGTTGCAGATCACTGTTGTTTGATCGACGCACGTTTTTTAATTGCAGCTGAAAGATTTTTAAACAGAGTATTCTGTTTCAGATTATGCTTTTGAGGGGGTAGATATAGATGAAAGTAGTAAACAATTCTAGTAAAATAGTTTATTTTTAATACCGCTACCAGTTAGCCAGTCCATTCTTTTATACCATTCAGTATTAAACGATCTAGATTTCATCCTACTGTCTGTCTGTAACGGCCCTAGTCATTTTGAAGAACATCGCCCATAATTTTTTATTTCTATTTGTTTTTCGTAAAGGTATCCATTAAATTTTTCTGTTAAAAGCTGGCCAACTTGATTTTCCATATTTACCACAAATTTGCAAAATACATATGAAGTAAATAAACACACAATAGCTGCACGCTGCACCTAACTGCCGCTGAAGCGGCGCAAGTAAAATGAAAACTACAGAGGCCGTGTCTTTGCGGTGCGTATTGCGTTCTGAAATCCCTACTATTTCTTAGCGTCTGATCATTACATTATTCTATCAACGTGTATGCAAACGTATTAAGAATAATAAATTGGTTGATTGTGTCGTAGCTGGAATCATTTGGCTCCTATAAGATCGACCTTCGCGTATGCGAAACTGTGTTTAAAAACAATGGTCTATGTATTTGGCACCTAATTTTTAATGTTACGCGGTGGAGTTAAAAAGTAAAAACTGTATGTAAAAGTAACGTTTTTTATTTGAATGTTAGAATTTGATTTTTTTGAAAAGTTATGGGCAGGCACTGCCTACCCTGCCTAATAGAACGGACCGCCACTGTTAGTAACCACCTGAAAAGGGAATTGCTGTAATTTCTTTTCCTATTTTTTAAACCTTTATAAGTATTTAATACAAAGCAAGTGTAACTTTAATTAAATTTTTATTTTTTATTTCTTAGTTGTTTACTATTTACCATCACATGTATACTAGTAGGAGTTTCATTTTATAATTGAAGCTATAGATTTTTGTAGTGTTTTACTAAACTGAATAAGATTGCTCTACCGAGATACCTATTTTACCGTGAATTGTTTCGAGGACTTTATATATAGCTATTTATCCATGGTAACAAGAGAACAGTAAAGTGATCTTAATTATTATTGTAGGAAGTCGCAATGATCCTTCTACAGTAAACAGGCAATTAATTATTTTACTTTGTAGTACTTCTTTCCCATACTTTTATGATATTCTAAAATAATCAAGTACATAATTAAAACATTTAGCAGGAGTAGGTAGTAGTGGAATTATTCTGCCGGAAGCTTTCATTCTAAGATGAAATATAAATCAGGTCAGTTGTAGGTGTATGTTATCAAATGGAATGAAGTAGGGGCAGATATAAACCTGAAAGAGGCGAAGGGTCACGTCAGTCTTTTTAAGCCACAGATTTGCAGAATTACGTGATTCAAAATGGGTAAAATTCAAGTCAAATCTCGTTAGTTCCCCAAGGAAACGTGTACGTTTTAATCCTTGTAGCTGCTTCTATTCTACATGCTCTTATTAAAATGCTTTACCTAATTTTTAGATACTTTGCGATTGTTTTGTCGTATTTTAGTGTAAAACGTAAGTAGACACAAAGGACGGTCACTATTCTAAATGCTTACAGCGACGCCGTTTTCAGTAAAGTTTTATAGCTCATAACTCAATTGTTGTTTCAACGTTTGCAAACTTTATCATTTCTAAAATAAACAATAATTGTAATATTTTTGAATTAATTAAAGCATATCACATTTGTATTATATCTAGCTGCTACACAAAACGATATCTTTTGTATCCCTTATTACCATTATTACGTTCCATACATGCAGTATATACGAAAGTATGTAATTTCATAGAAAATTTTGATATTGTAACGAAAAAGCACGTATTAGAGCTCAAGAAACCATAAATACTCGTTTGCTTTCAATGTATGTTTGTTCGTTTCCTCGCATCTGACAAACAGATGCGATGGTCCGATTTTGATGAAATTTGAAACGTCAAAATTTCATCTGAAAAATAAGCTTTGAAAATTTCTAAACCGACAGCTAAATTTCTTGCTGCTATGTATATATTTTATTAAATGAATTTGTCAAAACAAAGAGGTGACATAATACAAGACCTCAATTCAAATCCAACACATTTCTACGAACTATCTAGATTTGGTTATTTGAAAATTTTGATTTTAAAAACAATTTTTGAAATTTGGTATCCTATTAACTCTAGGAGGAAACGATATTACTATATTCGGAAACATGAAATCATGAAAATTGTTAAGAGTAAAAATTGTAAAAACCTTGGACATTTTGAAAAGAATCTTTCTCAAAAACTGATGCAAACAGATACAATTTACAACGAAGTTTAGGTAAAATAAGGCATGTACATAACAAATATTTAAAAGAAGTTTCTAAAAGAAGAAATGAGCAAATCACTTCGTCTAGACTTTCCTATTCTTCAGTAATTGATGCTTTTTTAACGTTTTATGACGCAGCATTAGCTATGATATTATTATACGCCAATTTTTGTGAGAGAAATATTCTTTGAAATTAGAGAAAACCAAAAACGAAAAGATAAATCCAACGGTTAAAAAATGGAGGGTGGGGGACTAACTTTCCTAAATATTGCTGAACGCAAAAATTTTAAATATTATCAATCATGAGCAATTTACATTCAAGAGAACTGTTTGTCGTCCCCCGTTTATTAAACAAAAGTGCATGGAGCTTCCGTTTTTTCAAAATTTATAGAAGTCGTCAAAGTGAAGCCAGATAACTAAGCTACAAATTAAATTGTAGCTCTATTAGCATTTAAATTTAAAAAAATGTGTTGTCGGTTTTTGAGCAATATTTTTTTGTAAATTTTCAAACATTTGGTAAAATAAGAAAGAAGAGATTTGGTTTCAATTATGGCTAGAATAGCCCACTACATGTTTCCTTCTTGTTTGAACTCATCAGGTGGACATAATTCTAACCATAATTGAAACCAAAAGCAAACAAGCAGATATATGCCAGAAAGTATAACACTAAAGGGGAATTACACTAGTAACGCCCTCTATTATGTGCGGCGACAAAAAGTTGCAAAGCAACAAACCGGCAAAGTTGCGATCGGAACCTGCTAAGCAGGTATCTGCGATCGCACCGGCCTCTAAGCACAAAACACAGAAACGCTCGTGTGGCAAGAAATAAGAAAGAAAAGATTTGGTTTCTTATTTCTTGCCAAACGGGCGTTTCCGTGTTTTGTGCTTAGAGGCCGGTGCGATCGCAGATACCTGCTTAGCAGGTTCCGATCGCAACTTTGCCGGTTTGTTGCTTTGCAACTTTTTGTCGCCGCACATAATAGAGGGCGTTACTAGTGTAATTCCCCTTTAGTGTTATATTTGGTAAAATGTTTACTTTATAATTTTATTCTTTTCTAAGACTTGTCTGCATAGTAACATTGTG
This sequence comes from Ctenicera cuprea, assembly GCA_958336395.1. Lineage (NCBI taxonomy): Eukaryota > Metazoa > Arthropoda > Insecta > Coleoptera > Elateridae > Ctenicera > Ctenicera cuprea. Next base: position 27,929,510 of record OY284486.1, read on the forward strand.
AATTTACAGGGCTATTACGTCAAAATATTTGACTCTGTTCTTCAATCTCGTTTTTGAGTAATAAAAATTTCAAAAAATTTGGAAAAAATCATTGGAAAATCTTCTGTCAATTTCTGTTTTTAGATTTACATAATTTGTGTTCTAAAATATGCTACCAAAAACTTCCGGATCAGAATTTTTTTTAAAAGCTTATTTCTCCAATGAAATTTTGATATACTTCCACCCGTTCTGGAGTTACGAGGCGCACACTGATAGATACATTCATACACTTATACAGAAAGATATTTATAAAAACACTTTTTTGGGTTTCTGGAGATCCAAAACGTGCATTTCCAACAAAATACAGAAATCGTACATTTTCTTGAAAACAGTACTTCCCTATACTGATATTCGCCAGCAAAAAATTGCGTTAGCGGGAAAGGTTAGCTCATCAATTATTAAATTTAAAAAATAATCAAATCTCTATTTAAATAAATGTTCAATATTCAAAATTTCGTAGAAGGTGTCACAAAGAAATTTGCGGGTTGGAACGGTGAACAAATTGTAGTTCATCGGCACCTCTGAGAGCCTAAAAAATTTAATTTTATTGTCACTTTTTTGAGCATTATTCTTCTGCAATTGTCAAAAATTACAGTAACGTTTTGTTCCTCTATGGATATTATAGTAACTAAAGTTTATGCCGATTTGGCAATTCGTTTTTTGAATAATAAGGCGTAAATTCAAATTTACCAAAAAACCTTAGTTGGCATCATTTTGAAGCTAAAGGGTTCAGCAAAAAAAACATTAAATTTTTCTTAAGGATTTGTATCAGATCTCGTTTTTTCAATTGTAAAATTCTGGTTTTAACAACAAAAATGCTGCCATAAAACATGTCTAACTTCCACTTGCAGTTTCGGATTTTTTAAAATCTTATTTTACCGAAGAATTTTTAATATACCTCTGTAGTCAAAAGCGCATCGACATTGGCCCATCCGCATCCGTTCGGAAGTTGTAACACAAACACTTAAGAGATCTCGTAGGAATTTTTCTGAAAACAAAGATTGTTCACTGTTTTTTTCCAAATAGTTTTGTAAAAAATTCTTCCTTTGGGATTTTTAATTAAAGATAGTCAATTTATTTCGGATACGTTTTGGAAAACTTTGTTATGATGTATACCTATATTTTACCCGACTTTCTAACAAGTTATTGTTTTCAGCGAATTTGTTTAATACCTATCTTGACGAATTTAATGGAAAACATCTCTTTTTATACTTTTTACTAACCCACTTTTATTCACAAACGTTCACGTTCACAAAAATGTTATTATATTAAGATTTTTGCAAAAAAAGATTAAAAATTGTAAAATAGATTGTAAATTGTAAAAAATGTACTAAGATAGAAATTTCCAACACCTTAAGACCAATTCAAAATGTACGTACATACTACCGAGAGACAAATAAAAAAGATGATTTTTGTATATTTTCTACTATTTATGAAATTTGACCAACAAATTAAATTTGTTTTCGCGCTTAACTATGACTACGTTAAAGAAAAATAAATCTTCTTGTAAAAATGATTCAGCTCGTAACCCTGTTAGCGGAGCAATTAGTTCCCCATTAATTTACCCTCTTTGCATTTTCAATCCCTTAATTCCCACGAGCCGGCACTAAATTCCGGAAAAAGTCAAGCCGGTACGTTTTACTGGAGAAAAATAAGTCATTCACGGGATCGAATAAAACGAATGAGACAAGACAAACACAAAGGAGAAGAACCTACTCCATTTATCTTTATCTGTCAGAGTCGCGTTGCTTTACGATGAGTTTTCTTCCTACTTCATTCCAACTGCCACGTTCCCTGTATGGTTTCTGTATTCAATCCACAACAAATTTCCTATGAAATCAAAAGATCTGTTTACTTACTTAGTATTATTTATTTGCGTTTTTATTGCTTCACAACTGTAATAAAATTTAAAAATGCATCCATAATGTTTTGCTGTACCATAGCGTACATGAGCTTGTGAAATAGTACTTGGTAGAAACTGTTGCACCAATGGGAACTAACAAATTGAAACACAATTAGTAAGTAGAGTGTATTTTTTAAGATTTTGTAATAATAAAAAAAATATAGCAGCTTTTACTTAAAATCATTTAAAAATCGTAGTTTATCTTCTATTATCTATTTGTATGCCATAACTTGATATTTTATAGTTTATACATAAATTCCAATTTAAGTGGAGCATGGCAGATCAACACGCAAAAAGTGAAATAGCTCTATTTTATGTCCCTAGAACAATTTCATAACTTGCAGTCACCCTAAATGGACAGATAACATTTTTTACATTACATGATGGGAATTTTTTTTCAAATAATGTTTTAAATAAATTATGTAGCAATAGTCAAGCGACTATACTGCATTGATATAAGTGGTTGCAAAATCGTTTTCCAGATGTCTCTGTGGCGCGCAGGTAGAGGTTGTTTTAAATGACATCCTGTACATACTGAAGAAAGTAGGTGTCAATGCAAGTGTCGTGGTATTGTTCCTAACACAAAACTATAATAATTGTTGCTTAATGCAATATACAACAATGTGTGTTTTCCATAACATGGCTTAGTGCATAAGATTTTACTACTCGGTAAAGCAAATTGTGTTGAACAGAATAACTTTCGTATCAAGCAAGATATTCTCATAAAAAGCAACCTAGTTAGAATGAATTCGTTCCAGTGGGAACATGTAAAAAAATTTGTTTCTGAAACTCGGCCGACAAATCACGAAGACATGACGAGCAGGATCAGAAATGCATTTACTACTTGAACATTTAGTAAATTCGTAGCAGAACCACGTATTTTTTGACAACTAGTTTAAAAAAAATTATTAGCAAATTTGTTAAAAGAGATATAATGATATAATGTGAGGTAGTTAACATGCGATTTCTAAACTTCTATCAAGGACTCTTCCTAATCACCGCTGACCAGGCCTATACTCATAAAAACATATAATTGCTAAATAGCCACATACAGTTTTCTTCAAGATTTGCAAAGTTGTTGAGTAAAATATGTACGGACTACTACTGCGCATTATAAGAAATAGTTTTAAATGTTGTTTAACAGTGTATGAAACGCTATAATGACACAATCCATCTTTAACAACAGCTCTACGCAAGCTGTTGAAATCAAGTGTTGCGCTAGGCCACTTGCCGCGACCTCGGTGAGGTCAGCCTATGTGACTTTTATATGAACATAGGCGCCGACCGCCCGGTTTGCATACTTCCTCCTCGGAGTTTGTTTTCATACGGACAGCCAGCCCCATATTATTTAAACAAATAGTGTAACCCAATTTTCTGATTTGCATCGAAAACTACACTGCGCCGATAAATAGCAGTACGTACGAATATGCGCCTTATGTATTGGACTCTGACGGCGAATAGGATAGGGGAGACTCGTCGTTGCAAAAAGGTAAGACAGGTCAACAGATAGAAACGATCCAAATTTAATATAGAGAATAGAATAGTAGAATGCAGGTATCACGTATACCCGATTAAAAAAAAATTTATTAGCGTGTAATGTTCTTATTTAAGCAAGTAGTATGTATAGACAGTCAGAGAGTGAAAATGAGCTTTAGGAAACAGTAAAATAATAGGCAGGGTGTCATTTAAAATAAGAAGCTTACCGTGTATCTTAAAATCCCCGTGCAAAAAGCAATAAAATATAGTACAACTTTTCAGTTTTTAACTAAATAACCGAAGAGTGCCTTTATTTCAATTCACCCTGTATTTGTCTCAGTATTTCTATATTTTTTTTGTATAAATTACTTGCATAAAAAGTCAAGTCATAAAGGAAATGTAAAATCTAAAATTGATAGTATCGCAGGAGTAAAGATATTTAACATATTACTTCGTACTTCTAGCTGGTACATCCGACAGTTTTATATTCTCAAGTCGCCAGATATTTTTATTGTTAAATTTTAACCGCAATATCTCATGGTATCCCGTTTTACTTTATAGTGGAAGCGAATTTCAACAAAATAAAATTATATAGAGACGTTTTAAAAACATTTCAGATATATCATTAATTTATTTCAAATATCTTAACGAATATAAGTTTATGCTATAAATATATTTCAATTAAAAATTTCCCTAAAAAAGTTTTAATTTTCGATTTAGAAATATCCTATAGTTATTTTAAAATATTTACACGCAGTTTGAATTTAAAATATCTTAAATGTTTTTAATTTAATTCATTTTCCCAATATCTTAGATATTAAAAAAATATGCTATTCCGAATTAACTTATAATATTTTAATTTAAATTCTTACATATAATAAAAGAATTGTCGAATATCTAAGATATTCGGAAATTACCGCCATCTACAAGGTTTGTACTACCAATAGACTTGCGTGGTTATACTATTATAACCTCACTTAATAATGCATTTATTATGTGTTACCACAGTATACTTATATATACAGTAGCGAAAGCGCCCATATAACGCCTGGTAAGCTATAACTAGTGGCGCTCCAAGCGGTCGACAAGTTAAACTATCGTTTAAATTATGGCGGGTTTTAAATTCTAATCCAGTTCGTTGTTGTTACCATATTTTTAATAAGCAAAACAGAAAAATTACGAGCTACATTATACATATAATGGTTTTTAAATAATACAAAGATAATGCCAGTAATATGATTTATTAACATTTATAAACTGCGAATCTTCAAAATGCAGCGTGCACAAAGTGCAGTTTTTATTCAAATATCCAACCTCATTTTCACGTTAATCTTCACGTCTACAGTTTACAACCCCCTGTTTTGATCTAAAACGACGAGAAAGTTAAACTTTAATGTATTAATATCTATCAGAATTTATTACCTTTTTGGATCTTTGGGAAATGTAAAAAAACTAAGGTTAGGATTCTTTCCTTTGTTGTTTTCGCAGTTTACGGCGGAACATGCGCTCCCTTTTGAGACTCTCATAATAGATTGGTATATCACTAATCAAATTTTTATAAAAACACTGGCAAACAACTTGAAAATTGTTCTTATAACGTTCAAAAAGCAGAGAAACACTACTACCGTCAGCTGTCAGATTTTAGTGTAACTTGTTCGCCGCTTGCTGCTATAATTACCATAAATGACCTTTACTTTCGCTACTGTATATATAAGTATACTGTGGTGTTACCTCGCACAAACTGGGCTGCTAAGTAATACAGAATAGACAATGGTTTATGTTTTGTGACTGCAACAACAATTTACAACGGTCTTCTTTGGCAGGTTATGTGCACTTGCCATATTATGTAAACTTAAATAAACATTATATTTTCAACAACGTTTAGCGCATGCGTTCAAGTCTACAGCTCTTCATTGTTGCTAGATTTTAGATTGAAATTTAGCGGACGTACACACTTTATAATAGATGGCGGTGTTTTCTAAATATCTTTGATACTTAACAATTATTTCTTTATGATTTAAAATATCTAAAACATTTTAAAATAGGCAAATCTTCAAATTATATTATATAAAATATTTAAATGTTATTGTGAAATTTCGTGGTCTTATCGGTCAATGGAAAAGCAATAATAAGTTATTAATAAAAAATTTAATATTGTTTTAAACATCTAAGGTATTTTAAATTAAAATTGTTTTAAAACACTACAGTATATTTAATTATAAACCTTTTTTAAAACATCCCTAAGTTAAATAGTAGTACATTATACACTAAGGGAGAGAAACGTCTTATTTTTCCTGAGGTGTAATTTGAAGCCCGACGGCGAAGCCCGAGGGCTACAAATACATCGAGGGAAAAATGGCGGTCTCTCCCGAGGTGTATATACTATTTCTTCCACGATCGGGAGTAGAAACACTTAATTTCATAAAGAACGAATTTGACATTGACAATTCGGTGGAAAACAAAACAAATATAGCAAATCAAGTATTACAAGCTACAACTACAGTTCAAAAAACTACAAATCTGAGTAAAATTTAGTGAAGTTCCTTCGAATATTAATTTCAATAGTTGTAATAAATAAGAATTACATTTTGTTTAATTATTGGACATGAAATAAAAACTCCCCTAAAGAAATTGTTGTCTTATTTCGTCCCTAGAGAGTAAATGCTTTACTTCTGTCACAATTTTGATGCCATAGAAACCGACGTCTACTCCCGGTGGTGGAAAAATTACTTAAAAGTATGTCTGAGATAGTCCTAATTAGTTGAAACAAAATATCCTTAACACATTTTTTATTATTTATTAACATCTTATAGATTCAAACATTATAAAATTACAGAGGTATTTTCAAGTAAAATATTGATATCTAAGGTATTTCCAATATATTCGACAGAAGCAAATTAGTTGTAAACGTTTGAAACATATTTAACGACATAGAACTACATCTTTACTAATTTTATTAACAACGAAAACCTTTCAAGTTTATTTTTAAATAATTTATTTATAAATATCTTAGATATATTATTTTTTATTAAAAATAACTAAGCCATTGCTGAAATCAAAATATCTAGGATGTTGCTAGTATGTTTATTTATAAAATACCGAATGCAAGTTTCAAACAACAAAATATATTAGCGTATTTTAAATTTAAATGCCATAATAAACACATGTCAACTATTAAATTATAACACGAGGGTGTTTTAAAATGATTTTAAATTATCTCTAAGAAATTTTCAAACAGGCAATTTTAAAATATTTCAGAAATAATTGGGAATAATTAAAAATATCTAAAATATTTTTAATTAAATACGAATATCTATGAGATATTTTTAAATTATGTACATTTTTGGTCGCTGTCAATAACAACTAAAACGGCTTCCATAAAACCTGAAGAATTCAAGCAGAGCTATTATATTTTCTTCGCTTAAGTGATAGGTTTTATTATTTTAATTTTTAAATATAATAATCGATAATCATTGAATTTAACAGATGAAATTCATAAAGGTTCTTTTTTAAATAGGTACGTCAAGGTGCTTCCGGAAAACTTTTTAGAATCAAAATTTTAAATTCAACCCCACAAATATGTAAGGAACATTTTGAATAAATTATACAGTCTAAAAGCCACACATATTCGCGGTGTTACTTTGATCTAACTTGACCCATGTTGTAACATCACACAATTTATTGACATTTTTTTGATGAGGGTTTGGAAAAATACAAAATAATTCAATCAATGTCCTTAAAACGAGAAACACATTTTTTACATTATCACCTACTGTAAATAAAAAATTATTCTATATTTAATTTACTTGTCTTTTTGACTCACTAAATTTTTTTATTAAATGAAAAGTATTTAAAACTGTTTATTTCCCTTCTGATAACACGTATAAAATTGGGCGAAAAACAGTACCAACCTTGAAATGAATTTAACGTTTTTGTTAATCTTAAATTACTCGCTGGCCGGCATACCGAGTATAGTTAGGAAGAAAGTATTGCATTTCAACCTTGCAGTATTACCAATAAAAATTAATAAAAAAATTAAGGTCATAAGTAAAGGCAACAATTGGACAAAGCTATACATACTATAATCATTACAAAAACATTTTCATAGTGACAGCATTTAAAGTGGATTTTCAGTCAATAAATAGAATACGGAGTTAATGCCGTTGTTTTAACCAACATACGCTGGCCTAATCGCGGACAAAGCAAGCCGGTATTTTATTAACTTATGGTGTATACTCGATTAATATTTTGTAATAACAATAATATTATACCTGCCTACCACATTTAACAAAATTAACAATTGTGTAAATACTTTAATTAGAATTTACGTTGTCTTTCATAAGTTGTGCTGTGTAGAACGTTAATATTTCATAATAGTAAAATAAAATTTAAAGGCTTTATATTCAGCCAAAGCGTAGAAACTTATTTTAAAGTGGGGAGGGAGTAAGGTTTGGATAACGAACAAACTTAATTTAAAAAAATTACGATTCATTGATATTGTATAGTCACGCACGGTCACGCATTATATACTAATATATAGTCTTCATTTGATTAGGGTTGCTAATACGGCTCTATGTTGCCCCTAAGATAATCAAATGTGGGAAGGGAAGATGATATTCTTTATAAGATGAAATAATTATTATAAGAGCTAAATTTGCATTTACAAATAAATTTACAAACAAAAACGTTACAACTTTAATACTTAATACTTAATACTGAAAATAAAGTCTACACTCGAAGGCCAAACAATGTAGAAGATCTAAAAAACGGAATCCAGCAAGAGGTGACGCAAATAGAAGCAGAGTACTTAAAGATACACTTTAAATAATTTTTTACAACGTTTAGGACACTGTCAAATTGTCAATCGTGAACATTTTGAACATTTAATTGAATGTAAATTTTTAAAATGCAATAACATTATATAAATTTTGTTTCAATAATTTTCTAATGCAACCTTGAAAAATTTTTAGATATATAAAAAGAGAAAAAAAAGCTCTATTTAATGATACCCAACACGGCCTATGTTGCTTTTAAAAAAAACGTCTCTGATATCGCCTGTCAAAAACAACTGAACAAAAAAAATTAAAGAACGTCATGCAATGTCTCTTAACTTAAATCGCTATACCCCTTGAAGGATTGTTTCTTAATACATATATTTAAAGCATTACAGCTATAATTCCATACTTTTTCCCCACCCTGTATATAACACCCGTAACTGTCTCAACACGCCGCCGCGGCTGTTGCATCTCGACACAGTTTGTTTATTATTTTGAGCGAATGTTTATGTAACTGTAAGCCACATGGCAGAAGATCTCCGGAAAGACCCTACAGGAAATGGCGGGACCGCTGGTTATCAACATCTCAAGAAGAGCGAGATTAAGAAATTGTCCACGGAAATAAACTAGCACTATGTTTAAAAAAACGAAGAAGTTTATGTAACTGTCACGTAGAGCGACGCGGCAGTAACAAGTTATCAAAAAAAGCATGGGGCGAAGTAGTAGATAGTAGTTGTACGAGAAAAACAAAAATATTGGTAGAAAGCAGAAGAAAACTGTTATTCAAATCTCAAAACCATGAAATATAAAACGAAGAGAATACCGACCACTGATGTACAATAATTCCTTAATAAGAGAATTTGAAAAGTAGAGCTTTTAAGCCTCGCACTTTTAGAGAATTCATAAAGAATATAAAGATAGAAGGTGAATATAGGGTGCCCCGAAAATAATAACGCACTAGAACACCGTTTAAAAAACCTTCCTTACTTGAAAATAGACCGATTAAATCAAATATATTTAAGTGCAAAATTACACACTTGTCTTCGAAAAAAAAAAAAGAAAAAATGAGTGGAGCACTTTTCCTAGACTTTCCTTTGATAATGACGTGTAAACTCGTTGAAATACGTATAAGAGTAAAATAAATACCTGTTGAAGTTATTAATTATTTTATTTATAACATATTAACCTTCATAGGCCCAACTGGGATGCAACTGCACCCCATCCGTATTTTCTTATGTAGATTGTTAGTTACTAGTTCAATCATACTGGGAATTTAATTTATTGTTCTTAAGGTACTCCATTATAGTCTTACATTTGCTACATTGCTTCAAATTTGTTAAAAGTATTTTTATAAATTTCTTTTGTCGCGAGGTGCATTTTCACCCCAGCGCAACGATCTCGGGGTTGGTGCGTTATCCATAGCAAAATAGATTGGAAAAGTACACAATATTGAATTCAGTGCACAAATTTGATTGTAAAACACAGTTTGTAAAATGAAACTTAAGTCAAAAGCTGCAAAAACTTAGTATCCGAGAATTAAAGCTTTTGTTTAGTAAATATGCATTTTTTTGTAACTTTTTTCTGCTTTTGTAATAAAATAATTTCAATTACATAAATACATAAACAAAAATGCTGACCGCTTATGCAATTATCAACACTATTACTACAGTTTATAATTGGGGTGCATTTGCACCCCACTTAATTGAGCACGTATGCAAACTTATATTAGACTTAACTTAATGATAAATTGTATTTCATCTACTTTTTTTTTAGTAATTTTTAGGCAACCTCCGCTAGCAAATAAAAAATAATAATAATAATAATAAAATAGTGTTGTTCACACACATTTGCCACACCACTTTTAATTAAAAAATTGTGTGCGGTGCATTTTCACGAAGTATTTGAAATTTGATTGGCTGTGTGGTAGACCCCCCAGAAACAATGAATATGACCGCCCCTGGTGACCTTGCACGTTCTATTTCTATAGCCTTTAAATGTGCCCACAAGTTGCTTTTATACTTTGTGCTTACAGGTTGTGAAATTTTGAAAATCAGAGAAAATCAGCCGCATTACAAAAAAAATAGTGGTGGAAACAAACAATAAGGGTTAAAATCAAATGGATACAAATTAAATTACCACGCGGAACTAGCAGGTGAAGCTTGAGAGTGTTGATTCAGTGGTTTTTAAAAGACCCAACAGAAATCTGACTAAGTTGATTCATAATAATCTGAAAACAGACAATGTATCGCACACGGGCGGGCCCCAGTCGTAAAAATACTTCATTCTTGTTTCAGGATCACTTGCTGAAAAGTATATATGAAGTAAAAGTTGTGAAGAAGTCGTAAAAGTCCATTGAATTCCTTATCCTGTTATGTGCTGTAAAACGAACCGTAAATAAACGGGAGTAGAAGGGTCAACAAACATAGAATGCATTCGAGCTTTTTATTTGTTTTGTAGTTTTACTACGGCTGCTACTACTCCACGAGCCATTCATATCTCCCATTCATGGAACCGCTTATTGTTTTTTACTCGCTTTAACTACTTGGCTTTATTATCCGGCTAAATGGATCAAGATAATTTGTTTAAAGTTTCGCTTCCATTAAACGAACTCCATTCCAACGTGAACTTCTTTACGTTCCTTATCGCGTATTCTCGTCACCCGTTTGCGTCTTAGTTTTTGTCGCTTTCAGTAGTTTTTCAACGGAGTTTAGAATATGACGCATTACCGTTTGCGTTTGTAATTTAATTGGTAATTACTGTTTTATTTTATAATTATTTCTACCTGCACATAGCTTAAGGATAGTTTTACGTAATATTGTATAATATTTTGTACCATTTTTACTTGCACACTGCACTGTTCCAAATGCTTAGTCATAACTTCCTCTGACACGTGGTTAGAAATTATGTTTGTGTTTTCCAAATAGAGTCAGCTTATAGTTATTTGTTTTTGAGTTTACGGACATCGAATTGGCGTTTCGAAATCACAAATTTGTTGATTCAAGGTTGAGAGTTTTGGTTTCTTTGTTCTTGAGCCACGTGCAAGAATTTATGTAAACTTACGTCATAGCTTTCTCACAGTTTTGCGCTATAAAAGCAGAAGTAAGTTTCGAAGAGTATTATTTTTATTCTTGATCTAACAGTCTGGAGTCACTCCTAAACCCCCTCTCCTGCTGGTTTGCGCCTCGACGTATCTCGGCTGCAGCAGTAGGACTTCCTTTCCTTTACCTTACCAAGCGCCTCGAGATATCTCGACTGCTCATGGGCTTTCCTCTTGCTGGCTTGCGCCTCGAGATGTCTCGGCTGCAGCAGCAAGACCCTTTTTCCCTAGTCGTGCCCAGCGCCTTGAGGTATCTCTGCTGCTCACGGGCTTTTCCCTGCTGGCTTACGCCTTGAGGTATCTCGGCTGCAGTAGCAGGACCTCTTTTTCTTTACCTTGCCGTGCTGGCTTGCGCCTTGAGTTATTTCGCTTGTTCACGGGCTTTCCCTTGCTGGCTTGCGCTTTAAAGTACTTCGGCTGCTTACGGGCTTTGCCCTGCTGGCTTACGCCTTGAGGTATCTCGGCTGCAGTAGGAGGACCTTTTTTTCTTTATCTTGCCCAGCGCCTCGAGGTATCTCGACTGCTCACTGGCTTTCCTCTAGCTGGCTTGCGCCTCGAGGTGTCTCGGCTGCAGCGCAGGACTTTTCTTCCCCAACCGTGCCCAGCGCCTCGAGGTATCTCGGCTGCAGCAGCAGGACTTTTTCCCCTTTACCACGCCCAGCGACTCGAGGTATCTATGCTGCTCACGGGCTTTCCCCTGCTGGCTTGTGCCTTGAGTTATCTCGCTTATTCACGGGCTGTCCCTTGCTGGCTTGCGCTTTAAAGTATTTCGGCTGCTCACGGGCTTTGCCCTGCTGGCTTGCGCCTTGAGGTATCTCGGCTGCAGTAGCAGGACCTCTTTTCCTTTATCTTGCCCAGCGTCTCAAGGTATCTCGGCTGCTCACGGGCTTTACTCTTGTTGGCTTACGCTCCGAGGGGGGCTCGGCTGCAGCAGCAGAACTATTTTTCCCTAACCGTGCCCAGCGCTTTGAGGTATCTCGGCTGCTCATGGGCTTTCCCCTGCTCGCTTGCGCCTTGAGGTATCTCGCCTGTTCACGGGCTTTCCCCTGCTGGCTTGCACCTTGAGGTATCTCGTCTGCTAACAAGCTTTGTCATGCTGGTTTGCGTCTCGAGGTATCTCGGCTGCAGTAGCAGGACCTCTTTTCTTTTACCTTGCCCAGCGCCTTGAGGTATCTTGGCTGCTCACGGGCTTTACTCTTGCTGGCTTGCACCTCGAGGTGTCTCGGCTGCAGCAGCAGGACTGTTTTCCCTAACCGTGCCCAGCGCTTTGAGGTATCTCGGCTGATCACGGTCTTTCCCCTGCTGGCTTGCGCCTCGAGGTATCTTGGCTGCAGTAGCAGAACCTCTTTTCTTTTACCTTGCTCAGCGCCTCGAGGTATCTCGGCTGCTCACGGGCTTTCCCCTGCCGGCTTTCACCGCGAGGTATCTCGGCTGCAGCAGCAGGACCCCGCTCTCTTACCTATGCCCATCCCCCTTGCAGGGTGCTACCAGTTTATCTAAATTATCAACCTTCAGTATTATAGGTTTACGTCTAACGACAGTTTCCCTTATTCTGAACATCAGCTACCGTAGGTAGGTTACCTGCAGTTTCCCTAGTCTGTTCAGGTGAATACCGGGGTAAATAACTGTAAGTCGGCCGCAGCTGCGATTGTTTTGAGAAAATTATATTGTCAGTTTCAATAAATGTAATAAACCTCTATTGTGTGTTATTTATAAAATTCAGCTACTTTATATCCCAAGATCCTGAACTTGTTACTACAAATAGGACACAACGTACTACGAAAGGCCACGTATCATATCCAAAGTCCGTAACGTTACAATATTTTTGTATTAAATGTTTCTGTTATTTAAAAAACACGTTTAAATCAACAGAGGAAAAAAAATTACCTTTTAATTTTTTTCCACAAATGTAATCTAAATCAGACTAGGTAGGTATTAACAAATTAATATCTAATCTTAAAAATATGGAATACATTACCTAAATTCATATGTATTGTGTGCAGCAGAACCCCTGTGTATAATTTAAATTTTTATGAATGCTCAACGTCTGCCCTAAATAATAACCACTTGTTTGCTTTTCACCCTAAACTGACTTTTAAATGGGGTTGAAATGGATAATCTAGTAATAACATGGAATAAATTTAAACGTTATTTGAAAACTCCTCGTGCTGCTGAAAATATGCCTCATTTTGATTCAGAATTATGAATGATAAACAAGAAAGGGGAAAAATAATACGGTTAGGTATTTACATTTACATTAATTAAACATAATAAAATAATACAGTGGAATTTATAAGCATTTCCTGTATTAATGGAAAAGCGATTGGTAATTATTTAGAAAAATTATTTGATCTAATTCTGCACAATCTTCCGTCTAATTTACGATAGAATTGCTCAGATAATTATCGAACTAATTAAAAAAAGTCGTAAAATCTTATGTTACAAAAATAAATATGATGCTTCTGAGTAAAAAGTTTGCATATTTTATATCATTTTATAAGTAGTCTATGTACTGTAACATTTCTATCCTAAAGTTATTTTTTGTGTAAAACAAAACATTGAAAATTACACGTTAAATATACAGAATTGGAAATCACACATGCATGATGCAGCCGTTGGTTATTTCGCTAAACTTTTGCGAAAGTTTTTAGGTTGCGTTCCGATATGGTTTGTAGTTGAATTTCATAAAACCACAAATAGGACCATAAATTGTAATTGCACGCAGAAACACTCAATAGAGAAGTGATAAACAGATGTAATTATGTTATTTTAGGTAAAGTTTTTTGGAATTTTCACTTTCCTATATTTTCAGTACAGCAAATGATTACGAAATTTTGACGAAAATACAAATTTGAGCCCAAAAGAGTGGTTTTTAAGAATGTCTGTCTGAAGTGGGTGATGGTTTCGTCGTTTCCTTATATCACTGGATCGGATTATTCGTTGGGTATGCGATTTAGAATAAAAATGTACATCAGAAATTTACCAACAAAATACCGTCTGTCTATAAAGTAACTCCCCCCCCCCCTACCTAACTTTTGAACGACTTGATATTTTACCACAACATTTGGTGTGCTTTAATGGGAAATGAAATACTATTTTTTAGTCAAAAATTAAATTTTGTATCATTCAAAATGGCGACTGCGCGCCATTTTGAAATTTCTTTTTGAATAGAAATGGGGGTCGAGTGATACCTCATTTGAAAGGTCTTTTAGTTCTGGGTCTGATTCTAAAGTTTCAAAGAAAAATTTTTAGTCATAACAAAATGGCGGATTTTAAACAAATGGACTCACTAAATTCAAAATTTTTTTTGATTTTTTTATCCAGAAGTCCACTTTTTCATTTGCAGGGCAAATTTTTCCCAGAAATGTCTTAGGTGGCTGGAAATAATATTAAAAACGTTATGTTCTAACAAGACGGTGCGCCGCTTCATTATTATAGACCTGTTTCTGACTTTCTCAACGGACATTTTCTTGGAAGATAGATTGATAGGCGGGGGCCTGTAGAATATCCGGCTCGCTCCCCAGATTTAATTTCCTTAGATTTTTTTCTATAGGAATATTTGAAATCGAAAGTGTACAGAACCCGTCCAGAAACAATTGAAAAACTGGAACAACGCATTACAGAAGTTTGCAGAAATATCACTCCAGAAACTTATGAAAATGTAAGGCAGGAATTTCATAACCGACTTTTTATGTGCCAAGAAGTGAATGGTAAACATTTCGAACACTTAATTTAATTTCTTTTTGCTTTAATTCTTAGTTTTTTTTAAATAGACTTCTTTACCTTCAAACATTGTCATTTTGTTATGGCTGAATATTTTTCTTTGAAACTCTAGGATCAGGGGCAGAACTAAAAGACCTTTCCAATGAGGTGTCACTCGACCCCCTTTCTATTTAAAAAAAATCAAAATGGCGCCCAGTCGCCATTTTGGATGATACAAAATTTTAATATGGGCTGAAAAATAATATTTAATTTCCCATTACAGCTAACCAAATTTTGTGGTAAAATATCAAGTCGTTCGAAAGTTAATTGGGAGGGGGGTTACTTTATAGACGAGTCATCAAATACAAAAATTTTGAAATAACTCAAAAATGGAAAATTTTCGTTTGCCTCTTGCGACCTAAAGTCTAGCGCCGGCCCTGGTCGAAAACATAGTGCCTTTATTGTTATTCCATAAAAATGGATTATTTCGGCATAATGACGCGACTAATAAACTTAAAAAAAAATCCGAAACCGAAAGCAGAATGTAAGATGTTCGACAAATTGGCAAACACACTCAAAAAAATAATTTATAAAAAAAAAGGCACAGGAAGTTAAACATGTTTTTGTGGTAGCCGCTTTTTGCAAAACAAATTCTGAAAACAAAATCTGATAGGGTAAATTTAATGGTTTTTAACAAACTTACTAACTTCAACATGGCGATAGAATTTTTTATAAATTTTGAATTTAACGCCGTATTACTCGAAAACAAGCTAATATTCATAAAGGAACACAATCTAACAATGTATTTCAAAAATTATGGAAATTTTCATAGAAATATGTCCCTGGTCACGCACGCAATTTTTTAAAAAATTTTGTATGCTTATAGAGCTTGCCATGAGTTACAATTTGGTTAGTGTCCCAATCGGCAAACTTATCTGTGACGCCCTCTATAAAGTCTTGAAAATCCTTAATTCTTGTAAATAAATAAAGGGGGGCTAATATCGCATTTCTGTTTAAGATAACAATCAGAGTTTAATTTTTAGGTGCAGCATTAATTAGAAGGGTTGATTTTTCCTTTCTTGCAAATTTTTCCTCTACTTTTCATTTTTTTTAATTCCAAGGAATCTTTTTAACAAAAATAAAATATAATCATTTTTTTTAGAAAAAAATAGTCAGCTGCAGTACGATATGCAGCTGACCGTACCCGCGGCCATGCGATGTCCCCGACCTGCCTAACGCAAGGTTCGCACTCTGATACAATAACAATCTACAAATCTTGGCGGTACACTCCCACTATAGTAACAGTAGTAGTGCGATCTATAGTCGCCGTCGCGTCGGCGCGTAAAACATCTATACAAAAATACTTTCGAAAATATGATAAGTATCAACTTCTAAACTATAAAGAAAGTTCAAGCGAAGTGCTTTGCTTGTTTTTCTACAAAGAATCGTTTTCAAAGACTGAGAAATGATTTCTATTTTTAGACCATGTCCCAGCTTTATCTTGCACAAAGAGCACGAAATTTAAACAAAAGGGATTGAAACACGTTAAGTGATGTATGAACATAAATTATTGCCTAATCTACAACATATCTGTAAATGAAGGAAAACTAATTACTTGTTTAGTTGATAGTAATGTAAATATCTGTGTGCTTTTAAATCATAGACAAATAAAGAAGTGTTTACTTTATGTGTTGATCTTCAGTAAGAAATATTTGTTGGTTAATTTTACGATACACGAATTTATATAACAGACAAGTACATTTGCCTTTTTTTGTCAAAATGTTAGTAGTTACATGACCAAATAAAAAAATATAGGTCAAAATTATAAAATTTTGAAAATTGCAAATCTGAACCCGTTCAAAATATTTTACGACCAGGTGAAATTTCATCATAAACGCTTCAGTAAAGGTCAAAATTTGAAGTAACCTAAAAATTAAAAATAAATAAATATACCCGAATATTTTAGTAAAATTATAAAAAGATTTACGTAGCGTCGCATTCTGTGGCATTTTATTTTTCGATTCTGAAAAATTAGTGATGCCGTTCAAGTAAACAAAAATAGTTCATAAATAATTATGCTTATACATTAAGACAACAATGTTCGCAATGCAACTAACGGGGTCATTCGATTTAAACAATATTTGAATAGCAAATTGATAAACTACAAGCTACAAGCTTAAAACCCTAACCTAAGCTTGCAGCTGGCAATTAAAAACTGGCAACGATATTTTAAAGAATTTAATACCATAGCTCGCGGGGATTAAAAAATGTTTGCTTACAGAAAATACATTCAAATTCAAAACTGTGAATTTTATCGAGATAATTTTGTACCTTATACCATATTTTAGTCAACACCTCAAACAATCCCCCACGTGAAATATGTATTTTCAAATTTTGTACCTATTTCCTGTAAAACTTTGAACTTTCTACACTTCATCATTTAAGATTGATGACTTGATCACAATGACTACAATTACAAACACCCGTCTAGGTATCAGTTTTTGTTAGAGCATGTCTTTTAACCCTACATTTTTTATTTGTTTTGATGTTTTTTATCCAGTAGTCCACTTTTTCATTTGCAGTACAAATTTTCCTAGAAATAACTCAGGTGGCTGGAAATAATATTGAAAACGTTACGCTCCAACAAGACGGTGCGCCGCCTCGTTATTATAGGCCTGTTTCTGACTTTCTCAACGGACATTTTCTTGGAAGATGTATTGGTAGGCGGGGGCCTGTAGAATAGCCGGCTCACTCCCCAGATTTAACTTTCTTAGATTTTTTTCTATGGGAATATCTGAAATCAAAAGTGTGCAGAACCCGTCCAGAAACAATTGAAGAACTGGAACAACGCATTACAGAAGTTTGCAGAAATATCACTCCAGAAACTTATGAAAATGTAAGGCAGGAATTTCATAACCAACTTTTTATGTGCCAAGAAGTGAATGGTAAACATTTCGAACACTTAATTTAATTAATTTAAGCTTTAATTCTTAGTTTTTTAAATAGACTTCTTTATCTTCAAGCATTGTCATTTTGTTATGGCTGAATATTTTTCTTTGAAACTCTAGGATCAGACGCAGAACTAAAAGACCTTTCCAATGAGGTGTCATTCGACTCTTCCCCTTCTATTTAAAAAAAATTCAAAATGGCGCCCAGTCGCCATTTTGAATGATACAAAATTTTAATATGGTCTGAAAGATAGTATTTAATTTCCCATTACAGCACACACCAAATTTTGTGGAAAGATATCAAGTCGTTCAAAAGTTAGTTGGGGGGGTTTACTTTCTAGACACGGTGTATATAATTATTGCATAGGATCAGAATACTCTTCGCATGCTCGGTTGTATGAGCGACAGGAGGGAGCGGCAACGTGGGACAGCCCCCCCCCCCTTGAAATGGTACAAAAAATGTACTGAATTTGAGATTTTTAAAAGATCGATACTTAACGTATTTTCAAAATATTTAAAGCTTACAACTTTTTAGAATATACAAATAAGTATGAAAGAACCTTTGCTTGTCCCGAACCCTTTATAATGTGATTACAATACCATATTAAAAACTGGAGCTGATTGCTGAGAAAGCTTACTCTCTGGAGGTGTGTTTTTGCAATGATGAATTGAATCCAACACATCGTACCCGAATCCGTCTTTGTTCTTTCGCTTCGGGTTCAATTTGAATTTAATTGAAACACGATCCGTAATCCCCCTCCCCCTTGGATTATCAGTTATGTAGGATTTATTCCTGTGAATCAGAATCGCGTTCCATGACCGACGAGCAATAAAAAAATTTTAAACATGCAGCTTCAGATTAATAACTGGATGTTAAGGGTGCATAGGGTCAGTTATAGAGAAGATTATTAACATAACAGCATAAACTGAAATGTCAAAGTCGAAACGTTTTTGTTTGGCGATAAGTCAATTGTGAATTATGATTGCATATTCTAATCTGGATCTAAAGCCAGCGGGTGGTCTAGTGGTTAGCGTCTCAGGCTCTAGAGCTACATATCCAACGGCAGTAGGTTCGAATCCTCTGCACGTCAAAAATTTTTCTGAATACCTTAAACTCGTTGTGTGTGATGCGTATGTTGGGTTGCATGTCTTTTTGGGGTGGGGCATGTTAGACGGGTGAATAGCGCTAAGTGCGCTAAGTCAGGGTAAGGGTGGTGGGACGGGAATCATGGAGTTGTGCTCACGCACAGCCCCATGATTTAAATAAAAATCTGGATCTGCAAAAAACGGCTTAGAATTATGACATCATTGGGATTATGCGTTTGGGCTGAAAATTTCTGATATTGGAATTAAAATTATTACTATTATTATTACTATTTTTATCTATATTTGTATACGTAATGTAGATTTCAAAGGGTTCTAATAAATATATATTGCTTAAACGCCCTAAACAGGTTTTAAATGTATTTTATTTTAGAACCCCAATAACTGCAATTGGCATACTTAACAGTTTTTTTTTAAATTTTAGGGGAACCTTCTTATACACGGGAAGGGGGAATCATTCTACCTCCCCGTCGAAGAAGCTACTATATTGGGTTAGCTCCCATTTAAAATAAACTCTGACACCACCCCTGCTTGGTTGTGTGAAGTTTAGGGCTCGTTGCAGCCGCCCGCAGCCGGTCCGCTGACTGCACTCACATGCATAAAAATAGGCAAACACGTCGCTGGTATTTTATCATAATTTTTACGGTTTATATATTTTTGCGCCAATAAATAACTTAATGACATTGTTTTAACAATAATTTAAGACATAAAAGAAAATTTAAAAAAAAGTAATGCCCCAGCGGTAATTTTTACTTGCGATACTGCCAGTGTAATAGGACGTCGTAACGTAGCTGTAAGAATAGTAGGCAGCGATAACTTCGACTAAACCGCACGAAAGCAAGGTAACTGCCCCACGGCTAATTAGATATTGCGCTTTGGACATTGGACCAGAAATCGCTGTAAATAGTGTATTTGAAAAATCATCAAAATATGCAAAGAATGAAAAATAGGTTTCTTAACTAGACGTAGTTGAAATTACGTAACTGCCGGAAAACGCGTTGTTGATATTAAAAAGTATCGATTTTTTTTATAATTTTTTTAATGGTAAAAAATTCATTTTTATCCTAATAAACTACTTCAAATAATCTATTGAACTGTCTAAAGTTTGCAACGAATGACGTTTGCATTTTTGAATAAATAATTAATCAATTTTAAATTTTACAAACATTCCTGGAGGGCGTTAAAATAAAATCTGTGAGAATACTGAATAGTAAAAAATAAATTTGTACTTTACTGCAAACTCCATCGGATTACAAAGTCTTAAAAAATGGTGTGGCCAGTTTTTGTAGAATAATTTTTTGGAAACTTGAAAATAAGAAATTTTTACAGTTTTTATATTTTATTTCCGATGAATTCCCACTCCAAAAAAAGCAATTTATATTTGATGGTTTTATTCCTTTGAAACGTCTTCCAAGGTTTTATGTATTAACGAATTTTTTAAGGGCTTTTTTGAGTAAACACCACTTTAAATTATATTTTTCACAAGCTGTATTAAATGTGCGTGTCAATGCACCGTTTTTATTTATTAATATTATAAAATAAAAATTTAAAAGTAAAGTTATTGTGCATATAAAGCAACAAAATATGTCTACGTTAATTGTTATGCACTTCCGGTTTCTCCGGACTGACCCTAACTTTCTTGTTTCTAATGGAACACCCTGTATATTTTTCTTTTTTTCAAATAAGGATCAAATTCTGCGTATAGTGGTATACTTTATTTGTTTTTTAGTTAATTATTTTTGAAATTTAAAGTTCATGTTTGTGAATATAGAAATAACGTATAAAATCAGTTTTTGTCAAAATACGTCAAACATTTCAAAGGGAACCATGGTGGTGTTTTTTTTAGATAGAGCATTTACAATTACAACGAAGCCGATAACTTGATACTTTATTAGAAATTTAGTAAATACAGTTTGTTTTAGTGTTGGTTAAAGTAATTACAATAAATCTAGTTGCGCTACATTCATAAAAGAGAACATCACTGCGTAAGCTGTTTTTAAATTTTAAAACTAAAACTTTGTAGTGATATTCTTTTGTTTTTGCAATGTAATTATTTCAATCAACACGAAATTAAATACAATGTATTCACTACATCTGTACTAAAATATCGTTCTAATGCAGTGGCGTAGCTAGGATGTTTTGGGCTAATTGGAAAAAGGCGGTCATAGCGTTGTCAAGTAATTTTTTCCATGTGGCACCTTAAGTTATTTTCGACCGCAAATGCCCCACTGACTTTAAGAATTAACTAGACTTCTTAATATCCAATAAAAACTATTAAAAAATGCCAGAGCATTAAACATTTTATTTTAAAATAGAAACAAAACAGTTTTTAAAAAACTAACACTAGAATGTAGACCCTATTAAATTTACTTTTGTGTTTTATACAATACTACATATAACGGATGTTAATAAAACATTGCGCATTCCTTTTTTCTCATTATTTATTAAGATGAACAAATGAAATTTTAGTATGTTATATAGCAACAAATTACACGAGCGAACAATTCAACGGTTTTCACTTCCGGTTTTACCGGAAATGACATCAACTTTCTTATTTTTAATGGAACACTCTGTATATTTTTGCATATTCGCATTAAAATGAAATTCTGAGTCTATTCATCAATTTATGCCAACTAAGTAAAATTTTGACATTATAAAAATGTTTTTTTAAATTTTTGTTTACTATTAAGAGTGCGTTGACCCACCCAAATCGATTTTAATCATGTTACATACGCCCAAAAAAATAAACTACAATCTAGAAAACACACACCAATTGAAATATTAGCTTTGGAAATTTGCAAAAGGTATATTTAAAACTTAATATTTTTAAATGAAAGGACTTCAATGATACCCATAACTTGTGTTTCTTCGCAATTTGAATATTTGTATATAAATTTATTTCAAACCCATCTTGAATCACGCAGTCCTTTACGCTTACAAGTAGCATTACTAGTTAATAACAGTATGTAATTATTGATTACAATCAATTTGGGTGGGTCAAAGCACTCTTCATACTAAACAAATATTAGAAAAAAAATTTTTGAGATGTCGAATCCTCACTTAACTAGCATACACAGACTCAAAATTGTATCCTAGTTCAGAAGATACATTGATATACAGGATGCTCTATTAAAAAAAAAGTTAATGTTATTTCTGGTGAAACCGGAAGTAAAAGTCGTTAAATTTGTAGCTTATATAATGCGTTTGTGTGGTCTACAAAACATACTAAAATTTCATTTATGATAAAGGGAAAAAAAGGAATGCGCCATGTTCCATTAACACTCGGTATATAACTTCTATATACATTCATTTTTTTACCGGTAGCCCCAAGTGGATCTTAAATCCTCGGAGCCCTATCGCCTTGCAGCGATTGGCGGTGATAGATACGCCACTGTTGTAATGGCTACAAAATGAATAAAAACCACAATGAGCCAATATCGTTCGTTCAATTTGAAAACTAGTATTTTTTTCAACAACTACTGTTACACGTTTTGCACTCCTCTCGCTTTCAAATACGAACTTTAACTGTAAAATTATTTTTAAAGTAACTGACTTCATAGGAATAATTTTATGCATGGCGGCACCTAATGTAAAACAGATAATTAAAAAAATATACAGAATGTTTCGTTTAAAATAAGAAAGTTGGGCTCACTTCCGGCGAAACCGGAAGCGCAAAACAATTGAAGTAGACGTCACATCATGTGGTTTTATATTCATAATAACTTCACAAAAAAATATTTTATTATATTAATAAATGAAGAAAACAAGGGGGGTGAGACTTCTTTTATTTAAATCCGGTATTTATATATTATTTACAGACAGTAAAACGAATGAAGAGTATTCTCGACAATTAAGAAAAACCATAAATCAATTTAATTTTTTTTGTTCCTTGACGGTACCTTATGTTTTGGTTTGCTAACTGTATTTAGTTTTATGTACATCAGTGTTCCTGAAATCTCCCACTTACCATATCTTTTTGTAATTAATTCACGACACCTTTCACTTATAACAAATAAATTGACAAGTAATACTTATAATTCAAACAAAAATTGAAAAGGTTTTTAATTAAAAATTATGAAATTTAATTTTTTCTGTAATAGCACCAACAATTTTATAAAAAAAATTAGATCAAAAAAATAACAAACTAAATGGCGAGGAAAAAATTTATTTAAATTGCAATATTCGTACAAAAATATCCGTTAACTTTATACAATAATATACACATCAGGTATTTATGCGAAATAAATAATAGGTACACAGAGCGTACGTAAGCATGTCAGAAATGTACCTATAAGATAAAAACACCCTGTATATAATCAGAGATCATAATTAAAGGAATGCAGTGGTAAAACTATCTTCCCCTACAAGTTTAGAGGACTTAATTCAAAAATAAACCAATACTTTGTACAAAAAACTACTAGCACTATTTTATCGAATTGGTTCAATTTTTCTATCTATCTATCTATCTATTAATTAACAACGGTAACTAAATTCTTTTACTTGCGGCGTGATTGGTCCAACTAGATAGAAAAATTAAACTTACAAAAAAATGAAACACTTTGGCAAATAACCTATTATGTACGAGATCAAAAATAGGAATCATTTGTCGTGGATAATTACAGTAATATTGAGTTATCATTAACAATGAGTAGGTACATGTTTGAGCAAATTAGGACTATCGAGTTGCATTTTTTGAAATATTTGGCACACTTGTCTAAAAATGGGTCGACAAAAAACGACCTTAAGTACTGGCATACACAACATACGTTTCGCTTGCTCGGGCACAAACTTAAATCACAAAGAATACATCAATTTTATTACAATGATATTTTAGGTAACTTGAAAATCTTAACCTAGGGTGCAGTCTACGATAAAAATTCTAATAGAATTTGAATTTTTATCGCAGCAATACACACATAAAATTTTTACATAAACTACATAATTATTTAACTTAATTAATAAATTTGGTTGCAGCTTACAACAGCCTGAAGTCTTAAAAACCAGAAAACTCAGCTTCGCAATTTCATTTACGCTTCACTTTTGCCCTATTTTGCAAATCACCGTTTTTTCTATCTGCGCCGCTTTTAATATTGTTCAGTAGAGATCTGAACTGCAAAATTTGCACCGCCGTAACTGATGGTTCGCTGCAGCATTCGAGCCATTCAAGGAATTTTTCTCCGTGCTCCAGCGCTTCGTTTTGGTTCAAAATATCCTCTTTAACATCTCTCTTGCCCACGGCCAAGTTATTATTGTTATTAAACAGCAAATTATCCAGAACGGCTCGTGCCTTTGTGTTGTTTTTTGTCGCGGGTTTTTCTTCGGTGATGATATTTTCTGTATTATAACTATCCCTGTCTTTGGTTAATTGCTGGTATAAAATTGGTTTATCTGGAAGCTGCTGCTGAAGGGGATACGAATTGGCGAACTGTTTGTACCATTTCCAAAACCAAGAACTATTGTGATCAATGGGTGGATCGTTGTAGTTATTAGAAGAACTCGTAACACTGGGTGTATTGGAAGTGCTTGAAACGGCTGTCACAGGGGGCAAACCATTCTGGCTTTGCATCAATCCTACCATGGAAGGTTGCGTTTTTAACCAATACCAAACGGATTCATCCAAAGATGCTGGTTTTTCCAATTTCGGCGTCTTGCCGGATTTATGCTTATGTTCAACCTCAATCCTTGAAGGGGTCGATCCAACCACCTGGAATGTTCCGATGCTACCACTACTGGTATCGGCGGGGGCCGTGACTTTAACGTTATTTTGCCCCTTTTGGTGCTGCATTAATATATTGTTCCACTGCGCCAAGAGGCCCATGTTGCTGGTAAGATCCGACAGGCTGTTGCCACTATTCATATTCGGCAAGAACATTTCGGGTCGATTTAACCCTAATTCTACACTTAACCGCGCTAGTTCCGCTCTATTTCTCTCCCTCTCGCTCATCGGGGAGCTCGTTTTGAAACCTTCCGTTTTGACATTTAAATTCAGGGGTTTACTGCCGTCAAAGTCGTTCTTTGCAAAATCGGAGACCGGAGAATGAGTACTGCCGTTGGTTTTCTTGCTTAAATTGTAGGGTTGAAGAACGTCCTCTAATTTCGGTTTCTTTTCTTTGGGTTCGACCCCTGGAGCTGACTCGTCAGTCTCGGGACTGGACTGTCGGGACAGGTAGGATATTTTGTCTTCGTTCTTACACCATCCCCTAAGGGTCGATTCGGGAACTCCAATATCACGAGCAACCGAGGCTTTGCTCTCTCCGTCGTGCACTCGTCGAATTGCTTCCAATTTTTCATGGGCGGTCAAGGAGCGCAAGGGACGTTTTCCAGCTTTCGAAGACATACTGATATCTCTTCTGAACCGTTATCAGATCACATAAATCGACAAGAACGAGAGCACAAACAAAGGAAGATTAATTCACGCACGGACAAGTTTGTCGCGGTTTTGTAAAAAACAGTTGCAGTTAAAAATGCACGTGCGATATAAATGCGCCACGTGCTACTGTTTATATGCAATACAGCGCTCCACCAATGAAAACAGTCGTCAGTGCGCAGTTCGAAAAAACTTCGAGTACACTCAAAACTTCAAACAAACAAACAAAACTTCCGCAACTTTTGACGAATGCAACACGTTGACTAAGAGCCGGAGATCGGGTTTTTTACGCAGGCGCGCGCTGCATTTTTCGCGCTTATGAATTCACTATTTTTGAAGAAAGCGTTAATTATCTGTTGAGCACCGGTGATGAGTGCTTCTTGTAGAACTGGAGACTGGTGGTCAGTTCCTTTGTCCAGCCGATCAATACGTGCGACGGACGAGCGCGAACTGAGCACAAGCAGGCAGGGTAGGCAGGGAGGTTCGCGGGTCCCGCGTGATGGCTTGACGTGACACCCTCCCACCCCCGGGTAGGGTCGGGTAGCACACACTTGCGCGAAGACGCGTTCACGCAGCTTAAATTATAATTCGCGAATAGCCAGACGTTGCCTCACGTGGACGAACAGCTGATAACCGGCTGACGCATTTTTAAACTTCAAAAACCAACCCCCTACTCCCATTCAGATACTCTAATATAACCGAAGGGCCGTGGGCATCGTGATGTATAAATCGAAATGTGATTATTCAGCTTAAGACGAGATGATAGCAAAAGCTTTGGGTCTTCTCATTAGTGATGTAGGTGGCGAATATTTTCATAATTGCGAATATTTTGGAAATTTCATAAAGTTTTCATAAATTCGAAAACATTCTTAAATTTTCATATTTTTACGTCAATACTCTTCATGTTCATAGATTACTTAGATTCGCCCAAGTCACGTAATATTTTTTTTAAATAAAAATTTCGTACTGATTGTGAAGCAAACAAAAAACCATCTAATTATGTAATTTGTGTAATTAATAAGTTCTTATAATGTTCTCTTCAATATTTTTTTGAAAATATCAAAATTTTTTTACTTAGTAGTTCCAAAAGTTCTTGCAACTTGTAACATTGGATACTCCTACCACATTTATAATATCAAATGTCATCCCCTTCTGAGTAAATGGGCGATAAAGTCGAAATTTTCCAAAATTCATAGAAGGCGTTACAAAGAAATTAGCGGGCTGGGATACGAACTAAATTCTAGCTCATTTCCAGCTCTGTTAACCTACAAAATTAATAAAAAATCGTGTGCCCAGTTGTTGAACAATATTATATTGCAAATTTCCAAGTTTTGAAAAAAAACCGTTCCACTTTATAGTTTTCATATTTTCAAATTTTTTTGTACACAGTATCACTGTCGCCCCCTAGAGCTATACAGGGTGTTAGGGAAGTCGACCGAAAACTTTCTAGGGGCGAATCAGGGCGCAAAATGAAGTCGAATATTCCTTTGCCATTTTTGGCCCAGATGCATAGTTTTCCCCTAAATCCGTGTTAAAATTGGTGCCGCATATTTTTGGAACTGTTGAATAAATCTCTATAATGCATTGTTTTTTGAAATCTAGCATGTTACTTGCAATACTTTTTTAATATGTCAGTTTTTGTTAAAAGTTTGACGTTATCAGTAGAATAACCTGTCAATCATTTTTCAACGGAAATAGTAGAATTAGAATTAGAAATAGTAGAATTTACACTTGCAGAATATGGCGATATGCTTTTTGTGTATGGGGACTGTAGTGGCAATGCAATTGCTGCAGTTCGGTGTTATACAGAGCGCTTTCCACAACGTCGAATACCTCATCGAGAAACATTCACAGCGGTGGCACAAAGGGTTAGAGAGACAGGATCTGTTTTTCCTACACCACGCGAAGCAGGGAGAGAAAGACAGGTGCGTGTCTTGGATGCGGAAGTAGAGATTCTCAACTGTGTTGAAAATGATGCGTCAGTTAGCACACGCGAAATAGCGCGACCGTCTGGAGAACTTTACAAGAGAACCTTCTTTATCCATACCACGTTCAACGGGTTCAAAGCTCAGAGGAATATGACTATGCCCCTAGGATTAATTTATGCAGGTGGCTTTTGCAGCAGACTGCACAAAATCCAGAATTTCTTTCCAAACTGCTTATGACAGACGAGTGTTGTTTTACCAGAGATGGAATACTCAATTTTCATAACACCCATGTCTGGGCGGATGAAAATCCACATGAAGTCCGCCAGAAAAATTTTCAGCGTCGTTTTACTATTAACGTTTGGGCAGGAATTGTTGGAGATTTTCTAATTGGTCCATTCGTGTTACCCGCTCGGCTAAACGGTCCACACTATTTGCAGTTTTTAAGGGACCATCTACCCGATCTGCTAGAAAATATCCCACTGGTCACACGCCAAAATATGTGGTTCATGCACGATGGTGCCCCAGCTCACTTTAGTCTTGATGTTCGTGACCACTTGGACATAACATTCCCAAATAGATGGATTGGCAGAAATGGACCTGTTGCTTGGCCGGCCCGAACGCCTGACCTGAATAGTTGCGATTTTTACCTGTGGGGACACATGAAAGCTGGTGTGTATCGCACACCTGTAAGAAATGCTGCAGATCTCCAGCAACGCATTATGACTGTTGCTGACAGTATTCGCAACGACGTCGAAATTCTTGCGAGTGTAAGAGCACAGAGCCAGAGCTTGTATTAGGGCAGACGGCGCCCACTTTGAGCAATTTCTTTAATGGTCATTTTTGTATTAATTAATTTTTTATTTACTGTTTATTTTTTTACATGTTGTTCTTAAAAAATAAAGTTTTCAGACATTGATGATAGTTTTACACATAGATAAAAAATATAATACGTTTGTTTTACATGTGGTGTTAATGGGAATTGATAGCAAATCTAGCAACAAAAAAACATATCGATCCATTTTTTCACATCCCTTCTCACATGCTAGATTAAAAATCGTGCATTATCAAAGTTTACTTTCAGCAGTCTTAAAAATTTTTGGCACCAATTTTAACAGTGATTTATGAGGAAACCATCCATCTAAGCCAAAAATGGCAAAGGAATATTCGACTTCCTTTTGCGCCCCGATTCAACCCTAGAAATTTTTCGGTCGACTTCCCTAACACCCTGTATTACAATACCAAACTTGATTTCGATCTTCGTTTTTGAGTAATAAAGTCAAAATATTCACACAAAATACCGGCCGCCATTTTATGGTAAAAAATTGCCAAAAAATCTTTGGATTTGCCCTGAAGTGTTCTGTCAGATTCCGAGTTCAGATTTAAAACATTGGGTTTTCAAGAAAGTGCTAACAAAAAACATTATTTTTTTGAAGCTAATTTTGTCGGTGAATTTTTGATATACTCCCACATTAAAGGTTATCAAAATTGGATTATCCGTTCGGGAGTTATGATTCATCACGCACATACACATAGATTTTTTCATACCCTAACTAAGATATTTTTAGTATAACGCGAACTTCATATTTACAAAAACCGCTTTCTTATTCTAACTGCTTCAAGAAAAACATACAAATATTAAATGTAATTCAATTTTACTTATAGACACTATAATCTATAATTAAGCGCTATACAAACCGGTTCACATTTTATGCGTGCCTTTAATTAAACGTATTATACAAGAATGTCATGAATTGTTATTTTATTCCTTTTATTGCTGCCGCCAATATGTACCCGATAAATACAATTTTAGTGGAATTTGATTATTTCAACAATTACTTAAATTTTGCAAAGCCTGAAGAGATGTTTCTTTATTTGTAGGCATGGTAAAAATGTTCGTTTGCGATTTATATGTTTTCAAACATAACAAAATTAAAGGTATATAATCAAAGCCAGAATGCACAAGAGGCATAAAGTATTTTAAATTTACTTGTGTAACATATAAAAAAATTATAATATTTGAAACAGATTGTGAAAAAAATGTAAGCAGGAAGGAGTTTACAAACATATTTTGGAAAATTTAGGTGTTAAATTGTTTGAAAAATTTAAAACATTTTCTTGATAATATCCATTATACCCTTCGAAAATTTGTTGAATTTTGGAAAATATAAAATCCCAATAATTTTTCAAAAATAGTTTTAATACTAAACAAATTTTCTGCATTCTTTAATATTTCGCAAAATATAAATATTTAAAAAAAAATTTTGCTATTTTCAAGTCAATTTGTACATATTAAAGCAGTTTTAAGAAGATAATACATACAGGGTGTTTCTTAATAACATGCTAATATTTAAGGAGGTTAT
The DNA here is from genome assembly GCA_958336395.1 of Ctenicera cuprea. Lineage (NCBI taxonomy): Eukaryota > Metazoa > Arthropoda > Insecta > Coleoptera > Elateridae > Ctenicera > Ctenicera cuprea. The sequence goes on from OY284486.1 coordinate 27,959,209, forward strand.
TCTTGGGTCCATTTTGAGAAAAAAACTTCATATGAACATATGTCCTAAAGGTCTTAACTTTTGAACTACAGGGTGCTAAAGTTTTAAGAAAAAATTCTTTTTTTTATGATAACTTTGGTATGACCCTAGATATGTCCTAAAGGTCTTAACTTTTGAACTACAGGGTGCTAAAGTTTTAAGAAAAAATTCTTTTTTTTATGATAACTTTGGTATGACCCTAGATATGTCCTAAAGGTCTTAACTTTTGAACTACAGGGTGCTAAAGTTTTAAGAAAAAATTCTTTTTTTATGATAACTTTGGTATGACCCTAGATATGTCCTAAAGGTCTTAACTTTTGAACTACAGGGTGCTAAAGTTTTAAGAAAAAATTACTTTTTTTATGATAACTTTGGTATGACCCTAGATATTTTTGTGAAACGTAGTACGCATTTTCTACGCATCAAAAGGCATTTTCTGCTGTACAACATAATTTTTTACTCTTGCCAGTGGCGTTCGTGCGGGATTTGCACTGAATCATTTTAAAGAGAAAAGTGATACGCCACTGCTTTTTCTTAAAGTAAAAATTATTTTTGAAATCCTCATTCCTTTCTGAGCAAATCTGGTCTCTTGATTTTTTTTCGTTTGACGTACGGTTTTCGCATAAAAAAATTAAATTCATTCATTTGCATGTCGCTAGACCACTTACGACAAAAACCAATTTATGTAACTTTAAACAAAAATTTATTTAAGAGAATAATTTTTAAACGGTAAAATTATAAAATTAAAGTAATCTAAATAAAAATGCCTTTTGATGCGTACTACGTTTCACAAAAATATCTAGGGTCATACCAAAGTTATCATAAAAAAAGAATTTTTTCTTAAAACTTTAGCCCCCTGTAGTTCAAAGTTAAGACCTTTAGGACATATGTTCATATGAAGTTTTTTTCTCAAAATGGACCCAAGAATAACCTCCTTAAATATTAGGATGTTATTAAGAAACACCCCGTATATGTAAGAATTCGATTTTAAGATCTTCTGACTGTAAGGAATTTCTGAACAACTAACTTAAATAGGTACGTCAAAGGAATTATATCTAGGAATGGCTACCAACTTAAATGCCGATTTTTAAAATAATTTGTGTCACAATTGCAATACTTATTTACATTAAATAATTAAACTAGCGAAACAATGGTTTTAATAGGCACCATCACCATTCTCTGCGCCATAAAAAAAATATCAAGCTATCAAGAAGCAGTTTTTACATATGTATACATACATACGTATGTATGTACTTAAGTAGCGGGAAGCTTTAGTCCGGTAACCCATCCTGCTACGCCACTGATTTCAAAAAAATTAAAAATGTTGCTCAAGCGTTAAAATTTCGCGAATTTTTTTAATTTTCTAGTTTTGATCAAGATTCAAGATTTGGTTGTGTTTTTTAAAATTGTTAAACATTTTAAATGTTTTCTACGCACATAATATGTACTTTATGTGAGCCCTCTTGATGTAGCGGCTTAAAGTTAACAAATACCGGTACTTATTGGGCATATTTTCCAGAAATAAATTGACGAAGTAGTTATTATGAAACTTAGATATTACATGGGACCTGTTGCACAAGCAAACGACCTGCCTGATATGAGACAGTGAAATAACACTCTTTCATCTTTTAAGCTGCTTAACCTGTCAGCAAAATCCATATACAATTTTTTATCCAATGAAACTGTAATTTAGTCACTAAGGTTAAGTAACTGAAAAATAAATACAATCAGCCTTTGAATTTTAGAACATTCTTATTGCTCATTAAAATTTGCAACTTCCTCATCGGCCAAGCAAGGTATTTGTTAAGGAAATTTTAAGCAGATGCTAAGCCATGTTAAAAATATTGTCATTAAATGTAAGTAGAACCCAGCTCTAAGCGCAGCCAGGGATTATAGGTATTTACCTACGGTTTTCCTAGAACAGCTCGAAACTTGATCTAAGAAAGTAGCTACCTGAATTTATACCTGAACTGTCACAGGGAATACTTGACAATATCAGCAATTTGTCTCTAACTATAAATTATTAAAGCTTTCTTTAAGCGTGCACTGATTAGATAATAATCAAAAATTGAACAAAATATATTTGCAGAAATACTGTCTAAATTCTATGACTTAGATTTTAACACTTAGGTAGCCGTAGTGAAGTTGCAAAACCTCAAAGTTAGGAAAATGGCCGAATTTGAAATATTTTTAATTAATAGCAGTGTGTCCAGCATTCCGTGGCCAGTTTTTTAGTTACAAAAAGCCTTTATCAAGGCAGTTGTTCCGTAATATAAGTCGCCTGATTTTTAACATATACCACCCACCGAGAGGTGGCTCCGCGGTTAACGCGTCCGACTTTCATTCGGGAGGCGCTGGGTTCGATTCCCGGCCCGGCCGACTGTCCTGGCTTAGGTTTTTTCCGCAGTTTTCCTGAGCCAAAAAGTGCCTACTGGAACAGTACTTTCTGCGGAACAACCTCCTTTATCCAATTTCCTTATTCTAACCCATCCTTACCACCCTTTCACGGGTGAAGAGAGGCTTAGGACCATTATAGCGGCCCGTCCCTTCACGGGTAATTAACCAACACCAATTTTCCTTTTCCTTTAATGTATACCATACTAACTATTGCTGACAAAGCTTCCCAAAGAACTTTTACACGAATAGATCGGTTTAAAAAAATTTCTGAGCAAGTGTTCTATGGTTTTTAGTAACGCACGTCTTAGAGTTCATGTTAGTGTTGTGTACATACTATTAAAATATGACATTTGCTTTGTCATAAAACAATATTCCATTTGACAGTACCGCTATCAACTGTCACAACCGAAAATTTCGTATGGTATGAAGCATAATTAAGTAATAAGTTCAGACATTAACGTTAACAAAATCATGCACCACTCTATTTAACCAGCAATTTTTTTGAACATATTGGGGTGGAAAGTACCCGCAAAACCATACAACCGCGAGGAGGGGGACCGTGAGAATCCATGAACCATTACAATTATTGTTTATTACTCATTTCGCATCTTCTTATGATCACTGTGTATAGTACCTCCATGGCACCTTTATTTTGCACAAAAATTGAATTATGTCGAAAACTGTTTGATGTAGCGACTTTCGTCACAAGTGCCTTTTTGTGTATTTTTGTATGGACACAAGAATCAGTTGTTTAAGGCAATTATTTAAGAAGTTTAGAAATTAAAAAAGAACTACCACATATGAATCACCTCTCCCACATAGCACAAGGATATCTATACGACATTTTATGGACATCTTTCGTGGACTTCGGGAAACGGATGTTGCCGAACAGTAGCGCGCGAGCTACCAATGCAGCGGCCAGCGGATTCGGGTTCGATTTCGGCCCGGTCGTTCTCCCTCGCCAGGCAACAGGAAATCAGCGAGGTGGATATTCCCCAGGGAAAACCTCTCTGGAGAAGAAGTGCATGCACTTCCTGTGGTTCGTTAAACTGTAGGTCCCCTATGTCTGTCTGTGTAAAATATTTATCACCACGCACCGAACACAGACATAGGAGAGAGGTAGCCAACGCCCTGAATAGGGTATGGCACTAAAAAAGAAGAGGCAATTGTTCGATTGCGCATATATTTGTAGTTTGTGTGTGATCGGTCCTGAACAACCACATTTCTATGATTTTTATATGCGTATGTCGTACACTTTTTGCTTATTTTCTTATTTACTGCTGTAAAAAATTAATAAAATTTATTAAATGTTCAGCACACGTAAAATGAAATCCCATAGGACGTCTTTGTAGGATTTCTTATGGACATCCAGTTCAGAATATCTTATGGACTTCTGTTTCATATCCACGGACGTGCGGGCGCGTATTGGACCTAAAATAGATGTCCATAAGGTAGCCTGTGCTATCGAGACTGGTGTACTTATTCAAACAAAAATTAGTGGAAACCCTAAAGTAATGTATAGTGCCCACATATACAATTTCCAAAATTCCCACTGGCAAAATTTATCAAAAAAACGAGTGACTATACTGATCCATATTTGGGAGGCTATAACTCCGTAACGCAACGTTTTTGTATACAGTAATTAACAGTAACGCATAATGTTTGTAAGTTCGTAAACGCAGATTTTATATAAAACCAGCCTGAATAAAAGTTCTTTGTTAAATTTCAGCGTCGTCTTTATTCATGTTTAATTTTGTATACGTTTAGTTATTTGTTTACTATGGCAACCCACTTTTGTTTTATTAATGAAATTGTATGTTTTCACTTTTTTGAATTCAGACATTCAGACAGTATTTTTTCGATAGGATTATATAATACAATGTTATTTTTGAATGAAATACCTTTGAAGTTCAAAAATTTTCTAGTTGCCATAGCAACCAATCAACCAGCAGCGTACCTTCAGATTTTCTCCCTCCCCCGCCAATTTTTTCGTGCGTATTATTAATTTTAATTTTTAATTTTGCAATATTTTTGTTTTAGTAAAAATTATTGTTATGCTGATTTGTAGGTTTACTTTAAATATGCATGTATTTCTTTAAAATTAAATTTTGAGTTATTTAAATTTTTGATAAATAGTTAATACTAGTCAAAATTATAAAGAAGGACCACTACTAAATCTTGCGGAGTGGCCTGTCATTTGTAGTTACGCCACTGCCGTTACAATATGCCGTGCTTGTAATTGATTTTATTTATATTAAGAAGTACTGGTATTTAGGAAAACAATGTAGGGGCTTCTTGTTAAATTTTGCTGTCGCAGGCTTTATAAAAATTTTTGTTAAAAACAAAAACCATATTTCGAAACACCATGTTTATTTGCTTTTAAAAATCATTATTTACACCATTAACTATTTCAAATAGTAGTCGTACAAGATTTAAATTAAAAAATGTCTCAAGTTTCTCGAGTTAGAAGGTACAAATTAAGGTACACTATAACACTACAGAATAATGAATAACTATATAATTAGATACATGCGTTCACCGCAGTTTTCGACCAGTTTGCTTTTTACAGCTTTAACAACGAAAATTCATGTTATGTAGTAAATTATAACGAGATGCTCACAATTTACCACTTGTTGAGTTGATCTAATTAGTTCTACGGGATGATCGGAGGCAACAAAATGAAAATGAAATATTTCACGTGCCTTCGAGTGTTGAAGCTTAAATAAAACTCGGACTTAATTGAAAGTGGAAAATGTAGAAAATGTTAAGCTTTTTTTACAGACTTCTAAAATTTTGACCTTCTTCAGGAGTTTTGTCCAAAATTAGTTTAAGTTTTAAAAACACTAAATCTGTCGACAAATGTTCAACTGTTTTGGTTTAATTTAGCAAATAATAAAAAAATTTTAAAAACTTTCCAAAAAGTTTCCGCCTCACTGAAACCATAGGTCACCTCTGGGAATACGTATATGTCGTAGGCAGATTGTAAAATTCCGTCGTTTAATAAAACACCCAGGCAGATTATTATTTAGAGAAGAATTTCTTCATGTTATTAAAAAAACTTTCCGTTTCTACAACTAACCAACCACCCTGAAGACGCTACATTGTTTTAAAAGAAATGCCAGGAAACGGCTAATTACTATTTCTGCTTCTATCATTTCATAATCTGCCAAAGCATTTTTATAAAACGGTGGGTTTTGCAATCTGCCTACGACATATACACGCCAAAGCAAAATTGAAAATGAAAAAGCGGTTGGAATATGAGCTCAATTACACTATCTCCCTACGATATATCACAGTGACTAGCCGCCAGGTGCCGGCTGGTAACATTTTGCCGGTATACAGTATTTTAACCAGCGCAACGATTTTCCATATTCAAAAATCATTATTTAATTTAATCATTATAAGTCCTGAGAAAAATTAAATTAAATGATCTAATTGTTTCCTACTTTTAATCTATTTGAACTGGGCTTATTTGGTAGATAACGATTCTGGTTTTTTAGCAATTTTCAAACTGCCACATTAATTTCATTTTTAAAACTAACAAATAAAACATTGCTATGTGTACTTGCTTACATTTATTCGCGATATAATGTTGTACGTGCAAAACTTTTTTTAAGCAAAAGAAACACAGTTCGCTATGCAGGAAATTTAAGTAACTTACCCCGATTGCTTTTTCAGACTCGCTATTTGTATAAAAGTAGATTATTTTTCGTATATCATTACGAATTGCCAATTTAATTGAATTTTTTTAAGACTAGCAAATAAAACAAACGAGTAGTTGCTTAAATTTATTCCTAATAAAATTGTGTACGTTAAAAATATCTAAATTAAACTTTTCTATTAACTGCTAAAACCGGCAAATGCAGAGGCGGGTTACTGCACAGGCGCATTTGCCGCTCGCCTGGCATTTCAAAACAAACAACAAAAAATTTTATTTATTATAAATATTTGATTGTCAATTAGTTAAACAAAACAGAATGGCATAATTTAATGCTTATACCATGTAACAACTGAAGCACATGTGCCTGGGTGTCGCCACGCATACAATGAACGTCCGCGAGAAAACGATTGTTGAGGCACTGCAGTACTGCAGGGCATTAGTCCATTTGTTTAGGAAATATCAAAGTATCGTGTAACGATAAATATTACATTTTTATAAGAAGTAAAAATAAGGTATATATTTTTCGGAAGATTGTTTTTACATACCATTTTTTTCTTGAAAGATTATTTTCATTTATTTTTTAATGCGTGCGAATTTATGCACCTATTTATTAATAAACTGTCTAAATCCAAATAATATTTTTACTTATATAAATATACGGCAAATTCCAAAATGGGTGGATCATGGCAGATTAACATGCAAAAAGTGAAATAGCTCTATTTTATATCTCTAGAATAATTTTATTTCTTGCAGTTACCCTAAATGGAAAAATATTTTTTACACCATCTCATGGCATTTTATGTGAAAATTCCTTACAAATAAAGCTTTAAAAAATTATTTGATAATAGTCAAGATTTTCAGATAACTTGTAGCGCGCAGGTAGAGGATATGCTTCGTAACCGAAAGGTTATGAGTTCAAACTTTGATGAGATTTACTTTTTTTTTATTTCTTCAAGTACTGGAAATGACGATCAGGTTTATATTATTATATTTTATTTAAAATGTACAATTGAAGGGGTTAGAAGCAAAAGGGTCTAAGTGACATTTTTTTAAAATATGAGTTAAGTGCAGATTATTAACCAGAGTCGACAGTTCTATTAGGGGAAAAATGATCTAAGTGATTTCTGTAAAGTTTGCGACATCTATGAAGTTTCAAAAAAGTTATGTCACCCAATGTGTAGTTTGAGTTAGCCGCACAAGGATCTAAGTGCTCTTAAACCCTTTTGCTTCTAAACTTTATTCTGTAGACTGTAACCTGTCGTTTAGTTAGAGCAAAGTTTGAGCCAGGTAATACTTAAGTTTAGCTGTGTCAAGTTGTGTGTTATAAACGAAATTACTGCAGAATATTGCAAATAAACGTTTTATTAAGACGATGGATACGGGAGGGTATAATGAAAATGCAAGTAAGTTGTGGACCGTATAACTTCGCTGTACATAATTTAGTTTCTGGAGATTCGTCAATGTTTGTTTGGAATGAAACCATCGCGTCCAGAGGTTTCCAGGATATTGGATCTTGCTTAATAAAGGTAATAAAGTCAATGCTATATTATGTAGAGGTGTTTTATTCTTTTTATTTTAGTTCATAGATAGGTTACCACCAACTATAAAACACAATTGCATACAGCGACTCATGCGGTGGCCAAAATACTAGACGGATGTCATTAAAAAATCGCCGAGGAAATTTGTCGTAATAGAAAAGATGCAAGCAGATTTTCTATCTATTTCATTCCACGGGAATAAAATGAAAGACACTAAAAAAGATTGACAAGTGATTCGATCCCGAGAGATAATGTGGTTTTTGTATAAAAAGCATACTCCATATAGCTTTGATTTCAAAACCACGTTAAATGCAGCATTTCCTTTCACAACCAGTGAAAGCTGTTTAAAACGAGGCAGACCAATGTGCATGGAATTTTCAGATCTTCCTAGATTATACAACGAGCCCTTGAGGATTAAATATGCGAAATGGGATTATCTAAATCAGCTCTTAGCATACATACCACCCATTTATCATGAGTTTTACAATCAAATCCAACATGATGGCCAGAAGAAAGGAAAAGGAACCAAAGGTAAGGGAAATAAAACAACAACAAACAAGGCTACTGAGGTGGAAGTGTTGAAGATCTAGTGACAGAAACGGAAGGCTATGATGACGACGTGGCTGTAGCGGAGGAGGAAGATTTCCTATTAGAGTCGGATTACGAATAGTTCAGTTCATTTTCGTATTAATAATAAGCATAAAAGTGCACTTAGATCATTTTGCTGCTAACTGTGTTTTGTGTGGCCAAACGGTATAAGTGAAATTTTCAAAAAAATGTATTAAAATCTTCAAAAAATATATTTTCTACACTTTAGTATATTTTTTATTACCTTTCCTTATCTTATAAAACAAAAAACTAGAAAGTATCTGCAATGTGTGATTTTACATAATCAAATAACTTTACCTTCAGTTTACTCAAAACATTCAATTTGGTGCTTAGACCCTTTTGCTTCTAACCCCTTCAATTATTACTTTCGAATGCTACATAACGAAATTAATCGGGTGAAACATAAAAAGTTAACGATAAACTTTTTAAAGCCGAAGAAAATAAGTAGGTACATTAACTAAAGCCCATAAATTGCACTGATATCTTACAAACCAATAAAAAATGAACATTTAATTTGAATCAACGTCAAAATGTTTCAATTCTACCTAATTATACATGTAAAAAGTTTATCCTCAACTTTTTATGTTTCACCTGATTAATTTTGTTATAATAGTATTAAAAAATAACATTTATACATGAATTACAAATACATAATTATTAACTTTATCGGTTTTTTTTATTTTAGCCTAATACGTATTTCGACGTGCTTAGATGTCATTAGCAGAGGCAAGCTTAAAAGTAAACAGTTGCTGTTGCTGTAGAACCAATATAACGTAATGGCTTCATCTTGGTTATCTATGTTTTCAGATGACTTAATTTCTTATTCCAAAACGCCCAATAATAGTGAAATTAAAAAATGAATTTGCAACTTTATCGAATGAGCAAATTGATCTCTTAAATTCAGCATTATTGGACATTTTGGAATGAGAAATCAAATCATCCGCCGACATAAATAACCAAGATCAAGTTATGATGTTCTATTGTTCCTTTACTGTTTAATTATAATTTTGCCTCTGATAATGACATCTAAAATGGCGAAATACGTATAAGGCTACAATAAAAAAATCTGGTTATTTTAATAATTGTTTCATTTACAGTACAATAATATGAACTTCAATGAAGTAAAGCTAGACCTTATTTATAAAATAATTATACATTTTAAATAAAATAACATAAATGTGATTGTCTTTTTACAGTATTTAAAAAAATTATTTAAATTCATAATTTCTACTTTACGAAGGAAATCCTCTATCTTCGCGCCACGGAGACATCTGAAAATGCACATTGCATGCAGTTACAGCAATGCGCTAGTGGCTTGACTGATATTAAATAATTATTTTAAAGCATTATTTTTATTGAAATTTCAAATAAATTGCCATCGGGTGATGTAAAAAAATGTTATATTTCCATTTAGGGTACTGCAAGTAATCAAAGTCTTCTAGGGCATAAAATAGAGCTGTTTCACATTTTGCATGTTAATCTGTCATGTTCCACCTAAATTGCAATTCACTGTATGTCAATGTGTGCAAGTTTATCGTAACAAAATTAAATGTTCTATTTCTGGATTTATGTATTTTAATTATTTACCGCCTTAAAAAATTATTTCATTTTAAATTTTTCGTAGCGCGTAGTAGAGTGGAATAATCAGTGTTTAAATTTAACGAAACAAATGATTCTTGACGATCAATGGCCTTTCTTGGAGCTTCCACCAGGCTGTTTTCAAAACTTATTTCGGCGTGTTTTCAAGTTTCTTTTTTAAATTACCTCTTAATCTATTTTGATTGAAAATCTCTTCAAATTTTTGCCCCCTCGAATATTTATTTAATATTTTTTTGTTCAGTGTTATTTCTGTTCTCCACGTTAACCGTGCAACCCCCTAAAGAACCGCGCATTGTAATTTGTACGTCTTACGTTATACTTTCTTCGATTTCTATTATCGAATACTCGGCATTTTTGGAAGCATGCCGAATATTTCAACAAGTTACTGTTTTTTCGAGTCAGACGAATATTCACCGAATATTATTTTTTTTGTATTAATTGAAAACAATACTCAATTGTACATTTTTCGTTAAATTCGATAGCATGATAAGATTAGAATACATCGAACAAAGTTATAATTTCCATAACCAACAGGAACCGGGAACGCGTAATTGATTATTATCAGTAAGTATTCGGCGTTTAGTCGAATAATTGGCTCAAGTTGGCGATTCGGGCCGAATTATTTGCCTGATATTTGGTGCTCACCCTAATATCTGGCCTTATATTCGGTACTCGCCTAAATGTTGCGCCTAATATTCGGTACTTGGTCAAATATTTGATCAAATTTTCGCCGAACAGTTAGCCGAATATACGTATACGTATACGTTGTGAGATCGTGAGTAACTGGCCGAATATTCGGTATTCAAGCAGTGACCAAAATCACTGTTCGGCAAATCCCTAATTGTAAGTTTACTTAATTGTAAAATAGTAATACCCAAGCTAAAGAAATATTCTATCCGTTCCCTCTTCACGAGCAATAAAAATTGTGATTTAAAGCAATAACTTTACGGAAATGGGAGGTAGCTGAACTACTTCTAAAATATCAAAGAAAGTACTTTACGCAAAAACAATGAAAATTCAAAAGTTTTGCCGGTTAAAGGCTATGTATTTTATAAAAATCCCGCTAAAGTATTTTCCAAGAGAGATATAAATACTGTTCAACATTCTAAAATAAAAGAAAGCCCATTTTTAATTCTATAAAATGTTTATCGTTTTCTGACAATCACATGTTAAAGATTAAAATGGTATAATTCCATCACTTCCCATTCTTTCAACGGGTGACGAAAGCAGTGCGTGGTTGGTTATTGAAAATTTTAGTTCCTAATTAGAAGGGCTGCTAATTCCGCACAAATTTAGTAAATTACACAGTGTGAACCTGGCTGAACGGTCGGCGTTGGTTTGGGGTGGACAGGCAGGGCTGTAGGTCGCGGTCCGCGGCCCCCCGGATAGACGCGCGGGGCAGGGGAGGCGCAGGGTTCGCGAACTACCTACCCGCGTTCTACTCGGCACGTAAACAGCAGCCGGGGTCCGTGTGAAATTACCGGGAATGTATCGGTCGGGCCATTAGTCGGGCCTGATGTTTAAATGAGCAGCGACAAGAGATGCTACTCTACCGCCCTTGGTTAGCTATTCCTTCCGTTCGTCCCATGTGACACTCATTATTAACCGTCAAGTTCTTGATACTTCAGCCCGATGTTCGATAATCTAATTTATATTTGAAAACTCACCGTATATTCGCACCAAAGCGGGCGTTTGTATGTATATCGGCCGTGATAAGGGCCGAGGGCTCTTCCCGGGGAGGGTTCTCCACGTACACAATGAATATACATGAATACACGCATACTCCACGTATCAAACTGACCTCACACTTTTGTTTCAATTTATGAAATTTTAGCTCGTGTAGGATGAACACTGAAACCTTAACATCAAATTCTTGTTTTCCTCTGGGTTATTAAATTAATTGTAACTTTTTAATTAGTAAAGTAATAGAGAAAGACAAATACTGGGATAAAAGGTGTTCTAGAGTTATTTATGGAAACCTGCATAACCCTCGTCAGTTTTATCACACACTGATTTTAATTACTTTAGGACTATTTCATGCGTGTGCTATCTGTTTTGTTTTGTTTGTTGTTTTTTTTGCATATATGTATCAATGTTGAGATTCTTGAGGGTTACTCAACAAATTATTAAGTTTTGAAAAGCTAAAACTAGAAGAAAGTCATGAAACCGTGATATTACCTTCTTTCCTATTCTTGTTAACAATATGTTTTATACAGCCAAGATAAAAAATAAATAAAAAACAATCCGAGAAATTAAATTAGCGTTTTAGTTTAAAAACATGTAATTTTGAAGTTTTACTCCTAGCAATTCTCGGTTATAATAAACCCTTAAGTTACAAACTTCCGATTATAATGGTCCAAAATTTGTATCATTTTATTGGTTCAAATTTCGCAATTTTTACTTTCTCATACTTCTACTAGAAGTATGGAAAGTAATTTATAATTTCATGCAAATTTTCGAATCTCAGATTTTAACGGAAATACACGTTTTGGGGTACAATGAACCTAAAAAAGTAGTTTTTAAAAAATGTGTTTTTTTTTTCGTTGCAGGTAATTCTTTGTAAATTTTTTAACGGGAAACGAAAATTAGACATGTTTTCTTGATACATATCATGGTGGACCTGATCACAACGTCGACTGTTCATAACGTCGACCCAATATTTATCATGTTTATATCGTTGACCGTGATCATAACGTTGACCTTTGTTGATCACAACGTCGACTGTCACAACGCCGACCGGGATTATCACGTCGACTAGTTTACCGCGTGACTACAATGTCGACCGTGTTTATAACGTCGACTACATTATAGTGATCACAACGTCGACCGTGATCAAAAGGTTGACCAGAGTTGATCACAACGTCGACCGTCGCAGCGTCGACCGTGATTAAAACGTCGACTAGTTCACCGTGATCACAACGTCAACCGTGCTCATAACGTTGACCAGGCTGATCACAACGTCGACCGTCACAGCGCCGACCGGGATTATCACATCGACTAGTTTACCGCGCGACTACAATGTCGACCGTGTTTATAACGTCGACTACATTATAGTGATCAAAACGTCGACCGTGATCACAACGTTGACCAGTATTGATCACACCCTTGACCGTCACAACGCCGACCGGTATTATAACGTCGACTAGTTTACCGCGTGACCACAATGTCGACCGTGTTTATAACGTCGACTACATTATAGTGATCACAACGTCGACCGTGATCAGAACGTTGACCAGAGTTGATCACAACGTCGACCGTCACAGCGTCGACCGTGATTAAAACGTCGACTAGTTTACCGTGATCACAACGTCAACCGTGCTCATAACGTTGACCAGGTTGATCACAACGTCGACCGTCACAGCGCCGACCGGGATCATAACATCGACTAGTTTACCGCGTGACCACAATGTCGACCGTGTTTATAACGTCGATTATTTCACTGTGGTCACAACGTCGGCCGTGATCACAACGTTGACCAGAGTTGATCACAGCGTCGACCGTGATTAAAACGTCGACTAGTTTACCGTGATCACAACGTCAACCGTGCTCATAACGTTGACCAGGCTGATCACAACGTCGACCGTCACAGCGCCGACCGGGATTATCACATCGACTAGTTTACCGCGCGACTACAATGTCGACCGTGTTTATAACGTCGACTACATTATAGTGATCAAAACGTCGACCGTGATCACAACGTTGACCAGTATTGATCACACCCTTGACCGTCACAACGCCGACCGGTATTATAACGTCGACTAGTTTACCGCGTGACCACAATGTCGACCGTGTTTATAACGTCGACTACATTATAGTGATCACAACGTCGACCGTGATCAGAACGTTGACCAGAGTTGATCACAACGTCGACCGTCACAGCGTCGACCGTGATTAAAACGTCGACTAGTTTACCGTGATCACAACGTCAACCGTGCTCATAACGTTGACCAGGTTGATCACAACGTCGACCGTCACAGCGTCGACCGTGATTAAAACGTCGACTAGTTTACCGTGATCACAACGTCAACCGTGCTCATAACGTTGACCAGAGTTGATCACAACGTCGACCGTCACAGCGTCGACCGTGATTAAAACGTCGACTAGTTTACCGTGATCACAACGTCAACCGTGCTCATAACGTTGACCAGGTTGATCACAACGTCGACCGTCACAGCGCCGACCGGGATCATAACATCGACTAGTTTACCGCGTGACCACAATGTCGACCGTGTTTATAACGTCGATTATTTCACTGTGGTCACAACGTCGGCCGTGATCACAACGTTGACCAGAGTTGATCACAGCGTCGACCGTGATTAAAACGTCGACTAGTTTACCGTGATCACAAAGTCAACCGTGCTCATAACGTTGACCAGGCTGATCACAACGTCGACCGTCACAGCGCCGACCGGGATTATCACATCGACTAGTTTACCGCGCGACTACAATGTCGACCGTGTTTATAACGTCGACTACATTATAGTGATCAAAACGTCGACCGTGATCACAACGTTGACCAGTATTGATCACACCCTTGACCGTCACAACGCCGACCGGTATTATAACGTCGACTAGTTTACCGCGTGACCACAATGTCGACCGTGTTTATAACGTCGACTACATTATAGTGATCACAACGTCGACCGTGATCAGAACGTTGACCAGAGTTGATCACAACGTCGACCGTCACAGCGTCGACCGTGATTAAAACGTCGACTAGTTTACCGTGATCACAACGTCAACCGTGCTCATAACGTTGACCAGGTTGATCACAACGTCGACCGTCACAGCGCCGACCGGGATCATAACATCGACTAGTTTACCGCGTGACCACAATGTCGACCGTGTTTATAACGTCGATTATTTCACTGTGGTCACAACGTCGGCCGTGATCACAACGTTGACCAGAGTTGATCACAGCGTCGACCGTGATTAAAACGTCGACTAGTTTACCGTGATCACAACGTCAACCGTGCTCATAACGTTGACCAGGTTGATCACAACGTCGACCGTCACAGCGCCGACCGGGATCATAACATCGACTAGTTTACCACGCGACCACAATGTCAACCGTGTTTATAACGTCGACTAGATTACAGTGATCACAACGTCCATCGTGATCGAAACGTCGACTAGTTCACCGTGATGACAACGTCGACCTTGATCACAACGTTGACCAGTGTTGATCACAACGTCGACCGTGTTCATAACGTCGACTGGTTAACCGTGATCACAACGTCGGCCACTGTTGCTTAAAATACGTTGCAACGCCGACGCGGCTACGATAATATAAAAAATATCTTCACATCTAGACTTTCTTATGCTTGCCACATACTTGAAATTTTACATTTTTACGGTAATGGTCACAAATTTTTTTTTTGACAATGCTAGAAATCACAATGAGTTGTATTCAAATTTCTAACAATTATTTTAGAGAGATATAGAGGTTAAAAATTAAATTAATACCAACGGATTTGTCAGCCATTCTATCAGCTCCCTAAAGTAAATGCCTAGCAAGAAAAAATTAGAAGTAACTTAAAATTAATGTAAAACAATTTCATTAGAAATAAATGCATTTTGGGAATAGACCTTGTACAATAATATCTATATGAACAATAACACTGAAGAAGGATTAACGCTTATCGATAATAAAATTCCTTAAACGTTATCGGTTAAAATGAGCGAAGTGCAAACATATTTGTAAAATTATAGACAAGATTTTGCATTTTGTAGAATAAAATTTTGTTGCATATTAGATTGTCAAACAACCAGGCCTTTATAATACTATAATATTATTGTTATAAAAAATAAAAGTGGTTTAAGTACTTATAATAAATGTTCTTAGGAAAAACTTCACTGATGCAATAACAAATAACTTCATTATTTAGTTTTTAAAAATTTACTTTCGACGAAAAAAACTATAGTCGATGATAAAATAACCGTAATTCCTTATTAACTGGTACTTACACAGTTTTTTTTCTAAAACTTATATTTCAACCGACTTTTTATCTTTAACCTAAATTAAATTGTAAAGCAGACTGACAAACTTGCACGTAACTTTCAAACTTCGTTAGCGAACTTCAAAGAACAGTGGCTGGCCGGAATTTTATTAGAAAAATAGAGTTTGAAAAGATTTTATAATTCAATAAAATTTTGAATATTTTGAACGTAATTGTAGTAGTTGTAGGTATATATATGATGTAATATAGACCACCCACGCACTATCTTTTCGGCTAAACTATTGAACCTACACGGATGGGATAAAAAATTTGTTATATAAATCGTAACCGAGGTATTCAGTAAAAATATTTATACATTTTTTGGGGCTCCGGAGAGGGTAGTTTTGGGGGAGGTGCTAGGGTGTTTTCTCGCGATTTTCAAATACGACGGTGGGTCAACTTATACCTCATTTAAAAGGTCTTTTTAAACCCAATAACTTAAAAACAATAAAATATCGCTAGCTCAAACTGTTTCAAAATGACGGCCAGCTATGTCAAAATAGCTGCCATTACATAAACCTTTTCCCAACCGCACATGAACTATTGTACGAAGAAAATTGGTACTGATCGTTAAAGTCCATTAAATTATCTTTTCAACAATGTACCACACGAGGACAGAAAATAAATGTTAATACCCCCTCTCCTCAAAAGAACGGGAACATTCAAAAGATATTATCTCAAAAATCTTAAACAGGGCGACGCGACGGGTCAGGTAATACCTCATTTTAAAGGTCCCATTAAACTGAACAATTTTTGTATTTAAAGTTTTTCGATATCTCTCACCATTATAAAATGGCGGCTCAATTTATAAAAATTTACTTTAAATCTATAATCGGATGAATCGCTCCTTCTACCGCATCTAAGGCAGTGAAACCGAATTTTTTTTGCTGATTTATAAAGTTTATTCACATAACATTTAAATCCACGTGCGAGTTGTCGTTGGACATTTCCGCAACCACCCACAGACAGACATTTATAAAAACATTTTCTTGGGTTCCTGGACGACCAAAACATGTATTTCCATCAAAATTTCAAATTCGAATATTTTCACTAAATCAATGCTTCCTTACACTGAAACTTAAAGTAACCACTTGAAGTTTCCAATTAGAAATGTATAATTCCGACCAAATTACAACCTAAAATATATCTTCAAAGCTAAAAAACAGAATTTTAATTTTAAAATCGAAATTCCCACATTTTAACATTTACTACATTGCTTTCCTACAAAATGGGATAATTTAGAAAAGTGACTCTTGATTTTCTTCAAAATCATATTGATTATTTTCTATCCAGGAATGTTAGTGAAAACAACTTAAGTAATGCCTAATTCATGTGTTTAACCATATTTTTAGTTAAATGTTTTCGAGATGAAACAACTTTCTTCTAAGATTACTTGAAAAGCTTTTACTGTTAAAAGATAAAAATTGTTTTCTCCGCACAGAACGGGCTTCCCAATAACAATAACTGATAGTAAGCGGTTTAACAGAATAGCAACCATCAATCCGCCAGTAATGAACTTTTAACAAAAGCAAATATTAAACATTACGATAACGAGGAACAGTAAATACCAACGTTATTATCTCCCTCGCGCTCTTATTCCTTATTGCAGGATAGCTCGCGTCTCATTATGCTCAAGAAAAGAACTATTTTTGAACTTTGTTGCTGGGGGGTTTAAGCTGTCTAAACATGTTAATAAGTAAAATTTCCATTATCAGCTATTTATACACTGTTTTCATATCAGTGGTCGCTTCTGCTGTGTACAACCCCATTAAAATACACACACGCGCCAGATGACGTTTCGTGAATCATGCTTGAATGGAAACCTGTTTTGTGAAAAACAAAAATTTACGTAATTGTTTGTCTAGCATGGGTTATCCAAAAGTTTGTGACATTTTAACAACAACAAAAGACTAGCTAGAATTAAGAAACTAAAGTAAATTTAAAGAAGATTATAAAAAGATTTTACAATTTTTACTTTACCGCAGTTAACAGTATAGAGAAGTATTGATTTTATTTTAGAATTCGATATTTTGACGGAAATACTTGTTCTGGACCTCCAGAAAACCAAAAAAGTGGTATCAAAAATGTCTGTCTGTGGGTGAGTAATGAGTGTATGTGTGTTCGTGTGTTGCATCATAACTCCCAAACGGATGGTCCTTTGGAATGTGGGATATATCAAAAATTCACCGGCAAAATGAGCTTTTAAAAAACTCGAAACCGGACGAGGAAGTTAGACATGTTGTTTTGGCAGCGTTTTTTTGCGAAACCTAATTTTATAAATTGGAAAACGGAATCCGATAAAAGACAACAAAAGACAGCCAACCAGAACTCTGCCGTTCTGTCCGACTGGCTTAAAGAGGTTTAAGTACCTCCGCATTCCGGATTTGAATTCAGTGCTCTAATCACACTGAAGATGCAAGCTGCAATGTCTTGCGGAACGTTAGTTTGTGTGCGCTTTCAAACAGCTAACAGCCATAAGCCGATTAAGTGTTATTGTCCTGGCAAACAAAATACATTAAGATCAAATCCTTGTCCGCCCCAAGGTTTAAATAATCTACGCACACGGCCCTGTTGAGGCAGGCAGGGCCTACGAACAAATATTGCTCAGACTTCTAGAGCAAATGCTTGTAAAGGCAGACAAGCTACAGGTCGGTCCATAGGCGCCAGGTTTTTGAATTCTCAGGGGGGGCTTGATGAAAATGAGCCGCAAGCAAAATTTTTTGAATTTTTCAAGGTCAAACCGTCTTAAATTAATAGTCAGGATTTGTGTTAATTATATTGCCTTGGAAAAATAGGTTTCGTGGGCACAAGTTTTCGATTTTCTGATGTTTTTTTTTGTTAAAACATGTAGTATTGCTTATTGCATATTGATTTTGTAAGAATTTAACAGAAATAAGCTATTTTGTACTCCAATGCTTTTGAAACGCGTTCGTTTAAGTACATATTTTCATTAAAAAAAATGAACAGTAAATCTAATTAGAAACATAAAGTAACAAGAAGAACAGTACTAAACAAAAACAAAACTTACTCCACAAAGAAAGTATTTCGTCTCACTTCTGTCTTGGCGATAAATAAATTTACAATTGTGTTTATATTTAAATCTGTATCTTGGTTTCTATGAATATGAAGTAGAGCCAAATCATTAAGTCTTTTTTGTGACATAGTTGACCTTAAATATGTCTTTAACCTTCGTAAAGCAGAAAACGAACGCCCTGCACAACACGAAGATACAGGAATCGTTAATGCTACTTTAATAAATTCCGGCAAAAGGTCGCGTATTACATTTGCACCTTCCGATTTTTTAAATGCAAAAAATATCAGAGGGGGCTGCGCCCCCCCCCCTGATAATTTTCTGAGGGGGCTTGAGCCCCGGAGCCCCGCCGTATTCGGCGCCTATGGGTCGGTCCTTACCTGATTACGCTGGGTGTACTTCCCAAATGACGACGCGGTCTAAGCCGAAAGTAAATTGTAATATTGACAGTTCGAGAAACCACGAAAGCCCCAAAGAATAAACTGTAGCGACCGTCATTTTTAAGCTAGAAAGTTTGGGGAAAAACGTTAGATTTGTCCAAATTTGTTCTATCAGACTCGGTTTTCAAATTTAAAAAATGAATTTCGAACACATTGTCACCAACATGTCTCACTTCCGGTTCCCGTTTCGAATTTCATTAAATTATTTTATCGGTGAGTTTTTGATATACCCCATATTTCGAAATTTATCGAAATCGGTCCATACATGGGAGTTACAAGACGTATGTATTCACCCACAGGCAGACTTTTTTTAAAAATAACTTCTTTGAATTCCTGGAGTTCCAACACATGTATTGCCGTGAAAATATTGAATTCTAAAATCTTTATGAAGCAATACTTCTCCATACTGCAACTATAGGAATTAGAAATGTAAAAAACTTTGCACTGAAAAAAATCTTCTCTGGAAGATTTTGAATGTTCCTTCCTGTCCTGTTCAATTGTAAATTGGTATGACGCATTTCTAAGATAATTATGAACAAATTAATTTTTTTTGTTTAATAATAATTAATAATAATAACTTATTTTAGTGTTAGAAAGAGTACATCTTTATACACTCGTCAAAAAATCGTACATGTAGTAACTAGTAACAAATATAATATAAAAACAAGTAAAAAGTAAAGACAACTTACATAGATCAATCAGATCAATCACAGTACCCACATTAGACAATGCACGTTCGATAATGTAATCTGCTAATCGTCTACTAATAAATATTCCTCTACTGAGTAGTAGGCTTTATCCATAAGAAAAAGTTTCAAGTTTTGCTTAAATTTACAGACTGCTAATTGTTTTATGTTTTCAGGTAGTTTATGTAGATTTTAATACACTTGTGATTGATGCTACGTTGGGTTGTTTTGATTCTATGGTAGGGTATCACAAAGTCACTTTTTTTTCGAGTATTATATGAGTGGAAGTCCACGTGTTGCTTAAAGTTTATTTTATTTTCATGAATAAAAGTGGCACATTCAATTATATGTATAGACGCTAAGGTGAGTATTTTTAATTCTTTAAATAAGTTTCTACAACATGGCTAACACTACTGATTATTCGAACGCAGGTTTTTTGTTGTTTAAATATTATTTGGGTTTTTGGTGAATCTCCCCATATGAGAATGGCGTAAGAAATCAAGCTATGGAAACTGGCGTAATAAGCTAGTGTTGCTGCTTCTTTTGTAGCAATGTTCATTATTCTTCTTATGCAATAAATTGAACTTGAAAGTTTCTTGCTTAGTGTGTTAATATGTTGATCAAGATGTAGGTCTGGTTCGAAGATCACTCCCAAAAATTTTATTGGTTCGTTTTTTTGGTTTTTATTTGCTGCAAACGTTGACACTTGCGTTTTCTTAACGTTAATTTTGAGTTTATTTGCGTTAAACCAGTTTTCTGCTTCGTTTAGTGTATTGCTAGTTTTCTGTGATAGTTCCATTTCGAGTTGTCCAGTATTAATAAAAGTTGTATCGTCAGCAAAGAGACATGCGGCATCTGCTGTTACGTTTGCAATTAAGTCGTTGATATAGATGATAAATAGAATTGGCCCCAACACCGAACCCTGTGGTACTCCATGTGTAATATGTTTAAGTAGAGAATTTTTATGTTCGTAGGTAACCATTTGATATCGATCTTGTAAGTATGACTCGAGAAGTTGTAAACAGATACCACGAATTCCGTAATATTGTAATTTGCGTAGTAGTGTTTGATGGTGTACGCTATCGAAAGCTTTACTAAGGTCGCAGCTTGCTAGTTGTACCAGCTGTTTCTTGTCAATCGCTTCTAGAATGTGTTCCATCATGGTTACCATTGCAGTAATAGTTGATTTGTTATTTCTGTATCCGTGTTGAGGAGTGGTGAGAAGGCCGTTTTTTTTCAAAATATCTTACCAACCAATTTTTCAGTATAGACTCGAACACTTTAGACAGGCATGGAAGTACTGAAATCGGTCGATAGTTTTCAGCATGGTTTATTTCTCCTTTCCCCTTAAAAATTGGCGTGACTCTAGCAATTTTGAGTTTTTTAGGAAATGTTCCACTGAAGAAACATTTGTTTAGAAGGTAAACGAGTGGTACAGCTATCGGTTTAATTATGGCTTTTAAGAGAACCGCTGATTGCCCATAAATATCTTTGGTCCTTTTGTTCTTAATTTTTTTAATGATTTTAAACACTTCATCTTCTGTGACATCAAACATGTAGAACGAATTGGTTGTATTTCTATATTGTAACTGAAGGTAGGTTTCAGAGCTTACGTTAGATGATGTAATTTTATCTGCTATGATTTTTCCAACTTCCGAGAAGTAGTTATTAAAATCATTTGCTGTTAATGTTGTGTTTATAGGTTTTTTTAGAGTTTTTTCCTCTTTCTTTATTTATGACTTCCCAGAGGGCTTTTTGTTTGTTATCGCTTGTTGTTATGAAGTTTGCATTGGCTGTTTTTTTGGCATTTACTATTTCTTTTCTGTAGTAATTTCTGCATGTGATATATGAATCTTGTGATTCATGATCTTTTTTAACTTCTGCTTTGGTAGCTAAAGCATCCAATATATTTTTTATCCTTTTTAATTCTTCAGTGTGCCATTTTCTTATATTTGCATTTTCTTTCCTTGCCTTTCTTCTTTTTTCTGGACAGGCGGTGTGGAATTCCCCTTGAATAATTTCAAAGAATTTTTCAAAAGCGTATTCGGCCGATTTCTCTTTGTAAACTATTGACCAGTTCACTTTGTCCAATTTGTTAATAAGAATTGCTAGATTGTATGTAGTTATTTTCCGATATTCTACTGTTTCCGTTGTTACATTGCAAGAATCCATGTGTGTTACAAGGAGTTGGCCTTTGTGGTCTGATACGTGGAGATTTATTGTTGTTGTTTTCGGATTATCTTCATTTTTATTTGTAAAAATATTGTCAATACATGTAGATGTTACGTTGCCTTGTCTACCTTTTCCTACTCTAGAAGATTCGGCGAATGTTGGAAAGAGTCTGTATTGCTCCATTAGGTTTAGAAAAGTATTTGTCGTATTGTTATTTTTTTGGATGTTTATATTAAAATCACCGGCAAGGTATATTTGTTTTTTTAGTGTACTTTTGTTCTATATATTTTAAAGTTTCCTGTAATTTTTTAAAAAATAAGTTGTTATCAATTGATGGATTTTTATAGACACATAGGATGACTATATTTAGTTTCTGTATTTCAATTCCTGCGACTTCAAAGTGTTTTTCAGCAGCAAAGCACTTCATTTTTCCAATTTCTGTGGCTACATACTGATTTTTTACTAGTATCAAGACCCCTCCATAATTACCACTATTTCTTGAGAAATATGCGGCTAGTGAGTAATTTGATATATTTATACAATTTATATTACTTTCTGATAACCAATGTTCAGTTAAACATGCTATGTCTACGTTTAATTTATTTTAAATTAATTCTACTTGGTCAGTTTTGTTATTTAAAGATTGTAGATTTAAATTGAAAATTTTGAAATATAGCTGTTTAAGTATTTCCTTGTTCGTTGTTTGTTTTGTAGCATTTGTTATTGCTGGTTGCTGGGTGAGGCAGGTTGGGTTAAAAAATTATGTTTTGTATGTTTATAAGATCTAAGGATAGTATATTTTGGCCAGGCATTCGGATTAAAGACATTTTTTTCTTCTGATGTTGGGATCGTTACTTTAAATGTTAGATTTTATTTGTAGTTGTTCGACATTCGAAGAGATTATATTTTGTTTACTTAGATGCGTTTTTATTTGATCACGGGTGGTGTCGGGATGTAACCTGGAAATAAATATGGTTCTTCTACTTTCCACTGTCGAGATTTCAAATTTGTTGGTATTTGTTCCTAGTGTGGTTTTGCGATTATTTTTCTTATACTTTACTATCGCAAAATCTGCTTGATGTGAGCTTCCTTCGTCTGTTTCTTCTGTTACGTTGGGCTTATGCATATGAAGATCATCATTGATGTTAATTATTTCATTAAACTTTTCTCTTTGTAATGATTCAAGCTTTTTTTCAGTATTTCCTGGTTGTTTTTGTTTTACAGTATGCTGAACAGCGCCATATACAGCAGCATTTCCTTGTAAAATGATAGAGGAAATTAAAAAAATTAATGGCAATACTTAACCTGTTTTGGAAGTTAAGTATTCCACTGATCATTAAATTATACATAAAAGTTAATTACTCAACTTAATGGTGCTAGAGGGTTAGTGGCGAACTTGTCAATACACAGATTGTATACTGTTACTTGTTTAAAATTATAAACGCCTCCGCTAATACCAGAAAATTTTATTATGAACATTCATAAGAAGGAGCTTTGCATAGGTATTTGAAAGTGGGGTGTTGATAGGAAGAAATTTTAGGAAAGTAGAAGAAGAAAAAATGCGCTTTTTATTGTTTAACTATCTTTTGTCGTTTTAATTATATTACTTAAGTTTTTTATTTTTTCTAACTACTAAAACCAGTAAAATTTTTGATAACTACAGAAAATCCACTAACATTTTCAGAAAATATTATTAAAGATTGAAAACTTGAATATCACATTGATACTTCTACGAGGAAAATTCAGAAATTAAATTACTGGTCTTTCAAGCATACAGTGCTATTAAACTCTCTAAAAAATCTGACCTATTAAAAAAACTTAAAACAATCACTTACATCATTGGTTTGATTAAATAAGCACGCCCTCGACTAATTTTCTTAGCCACTTATTACATTAAAACGACTACCTCGTGAAAAGGGGCTTAATACAGCATATTTAGATAATAACTTACAGAGGGTGAAGTAATTTTAGGGGAAGCCGACCGCTCTTTATTGATATAAAAACAGCTTCAGAAATAATAGCTCTGCCCTGAAAGTATTATAATGGAAAAGTAAGAGAGAAAAGGCATTTATTAAATTGTGCATATAAATAAATAGCATTTCCACCGAAAGAGAAAAAGTACCTAATTGCAAATAATGTTATTGTCAGCGAAGATGCACTGATTTATTAGATTTTTTTTTTAGTAACCGGAAGTAGTTTACAGACCAACAGTTTTGTCAATACATTGAAAAGGGGACTAACTAAACATCAATCTAATATGTCAATATATTTCAACAGTGCATTGCTTTACTTAGAAGTGTCAAAATTGTACAAATCGCTGGTACTTAATGCAACAATTCTAAGCGCCAGAGAAATGTTTAACTTCTAGCAGCCGAATACGAGATTGGGTTGAAAAGTTCGTGGGATGACGGATAGATGGTGCTGTTTCAGACAGTTTTTGCGGCGCACTGGCAAGTTCACTCCTTCAGACCGTCAACTGTCAAATTTCAGATCGCTGCGTTCATTAGTTTCGTTTTGACAGCTGTTTAATTAAGAGCTTGTCAGAGTTTTTGACAATTATGGGTAGTGTTGAAATTCGTGCTGTCATTAAGTATTCTTTTTGAAAGGCTTATCAGCAACCGACATTCATAATGAGATGAAGGATGGTCTGAAGGACTCCGATCCTTCATCTTTCACTGTTGATAAATAGGTCCGTAAGTTCAAATGTGGTCGTACAACTGTTAAAGATGCACCCCGTAGTAGACGCCCAAAATCTGCCACTACACCAGATATTGTTGAAAAAGTGCACGCTATGGTGTTAAAAGACAGTCGGTTGAAGACGTCTGAGATAGCGGAGGCTGTAAACATCTTCAAAGAACGCACAACGTACATTTTGAATGAAGAGTTGGCCATGAAGAAGCTGTCCGCGAGGTGGGTGCCGCGACTGCTCAGTGTTGATCAAAAATTGGTGCGTATGCAAATTTCTTGTGAGTGTTTAGAGCGTTTTCGAAACAACAAAGTGGATTGATTTTATTCGCCGATGTATCACCACAGATGAAACTTGGGTCCATCATTATACGCCGGAAACAAAACAATCTAAACAGTGGCGGCAGAGTGGTTCTCCTCCTCCAAAGAAGGTAAAGACTATTGCATCTGCGGGAAAGGTAATAGCTTCCATAGCTTTTTGGGATGCAAAAGGTATTCTTCTTATAGATTACCTTCTAAAAGGCCAAACCATCACAGGCGTATACTACGCGAGTCTTTTAGACAAATTAAAGCAAACAGTTAATGAAAAGCGTCATGGTTTAGCCAAGAAAAAAATCATTTTTCACCAGGACAATGCACGGCCTACAAGAGTGCTATTGCTATGGCAAAAATTCCCGAATTAGGCTTACACCTGTTTCCGCCTCTGAAAACATACCTAGCAGGCCAAAAATTATCAACAAATGACTATGTTAAAGCTACCGTGGAAGCTTATTTTGAAGAACTTGTCAGTTCTCAATTTTATCAAGGCAGGGGATTATGTTGAAAAATAAACGTAATTTCAAACTGCAAAGTTCGGTTTTTCATTTTCATTCCGCAGACTTTTCAGCCCATCCTCGTAGATTTCGACCTGTTTTAAAAACGAACAGTGTGCCATATGGAAAGTTTCAAAATTTTGATTCTACTACTCACAAAAAAGCATCTGAACTATCACCTCATCTGGACGCTGTAACTACGTAGGTGAGCGTTTTAAGCTCTATAGCTCTATATGTACATGTAACACAGAGCGTTAAAAAAAACTTAACCGCAGTTCGCTATGAAACAAGATCGCCACCGGGAAGTTGATAACATTTTTAAACAATTAACAAGCGAGCATTGTAAATTATTTTCAATATTTATTATTTATATCTTGCAAACGTACATAATAAATGTCAGTTGGGAAATTTGACCAAAGTAACTCATATAATAAAAAAATATTTTGACGACGACTTAAAAAAATCAGAATAAATGTTGAAAATGTTGTCCAACATCGCAAGAGATGTTGAATAGTAAAAACAATAAAAAAACACAGGTCGCCACGGGATTCAAACCGGGGCAGCCAGATTACAGGCCCACGTCTTTACCTCTAAACCAAGTCGTCGATTAATTTTACCGCTACGCGGTAAAAACTTGAAGCCTATATTTGGGCAGGCCGCGGCCGGCCGCATAGAGAACTCGTGTCGCATCAGTCCAGATGCGTACAAATTAATTATTTTCAGTCATTTAAAATTAATATACCGGTGTCCTAATTATAAATTTTTAATTAGTATTTTTTTAAAACATTTTTGAGTTTTATCCGCAGCTAACTTATTTATGAAATTTTTTGAAATTTGTATAAGTATTGTTAAAGCAACTTTTTATACTAGTATCGTGCAGTACTAAGCATATTTGAGATACGACGTTTCGAACTTTGCGAAACCATCAACAGGTTCTTTTTTTTAAATAAGACTACTACTTGTTTTTCAGCGTATGAGAACAAGATTTTTTATTCCGATTACGACGATGTACCACACTTTATAGTTTCGTTTTTATTTAATTCTCAAAAAATTCAGAACGGAAAAATATTTACAAAAATTAAAGCAAAATTTATCAACATTTGAATTATCTACATCAAACACGCACATAAACTTCCATCTTCGTTAAGGCACACTCGAATTCTTCTTCTATTTATACTTTTTGTGGCTCAATTGTACTGATATTTGGTTTATCTACGACTGCTTGGATAAGGACTTATTATATATACAGTGAGTTTTTCTTTTTTGTATACATATCAGCTATGTATACTTTTATTTAAAAAAATGTCAATGCATTGTTTTACTACAATCTATAGGCAACCAACTGTACAGAAAATAATAGAGAGAGAAAGGTTATTCCTCATAGTGTGAGGTTATATTCAATGAGTATGTTTATGAATGAACGCAAAATTATTTGAATATCAATTTTTTTTAAATAAAACTCTCATTATTTTAAAAACATAAAATATCAACAATACAATTTTTATGCTAAATTTAAAAAATCAAAACTAATTGCTATTAATTTGGCATTAAACAATTTGATTACTGTTTCCACAGCAGACTATTCCTTAAAAAAATTGAAGCTTTGAAATGTTGTGTATAGTTGGTTGCCTACAGATTGCAGTAAAACAATGCATTGACATGTTTTTTTTTATAAAAGTACACATAGCTGGTATGTATACAAAAAAGAAAAACTCACTGTATATCAAACTGAAGCTTTTTTTATAAGAAAACTGGCTGGTTGCCATAGTATTGAACAATAAGAATCTATCTCGTTCCTTTGATTTTAAAACAAAAGTGTTTTAAAAGTAACTTGACATTTGCAAATAAATTGACACGAAATGTCAAATATCATTTCAAGCAAAAAAACAACAAATTTTAAGCAGTCGTAGATAAAATTTTGTATGTCACTCGTGGGATAATGATTATTAGGGCACTCGTTTAATTAAACGATTCGGTCTACGACGTCGTCGTGCAACTTTCAAACTCGTGTTATAATAACGCTTTCATCCCACTAGTAACATAAATAACTATTTTCGGACACTCAATTGAAATGGACTACATTTCCTTATTACAAATCGTAAACAAAAGTATCTCTTTTCTTTATAGCAACCATTTCTTTATAGCAACAAAATAAACCATTATTAATTATTTATTGGAATAAATATTAAACGTACAACTATTAACGTTAGAGAAACCACAGATAAGGTTAACACTACAGATATACGGTAAATATGTGAGCTATCGGCAGCTTGTTTTATATGATTAATAATCTGCAAAAAGATGGCGCTACAATGACAATTTGTACTCTCACAAATAATTAAGTCACAGATGAATGTGATTGAGCTATACTATATACTATACTGAACTATACTTATACTGGAACGCGCACTGGCGGTCTCTGGCATAGAAAAGAAGCGAGCCGAGAGAGATAGCGTGCAAGGATCATTCCTGTCCTTTTCGTACCGCTCCGCGCATGCGCTGCGCGAGGGAGAAGACAGCGGTAAACGTTGCGACATGACAATCGACTGCTCTACGCATGCGCATACTCTTGAGAGTAGGACAGACATGATCCTTGCGGCCCTCTCTCTCGGATCGGGCTGGCGGGCCGAGCGCGCGTTCCAGTATAAGTATAGTTCAGTGGATTGAGCAGATTACTTAGCACATATTCAAACCAAAAGTTAGACAGCCATCTGCCATGTTTAACGATTTCATGTGAGATGTTTAATTGTCAAATCGCAATTTTTCGTAAATAATTAATATTGAAGCCAATTCTACTTAAATTATCTTCATAGCTTAATAGTTTTTTTGAAATAATGCATAACTTACTAGATATTTGGAAATAACGCAAAACGTCATTGTTTTATATTGCATAATCTATTAATATTGAAAATAGAAAAAAAAGTTAAAGGAAAAAGTTGTACTTTTTATAGTGTGTAAGATAATAATTTTTAAGCAATTCTAGTTTGTTTATTTTTGGAGATATAGCGCAAACTTGTATTTTTTTAAATGGCAATTATAGTACCATTAAAAAGCTCATTTGTTCATTTTTTGAACGATATAAGAGTTTATGTACTTATTTCAAAAAGCTTCGAAGATATTGAATAAGAAAGCAATTAATGACAGATATCATTGTGTGCCATGGACAAACATTATTTTCTAATGTTAACTTTAACTTTCTAACGCCTCTCGCCCCTCTTTCTAAAAACATTCATCATACGGTATTATAGGTAATAAACACATTCATGTATCTATTTTGTTTATTTCTAGTATTGTCACTTCTTTTATAGTTTTTATATTTTATATCAAATATAGATATTTACTGAATAATAAGCAATGTTTAAATTAAGACATACATTATCTAATTATGAGAATTCACAATCACAACAGCCAGGTTTGTGCCCTCTGAAATTAATTCTTCATGTGGATAATGTACTGGGTCAACAGGACCTACCCTTTTCAAATAAAAAAACGGCACGAATTGGGGCGAAAATCCCTAATACAACATTAAAGTGAACTGTTCAACCATGGCCAACTACATAGTTGACCTTGGCTGATGGAATAAAGTTGTAGCTAAATTAAATTCAAAACTTTTAATTTTAGGAGTGTATATTTTACCTACTGCGTAATTCTTTATATATTATGATGTTAGAGGTAATAAATAGGTAGTAAATTTAAAATTATTTATTTCTAATAGTTTAAGAATGAGTAAGAGGGCAAATACTGCATAAGCATTCTTCAACTATTTTAATTAAGAAAAATTGCAAACAAATAACAAAAAGAATTAATTAGTTTTATACCTATATAATATTTAAAAAAGATATGTTTACAAAATGGGCGAATACTGAATAATGTACCTTCAAATGAAGGAAGATAAACTTAACTAAACTTATTGATACACTCTTTGCCCTTAACAATAAGAACTTATCGTGATTTTAGAAATTTTAATCAGGTGCAATTTTATGACAATCTTTGTTCTATCCCATGGGATAATATTTATTATTATGATAGTATTGATGAGAAAATTGATTTTCTTACTGATAATTTTAAAAATTCTTTTTGATTTACATGCACCCTATAAAACCGCTCGCTTTACTAAGCCACCAGCTCCATGGCTCACTGATAACCTTAAGATGTTAATGGATGAACGTGATCGGGCTCTACAACGATATAAGCGTAACAAAACTCCACAACATTGGAAATTTTATAAAGTAATGCGCAGTGTTGTGAATGAAGTTAGTTATACGTAGAGAGAAAAAATTTTTTTATGATAGTATATTTCGTGACAATAATTGTAGAACGTTATGGAAAAACTTAAAACAATTAAATTTTACAAAAAATCGCAAAAATATGGTGTTACCTAATCATCTGACAGGTCCAAACAGCATCAATAATTTTTTTTTAAATTGTGTTCCTCAATCGACTATGGATAATACACATATTATTAGTTTTTACAATAGCAATATAAAAGATTCTGTAAATTCATTTTTAGCATTTCAAACAGTTGACCAATGTTCCATTTTAATAATTATTACTTTAATAAAATCCAAAGCTATAGGTTCTGGTAGTATTGGGATCGATATGGTCAAATTATGCCTTCCTCGCTTATCCATACATATATAAAAGCACAAAGGGTTTTTTTCTCCGGTTTCTCCAGCGGCTACCGCTTCACCAATTTGGGACTTTTTTTTTTAAATGCAAGGTCTCTATCCACATATGGAACATGAAACATTTTTATATTTTTATTCTACGTCGATTTTTTAATAATAATTATTTTAATTTATAATATATATGAAGGTCAGCTAGACGCGCCTCACTTGGGGCGCCATCTACAATAACGTCGCGTGTCATTATTGGAACTAATGCATCACGTGACTTGACATTTCGCCGGTTCTGTCAACGCTGTCTGTCAGTGCATTGTGTGCTGGAGTAACACTAGTTACCTATTATTTCTCATATTATAAATTTTTGCCTTACCTTCTCTGTTTTCCCAACTATATGGAAGAAATCGCATGTTACTCCTTTACCTAAAATTAATAACCCAAAAAATTTTAAAGACTTGCGTCCTATTAGTATTTTACCTACACTCTCAAAAATATTAGAAAAAGCTATTGAATATCAACTAAGGAATCATCTTCTTACCAATAACATATTGCCAGAAGAACAGTCTGGATTTAGATCCGGACGTAGCTGCTGCACAGCTTTGCTTAAAGTTATAGATGATATTCATAAGGCAACGGATGAAAACAAATATACTATATTAGTATTGTTAGACTATTCAAAAGCTTTTGATACTCTCAACCATGAGGTACTGATCTCCATTTTACATTACGTAGGGCTTAGCAACGCGGCTATCTCTCTTATCAAAAGTTATTTAGGCGGTAGACAATGGTCAATCATCTAACTTTATAGACATATCTAAAGGAGTTCCACAAGGATCAATTTTGGGGCCTTTACTATATATTATTTACACTTTTAGCTTTCCGTCGGTTTTAACAGCCTGTACTTGTCACCTTTATGCAGATAACACCCAAATTTACTATTCATTTCATCCAAATGCAGTAGCATGTGATCACACATTAATCAGGATTTAGAAAGAATCTTTAAAGTTTCCAGTGAGCATCATCTTAATATTAACGCTGAGAAGTCAGCTGTTATACTTTTTGGTAAATCCTTTGATACTAATATTGCTAATGACTTGATAAAAATTAAAATAGATAACAACATACTTCAATTACAAGACAAAGTCAGAAACCTTGGATTAGTTATGGATCAACCAACAGCTTAGATTTACGCAGCATGTGCCGAAATGTATTCAGTCTGGTTATGCAACTTTAAAACTTATTTACATGAATCGTCATGTACTTAATCAAAAAACAAAAATTCTCTTATGTGATTCACTTGTACTATCCAGGCTGAACTATTGCGATACTGTTTATGGAGCTTGTTTAAAAGCTATTGATGCCAACAAAATACAAGTTCTACAAAATGCATGTCTCAGGTTGATTTTTGGCATAAGGAGAAGGGAAAGAATTTCACATAAATTAATTGAGGCGCGTTGGTTAAATATGCAACAACGTAGGAATGTTCATGCTGCTTGTCTGTATCATAGTATTATTGTAAATAAAAGTCCTGCTTATCTATACGATAAAATAACTTTTCGAACGGATGTTCATAATTTAAATTTACGTTATAGAGGTCTGCTAACTCCTCCTTTGCATAGTACAGAATTATTTAAACGATCTTTCAGCTACCAAATTACTAACCTCTATAATAAACTACCTTTTTCTTTTAAACATTTATCTTTGAATAATTTTAAACGACATATAAAAAAAAGCATTTTTTGAAACTAGTTCTTTTATCTAGCTAGTTATACCAGTGTACTGCTCTATGATTTGCGTGTTGTCTTGTTTTGTCTGCGCTTCAGAACTTTACCCAAGCCACTAGAATAAATAATTTACTTTATTTATCAATGTTTTTTCTAGGGTTAGGTGGTAGAGCAGCAGGTTGGGCTTTGCCCCTCCGCTGAACCTCGCCCTTATATGTATAAATTTCTTCTGTATTTTTTCTTATAAATAAAGTCATTATTATTATTATTATTATTATTATTTTGTGATGACAAACGTAAGTTGGATATACTAGAAACATTTAAAATTCATAAATATTTAAAATCTGTACTTTTAATGAATGGACAAATTGATCTCTTAAATTCACCGTTATTAGACGTTTTGGAATGAGAAATCAAGTCATCTGGACGCAGATGTTGAAAACCAAGATCAAGTTATGAAGATTTATTGTTCTTATAGCAACACCAACTGTTTACTTTTAATCTTGCTTTTGATAATGACGTGTAAACACGTTGAAATACGTATAAAGCAAAAATACAAAACCTGTTGAAGTTAAGAATTGTTTTATTTACAATAAATTAAAATGAACTTCAACGAAGTAAATAAGCTCGAACTTATAAATTAATTATACTTTGTTGTGTGATTGTTAATTAGAATTGGTTCTAGCGAAGACCGAAATATGTAGTAGCGCATATGTAAGTAATATTTAGAATGTATTTAAAATATATCTAATATGCATGCAAAAATTTTATTTTAAACTCCACAAGAAATCAGCAACATTGACATTATAAAAATCGTTCATAATCTTGTGGCCCACCCTGTAGCTGGTACGAAATGACTCAAGAACGCGGAGAGAAGCCCCGACAACTTAGTACAATTACTTAAAATGTTTTGGGTTTTTATTTATTTAGTGTTAAAGGGGCCGGGGGCGTTACGTGCGGGGGGAGAAACCAGTAATTGACTTAATCCAGGCAATATATTCTTAGGTATTCTCAAACAGCGCACTGTACTTGAATTTTATCTTAAATTTTGATGGGTTTTTTTCCTCGGGGGGTGCCTGCACCTTCTAAATTTATAAGATTCAAATTATCCACTTTGGCTTGCTCCTTCGTAGAAAAAATCCGGTGGGCCCCAATGATAGTCATAACACCGCGCCTTCTTGGAAAGAATCATAGCAATAATTCTAAGTGGGATTGGTTAAGAGTCGAGTTGTCATTGGTTGCTGCAAAGTTAGTTCGCTGTAATTTTTTATTTTTAAGTAAGTACATAGTAACTGGCTACTGTCATAAATCTGCAAACACAATTTAAAGTGTCTAAAAGTTCGTTCTCTCCTGTGCAGCATGCCGTTTTAGTTTTTATTCAGAAACTGTAAATATGTACCACCAATTTTACATATCTGAAATACAATTTACATATCACATCAATTTTACAAATATGGTAATTTCATATATGCGCAAAGAATTTTACATATGTGTAAAGACTTTTACACATCTAAAATAATTTTCACTTAACTGAAATGCATTTCTGATATGTAAAATACAATTCAAAATAAGCCATACTTTTAGTCAATTTAAAAATATGACTGGTATATTTGTAATCCAATCAAAAATATGCCTGTCATATGTGAAGCTTCTTGAAAAATATGTCTAAAATATTTTTTTATAAATTAAAATATACCTGTCGTACGTGAAATTGAATTAAAATATGCCTAGCATAATGAGTTAAGAATATGTCAAACATATATTATTGTTAATTCAATTTTATATATCATTAATTGCTGCCATCTAGTGTTAGGTAGCTTAAGTGGTACCACATAAGTTATTGTTACAGGTTTCTGTATTTGAGTGACGTAGTGCTTAAGAACCTCGTTCGGCGGTTTGGTAACGGGCGAACAAATGATCTAAAAAGAATAAACACATCGATTGTTGATTGAAATGGACTGCTATTTATGAGTGTTAAATTCGTAGTCAAACGTGAGTGCGAAACGAGACTTCCTGCCTTTCCTACCGACATTAAATGTTTCAACTACTCTGAGTGACATATGTTTAATTCGATTTAATATATGTTGAACTGAAATAATACAGCTGCTCAGCACTTGGGATATTACTACAGAAAAATAATAGGGCAAAATTACGAAAACTTGTCGCACAACAACCCATGTTTGCTTAGCGAAACAAACACAACTGGTTACGCAGAAAGTTTGAGTAATGTAACTCAATTATTTTTCAATTTACCAGTCATATATAATTGCATTATTCCACAAATTAACTAGATTGAAAAAATGAATGAAACAATTATTTTATAAAAAATATTTTTCACGCTACCGGCAGTGTAAGTAGGCCTTACATCCATAGCTACAGGGATCGTAAGTGGCTGATAACATTCGTGTACTAGTTACCCTTGACGACGGAACTTAATAGTGTCACTTACGTTCCTAGGAAAATAATGTTGATTTTAACTGTTCGTTGATATGGTAACAAACACAGACAACTTAGAATAATGGAGCTTTTAAAAAATAATTCCGATGACAGCTGTCAAAACG
Organism: Ctenicera cuprea; assembly: GCA_958336395.1. Taxonomy (NCBI): domain Eukaryota; kingdom Metazoa; phylum Arthropoda; class Insecta; order Coleoptera; family Elateridae; genus Ctenicera; species Ctenicera cuprea. The sequence goes on from OY284486.1 coordinate 27,993,763, forward strand.
AACTTTTAAAAATATGATTAAATTTCTACCTGTAGGCCTACTTACATTGCCGGTAGCGTGAAAAATTTAATAAGTAACACGGAACGTATCGACTAATAACATCCTCGGCAGGCGACAAGCTTCGGCTCCGCCTCAGCTCGTATTCGCCTACCTCGGATGTTATTACGTCCTTACATTCCTTGATACTTAAATAACTATTATTAAGTTGTGCATCCATGGAATCGTCAAATTGATTATATTTTTAAAACTAACAAAAAAACAAGATTGCTTCAATTTATTCATAAATAATACGAGTGACTGCGATTTTTTGATAAAATTGTGGTGTAAGTTCACGAGTGCTAGTTAAGATGGTAATTCCACGAGAGCGTAGCGGGAGTGGGATTACCTGAATCTTAATTAGCACCAGTTAACGTAAACTATAATATTACCAAAGAAAAATCGTGTCACGAGTCGTATCCGTCTTAACTATATCACTCACATTAATCTTGATGCATTTTTGGTAACACTGAATTAGTCGGAAATGCTCGGGTGTTATCGGGAATCGGCTCTCTTAACATGGTATTGTTTGCTTGTTATTAAATGTTTTGCAGTCGCGTTCTTTTGCAAATTTAATTTTTTCGTTTGACATTCTTATTTACTGTTGCTGTGAAGTGTTGTTGTAAAAATGTACCGTTTTGGAGAAAAATCGTTAAGTTGTATTTAATAAAAATTTTGAGGTTATGTACATTATTTTGGTCAAAGATTTTGGTTCATATAACCTGTCAACAAGACACAATTTTAATGTAAATATATATTTAAATTTTTTAATGCAAATTAGCATGTTATTATTATATTTATTATAGGTCTACACTAAAATTTTGGTTGGTCATAATTTGAACACTCGCGATTCATACTGATTGACATCGTTATCATCGGCTACCATCGACGTTTTTTTACTTTCCTATACTTTCAGTATAGGGAAGTATTGATTTCATGCAAAATTTCAAAGTTAAGATTTTAACGGAAATAGACGGTCCATGGACCCCAAAAAAGTAATTATTAAAAAATGTCTGTCTGTGGGTGGGTGGGTGGGTGGGTTACGCTCCATATCTCCGGAACGGCTAGACCGATTTTGATGTGCTTTGGAATGAGGGGGTATATCAAAAATTCACCGACAAAATAAGCTTTTAAAAAACTGAAACCGGAAGCGGAAGTTAGACATGTTTTTTTGGTAGCATTTTTTTCAGAAACTGAATTTTGGAAATTTTAATAGTGGAGATTAAAGAAGGCCTTAGGACAAATCAAACGATTTTTTTACCGAACTCTCTAACTTTAAAATGGCGGCCGCTACGAATTTTTGAACATTTCGACTTTAACGCCCATTTACTCAAAAACCAGTTATCTGATTGGAATCAACTACATCTTGTTTGTAGCCCTTCAAGGGTACTATACCATGAAATATAATAATTTTTAAAAATATAAAAACGGTCGCAATGACATCACTCCAAAATTTTGGAATTTTTCAAAAAAATATTTCTCAAAAACTGCCCACACGTTTCAAAAACATTATACTTATGCGTGACACAGTAGTCTAACTAACCAACTCGTCCGCCCCGCGTGCTGAAGGTTTGAGGTTCATGTCCAAGCGAACGGTTGTTTTTATATATTTTATAATTAACTATGTAATTACATTCTTTAATTTTCTTTACTAATTATGTTATTGTAAATGTTTGAAGCTTAAAGATATTTAAAATAAATATAGGTAACTACCAGAATTATTTCCAACGTGAAAATTAAACAGGATTATCTTATTAATTTCAATCAGTTAGTTTTGTAATCATTCCGATTACTCTACGCTGATGATTTTGACTATTATCACCATTTTTAGAGGGGTGGCAAGTGTGCAGAGCATATGAAATTCAATTATCTTTCGTAGTTGTAATTTAAGGGAATTACCCGAAATACTTCGTAATTAACATTCTGCACTTCCTAAACCTACATGATAAATTTAAATATCACTTACCAGCAGAGTTGGAGTTTCGAGGGCCTCGTATTTCACCTGATCACCGACAAAATTCGCGCAATCTTGCCACGTCTCAATTTCCGGATACGGAAGTGTCGTAGGTCTTACTGTCGTACACACCATTTTCTGCGCAAAAAAAACACAAGGTCTGAACTAATTCTACTTAAGCAAGTGGTCGTTATTGTCTTGTTAAGGGATTAGTTATTTTGATTAATGAATCTTCTTCAGCAGTTCTAAAACTTATTTGTGAATTTGTTTCTTTAGAACCGTGAAGCAGCAACAATTGTAAAGTTTCCTAAAAAATGTTAACAGAGGGGTCCAGAAATACATGAGTTGGCCTGAAATATTGGAAATGTACTTTTCTTTTGATGAAAAGGCGCCTACTAGCAAAAATTGCATGTTTGACTTCAAATGACTGTCAAACCCGTTCAAAAGACCTGGGATATTTCGAATCTGACTGCAGCCATTAATAATTTTTGATTCTAATTCATCGACGTCAGGAACCCGAGTTGCGTAGATAATTGATTTCAGGTGTCCCCATAAGTAAAAATGTATAGGATTCAAGTCTGGAGGACGGGCTGGCCACGGCTGAGGTCATCCTCTTCCTATTCATCTTTACTCAAATTTTATCAGAAACTGTAGGTTCTAGAGATACGCAACACGAGTACCATTTTTGTAAATTTTTACAGCTCTATCAGAATATTTTATTGGTTTCTCAGAAATTTCACGCAGAATTTTTTCTCAAAATAAATAAAAGAAATCTTCCGCCCCCCCCCCCCCGTAGCACCGTCCCTGTTGTAGATATGGAGACAAGCCCTATTCTTGATCATTGGTCATAATCCACTATAACATTCTCCCAAATATCGTAAAATTATAACAAAATGTTTTTTGGGAGTGTAGGAAAATGTTAATTTTTGATGAACCTTCAACACCCTGTATCTTAGAAGCAACGCGTTTGCGGGCCCATGTGTCTAGAAACTTTTTTTCTTAGTTTGACGTCAGGAATGCGCCTTAGAATTTTTGACATGCAATTTTGAAACACAAACATTTAAAAACTGCACCTTTAATTAACCTTCAGAATCCCAAAATAATCATATTACGAGGGATCCCGAAATGGGTCATTGATGACCCTATATTTATTTGTCTTTTTTATGCATTTTAAAATTTTAGAATAATGTTTTTCGTATTGCATAGAACTTTATTAACGCATAAAGAAGAGGATATTATATTATAAAAATAATAACAATGACTAAAACATGTGTAAATTCTAATATATGTATTTTTGAATTGCTGCCGTCTGGAATCTGGAATTTGGAACCTAAAAACAAAAAGAAAAAAATATTAAGTACAATACAGTGTAGGTGGATTTAATATTTTACCTTTATTCCCCGCCGTCATCCCTCTTGCATCTAAGGCAAAGAATAATGGTTGTTTTTTCAGTGAGCACGCTGCCATGATCCCGACAAGTGTATCTTGTACACTCTTTGCACTTTGTCTAGTGTTTGTTGTCATTGCCTCGACACATATGACAACGACCTCGTTTCCTAGTGGGCGGTGTTTCTTCTTGTGTTTTTTTGAGTGTTCTACCCGTGCTTTCAATTGAAGAACACACTGTTTTTGAAAATCCTCTTCCATCTTCCAAAATGTGGGCCGTACGCCTTGAAATATGTTCATCCACCAAAGCCATTCCTAGCTCTTGTTGAAAGTTCTTTCGTCGCTTTTTCAGCGCCACTTGTTTATTCCAGTCGGAGCTTTTTGTTATCCATATAACAAAGGCATTATAGCATGCCACATCTATATAGTTCATAAAAATACGAAATGGCCATCTCCTGGTGCTTCTTTTGCAAGAATATTCTCTAACCAGCTTGTCGAGTACATCGACACCGCTTTTTGTATGGTTGTATGAAAGGATAATTTCTGGTTTGAACTTTTCTTCTTCTCCTGCTATTTCGTGCTCATGATGTGCGCTTGACAAAAGTATCTACTACAAATTTTCGTGGCTTCGTAATATATGATACTAAAGTAAGCTCTTCGGTGAAAAGAAATTCAGAAGAATGCAATGCTCGAGATTTTATATCAATTAGGCTCTTTGGTAAATCCTTGCGATTTTTCCGTACTGTTCCTACTACAGTCAAGTTTTTTGCCAACAATTCTTCTGCAAGAGAAATTGTCGCATGTAATATTACGTCCGCTGCCATACCAATGATTCACTAATGTCTTTACAACTCTAGGTCCTTGATTTCGTTCTTCCTCATTCCCTTCTTTTCCAGTATAAACCTCGAAATTGCAACAGTAAAAATTTTCAGAGTCACAAAGAGCCCACACTTTTATTCCATACTTTCCAGGTTTGCTAGGAATGTAAACTCTAAATGGACATCTACCTCTGAATGACACAAGTTGTTCGTCGACCGTCCCATTATTAGAAGGAACATAAGAATTTCGACAATTGTTTACAAAAGTGGTTGTAATTTCACGAATAGGTGCAAGTTTATCATCCTTTTTTCTTTCAACTCTTGTTGTTAGATCATCAAAGCGTATGAATCTCACTATGTCCATAAACCTATTTCTGCTCATTGTGGCTTGATAAATAGGCCTACTCAAAGATTGGTTGAATGTGGACCACAAATTGTGTGGATCTTCACGTGATTCCCTAAAGCGACCGGTCAAAATTAGAATCCCCAGAAAAGCATAAACTTCTGTAGCATCTACCTTCTCCCAAGCGTTCATTTTGGCCTCATGTTCATTATTGTATTTGTCGATGTATGCAGATGCCTTCTGATTCGTGTACAAAACAATTTGTTCTATGATTTCATCAGACATAAATAATTTGAAACAGTCCAAAATTGAAGTAACACTTTTGCTTTTATAAGTTAGACCTTTTTTGTTTTTAAGTAAATCAGCTGCTCCAACCTTCCTAGCTTTGGGTGCAACGTAACTCCAATGACGACCGAAAGCATCTGCCCTTCGAACCTGCGGACCATCTGTAGGTTGATCTTCTGTTTCATCATTCTCCAAGGAGTCCGAGGATAAAGGTTGCTCTGCTTCATATACACTTTCAGGAATATTACCCACGTTTTCTTCTAAAACATCTTCGTCTGAGGGCACATCACTAAACACTTCATTCATTTCCAATTCCCTATCACCTTCATCATCTGAATCTTCCATTAGGGCCTGCCAAAGCTCTTGGTCTGTCAATGGCCGTTTAGAATCCATGGCGACAATAACAGCTGACAGATTGTGACTAAATAAGTAATCAAGAATGAAATAACACGATATTACGCAATGTATATCTGCGCAATTGCGCAGACGCAACCGAAAATCCCATTAAAAATCAGTGCAACATCAACGCCCGAAACGGGTCAGTCATGACCCAAATATATAAATCTGCTATAAATCGCAAGGCGACAAATAAAAATTATATCCAACCAATCCATAAGTCGTAGAATACATACATAGGAGCATATCCAAAAGGATGTAGCACAAGAAAAATTTTTCGGAGAATTATAGCGAAAAATGTATTTTTCGGGTCACTCGAGACCCAGTTTCGGGATTCCGAAGGTTAATGAACAAATTGATGTCGTATTACATTCACCATTATTGGACGTTTTGGAATAAGACATCAAATCTTCTGCAAATATACATAACCAAGAATCAAGACCAAGTCGTCCAGTTCTTTTGTTCCTATAGCAACACCAACTGTTTACTTCTTAACCTTACACCTGAGAAAATGGCATGTAAACATGTCGAAATACGTATAAAGTTAAAATAGATAAATATATTCAAGTAATAAAATATTTTATTTATACATCAATATATGCGTACTTAATTCTTCAACTTCAACTAGATTAATAGTAGAAATGGACATAATCTAATTAATAATTACCTATTTAAAAATATCACGTTTACATAAATGGAAGTCACACTGGAAACATTTAAAACATTTTTGAATTTTAACATATTTCAAACAATGGCAGTCATATTTAAAATACTTTAAAATATCTCATTTCTATACTTTTAAAAATATGACATTCTCGTATCACAAATATCACATTTACAAACTTTTCAAAATATCACAAACATTTAAAATTTTCACAAAAAGTGCTCACAATATGAATCTGAAATTAAAACTAAAGTCTTCGAAACTATCAATTTGTAAAATAAACAATGCCGCCTGATATAAATGAAAAGTTGAATTTGGCTATGTATTAATTTGACAAGAACAAATTGCAGAAACTACATTACGTGCAACAATGATGGGTGCCTGCTAATTTTTTTAAATAATTGTCAAAATATACAAAACGCAATAAACTAATTATTTATTGATGTTTATAGGAATTTCGATCGCGTGCGGTGGTCATTTAAAATGCGAAGTCCGTTGACACAATGCCGTAAACCTCAGTATGATTTTCAGCATTAACGCCGCCCTACATTACCAAGTGTCCAGAATTTACTATAGCTTGACCTTCTACGAACGCCCTTGAACCAATATTAATGTAAATTAAAATGTCAAATAAACTTATAGAAGACATTTAAAATAGATTTTATCTCAGTAACCTAACACAGTACAATTATACAAGGTGATCGAAAATGATTGAAGGTCACGTGACCACGATCTGGTCCCATTATTATCAAAAATGCGTTTCGATGTGCCCGCGAACCTGTTGTTTATCAATACTTACATCCCTGGAATCCATTAGCGTACGCGAATTTTACCTGTCAAATGTCGTAATAATAACAGTTATTGTTTTCTTTTGTGTTATTGTTCTCGTTTTTGTAATCCCCACGTCCTAACAGTTTTTTTTCAAAACTCAAAGTTTGTATTCGTTCTCTTTATTAGGTAAGACAATAAAATTACAAAGTTTATTTTAAATGAGGATGATAACAGGTGTGTAATTTTAGGTTAATATGGTGTTTACAATAGAGCATGATAAATTTATTTTGGAAGCGTACTTTAGATCCGGAGAACGTGGCCAAAATGGTGTTTGGCAGTACTCTTATCCCTCTCGTTTCAATCAGTTCCAAGAGCATTTTCCCAACGAAGCAGTTCACTATGAAATTTTTAGTCAACACGTTAGTCGTATTATTCAACGGTACCACGAAACAGGCAGCGTCTGCAAAGGAAAGTCTACGGGCAGGTCATCTGTACTTACCGAAGACACTGTACATGATATTCAGCAACGAATGGATGCAAGTCGTTAAGATCGTTAAGATGTTTATCTGCTCAAACAGGTAATGAGCATAATGTTGTTTTTGTAATTGATTTATCTATGTTAGTTTCAGGTCTTTCATACGGATCATGTCAGAAGGCTTGCAAAAAAATGCTTCATATGCACCCGTACAAAGTGTTGTTTTTTGTATTCATTTAAATTGTGTTATTGAAAAATGTGTTTTTTATTAATTTAAACTGTTATTAAATTGTTAAATTGAGCAATTATTGTAAGCAACAATCAAGAAAAATGTGTTTTTTATTAATTAAATTGTGCTAATAAATTATGTTATTAAATTGTCTTGTTTTTTAACCTATAGGGTAACTTTTGGAATATAAAAATTTACTAACATAAATCGTAATTTACAACAAGAAAAGTCTTTAAAAGTCCCTAACAGTAATTATTTCGCTAAAAAAAATGGTGCACCAACATTCATATAAAGAACACGCCACCCATTTTTAAATTTCCCGCGCTATTTAAATTACCATTGCACGCCAGTGGAATTAGTAAAGATCACATTAAGTAGTAAGCGGACAAGATCAAATCAGTATGAAGCGGCACGTTCAATCATTTTCGATCGCACTGTATATAGCACGTTGTATTCCTCTTAAAATTACCCCGTTTCTAGCCGTCATAGCATGTCCACTGCATCGCCATCTATATTCAGTTCCGCCCTCGAATACTAAAGTACCGACACGAATGCGAAGAGACAAGAATGACCATCGACCGTTCAGCAGGTGGCGCTAATCCGCCCACCTCACTATATTTCTTGTTCTTCTACTCAAGTTTATGAATCCTGTGCGAAATGTTTCTACAATTAGAAGAAATGATAGGTTTTGCAGAGCCTCTAGCGGAGAATACATCGTTATTGTTGCCATTTGAGAAACGTCAAATCGTGAGTACTTTAGTATATCTACTGGTTTTTTTAACTTTAAAGCCAGTAGAATCTTCGTAAGTGTGAAGGGAAAAAATATTCTATCAAAACAGGTTCCGTTGAATAACAAATGATTTTTTTACAGGCCACCGTTACAGAGATATTTGACCTCCAACTATTCTGCGTGTGCAAATAGGGGTAATATAAAATTTCGAATAATAAAAAAATTGAGCGTGCCAATTGTAATTGACAAACCGATCCGTGATTTTTAAAAGCAAAAAAAAATAAAAAGTTTGGCTTGTGTCGCGGTTGTTAAAGTCATTCTTCCTTCTAATTAGTTGTGTTAAGTGGAAAATTTATCGAAAGTAAATTATCGAATCACAATTTACCGAAGGCAATTTATCGAACAACAATTTACGGAAAATGCAATTTATCGAATGGTAAATTTTACCAGATAATTTTTTTTTATTTACCCACCTATTTAGGGTGTTTTTATTAAAATTTTCAAACTATATGTGATCTCTACTGATTTAGCTTAGTATTTTTACTGATTTTTGTTTAAATAAGTGCACCAGAGGTGTCTCATATGGGAGGATCGCGTAATATTATCTTCTAAATATTTTAGATTTTTACCATTACTGAAGTTTCGTCTAGAAAATCTTATTCTCCATACACAAATACACAAAAAATTACTCTTGTTGAATGTCGCTATATCTAACAGTTTTTAAGATAATTCAATGTTTTTGTTAAAGTCGCGTTACTATGGAAGTCTAAGTATTTTCACAAGAAGTCCAAATACTTTCCACAAACTTCCAGAGTGAGTTCTATACACATGAAAACGATGAAAACGCTCCTATAAACGTTTGTCTGAAAACGGTTCGTTGCAGAAGTACTGTCGCCGGAAGTGGGAAATTTCAAAAATTTAAACTATTGTGTTTTCGTGAGGCTGTAACTCTGTAAGGAAGCATTTCCGGACCCATGTTTATAAAAACTTATTTTATTGTTTCAGTGTGTAGAACACATCTTCAGGGTATATACCAACTACTATCCACCTTAGGAAAACACTCGAACTTCCATGACGACTGGACTTTTCATAAAAATTTATTTATTATTTAAATATTTGTTTTTGTTATAAACGGTAATTTGTTGGACCCTAATAGCACAGTTAAACTGTGCTGGTAGTTGACTGAGAAAAGCTTCATAGGTATTTTGTAAACCAGTGTCCTAGAATATGCTCTTCGGGTTTGCATTATTTACAAGTTTAGGAACTTTTAGCCAGAAAAAGTATAGTGATTTTCCCATAATAATATTATAAAAAGGTAAACGTTTCGCGCAAAACATATGCATAAAATTTTAAAATGGTACTAGAGACACAAGTTGTATATTCAAGGAATCACTCTTTGACGGATTACTGCTACGAAGTGACATTCACGGCAACGGTGCTAGAGACATAATTTAATTTTGACGTTCTGAGAGGTATAACCTAAAACACTGTTGGTAAACAAACACTGGTTTAATTATAAAGCTTTAAATGTGTGATTATCTTGATGGAGCTTTGCATATATAAATTGTTTTCGACGTAAATTACTATAATATTGGTATCCACGAAAAGTTGGAATAAAGAATGAATTTTCAATTGAAGTTTGTGTAGGAATAAAATCTATAAAACGGGTTCCCCGAAGATGACTACGCACTTGGAAAAGTCTCTTGCCGAAAGTGATGAATATGAGGTTCCTTTGGAACCTGAAGGATTGTTTGTATCATCCTCTGTTAGCGATTATAAACATAACAGCAAACGTCAAAAATTAGGAGATGAATTTGAATGTGTGCTGCTGGAATCAAGTATGGAATGCCCAGATACTTTACCTGATGATAATGTGCAATTAAAAAGGCCTCCGGCGAATATTAAAGAAGCAAGAATCGGCTTAGATGGATCACAATGTGGCAAAATAAATTCAATTATTCTTGATAGTGAATCACCATTACAAAATTTTAATGAAGGTTGTACAAGTATCGAAATCGATCCTTTGTCAGCTGAGTGCGATGATAATATTAACACAACAAAGCAAAAGTTGGAAGACCATACAAGTATCACTCATGAAACACATTTTGGCAATAATGAGGAAACTTCAAATAAAGAATCCTCATTGCAACGATATCAGAGGACTAAACCACTAAAAGGCAAAGTTTTTCTTAGGAAAGATTTAATTAAGACAAAAACTATAGATGGCGATAATTCATCAACTTTACAGATACACAATTCAACTGAAGAGAATGTAAGTGGTGTTGATAGCAAGCTAAACCAAAACAAGTGTGATTCATCTTCAAAAATAAACACGAGTGGCATTAATAAAGTGGATAATTTATTAAAAAAGAACTTCTCGTTGTTCACATTTGAAGAACAATTAGAAATAAAAACACTTGGACCACATCAGCCTAGAAGAATTCAAATTCATCAAACAGATAAGAAGCAAAATCGATTTTTTTCAGAAAAATGGTTTGATAAAGTAGAATGGTTGACAGTGAGTGAAACTACTAAAGGTTTTTTCTGTTTTTATTGCTTATTGTTTGGCGGGGAATCAGTTTGGTGTAAAACAGGTTACACTAACATAAAACATTTATCAGAAAAAATTAAGTTGCACGAAAGTACCAGTGTGCATCTGAACAACGCTGTTAAATATAAAACTTTTGGTAACATAAATGTCACATCACAATTTCGTACAAATTTTCAAAACCAAATTTGGGAGCACAATAAAATGGTTGATAAAAACAGGCAGATGCTGAGTCGTATTTTAGACTGCATTAAATTTTGTGTGACACATGAATTACCACCAAGCGAAGATGATAAAAATAAATGTACATTTAATCGAAAAGTATTTTTAGGTTTAGTGGCGGAAGTGATGAATTTTGACAGTGCAGTGCGTGAGCATGTTCAGGATATAACTTCTTCCAGTTACACCATTGAAACAGTACAGAATGAATTATTAGACTGCATGTATCATGTTTATCAAGAAGAACTGAAAAAAGATATCGAAAAGGCAAATTTTCTATCGGTGCAAGTAGAAAAAATTCCAGATGTGTCATGTAAATCACATTTTGCAGTAATTATAAGATTCATGAAAGATGGTATTGCAGCAGAAAGGCTTTATTCGTTCATAGAAGTTGATGAGCACTCAGGAGTTGGTCTCACAAAAGCTTTAAAAGAACAACTTTTACCACTTAATGTTCGCTGTAAATTAATTGCCCAAACTTATGATGGCACAGTAACAATGCGAGGACCTTATGGTGGCGTCCAAAATTATATGAAGGAATTTTTCCCTCATGCATTGTTTGTCCATTCCTATGCACATTCATTTGGTATGATCATCAAACAGGCTTGTTCAACTATACCACGTATCAGAATATTTTTTTCCAATATTTATGGATTCTCAAAATTTTTTTTATTTCCATCTAAACGAACTGAATTGCTGCATTCACAATTTAAAAAGTTTCCTGGTATTATTGAAAGTAAATGGAATTGTGAATCTGAAATTATAAAAACTGTGTATCACAATCAGTTGGCACTTTTGACGTGTTGCCAAATAATTCGGGACGAAAATGGATGGGACGATGCATCTATTTGGGAGGCCACTCATCTGGCTGATTTGTTGGAAGATAAAGAATTTCTTTTTTTCCTACGTTTTTTTAATACAGTTCTGAATCATGTAGAGCTTCTTCAGAAATCTTTTCAAGTCCGAAAATCCTGTGGTGATATAATGACTGCTTTGCAAGATTTTGAAACAACGATAGCAGATATGATGGAAACTGTTTCTGAAAATAAGAAAACTCCAGACATGGAATTCAAAGCTGCAGCGAATGAAGCTTGTGGTATTATAATTAGTGAACTAAGAGAACGCTTTGAAGCCACAGATCATTTAATAACATTTTCAGTTATTGATCCTAAGCAGTTTAGAAACACGCCAAAATTTCCTCATGATCATTTACAAGTCTTGGCATGCAGGTATCGCATGTTAGTACAAGGTAAATTAACAAGTGAATTGAAAGTTTTGTATCACAGTGAAGCATTTTCTGCAGTTAAAAGTGAATGTGCCTTATTAAATTTGCTATCAGAAAATGAACTTCTTGAAACGTTTAGTGAGTTGTGTAAGTTGATAGAGATTGCTTTGGCCACACCGGTAATACCAACTCACCTGGAATGTTGGGTTAGTACATCAGAAAAGTTAAAAAATTTTGTGAAACCTAATATGAGCCCAGACAGACTGATTGCCTTAACGACCCTAATGATTCATCAGGACGTTATTGAAAACATGTCTGATTTTAACAGCCGGGTTATTGAATACTTTGCTACTAAAGGAATTGAAAGGCCGCAGCTTTTATATAAAACCTAATTATGTATTGTATTTTTGATGATATATGATAAATGTATAGTGGTGTTTTAGACGTTTATGTCTTTGTTTTTTAAGGTACATACTATTAAGTATTTTTAGATTGTTAGAAAACCATTTTTGGTGAAAAAGAAAAAGTATCGAAGAGTAATAAATTCACCGGATATGTTGACTGATTCCGAAATGTTAAAAAGCAGAAAACTTTTTCTCCATTAATTTCAGTTGTTTTTTCTCGTTTTTTTTTGAGTAAGTGTAAAAATAAGTATGTAAAATGTGAAAAACATCAAATTTGACCTTGGTTAGTTGCTTGAAAGTTTTCTACTTTTGATTTTAATTTTTTTAGAAGTTATACACGACATCAAATTAAATAGTGAAAGATGACCCAAAGGGCATATACAGAGTGTTAATAAAGAATGGAAACAAGCTTATGTATCGATAATTTTGCGTTTCTCAAAAAACTCTCTGACATGTCAAAAGCTATTCACTCTTGCAGATGTTTTGGTGTAGTTAAAAAAACATTTCTCCTCCCCGCAGTAGTGACGTCATCAAGGTTTTTTTTAAATGTCACTATATACTTTCAATTTCGGTTTTGAGTACCTTATGGCATTTGCTTTATGATACTGGGAATTGTTTTTAGGGTTACATAAAAAAATTTCGAGATTTTCGTTATTTTTTGTATTCTTCTGAAAGTACTCTTTTTAATTCATTCGATCAAGCTACCTCTGTAATTATTGATTATAAAATAAATGAAATAGATGTAGTTCTGTTTATTTCATAAAGTTTTAAATCTTAAATTGTAAAAAATGTCCACCATAAACAGTTTGGGAGTGGTATAAATGCTGTTTTTAAACATTCCAAAGGTGACTTTGTTTATTAAGGATTTTTTATTCCCACGTACAACAATTTGATGAAATAAACAAAACGTCTTTACACTGCCATAAAGAAAATGCAACAAAAATTACATGAAAGCGGGATAAATGTTTATTTAAAAAAAAACCATGATGACATCACTACTCCAAAAGGGAGAGGAATTTTTGTCAGGTACACAAAAACATCCGCAAGAGTAAATTCCTTTGAAGTGTCCGTAAAATTATTGAGAGTTAAAGTTGTATTCATTAGCACCCTGTATACAAGGTGTAAACTTTAACTCTGCTCTGCTAACATCATTGGGATCTCAGAAACGGTAAGCGATAGCAGGTCGGTTAAATGAGGAAAAAGTTGCCTATTTACGAAACCAGTTTGAAAGGTTTAAAAAAATTCATAGCTTAGTAGATACAGAGAAAAACCTAAAATAAGACTATTTCTTCTTTTGCTTATAACTTCTGTGTTTATAAAGTTTGATAATTCATTTTTGCAATGATGTGTAATTGTGTAGCACAGAGCAAAGAATTTACTGGTGCAGCCAGAATTTTTTTAAGACCTGCTGTTTTCGAGCGGCGATGGCTTTTTATGATCGCTATTTCACGAATTTTTACGTTTTTGCATAGCATTTTTTATTCTCTTTTCAACAATGTACGTCAATCCTGTAAAGTGAGTGAAACTGAAACGTATTTCTTAAAGTTGGCCATGGAAAATTTGCCATAAAGTTTTCTGTTGGGAAAACAAAAGACCATCAAGTTAGCTGTCATTATATAGACAATTATGCAAACCTATAAATGTTACAAATTTTATTGTCAGCCATAATATAACAAGTGGTATGATTGTTATCTATGGTATTTTTGAGTTGAAACCAAGCTGCAGATTCAACGAGTGTGAATGACACATTATTTGAAACAGAAAAAAATATCTTTTTAAGCGCATATTAAAAAATGTACGATAACATATTTCAAAAAATAGAAAAAAAAATTAAAAACAAAATTTCAAAATAGGTAACTTAAAACGGCTTAAAAATTTCATGGTTGATTTGAATTGTGTTCAATGCTTGAAATATTTTGTAATAATCTTTAAAACCGTATCTCCTAAAATAAAGAAGCTGGGGAGTTTTGGGTGGGACACCCTGTATAGTGTATAACGCAAATTGGTGGACAATTTTCTTGTACTTCTAGATGGAATGTTGAGAAAATCAATAACAAGTTCTATAGCTAGGCTTTTCCCTAAAAGGCAGTTTTCGTAGAAAAAGTGAAGTCCTCTTAGAAAGTGGCAATTTCAGTTTATTTCATGTACGTAAGATAATATTTTTATAATTTTCTTGACAATTTCTTATCTTTAGTATCTGTTTAAGCCTTCTATTGGTTTATTATCAGTCATTAACATTTTTATATTGGTTTAAATCCAGGCCTAACGCTTGGATAAAAGACATTTGCACCAAATAAGGTCAAAACTTTAGAATTTTTAGAGCTTTTTCATGTTTCTTTTAATTTTTAACGGGCCAGCTGTAAATTTTTTAACAGGGTTGAACAAAAGGTCAACCTCCATAAGGTATTAATAACATTTACTCACCATTAATCCAACTTCATTAGGACTAGCTAGAAAGAGAGGTTTGCGATTGGGAAAAAAACGAACGATTTGTCGTCGAAAATTCTCAGCATAGAGTAGCAACAACTTTTCTTTATCGTTATTTCTGATATAGCTTTCTGGAAATTGAACACGGTTTTCAAAATGAGGTGTTTTGATATCAGGCCAACATAAAGTTATTGTTCCAAGTTCACTTTGAATTTGCTTCACATGATCCAATGTTAGATCAATGGGTTCGGGAAGGTTACGAGGAGCATCTAAAATGTCAAAGACTGATATGAACGGTTCTTCTTCTTCAAGACTTTGCTGCTCTTCTAGCTGTTCTCCTTCTTCATTTTTTTCTTCATCCTCTTCCTCAGCTTCACTTTCACTAATTTTAGCATCGATTAATGCTTCGTTTGGATTTTTGTCAGGTTCTGGACTTTGCTTGTGTTCTGCTGTAGGTGATCCTTGTTTCTCAGTGGATGGTTCTAACATTTTAACTGTCAATTAATGTCACTAAATTTTTCAACATGTCGGGTAACTTGGTTCAATCAATATTATTTGAATGAGTTTGTTATTTTCCATGACTACAAGATCTACTGGCAATTCCTAATATGAGTTTTATTGAACGGAAAAGGGGATAAAATGCACATTAAGGTGTAAAAATATGGTTAATGTTATTAATGTAAGGGTGTCTCGTTTTCGATATAATTGCATGCGTAACTTTAATTATTAAGGTTACGAAAACACCCTTTGTGTCTTATTTTGACAATTTTTTAAGACGTGAAAACAAATTTTTTGTTTTTGAACTACAATCAAAACGTGAAATTTTTACCATTTGTATTGGGTGTTTTAGCTCATTTATTTCTACAAATATTTTGGTGCAGAAAAATAAATCTTTTGGTTACATGAAATTATGCGAATTTAGTCTTGCTAAGAATCTAAAAATGTATAAGGTTGGTTTTTTTACTTTCCTATACTTACGGTAGGTAGCGAAGTTTGATTTTATAAAAATTTTCGATTTGGAGATTTTGACTAAAATATGTTTTGAACATCCAGGAACTTAAAAAAGTGGTTTTTAAAAAATGTCCCTGTGTGGGTGGGTGAAAGTTTATGGCTATTCGCTACCGAATGGATGTTCCGATTAAAAATATGCGAAATCGGAAGCAGAAGTTAGACATGCTTTTTTGCCGAAATTTTTTTCAAAAACCGAATTTTCTAAATCTAAAAACGAAATATGATAAAAAATCTTAGGGCAAATCTAATGCTTCTTTTCCGAACTTTTTTGCTTCAAAATGGTGGCCGCTAAGATTTTTTGAAAATTTTAACTAACGCCTTATAACTCGAAAACAGGTTGAGATCAATTTTAGTATGAGCTACAATTTGGTTGTATGTCCCTTAATTTCTTTGTGAATATTTGAAAATCGAAAATTCATTTCCCTGATAATGAAAAAGAGGAGACGATAAAACATTTTGTTTAAGCTAAATTGCTTAATGAGTGATAGTAGTATAAGTTTCACAACTTAATATTTGGACGCACACTAACTCCCGTCAGTGGTCAATCGAAAAATAATCCCTCTCCCGTCAACAAATTTTTACCTGGGCCAATAACTTAATCCTCATCCTAAACGCCCGTTAGAATAATGACGCACGCGGTTCAAAGTCAAGTTGATACAGTATTTACCGGTTTTTAAATGAAATGATCACATCAGACGTATATAAAATTTGTCCTAAAATTTATTTGAAAATTATACATAGCCAACTGGACGTCGGTCGTTAAAACTACAACTAAATACATATAAAATATACAGACATATGTTAGAAGTTAAACTAAAGTTAACAAACTATTGTGCTAAATTTATAGGAAACACATTTTATAGAAATTTGTTGATTATTATATTGTAGAATTTTGTTTTTAATAAAGTCCTGTCTGCGCTGAACCGATTTGCGGATGATTCTGCTGTGGGATGCCTTTGCACTGTTTATTTTTATATAAGTGTCAGCTTGCATATTCAGAATAACTTTTAAAAACACATTTATGTTTGGATGCGGAGATGAACAGTACACACTAAATTTAGCATGAAAAGATTCGCACGTATTTGTTGTTCGAGTAATGGATTCTGTATTTGCTGCCTAAATCGAAGGAGGGCAACTCGAATCTTTGATTATATAGGTATCGGCTAGGTAGTCTGCGAATTCTGTAACTCTGGGGTCGTCTGGTTTTTGTTCTGCAAACTTAAACGCGAACGCATCTCCAACATCCTGCGGCGATAAAAAAGTAAGGCCCTATATTTTTCTGCACCTGTAACATAACATTAAAAATTAGGTTGTATAAGCTTTCAAGACCAGTAGAAAGAAAATTAAATTTTGAATAAAAATTATTATATATAAACAGTTGCTTACCACGCTTGAGCAAGATGGAATTGACAGCCAACAACAGTCGTACTTGGAAAAACTTCAGTGATGCTACTTTGAATTGCCTTTTCAAAACCGACTACCATAGTTTTTGGCTCCCAACGAAAACCAAATTCTTCACATTTTTCCTGAATTGTTTCGAAGAGTTGCTGGTAACTTGACTTGAGTTTGTTTTTCAACAAACAAAAAACGACAGGAACATATACATCATTAGCATACGCTTGGATGGTAAAAAGTTGCACAAAATATTTGGGACAGTAGTCAAACGTTCCATCAACGTAATACGTTTCTTGGTCACACATCCACTTTAGATTGCTTTCGCAGGAAAATGCAACTAAATTTGTTGGTTTATTATTAATCAGTAAAAAGTCTTCATTTTTTATTGTTTTTATAGGGACTGTCTCTAAAAAATTATGAAGATTGTCCGTTGATTTAGGTAATTTAGGAAAAGTTTTTAATTTTGCTCTGCTTATACTATTTGTAATATATTTCACATCTTTATTAGTTAATGTTTCAATGGATTGTTTTTGCAAATTTAATTCACGGCTTGGCTGGTCTTTCAGACACATCCTCTTCAGCTTTTCTTTTAAGTTGATTATTTATGTTTTGACGGTTTAAAACAATATCATTTTCACTAGCATGTTCATGCTCACCCGTTTTGTTTTTGAAAACACTAAATCTGTATCACCAAAAGTGTACAGTTTGGCTTTACATTGTTTTTGAATACAGCACCAACACGTTTCACCGGTGGACTTTAATTCACGATATTTATAATATTTAAAATTGTCCTGAACTATTATTGGTTTACCACGTTGGCTTAACATTTGTTTTAGCGACATACATAGGTTGGTGTGTAACTGGTAACTGTGTAATACTAATGTTGATTCAAACTAAGAAACAAATTGGGCGCATTTAAAGGGTGGTGGTAAAATTATTCCTATTGGACATCCCTTATCACTAGCTTCTTAATTGGTTAGCACTTGTCTGTACCTAGAAGTTTAGAAAATGTTATTAAAGATATTGGAAATATTTTAAGTTACCTACATGATTATTATCATAATAGCTTCTTTGCTTAATCACCAATGCTTAGGCCTGACAGGAGTTCAGGACAGGGATTATAGGAGGCCTAGGACTTCGTAATCAACAGAATTAACCTGATCGGAGATAGGGTTGCCTGTAATATTTAGCTGCAGTAGGGATTAACTATAATTATCTCCCTCTCATCAAATTGTGACTGAAAGAAGTACCTGGTTTCCCATTTTCTTTAATCCCAAAAAATTATGAAATCAGTTATTTTAAATTGTATTATATTTTTTATTTAATCTGATTTTTACTTTTCCATACTGTCACACCTCGGGGGTTTATTGTAGCGAGAAGCCATTAATCCCGAACATTGGGGAACATATTCACCCTCTCTTTTAGATGAAGAAAGTAGTACTGAACCAAATACCCCTCCTCCTAGGAAATATAAAAGGGCTTTAGAATTTGTAGGAGATTTCTTTTCCTGGTGTTGTGGGGTAGCTACTAATCGTAAAATTGATTCTTTAAGAACCAATGAACATGATTTGCAACAATTACTTCTTAAAATTAATTCTGGTCTTAACAGACATTTGCGTGAGTTTGCAAATAATTCTCATGCATTTTTACAGTATCAACGTACTATTGAACGCGCTTATGCAGAAACGCGAACTAAAATAGATGAGTTAGATAGGTTTGACCACAATCTCCGGAATTCCATTGATAAAACCGCCACTGTAACTGAAATGCAAGTGCAACGTTCCATGTTTTATTCATATTCTAATCTATTACGTTTAATTAATTTTGAACGTGCAGTTAATAATATGGAAATTTTGAATCAGTGTAAAGATCACAAAATTCCGACAGCCGTTGTGCATCCTAAAGTACTTCGTCATGATTTATTTAACTTAGCTACAGAAATGAAAAAATCCAACCACGATTTGGCAATTCCTATTTACGAAATTTCTCGTTATTATAAACTACCTATTGCTGATTGTACTATCGCAGGAGACCACATTTACGTTCACGTTCGTATACCTGTCACCCTTAAGGGTTAGCATTGGGAATTATTCGAACTAACTACTACTCCCTTTACATGGCATAATGACACCTGTTTATTAATGCATGACACATTATATTTGTCCGTAGCTACTTCCAAAAATACAGACCCTAAAACACCCTTAATGAGACCAATCTCTGGATCCGGATTACATCACTGTAAACCGTATCAAGACAAATTGTGTTATCTACCCAGGTTCACCGCAGATTCCACATATGGGCCACAATGTGCATATCACATGTATACAGGATCCACAGTGGAAGACCTAGGTTGTCATTGTCCTTTTAGATGTCATTCTTCTAAATCTATGATTATCACTGAAATTCGTGACGATGTATTTGTCATTACCCATCCAAAAAATCAAACTAAGTTAAGGTGCCCTGAGTCAGACTTACTTTTAGAAGCAAGCGTGTATGATCAGCCAGGGGCTCTACAAGTTGAACTTCCTTGTAGGTGTTCGCTCTTAATAAATAATGAAGAAGTAATTTCCCCACGATTCCCTTGTTCTAGTCAAGGTATTCGCGAACGTAATACTCTTCATGTGTTACCGGCGATTTGGTCTAGTTTAAAAAGTTATGTGCTTCAAGCAAAAACAACTGAACCTATTTTTAATAATATGACAGAGTGTTTAAATACTAATTGGACCACTACTATTCCTCATCTTAATTTAACTACTACAAAATGAATTAGATGATGCGGTTATAAAAACCTATGGAGATTTATATTCTTATCAAGGCGATAGTATTTATTTAATTTGGAATATAATTTTATCAATTGTTGTATTATATTTAGTATTTAAAAGAAATGCTGTTTATGCTACTTTCGCGCAACCGGTTGCAGCAGTGCAACCACATCCTGATTCAGGTTCACATTCTGCACTTTTTTATCTTATGTGGTTAGGCTTAATTGTATACATAATCGCTTTAATTGCTATTATCGTTTATTATGCGTATTATTTTAATAAATATCGGATCGGAAAATTCGATTCCGGAGTAGAATTACAGGAAATATTTGAAGGCCAGGACTGGGATCAAAATCCCATGTGTGGCACAAACAATGATGATGAAAAAGAGAAAAAGGTAAGATTTACAGGTACTAAGCCTAAAGCAAGTGCTAGAACTCTGAAGAAGCACGAGAATACGACTGAAACCACTACATTGCCCGGCGCTCCACCATTTGTCACACCTCGGAGGTTTATTGTAGCGAGGCGGTGTGACGGGGTTGAAAAAGGGATCTTAAAATGAAGCAATAAACGCTTGATTAAAATAAGCATATTTATTAGCAAACAATTAATTAAATGCAAAGATATAAACTTACATGGTAGAAACTCTTTGAGCCATTGTTGAGACTTGAAGGGGCGAAGTTCTTTGATTGATCAGAACTGAACTGCCTTCTTTAACCAAGTTCGGACTTATTTATACCAAAAGAATTAGGAGTGGTAATTGACGCACATTCACACGCATCCTTGTTTTGCATGATTAATTCATAGTTAACCAAAGACATTAATATTCATCACTAGCGTCTAGCCCCTTGTTATTCCTGCCGATCATGAATTGCGCAATATCATGTAATAGGGCTCGCATATGTGCGAGTGTGATATTTACATCGAGATTTGCATTGTTAAAGTCGATTTTTTCATTGTTAATAAATTGCATTCAATAGAAAACAACAAATACTTTTTTTTTAATTTATTACCAGACCTGAGTGTTAGTATGCCGTCAATCAGTGAGTGAATGCCAATTTGTCTTCGTATTTTTTCTTTAAAAATATAACTGCTCTTAACAAATAACCTCGCGTTAACAGCAAAACGCAAGAACAGTGTTTAAAAAAAAACTATAAAATAAAAAAAAATTTTGGTTCCAACCGAGGTTCGACCCCGCAACTACTTTATGCAGTAAAAAATCAGCACGACCGAACACACCCGCATATCCATCTGTGCCACTACGGTGTTGTGTTTTACTCACATTTCAGCTGCATGCAGAGGAGGTGCGCAAGTCATATGAGGTATGATCGGCAGGAATAACAAGGGACTAGACGCTAGTATATTCATCACACATCCTGTTTGTCTTCTTGACCTTGACTCCAGGAAACGTGTGCTGAATATTAATACTTAAAAACACGTCAACCTTGGTTAAAGAAGATCCGGTTTTTTAGTCATGGAATTTTATATCATTAAAAATAAAATATTAAAAATATAATCAAATAAGGAAATTAAACTCAATTTGCCACATACGTGACGTGACATTACGTTTACTGAAATTTGGAAAGTTATGATTTGGTATGTGTAAATTTTTTACTTGCAGGTAGGTATTTCTTTGAAAGGTTTTTAACCGAAAGCGGAAATCGCTGCGCCTCTTTTTCACGGCATAGTTATAAATTAGAACCCTCAAACATAGTTTTCTTGCAACAGTGGGGTTTTAGACCTGGCCATTCCAGAATGTATTGCGTCTATAGATTTTTATCTGTGATAAGTAGCTGCATCTTATTGCCAGAGATTGAATAACTTTCTCTTTAAAATAAAAAGTAGGTAGTTAAGATTAGGTACTACAGAATGTATATAGTCCTTGCTACAGGTAAACTTCCTAAATGACCAATGGTTGGTCATTGGGCCACCAATGAATATGCTTAACTAAGCTTAGAATTCCTGTTTGTTTTTCATAAACCTCAGTGCTCATTGATCATCGAACTCTTTATGATGGAAAGTGTGTATTATGTTATTTAAAGTATTTTTATTTAATTTGCGATTTCTGATTTCTATCAAATCGCCATGAGTGAAAATGAAATTAATGCAGCAGCGGCAAGGTTTTTGATAAAGGTAAAATAATCCAAGGAAAAAATCTAAATATAAAATGTGGTAGTTTCAACATTTTGTGGTTGTTTCAAATAACTTTTGTGATATTTTTACAGAGGAACTGTTTAATCTCAAAACTTTCTAAATTTAAGAGGCAGTATAGTTAAGACATGCAATAATAACGGTAAAAGGTAAAATAATGAGAGCACATAAAACCTACAGAAAAACAATCCAGGAGAAAAAATCCAAGTAAAGAATTTCAGAGGAAAAATGGTAATTTTTGATTTTTAGAAGTACAGTGAATGGTGGGTACAATTAAAATCAGCATTAAAGTAGGAATAAAATAATTCATATGCCTTACGTGGTAGAAAACAGCTTGTAAATAAGGAGGAAAAGTATTGTCTCTGGTTATGTGGTGATCGATCAAGTAATCACCAAATTGGGAGATCTAGGTGTTAGTCGGCTGTATAGCTGCTAGATCTAGAGCAAAACAATCACATCTAAGATTTAGGTTGTTTACATACTTTCTCTTGTGAATGCCATTAACAACTAATGAGAGTGTGGGTGCAGTTTACATACTGTCCACTGAACAGATCTTAACAACCCCATGCAATTTACAATTTACGTTAGGGATTATAGATTGAGTTAATCGGTAGTTTACAATGGCTGAAGTCTGACACCCCAGGAAGCTAGGATGCAAGAGATTGTGGATTGAAATAAGCAACCCATCCTTGTTAGCTCCTTTAAACTTGTAATTTTTACTTAATTATGTCTTTTAATTCATCAGTACCACATCCTCATTCAAAAACTTAAAATGCAGGACTGTATGAATTTTTTTCATCACCTCTTCGCTAAATACAAAAGAATTACTTAAATTGTAAGTAATGAATTTTTCCGTTGACCTCGTTAGGATTTTTTGCTATGGTGCTAACACCAACATTAAAAAGTTGAATATAAACGTCTTGTTCATCTGCTGTCTGATGCAATTAGTACCCTACTAAAGTGTACGCACAGGGTGAGCACGGCAAGGGGAAAGCAGCGAGAACTCATGACTCATACATACAGACACAGCTATGCTGTAGATTCGAGTTAATTGCAACTCTTCTTATTGATATTATTTGTGTGATTACTACACTTTGCAAAACCATCAGAATCAGCACGAATCAAGCTACAATTTATCACCATAATTTTTTTTGTAGCCGAAATACTGTAGCAGATATGACAGTGTTAATGGCAAGAAGCTTGAAAATATTTCGAATTTAGTGTACATTCGAAGCGAGTAAATTGCATTTCAAAAATTTTAGTTCCGTAAGGAGCCGTGTATTTTCAAAAATGTAATCGCTTTAAAAATAGAAAGGCAAAAAAACCTTTTGTAATTTTTGCCACCGGTATTTGTAATATAATATAATAGTAATATAATATCTCGTTATACCTCTACTCAAAAATTTTGTCTAATGCCCTTTTGCACAGAACTTTATTTTAACACGTTGATCGCCCAATGGTGAGAAAAATGGGGGTCGCTGGGGCCAACATTGTATTCGCTATATTTTTTATATAGCTCTTTAGTAAAATACTATTTGAGCACAAATTTGCTCAAAAAGCATTTTCTAGTGCTAATTTTGAAAAAAATTGTCTTAGGTACAGCATCTGTGCCTCGGGGCCTGTAACTATAAGTTTTTCCAGTTTAGGCCGGAAGGCACAAATATCGTGCCTGAATATGCAGGTCCTTGCAAGTTGATTCCAGCAAAAAAGTGGAAGAATCAGGTACAAAAGAAGCCCAGAACGAAACACCTCGCTCCACATGGAAATGCAAAGGCTGCCAGCATCATTTCTGTATAACTTGTTTCTTTGAGAGGCACAGAGTCACAAAGTAATATTACGTTTAGTTTATTTATTGCCTTTATTTACCTTTTTATAATAACCTTAAGTTCAATTTTGTAGGCTTCAAATATTATATACCTATCACCGTAATGTTACGTTTAGTTTACTTGTAATCTTTATTTACCTTTTTATAATAAACTTAAGTTTGATTTTGAAAGCAGCAAATATTATATACCCATCACACCCGTCCGTTCTAAATAAAGGGAAATATGTGGAAACGTTATTTTAGATAATACCCTAATATCAGGTTTATTATTATCACTAGAAAACAAAATTAATACGCCTTGTATTAAATAAATAACGAGTTTCCATAACAAGTCCTCTAGAAGACAAAAGAAAAAAAATTTTCCTGGGGCAAAACGATATTTGGGTCTCCCAGGCCCCTCTATTTCAGTATCCGTATAAATACACAGCATTCCCGGCACTACGGCTGTGCCAGCGGACTCAAACGCATATGAAGCACCAAGGCACAGACCGTGTGACTTGTGGCCCTACTGAAAATAAATGCATGGCACACCAGGTGTGCCATCTGGCGATTAACGTGTTAAAAACTGGCAGATTTTGAATCCTTAAGGCACAAGGAACTTTTTTGCAAGGTCGTAGCTTTTTACCTCTTTATGTCCCACGACAGTCAAAATAGCGTTCGCTTTGCACTCTACTATAAGGAATAACTGTAAACACCGCAGAAATTATAGAATGAATTTTCGTGTAAATTTTACATCTTATACTTCAAAAACACTTGTTTATTCAGTATTGCACAGCACAAAAGAACAATAAAAAAATTACTGCTAATTATAATAATTAAATACTTATTCTATCTATCTATCACAATATCATAGCATATCAATCATGTATCATCAACTTTCAGTGCTAGTTCCTCTTAAAATATGGTATATTCTGAAACCTTGCCTAATTATTTTTTGACATTTTTTAGGCTTTACTGTAAAATAAATGAGCTGAAAATACTAATACACAGTGTGTTTTATTAACAAAGTAACGCGAGAGGCAACTTTTTGGGAGAAAATTCTTTTCTTGTAGGAAACATTCTATAACAAATAAAACATTTTGTGCAATCCATAAGAACAAAAGCTTCTTCCTTGAGTGCGGTATTTGTAAAATACACTGTAATTTATTCTGTCAAGGTGAAATTATACTGAGGCCTGTAGAAAAAAGCATATAAAATTTTTTACATTGTAAAAGAGCATAAATACATTTCGACTTTTATTTCTATTTTTTGCAGATCTTTTTCAAGATTGCTACAGTAAAACTTGCTAAGATGGAATTGGAATACTCGCAATTGTTTAATAAAAAAATTCCATTATACTTCCATTTTAACATGTTTTACAATTTTATATCTAATTTTACTAGGTACATTAGTGGTAAAGAAACAAAATCCTAACTGTTCTATTCCGAAAATATAATAACAAACAAAACACTAACTACAGATGATAACACATCATGTTAGTAAAACAAAAGAACTGTCCTTATTAAAATCATAATTTAAATATCAATGACCATTTAACTCAAACACTAATGGTAAATTTTTGATTATATTTTTGTCTTCATGTTGGTATGATAAAATGAGGTAGTTTCAAAATGGATTTATTTATAATCGAAATTAATAACCAATGTAATTTCTAATAAATTTTTGACACCTTCTTGAATTCTGATAACCACATCTCATTTACATTTAAGCAACCAATTGGTTTTATGTTATTATAAGAAATTAGTTTGTTGAGATCTTAAAATATGTACATGTGGTGAAATTATATTTTCATTTTTTAATTTGATAATACTACAAGCTATGGACTATTACAAGTTTGTTATGTACTGTAAAACTGTTTTATGTTTTTACTCAAAATAGTTACAACCTTGGTATGTACAAATGTATGTATGTGAGGTGTGTAGCAGGATTGTGGTAGATCTTGCATATTTTTTTATTTACTGATTTATGTCACTTAAATTTCGAGACGTTTAATTTACCTAGCCGGCCACCTATCTGGTCCATTAGTTCCTATCCAGTAATTGTCAAATCTGTTGTTTAGGTGACTAGTAACAATTCTCGAATTGTTGATATTCTACTTAAGTTAATCAACGGAATTAATAAAATGCTTGTTCTATTTGATTTTGAAGAAATCCTAGATTCCCCTCTCTAGTTAGTCTGATCACCCAGCTTGTTCAATTATTAAAAGGAAACAAGATTACGTATTAATTACCTTTTTGTTGTTTCTTAAATTAAACAAAGGACTATCGACTAAACATACATGTGTCATACATTGTTGAATTCAGAACTTATACGGCAACTCGATTTTCTAAAATATAGTGTTCGCCTTGAGATAAAATAATTGATGTCAATTGCAATTAACTCGGAAATACCATCTTAGGTACTTATAAATTGCATGTCCCAAAATTTCGTTAAGTTAATAAAAAATATCAGAGGTCTACCACAAATGGTATGTTGTTCTTTAAATGAAGATATGTATTTTAAAAAAAAAACGAGGTATTTTTTCTCATATTTATAGTTCTTAAATTTTTACTGCTGTTTTTATGTTGAGTTTATTTTAATTTAAAATTGTTTCTCATACAAATATTTAAATTGTTACGAAGTTAAAATTTAAGTTTTACGGTACTTTTTTGCAATTTTTTTAAATATCAAAAATTATAGTTACTGCATCCTTCTTTCTATTTCTACAACCAATATTGTTTAGAATAGAAATATTGATTTACCAGACAATTTATGGGTTTACTGTGAAAAACATCCATTATTTTAAAATGTTGCAGATGTTTATAAATTTAAGCATTTATACATGCTGATATGAAGAAGTTAAGTAACACATTGTAAAGTAGTAATATATTATTTTATATTTGCCAAATTTTGAAATTATGGCATAGCTGAAATGTAAATCTTAATAAAATATTTCAAAGTGGAATTAATTCAAGTTCACAACGAAATGAACTGGGGTATTATTAAAAACAAATCAAAGAATAAAAATCCAACTAAGAGAAATGAAATAATTAGCATTTCAAGGCTTCCATTATGAAAACACATCACAAAACCATAAAAGCAATTTATTTATAATTACGATGCTATTAATCACAATTAACTTAACCATCGTCGTCACTTCTCCATTTCTGTTTTGCTTCTCTACGAGCATCAGGCACTAATTGGCTTTGCATACCTCCTAAAACATTACTAGTAGCTTCCGTGGCTATTATTATAGGTTTGACAACAGTGGGAGGGATTTGCCGTAAAACACCGCCAACTGCACCACTATAGCCTTTTTGTTCATGTTCATGAGATGCTACACGAACTAAATTGTCTGCCGTCTCTCCTATACCCTGTGTTATAAGAAAATGTTAGAATCCTTGAATATGCCACAATTTTAATATTTCTCCCCAATAAATATATGTACATTATATTATTATATTAATAAATAAAGAAAACAAAGGGGCTGAGACTACTTTTGTTGGAATCCCGTACACCGTTCATTCTTTAAATTTTAAGTGCCTATAAACCATATATCAAATTATATGTCTTTTTTTTGGCGATTTTCATTTTTTGTATAATTTTAACTGTTTCGAAATTAGAGCGCAGTCATCAATATTTTTAAATTGCGTGGTACATATTTTTTCTATTTTGGGGTAGAGTGCTTTTGTCTCTTTTCAGCAAGATAAAAATCTTTGGAGCCCAAAAAAGTGGTTTATAAAAAATGTCTGTCTGTGGGTGAGTAGGTGTGTATGTGGGTGGGTATGTATGTATGTGTGTGGTGCATGATAATTACTGAATGGATGGTTTAATTTCGATGAGCTTTGGAATTTGGGGGTATACCAAAAATTCACCAACAAAATAAGCCTTTAAAAAAAATCCGTAACTGGAAACGTAAGCTAGACGTGTGTTTTATTAGCATTTTTTTCTGAAACTAAATTTTATAAATTTGAAAACGGAATCCAATAGAAGCCTTTAGGGCAAATTCAACCCGTTTTTCTCGAACTTTCTAGCTTAAAATGTCGGCTGCTAAGTTGTTTTGAAAATTTTGACTTGAGTTTTTTCGAAAAGTTAGAAGCTATGAACGAAAAAAATTTAGTTTGTGTTCTAGTTCGCTAATTTCTCTGTGCCACCTATGAATTTTTAAAAATTTTAAATTAATGCCTCTTTTTTTAATAAACGGGGGACGATAAAAAATTTCCGTTTAAGCTAAATCACTTATTGGTGATAGTAGAATACAATTCAGAAGTTACTTTTTGCATAAAGAAATTTTTGGTGTAGGTTCAACTAAAAAAATCACGACATAGCCCCCAATTGAGATATGTATCGAATTGGTTTTTTTTAATTTAAAAAGCAGAAATGACATTTTAAATTTTTTGAAATTTCTTAGCCTAGAAAGTGATTTTTTGCACCTAAATTTTTCTGCCAATAGCGTTTAAAATTAAGCCCTACTTATGAAACTAACCTTAAATTCTTCTCTGTTAACTTCTAAAATTAACGTCAAATAATTTCTAAGGGCGTCACATCACTCTACAAGCTCTACACTCAACAAAAAGCTTTAAACGAGTCCTCCAACGATCTCAACTGCAAAATGTGCAATTTCTATCGGACCCAAATCTCGTCCCTAGCGTCAACCATGACCGAATTGAGTTCCGAAATAAACTACATGAAGCAGGACTATATAGCAAAATCTGAACATCTCTCGTCACTTACTACAGAAGTCGATCAATTCAGACGAGAACTAATTCAGTTCGAGGGTTTGAAAACGGAGATTAAAGAAATTAAAGAACGGCTAGCTGCAAAGTTGGTTGCTGCACCACCACCTCCTCCACCTCCACTCCCATCTCTACCACTTCTACTTCAGAGCAACCCGCTGATGGATAGCAGACCAACTAAGGTTGCTGTGAGGAAAAAATCGGCTGATAATGCCAGGCCTATTATTTCGCTTGATGATATTTTGAAGGTTAAGTTAAAGAAAAGTAGTGTAAGTATTTTTTTTTCTATTTTAGTCTTGACATTTTATTTTATTTTGGTTTTAGGAACGACCAACTCCGAAGCAAAGACGTGCAACGGAACCGTTAGTTCAAACGAGCGTCCTAAAGCAAATAAGGCTCAGACCGGCGGCAGCTTCGAAGACTCAGACGCTAACTTCTAGTTTGTCGAACAGCCCTTGTTCGAGTCTTACCAGAATTTTAACAAGCGTAGATGTAAACGTACGCCGCGTGAAGCGATTACAACGAATGAATGGTTATAGTTTTAATGATTGTTCCAGTAGAAATCGGCGAGAGAGAGAAAATGGTGAATGATTTTAGCTTCAAGGTTTGAGGTTCGGTTTTATGTATGTATGTGAAAGTGTGTAGCAGGATTGTGGTAGATCTTGCATATTTTTTTATTTACTGATTTATCTCACTTAAATTTCGAGACGTTTAATTAACCACAAGAACATGTTATGCAATTTATAGGTACCTAAATAATTTATTTTAATAAACAACAACACAACATGCTCTAGTTGTTGAAGAGCTATATTTTTTTTATTACTACTACTCTAACTCTATTTTGCAGATCTTCCACCGTTGTTGGCGGCCTTAAATAAATAAAATGTTTCAGGTGAGAAAAAACAAAGAAATGCAATGGTGTTAAGTCGGATGACCTAGCCGGCCACCTATCTGGTATTAGTTTCTATCCAGTAATTGTCAAATCTGTTGTTTAGGTGAATAGTAACAATTCTCAAATTGTTGATATTCTACTTAAGTTAATTAACGGCATTTATAAAATGCTTCTTCTATTTGATTTTGAAGAAATCCTAGATTCCCCTCTCTAGTTAGTCTGACCACCCAGCTTGTTCAATTATTAAAAGGAAACAAGATTACGTATTAATTACTTTTCTTTTGTTTCTTAAATTAAACAAAGGACTATCGACTAAACATACATGTATCATACATAGTTGAATTCAGAACTTACACAGCAACTCGATTTTCTAAAATATAGTGCTCGCTTTGAGATAAAATAATTGATGTCACTTGCGGTTAACTCGGAAATACCATCTTAGGTACTTATCAATCGCATGTCCCAAAATTTCGTTAAGTTAATAAAAAATATCAGAGGTCTACCACAAATGGTATGTTGTTCTTTAAATGAAGATATGTATTTGTAAAAAAGCGAGGTATTTTTTCTCATATTTACAGTTCTTAAATTTTTACTGCTGTTTTTATGTTTAGTTTATTTTAATTTAAAATTGTTTCTCATACAAATATTTAAATTGTTACAAAGTTAAAATTTAAGTTTTACGGTACTTTTTTGCAATTTTTTTAAATATCAAAAATTATAGTTACTGCATCCTTCTTTCTATTTCTACAACCAATATTGTTTAGAATAGAAATATTGATTTACCAGACAATTTATGGGTTTACTGTGAAAAACATCCATTATTTTAAAATGTTGCAGATGTTTATAAATTTAAGCATTTATACATGCTGATATGAAGAAGTTAAGTAACACATTGTAAAGTAGTAATATATTATTTTATATTTGCCAAATTTTGAAATTATGGCATAGCTGAAATGTAAATCTTAATAAAATATTTCAAAGTGGAATTAATTCAAGTTCACAACAAAATGAACTGGGGTATTATTAAAAACAAATCAAAGAATAAAAATCCAACCAAGAGAAATTAAATAATTAGCATTTCAAGGCTTCCATTATGAAAACACATCACAAAACCATAAAAGCAATTTATTTATAATTACGATGCTATTAATCACAATTAACTTTAACCATCGTCGTCACTTCTCCATTTCTGTTTTGCTTCTCTACGAGCATCAGGCACTAATTGGCTTTGCATACCTCCTAAAACATTACTAGTAGCTTCCGTGGCTATTATTATAGGTTTGACAACAGTGGGAGGGATTTGCCGTAAAACACCGCCAACAGCACCACTATAGCCTTTTTGTTCATGTTCATGAGATGCTACACGAACTAAATTGTCTGCCGTCTCTCCTATACCCTGTGTTATAAGAAAATGTTAGAATCCTTGAATATGCCACAATTTTAAAATTTTTCCCCAATAAATACATAACTCAACCTACCTCTTTGACAAGCATGTAAGCATTTGCCATTCCTTCTCGTATGTCTTGTGGTTGTGTGTACCTTTTCTTTCGTCCTTTATTTTTTGATCTTCTCCTAACACTGGGACCTGGAGAAACCATGTCATATGCAGTTTCTGCAGTTATCTAAACAAAAAAATAATAGTTCACTATTAAAGTATTTGTATAACCAAAATTTTGTTTTCCAAGACTGTGCAAACAATTTTTATTCATATCACGATTCCCAATTCTTGGACGCAAGAATTATGATGGGTCGTGTAACACAACTTGGTGACTCGTGTAGTATGTAGAAATTTAGAAAAATGTTTGCAATTCCACAGCATTTTTCTTTTTAAATACGTGAAATAGTGAATTTCTATTACAGTGAATAATAGCGATTATTTCATTCACTCATATTAGAAACTATCAGAATGCAGTACTGACCAACCTACATAGTATTGCTCTGGAAATTTTTTATTTCCTATTATACTTTCAGCGTAGAGAAGTATTGATTTCATGAAAATTTTTTAAATGTCCGTCTGTGAGTGGCTGGATGGGTAGGTATGTGTGTGGTGCATCACAACTACAGAACGGATGGTCGGATTTCAATGAGCTTTGGAATCTGGGGGTATATCAAAAATTCACCAACCAAATAAGCTAAAAATCCAAAAACGAAAGCAAAAGTGAAACATGTTTTTTGGTAACATATCTTTCCAAAACCAAATTTTATAAACAAGAGAACGTAATCCAATAGAAGACTTTAGGGCAAATACAATGTTTTTTTGCCAAACTTTCTATCTTCACAATAGCGGCCGCTACGATTTTTTGAAAAGTTTGATTTTAGCACCTTATTATTCAAAAACAGATTGACAGATCAGGTTCAAATATTTTATCGTAATAGCCATATATATAACAATGTTACCGTGCACAAAAATTTTCAAAAAAAAAAAGCTATGAACTGAAAAAGTTTCAACAATTTTGGAAATTGTCAAAAAAATATTGAAAAAAAACTGGCAACATGATTTCTTTTTTAATTAAAAAATAGTTATTTTCACGCTACCGGCAGTGTAAGTAGGCCTTACATTCATAGCTACAGGGATCGTAAGTGGCTGATAACATTCGTGTACTAGTTACCCTTGACGACGGAACTTAATAGTGTCACTTACGTTCCTAGGAAAATAATGTTGATTTTAACTGTTCGTTGATATGGTAACAAACACAGACAACTTAGAATAATGGAGCTTTTAAAAAATAATTCCGATGACAGCTGTCAAAACGAACTTTTAAAAATATGATTAAATTTCTACCTGTAGGCCTACTTACATTGCTGGTAGCGTGAAAAATTTAATAAGTAACACGGAATGTATCGACTAATAACATCCTCGGCAGGCGACAAGCTTCGGCTCCGCCTCAGCTCGTATTCGCCTACCTTGGATGTTATTACGTCCTTACATTCCTTGATACTTAAATAACTATTAAGTATCAAGGAATGTAAGGACGTAATAGTCGATACATTCCGTGTTACTTATTAAATTTTTCACGCTACCGGCAATGTAAGTAGGCCTACAGGTAGAAATTTAATCATATTTTTAAAGTTCGTTTTGACAGCTGTCATCGGAATTATTTTTTAAAAGCCCCATTATTCTAAGTTGTCTGTGCTTGTTACCATATCAACGAACAGTTAAAATCAACATTATTTTCCTAGGGATGTAAGTGACACTATTAAGTTCCGTCGTCAAGGGTAACTAGTACACGAATGTTATCAGCCATTTACGATCCCTGTAGCTATGGATGTAAGGCCTACTTACATTGCCGGTAGCGTGAAAATTAAATTATCTAAGCTCATAGAGCTGAGGATGCTACAATTTGTTTTGCATCCGAGCTTGCAAATTTTAAAATTATTTTCAATTATGTTCCATGTAAGAGTGGCATACCAAACTAATTTTTTTTTTAAATAGAACACTCTTTAATTGCCTTTCTGAATATGTTTTGGTTTTGAAATTCTATTAAGGCATTGCCAAATTATTCAAGTATTTTAAAACTGCAACAAACACCCTGTATAACCAAATTCAACTTTAAAATATCTGAAGGATAATACATGGTCTTTCACGGTTTCTCGATACATCAATATTACAATTTGATTTCGACTTAGACCATGTCGTCATTTGGGAATTACAACCGGTGTAAATTAGGCAAAGACCGACCTGTAGCTAGTCTGCAATGTCTCGCGAAAAATTAGTTTGTATGGGTTCACAAGCTAATAGGCATAAGATACACTAAGATTGAATCTTTCTCTGCCACAAGGTTAAAATAATTTAATCATACAGACCTGTTTAGGCAGACAGGATCCACCTTGGCTCAAACATTTAGAGCAAATGCTTGTGAAGGCAGACAAGCTGCAGGTTAGTCCTTACCTAAATTGTAATATTGACAACCCCACTGTTTCTAAATGAGTGACAATTTCAAAATTACAAATATGATTTCACCCATTATACAGTTACATTTATTTTCAGACTCTTTTTTTTTCAATGGCTCAAAAACATCGCATTTTTTTATTATATTTCTCGTAACTGACTAACTTGGACCACCAGGAAGTAGTAACTAAAATTTTGGGTCACATGCAAAAAAGATATGGAACTAATGCACTAGAGAGTACATTTTCGGATTTCATTGTAGAGGACTAGAATTTGTAGTGATGTGAGTCATTGTGGCTTGTGACACAAAATTGACAAAAGCATCAAGTTTGGTCTGAAATACATCACATACTGTCATTTTCATTCTGACTGTCACAAAGTGCTGCTGGTGAAGAGTACTGAACACAAACTTTTACAATGAAATTATGTTGTCAATTACAAGTTATTTCTTATCTTAACTTCTGCAACTAAAAATTTCAAAACAACCAGTATTATGGTCATGCAATTTACATAAAAGTTACAAAATCGAAAATGACAAAATAATAGCGTCTAGTCTCTTCGATAACAATCGATCCCACCAACGTCTATTCTATTGCGCACGCATTCAATAGGCACCTTTTTAGCAATAACCGCCAGGTTCGTAGTGGCACAGATGGATATGCGGGTGTGTTCGGGTGTACTGCTTTTTTACTGCATAAGTAGTTGTGGGGTCGAATCTCGGTTGGGACCAATTTTTTTTTTATTTTAGTTTTTTTTAAAACACTGCTGTTGCGTTTTGCTGTTTACGCGAGTTTATTTGTTAAGAGCAGGTATATTTTTAAAGAAAAAATACGAAGACAAATTTGCATTCACTCACTGATTGACGTTAAAACGCTGTTGCTGCATTTTGCTGTTTACGCGAGGTCATTTGTTAAGAGCAGTTGTATTTTTAAAGAAAAAATACGAAGACAAATTTGCATTCACCCAATGATTGACGGCATACTAACACGCAAGTCGGACCTTGATGAGGTAGGATCGATTATTTGCGAAGCCACTAGACGCTAGTTGACAAAATAATAGAATGTGATAATAAATGACTGTCATATGACGTTTAGATGTGACAATACCAAGAATTTGTATAACCCTAATCAAAATAAATCAGAGCTCTGCTCCTTTTGATTTCATACCTGAATAAGATGAATAATTCTTGATGTAAGTTCAAGTGCTGCCATAGCAGTAGACGTGGTGAAACTGTTAGCTCCTCGTTGCAATCCTCTAACTATTCGACCATCTTTCTGATACTGTTCGATTGGTAACCAGAAGAGGTCTCGTATTCCTTGGACTAAAAATACGTAAACACTATGAGTACTATAATTTCTGTCTGTTATTAATATTTCCTATTAAATTTATTTAATATAAAATACATACACAGTTGTACAAGAGAGTGCATGGGTCCAACTCCACCCAGCAAACTGGGAAGTTGATTCTTCTTAATATCATGAAGCCACTCATGTAAACAATAACTACATAGTTTCTCAACACCTAAAAGTCCGTGTCTGTATGACAGACGCTTTAACCTTAATTCTGAACAGTTAAGTTGAGCTAAACCCATGAGAAGTCCGGGTAGAGGTCCGTGAGTCATATCAACTCGTTTACCTTGATAATCTAATCTTATAGGAACTTCTGGTGAGAATATTATATTTCTGTAAAAAGCAACATTATTCAATTGTCATTTAGGTTTTATCACTTTAAACTTTATTTCACCTAAAATACACGGGAGGACCCTCTTCAGTATTACTTGGTTGTGTTTTGAGAACTTCATTTACTTCGTCAGAACCTCGGTTTTCTTCTAGAAGAATCAGCAAGTTTTCATCGACCATTTTCTGAGCCTGCTCAGTTACTTCTTGCTCATCCTCCTCTACATTGACAGTCATTATGGGTGGTTGATGGGTAGGAGTGCTATGCTTGGATGGTGGATTCGGTGCAACTTCATCTAGTAAAATATATTCAAATTTTTTACTTTCTCAAACTTCCCAGTATTGTGACTGTGAAAATTGAGA
The DNA here is from genome assembly GCA_958336395.1 of Ctenicera cuprea. Classification (NCBI taxonomy): domain Eukaryota; kingdom Metazoa; phylum Arthropoda; class Insecta; order Coleoptera; family Elateridae; genus Ctenicera; species Ctenicera cuprea. Next base: position 28,029,352 of record OY284486.1, read on the forward strand.
TTTTGATGGAAATGTTTTGGGCCTTCAGAAACACAAAAAAATGTTTAAAAAAAAATGTCGGTTTTCTGTATGTGTGTAAAGCAAAATCTCAAGAACAACTGAACCAATTATAATGAAATTTGGTATACGTAAGTACAACAAAAATTCATCAGTCCGAAAAGTTTTTTTACAATCCAGAACCAGAAGTTAGATAAGTTCCTTTGTGTATAATTTCTCTTAAAAAACGGAATTTCAAAAATATAGGAACAGAGTATGATTGAGGGCCAATACACATCGAATTTTTTTTTCACTCTAATTTTAAATGGCGTAAGCTACAATTTTTTTTTAATTTTGGCTTTAATGCTTATTTAGTCTCAGAAACGGGTTATCAGATCAACATAAACTTTGGTTTTTACAATAGCCCTAAAGGTGCACAATGTTACTATCTAAGAGCATTTTTCAAACCAGGAAAATTTTAAAGTGAAAACATTATTAAATTTTGTATATTTTCAAGAAATATTGCTCCAAAACTGACAACACAGTTTCGTAACAGTTTTATTATTAGAATTTTCCAAAAACTTATTTTTGGGATTGCTTCTGTATCTCAGAAAACCTAAAAATTGATTTAAACATAGTTCACGTGACCAAGTTTGGCGAAAAATTCACAAAAATTACATAAATTTGTGAAAAATCGTCTTATTTGAGAAAATGCCAAAACAAATTATTAGAAAAAACTGTTCAAAATCAAATTCTAATGCCATGTGCAAAGTTTGGAACATAATTTTAATAAATTAAAAACAGCGTTTTTAAAAAATATCTTTATGTTAAATCACCAAATCCCCATTTTATTTTTTTGTAACAAATCGATTTCAGTGAAATTTTTTATACCTTTAAGACTAATAACAAACGAAAAAAAAAGCCAAAAATCCAAAATAGTGCATAAATTACAGTAGTTGCTCAGCATCGCCACGTTCGGTGTACTTCTATTACTAGTGTGGCATCCCCACTATATTCCGTTACGTTTACCGCACCCCACGCCGAAAATGTCCATTGTCACAAACGCAGCTCGTGTTTCAGTGAATTATTTAAAACTGAATGACATTTACAGTGGCCTTCTTAAATTAAAAAAAAACAGGCCTAAGCTATTTTTTAATTTTGGAATGGAGATCTTTTAAACTTTCTTTTTATTCTGCTCATAAAAGTAAAATAGAATTTAATTGGGGTATTGCGACGACTACTACCTAATTTTTTTAAGCAAGTATTTAATTTTTTGAAATTTTTCTTGCAGAAACAAGTTCTTTTAACCAATAGTTTAATGATGGTAGTGGAACCACAGCTACCACTTCTGATGAATTCCGTGAATTAGAAGCTGCACTTTTTGTTAAGCAAATACAACAATCGATAACTGTCTAAAAGTGCATTTCATGCCATAAATTAGGATTTTGTCTAAGAGATCAAAAAAAAAGACATGTACCACTTTAAGAAATTAGAGAGTTAAAAGTTACTATTTGCGAAAGATTCTTTTTCTTCAATACCTTTAGACAGAAAACACATTTGTTTAGTCAAATTCATTTATGAATTTATTATCAAGAATTTTTCTCTCTTCTCTTTACTCTCAAACTTTTTACGTAATTTAAGATCGCGCCGCGCCGAGGCACACGACACAGATGGCGCTAGTATAGACATCATATAGGCATTTTTATACGTACTCAGCGACTTAATTAAAAAGAAAATGAAATGAAACAAGTTAATAGATGTTACTTAATAAAGTAACTTAGATGCTCAGATAATTATTTTCTTGTGGAACATGCAAATAAGGTAAAAAAACTTACTTTTCTTAGCAAACATAAAACTATAAATTTAACACTATTCTTCATTTGTATTTACGCTGATTATCTAGATACTGTTATAATAGGTACACCAATTTAAAATTTTTGTCAATTATTTCGACTATGTGCCAGCTGAGTAAATTTAAAAATTCGATGCGAGAACGTCAGCCATGTTTTCGAACAAAAGTTCATAGGAATCAGCACGGATGGCGCTACGGCGATAGGCATTTGGCGCGTTAATTTAAAACTTTTAACAAATTTCGCACATAAATTAGAGATTAGTTGCACACAAACCCCCACGAGCAAGTAATACTGAGAATTGATTTTATGCCAGAAATCAATAATTCTGCTAGTACAGTCCTGTAAAAAAAAATATATGCACGTCAACAGAACGCATGTGACGCTACCTGTTTATATTTAATAGAACCTTCAGTAATTAAATTCAAATTTAGAATGACTAGCGCCTCTAGCGTCGAAAACGGTGCCACGGCGGCGCGCTCTTAACTATGTTATTATTACTGAAAAAGGATGTATTAATTTAAAAAAATGATCAAAACGATTGGATTTCTAGGTGTTCATTACAACTTTAATTCTATAAGCAGAATAAAAAATTAATAAAGTGTTTACAACCTATAGTTTGCTACTGCTTTTTTAAAATTTGAGAATATAACTGTAAATGTCATTTAATTTTACATAATTCATGAAACACGAGCAGCGCTCGTCATAATAGACGTATTCGATGCGGGGTTCGGTACGCAGAACGAAAGAATGTAGTGGGGACGCCACGTTAGTTATAGAAGTATAGCGAGCATGTCGATTCTAGGCAACCACCGTAATTTACGCCCTACTTTGGATGTTTTATGTTTACTACAAGCCGTCAAAATCTGAAATACAAACTGCTAGCATCCTCGATGTTGAAGGTATAAAAACGAAAAAGATAAATTGTTCGATGAAATAAATGGTTATCAAGATAATAGTTCGGAAAGCAAAAACCTGGCTAAAAATAATTGATTTTTGGAGACATCTAAACCGAGTAAAACGAGTTTTTTTTTGTTGCTCATAAGGTGCAATGCATTTCGCCCAGTGATGTGAGTCTCGGTATTTTACCAATCGGTAAAATGGTAAAATGGTATTTTACCGGTAAAGTAAAATCACATTTTACCGGTAAAATGGTAAAATCATTTCGAATTGCCGCGCGCAGGCGCAGATATTCGTCGTACTCCAAAACAAAACATTATTTTTCTTGGAAAGGGTCAGAAATGTTTTGTGGTAGGAAACCTAAATAAAGATTAATTTCTTTAAACCAATCATATTATAATATAATAATATATATTAAATATTTTTTATTTTTGTTATTAAAAGTTACATCAATTACATTTACTAAGTTTGTTTAACTTTATGTTTATATGTATAAGTTTATTTTATCTAAATGTTTATTGCGATTTATATCTTCATATTTTTTATTTTCGTTATCACATTTTGCTTTGTATTTAATTTAAGTATACTTTAATAATTATAACTGTAACTGTAAGTTACATAACCGTTATATTTTTATAAACTATAAATAATTGTTTTTTTGTGTTTTGGTATCGAGTATCAAACTAAATGGTTTTTCATAAGGAATCCATTGACATCACTTTTTGACGTGAAATTAATTTTACCGGTATTTTACCGGTATTTTACCGGTAAAATAATGATTTTACTTACCGTTTTTTATTTTACCGGTAAAATCACATCACTGATTTCGCCATTCTAAAAAATTAAAAAAAATATAACCGCCACAGACAAGTTAACAAAAATAAATGTATTGATAATTTTCCACATGTGCTTTCCGGCTCTGTACGGAACTCCAATTTTTTGAATAGTGCCCTTTCAGCCCAGGACAATTTTGGACAGATTTTAATTTTAGAGCAAGGAAAACATGCTCTACAAATCTGGCTACTTCGTTGCTTTCAACTCCAAAGTGCCCACATACTCGCTTATTTTAAGAGTTTTGTTGTTCTGAGCACAATACCATAAAACAAAATCAATGTTACCTGTTTTGGTAGTATTTCCACTTAATTCACTGAAGAAACTAATTAAAAATAGAAGGGAATCTTGATCAATATTGAGTCGTAGTGGCAGAAGAGAAACTTTTAAACAGCATTCTTGTGTTTTTAGTTTAGGGTCTGGACGGATGTGTACTGCTTTGATTACAATCTAAAAATAAATTGTATCAATTTATTATGCAATTTCCAATTATAGCCATAGACTTACCATATGTGCATGAGACTGTTTGGGTCTAGCTTGACTAGTGTATTGGTATAAAAATTTGTTGATCTGACTGGAAGCTAAACGATCTCTTACTTCTAATTCACTAACAAGAAGCACTTGCCTTGAGGCTTGGGGTGTATTTTCTGGATACACTTCATGTTGAAACCGTACCTGAAATATAAATAAATCAAATTTGACGAAGGTATAACTAAAATCAACTTCAGCATTGAGATTAAAGAAAGAACTAATTTCTATATTATAAAATTGTAAACAACAAAAAAACTGTGAAGTTAACTCACCTTATTAAGTTGTAATTCCATTAAAACATCATGATCACGATTCAAACCACCCTGTGTTTGCCAATTTAGGTTCTGCTTCTTCTTTTTTTCAATAAAACTGGTAAATATAACTTCCCCACTTTGAGTATTTGAATAACCAACGCCATCGTGAATACATAAATCAGAAAAATTAACTGTCTTCTTTTGCTTTGGAGTCTCATCTGCAGATTTGAAATCGTTTCCACCATACATGTGCCAAATAAGGCTCATTTCACAAAGCGTGTACCTCATTACAGGAGTTGGGAAATTTTTAGGAGGTTTTAGTAAGTCTGCTTTTCCCACAGGTATGGAAAAGTGATTATCTATTATTCGCAAGGGATCATCCGTTAGCCATCGAATTTCTGGTACACCATTTTTGGGCTGGTGACAAAATACAAACACTATAATGACAGAAATTGTTAAAATACACTTCATTGTTATAATTCTAAAACATGTGCAGATATTAATAAAAAAACAGCAGAGATTGTTTGATATTAATTTCTACAGTGGTAAGAATCCTATCTGGGAAGAGAACAGCCAGTGACAGCTCGTAAACAGTTACCAATAATAAATTTAACCGATACGCCTTTCTGTCTGATTCACAAAATGGTCAATCACTTATCACTAAGTCATTAAAATTGTAGGTGTTTTGAATAATGTTTTTATCTTTCCGCATGTTTTGGACCTTCAGGAAACCAAAAGAGTGGTTTTTAAAAAAGGTCCATCAGTGGGTAGGTGGTCCCCATAACTCCCAAACGGGTGGTACAATTTCAGTGGCAGTAAATCTAAAATTCCTGGAGGAAGTAAGAGTTTAAATAAATGAAACTGGAAGCGGAAGTTAGGTATGTTTTCTGGGTAGCATTTTTTTCAGAAAACGAATTTTCTAAATCTGAAATAAATCGGGAATAGAAGACTTTAGGGCACACCCAACGTTTTTTTCCCGAACTTTCTAGCTTTAAAATGGCGGCCGCTACGATTTTTTGTCTTTAGCATCTTATTACTCAAAAACAAGTTGACAAATCGGGTTCAAATTTTCTATAGTAATAGCCCTATAGAGACATAAATTTTTTCGAAAAGTAACAGTTATGAAGTGAAAAATACTATCAAAATTTTGGAAAGGTTTAAAATTGCATCTTTGTTTGATGTACCAGGGATGATAAAAAATTTCTGTTTAAGCTAAATTGCTCATGAGTGATTGTAGAATAAGGGTTAATCCTAATTTTTAAGAATGTTAACTTTCTGCCTCCCAACTAATTTGGGGGAGGGGGGATTTTTTTTGGATAAATTGATATAGTTTGGATAAATTAATTTCGGTTTCTAATTATATCAATAAGACATGGCCCTGGCAAAGCATAAGTTTAAGTGAGTTGATGTTGTATGCTTGGTGTGTTAGTAGTTTGCTCCGCTGTGATAGCTGTGGGGTAGTGTTTTACTCCAGTGTGCAAGGAGAATGCATGGCTAGTCCCTTTTGCTTGTAGTAGACCCTTTATACACATAGTTTTTAAACTAAAAGTATTGTTTCTGAATTCATCACAACTCAACAGCTCAAAGGGTACTGTTTATTAAAGTTGCCTATTATTGGAATGTGACCCCGGCATCTCGCAGAAAAGTTTAGTTTATACGATAACATAAACATATGATAAGAATGCCAGCTACATGTGCAGCATTAAAAACCTTCTTGGTTTTTGACCCTATATTATTATGGTACAAATTCCCCTGCTGGGGAGTTGCATGCTTTATCTTGCTTATTTACATAGCACGGGTCATGTTTGATGGTACTATACATTTAAGAAATGTGGAGAATGTTATAATATGTAATATTGCACTGTGTGTTTGCTAGGAAGGGTGTAGCAGTGTAGCTGTTAGCCTTAGCCCATTTTGCCTCTCTTACTAGCCGCCACTGCGAATAATGGTTCTTGCTAATCAGAAATTTAATAAAAGTCCAGGACAATTGGGAAAAATAGGGAAAAAATTCGTAAAAAGCTGATTTAACACACTAAGAGGTCTGAATGATCAGATGTGAGCTTCGACCGCCATTAAGTTGAAATAGCGCAAAAGTCTGTCAAACGGTAGCACCTACATGAAAAATGCTCCTTAACAAAGTCGTAAAGCATTTAATTTTCTACAAAAAACATTCAGTAACATTTTGTCGCTGAAGCAACCCTTTGGCGTCAAAAAGTTAAAAAATAAAATCCATATTACAAAAACATGACGCAAGCTGTAAGAATATGTGCTGGAAATGTTTCCATCTGCAATTTTATGTTTTATACATTGTAATCATGCAGGGTGGCAGGAGAGTGGCCACCAAAATTCTCAGATATGGAAGAGTTGGAGCAAAACGATACTTTTATGTTTATATTTACATCATGGAATATCATGTAATTAACAAAAATGAGGAAAACCCCTTTAGTTCTCACAAGAACAATTATTTGTACATTCAGATGTACATTTGGGCTGCTAAGCAGCCATCTTCAATGAACTAAAACGTAAGAAACAAACACTATGCCGAAGTGGAAAAACACAACGAAGCAGATAAGACAAGACTTCATTGTGTTTTTCCACTTCGGTGTAGTGTTTGTTTCTTATGTTTCAGTTCACTGAAGATGACTGCTCAGCAGCCGAACATCTGAACGTACAAATAATTGTTCTTGTGAGAACTTAGTTGTTATAATTTTCTTACAGTCGCTCATTTTTTCTTAATTCATGTAATTATACTTATTTCCATACTGCGACAGACGGTATATCCATTGTTGTAGCCATACAAAAAAGCTGCATTGTATACATAAAGCCCGTTAACTAACTCGCTAACTATTTATTTCCACATCGGCCTGGGGAAGGCCCTTCTTCTCCCCCCTGATTGCCTAGCTCGAAAAAATACCTTTTGAACTACCCAGATTGCATCACAACACATAAAATAGCAATATGGAAACATATCCAGCACATATTCATGAACATAGTGGGGATTTCTAGTCTAGTATACAGGGTGTATTAAAACATGCGGCTAATAATTACACCACGCAATTCTACGTAGAAAAACAAGCATAAAACTCGAATACAATTTTAGTGTTAACTCTTTGATTAAGGAGTTATTAATGCTCAAACTTTGAAATTTTTTTCGACTATGGTTGAGAAATAGATTTATAGTTTTGGAAGACGTTGCAACTATGCATTATAAGCTGGGTTTATTTTTAAAATGTAATAACATACTTGATTTAATTGCAGAATTACAAACATATACGATCAAGGGTAACTAAATGCATGTCTCTTAGCTTTAAATTGTACAGCGTTGCCAAATTAAACAACCTTTAAGTGCTTATAATTTAAAGACTCTTCGTCTAAGACCAAATTGGTGTTAAAGTTTTTTGCTTGTTTTTCAACGTAGAATTGCGTGCGGTAATTATTAGCCGCACGTTTTAATACACCCTGTATATTTAGTCAGTATTTAAATTATGGGGCAATCAATTAATACTAAATCCTGGCATAATTCCTTTAAATATATAGTTGGCGTATCTATGCAATTTTAAACAAATAATACATGCTTATAATAGCAACACAATCACATGTTTGACCCTCAGAGCTTGTTTAGATACGTATTATTCATTTGGCCAGCTGGTTTAATATCTTGAGCTATTTAACAACGAACTTGATAAGCATAGAATATGCATGGTCAGGGTTTTAAAAGTAATACACGAAACGGCAAAGGGTTGCTCCAACAACAGAATCCTACTGAACATTTCTTGTAGAAAATGTTACACTCTATAACTTTGCTCTATAACCATTTTCCATGTATGTGCTACCATTCGCGAGATATATGTGAAATACTTATTTTGGACGCCATTTTGTAAAATCAGCTTTGTTCGAATTTTTCTGGTATTTGAGTAAAAAACTTCAAGTTTTCCCATACTATAAGATACAAAAGAAAATAGTATAAACACATACAAAAGTAATTACTTACGAGAATGCCTAATCCAGCTTCATCGCCAACAAAACAAAAGTCGTCATCAGTATCACTACTTTTATTTGAACGATAAGTAATATCTCCCAGTTCACAAGTTACTTGTGGTAGAGGTTTTCCTGCTTCTGGAAGTGGATGACCTTCATCAGGAAAGAAGAACATCTTGGCACCTGAGCTATGTACATCTATTGCTTCTTCTGCAAAGAATAACATATTTACAATATAAACTATTTTGAAATATTAGTAGAATATAACCATTCCAAAACGGAAATTAAAATTTAAATGATCACAAAACAGAACATTTATTCATACCTCCAATGGTTATACTTTCTTTCATTGCTTCACCAATTAAATCATTGACATGCTGATGCTGACTTTTTGACAAGTTACTGATATCCTGTGGTTCAACAGTGACTAGTTCCTGTTCTGGTTGGTGGCGAGGACTTGAAAAATTGCTACTAGCGGCACCTGTAGTTTCAGTTGCCACTAAGTCGCCATCTCCAGCAAAGTATGTGATTAACTGAGTTAAAGCACGTCCACTATCTGCACATGTTCGAATGTGTACTATGTTATTTGAGGCTCGTAAATCAATGTGAGGATTAATTCCACAATTCTGTAATAAACAGAGAATATTAACTTTATCAATATGATCCCATTCTCATATGTACATTATAATCAAAAGCAAATCTAATCTTAAATAAACAAATATATAATAATAAATAGTACATATGCAAAAATTTTTGTATTCGCAGCATGATTACCTTGGCTATTAGTTATTAAAGTGTTATGTTTAACATTTCAGTATTTACTTATCGAAAGCTTTAAACATAAAAAATTCTTATTTATCGTCAAAATTTAGGTTTTTCTTGCGCAATTGTTCTAAACCTACCTAGAATATCATTTATATTTTTTTTAATAAATACACGATGAAAACTAAAGTAAATTAGACATGGGGCAAAATAAAATAGCAATAAGTAATGTTAAAAACAAATTTAAAAAAAAGAGAAATGTATGCCGAGCACGCAAGTTCTAAGTGAAACTTCTTCACGTGTTCTCACTGAAAACATTTTTCTCTTTAAACCTTAACACAATTATTAGCTCTTTACTGCAACAATGGCACCTGCACCAGCACGTACTGTATTTGTGTTCCAGAAGGTGTAAAATGTTGCAGAGAATGTAGATGTAAAAATTGTAAAAACGCACAACTAGGAGGATGATATATTGGAACAAAATTTTGAATTTTCATTTCTTTGTCAGGATCTTGTCCGTTTCTAGTTCTCAACTTAACATTATTTTATTTTGTAGCATTTTTAGATGTATTTTACAGCTGAATGTTTATTGCAATATTAAATAATTGCTGTTCCGCACCATTACGTTTCTTAAACAAATATCACGTGAATGATTTCATGTTACAGCAACATTGTATGTACAACCCAGCAAACTGTATTAGTACACTCTCCTTGTACCCATGCTTTGAGTTTTCACAATAATGACAATCAAAACGGTAAGGGCTCTAGCGAAGTTAGTTTTGAAACGTGAATATATGTTGTACGACACAAAATGTTCCTTAGATTGTAACAAAGTTTTGAATTTAACAAAAAACAAAATTGGTATTGTGATTTTTGCGGGTTATTTTGTTAAGGATTTGTTTAAATTTATTTTACTGTAGTTATTTGTTAGCATTGTAGCTAAATAAAGATTTATTTATTTATTTATTTATGGTGAAATATAATATATCGGTATGTACAATTAACAGAATTTAGAGTTCGTAAAAGTATACAACAAAATTTTTTGTAAAATACATGTGGAGTTTTATGCATAGCAACCATAGTAATACTCAATTCTTTGTTCATGCAGCGTAAATGCGCACTTCTTGTTTAAGCACAATATTAACACTACACTTGCGTGCATAGAAATCGGCCCACTTTAAACTTTTGACTTTAACTATATTTTTTTAGAAACTATTCATCAGATCAAAATAAAAAATATGCTGTTTGAAAGACAATTTAATATGCTTTAATACGAGTTTAAATGGATCAAGAGTGCTTATCGTTTATATGCGTAGCAACCGGTAAACAAATGAAACATATTTATGTGGTTGTTATAACGAGAATAACAAACTTGTGAAAGATTGAAATTATTGCCTTTGCAATTGAAATTTGCACATTATTCGTTTTTCATAATTTGATTAGTTTTCAAGTGTGTTAGTTTAATGCATACTACACCGCAAAAAGCCGCCCAAGTAATTGTTTTAATCGAAAATGGACTTAGCCAGCGAGCTGTTGCTCGACAACTGGATATGACACGCGCAGCGGTTCGGAGAATGTGCCAACGTTATGAGGAGACTGGATCCTTTCATAGGCGACCTGGAACAGGCAGAAAGCGATTTACAACGGCTCGTGATGACCGCTTTATTGTGTCAACAACATTAAGAAATCGCCGCCTTAATGCGGTTCAAGTGCAACAACAGTTCCGTGAAATACGAGGAGTGGCTATTAGTCAGTGGACAGTAAGACGAAGACTGCAGATAAGTAACCTGACCCCTAAAACACCTGCAATTGGTCCAAAACTTACCCCAGCTCATCGTCAAGCACGCCTGCGTTTTGCACAGGATCATCTGAATTGGACATTGGAACAGTGGGGGTCTGTTCTGTTCTCAGATGAGACCAGGATATGCCTCTATGGTAGCGAGCGAAGAAGAAAAGTGTACCGGAGACCAGGAGAGCGATTTGCAGAATGCTGCATTGAAGAGCGGATTGCTTATGGAGGTGGTTCCTGCATGATCTGGGGTGCATTTTCGATGGGAGCACGAACCGACCCTGCTTTCATTCGTAGGGGCGACCGTGGTCACGGGAGAGGAGGTTTAACGGGTGCTAGGTACATCGAGGAGATTTTAGCAGTTCATGTGGTACCTTACGTCGACTACATTGGAGACGAATTTATTTTTATGCATGACAATGCGAAGCCTCACACCGCAAGAATCGTGCAAGATTACATTACGGAAGTCGGTTTTCGGGTTATGGAGTGGCCAGCATACAGTCCCGACCTAAACCCGATCGAACATTTATGGGATGAACTAAAACGAAGAATTCGAGCTAGACTTCGTGCCCCAACCTCGATCCCAGAGCTTACTGTTGCAGTAGAAGAAGAGTGGCTTAACATCCCACAAGAAACAATAGCTAACTTGATTAGATCTATGCCTAATCGTATGAGAGATGTTATTAGGGCAAGAGGGGGTCATACCCATTATTAAAAATTAAGTGTTAATTTAGATAATTGTCAATAACCATACTTCTTTTAGTAATAAAAAAAGGTAATTTGTTTCATGTATTAATTTCACTATGTTAGGCCTAAGAAGCCAAAATAAATTTTAATAAATTTAAACTTATATTAAAGCATATTAAATTGTCTTTATTTTTTATTTTGATCTGATGAATAGTTTCTAAAACAAAATGTAGTTAAAGTCAAAAGTTTAAAGTGGGCCGATTTCTATGCACGTAAGTTTATATTAAGTATGGAGAACGGTAAGGGAGTTTTACCGTTCGAAGACAATTGTTTGGAGAAGCAAAGCGACGACTCCAATTATTGTCTGAGAACGGTAACCCTTAACGTTGACGTGCTTATAAGGATTTTTTGCACGATCAGAATTAAAATTATACAAAAAAATATAAATATTCTACTGAGAAATTAAAACGAACGAAATTCATCGAAATGATCGAAGTGGTATGGCACACATCACTAGGTAACCAATTTGTTATTTGTCAAAAGTGAAAAAATTTTCATAAAAATGTGCATGTGGCTCTTTTGCTAGCTTTGCACTTCAGTTATGAGCGATTCCGAAAGTGATGTACAGTTTGAAATAGACGAAATAGAAGAGGCATGGGGCATCGGATGTGCGGCGGTAATACTTGAAAAGTCAAGGGGCCGTTATGAGAATACCTACAAAATTTTAGATCGGTAAGTAATTTTGTTGTCGTCGTAGTTATAGCAACTGGTAAATTCCACTTAATGTCATGGAAACACCCATGGTAAATAGTCAGAAATGACCGATCGTGCAAAAAAATAATTTACAATGCTTACTAACTAATTGTTTACAAATGTTAAATATAAGCAATTGCAATAAAATAATAAACCACACAACTATAATAGCTCCACGATTTGCAAAACTATGACATGACACATGACGTGTTTGTTTGAAAGACGACTGCGATTACGTTTTTATTCGATCACTCTGTACAAAGGCCAAAGCCACCAATATTAGAAATTTAGAAGATAAGTTATGTTAGTTGACAAATGTCATTCAAATAATGTAAATAGCAGGTTGCTATGGTAATTAATTGGAGGACTTCCTTTCTGTTTACAACCTGCTACCACAAAAACAAATCATAAACTACTAATAAAAAAATAAAAGGTCATTATTAACTTGATACCAAATATCAAATGAACACTGAGATTAATTTTTCCTGTTTATATTGTAGTGTGTTTATAGTTGGTATCTATTATGTGGAAAAAATTTGCTGGCATATTAAATCTCCTTACAGATCTCTTTTGTAGCAGCATGTTATAGTGAAGTTGTTGTTAAAAATGGAATTTCATAATTTTGTGAACTGTTAAAACTAGAATGTCTAATTCTCATGAAACAGTATGTATTGATTCTTGCCCATCAATAGAAGAACTCATATTCTGACACTTACATAGAAACCTATTTCTAATTTCATAATACGATAATCTTTTTATTCTCCAAGATACCATTTTTGCATCTTCTGGTACGCTTAACATGGTCGTACAAAAGAGATCTGCAACAAAATGCAATATGGCACGAAATTATTTCTGTAAAATAGATACCAACTTTATAAACATACTGTATAATGAGAAAGATAACTTTATACTTTTTGACACACATGATCTTTTTTGCTATTCATGTAATCTTTGTATACAAAATAAACAATCAAGGTTTTGGAACTCAATCAAAACGATTAAAGCTAAGAGATTAAGATTTTTGGAGTGTCTTACCATAGAACATACCAGTTAAGTGCGAAAGTAATACCATAGCAATTTACTTTCAAATAATAAAACAGCTCTACATTCACTTACCTTGTCATTGGTTCTAAGACTTAATTCAAATAGTCCCAGATCCACAACACTGACATAATCCCTTTTAAGATCAACAGGGACCGAGGATGAAATGCCAGACTTAGGTGGGGCTTTTTCACTTAGAAAAAGAGCACAATCTTCTGCTATGAATCTTAATGTAGATGTATTAGATTGGGCAGACAAATGGGAAGACATAGTAAAATTACCCAACGTTACTACTGAGCGCAGAGGCAAATAGAGAGGTCTGAAAAGTAAAACAGTTTTGATGGTGTAACAAAATTTTAGATAAAGGTTGGCCATGAAATACAAAAGTCATGTCAGAATTTAATTCATACTAACAGTCACAAACTGTCATAAAAAATAATTTTTCGTATGTAGTCCAGGATTTATAAAACTTTATTCAGACTATTATCCGACAAAGTTTTTTTTCACAGACATGGAAATTTAAGGGTGCTAATTAATATACTACAAGTCTCGCCTCCCACCCTGCCAGCTTCGTCCCCTATTGTGGGACTCATTGAGTACCAAAATGTTTTTTTTTGCAGTTATTTGATGCATTTTTTTGTCCGAGTGATAGTTTCGTCAGTAAATTAATGACCATCACGAAAATGTTATCTAGATACGAAGTTAGAAAATGAAATATCCAATTTACCAATAAGCATTCTTCCAATGAAACAAAAGCCAATGCTAAGTCAATATTATTACTGCAAGAAAAGTTAAGAAAAATTACTAAATTTTTCGTTATGAATGTTTATTAAAATCAGCTACAAAAAACACCTTTATCTCGAGGGTCTACCACCAACAGAAGGAGCCACTCGCCAGAGCTCTTATAGAGTGTACCAACAAATCTAAATATGGCGTGGATACAATAAGGTTCTGGAAAAATGGAGCTAGAAAATTACAAGCGGCGTTCCTGTACCAACCACAATATTACAAGCACCAGCCTCAAATGGATTATTGGAGTGTATTTCCTGCCACTGTAAAACCGGTTGCGGTTCAGCTTGTGGTTGCATACACACGCGTTATTCATTTTAGTCTTAAACTGTTCAAAGATTTGTACCATCTGCTTGGGAACAGCTTGTATAAATCTATTCCTGATAGAAGATTCTACTAAAAAAGCGGTTGATGACGTTGAAGGCGAAATTTTATACAGAAAGGACAATTAAGATGATGAGGTTGGCGAGGATGATAAAGACAACCTGAATGATGAAGTCCACAGCTTCAAACAAAGAACCTGGTCCAAGTACTAGCCGAAAAAGATGGTTTTAAATAAGTAAACATGTACATCTATAATAAATTTAAATCATTGAATTTGAGTACTTAAATAATTCTTTTCTTTTTTATTTATGAATCTTAACAAAGAATTACTAAAATGTCAATAAATGGAAAAGAAAAATAAGCTCTTACTTTAAGTGACCGTACTGACGTAACCAACACTCGGACCCAAAAACTGCATCAAATAGTTTTTGTAGAGAATTTAAGATAGAATATCTTTGTACTGAACAATTTTTTTCATACAACCAATATTTAGAGAGATAAATGCGAAAAACCATTATGGGACACATCTGTCCCACAATAGGGAGCGAGACTTTTTGTATGTTAATTAGGACCCCTAAACTAAAAAAATGCTTTGCTGGAAATCAGTCGGACTAAATGTTCTTTTTTGGAGCTATAATTCGTGGACTAATGACAATATGTAACTGTATGAATTAAGTTCCAACATGAACCGTCACAAAATTTTTGATCATACCATATATATGGTGTATCAAATTAACTTGGCACTATTGTTACATTGCTACATACTGTATACAGGTTGTTTGTTGCAATTGAAAAAAATATAGTTATTTGTGCAACTAGTGCATAAAATGATATTTGAATCATTCGAGGGCGCTAAAGGCATTTCTCGCATGAGTTGCAAACAATATTTGTTCTACAACGATATTCTAATGAAAGAAATTTAGGTAAAATCCATTTAATTTCTTTGGAAAAGAAAATGAAAATTTTGATTTTAAGAGTGCACTGAAGTACTTCAGCGCAAGCTGTTACAAGCAACGTTAAAATAGTTACTTTTTTTCATGCCGCTCGCGCTATGGGCAACGTTAAAAAGCCATCACTAAAAATGATGTATTTTGACAAACAAAAACTAACCTGAAAAGTTACTTTTTTTGACAGTTGTAGAAAAACTATTTTATAGAAAAGGCGACGTTCAATTTTTTTTGTGTTCTCAATTAGACTAAAAAGCTACAATTCTTTTCTATTTTAACCAAATTTGTAATTCTAATAAGAATAGTATATTCTGTAACAAGTTTGGTATATGGCATATTCTGCACGAGTGGAAAGTTTGTCAACCGAGCCGAAAGGCGAGGGGGAAGGTCCACGAGTGCAGAATAGCCATTCCAAACGTGTTACAGACTATACTTTTTCTACGACTACAACTTATTTAGGTCATTAAATTTGGAAAATAAGAAACTTTTAAGTTTCCTACCTAAAATACGCTTTGTAACTGTCAACAAAATACGCTTTGTAACTGTCAACAAAACATAAAAACAGTTGATTGACGAGAGACGCAACCTTTATTATTCAGAACAGTGTTAGAATGAAATATTCTATAAAAAGTGTAGAATGTAAGATATTCCGTAATTAAAAATTGTATCAGAATGCTTATATTTTAAAAGTCGTAGAAAAAGTGCCAAGATAATTTGATACACCTTGTATGACGCTAAAATAAAATGTTAGTTTAGAATTGACGGTTTAAACTCAAATTTTGTTAGCACTTTAGATTTAATAATGAACAACAAGATCACTTACCTATAATCTATTGCACAATTCCAAATATGCAAATGTAATTCTGTAAGAACATCTTTGGCATGATATCCAGGTATTGGATAATCCAAAACATTGAAAAAGTCTATGAGTTGTGAAATCCAACTATTTGGTTCTTGGCACATTCGGTGTCTGAGCGTTGCTTTGCTTATTCCTAGAGCTACTCTAACAGTCTAAAAATACATAACCTACATTTAGATAATTATTGCATTTATTCAATTATTACCTTAACATGGTGTGTTTCATGGTTGGCTTGTATACGTATAGCTATAGATACCATTTCTCGGCCTCCCGAACGATCTATAGTATCAACTGCCACACCTTGTTCCGATTTATAAATGGTAGGATGCAAATGTCTTGCTATTGCTGTACCGATTTCTTTTAAAGGGGGGCTTTGACTAGGACTGGACATCATATCTAAATAACAGGTTTTCTAAAGCCACATTCTTGCTTTTACTATTACATCTAACAATCTAGAGTTCAATTTTCCAAGTTAACTTACCACAATGGTGCAACTGAGCATTGTGTGCTTGAACACAAACAAATCCAAGATTGTCATCACCTTGATATCCAGTAACGCTAAATATGTTAGCATCTTCGACATTAAACAAAAATTCTCCATGCTGCCCCGGAATGACGTTAGTTGATGTATCACGTACAGGTACATGCATACACAACAAACCATGACCTATGTGTAAATTCAGAACCATATAGCTCTGTCCTTTTGGTTCAGCGGGTTTAAGCTGACGCTTTTGAGACTGTTTCATTCGATCATATGTAGAGTAAAATACGCCCGAACTCTCAGGGTCTATTTCTTCATCGCTGCCCGAGTCTGAATCTATATTTTTATAGTGAGTAAAACCACATTAACTGAAAACAATAATCCTTACCGTATTTAATCCCACTTCTACACATGGAAAACATTTCTTGAGTATCAGAAGTGCCCGGCACATTTAAACCAGAAAATACCACGCTCTCAAGTACTTGAGGTTTAGGTTTAGGTGCACTTGGCTCCCATAATAGTAAATCATTGTTTATACGATTATAAAGAAGCTCATATATGTGCTTCGACACCAACTGCATACTAACCGAAGGAAGAGATATCTCCAATCGTATTCTAGCTGTTTGTGTTGTTAATTCTATGAAGTCAGACATTTCTTGTTTATCTCCTGGTATAATTAGTTCTTCTGTATCTTCTATAGCGAGAATTGAAAAACTAAATAAGTCTTGTACAAAACAATAATTCTGCAATTTATGGTGAAATTAGTTATACCAACTTGCCTTGTTGAGGTTTATTATGTGGAGTGTCACTTTCATGAACAATGCGTCTAGCACTAAATGGTCCAAGTTTTTTAGGAATATGACCTGCCAGGACTCCATACATTGACTGATTCATTAGATCGGGTTCAGTATCAGATCTTTGATCAAATTCAATATCTGGTTTTTTTACTGGGAATATTTGCAATACTAATCTGCAACAAAAAGAAATCAAATAGAAAAAAAAATTATTTTTTTCAAGATATGTATAAAAGGGATGCACACTGAACATCGATGTTTTCAAAACATCGATGTTGAGCAAAACTACATCAATGTTTTTACATCGATGCCACTACTGCGAAGTTTCTGCAACATTGATAGTGACATTTTGTTGTCGCGATAATATACACATTATTAATTCATTGTTAAAAATGTATAATTCTATAAATTCTAAAACATAATATGTAAATAAAATAGTTCTTGTGTTTGCACACAATATACTTCATCAATCATTTTCAATTAAGAACATGCAAAAGATCAGCATGTTCAGTGGTAAAATTCTGTATGAAATGAAGTAGAAAAACGGTAGGATTACTAATAAAATTAATAGTATAGCAAAGAATTCGGTGACTTTAAAAGGTACTACTTTTACGAGATATAAAAAATATTTTTTATTTGGATCTAGCTGTATTTTCTTTCTGAATGAATATTTCTTCTTGAAATTATAAAACATTTTTTATTTTCAAAATTTCAAATATTTTTAACATTTTCCCGGAAATGCTGTTAATAAAATTGAATGAGGGCTTAGACAAGGTGACACCCTATCTACAAAACGTATACGAAGTCATAAGTATTTTAACAAGATAACCAATTTAAAATGGCCGAGAGACTCTTTGTGACAATCCAGGAAGAGGAGGTTTAACTGCAACAAGAATCTTCCTTGTGTCATTAAACCTGTTGTTGGTTTTCTCCACTGTTTTAGAGAGTTATTCAACGATTTGCATTGATCAAAGCTTCAACACGTTTAATTACAACTCTGGCTCTCGTTGCATTTAAATCTCCTCTTCTCGGATTGCCACGAACAGTTTCGCAACCATTTTTAAATAGTTAGCTTATTCAAATGTTTGCGACTTTTTGAGTGTACTTTTTTGAAACTGTGAGTTAAGTCTGAATAAAATTTCAGCTGGTATGACACAATGGAATGAGTCGACAGTTACATATATCTAGGACAATAGTGATAAAAATGGGAAGTGAAAACAAAATAGAAGAAGTAGATAGAATAATCACGCTATGGTGGTCAGCTTGAGGAAAAATAAACTTCATATTCAACAACAGCAAATGAATTAATAAAAACAAAAACATTCCAGCAGTAACTTTCAAAAAAGCAACTGCACACAGACACATGGAAAGAGTCACGTTAGGAGCACGAAGTAATATTTTTTTAAACGTTGACAATTGCAATTATACTAATCAGGTTCCAAGCTGCTGATGGTTTTTGGATGTTAAATGTTGTACGTTTTTTTGTTAATTTTTTTCAACGTCTGAAACACTCTTCTGAATGTGAATTTAGAAACTTATAAGGTAATTTTGAAGCAGGTTTGGGCATCTACTAAAATACTAATCAAAATTACAGGATTTCAAGGACTGACACAGCAAAATAACAAAGTAAGATTGGAAGTTCCACACGAGTGTCTGCAGACTGTAAGCTTCTGTGTAATGCAATCCCTTCCACATAATCTACCTGTTTTTAAATCTTGCTTTAAATCAGTTTTTTAAAAATCACTTGATTTAAATCAATGTATGAAATTTATGAATATTTGGTACGGCATTTTCTACCAAAGGTGTTTTTTCCAGAGGAAGTTGTTATAAGAAATTAAATTAAATTTTTCCTTTAAGTGCTAACATTCAAAACCTTACAACAGTAAGCATGCTGTTTGACCCTATTCTAATAGTTACAAACGCCATACCAATTTTGAAGTCTTTTGGCATCTCTTGCTTTAATATACCGTGTGTTCAAAAAGTAATTACATAAGGGTTGGCCGTGGAAAATAAAATTTGTCTTTGCATGCTTTAGAATTTAACTGTCATCACTCTGTCAGTGTCACTACAAATAACAAATTACAAGCTTAACCTAAAAATTTTAAGTGACATATTTTTTTGTTTAAATTCTAAAGCATGCAAAGACAGAAATTTTATTAGCCATAGCCAACCCTTATGTAATTACTTTTTGAACACACGGTATTTTCCCATACTGCTACTGCGTATTTTTAGGTGGATAAAAAAAACTTTTCTTTGCTGCCTCTTTGACCAGCATTTCAGCCTCGTCCAAAACGTGTTTAAAGCATTGTTAAAAATATTCTAAATTGTTGTTAATACAAATTCATTGACAGATATACAATTTTAATTGTCAACAAAAAACAAAATCTGCAAGAATCAGCCCATCCTTAAAATGGTACATTTAGTAGTTTCCTTGTGCTCTCTTTCTAAAACACTACAGAATAACGCCGTAGCAATCAGGGTCCTCCCTACTCTTAAGTTATACACGGTTTCCCAGGAATGTTGAACTATATGCAAAACACATGGGAAATTATATTTTTCCAGATTTTATGTCCACAGGATACTTCGGCAAGGAATTTAAACTGTATTATTGTTAGTAACTGTGTGCTTAGTGCTGCTTAGTCAAAAAATAATAATATTTACATTTAAAATTAACCAAAAATCTTAATAAATATTAATAATTTAAAGGCGTGCCTATCAAACCGACAGTTCAATTTATTAATATTTATTTACATTTTTACTTTATCTTAAATGTAAAAATTGTTATTTTTTTTAAATGGCACTAATAACAGCTAATAACAATAATACAGTTTAAATTCTTAGACGAAGTATCCTGGGAACAAAATCTGGAAAAATATAATTTCCCATGCATTTCGCATATAGTTCAACTTTCCTGGGAAACCCTGTATATTATGCTCTGTGGTTAGGAATAAGAAGGGGATAGAATAAAAAATGAAGACATAAGACAGAAGATCGAAGTGATCAATTAAATAATAATATAAAAATGGAACTAGCTGGACACACTGTAAGAAGAAAAGATAACCGCTGAACAAAAAAGACAATAGAGTGGCCGCCAAGGATAGACAAGAGAAATAGAGAAGGTCTGCAGATGGGATGGCAAAACGATATAGTCAAGACAGCAGGATAGGGGTGGATAACTAAAGCCCAAACCAGACAAGAATAGTATGATATGGAACATTCTGCATCCAACAATGGATTGAAAAATGAGCCGATTGGGATTGAAAATGCATGTATATTTCAATATTTTAAAGTACATATGCATAAAAATCAGAACCCTAGTTAGAAAATAAAGGTAAGTGAAGTCATGATTACTTTTGTCGTTCTATCAATATCAATGTTAGCAACAATGTTGTCCTATACAATTAAGTGGTTTAAATTTTTTTTTTCATTAAAAATTTATAAACTTCAGTGGCATTATGTTTAAGACTATGCAACATATTTGGTCTGGTAATGTATACATGAAAAAAATAAATTAAAAACATACCTTGGCCAGTTGAATCCGTCTTGCAATGAACTTCCATATTTATCGTCTGTGCCTGCTTTGCCTATAGGTAGCAACACATTCGTGTCAGCTTCAACATAATGGACATCTGCTGTACAACACTGCAGAACATATTTTTGACAAGGCTGACTGGTATACCAGTTCGTAGAAGCAGTTATATCAGTTAACTTAATTATTACATAATCAGGTCGTACGTGTCTTTTCCACCATGGATTTCGTTGCATATCATGTGGAGGTCTAAAGTCTGGTATTGGAAACCTACAAAAATTTTTTTTTGTTATTTTGGTATTGAAAAAACAAGTGAAAATAGTGTTTTTCCCTACCTCAATTTAACACTCAAGGATGATGATACAATTTTGAGATCAATACGAGACTCTGTTGGAGTAGATGTTAGCACTGGAGTTGAGGGTGTCGACCAAATATTATGAACTGGTGTATTTACCACACATACAGGTTGTGGGTTCAAAAGAGCAGATATTCTGTCAACAATTGTTACATCTACTTCTACTATGCAAGGTTCTAAAGTAATGCTGCAATATAAAGTTATTAAATAACCAATTTCATATACGTTGCTAAAAATAATTACGTCACATCAGTCTTTGGCACAGACGACAGTCTGGAAAGGACAGTCTTAGCAGGTTTTTCAATATGTTTAAAGGCTAGTTTAAGGCTGGGTTTTGATGATAATAATCCACCTCCTACGTTTCCACTACCTTCACTAAAGCTAAGTAGATTTATATATTCTACAGGCTCTCCTTTTCCATGATTAAGACATTCAAGTAATTCTAGTTTAGCTACTGTCAGCTTCCCAGTTATCGAAAAAGCTGTAAGCGTTGTCGTTTCATTACCCTCTATATGTAAAGGTGCTGCGAGTAATCTGCAATTATAAAATTATTAGTTGATCAAAAATAAGTTTTTATTTCACTATACAGTGAATTCCAATTTAGGTGGAATGCGGCAGATTATTTGTATTTAGTTACCCTAAATAGAAAGATAACATATTTTTGCATCACCTGATGGCAATTTATTTGTTAATTTAATATAAATAATGCTTCAAATAAATTATTTAATAATAGTCCACCAATAGTGCATTGATATAGGCGGTTGCAAAGTCAATTTTTAAATGTCTCCGTGGTGTGCAGGTAGAAGATTTGCTTTGTAAGCGAGAGGTTATGAGTTGAAGCCTTCATAATCGAGTTTATATTATTTTATTTAAAACAAATAACTAGTGTTACCCCAGCACACATAGCACTGACAGACAGCGTTGCGAAATTTCAAGTCACGTGATGCATTAGTTCTAATAATGACACGCGAAGTTATTGTAGATGGCGCCCCAAGTGACGCGCGTCTAGCCGACCTTCATATATATTATAAATTAAAATAATTATTATTAAAAAATCGACGTAGAATAAAAATATAAAAATGTTTCATGTTCCATCTGTGGATAAAGACCTTTCATTAAAAAAAAAATGGTCCAAATTGGTGAAGCGGTAGCCGCTGGAAGAAGGGGAGAAAAAAAACCTTTGTGCTTTTATATATGTATGGATTATTATTTCTTAATGCTACATAACACAATTAATCACGTGAAACATAAAAAGTTAACTTTTTATAGCTAATTGGGTAGAACTGAAATCTTTTTGGTGTTAAGAATCAAATTAAATGTTTACTTTTAGTTATTTTGTAAAATAGTGATGCAATCTGTGTAATTCAGATGCTCCGTGGTACGTTAGAAACGAAGTCATACACCGGGATCTCCGAGTGAAATTAGTGAAAGAAGAAGTGCAGTGCGTGAGTGCAAAGTATCTTTTACGATTAGATAATCATACAAACCATCTTGCTGTGAATTTGCTGGATAACAGCAATACAGTTCGCAGGCTGAGGAGACTCAGCCCTCTGGATCTTCCGGACCGATACTAGTCTGACTTGTGTGTTAAATATTATCTGTACATAGCTAATAAGTAATTCTTTTGGGGGAGCCTTCCACTGGGACGGCATCCAACATGTTCTATTTTTTTTAATCCACCTGATTTACTTATTGCTCATCAGAGCAGATTGTAAATATAAAAAAAGTTTAAAAAAAAAAAAAAAAAAGTTAATGTACCTCCATTAGGTGGGTGGACGATATAAAACTAACGGCTGAGCTAAACTGGATACAAGTAGCATCGACTAGAGAACGATGGTAGAATATTAAAAAGGCGTGCATCCAAAAATGGACTTAAAAGCACTATCAAAGAAGAAGAAAAAGTTTATTGTTAACTTTTTAAGTTTAACCTGATTAATTTTGCTAAACTGCAGTTTCATTAGAAACTGGAGTTAAGTAGCATTAAAAAATAATACTTGAATATTTTAAATAAAATAATATAAACCTGATTGTCTTTTTACAGTAATTAAAAAAAAATTAAAAAATAGTAGACCTTTTCAAGGTTTGAACTCATAACCTCTACTTTAGGAAGCAAATCCTTCACCCACACGCCACAGAAACATCTAAAAATCGACAGTTTATACCAATGAACTAGTGACTTGACTATTATTGAATAAATTATTTAAATGAAGTATTATTTGTATTAAATTTTCAATAGTTATACCACATAAGCTGTAAATTTATCTATTAATTACCTATAATTTGTTTGAGATCGCTAAAAAAAGTTTAAAATTGGCAAGCCATAAAAACCTGACAGAGCATAGCTCTGGAGGGTTTTTACTTGCAAATTTGCACGATTTGAGTCGATTTGCGGGAGATTTGAGTTAATTAACCTAGAAAAACTCTAAAGCTCGAGTGGTAAAAATAAATTGCTATTAGGTGATGTAAAAAAATGTTATCTTTCTATTTATGCTTACTACAAATAATAAAATTTTTCTAGGAGCATAAAACACATCTATCCTAGTTTTTGCATGTTAATCTGCCATGTTCCACCTAAATGCGAGTTCACTGAATGTAAAAAACCGAATAACACCAATGAACTAACTAACCTCAAGTGATTCAATGAGCATGACTTTTCAAACTGGCTCTTAGCACTTTCAAAATCCTTGTTACCAAAGAGTCCCAACTTACTAAAGAACGCTTCTGCAGTATTTTGCATTTGTCGTACACTAGAAGTTATCAACATCTGCTCTTGATCGGCTGAAAGGGTGAGGATATCTTCATGTAAAAGAACAACAGCTAGAGAAGCTACAGTCACTTTAAAGTGCGAAATTTCTGCTGTGGGGTCCGAGTCTATGTTACAAGCTGTAAGAAATTTAAATTTATTAGTTTCATTGCAGATTTTCGTAGTTAACACAAATTAAAAAGGCAATGTACCTCTTCGTCTACTTCTCGTAGTATGATCAGTCAATGAGCTTGCCATGCTAGTACTGAGACTCGACTCCATACTACTGCTGGCTCCAGATAAAGTACTATCACACATTACTCCACTAGTATTAGTGGTTCCTTTCATCGGTAGAAAATTTTCATCGCTATCACTTTCTTCTACATATAAAAAAAATGTAATATTTAGTTTTAAACATAAACAAAATCCTTATACATAAGTTCTGGCTTCACTTTGTTGAATATAACCTTTGATAATGGCATGTAAACATATCGAAATATATCGTATAAGGTTAAAATAAATAAATATTATTGAGAAGTAATAAAGTATTTTATTCATACTAAAAATCCTTTATAGATAGAAAAACTCTCTTGGTAACTGATACCCGTCCGAACTGAAACATGCGAGTTCATTATAACATGAGGATATTAAGAATCCCAAATATTATCTCCATGATACACTTATTTTATTTTAAACTAATATAGGTTCGTCTAAAAAGATTTTCTGAACAAGTTGATTCCAATGGATCAAGAAACGATAACTATTATGTGACAAAAGTGAAAGCAAAACAGTTTTTTTTTGTATTTGCCTTAACATGTACCAATTAGCAGTATAAAGAATAGTTTATTAATTATTAATAATTAATAACTTCAACAAAATTTATTTATTTTACCTTATAAGTATTTCGACATGTTTACATGTCATTATCAAAGGTAAGGTTAAAAGTAAACAGTTGGTACTACTATAGGAACTATAGAAATGCTATTGGTGAAACGTAAGCAAACACCGGAAGACGTACAAATGCAGCACGTTCTTACTTACATTCGCTACAGAAAGTATACGAATTCAACTCCCTATTTTTTCCATTCAGAGTGAGAGGTGTAAGATTTTGCAACGCCAAAATTCCCCCATCTGGACAGCATAGCATTTGAAATTTTATCCGGAGCAAAAAGGCTAAGTCAGTAGACAATATTCTGTTCGTATAACATTGGTTGAAGTTGAAATTCATACAGGTGAGGAAAATCTGTTTTCAACTAATTCTGCTGAATTTATATAGACGAAAATGGTGGGAATAGCATTTAGTTTAAGTTTTGTTTTCCCATCTTGACGATTATTTTCAAAAAATTTAGGGACTGTATGTAAATATTATTATACCTGTACCTATTTCTAGTGAATGTTACAAAATAGTATGTATCCCTCTACAAAGCTCTTGCAAAACCCTTCATTTATGTCTCCTACCTATTAAAACTAGAGATTTTCCATCTTCGCTGCAAACCATGTTCAAAATAAATAGAAACTTGCTTGGTGTAGTATAACGTATGCTGCGTGCTGCATACAATTGCCGCTGACTGCCGTTCGCATTTTAATCCAATTAAAAACTACGAGTAGTCGGGAGCAGGCATTCGGTGGTTACTGCAGCGTGATATCCCTACTATTTCATTGCATCTAATCATTGTACTCTTTACCAATGTGCATGCAGAGGTATTAAGAATAACAGATTGGTTGATTGTTTGGTAGGTGGGAGCGTTAAGGCTCGCTTTCGCGTATGCAAAACAAATTTTAAAGGCAGCAGTCCATTTATTTGGCGCCCAATTTTTTTAATGTTACACGGTGGTGTTAAAAAGTAAACGCCGTATGCTAAAGTAACTTTTTTTTTTAGCTGAAACTTAGAATTGGAGTTCTCTTTTATTTGAAAAATTATGGGAAGGCACTGCCTACCCTGCCTAAAAGAGCGGACTACCAATGTTATTTATATTAGTGTTTCATTAGGTTATTGTATTCGGTATAAGTAATTACTTAATAGAATAAGAAACAAATTAAAAAACTTACCTAAAGCAGCTGTCGACCAACCATGTACACCTTGCAATCCAGGCGATTGAAATGTAGACAGAGGATGCAAGTGTTGTTGCAATTCTTGTTCAATTCGTTGATAATCCAAACCACTCATTGGTTTTTCTGCATACTTTTGTCGTGGAGCAACATTACTAAAATATTTTAGTATACATGGTAATAAAAAACATCATACTGGGAATAAACTAGCGGTAATTACAAAATAAGCTACTTACCTTGTATCTTCAATATCAGGACTAGCTAAACCATTAGCTAATTCCAAAAGTACATGAACTTGTCTTGGCGACAAGAACATAATGAAAGATCCTAATTCTACCGATATCGATACTTTTGGCCCATGCACTTCTTCCGATTGTTTTAATCTTATGCTTACCTAAAAAAGAAAAAAAAAAACGCAACAGTTTTTTACAGAACTTAAAAATAATGTTACTAACTTGTTGTTTTCCAGCTAATCGTCCAAATTGAATTACATTTCTTTCATCTTCAAACATAGAATGTCTCCTAGAACGTTCATCAGATTGACCAGCTTCTTCTTCATCGGCGTTTGATTCATTATCGTCATTTAACTCGCTACAATACTCTGCAGAAACAGTTTTAATATTTCTTTCTATCATAGTAACAAGTGAGTCCTCTTTCTCATTTTCCTGAGGGTTTGAAGTATAGGACTGACACATCACAGAACGAGAAAATGTGCGAGCTCTACTAGGAAACTCAACAGTTGAAAATGTTACACCTTCAAAGTAGAAATTTTTTACGGTAAATGATGAGACAACAAATGCCTTGTTCTGTTCAAGATTGCTTGGGTCTACTGCTTCTCCTGTTGGGGGATCATTCCCTGCTGCATCCATATATTCCATACTAAAAATATCAGAAGTTGTGTACCACATCATTTACATATTCCGAGTAACTCAAATTTAAAAAAAAAATTAGTACTTACTGAGGAATATTGATTTGCATAGCCACTCCCGTACTACTGTCTTTTGGAACATGTTCAATTTGTATTACAGAATTGGTAAATTTTACTTTCACTCGACTTAGAACTGAAAATTAGTTAGTACAATATAAACAACTTAACATAATATTTATGGGAACCTACTTGAATCAATTGTCTGTGCAAATCGTTCTATTACTTCAAGTGGTTGTGCAGCATCAACAGGATTCGTTGGGTCTTGTTTCATGCATTCTTCTGCAAGTTGCATAGAATTCGTCATTGAACTCCACATAGATTCAAACATAGATGTTGCTACAAAACAAAAATCACTTTAAGTATGTTTTTTAAACCAAAACCAATCTAAAAAATGAATATCATATCACTTACCACATTCACTTCGTTGCTTAGGTTGTACAGTAATTTTGAGTCCCCGTACTTCAATAAAACTAGAGTCTTTAAGAAGGGAAGCCCATGGCACAGAAACAAAAAGTTCGTCAACGTAGCCATCCACAAATTCCATTGGCCAGTTCTGCTTTTCACCCAATTCATTGAGAGCCTACAACAAAAATAGATTGCTTACTTGGAAAGTTTTTAAAGTTACTGCTTTTACAAGTACAGGGTGATCGTAAAAAAATGATTCAGAGCAGGCCATGACCGAAGTGTTAAAGTTGGCAATACTTAATATAAGCCAATTGTCAAATGTTGACAGCTGTCAAAATTTTTGGTTACATACATTTAACTTAATGTATCTAAACAAAAATTTTTACAGCTTTCAACATTTGAAAATTGGCTTATATTAAGTATTGCCAACTTTAACACTTTGGTCATGGCCTGCTCTGAATCATTTTTTTTACGATCACCCGGTATAAAATGATACAAGAATAACTGTAATAATTTTTTTAAATTCCTAAAACAACAGATCAAGAAAATATCAGTTATAGCCTATAGATTTTTGATGAAAAAATAAATAGAGATACTTCTTTAATTTTTTTATGAAATTGACTGCCAGATTTCTTCAAAATGTACCTTTAGCAACAATATGCAGATTATTGTTGCAGCACGATGGGGCACCAGTCTATTACAGTGCGCACTTACGCCTATTTACAGAGAAGTAAGAGATAGTATCCTGCTATTTGGTTAGCCGGCTATCCGACATGTTTGGCCTAATATTGGCAGGGCCAGATAATGACATTGGCCAAGGCAAATTAGTTCAAAAAAGGCTGTGTGAGTAAACCAAATTATAAAGTTTTCATATTTGATATGCGTACTTGTAAATACCTCAGAATCAAATATCCGTCAAGTTACGCTCAGGAAAGTGGTGGCTTTATCCTCTAAATTTCAAAAACACCATGGAGCAGTGACCCACAACTGGCTTTTTACAATTCTCGTACACAGAGCATCCAATGAAAAATGTTACATCAAACAGAACTGTAGGAAATAATATTTCAAACAAAAAAGTTCATATGCATTTTTGTTGCAAAAGCTATAGTTCGCGCTAGAGATGCACCGAGTACTCGGTGGACCAATTAATTAGATGAATATTCGGTCATTTTTTGGGGCTTGCTAAATATTTGAATAAGCCGAATAGTTTTACGAGTTTGCCGAATATCCGGCATTTTGTGTACTACATAGAGTCATGACAAAGACAACAATAATAAATTGCAATTTTTTGATATTTTGATGGTATAATTAAAATACATTAAAACGAAATTATAATGCCGCCGGGAGCCAAACTGTACGCTATTCGCTTACGTAAAGCAATTCACCCACACATTTATTACTACTAAGTATTCGGCACATAGCCAAATAATTGCCTCAAGTTAGGTGATATTCGGTACTTAGCCGAATAGTTTGCCTATCATTTGGTAGTTGACCGAATATTTATCAGAGTAATTAATCTAATATTCAGTACACGGCTGAATAGTTTGCCGACTATTCGCTGAATAGTTGACCGAATATTCGGTTTTAGGCCGTGAGAGACTGGCCGAATATTCAGTATTCGACCAGTGGTCAAAATCAATATTCGGTGCATCCCTAGTTCGCGCTCAATCAAGGCAAGAAGGGGGGGTGAAGTCTAACATGCTGCAAGAAATTTATAGTTAAAAGTTGTGCAACTCAACTCGGCACTACACCTGGAGCTGGAGGCAAGGGGAAAGGAAGAGTGCGTTAAATATAATATATAAAGAAAGTTTGTTCGAGATACGAACCGATCAACTTAGATTTAAGCGTTTAAAAATTAATTGTTTCTCTAAAAAGAAATGTTGGTATATGTTCAACTTAGAAAAGAATGGATAGAACTTTTTTTAATAAACTCAAGAAATTTTTTAAAAGTTTCTTAGCACCCGCGCCGCCTGGAAAATAATTCTAGTAATTTAGTAATATTTGCATCTTAATTTTCAAATTTTAAGTTTGCACCAGTGGCATACGTTGTCTGGTGCCAGGATCGAACCTGTCACCCAATATGTTATGCGCTGATGTGTCCCTAGGCTGTTTGCAATAGCGGAACGACACATTTTCTGCAAGAAACTCGTTTTTGGTATACGGGATGTTTCAAAAGGTTTACAACTTTGACTTTTATAAGACTTTTTGAAAAATCACCATTAGTGACATGTCTACCTATTTAAATAATGAATAACCAGATAAACCGTCTGAGTGGTCCAGTGGTAAGAGGATCAGGCTCACAATGCGTGAGCCCTCAGTTCGAATCTTGGAAGAAGCAGAAAATTTATCTGTAATTCCGTGGATCGGTACCGAGCTCGGCAACCATTCGACGTTGGGTTACAATTAACGGCGCTTACCTTGATTACTGACTGACCAGGATAAGTAACAAAGTCATAAACAACATAAAAACATACAATTAAACACATGTGTGTGAATGACATTGAATGAATGGGCATGAAGAGTGGCATAAGCTTCAGGAGCGTAGCGGTCTAACGGTCAAAGGCCCCACTACCTCCTATTACACAAGCGAGAGCCTACCCGGAGTGAAAGTCCTCGACACCTTCGGTTATAAGAGGTGAAAGATAAAGAAGAAGAAGAATAACCAGATAAGTGGGTTGGTAGAGGTGAACCAATTTATTGGGCACCTAGGTCTCCAGACCTACCAAAATTATAGTTCTTTATGTGGGGTTATGTTAAGAACTACACCTGAATTCACCCATCACGCTTTAATTATTATCTCCGCTATAAATTTAGATATTTCATTTTCCTTGAAATCCATTAACTAGGAGCGTAGATAGAAAGGGGTGCTTGACGTATCTCTTAAGACAGTTTTTACTCACTCAAGATTTTCTAACTTTTGATAGTTTTCAAGATAATTTTAATTTTCGTAAAACTTGAGATGTTATTAAGATTCAAGTTTGTAGTGACTTTCCTTACGGAGTTGCAACCTCCCAAAGATTAAACAGTCCAATCACGCTTGAATTATTATCTCTGCCCCGTTGGGCCCCCTATCCACAAACTTCCTAATTGCTTTATTTTCCCAATCAAGTAAACGTGAAGTGAATTATCGCAACATTTTTTTACACCAACGTAAAAAAAATTATGCATTGTATCAATTGTATTTCGCCTTGCGTGCGTCAAACAAAATTTTCCGACAACGTACTTCTGAATTATTTTTGCGTGCTTTACTTTGACTAACACTGCAGCCTACTTCACCACGCTACTACAAGAGTATTAAAATTTAGGTACAAAACTTTAAAATTGTGCTTTAAGTAAGTTTTGAGATGAATTAGTTTACGGTGAAGAAAAAAATAAGACTATTTAATAAAAATAAAAACGACCCCAAATCTATCTTCAAAATAAATAACAAAAAATTACAAAATGACTCCACTAGAAGGCTTGACATATGAACGCCTTACAACCTTACTTCTACTAAAAAACAATTACAGTTTTAACATTTTATTTTAAATAAATTTCTTACATGTTCGTAGTTATTTCTTACAAAAATACAAAAAATAGGCGTCAATACCTATGATACCTGGGATTCTAGGAATTACCTGATGTTTTCCTTAGAAAAAGAAACAGGTGTCAATGCCTCCTATGATACCTGGATTTCTAGAAACTACCTGATGTTTTCCTTGGAAAAAAAAACAGGTGTCAATGCCTCCTATGATACCTGGATTTCTAGAAATTACTCGATGTTTTCCTTAGAATTTAATTTTTTAAACACTAGGTATAACCATTCGTTAAAAACATTTGTAGAGCATAAACAGTTCTATCCAATGATGTAAAACTAATACAGGTTGGTCTATTTCACAAAATCGAGTTAGATTAGATATTTTTGTAACATTGCAACAAAAACCCCGAATAACTAAATTCAACGTTAAAGATATTTGCTGGATAGTACATAGTCTTGACTAAAATTTAACAGAAAAAGTTAAATCTGTGGAAATATTTGCAGATTTTATTAGCGAGATCTGCAAACGTAATATTGATCGAAAAAAAGCGAATAACACGCCAATGCAGAAACTAGAAAGGTAACTAATAAGCGAACAAGTATATGTAAAAGCATACAAAGTGTTCTATCAAAAAACAAAAACGTTTGGTGTTGCCAGTCTTATATGGAACCCCCTGTGTAATTGAAAGCAATTTTAAAATGAAGTTCTCTTGCTCCCCCTACAACTTTTATTTGAAAAATGTCAGAAGTTTATAAATAGTAAAGGAGATATCGACGGCCTTGTTGATTCACCAGTGATAAGTATTTTTTTTTACATTTTTGTGTATGATAAAGCCGAATGTAGCCCTGCTAGTGTACCACGGTTGATCATGCTTAATCAATTCTGAGCTCAATTAATTTAAGTAGCAAATAATAAGTTCAGTGAGAAAGAGAAAGTAGATGAGTACCCTTTTCTTATTCCAAGCCATCTAAATCTTAGATAATATTAATTAAAAAAATACTTCAATGTTACATTGCATGCATAGGTGAAGTTAATAAATAATCTACTGCGTATATTGGTGTATATAAAGAAAAATTCTGTCTGAATGAATGGTTCATAAATGTATAATTTAACTATAACAATTACAATGGCAATTCAATATTTATAAGTTCATAAATAATAGGAACTTCAACATTGAAAACAATATATAGGTTAACAAATGCGTCTGCTTGATTACTGTTTTAATATGCGGAATTCATTTTTAGTTAGATGCCATGATTCACGTAAAATCTGCAATGATGTTAATCACAGTTAATTTGTGTTGCTACCATTCAAAATATATTCAGTTTAAGCTAGACTACAATGAAATTTTAAACCTAAAATAATGCATTATTGCGTTTCAATAACCATAGGTACTCTTACAATGTAAAATTAATTGCAGTATTATGTCTCTGCAACAAGCTATAAAATGCTATATCAATCTTTATATTACAGAATTTGAGGACACATTTTTGTTGCTAGAACAAGAAAGATTTTGTTTGATTTCTTAATGAAATATAACTGAAAAAATTAACAGAAATTAAGAAAACATGTTGTTTTCGAAAATAATTATTGCAAACCCAACAGAAGAAAAAAAAATAACTAATTCTAAATAATGGAAAAATCATGTACAGGGTGGCCATTATTGCAGTTAGAAAAAAACTGAAGGACATGTTATGGGCCAATTTTTTTAGTATATTTTGATGGCAAAAACGGACTTTAGCTATCTCCTATTGTTTTCGAGTTATGCGCCAAAATTGATTTTTTTTCAAAATATGGGAGGGTCTCATATTTCAGTTAATTCAAAAGATAGAAGGATTGTGTAAAGACAATTTTTACCGATACTTTTATAAAGAATTTAAATATCTAAACAGATGTTAAAATTGTGTATCTGTTTTTGAGTTATAATACAAACTTATGTTTTTTTAAATGGAAACCTCATTAAATGGGCATTTGTTTTGCAGTTCAGAAAATATATACTTTGCTATAGTTATTTCCAATAGCAATTGATTTACAGCAACATCTCTTAATTTTTATGCTTTACTAATAAGTAGACAAGGAATTTAAAACGTATTTTAGAATCGATAGAAACAAGAGAAGTCAGTAAATACATTTTAAAGTATCAAAAGTGGAGGAGAACAATTTAAGCATCGTTAAAATTAATACCAATGTGTTTGTTATGAAACTGCTGAAATACTTGTCAAATCTGTGGTACTGCTTTTGATCCTTTGTATTGTTTATTTAAAACTAGATAATTTTCTTAAAATTGTTTAAAATGTATTTACTGACTTCAGTTGTTTCTACCGATTCTGAAAAATGTTTTAAATTCATACCCTACATTTTTATGTTTTACTAATACGTAGGAGATGGATTTAAACCATTTTTCAGAATCGGTAGTTTTAAGTAAACAATATAAATCAATAAACACTAAACTACAGATAAAAATGACAAACACATTGATGTTAACTTTAAGAATGCTCAAATTGTTCTTCTCCACTTTCGATACATCTTAGAGTTGGTAAAATGTATTTACCGACTTAAGTTGTTTCTTTAGATTCTAAAAAACGTTTTAAAATCATAGCCTACTTATTAGTAAAACATAAAAATTAAGAGAGGTTGCTGTAGATCGATTGCTACTGAAATCAAGTATAACAAAGTATACACTGTGTCTATAAAGTGTTAGGGGGGGGGCTAACACACTTTTGAACGACTTGCCACAAAATTTGGTGTGCTGCAATGGGAAATTAAATACTATTTTGCAGACCATATTAAATTTTGTATCATCCAAAATGGCGACTGGGAGCCACTTTGAATTTTTTTATAATGGAAAGGGGGGTCGAGTGACACCTCATTGGAAAGGTCTTTTAGTTCTGCGTCTGATCCTAGAGTTTCAAAGAAACATATTTAGCCATAACAAAATGACAATGTTTGAAGATAAAGAAGTCTATTTAAAAAACTAAGAATTAAAGCAAAAAGAAATTAAATTAAGTGTTCGAAATGTTGACCATTCACTTTTTGGCTCATAAAAAGTCGGTTATGAAATTCCTGCCTTACATTTTCAGAAGTTTCTGGAGTGATATTTCTGCAAACTTCTGTAATGCGTTGCTCCAGTTCTTCAATTGTTTCTGGACGGGTTCTGTACACTTTCGATTTCAGATATTCCCATAGAAAAAAAATCTGAAGAACTTAAATCTGGGGAGCGAGCCGGCTGTTCTACAGGCCCCCGCCTACCAATCCATCTTCCAAGAAAATTTCCGTTGAGAAAGTCAGAAACAGGCCTATAATTATGAGGCGGCGCACCGTCTTGTTGGAACATAACGTTTTCAATATTATTTCCAGCCACCTGAGATATTTCTGGGAAAATTTCGTCCTGCAAATGAAAAAGTGGACTACTGGATAAAAAAATCAAAACAATTTTGAATTGAGTGAGTCCATTAGTTTAAAATCCGCCATTTTATTATGGCTGAATATTTTTCTTTGAAACTCTAGGATCAGACGCAGAACTAAAAGACCTCTCTAATGAGGTGTCACTCGACCCTGGATAAAAAAATCAAAATAATTTTGAATTGAGTGAGTCCATTTGTTTAAAATCCGCCATTTTGTTATGGCTGAATATTTTTCTTTGAAACTCTAGGATCAGACGCAGAACTAAAAGACCTCTCTAATGAGGTGTCACTCGACGACCTTTCTATTTAAAAAAAATTTCAAAATGGCTTCAAATCGCCACTTTAAATGATACAAAATTTAATTTTTGGCTAAAAAAATAGTATTTCATTTCCCATTAAAGCACACCAAATGTTGTAATAAAATATCTAGTCGTTCAAAATTTGTTAGGGGGGGAGGGGGGATATTTTATAGACAGGCGGTATATTTTTCTGAACCGCAAAACAAATGCCTTTTTAATGAGGTCACAGCCAACTATGGTTTCTTAAGTTTTTTTATAAAAATATCTATAAAAAGTGTCTTTACACTTTCCTTCTATCTTTTGAAACAACTGAAATACAAGACCCATTCATATTTTGAAAAATCATTTTTGGAGCATAACTTGAAAACAAAAGAAGATAGCTAAAGTCCGTTCTCGATATCAAAATATATTTAAAAAATTTACCTATAATATGTCTATCAGTTTTTTTCTTACTGCAATAATAACGCAGATAGCCTGCAAAACCAACGAATTCAGGCCACCTGTACATTGCTCAAATGTTGTTGTCCACACACAAAATGGTTTTGAATTGTTATGGAGTTATATTTTCTATTGCTGCCGTATTAAACAGATCTTTCAGTGTTGTTGCTGTTGAAGGCATTAAATAAACAATATTTATCAGATGAGAAAAACAAAAACCCCAACGGTGTTAAGTCTGGTGATATAGTTGGCCACCTAACTGGTCCATTAGTTCCTATCCAATAATCGCCAAATCTGTTATTTAGATAATCAATAATAATTCTCGAATCGTTTGGTGGTGCATTTTCCTGTTATTACATTATACTTATGTTAAACAACAGCAATTCATCCAATGCTTAGGTATTGAATATAAAGAAATCCTAAATACCGTTCTCTAGTTAATTGTCCTTTAGAAAATACTGTCCTAATAATTGGATAACCCAACTTCTCCATTTGTTAAAAAGGAACAACCACCTATATTATTCGTTGCTTTGTTATTTTTTTAATTAAACAAAGGCCTATCGACCAAACATACATGTGTGATACATCCTTGTATTCAAAATTTAAATGGCAATTCATTATTCTAAAAATACACGAGGTGTTCCATTTGAAATAAAATAGTTGATATCACTTCCGGCTCTGGCTAAACTGGATGAACCATTTTCGATATTTATAATACAGGGTGCGGCATAAGTCAGTTACGCTGTCCGAAAACTACGCGTGCCCGAAATTCCTACGCTTGCGCGAACTTCTTGCGCAGCATAAGTGGGGTGATGAGAGGTGGGTTCTACTGTAACAAGGCGGTGCCAGATGTGTATTCAGGAAGGTGGTATGCAGTTTGAACACAAAATGTAACATTTAAACTGTCATCACTTGTGTATCTGTACAATAAATAATGTTTTTGTATGCTGTTCTTTTTATTTATTTCGGTGTGCAGATCGGTTAACTGACTTATGCCGCACCCTGTATAACGAGTGATCATTAAAATTTTTGGTGTACTCTTGCCATGACAAAACCAAAGTAGTGTCTTTGTTTAGTTCACAAACCTACAATTAATTACTTTGCCATTTAAAAAACTGTAATTTATGGTATAAAATAAGACATGCAGTTCATATTCCATAGCAAGAGTTGACCAAAAATTTTAATGATCGGGCGGTACATAGAATAAAGCAGTCTTGTGGTTAATTGAACATCCCAAAATGTTGTTATAATAAGTAAATAAAAATAAATGTCCGAGGTCTACTATAATCCTGTTAGTGTGTACACCATGTACATACAAAAATTTTTTGCATCAGTATTATACCTACTATACTTATTTGTAAATACTAACCATTCTAGTCCATACATATATAAAAGCACAAAGGGTTTTTTTCTCCGGTTCCTCCAGCGGCTACCGCTTCACCAATTTGGACCATTATTTTTTAAATGAAAGGTCTCTATCCACAGATGGAACATGAAACATTTTTATATTTTTATTCTACGTCGATTTTTTAATAATAATTATTTTAATTTATAATATATATGAAGGTCGGCTAGACGCGCGTCACTTGGGGCGCCATCTACAATAACGTCGCGTGTCATTATTGGAACTAATGCATCACGTGACTTGACATTTCGCCGGTTCTGTCAATGCTGTCTGTCAGTGCATTGTGCGCTGGGGTAACACTAGTTATTATAATATCCTATAGCAAGTTAATAAAATGTTCTTCTGACATTTTAAAAATGAAATCACATACAATTGTTTTTCATAAGCTTCGTGATTAACTTTTTTTTGCTGGCATTGTAGTTGTGATAAAAATGTAGAGGTTATTATTATCCTTTACTTTGCACATCCATGTTCAATTCACTGGGTTTGTTATTAGTATTTCAAAGTAAAAAGAAAACCTTGGTTCCTTTTTTAGAAAATTAATGTAAGCACTGTAATAACAGTAGCTTACCATTACTATGAATTACCTACAGAACTTAAAATAACTTAAAAAAAAAGCAAAATCATTATTACCTTGGTATTGTTATATGGCAAGTAAATCACTCTTCAGACAGTTTTCCATTTCATTTTTGACTTGCATCTATCGCAATCATAATTCTATTCGCACAATTCGACATATAGAATAATATCAAAAGAAACATTATTAAATGATAGTTAATATTTACGTAAAAGTTCACTTTAATACCTAAAAATCCATAAGAAGTGTCATGTAAAAACAACATAATACAACAATTATTACAATTAAAATTGCTTGATAAATTTATTGTGACAAAATATTATTTGGTTAAGTGAGTAAAAATTTGTTTGAAATTTATTTTAGCAACTACATATTTATTTTGTTTCTGTAAGCCTCGTTAAATAATAATTTTATAAATTTCCATTAACTACTTTCCTTAATTGAATCTGTTGAAACTATAAAGCAGGGTTGGGCAGGTAGAATATTACATGTAAAATATACTTATTATACATGGTTATTTTACATGTAGAACAATAAGCCCTTTTTCTACATATTCTACATTTAGAATAATACCGATGCAAAATCAGACAGTTTCAACGTAAAAAAAAGGAAATCTCATTGTCGGTGTATTCTACGCGAAGGGGCGGCCGCAATGGAGGACTTTTAGACTCCGCACTCGAGTCCTAGGCCCCTTTTCGGCCTAGAAAAGATGCTAAGGATGGGTTAGAGCAAGGAATTTGGATAAGAGGTGATTTCCGCGGATAGCACTGTCCCAGTATTTACTTTGTGGTTCAAGAAAACCACGTAAAAACCTGATGCAATACAGCCGGCTGGGCCAGGGAATCGAACACAGGTCTCTTGAATGAAAGGTGAACGCGCTTACCGCGGAGCCACCTTTCTCGATTTTAAACGTAAATAAACACGTATACAACTTAATAAGTGTAAAAAATGAGCAAAACACTTCGCCTGGACTTTCCTATACATTTAAATACATTGTTTTATATTTTCCAACACTTTCGGTATACACCTGTCTAGACACGACTAGTTAAAGTAAATAGTTCTTATAAGTTGTAACATCTTGAAGCGGTTGAAGAAAGACCGACCGCTGCGCTCTGCAAGCATAAGGTTGGGTAAAATATTCGGACTGAATCAACGGAAGGGCGGAAATTGATATTTGAAAATATATTAATAACTCGAGAAGTATTATTTTTAGCAAGAAATTACTCTTATTAATTTGCATTTAGAATTTCAAAACCTTTCTGATTTTAAAGCCAAAATGCCACGTTTCCATTTAAAAAAAAGTTATTTTTTACCGTGGCCGCCATATTAAAGTTGGAAACTCAAGTTTTTTTCTTAAATACAATCGAGAAGAATTTGCCCTACAACTTTGCTCTTGGGTTTGCGAGTCTATCTATTAAAATAAAAAAGTTAGCCTACACTGAACATTAAACGACTAGTACAAGAATACAACTGCTGTATGTGAAATTCTTCTAAGGACAAAAAGATTATTAAGGGGCAAAAAATTCGATTTTTTGATTTTTTGTAAAAAGATTCTCCTAGAGCAAACAAAACAAAAAACCAGATTTTTAATTTTTTATCGAAAAAATTTGGGGGGAGGGGAAACAGTAGCCCCTCTAAATATGAAATTATCGAAAAAATATTATTACATTCGGATTTTGCTATCAATGGTGAGCTATTTCACATTAACAGAAATATTTTATTGCCCCCCGTTAAATAAATAAAAGGGTACCTCAATTTTCAAAAATTCACAGAGGGCGTCACAGTGAAATTATAGCAATGAGCAAAAAACAAAATTGTAGCAAATGCCTATCTTTATCAGCTTAAAAACTTTAAACAAAAACGTGTGAGCAGTTTTTGAGAAATATTTTTTTGAAAAATTCCAAAATTTTGGAGTGATGTCATTGCGATCGCTTTCATATTTTCAAAATTAATTATATTTCATGGTATAGTACCCTTGAAGGGCTACCAAACAAGATGTAGTTGATTCCAATCAGATAACTGGTTTTTGAGTAAATGGGCGTTAAAGTCGAAAAGTTCAAAAATTCGTAGCGGCCGCCATTTTAAAGCTAGAGAGTTCGGTGAAAAATAGTTTGATTTGTCCTAAGGCCTTCTTTAATCTCCACTATTAAAATTTCCAAAATTTAGTTTCTGAAAAAATGCTACCAAAGAAACATGTCTAACTTCCGCTTCCAGTTTCGTTTTTTTTAAAGCTTATTTTGTCGGTGAATTTTTGATATACCCCCTTATTCCAAAGCACATCAAAATTGGTCCAGGCGTTCCGGAGTTATGAAGCGTAACGGACCCACCCACCCACAGACAGACATTTTTAAAAAATTACTATTTTGGGGTCCATGGACCCCCCCCCCCCCGACTATTTCCGTTAAAATCTCAACTTTGAAATTTTGCATGAAATCAATACTTCCCTATACTGAAAGTATAGGAAAGTAAAAAATAGTAAAAAACTAAAAACGTGATACTTCCGCCTCAGACGTAATTATTTAAAAAGCGCAATTTCATTGTATAATTTTTTATGGAGCCAACTGTCGTTTAATAACTGCCGACAATTAAAAACATACCGTTGTATAGTCATATGTCTCACCCCCCTCCCCCCGTCTATTATGCACACATGCGTTCATCTACATAGTAAAGTTAACACAATAATTTTATGCAGATGTTTTTCTGTACGTATTTTACATATTCTACATACTTTACATGTATAATATGTAAAAAAGGTAAATATACTAGTTTTATTTAACATACATATTCTACATTTTCGACGTATTCTACATACTTTTCCACGTGTAATGTAGAAAATAATTTTCTACGTGTAAAGTTACAACCCTGCTATAAAGTAGAAAGCAATACCATAATATTATTTAGTTGTGTAAACCCTGCTGTTATAATTACAACTGCTCAATAGATAACTTAAATTATTTTGTTTTTATGGGTCCTTTATAAAAGCATTACCAGTTACTTTTTTTTTTAAAGAATCATGAGACCGTACGTGAGCACGACTCCATGATTCCCATCCCACCCCCTTACCCGGACTCAGCGCACTTCAGCGCTATTCACCGGTCTAACATGCCCCACCCCTGAAAGACAACATACACACCACACACACCGTCCATGGACCCGCCGGATTTAACTTATTCAGAAAAATTTCCGACGGGCAGAGGACTCGAACCAACTGCCGTTGAGAGTATAGTTTCAAAGTCTGGGACTTTAACCACTAGACCACCCGCTGGCCCCACTAGTTACTTTTATTTTATTATAAAACAGTGATGATATTAATAATACAGCAGTTATTTCTAATGCAAGGTAATTTCAACAATTGCATAACGGTAGGTGTGTATGAATGGACACTGAATAGGGAGGTGATGAAACTTCTTCAAAGTAGGGCTCTTTAATAAGGATGTAATCGAAAACGGATCTGAATCCATTACCTGGCGGTTTCAGGCACTTTGCCCCGGTTTTTGCCAGATCTGGATGATATGCTATCCAGATTAAAAAAAAAATATTTAGTTGTTAAATGAGTCTAAATGTGTACGCTTCAAGCCTCTTTTTAGAGAGAAGTTGTAGCAAGATTTCCTACTTCCATACAAGTTTACTCTAAACATAGTTATCTGTCACAAAATATTTCCTCATTTTCATATTAGGTTTATCACTTACTTGCAAAGGAAAAACTGTAAATTGTAGATTGTAAAATTAGTTTTATTTTAATTTACCTAATAATTCAGCAAACGTAAAATACAAATGTTATGTCATCTTCTAATAAGTTCAACAAAGCTTTTGAAAAACTTCCCCTATTTTGCCCCTCGACTTCCCTCAATGTGTACACTGAACTTCCTGTGCAGTTTAGCCCTCACTATTACACAGGGTGGTCCAAAGTTTACCTTTCAAACTTTGTAAGTGATTCCTTTTGACCATTTTAAGAAAAAAAGTTCCTATAAACATATTTCCTAAATTGCTTCTTAAGGGAGCTACGGCCCCATGAAAGAGCGAATGATATTTAAATTTTAATTAATATCTTAGACACCCTTTAATATAAAATAATGAAATTTGTCATACGGTTTAGTACTAGCAAGTGCTACTCTATCAAACAGCATTCAAATAAAATTATTTAAACCAGAGGCATCCATCCCTAACTGGGCTGCTGGGTTATTTTAATTTTTCTATTCTTAAATTTTTTTTACAAATTTGAGTCGGTAATACCTTAAAAATTCATTAAATGATACTCTTACTTTTTTAAGTTAAGCCTTAAGCGTTGATACCTTCTCCTTGTTAACTAAGACCAAGTTTTATATAGTCTCGTTTTAATCCCAACACCTGGGCCATCTGTTAACAATTTATGTATACTAGAAAATCTTCTATAGGTTTAGTTATTTTATTGCAAAGCTCCAAAACGTGAGTTTCCTCATCAGACCAATTCATTGCTTTCTTTCCTTCACAGGAATTTATTTTTTCGCATAATAAATTCCTACTTTGACCTTAATACGGTTTAACACACATCTCTACAGCAAAATATAATATATTAATTATAAGTTAATTATTGTGTACACCCACGTTTGCATATAGCTGATTTCAGTAATTTTTTAGGTTACTTCATGAGCCATTTTCAAAATAGACCACACTTTGTATATAACCAATTTCAAACAAAGTGGCTTAAATCTTATAATTTGTAATTTAATAAAAATCCAAAATAACTATTAAATAGACCAATTAATTCCGAGTTAAGCCCAGAAAATTTCATATTTCTATATTTCGTCATTTTTGCACAAAGTAACTGGTTGT
Organism: Ctenicera cuprea; assembly: GCA_958336395.1. Classification (NCBI taxonomy): domain Eukaryota; kingdom Metazoa; phylum Arthropoda; class Insecta; order Coleoptera; family Elateridae; genus Ctenicera; species Ctenicera cuprea. The sequence continues at coordinate 28,071,360 of OY284486.1, forward strand.
AGTTAAAACACCTAAAAAATGCTGTATAACGAAGTCAGAGTTCAATTGTTAAACCTAAAATTTAAGTTTAATTTATATTAAATTTATCCCGACAACAAATTTTCATGTATTTCTGGATATTTAGTTTCACTTGAAACAGGCAAAATTAGAATAGTATATTCTGTAACAAGTTTGGAATATGGTATATTCTGCACGAGTGGAAAGTCTGTCACCCGAGCCGAAAGGAGAGGGAGACGATCCATGAGTGCGGAATAACTATTCCAAACGTGTTACAGACTATACTTTTCTACGATTATAGAAAATTTTTAGTTTTCTATCTAAAATACGCTTTGATTATACTGTAAAAAAAAACAAAAAACAATTGATAGACGAGGGACGCAACCTTTACTACTCAGAACAGTGTTAGAATGAAATATTCTATAACAAGTGTAAGAATGTAGTTATTCCGTAATTAAAAATTGTGTCAGAATGCTTATATTCTAAAATATTCGTAGAACAAATTATTTTCTTTTATTGAGTTTTTCAGCAATTTTTATATTTAAGGGTTTTTATCCATTGTTACCTATAAAAATCATTTTCAAAATGTCGAATAGATCGTAAGGTACAGATACAGAGTTACAAGAAACTGTTATGTTTTGAATAACGTACTTGTTTGGTTTGAGAGTTAGCTTTGCGCACTAGGAACTTTGTTAGAGCAAAATGGTAAAAAATCTTTGTCCCCAGAGTTACCCATAAATTTAGCTAATTAAAATTTAATGTATCTATTGTAAATTATGTTTTAAAAAACAATTCGGTAAACAAAGACAACAAATATCTCCAAATTTGCTTAATTAGTCATTTCAACTGTAAACATGAGTTTTCAGGCTACTTTATCCACAGCGTGACTGGTCCACTTTGTTCCTTTTTAAAAATTAACGCATAGAACTCGGTAACACAGTGGAAAGAAAATGTTACGTGTTACTCCTCGTCTCTTGCATTACTACATTACATTACTACACGTTACCGCAATTTAAAGAATAATATTACCTATTGAATATTAGTATAATAAAACTCAAAACATGAAAATTTGAATATAGGCACAGCCTATCTTTATTAACTAATATAAACTAATTTTAAGTTGAAGCTTAATATTTGTTAAAATGTATTATGACAAAGAGAAATAAACACAATTACCATATAGGACTATCCAAGGTTTGATTTAAATAAGTTTTGAATATGTATTAACAGTATCCATTATTGAACGTTTTACTTTATAAAGCATATTCTCTCGAATCTATTTAAACAATTGTTATTTGTTAGCAAAAAGATTGCTGAGCTGGTACAATTTAACACTGATATTAGTTAGATATATTTCAATTTTGGATTGTCCGGAATCAAAGACAACGTAATTAAAGATTGATTATATTCTTTTACCCAGGCTACGGATTATATACTAAGGCAAAGGTTTATCTATAAAACACTATGACTCCTATGTGTGATAATCATGTGCTTAGTAATTTGTTTAACTTTTCCATTTGTATTTCCACCCGACCTTTCATTGCTTTGTATTGCCTTACTTGAATCTCCTAACAAGCCACTAAAATTACACATCGAGAAAGAAAATTTCAAAGTTCTTTTTCACACATTTTCCTTAAGTGCTTTCAAGCTTTTTCATCGGTGACACACTTACAGGCAAAAACCCTTTAGAATTTAGAATACAAACAACATTAAACATTCATAATCACAACATAAATTTGCAATAACAGATTGCCTTAATGTAAAAAAGAAATGTTATGAATTGTTGACATCACATGGTCCAAACAATATACCAGTGCAGTGGTAATTTTGGCCTCCAATCTCAGTTAAACAAAACAAAATTAGATCAAATCTGGTAGCCTAAATGAAATTAGAAACAACGCAATTGCGTAGTTATAACGAATAAGCAAGTGTCAATGTCGCAATCTTTAATAATTCAGCAAATTTTGTACCTGTACGTCAAGGCTGATGTTTTTAACAGTGCCAGTTCCATTGTATAAATCCACAGACAACTGATCCAATGTTAGTTTTTCTTCAAAAAACTGTCCCAGATATCTTTGCAGTAAATAAATGCACGCCCGTTTCTTTATGTTCTCAGGCACCTGAAGCACATACCACGGCATATTTGTGCCAAAAAGTCACTAACTTGTTTGAAATTTCATCCAACCTTTGTTTAATCGTATGTTTTGATAACGAACATGCAGCATCTGTATGACAGTTCCATTGCTGGTGGGGAAATTTCCGTACCTGCGCAGGAGGACAATGGCACTGTACACACCGCGTTAACAATTTTGCATCCGAGCTACAACTGGACCCTCATTACCAAATCACCAAGAAGGAAAACTATTTTTTAAAATACTTTTTACTAATATTTTATTCTAAGTAAAACTTGTCAGCTCAAGCTTGCCTTGCATTTCTGTGACGAAAATTTAGCGCTTTATTCTTTATCCAATCTTCTCCCAGCAATTTGTTTTGTGGTGAATATTAAAACAAGAACCTTATTGGATGAAAAACGTTTGTTTATAAGTTCGAGCGTTACTTCGTTGAAGTTCATTTTAAGTTATTGCAAATAAAACTATTTTAAACTTCGACATGTCATTTTCAGAGGCAAAATTAAAAGTAAACAGTTGGTGTTGCCATAGGAACAATAAATCTTCATAACTTGATCTTGGTTTTCTATATCTGCGTCCAGATGACTTGATTTATCATTCCAAAACGTCCAATAATAGTGAATTTGAGCTCATTCTTAAAGGTACAGATTTAAAATGTTTGTGAATTTCAAATGCTTCTAGTATATTCAAGTTACGTTTATCATCTCAAAAGTGTAGAATAGATTTATGCGAGTGTTTATATTTGTATCAACGTACGTGTTTCTTGTTTCTAATATTAAAATTTGTAATTGTTTGTCGTATATAAACCGAATCACAGTGCGATCAATTTAATAAATTATAAATGCTTGATATTAGTAAATTGTCTGTTTTTTTCTTTAGCACTAAACAAAGCGTTTTAAAATGTTTTTTATATTAATTAAAAAGATGAAATATTTTGGAATATGAAAGGTCTGAACAAAGTGCTTCACTGCGCCAGAGTTGGTGTCTTCTTGCCAATCCGCCTCTATCCGAAATGATGAAAATATTTTTATTACAACAACACGTTTCAAATACTTTTAATAATTCCTATTTAACCGCCAAAAATTTACGTTGCATTTCTTCATCTTCTAAAAAATATCTTACCTATTACATATAAGTCAACCAGGCGCCCAGTATTTCAAAAAAGTTTAATAATTAGCAAACAGCCAGGAAGATGAAGGTACCTACCTACTGATTTGTTGCAGTTTAGTGGAGATTACATTTTTGTGGAACAATGGGCTGACTTACTTAAGCTCTTTTGTTATTTTGTTAAAGAAAATGTTCGCAGTGTCTTTGTTGAGCATTTTGCTACCTGCTTACCAATATTGTCTTGAAGTTCAGGTTTCTGCTCCTTGTTATTAGGTAGGTACAACTGATTTTTGTCAATCTGAGTGGCTGAATTGCTTAACAACTCCTTTAATCCTTATTGGTATGTGGTATATCGCTCATAAGCAGCTTGGGAAAACCCAACCTTTTAGTGATCCAGCTTAGAGAAGGTGCCTTTGGAAGTTCTTATAGGTATAATAGTTAACATACACAGTGAGTTTATTACAGTAACACAGTAAACAAATATATGCTATAATGCTTTACACAGGGCAATTCATGAGCTGTGGCGTAACTACAATTAGTGCCCCCCACCGATATTGTCGCCCTCCCCCCTTAGAAAAAATGTAAATAAAAAACCGAAATGATGTGGAAGTTTGGGGCCCCTAAAACGTCCTAGAATGTTCGGACCTTCCTGCACTGTTTCGGATCTCGCGGGTCTGTGGTTGAGCCTGAAAGTTAAACAATACGCAACCCAACATATATGTATATCGACTTTCTTAGTATCTAACATAACAATCAGTGGCGTAGCTACCATAGTGCTAGGCGGTGCCGTGCACCGGGGCCCCCAAGCTCAGGGGGCCCTCGGACCCTGACCAGCAAACCTCAAATTGAACTAGCGAAAAATTCTCCCACTTTCGGAATGTAAATAAAATAGGTTGCAACACGACTTTAATCATGGCAACTCATTTTAAAGAATACAGGGGAATTCCCAACAAGTTTCGAACTTCTGTTCGAAACTTGTGGAGAATTCCCTTGTATTCTTTCTGTTGTTTGTGCAGTGTTTCCGGGGATTCCCCAATGACGTTTTGTAGCGTAGCATTACATTACGTTTCAGTTTCTTGTTAATCTTGTTAGTTGTTGGTTGTTCCCTGTTTTGCATAAATTAGAGAATAAGAGAACTAAAATTATGCATAAAAAAAAGAAACCTAGTGGTGCGTTTAAGCGCAAACAACGCCAGGAAAGAGATGATAGTAAACAAAAATTACCAAAAATTGACAAATTTTTTAGTCAGCCTTCTACAAGTAGTTTTGGCCCAAATATTTCTGTTGATAGTGACTCAGATAATGTGACCACTGCAGTGCCGGTTGAGAAGCCTACTGAAGAAGATTTGATCATCATTGCAGTTAAAGATACCGCCGCCGGTGACGATGCCAGTTTAGTTAGGGCCCCAGTTTTTTTTTGCACCAGGGCCTTTGGTTACCTAGCTACGCCTCTGATAACAATACAAATGATCGAGAATCGTAGATCGAAGTCGTCAACAATGTCGCCGTCAGTAATAGCGAATCAATAATGGCGGCTTCAAAACAGCGCGGATAAAAATAGCGCCATTCAAAAATACCGACGTCAAAAATAGCGCCGTTAAAAATGTCGCCAAAGTGCGCTGCTAAAAAAACTAGTTCTTCAATAATAGTTAAATGTCAACGTACGTGTAAAAAATTATTTAATAAACAAAATTCACTAATGGCAGTAGGTATGTCCTAAGCCTCTCTTAAGCCTAGAAAGGATGGTAAGGATAGGTTAGAATAAGAAATTTGAATAAAAGAGGATTTCCACAGAAAGTACTGTCTCAGTATTCGCATTAGCTCAGGATAACCGAGGAAAACATCTGAGCCAAAATCTGCAATAAAGTAAGTGGTTACCATGGCAACGTATCCTTCACCGCGTACTGCTAGCGTCATGTAGATCACGTACGATGTTTTAACGCTTTGCTTTTCGCGCCCTTTATATTAATACGAATATAGATATGCAATTGTTATACGAGCATACTAAAGTAAATATTTACACTAGCTACAACAGTATTTGGTGTTGGCATTAAAATTTTTCGTATGTAAATTTAAATTTTGATAGAGACTTTGTCCAAATATCTACGATCGATACCGAAGCACCGCCATAATTACGTAAAAGTAGATGGAGTCAGAACTAAACAATTAAACATTTTTTAATTTTTGCCTGCAGAGTTACACACATGGGTATTTCTCAGATAGGTAACGAAGTGGCGGAGTTTCAATGTGAGCAAGTCTTTAAAAATACAAAATGCTTTTTTTAAATGACATCGTGTGTTTACTTAAACCTTTGCTTTTGTGAAGATTTAATAATAATAAAAAAATAAAAAATAAATTTTAGGTTTGGAAAAGCCGATGCCGACATTAGCAGTAAGTAAAATTGTTAATGCTAAAACTTTAAAAGTAACGGCAGTTTATACAACAGAAAGATTAAAAATGTGTGGTATAAACAGTATCACTGGTTACGCCGAACTTATAATTTAGAAAAAAAAAACTGTTTTGCTGGCTTTGTATTCTCATCGGTGTTTAGTAACAATAATTTTGTATTGGATAAAACGACTGTTAACTTCATTATAACACCGTTTTGGTTAGAAATTTAAATATGAAAAACAAGAGAAAAATTATTCAAGGGATATAAGTGCCGCTGCTCCACGCCCCAGCGTGGCGTGGCGTTTGCCAAAGGCCAAATTTATTTTATACCAAAACGCTTCACCTGTTTCTCAACATACGAGTTGCCGCCCTGAACAAACATAATACTCGTTTAACAAGTGCGTATTTTGTTACGACTATACAAAGAACAACAAAATATAATTTCTTATAAATATGAAGATTTCGTTTGAATAAAGTTGCAAGATAGTTCGTTTTCAAAGCATTATTGCGTAGTAAAAAAAACTTTCCGTTAATTGATTTCAAGCGTTTCACAAGAGGAATAAATATATACTACAAGAACTGCAATTTTACAATTGCCGATAAGTGGTTACCTACTTAAGATATAGATTAATTTGTTACATATTTCAGTTAATGAATGCCTAAGGCTTGAAATTTTTATTGTAGTTGTCCATTTTTATACTGCCCAATGAGAAGAAAAAATTGTCGCTGAAATTTCAAAATTGTCAACAGCAATACCACATGCGAATTAACAATTGTCGATAATTCTGTCGCTTCATTATCAACGAAATTGTGTTGTTGCGTTGTTGACATGTTGCTATAATTATACAATGCCGATAACACCGCAGCTTCCTAAAAAAAGAATTATCACGGCCAGTTAGGGTCTAATTGGTCAAGAGCCTGAAAATAAACGGTTGCCATTGGCTATTAATATGCGAGTGGAATATTCAGTACAATTCTCACTGATTGGTGCAAAAAAGAGCAAATACTAAAATTTTATTGGTAGATTTGAATAGTCATGCACTCCAAAACTATTTCATTTTATGCGAACAAAAACTGCTTGCTTAGCAGTAAAAAATATTTTTGAAACATGCTAGTTTCAGTTTTGGAAACGGGTGATGATCTGCGATAAATATTATAAATAAATAAAATTTAATAGAATGGAAAACAATTTTTTTAATCAACACAATATTGTTGCATTGTTGTGTACACGTTTTCAGTTGACAGCTGAATCACCATTGCGTCAGAACAGAAATCTTGCGTCAGATATTCTCTAACCTTTAATTTCGAGTAAACGTCAGCTGCGAGCTTTTACACGTTTATAGGCATATTGCTTAAAATACAGTATTAAAAATTGTGAAATAGATATTTGCCAGAAATAATGGCTACTGAATTAAGCAATGGTGTGGGTGTTATAAAAATTGAAGATAATAATACAGATGTAACCACCGAAATTGAAATTGATGATGTAGTGGACCCATGGAATGTGGTTAGTAAATCCGACGCTGGGGTTGACTATGACAAATTAATAAGTAAGTTTTTCATTTCATAAGTTTATATATAGTAGGTATAATTATTTTTGTGGCAGAGCGTTTTGGAAGTTCTAAAATCGACCAAGAACTATTGGATCGCTTTGAAAAAGTTACTGGAAGACCCAACCACCATCTGCTTAGAAGGGGCATATTCTTTTCACATCGCGATATGCATTCAATATTAAACCAGTATGAAGCAGGAAAACCATTTTATTTGTATACCGGACGTGGGCCATCATCGTCCTCCATGCATTTGGGCCACCTTATTCCTTTTATCTTTTGCAAGTGGTTGCAAGATGTTTTTGATGTTCCTTTAGTTATTCAATTGACTGATGATGAAAAATGTTTGTGGAAAGATATTAAACTTGAAGAGGCTAACAAAATGGCGTATGAAAATGCTAAAGATATTATAGCTGTCGGGTTCGACATCAATAAAACTTTTATATTTTCCAATCTTGATTATATTGGGTAAGTTGTTGATTTTAAATTTACCAATTCTGGTAATACCTACTGATAAGGGAATATTTTTTGTAGCTATTTTAGTTGAAGGATTAGATTTTATCTTTTTGTTGAACCTATATTTTCCATTGTTTTGTTATCTAATACTTGCTATAATTTGAGAAACTGGTTTTGCCTGAACTGGTATGCAATTTTTAAGTATACTTTATATAGGGACTTCAAAAAAATGAGTTTCTGAATTTTTGGTTTCAAGAATACTGATTTTTTTATTTTTCAGTGCAATTTGTTCACAACAATTTGCTCTAAAGATTAAGGCTAGATAAAAACGTAAATGGAAGATTATTTATATTTCTGGGCGACATTTTATACCTACTGTTTCTTTTTTAATACAAGCAATTTGTGTGTTAAAAAAAGATGATTATTCAAAACCATTATTTAGGGACATAATTTTTTTAACCCCCTGTATAACCTACTTAAAAAATTGCTTATACCAATTGAGTTCTAGTACAAAACAAAATAATTAATATACTTTACTATACTTTTAATACTGGTATTAATTTCGCGATAATTTTTGAAAGTGATATTTTGACGGAAATAGAGGTTTGTACCACCAGGAACCAGAAAAAATGGTTTTTAAAAACTGTTTATTTATGTGTCGATGGGTGAGTGACACCGCATAATTACCGAACCATAAGCTTCAAAATGGCAGCTGTTACGATGTTTTAAAAATGTTGCTTTTAACGGCTTATAACTCAAAAATGATTTGACAGATCGTGATGAATGAAAACAGCGAAGCGTTTTTGAATATTTCTGTGATTCCTTTAGGGAGTCACTTTTGTTGTGTACCAAGCAGGACATTAGAAACTTCTTCTATCGACACCGAGTAACAGGAAATAAGCACAGTAATATTCATAATGTCAAAGTAATGTTTGTAACATTTCTGTTTATTAAAAAAGTATTTTGTTAAAAATTGCACAAGAGAGGGGTACCGTAGTCAGTGGCGGATTACCGCACAGGCGCATGAGGCGCGTGCCTGGGGCCTCAGCAAAGCGGGGGCCTCAGAATCGTTGGGTGCCTCATCCTCAAAAACCAAAATTAAATTTTTTTACATGAGAATGTGATTTTTTTTTAAATGGAAATGTGATTTTTTTTTTCTAGTACCTGAGAGTATTTTTTTATTTCCGTATCTTATTTTTATGTGTTTACGTTTTTGTTGATTCCAAAAATAAAAAACCGTTATGATTTTCTGCATTGTTCATTTTAGTGAACCATCCCATTCTTAGTAGGGTCAGTAGGGGGCCTCCAGATCAGGTTGCGCCTGGGGCCCCACAAAACCAAGATCCGCCACTGACCGTAGTATTTATCGAATTAAGTTAATGAACAAATAAATATTTATACTTTTGTGCAGTAAAAAATATAAAAGTAGTAATACACTATATGGAGTAGAACTATATTTTAAAACGCAAAATTTACAGTAAAATTCAATGACTGACTGTGATTGCGAACAGAACAGGGGGTTCCAAATAACAGTGGCACACCAAACTTATGTTTCTTTTAATAGAACACCCTGTATATTTTTGCATATTCTTATTTGCCTTTTATGTTCCTTTCTGAATTTGTTTTTTTATTGTATTTCCGTTGTGGCTTTGCAACATTGTTCAACTGTTTTCGCACAATTTCATAGTTGCACACCTCACTAATGAAATATGCACGAGTCATATTTCCTCAGACTAAACAAACTTTTCTGTTAAATCTTAGATAATATCGTGCACTATTCTCTAGATAGTTTAAAGTTAAATTTGGTTATACAAGGTATGTCTTGTAACGGTGCAAAAATGTATTACAACTCTATGTTATAAATTGAACACTGCATATTTTTAGATAGTTAAATAGAGCTTTGTGCACCCTATAAGCAATGGTTATACCTAAAACAAATGATTTATGAGATAATTAGATTCTAAAGAAAAAACCAGGTAATTTCTAGAATTCCAAATATCATAGGAGATTTTTTGCATAGAGAAATTAGTTTTCAATACTTATTTGAATAGAAACTAATGTCACAATGAAGGTTACAAATTGAAAGTATTACGAATCTGTTTAAAATAATTTTGAAACCAAATGTCAATCAAACCACATCTTAGTTCAAGAATTAAATTATCTAATGAGAAATGGGCAATCTAAAATTTCAAGGTTTATAAGGAACTCGTTTCTTTAATTAATTGAAACAATGTTTCTAGTTGTTTCTTGCAAAAAACACGCAAAAACACAAAACACAGGAGCCAATGCTTCTGGATTTCTAGAAATTACCCCATTAGAATCTAATTTTCTCTAAAATGGTTGGTTTAGGTATAACTTTGAGTGAATAATTAAAAAGCGCCAAAATAAATGCTCTATCTAACTATCTACAAATATACAGGGTGTAGTATTTAAAAAAAATTGAGTTATGACACATTAGAGTTAGAAATTTTTGCACCGTTGCAACGAAAACCTGAACAACCAAATTTAATTATAAAATACCTGGAGGATAGTGCATGGTCTAACTTGTTAACAGTTAACAGAAAAAGTTTGTTTAATCTAAGGAAATATAGCCTGTGCAGATTTTATTAGCCAGGCCCGCAAAAATCAAATTTTTCAAAAAAGTTGAATAACTTGGCAACACCGCGACGGAATTTCAAAAAGAGAACTTATTCAAAAGTTAGTTCCTTTCTTGTTTTACACAAAACAAAAATAACTAAAACCATATCATTCTACTATAGATATAGTAAATCAGATAAGTAGTGACAACTTTGTTGCTGCTTGTAGTTCTAAATTTGCATGCATTTGCAGTAAAGTCGAGCGTGGACCAGCAAAACCGCACGCAAGGCAATTGAGACAAACCATAGAATGAGTACTGCAGCCAATATTACCATTAGCACGAGACGAGATGGAAGGCCTGTCTCATGTTGTCTCGTCTCGATTTCGAGATTAACTTGTCTATTTCGTCTCGTCGAGACACTTGAAACGAGGCGAGGTGGAGGCTTTGTCTCGCCTATCTATCCACGAACACACTGTATAAAATGGTAACTTTAGTGTAGTAGCAATTGTTTAAAGAAAACTCTAATTATATTATAAGCTAGAGGAGACAAAACGGCAAGAAATAAAACAAGACAAGATGAGACGAGGTGAAGGCTTTGTCTCGCCTCGTCTTGTCTTGTTTTGTTTTTTCCCGTTTTGTGTCCTCTAGGTTATAACATAATTATAGTTTTCTTTAAACAATTGCTACTACATTAAAGTTACCATTTTATACAGTGTGTTCGTGGATAGACCTAACTATAGAGAAAAAAATTTTATTTAATGTTACGAAAAATGTCATTTCACTAATAAGTTTTACTTGACCTACGATTGCTTAAACTGCAAAAAAATAATTTTCTTATTGAATAAAATACGTTAATAACTTCTTCAACAATAATTATTAATTTTTACCTTATCTGTATTGCAACATGTTTACATGCCATTATCAAAGGTAATATGTAATAATAAATAATTGGTGTTGCTATAGGAGCAATAGAACTTGGTTATCAGTGTTTGTAGATGATTATTTTTCATTCCAAACCACCCAGTAAGGATGAATTTAAGAGATCAATTTACTCATTCATTAACGAAACAATTTTTAAATTTAGTGAATTTCAAAAGCTTTTAGTATATCTAATTTACGTTTATCATCACAAAAGTGTAAACATTTTATAGTGTTATTCGATGTCATTAAATGATTGTGTTCTAATAAGTGTTTAGCATAATTGGATATATGCGGGTGTCTATATTTGTAACAACTTACGTGTTCTTTGTACATAATACCAAAATTTCTAATTGTTTGGTCTATATAAATTAAATTACAATATGAGCAATTTAATTTGTAAATGCCTAATTTTAGCAAATCATCTTGTTTTTACTTGACACCTTAACTTATGCTTTAGCTGTTGCGGCTTTAATAACAATTTATTTCAAGAAAGATACAGTGCATATATGTTTAAAATAATGCAGGTTTTGCAAAAAATATAACTTGTTGTCAATAACATTTATTAGAAAACTGTGTTGAGGTTGATACAAGTAGTGTTTTGTTTTATTTTCATAGTAATGTTCAGTTCATGGCTACTATAAATAGGTTCAAATAAATTAAATGACTATATTTCTCTGTCACTCTTATGAAATATTATTTTCTATAATAAACTGCTCAAAATTCAAACAAAATACATTGTGGAAATTAGGGTAGAAAACTCTATTTAAAATTTTAAAATACCATCTGTAAGAAAAGAAACAGTTGACAGTCGACAAAAAATCCAAAATATCAATTTTCTAGTTTTTTCAGAAACCAATTAAATTGCCCTTATTTATTATTAAATTATCAGTGAGCATGGAATTTCGCAACTTTACTCTAATTTAACTGTTTCTTCAAATAAGCGAGATCGCACTATTTAACATGCAATTTGATACAGCCTGTATATAGGGGGGCCTATCACACAGTTTTTTTCATGGGCCTACTCATTGCTAGTTATGCCACTGGCCAAAACTAAAATTTACGCAGTGATCTACTGAATTTAGTGATTTATGCTATTATTTTTGATGCACATCTTCTCGTTAATGGTGGAGTCAAATTGTTTGAAATTTTACGCAGACTTGCCTTACAGTTTCAAGAAGGTACACTCCAGAAGTCTTAAAGTGTTGTTAGTTTCCTGCACTATTTCAGAGACAGTTATTTGGCGATTTACATTGATCACATACAGTTTCAACACTCTTAATGACAGCAGATCTTTGTTGCAGTTGAATATTCTCTCTGGATTTTCACGAAAAGTTTCACGGCCAATTTAAAAACGGTTAATCTATTCAAACACTTTTGGCTTCTTGAGTATATTTTTTTGATATTGTGAGCTATGTCTGCGTAAATTCAGCCGATTTGACGCCTTCAATAACGAGAAATTGAATTATAATACATTGTTTCACGGTACAGGCAACGTTTACATTGGTCATGATGAATTAGGTTTCCACGACACTGATTGTGAATTGTTTCATGCTTAGAATGGAGTACATACAGTAATGTGATAACAGATAATTGCATGAATCATTAAATTCACCTTGTTGGTGCGTAAATTCCGGTTTCGGCATTTAACTATCTCGTAAAATAACCTAACACGTAACCATCAAATCGAAACACTGTTTTGCACCACTTTGTTTCATCTCGGCATGATTTATCTTGTCTCGCAAGTCGAGATAAAACGAGACGTCAAATTTATCTCATCTCGATAGTATCACTAGCTATTATGGAACGCATTATCAATTTTGCGTGGTTACGTACTTTATGTTTTTGTTAGCTTATAATAAGGTGAAAAATGATTCACTAACTTATTTATGTACATCATAAACGTGCATTGCTTTTACCCTATTTTGTATTTCTTTTGCAATTTTTGATAGATCATTTGGCCATTTTTTCACTTTATTACATACGTAGATATGTTACGTGTTGACTATATAAAACGCTATTCTGAAAGATTGCTTATTAACGTAGCTCTGACATGATTAGAGAACACGTACTTCAGCTGATATTTAGCTAAGCTATTATCTCCTTAATAGTTAAATTGTAGATACATTTATTTGAAACCTTCTTGTAACTCAACAGTTTCCAACGATAGAAGTTTTTAGTACTGATGACCATAATTGAATGATTTTCATAATCGAATAATTGCCATTTGAAGCATTCAATAATTGAATGATTTAATAGGATAAAATCATTCGGATGTTTCTACATGGTAAAAAGTAGTAAGAACGCTCTCTGCTTGCATCTCGAATGCTCCTATGAAGGAATTTTCGTTCTCATTGTATTTTCTTGGCCCGCTCGGCAAAGCAGCGTTAACCTTCAGCTTTGATTAGTATTTTTATTAATTTTATCATACTTCATTGCTAATTCAGGCCTATTTTTTGAGTAATATTTCCATAAACCACGAAAGTGGATACATTTTGGTTTTATAAATCTATTATTTTTTAAATTGAGATGGGTACAAAGCAATATCTGATTGTTATTCATTATATCAATAATCAATTTTTATTTTTTTTGTGAAGTGTAAATTTTTAAATACAACCCTATGTTGAAATGACTACGAGAGACAAAACAGTGCAATGTAAACAGCTGTGTTTGCCAATCCTAATAAATGGCAATATTCAAGTCAAAACATTCTTATCTTGTACTTGCGCAGTGAAGAGGCGGAGGTTGTTTTTATGTAATCACATTCCATAAATTCTGTCTCCATTTGTGTATTCGCATCATAATACCACGACTGGTGAAATCTTTGTATTATGTATCTACATTGGGTATTTGCAGTTGCCTACTGTAAGGGGGTATTGCTTCAATGCCCGCTTCCGAAATAGACAAACCCAAAAATTTTAAAATCGTAAAATTATTGGAATGGTTTTCTGTAACCTCTCAAGATATTTCGATGATGCAATGGTGTGATTATTTTCATTTGAAATATTCCATCACTAGTTTTTAGTGTCTTAAAAGTGGCAATTCTACAATTGTCCTATCAAATTGGAATATCAAAATATTATTAAATTTTGTTTCGGTACACCGTGTCTCCTCATGAAAATAGATTTACACCACTGATGACTTAGCAAACTTTGACTTTGAATATTTAAATTCAACAATTTTTTTCAGCCGATTGCTAAAAGTTTGATTTTTCTAGTGGTCTTTAGATGGAATGGGTTTATTATACTATTAATAACACTTAAATTAAATTTTTAGGTGCCAAACAGTAAACAGATTATATTTTTCAGACAAAGCCCGGAATTCTACCGGAATATGATTAGAATACAGAAGTGTGTTACATTCAATCAAGTCAAAGGCATTTTCGGTTTTGGTGACAGTGATGTAATTGGAAAAATTAGTTTTCCGTCAATTCAAGCAACTCCGGCAATATCTACATCATTCCCTTTTATATTTAATGGGACAAAGTTGCCTTGTTTGATTCCTTGTGCAATTGATCAGGATCCTTACTTCAGAATGACGCGGGACGTTGCACCAAGAATAGGCTTCCAGAAACCAGCCCTTATGCATTCGACTTTTTTCCCAGCTTTGCAAGGCGCTAAAACAAAGATGTCAGCTTCAGATCCTAATTCTACTATATTTTTAACTGATACACCTAAGCAGTTGAAAAATAAAATTAATAAGCATGCGTTTTCTGGTGGACGAGCAACTGTCGAAGAACATAGAGAATTTGGTGGTAATTGTGATGTTGATATTGCATATCAATATTTAACATTCTTTTTGGATGATGATGAAAAATTGAAGCAAATTCGTAAGGATTATACTAGTGGTGCTATATTGACAGGAGAATTAAAGAAAATGTTAATTGATATTCTTACACCTGTGATTCAACAACATCAGGAAAGAAGGTCTAAAGTCACAGATGAAATACTTAAACAGTATATGACGCCACGTAAATTAAATTTCAGTTATTAGTAATATAATTTTGTTGTACGTATGTGGATAGTTATGAATTCTTCAGATTACAAAATTTACAGTTATTGTTTTACTTTGTTACACAAGCTCTTTTTCTGTCTGCTCTCTCTCTCTCTCTTTTGTATTGCATCTTAAAATACGGGGTGTTTCGTAAGTTACATACCAAACAGGAAGTGATTGTAGGAAATGCATTTTTAGTATTTTTTTTAATATAAACAGGTGATCGATTTTTGCTCATTATTTAGTTTTAAGCTAAGTTGGGGCATGTGAATGCTATTAATTTACGTTGCCAGGACGTTTGTGTCGGTTGTTACTTAGGTTTAAACACTTGACAACTGCTATATTGCTTAATTTTGATACAAGTAGAAAATCAAAAGTAATGCTAAATATGCCAATATTATGTTTGTGTATGGATTTTGTTTTGCAAATGTTTATACATTTTTTATTTTGAATTTTTTATGAACCAAGATACTTTTTATTTATTTATTGCAAAACTGTCGTGGCAAGCTAAATTAATACCTATGCCAAAAAGGCATACCCTACAACCAATTTCAGTTTGACTTGCAACTTATAAAACACCCTGTGTAATAACAGTTGTGCAAATTCACTTAACTTGCCTAATAATATCGATTTGGTTGTTGCAAGTTATAGGTAATAATAAGTAGCAGCAACAAATTAAAAATACGTTCTTTTTTTTAATAGACTAATCATGGGTACCTAGTAACTGTTGCCAAATTTTTGATTTTTAAAGAAGATAAAGTCGGTTAAACTAGCAAAGAATTGTAACTTTTTCTTCTGATTGCAATGGCAAAATATCGTTAAATTAACATGTATAGTAATTATATAACTCTTCAAATTGTGCACCACCATTATTTATATCGTAGCGAAAACTACATTCGTAACTCGTCCTAGTTATATGGAGTTATTTGTTAGTTTAATATTTTGACGGTATCCTTATTTAAACAGAAGCAATGCCACAGTATAAAAATATACAGGGTGTTCATTGGAAAAAAAAGTTGTTTTATAAAGTAACTTTTGCCAATTTAACAGACTTTGAATCTTTATAAATAACAAAGTTGGCAATAGCCGCCCGGTTTTCATGATCACTGCGTATTTAAAATTGGTTCTTTACACTTGATAAGTAAATTTATCAGACACTTGTGGATAGATACCATTATAGAGTATTAAAATAGTCATCTACCTATTTAACTTAGTTAAATTATTTTAATTTAAGTTTCAAAAAATTTTTGATTGTTAGAAAATTTGTAAAAAAATTTGTACAGCATATGAATTTTCCAAAAATTGTAAACTAATTTTTAGTCTAGTTCGTTACCTACAGTATAAATTTAGGTGTACCATTTCTGCTGTTTATTATAAATCTTGTTTGTTGCAGAACTACTGTTTAGTTAAGCCGCACATTTCACATTTTACTTTATTTATTTTCACCTGTTTTGCATTTTCTTGTATGGCTGTTATATTTTATAAGTAACCTCGTAAAAATAAATTGTTACAGTATAATTACGTGGCATTTGTATTATTATTTCTTCATAGTAATTTTCACTTTCCAATACTTTCAGTATTGAATTTATGAAAATTTTCGAAAATGAGATTTTGACGGATGCGTGTTTTGGAGCACAAAAAGTTGTTTTTAAAAATGTGTCTGGGCGGGTGGGTGTGGGTGTGTGCCCTCTTTAACTCACAAACGGATTGTACGATTTCAATGAGCTTTAGAATATGGGGATGTATCAATCAATTTGTAGGGGAAATAAGCTTTTAAACAAAATTCAAAACCTGAAGCGGAAGATAGACTTGTTTTTTTGGGTGGCATTTATTCCAGAAAAAGGAATTTTTAAATAGAAAAATTTAATAGAAAACCCAGGACAAATACAACGTTTTTTTTCGAGCTATCTAGCTTCAAAACGTCGCATGCTATGATTTTTGAAAATTTTGACTATGTTGCTCAAAATCCAGTTAGCAGATCGGGATCAAATTGTTTATAGTAATAGCACAGTATACTTATATATACAGTAGCGAAAGTAAAGGTCATTTATGGTAATTATAGCACCAAGCGGCAAACAAGTTACACTAAAATCTGACAGCTGACGGTAGTAGTGTTTCTCTGCTTTTTGAACGTTATAAGAACAATTTTCAAGTTGTTTGCCAGTGTTTTTATAAAAATGTGATTATTGATATACCAATCTATTATGAGAGTCTCAAAAGGGAGCGCATGTTCCGCCGTAAACTGCGAAAACAACGAAGGAAAGAATCCTAACCTTAGTTTTTTACATTTCCCAAAGATCCAAAAAGGTAATAAATTCTGATAAATATTAATATATTAAAGTTTAACTTTCTCGTCGTTTTCGATCAAAACAGGGGGTTGTAAACTGTAGACGTGAAGATTAACGTGAAAAGGAGGTTGGATATTTGAATAAAAACTGCACTTTGTGCACGCTGCATTTTGAAGATTCGCAGTTTATAAATGTTAATAAATCATATTACTGGCATTATCTTTGTATTATTTAAAAACCATTATATAATGTAGCTCGTATTTTTTCTGTTTTGCTTATTAAAATTATGGTAACAACAACGAACTGGATTAGAATTTAAAACCCGCCATAATTTAAACGATAGTTTAACTTGTCGACCGCTTGGAGCGCCACTAGTTATAGCTTACCAGGCGTTATATGGGCGCTTTCGCTACTGTATATATAAGTATACTGTGGTAATAGCCCTATAGAGACACATTGATACTGTGCACAAATTTTTTGAAAAGATAAAGACTACTGAAAACCTTTCAAAATTATGGAAATTAAAAAAAAAATTATGCCTAAAAGCACCACAGGTTTTTTTTTGAACTTTGTAAGCTTATAGAGCTAGAGATGCGTTACAATTTAGTTTGTGTCCCAATTCGCTAATTTCTCTATGACGCCTTCTATGAATTTTATAAAATCGTAGATTCATGCGCCTCTTTATTAAACGGGGGACGATTAAAAATTTCTGTTTAAGCTAAATTGCTCATAAGTAATAGCTGAATAGGTGAGTGATTGGCAGGGTTTTATAGTTAAATTCCCCACAACTCTAAACAGTTGTTAGTTAAATGTGCTGTGCTGCAGATTGCTCTGAATTTCTGTGGCTGTATAATTTGCAGAGCAATCTGCATTTCAGAAAGTCCAAAGCTGAGGAGGAACTGGCACCTCTGGAAGGCTTAGCTTTTCTAGCTTACAGTAAAGGCATCACTGATAAGGTGCATGTGCATTACGGTGGAGCGAAAATGGGCGTTTTTTATTTTTTTTCAATTTTAGAAACGTGCTAGTAACAGAATTGTACTACCTATAGATGTATTTAATCCTGCAAAATTTCGTTCTTCTAGCTCATCATTTTCAGCTGCCACACAGCGATCAAATTTTTCCTTAAAAAGAAATTCAGTGCTTTTATGTATTTGTACGGACTTTCTCTAATTTATTATTTATTTACAAATAAATAAATAATGAGCTACCTAGAACTCACCGCGAGGAGGTACCCATACCTAGAGTTCCATCCCACCCACCCACCTTAACTAAAACTTCTTACTTAAATTCTTTTTTGGTATCAAATTTCATTTTCTTGATTTTAGTTTTGCTGTTATTTAACTGTCCCTTGCTTCTAGTCCAAAAACAGCTATAGATGCTTCCGTTACCAATTTTATAACCGTTTCCACGGCCTATGTTGACTTTTTCTCAGTAAGGGAGGTTCACTTAAACATGATTGCCAGTCAATAAGTTCTTCATAAGTTTCTGCACTGAAATTCAATGTTGGTACTTTGAACTGTCGTATCCTTGCACTAGAGGTAGTTCTTGATTTTCAAATCGGCTTCAAACCTAATTCCCTAATATGCTTTCTTTCATCGTTTAACATGCTATGTATAATATTCTCGGGATGAGCAAAATATGCATTACGCTGAATAACGGGATCTAAAACCTTTCTAATGTGTGGTGGTAAATATGTGGAACGTTTTATCATGTCCAACAAATAACGTGGGCCGATAGTGAACCAAGTAAGAGCATACATCTTCATTACAAATGTGGCTAAAATTTCAATACCTTCTTTAGGTGTTCGTTTGGAAGCATACAGACGCAAAATTCTATTGGCACAAGTAAGCCATCTGGAGTGGGATAGCGCTCCAGGATGCCTGTGTTCTAGGTCTGGAGGAAATTCCCCTGCTGATACTGCCCTACATATTTGGTAGAAATATTTTTGATCTGTACTTAAAATTGCTTAGTCTATATCGGGTAAGTTTGTTTCAATGAGCTGAAATTTCAAGATTGGAAGGGATTCGCACTGTTCTAATTGTTTGCCGATTTTACCTAAAAAAGTAGTGGGACCAGTCGCTACTCCATCTAAGAAATGAATCAAGTGTCTTAGAGGCAGTTCATTCATATGTAGTATGCAAAGAAACCACTGGAGTGGTCGCTTAAGTGATTTTTTCATTAATGCAATTACTCTATTTTTTGAACCGGTAGTAACGACGGTACCGTCACATCCTACAGCCGTTAAGTCAATGGTGTCATATTTTTTTTCAAAAAATTTAAACGAACTCGAAGAAATGTCTTTTCCAGAACCGCTATGTGGTACTGTAATGTTAGGTTAGGAGTTGTAAATAAAACACTATTTTGGAGGAACTTTTTATGTGTTAGCTTTTACAGAATAATCTTTTTTATGAATGTTTTATATTAATATAAATAGCAACCAAGTCGCTAAGTTACTAAATACAATTGATACAACCAGGTTACTACATTAGTACCCCCCCCCCCCCCAACTTTGCAACAAACGTGAAGCGCATGCTATCTTAGCTACAAAAACTTCTGATCTTTTCAAAAACAATACAAGTAACGTAACTAATTGAACATTATAGAAAATTAAATTAGCTTGAAGTTGCTTCTAGTTTTTTCAGGTGCGTGTCCAATTCTTGAGGTTCTAAGAGCAGAGTCGAAAAAGTTCAGTTCACTAAAAAAAACAGAACAAAAAGGGGAAAAAAAATGTGCAAAAATAAAAAGAACATAATATCTAAACAAAAATACTTAAACAAAAAAAAGCTGGTTTGAGGCGATCTAGAGAAACAATTCCATTTCTACCGAAGCCCTCCAATACCATATATTTTTCCCACGTTGCAGAAATAAATTGCGGACCATTATCCGTAGAAATAATCTTTGGAACTCCAAAACGGCTGATCCAAGCATTGATAAGTTCTTCTATAATAATATCAGTTGTGGTGCTCTTTAATGGAATTGCTTCGGGCCAACGTGAAAAACGGTCTACTATTGTTAGCAGATATTTAAAACCATTCGAAGGAGGAAGGGTCATAATGTCCAAATGAATTTGTTCAAAACGATTATCAGGTTCGATTATAGGTTGCAATGGTGTCTTAGTGTGTCGTGTTATTTTATTCTGCTGACAATTAGAACAGCTCTTTACCCAATCCCGAATGTCTTTTCTCATACCAGTCCACAAGAACCTTCGAGCAACATGCTTCTGCATCGTCATAGTACCTTGATGAGCCATGCCATGCAACCGCTGGAAAATTCCAAAACGAAATGGCAATGGAACGTAAGGTCTCGACAATCCTCGACTCGTATCGATCCATATTGACGTATTGTTTGGTGTACGTGCTTTGACAAAATTGAAATTTTGATTCGACTGAAGTTGCAATAATTCTTCATCTTGAAGCTGCGCATATGCAATTGCATCATAATCAACCAACTCGGGTAAAATTGCTGAAACTCGTGTAAGTGCGTCTGCTGGAATGTTTTCGCTCCCCTTTAAATGAGGCGTCCCATTCCAAAACTTTCCTTCTCCACTCGAACTAATTTTACAGAAAGTCCAAAAAACTAGTCCATGGTTATCTTTTTAAACTAATGACTCTGGTGTTGTTCACTGGCACCATATGTGTGTCTATTACCGTTTCTGCATAAAATATTTAAAATAGAGCTGCAAATAATGTAAATATCCTGACTGTAAATTTGGATAAGACAAGTTCTGATATGATGTGTTGGATTAATCTAGCTTTGGAATAAAAGTAATGTTATTTCATTTATTTTAAACAGCAAATTCTGAAACATTAATGTTGTGTTTCTTTATTTAGAAAAAGATTTGATAAAAAAAATAACACATGATCTTAGGCAACTTTATTGATTATAATACATTGGAAGTTTTGATATAAATTATTATTATACAGTCGTGACCACACCGTCCTCTTCATCGTCAACACGTCTTTCACAAAAATCGTTTGATTCTTCCTAGCCATCATCTATTTTATTATCATTTTCGTTTTCTAGCAACTGGTTGTTTTCTAGAGCACTCAGCAAGTCTTTGTAAAATTGCAACCCTTCTGTACGATTAGTAATCCAATCAACTCCAAAATGTTTCTTTTTTAACATCTTGCAACTTTGCGGGCTTTACCACAACTCCCGACTTTATTACTGTAGGATTCATTCAAACAACAAACTATGACTGTACACAACGCAAATTCATTATAGTACGCAAGCGCCAGCCGCCCAGTGATTGGTTCAATGGATAAGGCGAGTTCTGCTTTAGAACTGTCACTGGATAAGGCGACTTTTGGAATGTTGTTGAACTTTCTCCCAAGGTTTTCAATGAGATATGACAAGTTTTGGTTCGTTTTTAGTTCATATTAAAATGCTGCTTGAAATTCTGCGTCTTTTGATGTATCTAACTCATTTTTTTTAAAGTGGAGAAGGCTAGTTTTGGAATGGGACGCCTCAAATATCGGATATCCGTGGTGAAAGCAGAAATGTACTCTAAATGACGAAACTCTCGTGGTAAATAAGTGTCGCACGAACTTTTGATAGCTGAGCAAATCGGTTTATGGTCCGTATACACGTGAAAAGTCCTATATTCTATAAAATATCGAAATTTTTTAATTGCGAAATAAATAGCCAAAAGTTCGCGTGAGCAAATGCTGTATTTTCTTTCAGTAGGCGTAAGCGATCGACTGCAGAATGCGAGAGGTTTGTATAAACCATCTTGTAGTTGCTGTAATACGCCTGCAATAGCATCTCCGGAACTATCACAAGAAATACTGATCTCAGCTCCTTCTTGAGGGTGTACTAGAAGTGTGGCCTCAATAAGTGCCTGCTTGGCTTCATAAAAAGCTTCTAACGTCCTACCTTGCAAAACAACTGGTTTCGTGGAAGCCTTACCCGGAATAACTAAAGAATTCAGCGGAGCCAAAATTTTTGCACAGTTCTTAATGTGTTTACGAAAATATCCTATTAAGCCTATGAAATTGCGCAATTTTTTTTGGTCGTTTGGTATTGGAAAGTTCTTTATCGCCTCAATTTTTGAGTCTTGTGGCAGAATGCCTTTACATGAAACCTTGTGCCCCAAATAATCCAATTCACTAACCCCAAAAACACATTTATCAACGTTCAACAAAAGTCCGTATTCAGTCAGACGTTCAAAAACCATTTTTACATGACGCAAATGCTCTGACGCGGTTTTACTAAAAACTAATATATCGTCGAGGTAAAAATAAATGTAATACATCCCTGTAAGAATCTTCTGGACGAATCTGGACCAGGAAGCAGGAGCGTTTCTTAAGCCAAAATTAAGTCTTTTGTAACGATATGCACCAAGAGGCGTGGTAATTGTGGTTTTGTCCATATCATCTGGATGCAAAGGAATTTGGAAGTATGCTTTCTTTAAATCCAATTTAGTAAATATCGTAGATCCATATATTTTGTGAGTAAAGTCTTGCATGAAGGGAATTGGATAGGTATCCGGAACTGTTACCGCATTCAGCTGCCTGTCATACAATTGATACAACCAGGTTGCTACAGTACTAGATAGCCCAGATATTTTCCTCCTGGCACGCAAAGTACTGCGATATGCTCTTTTACTATAATTCTTTTATGTTGTTTTGCTCCCATAGTCTTGTAGGTGCACGTCTTATCTTTTCTTTCGTCGAAATAAATACTTTGTATTCCACTACCTGATTCGTCATCATCATTTTTTGTACTAGAATCCTGCAGTTGAAATCTCATCTTTTTTCTTGTCCTTCTGATCTTACTTCTATCAACTACTTTGTATTTATCTTCTTCATTCACTATTCCTACATCTTAAACTGCGCTAGCTAGCATTGCCGCCGATCTATCTGATACCCCTGTCCTGTCGCATACAAGAGCCAGTTTATCCAAATTTAGTCGCATTTGGGATCGCCTGCTTACAGAATACCCGCTTGAAAATGTTACTGTACGACTTCGGTACTCTGCGAAAAACATGATATAATGACAAATTTTGCCGCACTTTATTGCGTAATGCGCAAAGATATGTATTTTGTGTGAAAAGTAATTTCCTCAAAAAATCGAAAAAAAATTAAATTTTGAGCTCATTGTGGCACCTGAAGATACTATCCGAAAAATTCCAAATTTTGGGAAGTTTCTTCTATTGTCGGTAGGCATCTTTTGATAACTAGCGGCAAGTCAAAATATCATTTTCATTTTTTCACTCCACCCTAATGTGCATGTTCTTAGAAGGTACAGCATAAAGACAGTCTTTAGAACTAGTGAAACTCTGGGAAAGGGTTTCAGATCGCAAAGGATCAAATATACAATATAAAATTTCATCTTGATCTCATAACTCATTTTTGAGTAAATGGCCAATGGGCGTTAAAAACAATTTAAAAACATTCATAAAAGGCGTCACAGAAAAATTAGCGAGTTGGGACATGAACTAAATTGTATCTCTATGAGCTTACAAAATAAAAGAAGAATGGTGGGGCTAGTGACTAATATTTTTTTGAAAATTTCCATTATTTTTAAATAATTTTTACTGCACAGTTTCAAAAACTCTCGTTCATAATAATATTGCGTCCCTCTACAGCTACCGCCATCTTGAATCTAGAAAGTTCGGGAAAAAGCGTTGGATTTCCCCTAAGGTATTCTATCAGATTCCGTTTTCTGATTTAGCGAAATCTTTTTTCGGAAAAGATGCTACTAAAAGAACATCTCTATCTTCCGGTTTCGCACACGCACACGCACCCGCAGGCGCACGCGCACACGAACACACGCACGCACGCACTTACACAAACGCGCGTGTGTGCATACACACACATGCATGCGCGCGCGCACACACACACAGATATCACAAAAAAAGCTTTTTTGAGTTCCTGGGTGTCCAAAACATGTATCTCCGTCAAAACCTCGATTTTGAAAATTTTCGTGAAATCAATACTTCCCCATACTGCAAGTAAAGAAGAGTAAAAATTGAATTATTACACCCGAGTTTAAGTAAAGGATCTCCCCAATGTCTACATGTTTCTACATAAGTGTATAATATCCATCATTCTATATAGTGGGAAATTAATTTAGTAATTTATACGCAGAGTAGCAATAGAAAAAGTTAGAACAAATCTATGTGGATAAGGGGGAACTTCGAACTTGAAAATGTGACCTACGTTGTTTTAGCAATAAGCGATTCATTATGGGTTTCTGCGTCATGACAGCCTGTTATGAATGCTAATAATTTGTAGTACCTATCTACTTCTAAGAAGGTGAATTTTCAGCAGCTGAATCTGGTGGTTGGTCTTGCCCTTTAAGCTGTAAATATCCGTCCCTTATATTTTTCTATTCCTGAGGTAACTCAGATGGTGGAACCTTTCCCAAAGATAAATCTGTAGATGTAAATACAAAGTAAATTGACCTGTAATTATGTAGGAATGTTAAAATGTTGCAATATAGCCAATTATTTTGAAACTGTAGGTATAAGCATATCATGTCAATAAAAACAATTTAGTTTTTCAAAATGTGCATTATTAAACAAGAAGGGTAATTTTTTTTTTTTTTTTTTTTTCATGGGTTGGGGTCTTTGCCCACTGCACTGCGGCCTAGTAGGCCTATTGTGCCCCCTGTAATAGTTAGTCTCCCTCAAGTAGTCCTGTATCTTTTACAAAGTCCAGGATGTCCCTGAGGGGGATGGC
This sequence comes from Ctenicera cuprea, assembly GCA_958336395.1. NCBI lineage: Eukaryota > Metazoa > Arthropoda > Insecta > Coleoptera > Elateridae > Ctenicera > Ctenicera cuprea. Next base: position 28,096,451 of record OY284486.1, read on the forward strand.
TTGGAGTTCTTCTACGTCCACGAAGGGGACTCCGAATCTCCTAAGCCTTTTTGCTGCCAGTGCTTCGCATCGACAGATTATATGTAATGGGGTTTCCTCCTCCATATCACACACTCTACACGCAGGGTCGTTTGTTATCCCCATCGTGTGGAGGTGTTTCATCATCTTGCAGTGTCCTGTGAGGAGACTTGTTAGTCTCTTTAGGTTGCTCCTGTCAAGCTTCAGGATTTGTTTGGTAGTCTTCCTGGACGGGTCTTGAATAAACAGTTTTGACTGTCTCAGTCCAGGCAACGCATTCCAATGCTTGCGATGTGCTTCTCTGAGGAGGTCCTTTATATAGCCCTTTGCCCTGCTGTAAGCAATACTGCAGGTGGGCTCAGGACCGATCAGGGTGTGTTCGGCTCCTCTCCTAGCTAGTGAGTCTGCCCTTTCGTTTCCTGCTATTCCCTGATGCCCTGGTACCCACTCCAGAGTAACTCTGTTACGGGCAGCCAGTTCAGTTAGGGCTACCAGGCAGCTTTTTACTGTATTGGAGTTGACCTCCTCTGACAGTAGGGCCTTTAAGGCAGCCTGACTGTCAGACCTAATGAGAACTTGCTTGTTCTCATAGTTTCTTTCCACCATTGCCTGTGCGCAGCTGGTTATTGCTGTTAATTCCGACTGGAATACGGTGGCATAACGGCCCAGGTTTATGATAATTTCATTCCCTGTTCTTTCTTCATATGCCCCGGCTCCGGTTTTGTCTCCCATCTTGGATCCGTCTGTGTACCACACGCTTCCAAAATTGTTTGTACGGTTTGTTGTATATGCACTTCTCCCCCCCTCCGAGATTATAATCTTAAAGGGTTTGTTGAAGTGATAACTTTTGAGTATTTTGTCTGACTGCATTTGTAGTATGCTGTTTTCGGCTAGTGTTTGAAAGATCTTTAGGTGAGAGTCTTTCCTCCAGGGAGTCCTTCCCCTGATGTTATCTCTAAGCCTGTATGCCGCTGCTAGGGCCTCAAACTCCACCACCAATCGGAGGGGAGGGAGGTCCAGCAGTGTCTCCATGGCTGCCGTTGGGGTAGTTGACATTGCGCCAGTGATGCCCAGGCATGCTAGCCTTTGTAGCTTGCCCAGTTTGGCGTTTATTGCCGCCTTATCTGCTTTTTGCCACCAAATAATTGATGCATAGGTAACTACCGGTAGTACTACCTTGGTGTATAGCCAGTGTACCATTGCGGGTTTTATCCCCCAATTTTTCCCAAACATTCGCCTACCCGCCCAGAGGGCTTTTGTGGCTTTGTTTGTTATGTTTGCAACATGAGGTTGAAAGGTAAGTCTGGTGTCTAAGATGACTCCCAGGTACTTGACCTCTGTTACCCTCATTATTTCTTGGCCCCACAGTTTTAAGCCCCTCAAGTTGAGGTTCCTTTTTCTTGTGAAGGCCAAGGTGGAGGTCTTTGCGGAATTAACCGAAAGTCCCTCCTTTGTGCACCATCTTTCAACGGTGTTGAGTGCTTGCTGCAACAAGTTGCAGATGACGCCCTCAAACTTCCCGTTTACTAGAATGACGATGTCGTCTGCATACCCTTGCGAGTATACTCCGCATTTTTGGAGCTGCTGTAGAAGGTCATCGGCCACTAGGCTCCACAAGAGAGGTGACAAGACCCCTCCCTGTGGGCAGCCCCGTAGAACGACGGCCCTTCCTGTGGCTTCTTTTAGGGTAGAGATTATTTCTCTATTTCTCAACGTGAAGTCAATCCATCTGGCTACAGTAGGACAGACCCCACGCCTTACCACGGCGTCATTCACCGAGTCGAAGGATGTATTGTCGAAAGCTCCTTCGATATCCATAAAGGCTGCCAAAGCAATCTCACGATTGTTTATGGCCTTTTCTGCCCTTTCGACTATCTCGTGAATCGCGAGATCGCAGGATTTTCCTGTTTGATAGGCAAATTGGTTTTGATGTAGAGGGTTATCCCTCAAAACATCGTCCCTTATGTATCTGTCGACCAGTCTTTCCAGTGTTTTCAGTAGAAACGAGGTTAGGCTGATCGGCCTGAAGGATTTTGCGTCGGCGTACGAATCTCGTCCAGGCTTTGGTATGAATACCAGTTTGGCCCGCCTCCAACTATGAGGCGTATAGCCTGTCGCTATGCTGGCTCTAAAAAGTGAGCACAGTGGAGACGACAGTTCTTTGATGCCCTGCTGTAATAGTGCTGGGAATATTTCGTCAACTCCAGCTGACTTGTATGGTTCAAAGGTGTTTATTGCCCATACAATTTTTGTTATGTTGCAGATTTTGTTCGCCCTAGCCCAGTCTTCTCTTGTCGCCCGCCTGTGTGGTGGTATGACTAGATTTAGACTGTTCAATTGGGCAACTCCCGGTAGGTTTTGACAACCCGGGGAGTGAGTCTTGAGCAGAAGCTCTAGAGTTTCCTCCCCGGTCGTCGTAAAGCCCCCGTCGGGTTTTTTCAACGAGCCTAATTTACTGGCATCGTCTTTTTTCAACGCTTTTTGGAGTCTTGCGCATTCTGGAGTTCTTTCGACCTCCTCGCAGAATCTCCGCCACGAGGAGCGTTTGGCCTTCCTCAAGGCTTTGTTGTAGTTCGTGAGGGAACTTCTGTATATTTCCCATTCACCCGTTAGCTTTGCACGGTTGAAGAGTTTTCTGGTGTTATTCCTCAGTGAGGAGAGTTCGTTGTTCCACCATGGAACTTCACGTTGTCCTCCCCTGACCTTTAGACGACAGCTCTTTTCATAGGCTGTAATGATTACTGACTGTAGGCTATCTGCCATAAGTTCTAGTTCAGCTGCTGTTTGCGGCCTAGATGGGCATTCCTCCAGCCCCTGTGTTAGGTACTGTCTATAGAGTTCCCAGTCACAGGTTCTAGGATTTCTGTACATCTGTTTTTTTGTTACTGGTGATTCTAGCTCAAACCTAATATATCTATGATCCGATAAAGACGGCTCATCTGAAACATGCCACTTCGCAATTGCTAGGTGGGCCCTATTGGTTACGATAGTTATATCGATGACCTCACTTCTAACCGCGGTTACGAATGTGGGTTCATTGTCTCGATTGGCTATTTCTAGTTTGTTAGTAATGATAAAGTCTAAAAGTGACTCACCTCTTCTGTTGACGTCCCTGCTCCCCCATATCAAATGGTGTGCGTTGGCGTCACATCCAAGCACTAGTTGGTCGTGCCTGGTGTTGCAGACCTCCACTAGGTTCCTTACTTCCCTGGTTGGGGGTTGATCTTGTTCATAGGGAAGGTATGCGGAACCGATGACTAGCATCTTTTCGCTCCCTTCCCCGATCCAGCCTCCCCCTACAACCATAAGGTCTCTGCTGCACAGTCCCCATAATGGTGTAAGGTTCAGGCTTTTCTTGGCTAAGATACATGCCCTTGGGTCACTGGTGGGGGTGAACAGCTCCCAATTTCCACCAGCTAAACGGAGTCCGCGGACGGCCCCCTTGCATATCCACGGTTCCTGTAACAGTGCAAGATCTATGTCTTTTTTGATCATAAAAGCTTGCAGAGCAGCCGAAGCTGCTTTGCAGTGATGCAGGTTAACTTGTATTACCCTTATTAGCTCTGCACGGTTGTGAGGGAGCCTTCTGCGGCCTCCCCTGGCCCCTCAACGGCAGGTAGTGGAGGAGGTGTGGGAGGCGGTATATCGACCTCCATCTTGCTCTCCTTGCTCTCTTTTGTGCCCTCCTTCTTGACTCCTAGGACCTTGAATTGGACCCTGGAGAAGTTCAGGTAGGGTTTGCCATGGAGCTTCTCCTGAATCAGCTTCCACGACTTTTCCTCCATAAGGATAATGAGTTGCTGTCCCTTGGGGTCCGGCTTCTCATTTACTACTCTCCAGTTCTTGGTGGTCAGTCCTGGATTTTGTACTGCCAAGCGATGTAGCACCGTTTCCGGTTTCGCAGGTGGTCCCGGTATCCAGACCATCGTCCTGACTGGTTTGGGTACTTCCTTGGCGTCAATGACGCTAAGTTTAGCCCCCTCCCAGAGTGAACTTTCCCTGACGGTCTGCTCAAGCCAGGTCCGTGTGTCCCTGTCTGGGCTGGAGATCATCAGGGCGCCCTCCCTCAGTCTCACTTCTGAAAACCTCGGGGATGGTCCGCCTTCTTGCATCTCATCGATTTTTGCGAGCAGATGGTTCTTAATCAGCCCCGCCTGCTCGTCTGTTATGACAGTTTCAGGAAATTCACCCGGTACGATAGCCAGGTGAAAGTCCGACAAGGCTTCCTTAAAGGACTTGGCAGGTCCCTTAGGGTCCCTGTTGCTCCTTTTAGTCGGCCTAGCTTTATCACTTGGGGTGCTGCCATCCGAGCGGATGCGCTTCTGCCCCCCCTTGTTCGTCGTTGTGCCCCCGGTACTGGTGCCCGGTACGGCTCCGTCGGTATGCTGTCGCCTCCGCTGCTTAGCAAGCTTGCGTCTGGCTGCTCCCGACATTCGTACGAATTCCTTGGCAGTTGGATCCGAACCTCCTTCTGCCTCGTTTGGTACCTGTGTGATTGAAGAATTAGTATCAGTCATGTTATTCCCACGAGTATGGGGGAAAGAAGGTCACCATGCGCGGAGCCCCCTTCACGCATGGAAGGCATTTATAAAACAGGGTGCGCCTGGTGCCCTGAGTTTGGTCGCTAATGGCCGAGCTTCCCCTCGACCTTGCATCCCTTCAGCGCGCACCATACTACTGGGAGTTGGGAGGTGTTTATAGTGTCCTCATCCACGCGGTTCAGGTGATTAAGCCCAGACCCCCGTGCTCCACTGAGATACTATCCATGGCTACAGGTTTTACCCTGTTTGCCATGAAGTCGCTGCAGCTCAGAGTGCTTACGGTATTTCGGAAGTGTTAAACACTCTCCGACATCGTTCAAACCCAGTGCAGGCCTTTAACCACGACATGACAGTTAGGCTGGGTAGCTTGGTCCGCGGTGCCGCTTTAAATTGCTACTAGCTGACGTTAAACGCGTTCAGCGAGCAATCGTATCATCAGCACTAACCCAAAATTGTGTCACATACGATCATCCACGGGCCTTTCCCCTATCCGCCACCTGGGGACGCGCTCGGTAGGGAAGCTACCCCCCGAGAAGAAGGGTAATGGTATAATCACTACAATAAACATATTATTATAGCTATAGGTTGGCACTTTGAAGAGTATCATACATTTTTTCCCACAAATTATTTTTATTGTTTTTGTTCTTTGCTTAAGCAGTAAGGAAAAGTCGTATAATGAGGGACGTTCTTGTACCAAACTAATAATATTTCTGTTAAATCATCATTATTGTGGTTCCCTTCAACACTGGCTTTTTCTATACAGGGTGTCCCAGAATAACTATTCCTAATTTTCAGAAGTGATAGAGGGCATATGATTAAACACTTTTTAATAATAAACTAGTGTTCGGAAATACTTCTGTATCGAGATAAAACAACATGGAGGAAATCAGCACTTAAAATAATCTCAATGTGGAAAGTAACATATGCATGCAAAATAGCTCCAGAGAAGGGGTCCTAGATGCCATTGATTTGACAGCATTAATTTCCTATCTTCTTTTTGTTCATAGTGATTTTATTTTATATGGTTTCCTATAGTGTAAGCAGCTGATAATTTCAAACAAATTTAAAATTGAAAAATTAGTGGAGTGTCATGAGTTTAATAATTTATAAATAGTCCAGTCAACGGAAAGGTTGTAGAGGGAAATGGAAGGAACACAATTTTTGACTTTGGGACTTTGTTTGGACTAGTTAGGAGGTAAACATACCAAAAATCCCCACTCCTAGGAGGTGAGCGGGGTGCAGGGGGGCACGTAGAAGGTCTCCTTTTTAGGTTTTTCGCATATATCTCGGAAACTATGCGTCCTAGCGATAATACCATTCTATACAAAATTAAAGCTGACAAAATATGGCACAAGATTAATTGCATTTATTTTTTCGCTATCTCGCATAGTTTCCGAGATATCCCCGCTTAAAATGCGCTTATTTTGAAAACAAAATTTTTGCCTCACGTTTTTTGCTTTATTTGACTAGCTAACTCTTCAGCCCTTCATCCTACGAAAAATTCATGCAAAAGGAAGTTGTAGAACATTAAATTTCCTTCACGAATGTATGATATTTTACTGTTATCTTTAACCGTTCAAAAGTTAGAGCAATTTTAACGTTATGTAAATTTCGAGATTTGGCAGAAAAACTTAACTTTCGTATTTTCCGTTATTCCACTTTGAAAGCTCCATATCTCACCCCTACAGAAATACAATGACTATATATGATGGAAATTTTTTGATAATACTCAAAATTGACAATTTATCGAGGATCGCTGAATCTTTACTGTTATTTAGGAGCCATAATAACCCTCTACATAGGCAATAATACTGTACATTCGCTCCGCAAAGGCATTGGGGTAGGGTGATTCCAGAGTCAACAACAATTTGTACATAACTTCAACATCTGATACCACCAATTGCATGAAAAGAATTGAGCCCATCGACGGTGCACGCATTAAAGTCAGCGTTGTCAAACACGAATTGGCTGAATGAATCTGACTTGAAAGTTGGTTGAGCATGCATGAGAGCAGACATTTCCAATGTTTGGGTTTCATAACACGATGAACAAAAACCCAAATTCGTTAGAACATCAATTAGTCTCTTAGAGGCATATTTCCTGTGGAGAAGGAGGGAAAGGCTGCTCATTACCGAAAACGTGAAGGTACGTGGTCTGACGATTGAGACGATAGCATGCCCGATAGCAATACACTTTGTCTTTGTTTTTTTGACTCTTTTCGTTTTTTTCATCATCACATCCTCCAGAAAAGTTAGTAGGGTTTGAGGGAGAGCTTCTGCATCCTTTAGGAAGTCATTACTAGGGGGATATTTGTCATAAGTGTACAATTCACTCTGAATATCCTGCCTAATGATGTCGGCTGCTTTTTTGACAATCCTGAGTCGCTCGTCACATGCGTTGTCCTCCTTGTGTTCGTACCAAGCATTACGTATCAATTGTTGCCCAGCATCTCTAAAACATAGTACTGGAACATTGAATCTGCTCTAACCTTCAGTCACTAATATACGATCCCCATACTTTGCTTCAAGTTGTGCTTTTATTGTTTTCCATACAGGTTTCACACCAGTGACGACACCAAGTATTTCGGTCTGTGAAAATTGGCAGTCAGTAGTTTCCTCAATGTAGGCACAAACGTCATACATTGCTCTTGTAACATGGACAGATTGGGGAACGCGAGTGTCTGATTTCGGTTATCATTGTGATAAACACCATCCTCAGCGATTTTTTGAGCGAACGTATTCCCTTTTGACTCACTTTTGAAACACCATCACTTGATTCACTTATCTCTTCATCACACACAAAACACCTACTACTCATGGTGACGGTAAAACACTCTCGATATCGAACAACCGTAAGATGTAGCACATAGCGGATAGGAGAGCAGCCGTAGAAATGTAATGCTCTACAACTTCCTTTCTCATGACTTTTTCGTAGGACGAAGGGCTGAAGAGTTAGCTAGTCAAATAAGGTAAAAAACGTGAGGCAAATTTTTTTTTCAAAATTAGCGAATTTTGAGCGCGGATATATCGGAAACTATGCGAGATATCGAAAAAATGAATGGAATCAATCTTGTGGCACATTGCATCAGCTTTAATTTTGTATATAATGGTCTTATCGCTAGGACGCATAGTTTCCGAGATTTAAAAAACCGAAAAAGGGGACCTTCTACGTGCCCCCCTGCACCCCGCTCACCTCCTAGGAGTGGGGACTTTTAGTATGTTTACCTCCTAACTAGTCCAAACGATGTCCCAAAGTCAAAAATTGTGTTCTTTCCATTTCCTTCTACACCCCCCCTTTGAGCATTCATTGACTGGACTAAAATACTAAAACTAAAATTTTCGATATACCTCTTGATTTAAAATTTCATCAAAATCGGTCCAGTACTTTAGCCTTTAGAGGCGTCACATAGCATGTGCAAAGTTCAAATCCATATTTTAATATACCTAACACAATCAATCCCCTTCTTAAAATGTACCCACATGGCTAATACCGTCACCTACAAACTTGATATTGAGAAATATCTATGTAGTAAGAAACACTAAATTAGTAAAAGAGGGAACGATATAACGAAAATTAGGCACGTTTTGTTCGTTGTGTCAATTTTGTTGTCAATTATTAAAAATGCATCGGTTTACAAATGTTGAATTTGCAGACATGCATAATGCCTATGAAGCAGGTGACGGTGATGGTAATATTAATAATAATTATAACCGCTGGAAAAAAATAAAAACACTATTTTCCACATTGAGATTATTTCAAGTGCTGATTTCCTTCATGTCGTTTTATCTCGATACGGAAGTATTCTCGAACACTAGTTTATTATTAATAGGTGTTTAATTACATGCCCCTATCACTTTTGAAAATTAGGAACAGTTATTCTGGGACATCTTGTGTACATCTACCGATCAACATCATTAGGAGTTTTGGCAGCTCCTTCTGCCACAGGTCCCAATTTAGAAGGCCATTTTTCTCAAAAACATTTGACGTTTACTATTTTTTTTGACATGGATTATTAAAACTTCAAAATTATCAGTAGCATACACATATTTTTATACATGAGCAATACTACAAAACCAAAACTATAAAAATAGTAAATATGACAAAACAACGTACAAGTGGTAGTGACGAAGAGGAAGGGCTGATAATCCAAATTAATCAAGGACAACGAAGTCGAAGTTGTGACTGCCGTGTAGAAGAAAAGGAAGCTAATAGGGCAAGTTTCGGACGTGAAACTACTCGTCATTGTTATAACGAAGCTGCCCCATTTCCTTTTAAAGGAGAAGAAAGAACAGCTTTACCAGTGTATTTAGAAAGTAGACGTTCAACTATTTCTTCTGAAGGTTCTGAATCTACGTTATCGGTTGTTACTGTTAATTCGCCTTTATCCAGGCTTCCACTTGAGCTTCCGTTAGTGGTGCCTAGAGAACATGGTTCTCGTTGCGCATTAGAAGTGAGCGTCTTAGAAAAGCATGCTGAGGGATGTTCATACAGAAAGCGCGATAAGGAAGGAAGACATCCTATAGATGACAAAGTTGGAAGCTATGAGGTAGTTAGTAGAACGGTGTACCGAGCTTGTGTGGGTAAGGGAAACATAGATGATCATGGAGATGTCATAAAAAATAGCGCTAAAAGTTTCAAACTCAATGATCCTACATATTTTGGCAAAGATTTGAAAGAAAAACGTAGTCGAATTGAAGTTTTTCCGATCTTACCTAATTATGATAATTGTGTAATGCGCCTCCAGAATCCGAACCCAATAAATCAGTTTAAACCCAGCGGTATTGACTATGAACCACCCGTACGTTCTTCATTAGTAATTCATAATGTAAATGATAATTTGGAGGTTCTATCAGTTTACATTCGCAAAGACAAAAGTGAGAAAGTTCCTGAAGGATTTCAAAAAATGCACTATAGAGGTGATTCTTGTAAGTTGCATGATCCAACTGAAAGAAGTAAACAGATCATGGCTCTTCAGAAGGTTATTAATGAGACCAGTTCTGGCGCCAAACTAGCTCAATCGAATAGAAGGTTTTCTCCAGTTCTTGAGAGGGAAACAAAGGTTATGACTGCCGTAGGCAGTCCTGTACAATTACCTAAGACGCTTTACGCACCATCAGTAAGTATAGAAGAAAGTGATGATTCGTTGGAATCGTATAAAATTACGACGAGAGCTCCAGAGGTTGATCAGGATGACGATTCTTTTGATGTTTTACCACAGCGTAGATCAGTATCGCCATCCGAAGACCAAGATCTAAAAAAGGGCTTATTTGGATGCTTTAAAAAGGGTAGACCAAAGAGGCAACAACAGGACTCTTATACAGAAGAAAGAAGCATTCGCGGTAGAAAAGTTACACATAGTGACAGCCCACCGAAAAGACACAGTGATTCAATGCCAAACAGTCCACGTAAACTTTCAGCACAATATGCAAACAAAAAACATCTTTAAATATCACATTTTAAATAAAATTGTAAAAATAGTCAATCTGAAATTACAAAAATTGGAAATAAATTATAAAACGCATTCGAATATTATGTATTGCATTTTCAATATTGGAAAAGTACATATATCTTAGGAAGTATTAAATATAGAAATAAAGTTGTAGCACTTTACTGTATGTAAGAAACTCTGTTTATAGTGATGTGGTGCCACTTTTTTACTTAAAAATATACCCGCACATGCAGTACACAATATTTATACAAATTTTGTGATAAATTTTCACATGTCTTTATTTTTTCTACTGTCAGATTGATTAACTTGTAAGTTAGGACAACTGTGGGTCCATACATTTTATTTGAGGCTTCTCTTTGTGGGGAAGTGGCTACGAATTCTAATTTAAACTCAAAATATTGTTTTCGAATTCATCACAACCCAAGAGCGCAAAGGGTACTGTTTATTAAAGCTGACTGCTATTGCAATGTGGTAACTTTGCCATCGCGCGTCAAGGTTTTTTTATACGATAACACAAACATACAAGCATGCCAGTCTTAAGTGGCACAAATATCTCTCTTGGAGGGTTTTGTATGTCGTAGTTTAGTTTTAGAAACACCGGTGACCGCGTGAGTTGCGCATATCTCAAGATGAAATTCTAACAATGTTGCGTGTTATGTTGTATTTGTATAAAATGAAGTTCTCAAATATGAAAACTGTTTACAAATATAAAAGTTGCAAAATAGTAATTTTATACAGTAAATCCCAAATCAAGTGGACCATGACGTTTTAACATGTAAAAGACGAAAAAGTTTGTTATTATATCCCTAGAAAAATTTTGATACTTGTATTCACCCTAAATGGAGTAATAACATGTTTTACTTTACCTGATGGCAATTTATGTTAACATTTAATACAAATAATGTTTTAAATAAGTTATTTATTAGTAATTACACCAACAAAAACAACTCCCGATAATCTCTAAAGCGCAGAGTGTAAGCATCCTTTCTGTAAGCTAACGGTTATGGGTTCAAGTGTTTAAAGAGGTCTACTTTTCTTTTATTTTTTTAATTACTGTATAAGGACAATCGGCGGTATATTATTTTATTTAATGTGGAACATATTATTTTTTAATTTCTCAAAACTATAATTTCTAACGAACCCCAGTTTCATAATATTAATTGGTTGAGACAAGCAATTTAGCATTCAGAAAAATTAAAATAATTGTGTATTATGTACATAAAAGAATTGTATTGCTTGCAGTCGCCTTAAATGAAAGGTAACATTTTTTTACGTTACCCGATAGCAATTTATTTGAAAATTTAATACAAAAAAGGCTTTAAATAACTTTTATTAACTAGCAGCCATAACCATTGTGCAGTGATATAATCTGTTGTCGGTGTTAAGTTGCTGCGTAGTGCGCAGACTGAAAATCTGTTTTGTAATCTAGAGGTTACGAGTTTAAATCTTTCTAAAGATTTGCTTTTTTTAAATTTGTTTTATTACTGTAAGAAGCCAGGACAACCAGATTTATATTATTTTATAGAAAATTGACAATTCCTATTTTTTGTTTCATAACTACCGTTTGTAGCGAACCGCAGTTTAACAAAGTTAATCGGACAAAACACGAAACTGTAACGATAAACCTTTTACAACTGAAGAAAGTAAGTGGTTACATTAACGGAAACCCATAAATTGCACTGCTATTTTACAAAATAACTAAAAGTAAACGTTTAATTTGAGTCTTAACACCAAAATTATTTCAATTCTACTTAATAGTGAAAACATCAAATTTAACAAATACAAACAACAAACGGAAGCAAGACCCTATATACTAAAATACTTAAATGCTAATTCATTAAGCAATGCAATTTAAGTAATAATTAAAAATCTAGCATTAATACAACTGTATAAACATCATAAGTAATTGAAAAAGAAAAACAATTTATGATAAATACTTTTATTTCATACTGTACGCTATATACCACTTTACGTCATTGATTTGAGTCCGGGAAATGGCACATTACAGACCAAGGTCGGGAAGTGTTGCTTAGCAGCCCTTCCCGTACTGCTTGGAGAAAAATTCATCAAACACATCTATTTGTAGCTAAGCAACGAGAAATACCAACAGCGAATGTTTAATTTGACAGAATATAAATTTTAAAAATGACGTTTTTATAAAAAGAAAATATTCAAATAAAAAATGGTTTTGGCAGTAATGAAATAAAATTTTGTACGATATACGTCCGTGAAGTGATTATTAAAGCATTCGTTTAGAAATTTCGGACTCGGCTCCTTTCGTCGCCTCGTCCGCAAATATCTAAACTCATACTTTAATATGTCACTTCCCGGACTAGTGACGTAAATAACTCAAAAAAGACCTCTATTTCAACCAGACAGTATCCCAGCCTATTGTAAAATACATTTGCTAACTGTCCATTGGATATTTTATTTCCCAAAATATGGAATTGACGCGTATTTAATTTTATCTGATGAAGTAGTTGGATAAATTTTCTGAATAGCTAATTTATAATGTTTCTCTTTAATTATTGCATCACTAAGTTGTGTATTATAACCATTATTGTATGCAATTTGTTTAATAATCGAAATTTTCTTATTAAACCTGATTTTACCTTAAGGAACCGTTAAAGCCTTATGTATCATGGACCTGTACGCTCCTAATTTATGTGTTTTATGATGACAAAAATCGTGTGGTATTGTAATGTCTGTTTGTGTAGGCAAAATTATTTTTTCGGATGTCACACATTCAAAATAGTTTTTGAGCGCCAGAAATTAAAATTTCTAAACAACTCAGAGGCGATAGAGAGATGCGGTTTTCACTGAACAATTTCTTTAAAAAAGTTTTTTTCGGTATAAATGTTTATTCATTAAAGTCTTATATAGGGTGTTTTAAAAAAAAGGTCTTCTTCAATTGCAAATATCGTCGATTTTTGTTAATGGAAAATGTATATTTTGATACTATCTGAAAGGTGAACTCTTCCTCTTTCCGAAAATGTAAATTTGTTACAGTTGAATTGAAAACTGAGTGAGTAATTTGGTTTTTAACGATAGGCTTTTATAGGTTAGGCATTTACGGGTGTTTTATAATGTCAGTGAACTGACACAACGAACTGTCAAAGTAATTAATTCTGATTTGAATAATTCTTAAACGGCTGTTGTTAATTTTTTTTTCAATAATGGTCCGATTTACTTTAATTGAAAAATCAAAAACTGTGTTATTATATGCTAAGTATGAATCGATTGTTGATACTAAAAGAAGATTTCGTGCGGTATTTAGGAAAAATACACCTTCAAAAAACAGCATAAAAAAGTGGCACGCTGCATTTCTGCAAAGTGGCTCTCTGGAAAAGACGAAATATCAAACACGTGATGCTGATGGTTTTTTAAATAGACTCCTGCGTATTCAGGAAACATTAGAAGAACACAATAATCGAATATCTGTTCGCAAAATAGCAAGTACAACTGGATTTTCTAAATCCGAAGTTCAGAGATGTATGAAGGTATTAAAATAAACTCCTTATAAAATTCAAATGCACCAAAAAATTTATGAAAGATTTTCAAAAAGGACTTGTTTTTTCGGAGACTTTACTAGATTTATATAGAGAAGTACCCAATGTTCTGCTTATAATGTCAGATGAGGCTGCGTTCCATTTAAACGGGCAATTTAATAAACATAATTGTCGAATATGGGGGTCTGAAAATCCAAGAGTAATTGAGGAATACGAAAGAGATTCACCGAAGTTGAACGTTTGGTGTGGTGTTTCCAAAGAAAAAATATATGGACCGTACTTCTTCCAAGAACTGAGAATTACTAGTAATGTCTACACAGACATGTTAGAAAATTACTTATACCCACAACTGGAACAAGATGCCGCCATAAACTCTGTTTACTTTCAGCAGGATGGTACGCCGCCACACTATTCACTTGCGGCTAGAAATTCTGTTGTAGAAACATTTAGAGATAGGTGGATTGGAAGAGCCGGACCAATTGAGTGGTCTACCAACTCACCAGATCTGACGATTCCAGACTTTTTTATATGGTGTTTTATCAAAGATAGATGTTATAATCCTATCCCAGCGACTCTGGAACAACTGCGATGTAACATTGTCTGAACATTTCAAGAAATTTCTCCGGAAATGTTGCGAAAATCTTTTGACAATTTCTTGTTCAGGTTGCAAAAATGTATAGACCAAAATGAACAACACTTGGAACATCTTAAAGATTTTTATTAATGTAGCTAGTTTAGAATGTCAATTTTTATTAAAATTAGGCATTCATCTTTCAATTTTGTCTTGTTATTTTCTACAAATAGGTAGTTATCGGATTTCTAATGTCAAAACTTATTAAGGATCAACATGGATCAGAAATCTGTACCTAATGAACGACCATCCTTAAAAACCAAATAACTCACTTATTTTTCAATTAAACTGTAACAAATTGTAATTTTCGGAAAGAGGAAGAGTTCACCTTTCAGGTAGTATCAAAATATACAGGGTGTTCCATTAAAAAAATCGACGATATTTGCAATTGAAAAAGACCCTTTTTTAAGACACCCTATATAACACTTTACTGAATAAACATTTATACCGAAAAAACTTTTAAAAAAGAAATTGTTCAGTGCAAACCGCATCTCTCTATCGCCTCTGAGTTCGGAGATATTTGCAATTAAAACGGGGCAGTAACTTCTGGGACACCCGGTATTATAAATTAAAAATTTCCACAACACAATTTATAAAGAGAAAATTAAAATAATTGTTGAAAACAAATTTTGAGTTAAAAATAATATAATTTTTGATTCTCGAACTAGCCCAAATGGTGCTTTATATCTTCCCACGCTAATTATTATTAATATTGTAATGTAAATATGCATTCGCAGGTTGTTTGAATTATACCAAAAATTCGGCCAAAATATCAGCTATGAAGTACATTTTTAAAAAGTCTGATAGGACTATAGGAGAAGTATTTCTGGTGCATCATGTTAGTTTGATGTGAGAATTTTGTTTTTGTGCTTATAACTTCGTAATTTAGTAGTAACCTAATTAAATTATTAACAAATAACAAACGACTAGTAAATAAATAAAATAAAAAATTGTTTTAAATCAAACATAACCTAACCTTTGCTAGTTAATATAGTTAACACTTATTTATTTTAATATTAGTAGGGAATGGAAATCCCGATGTTTCGGCTTCAGAGAACACTTTAGTGAATTATATATAATAATCAGAGGTTTAATCTAAGTCAAATATTTCTGATTAGAACTCGATTGTTATATTTTTTAATGCAACATATTGATAACTGATACTTTATCTGTAGTCTCTATCAAGATCTTCATATAGATTTTTTTGTTTATTTATTTATCGATTGCAATAATTTTCTGAAGCTCGTTTGTTATTTATCCGATATAAAAAATGCAATTGGCCAAAGTAAAATTGTCTTTCAAAATTTAACTTATTATCCAAAAAATTTGAGGTATTTTGATTATCAAACTCATAGCAGAAAGTAGAATAAATATTAGATAATATTACTAAAAATAAAAATACTGAAATAAAAATACAGGGTTTAATTAAGATTTCTGAGTAATTTTCAAATAGTGTTTAGGAAATTAACATGTTTGCAATTTGTTATACAGAAGAATAGAAAAATGTTGACTTTGACATCGAAGCTTATTAGCTTAATTTTCATTACTACACTTTATCAAACGTTACCTATTATAAGTTACCTAGAAAGGGAAGACGTAAAAAACGAAGTTAAACTATTACAGCAAATATCTACTACTATCACGGTTAGGTACTCAAAACATTCATTGATGCGTAGTTTACTAACTACCGAGTGTTGCAGCAGCGGTGTCTGGCGGTATAGGTACATTGCGGGTATGATACCATTGCCCCACCGGATCACAACCCATAATTGAAATTCATACACACCATGGCATGGGATGGGCCTGGCGTAACACAGCATCGGCAGCATTGCATTTAAAATTTGTTTACACATTATCACGTTGAGGCTTTTAAGGTTGTTTAACATAAGGTATATGCTATTGATACTTTTAGGGACGGTGAACTAAATTGTTAGATATAATAGAAGTAAAAACACCCGAACTGTGGAATAACAACACTTGAAACATACACCACCCTTCCACACAATGAACTAAATACCAGATACGTATTTCGACAGCAAAGCTATCATCATCAGTGGCAAACTCACACTGTATTGTTAGTTTACCACTGATGATGATAGCTTTGCTGTCGAAATAAGTATCTGGTTTTTAGTTATTTGTGTGAAAGGGTGTTGTATTTTTCAATATATAGTAGAATTTGGTTTTGTTTTGTTCCTTTTCCATTTTCTAAAAATTTACATTAATGTAATTTTATTAATATAATGTTTTCTCTGTCAAAGCATTTCGTTCTGAAATCTATGAAAAGTAACAATTAACTAGCTGAACCCGTGGCTTTATGCCCTACGCCGTTTTTTCATTAACTTAAAAAAAATAATAACCGCCGTTTGTGTTGCAGTCGTATTCCTCTCAAGTTGAAACAGGTCGTAGGGATTCAAATTTAATATATACATTTGCCAAACTTACTCGGATTCTACGAATTTATGTTTATCTTTAATTGTCATTGTATAAAAATATAAACAATAAACTAATTTTTAATACCTGCAGAAAAACGGAATTTTTCAAAGAACTAGTTTATCTGTATGAGATAACAAAAAGCGTCATAAGCAATGGAGGCAGGTATAAAGTAAGAATGTTCAGTTCACACATTTACATTTAGCAACAGAGCTTTGCTTTGTTTTAATATAACCAAAACATGAGTATTTTAAAATTTAATTTGGCTATTTTAATTGCTATGTTTATTTCTAAAGAAGTAGCTGGGCATGGAATGATGTTGGATCCACCCAATCGAAGTTCTTTGTGGAGATATGATCCAACAGCACCTATAAATTACAATGACAATGAAAATTTCTGTGGAGGATTTGGGGTATGTTTGCAATGTGTGGGAGAAATTGCTTGTTGTATGGCTTACATTTTTTAAATTAGATTGGATTTGGTTCTGTACAGAATTGATGATGATGATGTCGTTTGCTAAAGAAGTAAACAGCATTTTTTATAGATTCAGTGGGGCGTACACCAAGGCAAATGTGGAGTTTGTGGAGATGACTACGGAGACCCCATCCCACGAGGTAATGAAAATACTGGGAAATACGGACAAGGAACAGTAGTCGCAGAATATTCCTCAGGAAGTGTCATTAACATTACTATTCGTTTAACCGCCAATCACAAAGGATGGTTCAATTACAGGTTAGATTTTTTATCTATCACTTAGAATATGCCAAGTGCGATGAATATTATTAACGTTTTTGCGACCTCACGAATGCTTTTCGTCAAATGCTGATGTCACAATGACAGCATGAATGAGCAGCGTGAAAACATATTCAATAAACGTAGAATATTTGCTAAGAATATTGCCCTACAGACAAAACTCTGCTTTTGTGCAAATTTCGGCCGAAACTGCTATTGTGCAAAATTACCAGTAAAGTTAAATTATTTCTATAGAAGCAAGGAAAAATTGCTCTAGTGGGGCAATGTGGAAACTAATTTCTTTTATTAGTTAAAAGAATACAGTAAATACTTGCAACATGGTAATTTACATAAATCAATAAATTCGTTTACAGTTTGTGTGCTTTAGAAGACCCATCTCAACCAGAACATGACAACTGTTTTCAAAAGTTGCTGTTTGAAGATGGTTCTGACCAGGTAAAAGTCGATCCATCTGCCAACTATTTCTATAATAAAGTTCAATTACCGTTGGGCTTCAAATGTAAACGATGCATACTTAGATGGACTTACAAAACCGGTAAGTATTCATCTGTGAAGCTGTAAATTCTCTAAGAAAAATTAGATAATTTTTTTACTTTCCTATCCTTGCCAGTTTTGAGGTTTTCAGGAGGTGATTATGCTAGTTTGAGTTTTCCTATGTCGTTTTGTTCCCTGAATGTGATGTTATTTATGTTTACTGTAGACACGATATCTATTATATGACAAGAAAATTAATAAGGACGACGCGAAATGAGGGTCGAATATAAATTTAAACGAAACACCTACTTGTGGTATCGGGAGGTAAATGTAAAATAACGCAGAATTTAAATTTGGACGGAACAATTGTTACAGCCTGTAGCGAGTACAAATATTGAGGGATAACAATATTAGAAGAAGGAAACAGTTAACGAGAAATATTAAAATGAGACAAAGAAAATAAGTAATAGAAAAGTTTAATGCTATATTACGGACAAAAGAAATTAAGAGATGAATAAATCGAACAGTTTATAAAACAGAGCAGATGTATGGAACATCTCGAAACAGCATAAGAAAATAGTAACAGCAGTTGAAAAGGTTGAAATGGATTTTTTAAGAAGAGACGAGAACATACACGAAACGAAAACAAATGTAAATGAAAAACAATAATAGAAAGAATGGTATCTAAAAGATTAATACGAGATAAACCCGTCAAGAGGATGCCTAACTAGGATCGCTTAGAGAAGTGAATGAACGCCAACAGCAAGAAGGTAAAGAATGGAACGTTCATGTAAAATGTGAAGTAGCCATGAAAAAACGACGGCTTTTAGAGAAAGACTGGAAAGATGAAGTCTTATGGCGTATTAGCTGTAGAAGATTTATTTTATATTCGTCTATTCTATAATAAGAACCTATCGGGTTCGAGTCGAAAAATTGTCCGTTTAGCCACTGAAGGCGGAGCAAAGAGCATTTAATAAGGTTCTTTCACTGGAAATAAAGTAAATTAAGAAATATTTGTAGATTTTTCAGTTTAATATTACTATCTTAATAAATTTGTGCATTGCTGAAATTTACATTTATTATTTGGAAAAAATATATATATCTTTTTTTAATTCCAGGTAACAATTGGGGAATTTGCGAAGATGGTACAGGTGCTTTGGGCTGTGGACCTCAAGAAACATACAGATCTTGTTCAGATGTAGCTATCGTTTAAAAACATTCAACCTATAAAATTAATGGAAACTTTAAGTTATATAATTATTTCAGTTATTTGTGTATTCATTCTTTAAGCTTATTACAAATGAAGTTTGCTTTTGCTTCTACTAAATATAGACTGTAGTAATATATAGTTAGTTAGAACTGAGTTATAAAATTTAGATTTGAAAGCACAAACAAAATCTACAGGTATTTTTTAGGTTTTGTCAATCAATGCAAATTTAATAAAATTATTGTAAATGAAATGTTAAATAATGTTTAAATTAATTTTCTGTAAAGATTTCGAAGTATTTATTAATTAAATAAATGTACAAAAATCATAATAATAATTTTTGACCTCGATAAGGAATTGTGCATCTGCTTGCAACAAAGGAAAGCTACTTCTCTCCTCTCATGTAAACTTTTCTACCAAGGAAAGCTATTTCTCTTCTCTCATTTACACGCGCCGTCCTTGGTTCTTCTTCTTCTTCTTCTTTAGCCTTCAGTCATCCAACTTTGGACATAGGCCTCTTCTAGCAATCTCCATCCTTCTCTGTTTTGTGCGGCTCTTACACTGGAAAAGAGCCGCACAAAGAGTCCTTGGTTGAGTTGGTACAAAACAATATCTTTACCATACAAACTCTAATGCTTGAATAGATACTTGTAGTTTCACTTTTAAAATTTAATCTCCAGGAAATTGCTGTTTACTTTGCGTTTACACTACTAACAAGAAAAGCTGTTTCTTTCCCACAAAGTACCACTCTTGGTGGAAGGTACTTCTCAACCCCTGCATAAATTAATTAATTAATAAAGCTACTCTTCCCATTATACAATAATCAAACCTGGGCAAAGCTACTTCTCTCCCACCACACAACCTCACCCCACAAAAAAGCTAGTTCTTTCCTTCGGTAACTCTGATACTGATACACACCCTTACTGCTAAGCCACTACAGGAGACCAGAGCTTCATCGGCCACGACAGCTCCACAATCTTCTCTAAGGCTTCTCCTTCGTAGCGATCGTTGAATAAAACGCGAACTACTCGGAAAAGTCTGTTAAACTTCGGAAACAACCCCCTACTTGTACATGGGTTCTATGGAAATAGTTACTCGCGTATTCGAGGGCGGAACTGAATATAGATGGCGCTGCAATGAATGTGCTATGACGGCTAGAAACGGGGTAATTTTAAGAGGAATACAACGTGCTATATATAATTGCTTGATGTACTGTGTTAGGTTACTGAGATAAAATCTGTTTTAAATGTCTTCTATAAGTTTATTTGACATTTTAATTTACATTAATATTGGTTCAAGGGCGTTCATAGAAGGTCAAGCTATAGTAAATTCTGGATACTTGGTAATGTGCGGCGGCGTTAATGCTGAAAATCATACTGAGGTTGCGACATTGTGTCAACGGACTTCGAATTTAAAATGACCACCGCACGCTATCGCAATTCCTATAAACGTCAATAAATAATTAGTAAATTGCATTTTGTTGACAATTATTTAAAAAAATTAGCGGGCACCCATCATTGTTGCACGTAATGTAGTTTCTGCAGTTTTATTTGTTTTCTTATAGTTTTCTGAAAACTGTCAGCCCTGCTACTGGTAATACCAGAAATGTTTGTAAATAAACAATATCAACACTATTTTATTATGTCAAATATACCTATATATATAAATAGTTGAATTTTTTTTTATAAAGAGTAATTGAAAGTTTTTAAAAAATTATTTTACGGTGAACTTCATTCGAGAAGCAATTAAAATTATATTATATACTACACACTCGGTTTATTACTATTTTGTAAATTTATCATCACCTAATATTGGTGGATCTAAATTAATTAATGTTACAATAACAATCATAATCTATATAAGGTAAAATCTTCTATAATAATGTCCCTTAACATATTTTGAAAATTTTTACTTTTTTACTCGTTTAACCCAGAAGATACAACGTCGATTAAATAAAATAATTGTATTATTTCCTTTATAGTATGAATAGAATTTGATTCTACATGTGAGACATAATTATTTTATGGCAATTTCTGTGCTATCTAAAACTATTCTTGTTGCTTGATACCAATCAAAACAAACAGGGATGTTATTTAAAATTTCTTCTTTTGCAGGAAATCTAATTAATGGCTTTAAAACTATGCTTAGCTCTAGTATATTATAAAAATAAGACCTGCTGTCTCTCCAAACTAATTTTAAATAGCACGAATAAAACGGTAAACGATAAATCTAATTCTAATTTTATTAGATTCAGTAAATTTTTTGCGGAGATGATAGATTTGTGTTATCTGTCGACAATTTTGGAACAGCATTGACCAATACAGCAAAAATTGTTAAATTAATTACGCCTTTTAACACCGACGCACACAACAATCATTTCTGCTTTATGAACCACATAATTTAACACGTTAAGCCATTCTTATGAACGCTACGTAAATCTAAATATCAGCCCGTTTCGTTCAGTTACAAAGTTTGCCGCAAGGCGCCGTGCCGAGCGCTGCCTCAGCCGAATACTTTCTCAATTGCTTTACGTAGGGAACGCTTAACTTTGTCCTTTGGTATGACCAGCAGATTATAATCGCGGTAACCTTATTAACTCTTATTACCCCTGAGTTTAATAGGCCGAACCTGACACTCCAACCGGCTTCAGCGTGACCTTGAGTTCTACTAGCCTAGAATCTTGCCACGACCGTGTCACATTTCTAGGTCTACGTTGTTGATGTCCAAGGTGGCGGTTGGGTTGCCACATTTTTGGCCACAGACGATACCGTATTACTTTTGAATATCTTCACCTTCACCTGTCAATTCTGAGTACTAAATCTGTTTTGGTAAGCGTCGTGCACAACGCGTTCCTGCTCGGTCTTCCACTTCTAATAGATGCCCAAACGCGTTAGTCGTGTCCTCTGCCACGCTGGCGCATGAAAAACACAACTCTCGGATAATTTGGTTAGCCAGTAGTTTCTCAATTTTAGTAAGCAGTATCTTTTTTCAACTTGTGATATGCTACAGTCCCTGATTGTCATTTAAACACCTATCATATTGCAATGCTTTTCGGAGATCACCACTGCTTTTAGAAGATTGAGACTGACTCTCCATCCCGCTTTATCGTAGTCTTGGGTTCAATTAGCTTGCCATTTCGTCATAATCATCTCGTCACTCTTATAGGTCTAGGAAGAGGAAGAAAACGACCAGCCGTCAAATGGAAACAATACATACATCCAACGACAAAAGAAAAGGCATGGAAGAGGACGACTGGGAAGATAGAAGATATTGGCATTTGAGAACGACCAACTTATGAGGGAAGAAGGTCATAGAAGATAGAAGAAGAAATTTACACATACCATGGAACGACTCGGTCGGAACTACCCGCCCCTAGTCGACTAATGATACGGATGAAATACCTGTAAGGTGATAGATTTTGGTGTCGCATGAGATGAGGGTCATATGATGAATATTTAAAGTGTGAAACTATCTAAAAGTAAATTTTGCTGTTATTTATGTTTCATTTATGGCAATTTTTGTTGTTGTTAGATATTGATTATTTGTTTGTTTTATAGATCTACTTTTGTTGACGTATGTAAATGTAATGTATGCATATAAACACGAATAAACTGCTTATGCTTATGAGCTCAGCTGTTGGTGCCCCCCGTAAGTGTAGAAAAATAAAAAATAAATAATCTAATAAGTAGAACCTACTTTACGTAAATTTCACGTAAATAATTTTATCAACTGTTATTTATTTAAAATTTATGTAAACAAGTTCAAGTATAATATTAATTTAAATATTTGCATTTATTTATAAGCCACATGATGAACTATTTTATAATTAGTAAATTTAAAAATAACTCTATTGCACGTCATTGAAAGTAATGGAAATTTATTTCTAGGTATAATTGACACAAATTACAATATGAAAACATCGGAATTATTTTACTGTTGTTATCATAAAATAATTATCACTCTGCAAAGAGTTTAAATTGCTATGGTTTATTATTGGCTTAATTTATTTTCAGATCTTATCATTAATTTTTGAAGAGTTGAAAGCTTTTGAGAACGGAAGTTAAGATTGATGTTAAGCTATGGAATATGCTGGATATGCCAATATGTAAAACATTTCCGTTCTATCAGCAATATTGGCAAAGTGGTAGTTTTATCATTTTGGTCGCTTATTGACCTGGTCGTTTACCCAGTTATAGTAATTTTACTACTTTTTAAAACTCAAACTTTTTCCTTATTTCATGTTACACACACTAGTTATAATTATTTTTTTTATGCAAGAGTTGTTTGAATTGTAGTTCGTTGTTAGTAAACATATGGTTAGAAAATCGGTTCTAGTAAAAATACATTCTTAAAATATTTGATAAGAGAAGTATTTTTGATGCATCATGTTGATTTAAAGTGAGAATGTGTTGTGCCTGTAATGAGGTCGTTTACTACTTTTTATTGAAATTCAAATTTACATTGTAGGATAAAAAAATATTACCTCAGTATTTTTTTTATTTTTTAAACAGACCTTTTATTAACCGCCTAATTAATTATTTAATTTTGTATTTTAGAAGGCGTTTAAAAATACGAAAACTGTGACATCATCTGACTCTACATACGCACATGCATATATCTTAGTAAGTGCATTCAGATGACCTCAGCAGTGACTCAAGAATACCATCTGAACGTCACTGCTGATCCCTTGCTGCAATAAAGCAGTTGAGTAAACATCTAACTAGCTTTATTGCAGCACGCCTAGGAAATTACGTTCAGTCTGCAACTCAGCTGCTGAGGTCTTCTAAACGCACCCAGCGTATTGGATCAACACCACCTAGAGAACCTAGAGAGTTCTCTAGGTGGTGTTGATTGGATGCTGCCGAGTGCTGTTGGTATCATTATCATTGCCTGCTGTTAACACGTGACTGTGGTCAGCGTTTTGAGCTGACAGCATATAGTATATTGTTATGACTAAAAAATGTTTTTTTATTCCTTTTATTTCCATGTTTCCACTTGCAAACGGTATAAAGTTACTATCGATTAACTTTTTGGATTATATTGTAATAGGTTATGTATTAATATTTATCAGTGCTGTCACTTCGCTGTCTAATGATGTCATATTCCTCCCAAAAATACAGTTTTAAATTAGTTTGATAAATCAAACTATACTTTGTAATTAATTGATTAACAAATTACGTTTAGTAAAACGATTAGTATAATGAATATGTAGTATATTTGTGAAACACATAAGATCTTTTGTATATTTAACAAGTAGTGGACCACCCTATTCAGTACAGTCTAATTAAATAAATAACACATAAATAAGTTAGTAAATAAGTAAAGCAAAAAATCTGATAATCTTTTTATCAGTTTTAAGTAAGACAAAATCTAATCGTTGTTTGTTAATGTGATTAACACTTCCTGATTTAAATTGTTGGTAGGAAATGGAAAAACCAATGTCTGAGGTTCAGGGAACACTCTGTGTATATAAACATCCGAGGCCAAAATAAATACTAATGATAAGAACACTATTGTGATATTTTTCTAATGCAACAAATTGATAAGTGCTACTTTATCTGTAATTTTTATCAAGATCGTCACATAGGAGATTTGTTGTTTATTTACCTATCGATAGCAATTGTTTTCTGATATTCCGCGGCGGCCGCGGCGTTTAAAAAATGTAATATTAACCAAAGAAAAGTTTTTCTCCAAAAGCTAATTCCTATGATATTGGAAGTATTTTGGTTATCAAGCTGACAGCAGAAAGTAGAATAATTATAAGATATTAAAAATAAAATTAGGGATGTCAACCTGAAAGAGTCATGGCATAGACCTACCTTAATATTAGTTGATTGGACAGTATAATTAATAGCGTAGATGAAATTTGATGTATTTCCATTTAGGTTCAAGATGATGCCAGGTGAATTGTTCTGG
Source organism: Ctenicera cuprea (assembly GCA_958336395.1). Classification (NCBI taxonomy): domain Eukaryota; kingdom Metazoa; phylum Arthropoda; class Insecta; order Coleoptera; family Elateridae; genus Ctenicera; species Ctenicera cuprea. The sequence goes on from OY284486.1 coordinate 28,121,379, forward strand.
TCTATGGCAATTAGCATAAAAGTAAAACGATAGTGTATCGATTTATTGTAAATAAAACAATTCCTAACTTCAACAGGTTTTTCAATTTAGTTGTAGCGTTATACGCATTTCGACATGTTGACATGTCATTTTCAGCGGCAAAATTAAAAGTAAACAGTTGGTGTTGGTGAAATACGTATAAGGTTAAATCTAAAATAAAAAGCTATTGAAGTTAAGAATTGTTTGATTTACAATAAACTAAAAGGAACTTCAACGAAGTGAAGCTTGAACTTATTAATATAGTGTATTAACTTTACAATTAAATTATGTGTTTTACTAAATAATTTGTATTTGTTTTATCTTTTTCTATCAACGAGGGGGGGGGGGGGCTCTAACTTTTGAGGACATACGCTTTCAACTAACTTGACTTATTTTTTATAAAAACGTTTAGACATCCAGGGAAACTGCAGCTACTGTAATTCGAACCCACCTGCGGGCTTGCGGCGCGCACTAATTTGTATTTGTTGAAGTTTGAAAAATTTAGGTTTTAAGGACTATTTACTGAAAAACAAGTTATCGGTTCGTGATAAAATTTTATATTGTAAATGCCGTAGCGGCAAAATTTTCTCATTTTCAAAAAAAATATCGATAAAGAAATTAAAATTACGATTTTTTTATAGTTCTGTAGATCAATCGAGCTAGGAATAAGCTACTACTTAGTTGAAAGAGATCGCATGTTCCTATTGAGCAAATATTTTCGATAATAAACAATGTGTAAATCATTTAAAAATCCCAACAAAAAGTTGGAACAGTGAAAACGCAATTTAAAAAAAATGTACTTATGGAATAGGTTCTATGCAGTTTTATAACGTTTTAAAAGATACGCATGCTATTTACAAAAGAAGTAAATGTTCCTTTTTTTACAACTATATACATTATTTTATTTATAAATTCCTGCTTTACTTCGTTAAAGTTCATATTTAATGACTATCTGTATATAAAATACTTAATTACTTTAACAATATTTATTTATTTTAACCTTATACGTATTTCGGCATGTTTACATGCCATTGTCAAAGGTTATATGAAAAAGTAAACAGTTAGTGTTGTTATAGCAATAGAACTTGGTGACTTGATCTCGGTAATCGTCTGCAGATGACTTGATTTCTTATTCCAAAATGTCCAATAGAGGCGAATTTAAGAGATCAATTTGCTCATTCATTAACGGTACAGTTTTTAAATGTTTGTGAATTTCAAAAGCTTCTAGTATATCTAATTTACGTTTATCATCACAAAAGTGTAAACATTTTATGGTGTTATTAGATGTCATTGAATGATTGTGTTCTAGTAAGTGTTTAGAGTAATTTGATTTATGTGGGTGTTTGTATTTGTAACAACGTACGTGTTCTTTATACCTAATATTAAAATTTCTAATTGTCTGGCCTATATACACCGAATTACAATGCGAACAATTTAATTTGTAAATGCCTGATTTTAGCAAATCGTCTGTTTTTGATTTTGCATTAACCAAAGTGTTTAAGACGTTTCTAGTTGTTTTAAAGCTTACTTTATATTTGTTTTGTTTATAATTTTAGCAATTTCTTTCTGAGTTGTCACCAAAATATGGGATCGAAGCATATTTAATTGTATGGAATGAAGTTAGGGTATTCGGATAAAGTTTTTGAACGGCTAATTTATAATCTTTTTCTTTAATTAATGTATCAATAAGTTTAGTATTATAACCATTACTGTATGCAATTTGTTTAATAATTGAAATTTCTCTATTATAATTAATTTCATCTAAAGGACCGTCAAAGGTCTATGTCTCAGGGACCTGTATGCTGCTAATTTATGTGTTTTATGATGACAAAAATCGTGTGGTATTGTAATGTCTGTTTGTGTAGGTTTTCTATAAACTGAGTACTCAAATTTATTAGTTGAATTAATTTTAATGTTTAAATCTAGAAAGTTAATGGACTTATATTATTCAGTTTCGAGTGTAAATTTTATGTTTGGGTGCAAGCTGTTAATAAAAATTATAAATTCATCAATTAAATCAAATGAACTATTAAAACTTGCTAAAATGTCATCAACATAACGAAATCAAAATATAACTTTCTCAGATTGATTTGACTCGAATATTTGATCTTATAGATTTTCCATAAATATGTTAGCTAAAAGAGGTGAAATTGGACTTCCCATGAGGAAACCATCTTTTTGGAAATAAATTCACATAACATACGAATTTACGGAAGCATAAAACAAGCCATTTTTATAAAACACCGGCTCAAATGTATATATGAATGGTGACTTTCGGTCTACTGAAAAGTGCACGGGCTGCGCTGGTTTTACTGCCGTTAATTTTAATAAAAAATACCTCCAACCAGTGGTAGCAATGCTTATCAATTAAAAATAGACATCATCAACTAAATAATACAACTGCACAGGTCTGCCTGGCGAGAGGAGAGGTCAAAAACTCGAACGGGTTGGGTAAGCTGATCAGTCAACTCGGGCCCAACGGACAAAAAAATTATTCATTTGAAGTCGAGCGGGCCGACCCGGGCATGTAAAGATATCCACGGCTCTAGGGCGGGCCGGACTGAGAAAAGTCGGCCAGTGCAGGGCTCTACCTAATCTTTGTCTGATGTCCCTCTCGCTGGGTCGCAGGTTTGCCCCCAAAGAATAAACATTTACATGATTTGGTAGTAGTTACCCATATTCAGTTCTCCAATTCTTCCATAAATGCTGACTTCTTGAATATATAGAAATATACAATACTGCTAGATGTTTTAAGAACATGTCTAACATCTTGCCATGGCGTATTTATTAATATTTTTTTAAGAAATTTAGAAAACAACCGTGGGGTATAGTCCACGGGTTCTGCTAGTATAATATTAATAAGATAATGTTAAAATTAACAAAAAAAAAAACTAATGGTCAAACAATGTTTGCTTCGTAAAAACATTGTTTTCTGTAATATATAAGAAATAACAATTGGTATGTTAAACATACTCGAATTCTATGAATTTATTTTTATCTCTAATTTTTGTTATATAAAATGAAAACAATAAACCAATATTTTTAAAGGTACCTGCAGGAAACAGACTTTTTCGAAGAAATAGTTTATCTGACTGAGATTACTAACATCGTCATAACTCATAAGTGATGGAGGTAGCAGATACCTATAAAGTAAGAATTGAAAACTCTTACATTTACATTTAGCAACGAAACTTTGCTTGTTTTAATATTGCCAAAACATGTGTACTTTGAAAGTTAGTTTTGCTATCATAAGTGTTATTCTTATGATTTTAGAAGAAGTAGCTGGGCATGGAATGATGTTGGATCCACCAAATCGTAGTTCTCTGTGGAGATATGACCCAACAGCTCCAATAAATTACAATGATAATGAAAATTTCTGTGGAGGATTTGGGGTATGTTTCTAATGTGTCGAGGCTGTTGTATGGCTTACATTATTTAAATTAAATTATTTTGATTTCCGACACTTTTGCTTTATTTTTAATTTTGTTAAAGAAGTAAATAACAATATTTGTAGATTCAATGGGATGTACACAAAGGCAAATGTGGAGTTTGTGGAGATGATTACGCAGATCCCATTCCACGAGATAATGAAAATACTGGTAAATACGGACAAGGAAAAGTAGTGGCAGGATATCCATCAGGAAGCGTCATTAACATTACCATTTGGTTAACTAGCAATCATAAAGGGTGGTTTAGCTACAGGTAGTAATTCTTTTTTTATTATACTAATTTATTTAACAAATCAGCAGAATTTATAGCAAATACTTAGTTTATACCTAGCATTTATAATGTTTTTTAAAATTATTTTACAGTTTGTGCGTTTTAAGAGAATCATCTCAAGCAGAACGTGACGATTGTTTTCAAAAACTGCTATTTGAAGATGGTTCCGAACAGGTAAAAATCGAACCATCTGTGAGCTATTTCTATAATAAAGTTCGATTACCGGTGGGTTTAAAATGTAAACGATGCGTACTAAGATGGACTTACAAAACTGGTGAGTATTAATGTGGCAAGTGGTTAAAAATTGCTTTATTTGGTTTTTGTAATAATGTAATGAAATAAAATTTTCGGTTTCAGTTTATACAAATTGCTCATAAATATATTTTATATTTCTTGCGGAAGCTACAGTAAATTAAAAACCACTTGTAAGCAGAGACGTGCACCGAAACGTAATCGAAAACCGGAAAAAACGCAATAATTCCGAACCGTAGCCGAAACGAAAACGGATACTAAAATGTTGTGGAACCGAAACAGTACGTCGCTATCTATTCGTTCCGGCAAATGTTGAACCAACATTTGTTTATTGTAGCAACAACGATAAATATTTACTATTTCATCTTCGCATTCCGTATGCTCAGCCTTTTTCGGTTAACCCTTAGGGTTGTCGCCAAAACAATGATTAGAGTTTCTACTGATGTAAACGCGAATGCAAAGTTTTGCCGGTATGACGTTATCGGAAAACTTGCATACTTTACTAGCAGGAAATATTTTAAATCTTTACTCCCAAGTACAATTTTTCTTTATTGGCATTTAGTAAGCCGGTCGTGTGCTAACTGCTGCGCCTGCGGCGCTGCCACTATCGATAAAAATCCCAGGGAACATAAACAGTAACATGCCACCATCTATACAACAACAAATAATAATGATAATCTATGTACGCCATTTTCAAAAAGTAGTGAAATTAAAATTTAAAAATTGTAACCTGCACGAGATTCGAACTTTCAACTAATCTATGCCTCACAACGCTGTACACCGAACTAGGGTGTGTGTTGATAGTTGATGCTAAAATATGGAACACATACATCTGCTGCGCCGGCCAAATTTAATTGTCGGTAAATTACGCTGCATGTTGTCCGATGATGGTATACCGGCAAAATTTTGCCGGCCGGCTAGTCACTGTAATGTATACAAGGCAGATAGTGTAAGTGATAGGCATTTTATGAAAAGCCCAGGCCTGGTCTCAGTCACATATACAATATTTTATATAGAGTATAATTTTTCCGTTTCATGATTTTTTTTAAACAATTTTTCACGTTTTTAGGGTTTCTAGGTTAGTTGTTAAAAGAGATAGTTTTTTTAACAATTCGAAAAAGCTTTCATTTCATGATCTGACTACGACAAACAGTCTGTTTTACGAAAAGAGCCGAAGACCGTAGCTACTTTACCTGTGATTTAATCCCCAGCAGCAGATTTTTCAACTATTTGACAAAAACGAAAATTGTTTTAGTGCCACCAATTTTTCGTGATAACTTCAAATTTTTTTGTTAATTAACGTTATAATTTTTTACACATAATCTTGTAGAGAATTTTCTATGCTTTTTAATAAAAAACAAAAACCTACCGGTAACCGTAACCGAAACCAAAATTTTTAGTAGTAGTAAACCGTAACCGAAAACGTAATCAAAATTTAAAAAAAATTGAACCGTAACCGAAAACCGAAACGTTATTTTTGCGGTTTACGTCCCTGCTTGTGAGTTGTTAGTTTGCTTTAAAGTAATACCTTAATCAATTTTTCAAATTTGTCTTATTTATGAACTCAGTTAATGGTTTTATTTAGAATTTAATATTTACCGTAAAAACATACTTTAAATTATTTTTATTTCAGGTAACCGTTGGGGAATTTGCGACGATGGTACAGGAGCTTTGGGCTGTGGTCCTCAAGAAACATTTAGATCTTGTTCAGATATAGCTATTGCTTAATGGTAACCCAGTAAGAATTATCGGGAATGATATTTTATGTTTATATTTAAAGCATAATTGATTTTTGTTTAATGTTGATACAGTTGAATACTTTATTTTTGTCTCTACTAAAAACGTACTAGACGTAATATATAAATTGCCGATTTATGAAGCTTTCAGTTTTAAACAGAAATAAAACGTAGTTATGTACATCTGAGCTTCTTTTACTAAATTCAAGTTAAATAGAAATGTTATAAATAAAATACTAAAAATTGTTTTCAGTATTTTTTGTAGAAAATCTAACACTTTAATAATCATGCCAATGATTTATTTTTTATTATAATTTATTTTTAACACTTAAAACGAGCATAGCACTTTGCTTGGACTTTTCGGTACTCTAAAAACTTTGACTTTACATGTTTCTTCCACAATGTTGTGTTGTTAACAAGAGTGTAGTACAAAACAAACTGCACGCGCGTTTCTTACTTCGCAAAAGGTAAAATAACGTGTAGCCAAAACAAGTCAAACCATAATCAGAGCAATGTCGTTCGTACAGGTTAGCACTACTTAAAATTACGAACAAAAGTTGTTTCAATACTGAAAGTATATGAAGATAAAAAAATGATATTAAAATTTATACTGTATGCAATACTTTTGGATACCCCAGGGTATTTACGGTTGTCAGGCATACTTTTAATTAAATTAAAAATATGACTGTCAATTTAAACTATACCAGACATATTTTTAATTCAATTAAAAATATGACTGACATAATTTTAATTGAATTAAAATCATGTTAAACATATTTTTAATTTAATTTTACATATCAGCAATTGCCGCCATCTGGTGTTACATAGCTTAAGTAGTTGAAACTTTTCATGTTAGTAAGATGGCGGGAACGTCTCGTTTCTGACTCTCGAGCATGGGCATTAATAAATATTTGTGATCACGGTTTCCACGTAACGTACTGTCGGTTGTTCAGACATTTGTGTTGCCATTCTAAAGCCCTTTTCAATGCAATATTCCAATTGATCAATTTCAATGTTTATAGTTGGTCGTCCTTTTCCTAAAGAATATATAATTGAAAATATGAGTCATATTTTTATTTGAATTAAAAATATGACAGGCATATTTTTATTGAATTAAAAATATGGCGGGCATATCTATAATTAAATTAAAGATATGACAGGCTTTTTCAAATTGTATTTCACATATCGTAAATGTGTATCACTTATGTGAAAATCATTTTAGATGTGTGAAATTCTTTTTACATATTAGAAATTCTTTACACATGATAAAATTGAAATTGTTACATGTGAAATTGCTGACAAATATTTAAAATTCGCGAATAAGGAGTAAAACGGCTTGCCATACATGTTCATACCGATTTTGAAGTGAAACACAAAATCAAAGGTAGAAGTGCGCGTGGGGGGGTAGGACGCTTTCACAGATCGTCTATTCGACATGCGCAGAATAAAAATTGAGTTTCTTCTTCTTTTTTATATTGAAGTAGAGACCCTTCCGTATCCCATTATTTTGTGCAAGAGTTATTTGGTTTTATGACATCTGAAATATTGTAATTAAAAACAATGTTACCCGCTGAAAGCTTAAAATCCAAAAGTTTTTTGGGCAATTACCCAATCAAACTGTTCAGACAAACGACCAAATGGAAACACCCTATAGATTGTTTCTCAATGAGACGTTGTCCTTTATTAATTTAAAATGTCTATTTTAAGGTCACATTTTGTAAATTTTTGTAAAATAATAATACCCTGATGTATTGTACTGTGTTGTACATTTAACGAATAAAAAAACTTATCTCGTAAATTTACCATTCGTTATTAGACGATTTGAAATAAAAAATCAAGTCATCTGCAGGCATAGATAACCAACAGCAAGTCATGAAGTTAACAGGCGTTTGACAAAGTAGGGCATAAAGGCCTATGCTATAAACTCAAAAAAGTACTACCATACCATTTCTATGAAATTATTAAATCTTGCCTAGAATGTAGATGGTTCCTGGTAAAACAGGGAGAGGAGTCAACAGATTTGTACCCTATCGCCTCTGGAGTACCTCAGGGCAGTGTTCTGGGACCAGTATTATATATACTCTACACAGCCGACATACCCACAACCAACCTAACCACTACAGCTACATTTGCAGATGATACAGCCATACTAGCATTAGATACCAACCCGGATATTGCATCTGCGAATCTGCAGAATAACCTAAATTTAATTGAGGACTGGCTGAGGAGATGGAAAATCCAAATTAACAATTCCACGTCTTCACACATCACGTTTACCATGAAAAGAGGTACATGTCCAGCAGTAACACTTAATAACAACCTAATCCCACAAACCGAAGAAGTAAAATATCTGGGTATGCATCTAGATCGACGACTCACATGGCGTAAACATATATTCACCAAAAGGAAGCAACTCGGAATAAAATTCAGTCAAATGTACTGGCTACTTGGCAGAAACTCGCAGATGAAAATGGAAAACAAGCTCCTACTTTATAAGACCATCATCAAACCCATATGGACGTACGGGATAGAATTGTGGGGTACTGCCAGTAACTCCAACATCGAAATCTTACAAAGATTCCAGAATAAAGTGCTTAGATGCATCGTCAACGCACCGTGGTATGTGCCCAATTACGTAATACAAAGTGATCTTAACATTGAATCAGTGCGGGAAGTTAAAAAAGTCATTGTGTGAAATACCAAAACAGACTCTCTGTGCATCCTAACAACTTAGTCACCCAGCTTTTAGACAATCAAAATGAAATTAGAAGGCTAAAACATTTCAAACTCTCGGACCTGACAAACAGGTTTGATTAATTAGGTACTGTATACTTTGATCATTAATGTGAATGTTGAAACATATTGTAACCCAAGAACTAGTTAGTTAATTTTAAGTAAGAGAACTTTCAGTGGATTGTTCTCGGCATGTCATAGTTAGTTTAGTTTATTATTTATCACAACATTTACTTATTGTTCGTTTGGAACAGATTGTAAATATGCAATGAAACACAAAAAAAATGAAGTTCTATTGTTCCTATAGCAACACCAACTGAAAATGACATGTAAACATGTCGAATACGTAAACGGCTAAAATAAAAAAAATATTGAAGTTAATAATGGTTTTATTTACAATATATTAATATGAACCTTAACGAAGTAGAGCTAGAACTTCTCAATAATAAAATCAGAAATTGTAATTAAAAATTCAAAGAAAAAATAAGCTTTTTTATGAATCCGAAACCAGACACGGAAGGTAGATATTTAAAAGTTTTTAGTTCCTTAACTTTTTGTATGAAAGGTAGCTATTTAATAATTTCATGAAAGTGTTATGTAAATTTTAGAAAACTGACAAAACTAAAGCTTTTTAATATTTAACAAAGCTATTGAAACACACTAGTTATATATTTGTTTGAATATTGCTGCTTTTTTTAAATGGTTACTATTTCGAATAAACTACACAAAAATACCACGAAAACGATTTGTTTAAAATAGACAGATGGTCGGGTGTAATTAATCAAATATTATTATCATTTATCAAATAAAACTTAATACCTACATGACTAATTATTAAATCATCATGTAGACATAATTTTGGTGGAAGTTTATGTTGAAAAACCACAGAACCACAGTAGACGAGTTTCCTGAATGTCGCAAATGTTTAATTGTCTTTGTTACAAAATTGTAGGATAGGAGCTTCATGTGGGCCGATATACGTAAAATTAAAATTAATAATAATACCATGATACCACCATCTTTAAAAATGGATGTTGTAATTTGTATGGTACATCAAATCCACAGCGATTTAAATTGTTTTTAAAATAGAATTTTTTTAGAAGAACCTACATTTAAATTATTAGATATTAGCAAGTATACTTAGCGTTAGCGTTGCAATTTCTAATTACCTACCCCGCCTCGTTCATTATTTTCCGCCATATCTATCCCGCCTTATTTGTTCAATTTTCGCCATGGTTTAGAAGAAAAGTGCCAAATTCCTGTGTTTAACCCAGCTTTTTATTTTATTTCTTTTTTGAATACTGAAACACAAATAATAGTTTTTTTTAAATTTTTCTGGCTTCTGGATTGTACACCTATCAGCGTAAGACCTAAAATTTTAAGTTTCTAGATTTTTAAGTATAAAGATTCGTAAATTTTTGGATAAACATTGTTCAGGTAAACGACCAGAAGGAAACCTCCCAGAGGTGCTTTCTCAATGGAAGATTGTTCCTATTGTCATTTAACATGTTCATACCGATGTTTACACTGGGAGGGGTGGTAGGAACATTGGGCTTCCGCAGATCGGTTATTCGACATATGTAGAATAGAACGAATCTAATGTTTTTTCCAAATGCGTCTATATTTAATAAAACGTTGTTCCTATTGTCGTTTAACATGCTCATACCGATTTTGGAACAGAAATTAGTGAATTTATAAAAAACAAAAGTTTTATGAGAGTTGATAAGGAAATTGCGTTTACGCACTGCGCAGATCGGCTATTTGACATGCGTAGAACACGAATCTAAGGTTCCTTTTCGTGCGCGTCTGTTTTGAAGACAACCTCATTTTATTGCTGTTTCATCCGACTGAAATTATCAAGCTGTTGAGACTAATTTGGGTTTTCTGCGTTAAGGCATCTGAACTATAAAATGTTTACAGTCACACAAACACACACACAGACACTGCTGCATTGTCGCTTTATTGTCCCCCAAGGCCCTAAAACCTGCTTATTAGTCAACATGTTTAGGTTGAAAATGTTTGCCATTTATTTTAGGCAGTGGTTGGAAGTAATGAATTACAAGTAATGCATTACTGTAATTAAATTACTTTTTTCGGTAATAAGGAATGTAATGCATTACTTTAATTGATAAGTAATTAGTAATTTGAATGCATTACCTTTTCTTAGTAATGTGATGAAAAAATACATTACTTTTGTCATTACTTTCATATTCAACAGAATAAATAATCAGGATATTCAGAATATCATTCATGAGTCATGACATGACAAATCCGGGTATACCTGGGACCAACAAAATCCTTATTTTCCTAGAATAATCTGTAATACCTACAGCAATGAGTGAAGGAATGTTAAGTAAGGTTTCATAGAAAATTTGTTGCTTGGTTGAGAACGAGGTACGAGGTACTTAGTTCGTGTTCCAAAAATTAAAATACTTAAAACTACCCTATTATTTGAATGTTACAGATATTTACTTATAATTAATTCCAAATTTGTAGCTATACCTACTCATACATTTTGCCAATTACCCTTATTTTATATGTACAATGTTGTACAATGTGAAATATCTGTATTGTAACATTTTAGGAAAGCTTAATTGGATGTTGATTAATTTTTGCTTTTGGCAGCAGACGTTTTTAAAACGAAACGTCACGCTCTAGCAGATAACAATTTTGAAACGCAGTTGTTGTTAAATTTAAACACGGAATATGTAGAATACATTTTTTTTTAAATTATTGTGTTTTGTGTGGTGTAATTATTAGTAGTATTTAATATCGACAAAAGTAATGTTTAAAATAATGCATTACTTTTTTCGGTAATTAGTAATTGTAATGCATTACCTTCCACGTAAAGTAATTAGTAATGAGAATGCATTCCTTTTTTGGCTAAATAATGAGTAATTGTAATGCATTACTTTTAAAAAGTAATGTTCCAATCACTGATTTTAGGCATAACTCTATGCCAGTAAGCCAAAGTGAAAAAAAAAATTTGCTGAATAATCGCATTTAGTCCAAGTCCTACACGACGATCACAATACCTCTTAGTACAGTGCTCGTCGTTTAAAAAGTGAGTTTGCGGGCAATCTGAGGCAAAAAGCTACGACCTTGCAAAAAATGTTCTTTGTGCTTTAATACCTGTAAAAGCTTCTTCTGATTTAAGCTCTTGTGCCATAAGATGCATTATTTTGGTAATATCAAAAATATTTTTGCGCCATGCAACTTTTTCATCTACCTTTAAAAATTAGACCACTGTTAAATCTGATTCATCTTTTTGATGTTTTTCACGTAGTACTATAAAGTTTGGTTCGTTGGTATAAATAAAACACTATTTGGAGGAGAAAGTTTTAATGAAGTTTTCACTTTACAAAATCTTTTATGAATTGTTTTATATTATCTAAATAGCAACCAAGTCGCTAAGTTACCAAAATACGATTGCTGCTACAGTACTAGTATGTTCTTTGCACTGGTATAACTTGCATAACAGCTCTTATGTCGAATTAAAAATTTGCTTTGATTTTGTTGGTTACTTAATAAAGTAACTGCACGAATTCTTTTATCGACATTTTTAGTTTTTTCTTCCCTGGTTTTCATACATGCTGCCATATTGGCCTGTAATTTTTCGGTACCGTTTACAAAATTCCCCACGCTTTTTTTGCAGATCAAATACTGCTTAAAGAGTTTTACGATGTCAAATTTAAATTTTGTTTCAAGCTCACTGTTCGAGCTTGTATTTTCTAAAATATGCTTATGGATTCTTTTCAGAAATTGTAAATAATAAAAATGTAAGTGTCAACTATTATTTGTTATTTACGAAGACGAGAAAGGCTCAAGTTAAGTTGAAGTCGGAGTTTTAGTCTAAAGGTTTGAGATTAAGTTGGAATGCTAGGAAAAAGCATCTTTTGACCCTACTGCACCTTTACTGTTATATCTAACCTTATTCTATGTCCTTTGAAACATAATTAGATTCTCTGCATGAAGAAGTACAATTGCTAACACCAACAATATCAAAAATTTAAATATTTAAACGTCTGCTACCTGATGCCAACTAGTACCCTACTAAAGTGTTGGCGCAGGGTGAGCGCGGCAAAGGGAGAGCAGCGAGAACTCGTGACTCATACATGCGTAGAAGCTATGCTGTAGATTCGAGTTATTTGCAACTCTTTTTATTTATATTATTTGCAAAATTACCCCTACCTCTGTACGCCCTTTTGCACGGGACAATTTTTTGACAACTTGCAAGTTTTGAATCCTGAGGGCATAAAGAACATTTTTTAAAAAGTCGTAGATTTTTTCCTCTAACGTCTCACGACAATCAAGATAGCGTTCGCTTTGCACCCTACTAATCTTATATAGCAATACTTCGTATAGCGAGGAAAGTAAAAAAACTAACATTTTTGAACTTGTTTTTGAAGTAGATGAGAAATATCATTATTAAAGTTATTATTATTATTAAAGGACGGGGTATTATGGGGATTTTCAAGGAAGTGCCTTATCTTGAGATGACTAAACTTGTCGTAAAAAAGTAGGAACAATAGGCGAATTCTGAGTTTAGCAGTTGCGTTCACACAAAAAAGTTGGTCATAGCTTATATTAGAATTAATTAAAATATGAGCGCTCTAAAATTTATTGTTGCCACATTGGCTATTGTGATGATAATTACTGAAGTAGTCACCGGACATGGAATGATGCTGGATCCACCAAATCGAAGTTCTTTATGGAGATTTGATTCAAAAGCTCCAATCAATTACAACGACAATGGAAATTTCTGTGGAGGATATAATGTAAGTCGATTTATGTTTGTATTTATTTAATCTTGGTTTTTTATTATTATGTATTGAACTTATTGAAATTTGATAAACACTAAAACTTCTTTTAACAAGAAATTTTAATTAATTAATTATAAACCACTTCGTCAAGGATTATTAGAATAATGAATTGATTTCAAAATGTGTCCAGTTTGTTTAAATAAATTGTATTTAATAAATTCTTGCCAAAAATGCATCAAACGTTAAGTGTATTTAAACAAATGTTTACTTTGTTAAATCTATGTTTTCTTGTACCGTCTGTTCAAAAAGTAATTACATAAGGGTTGGCCATGGAAAATAAAATTTCTGTCTTTGCATGCTTTAGAATTTAACTGTCATCACTCTGTCAGTGTCACTACAAATAACAAATTACAAGCTTAACCTAAAATTTTAAGTAACATCATATTTTGTTTGTTTAAATTCTGAAGCATGCAAAGACAGAAATTTTATTTTCCATGGCCAACCCTTATGTAATTACTTTTTGAACACATGGTATAATTAATATAATAAGTGTCCAAAAAGTCTTCCAGTCCTGGTAGGCTATGGATTGTATAACGCATGTCTTTTTTTAGTCATATCTAAGAAGTAATGTTTAAGTCAAAGTCAATTTAAATTAAATAGTTATTTATGTATCTAATGCGCGAAATTATACATTGGTGCTTGAGAATGAAAGTTTTTGTCGAGGCGGCAGCCGAGACAAAAATCATTCGAAAGCACCAAAGAAATTTCGCGCACGAGTTGCATACAACATTTTTTCTACAGACTTACTGAAATAATGAAAAGAATTAAGTAAAATCATAATAAAATACAAAAATAAAGAATTGTTCAACAAAATACAATTTTTTTCTAAACAATTTATGAAATTTTAATACATAGCGTTGTAGTGCATCTAAAAACAAATTAAATGCTGGTTTTTAAAATGTTGTATCTTCAAAATGAAGGCCGCTACGAATTTTTGAAAATTTAAATTTAATGCCTGATTACTCAAGAACAAAATATTCAATCAATACAAATTTTCATATTATTTGATAGCCCTTAAAAAGTATAATCAAGTGATGTAAAAACATTTTTGGAAATTTGAAAATTGTAAATATACTAGCGGCTCAAAGTTTGAACATTTTCAAAAAATATTTTCACAAAATGTGCCCACACCATTTTTTTACCTTTTTGAGCCGATAGAGCTTGCAATGAACTACAAGTTTATTTTTTACTTATCTCCTATATTTTACTTTGACGCCCTGCAGGAATTTTTGAAGATTTTCAAATTATTTAATTATTTATTCAAAACCGCAAAAGCTGATCGTTATAAACTTTAATCAGTTCGATAGGCTATTTAAAGTACTTTATTAGGATCTGCAGGAATATTCAATTATTTAAAAAATTAAAAAAAACAAAACTTTTTAATACCAACAACGTGTTTTCCGGCAGTTACGTGGTTTTAACTACGTCTGTCAATTAGCTTTAGCTAGAAATTTTTTTTTATTTTCTGCATATTTTTAATAACTCTTAAAATAAAGCTGTTCTTTCCATTTTTTTACTTTCCCATACTTCTACTGAACTAAGGAAAGTTATAATTTCATGCAAATTTTTAAATTTCAGATTTTAACGGAAATACGCGTTTTTACGTGGTTTTAAAATAATGTCTGTTTGTGGGTGGGTGCTTTCGCTTTCTCATGTCTGCGGAACCCTTTAACCGATTTTTATAAGCTTTGGTGTGTAGAAGTGTTTTAATTGCAGGTAGTTCTTTATATATAAGATTGTTCACCGGAACCAAAACCGGTAACAGAAATTAGACCTGTCTTTTTGGTATAGATTGTTTTTAAACATGGTTTGAAATTTTAAATACGTAGCGTTGTAGTGCATCTAAATTAATTAATTATTTATTCAAAAACGCAAACGCTGATCGTTATTAATTTTTATCAGTTCGATAGGCTATTTGAAGTAGTTTGTTAGGATCTGCAAGAATTTTCAATTATTTAAAAAGTCAAGAAAAAAAAAACGATACTGTTTAATATCAACATCGTGTTTTCCGATAGTTACGTGCTTTTAACTACGCCTATATCAATTTAGTCTAATAAAAAATTTTTCATTCTTTGCGTATTTTTGATAACTGTATAAATAAAGTTGTTATAACTATTTTCCTGAGCGCATTAACTATCTTAGCGGCTTTTACTCAGTAGAAACGCGGGCCGCCCGTACCTACGTAACCAACCCTTGAGTATGCAGCGGGCTTGTACCGGCTAGAGATAACTAGATTTAAATTTTGATCACTTCTTGACGCGAGATTATTGAAAACGTAAAAAGTCTGGGAAAGTACCAGCGACCTGTTTCGCCCATTTTTTTGTTAAACTTGATATTCATTGGTTAAAGCTTCACATAAATTGAACTTGTATAGTTACAGTTAAATGCGAAAATAAGGATAACGCCGATGATATTGCTGAAGAGGTCCGATGGTATATTGATAACGAATTGAAGATAAAAAGTAATTTTTATTAAACTTTATTTATTTGATTTGCAAATATAAGTGGGTACAATGGTACATAAATTTTGTGTTTAAACAGCATACTTAAAAACAAGTGCATTATAAATAAAGTTCAAAATAAGTGTTGTTAATCTATATCTGCAACTGTTCACTTCAACGCAGCAAAACAATTCTTTGAGTTTATTTCATTTTATGTGCTTAGCTAATTTTTGCGTTTTTAAGAAGTGCAATAATTATCCAAGGCTATATTTTTTCAAAGTTGTAGCTTTTGGAGTTTTTGCTGTGGTGTATCTTGCCATATTTCTTCTACAAATGTGCATTCTTACTAGATTACTACAACAGTAACTGCACTGCTGATGTCGATGTCGGTGCTTTTTTTACTAAAATTGCTGTTTTAAGCAAGTTTAATGCATATTTTTGTATTTTTAGTATATCAATAAAATATTTTAGCGATGTAAATAATTTTCAAAAACGTATTTATACTTATATGAATATACACCAAAATCCATAGTATATAAGTTACTTTTTATTATTCTGTAGATTTTTTACTATACATCTTAAGTAGTAACGCCAGGAACGAATACGACCATTGCAATATCTACGAAGAACCACGTAAGTAATACAGTTTATACACAAAACGGGATACTAACAGCACCAAATGCTGCCAAAGATAACGTAGAAAACTTTAAAGTTGTTATTTTAAGAGGTTTCTTGGATCGTTCCATTATTATAAACAAATACTTGGACACTTTAGTACCATGCCTGTACCAGTTGGACATATAACATGCTTCTCCAACTTTAACACTCTAAAATAGAAACTGCCGGATACACAACATATACCGGGTGTAAACGAAACATGGTTCACCCCCCCCCCCTTTCTTTTTATTAATTAAGATGAACGAATGAAACTTGGTATGGTCATACATTCACAAAATTCACTTATTTGATGATATTAGCATTTTTTTTAACACTTTCGGTTTCACCGGAAGTGACCATACCTTTTTTATTTTAAATATAACACTGTATATTTTTACATATTTGGAATCTTGAAAAAACACTGCATACGTTTTTGTACTTCAATTGTTTTTTGACAACTTTAGAATTTTTACTTAATGTTTTCTGTTTTGCGTCTCGAGTGCCATGACGGGTATTATATAAAACTGTTCTTACGCAGCTAGGCGATACTATAGAACTGTTTATTATCGTTTGCTATCCGTATCTGTCGTTATAATAGGATTCGATTGTTTATAATAGTCTCAATGCACATAAACTATTTTTCCTCTTTTGTTCGTTCAAATGTTTTAAACTGATTTGCCCGCTAAACTAAAAATTCAATTCTTTATTATTACAAATAAAACGTTCTCAATTGCTGTTTATTTTCTGTCTACTTGATTTGTACTTTTGTTTGACATTAAACTGATTTCCTCTTTTGTTTTTAATGTTGTGATTTTTTTTATTTGAAAGTATAACGACTGTATTTGTCCGTAGTGGTGTCTTTGTTTAACAACTAATTAAAAACTAATTTTACTGGTTTAAAATGTAATAAAGTATCGAGTTATGGGTATTGTTGCAACCGTTAGGAAGTGCTCCTTTGCGAAAAATAATATGAACCAATAATATTGTTCCATTTTAAATTTCTGACTTTTTCCCAAAAAACTGTATTTTTGAAGCGCAAGGGATCGACGGATACAGACAGCAAACGATAATAAACAGTTTTATGGTAACACCTGGCTACATAGGAATGGTTTTATACACGTCATGGCACTCTTAAAGTTGTCAAAATAACAATTGAAGTACACAGTCGTCTGCAGAATTTGCTAGAGATTCTAAATATGTAAGCATATACAAAGTGTTGTATTTAAAATAAGAAAGTTATGGTTACTTCCGGCCAAACCGGAAGTGCTAAAAAAAGTTTTAATATCACCATATAATTGAATTTTATAGATGTATTACCCATGACAAATTTTATTCGTTTATCTTAATAAATAAAGAAAGGAAGGGGGGGTGAACCATGTTTTGTTTTCACATGTTATAGTATTGAGTTTGACAAAGACCAAAGGACATAATTGTGTGCATCAAAATTTTACCTGCAAGATTATTTCATTTCCATACCAACAGTACAGGAATAGTTGTTCCAGCATAGCGACAAAATATACTGCCAGCAAAACAAATTGAAAAGAAAATGATATCTGAAAAATACATTATTTTGAACATGCACAATAAGCTAAGTGTATTTTCCTAAATCAATTTGTAGTTAATATATATTATTTTTAACCGACTTCAAAAAAAGGAGGAGGTTCTCAATTCGTCTGTATATATGTTTTTTTTTATTTTTTTTTTATTTTTTTTTTTTATGTATGTTCGGGCATAACTTTTTTGTTTATGAACCGATTTTAATGATTTTTTGGTGTTAGGTTCAGTATAGTTCCAAGGTGGTCCCA
This sequence comes from Ctenicera cuprea, assembly GCA_958336395.1. Classification (NCBI taxonomy): domain Eukaryota; kingdom Metazoa; phylum Arthropoda; class Insecta; order Coleoptera; family Elateridae; genus Ctenicera; species Ctenicera cuprea. Next base: position 28,139,563 of record OY284486.1, read on the forward strand.
TTATAATTTCATTGGTATTGGAGCTTGAACTTCGAAGATACTCCTCAAAATCTAGTTTTTTAACGGACTTTTTTAGTGTTTCCGTATTTCATCTTCCGTTTCAACTAGCAATCGTTTCCTCATTCGAGAAGCACCCTTACTAAGTCTGCCCATCACTTAAAATTGTAAAATAAATAACTTTTAAAAAAAAAAGAAAACCGACTTCAAATAAAAACACAAAAGTGACATAAGTTAACTAAAAAGCAAAAAATAAATGTTTTTTATACAACAGTTTAATACTTATTTGTTGTTCTGTTTAATGTAATTAAGAAATTGTTGTTTATTATATAATTATTAATTGTTTTATAATTTTTAAGTCGGTGCCCAGTAAAACATAAAAATTATATACCTTGCTACAATAACAAATTAGATTCGAATTTTTATGTTTTACTTGGCACCGACTTAAAAATTATAAAACAATTAATAATTATATAATAAACAACAATTTCTTAATTACATTAAACAGAACAACAAATAAGTATTAAACTGTTGTATAAAAAACATTTATTTTTTGCTTTTTAGTTAACTTATGTCACTTTTGTGTTTTTATTTGAAGTCGGTTTTCTTTTTTTTTTAAAAGTTATTTATAATAATTATATTTGCTTACCAAAACAAAATGAAATAAGGTGTTACAAACAGTTATCGTGCTTGCCAAAAATTGAACCAACAGGCCTAAGGTAAAGATACGTTCAATTAAGTCGATATACCTAACAAATAAAAAAATTAAAAACAATTTTTTAAAATTATTTTTCAATTATGCTTACTTAATAATAGCGAGATGATGTTCAATACATTGTTTTAGGTATATAACAGCATTCTTATCCATAGCTTCTGATATTTCACAACTTTTTGTTTCGAGATTCTCTTCTTGTGCAAAACGCTTAATTTTCTCTGATAAAATTTCTAATTGTGCAGCTGCCACTCCCATTAAACACCAGCAGAAGGTATCCAAACAACAGTTGTTCCATGCAGCGCAAGCCTCACCAGCTGATTGATAAGCGTACATAAGAAACGTGTATTTACCCAAATCATATGGAAAAGGAAAAGGAAGAGGTATGTTGTCTAAAACAGGATAAATCAAATACAGAAATGCGCAAGCCATGTAGAGATATCGCAGAATCTTTGTGAAAATGGTCGAAAACTTTATAGAAGCCACCATATGGTGGTTTAAGTCATCAGGATACGACATAAATACAGGATCTTCGAGAAAGTCAACCATGCTCCAAAGGAGCTCTCTATTATAATTGAAAGCTGCTAATTTGATTAGGTAAGCTGACCATGTTATCAAGATGTAGAGAATTTCAGAAAGCTTGGCAAAATCATTGTACACATTGATAGCTTCTATACACATAGCCGCAGTAACACCCACAGACAAAATCCACGATATTGAGGTCCTAGTTCTGTAAAGTATACTGGGATTTTTCTTAGGCCAAATTCCTGATACGTTCATCATGCCGTAATGGATTGTGAAGGCGTTTAAGTCTTTGAATTTCGTCATCTGCAAAATAAAATCAAAAACTAAATCCGATTTAACACAATGAACAAGTACTAAAAGTGAACGTAATGTTTCTTTAGTGTCCTGAAATAAAATTAGAACCGATTGAGTAAGAGCATTGCATATATTCAAAAAGATCAAACAATACTGAATATAAAACCATTAGCATTTTCTAAGTTCTTCGTTGGATTCGTGGAAAGTTGACTATTATCAACTAACTTTTATCACATTTTTGACAGACTATCGTTCTGAACGTTTCAGAAGTTAATAACAACCTCGGCTATTTTGGGAATGCTGCTCAATAATTTTCAACAAATTCTGTAATTAATTAATTTAACGAAACAGAACGGCCAGCACAATCACCTGACTTAAACACTGCAGAGCGCTTTAACGTTAAGCAGGGCGTTATTAACGAGAAGTAATTTGAAATTTCTACCTTGTAACTGTGTAAGTTATGTAGGTGACGCTAACAAAAAACTAAAAATAGTTGTGTTTTTTGTGTTGTGGACGAATACAACTTGTTCAATATACAGCAAGTTTCAAATTCGAGCTCCACCATGAAGATCTCGCTTACTTGAAGAGATAGAGAGTTTGTTAAATTGAGGCAAAGTTGCCAAATTTTATGCCTAACAATAATCTGCAAAGAAATTTAAAGTAGCCACTCTGGTTTTTGAGATATTACCGAAACAAACTGAATTTTTGGATTTTTTATTTTTGGCTATAACTCATTTATTATTTATGTTACGTATTTCTAGTTAACGCAGTATTAAAACACTTTTTTATGCTGAATCAAATTTTTCATCAGATTTGACGTAACTGTTACCATTGTTCATTTTCGACTGTCAACTTTTTTTTTCTTATGGTCAGCATTTTAAATTTTTTCATATTTGGATAGAGTTTTTAATTTTGATTTGAACGATGTGTTACACTTTGCATTTCGTTTAGGTTTTGAGCATTTTATTACAGAAAATTGAAATTTCATAAGAGTGCCATGGAAAGACCACGTCATTTAATTTATTTTGAAAAAATTCTAGTAGGCCATGAACTGATGGAAGCAAAACAAAACACTACTTTTATTCACAGTAACCTTTAGATACATTAGGTATGCAAAAATTTCATGAAACTTTGTTTTGAGGATGAGCAGCAGGTTAAGTTATTCTTTACAACCATAAGAAAAAAAAAGTTGACTGTCGAAAATGAACAATGCTAGTAGTTATACAAAATCTGATAAAAAATTTAGAATTAGCATAAAAAGTGTCCTAATAAGACGTTAACTTGAAATATGTAACATAAATAATAAATGAGTTATAGCCAAAAATAAAAAATCTAAAATTTCAGTTTTTTTCAGATATCTGAAAAACTACTTTAAATTTCTTTCAGATTATTGTTAGGCATAAAATTGGCAACTTTGCCTCAATTTAACCGATTTTCTATTTCTTCAAATAAGCGAGATCCCCATGATGGGGCTCGAATTTAAAACAGCCTGTATGAGGCCGTTTCAAATGAATTCCGAATTCTGGCTGTAAAAAAGTATTTATTTAAGGAATCAACAGATTATTATTTTTCTACATAGTCCTCCTTGCTCTCGATACACCGTCTCCATCTGTTAATCATCCAGTTCCATCCCAGAACTTTTTCGGATGCTAGCGACGCCATTCGTGCATCGCGTTTTTACTTTCTTATACTTCTACTGAATTTTCGAAAGTTATGATTTCATGCAAATTTTCGAATTTTCGATTTTAACAGAAATACACGTTTTGGGGTCCAAGGAACCTAAAAATTTGGTTTTAAAAAAATGTTTGTCTGTGAGTGGGTGCGTGCGTTTGCTTCCCTATATCTCCCGAACCCTTTGATATATTTTTGTAAACCTTGGTTTTCAGTCGCAGGTGTTCTTTGTTGTTAAGTCTTTAACCAGAACCGGTACTGGAAACGGAAATGAAACATGGTTCTTTAGTTTAGATGTTTGAAAATTTTGACATTACAGCCCGATTACTCAAAAACAAAATATCCAATCAATACAAATTGTCATATTATTTCATAGCTCTTAATAAGTAAAAACATTTTTAGAAATATGAAAACTGTACAAATGCTACTATCTCAATTTTAAAACTTACGAAAAAAGATGATACGTTTTAATATCAACAACGCGTTTTCCAGAAGCTACGTGATTTTAACTACGCGTGTCATTTAACTCTAATAAATAAAACATTTTTATTTGTTATTTTTGATAACTTTAAATAAAGTTGTTATAACCATTTTGGATTTGAAGTCGTGACCTCAATATCTAGCTACCGTCTTTACCTGACTAGACTTGCTGTTCCAATGCCTTGAGTTGGAAGCGGCCAGCATGCACCGGATGACTAGGAAATATTTGAAACGTAAAAAGTATGGGAAAGTACGATCAAGTGATGTAAAAATATTTTTCGAAAAATTAAAATTGTAGCTGCTCAAAACTTTAGACATTTTCAAAAAATTATTCCTCAAAAACTGCCCACACCATTTTTTACACTTTCTTATTCGGTGAAACTTGCAGCGAACCATAAATTTATATTTTACTAATTTCCCAAATTTTACTCTGATGCCCTCCAGGAATTTTTAAAGAATTTAAATATTAATAATTGTTTATTCAAAAACCTAAATGCCAATCGTAATAAGAGTTTTATCAATTTAAAAAAAAAACTAATACTTTTTAATATCAACACCGCGTTTTCGGGCCGTTACGTGATATTAGCTACGCGGTAGTCGCCGGTCACTATGTTTATGTTTAATGTCTTAGCGTTTGCTGTCAGGAGTCATAGTGTAGGTAATGGGTAGTGCTGGTGTGGCGTCTATTGCAGATGCTATTGCAAGTTCAAATCATCACCGGGACGTTACTATTTTTAAAATTATTTTTCCTTTCAATTTACTTCTGTTAAAACAATATTGTTCAGTCATTTACTTGCTCCAGAATATTGAAAACGTAAAAAGTGAAAACGTAGAAAGTAGGTACCAGCGACATATTTCGCCTATCTTTTACGCTACTCTAATCCGGAAAGTGCAAGTCGCCCAATTGCCGTTATAGTGCCCCAAAGAGATGGAAATCACTTTGGACTATGCATTGTTTTGTTGCACCAAAAGTCCATCTCCTTTTGTCCTTATCCGTAAGCCATCATCAGGCAATATTAAAAGAAGTAGTAAACAACTACTACATGGAGAATCAAGTTATATTTAAACTGTTAAATTATCACATATCCCATATCACCATGTGTGTTATTTGTTTACTACTTCGTTTATTACTGGCTGATTATGGCTAAAAGCCGAAAAATGTAGGATTTATCCACTTCAATTTAAGGAAATTTTAAATAATATATAAGAGAGACTTGGTGTTGCAATGATAATCATTTTATAGATTACAATAGGTTGTGCTGTGACTTTGTTGAAACATGTGTTCTTCAATAATCATTCCGTTCTTGTTCAAAAATACGGTTAACATTATTTTTGCAGCTGATGGTGCAAGTTTGAATTTTGTTAGTTTTGACAACCGATGTAAGTTGCCTTTCTTTGCTCGATTGTTTGGATTTAGGTTCATAATGGTGTTCCCAGAAATAATCAGTAGTAACTATCCTTTCCAGGAAGGCATCTCTTATTCTTCATAACCGTGCACGCTTCACCTATTGTTTGCTTAAGTTCGGCCTTCAAATGCTTAGCAACCCACCTTGCGTAAACTTTACGAAATTTCAACTATTTATCAACAATGGTATAAGCAGAACCAATGCTGACTCCTATTGTTGATGTAATTTCGTCCAATTTTCTAAGCCCGGTTTGTAAAACCAGTTGATTTGCAGTCTCGACGTTCTCTGCGCTGACTACCCGATTTGCTTGCCCTGGACGTGGAGCGTCTATTATAGTTACTATACCACTTTTTAACGTTTTAGCTCATTCGAACACACTTCAACGAGTTATGCAATTATGTCTTTTTAACATAAATTGCATTGCAGCTGAGATTTCAAGAGCTATCACCAGATATCTGGAAATGTTGTTTTATTACCTACAATTATTTTATCACTCTCGGATACTGCATTACTATTTGCATATTAAAAACACAATATTTCAAGAAAACTAACCTTACCTAACCGAAGTTGTCATACACAATCACCATTAATAAGAATCAAGGGTAGACATGCATTTCTACAGTTAGAAGCGTTTATAATATGAGAATTTAAATTGAAAACACTAAACAGAGGGTACATTTATTTTTAAGATTTTTTGCTGTGGATTACGCTGGGTAGGTATTTCACTACATAATAATATAGTACAGCTGTTAAGCTTAAGAATCTAAGATAACCGTTTACATTGTGACAAAACGCTTGGATTTGGTAGAGATGTTCATTTTTGCAGTAGTAATCATATAAGATCAAAACCCACCGTGGATCTTACCAGGACCATCTTAATACACCGGGCCGGCTCATGCTCGTAAAAAGTTTCTAAAATGGAGGGGAAAGCGCCCTACGGCTGATGCCGTGTCTGGTCGTGCCAGGACCAGTCTTGTCCACTCGAAACAGTGAAATAGTAGGCACCAATAGTTCATATTACTTTTGCCTTAATTGTTGCTATTGCTTATATTGTTTTTGTGTGCTATTTTGTATTAAATGCTGCAGTATTAAATCCTAATGGCATACACCGACAAAATGTATCATTGTGCGTCAGATTATTTGATGGAAAAAATATATCAGCTCTTAGAATGCTTCAGAGCGACTTAAAAATTAATGCTGATGGAACCATACATTTTTTAGACACAATGTCTTCTTGGTGGAAAATAGTTAATTGCGACAGCCCTTACAAAGGTATTCACCTTAGAGACCCATATTGTGATCCTATAAAACAAGTAGATGACAAAAACATTCAAATTCTAGAAAAATTTATAACGTGGTTAAAAAATTGGGACAAATTACAAGTTGAAAACGTAGAAAAGCGGCATGGTATACTTACACAACAAACTCAAGAGGCGTTAATACATACTTGTGAAACGTTAATTTTAATATGCAAGTATTTATTAACAGAACTAAATTTTAAATATGTGTTGTTAGAAAAATTTCAAACAGATCCTCTTGAAGGAAGGTTTGGCCAATACAGACAAATGAGTGGAGGAAGTTACAACGTTTCTGTAACTCAAATGTCCGAAAAGAAAATTAAGCTATTAAGTTTACTGAAAATTAAATCTGCTAGTAAAGGCCAGTTTGAAATTAAAACGCTGATTTCTGAAATAAACGATGTGCATTTTATTGATAATGAAGATGATTATATACACGCAATTTATGAAGAATTCGACAGGCACATTGACGTCGTTGAAATTACAAAAAATGACCATATGGTTTTAATTTACATAGCAGGATATATAGCTAATAGTTTAAGATCAAAACTTACATGTAAAAATTGCATTAATTGTTTAACTATCGACACAATTTTGGAATACGACTGCAGCCCGGAAGCATATTCCTATATAAAAGATTTAGACAGGGGTGGTTTAAAAGTGCCAAAAGAATTTTTATTAGAAATAATAATACAATGTTTAAAACTTTTAAAGTACTTATTAGTGAAATATACGAAGAACAATATATTGCAGCTACAAACCAAAGAGGTCTTTTATGCAAATTAAGTGTAGAGCATTTCGATTCAATTAATTTTGAACATCTCGACAACTGTTTGTCCAACAGCAGAAAATCTGTTGTTGATAAAGTAACAATGATTTTTTCTAACATATTATTGAATAATTATACAAAAACTAAAAATGATGTTAAACGTGAGTCTAAAAAAAGAAAATTGAGTACCTTTCATTTAACATAATAAAGAATTGTTATTGTCAATTAAAATTAATTGTAGTGTAGATACTATGTACTGTATCTGAACTAAATAGTGTTTAATTTTTAAGTACAATGTTCTGTTTTTTTATTACGGTTTATTTCCACTTTAAATGTTTAAATTAGTAGTGATTCATTAACATTATACTGAATATATGTATCTTCGACGTACGTCTTTTTATGGAAATAAATATGAAATTCTGCATTTGTGTTATTTACTTATTAATGCAAACCCTAATAAAATAAATATTCCAAAAATGGTGACGTTTTATTATACTTCAATATCGTAAATTAATTAAAACATATAAAACGCTCTATACACCGCATGCATTTTACGGGCGCCATCCCCTCCACAGCGCTACAGCATGAGCCGGCCCGGTGTATTAAGATGGTCCTGATCTTACCTATGACGTCATATATTCCTATTGAAATCCAAGATGGCCGACAATTTGTTTACTTTAAGTTTAAAAATCGTTAAGCAATAAGATATAAACTTGAAATTTGGCCTAAATGTTCATTTTTTCAGCAGTAATTATGCAAGTTTAGAACTCATCGTAGACCACACCTATGACGTCATAGATTCTTATTGAAATCCAAGATAGACAACAAAGCACATACAAAACCGAGTTTGAGTACTGGTATGAGCAGTATATTAATTACAATAGCAATACAATGTAAACTCAGCTTGACATATAAAAACAAATAATTAAATAGCAAGGGGGAGGGGTCTAGTGGCATTTAAGAGGTCTTTTAATTTTGCGTCTGATCCTAGAGTTTCAAAAAGAAATATTAATCCAAAACAAAATGGCGGTCCTTAAACTAACGGAATATCTTAATTCAAAATCGTTTTGATTTTTAATCTAGTAGGCTATTTTTTCATCTGTTTACTGGCTGGTTGCTGTCATTCAGAAGTTGGTATTAATTCAGACTGTCAAGTAAACATTCGTTTTTCGCATTTTTGGTAAAAAATAACTACATATTCGTAGATCTAGTGCACTGTTTCGACTTAGAAAGGTTTTAAAGTTTTGTTTCAATTTTATTTTTTTCCTTTATTTTTTAACTATTTATTGGCGCTAAATTATGCGTAGAGTAGAAGAAAGAGTTTTCGCGGTGAAAGTATTTTACCTTGCTCAAAATACTGCTCATAGAGCTGTGCGATTATTTGATGATATGTAGCCAGATAAACCTATTTACTGAAAATATCTTCGAGAATTTATAAGCAAATTTGAAGTGACTGGAGATGTGGAAAATATCAAAAAACAGAAAGACTAACAAATTGAGGTCTTGGTCGATTTTCAAGCCAACTCTCAACAATCCACAGCGAAACGTGCTGATATGCCACTTTAAACAATCCCTACAATTTTAAAAATAAATAAATTATACCCCTACAAACTGAAAATGGCGCAAGAACCTTCTGAGGACAACCCAGACGGAAGATTACAGTTCTGTGACTTAACAACTGCAACACTTTAGCAAAATCAAATTAGGGTGAGCAACAATTGCTTTAGTGGCGAAAGCACAGTTTTCTTTAATGGACATGTCAATAGACAAAATCACCATTATTGAAGTAATAATAATAATAATAATAATAATAATAATTTATTCTTGGTGCTAGAAATAGTGAAAATTCTCACGAATTTAGAGAAACCCATACCCACCGCGTTCAAAAAGTTAACGTTTGGGCTGGCATATTGGCCTATTGGGCAACCGTGTTATTGGACAAATATTTTTGCGAGATAAGTTAAGACGAAAGCGCTATTTAGGGATACTACAGGAAGAAAGCTTCCTAGAAATAGTTCAGGTAGCTGGAAACAATTTTGGAAACGTTATGTTCTAAAAGGACGGGGCACCGCTTCATTTTTATGGGCCTGTTATTGAGTTCCTCACCGAACATTTTCCGGAAATAGGGATTTGTAGAAGAGGTCCCGTGGAATGACCAACACCTCCCCGGATTTGTCCTCCTTAGATTTTTTAAAAGGATATCTGAAAACTCTAGTGTACAGAATCCTCCCACAAACAATTCAAGAACTGGAGCAGCGCATAGCACAAGTTTGCTGAAATATCACTCCAGGAACTTATGGAAAATTCTTTGTTTTTTTAATAAACTTGTTTATTTTGTCATTTTGTTCTGGACGAATATTTTTCTCTGAAACATTAGGATCCGACGCAAAATTAAAAAACCTTTTAAATAATGTTCCACTCGATTCCTCTTGCTATTTAACTTTGTTTTCAAAATGACACTAGGCCGCCATTTTGCAAGATACAAAATTTAAATGTATGCTAAAAAGTAGTATTTAACCTCCCATTAAAGCCCACAGCATTTTGTGCCGAAATATAAAGTCGTTTAAAAGAATATTATATTAGCGATACTTTTGAATATATTCCATAATACATACGTAGTCTTGGCATATAATACTAATGTTAAATGCTAAATTTGTTTAGTGCACTCACTGATTTCAAAAACGTTTTAATATTTTCTTCAATTGAATATATTTGCTTTTATTATTAGAACAAATATACAGGGTGTTAGGGAAGTCGACCGAAAACTTTCTAGTGGTGAATCAGGGCGCAAAATGAAGTCGAATATTCCTTTGCCATTTTTGGCCCAGATGCATAGTTTTTCCCTAAATCCGTGTTAAAATTAGTGCCGCATATTTTTGGAACTGTTGAATAAATCTCTATAATGCATTGTTTTTTGAAATCTAGCATGTTACTTGCAATACTTTTTTAATATGTCAGTTTTTGTTAAAAATTTGACGTTATCAGTAGAATAACCTGTCAATCATTTTTCGGTGTATTTATTCAACGGAAATGGTAGAATTTACATCTGCAGAATATGGCGATATGCTTTTTGTATATGGGGAATGTGGTGGCAATGCAATTGCTGCAGTTCGGCGTTATACAGAGCGCTTTCCACAACGTCGAATACCTCATCGCGAAACATCCACAGCGGTGGCACAAAGGGTTAGAGAGACAGGATCTGTTTTTCCTAGACCACGCGAAGCAGGGAGAGAAAGACAGGTGCATGTCTTGGATGCGGAAGTAGAGATTCTCAACTGTGTTGAAAATGATGCGTCAGTTAGCACACGCGAAATAGCGCGAGAAGTAGGTGTAAGCCATTGGACCGTCTAGAGAACTTTACATGAGAACCTTCTTTATACATACCACGTTCAACGGGTTCACAGCTTAGAGGAATATGACTATGCCCCTAGGATTAATATATGCAGGTGGCTTGTGCAGCAGACTGCACAAAATCCAGAATTTCTTTCCAAACAGCTTATGACAGACGAGTGTTGTTTTACCAGGGATGGAATACTCAATTTTCATAACACCCATGTCTGGGCGGATGAAAATCCACATGAAGTCCGCCAGAAAAATTTTCAGCGTCGTTTTTCTATTAATGTTTGGGCAGGAATTGTTGGAGATTTTCTAATTGGTCTATTCGTGTTACCTGCTCGGCTAAACGGTCCACACTATTTGCAGTTTTTAAGGGACCATCTACCCGATCTGCTAGAAAATATCCCACTGGCCACACGCCAAAATATGTGGTTCATGCACGATGGTGCCCCAGCTCACTTTAGTCGGGATGTTCGTGACCACTTGGACATAACATTCCCAAATAGATGGATTGGCAGAAATGGACCTATTGCTTGGCCGGCCCGAACACCTGACCTGAATAGCTGCATTTTTACCTGTGGGGACACATGAAAGCTGGTGTGTATCGCACACCTGTAAGAAATGCTGCAGATCTCCAGCAACGCATTATGACTGTTACTGACACGTCGAAATTCTTGCGAGTGTAAGAGAGTCCTTAACGCGCAGAGCCAGAGCTTGTATTAGGGCAGACGGCGCCCACGTTGAGCAATTTCTTTAATGGTCATTTTTGTATTAATTAATTTTTTATTTACTGTTTATTTTTTTACATGTTGTTCTTAAAAAATAAAGTTTTCAAACATTGATGATAGTTTTACATGTGGTGTTAATGGGAATTGATAGCGAATCTAGCAACAAAAAAACATATCGATCCATTTTTTCACATCCCTTATCACATGCTAGATTAAAAACCGTGCATTATCAAAGTTTAATTTCAGCAGTCTTAAAAATTTTTGGCACCAATTTTAACAGTGATTTATGAGGAAACCATCCATCTAAGCCAAAAATGGCAAAGGAATATTCGACTTCATTTTGCGCCCCGATTCACCCCTAGAAATTTTTCGGTCGACTTCCCTAACACCCTGTATACTATCAACTTAAGCTCCTCCCAATCACGGGCCACAATGCAATTGTATTAGCTGCATTGCGCTGTGCACGCATAAAGTGCCTTACAGCTCAAAACAACTTATTTGTTATTATTTTTTAAGAAATTACCAAAGAATAAAACGTGGAACGTAGCCCACATATTTTGATAGTTTTAATTATTGTTCAGTGTGCTTCGACATATCGGTGCTGATATACAGTTTGTCTATAAAGTAACCCCCCCCCCCTCCCAACTAACTTTTGAACGACTTAATATTTTACCACAATATTTTTTTTGGGAGTCGAGTAACACCTCATTTGAAAAGTCTTTTAGTTTTGCGTCTGATACTAGAGTTTCAAAAAAAAATATTCAGTTATAACAGAATGGATGATTTTAAACAAAATGCACTCACTCAATGCAAAACTGTTTTGATTTTTTATCCAGTAGTCCACTTTTTTATTTACAGGACAAAATTTTCCCAGAAATATCTCAGGTGGCTTGAAATAATATTCAAAACGTTATGTTCCAACAAGACGGTGCGTCGCCTCATTATTATAGACCTGTTTCTGACTCTCTCAACGGACATTTTCTTGGAAGATGGATTGGTAGGCGGGGGCCTGTAGAATAGCCGGCTTGCTCCCCAGATTTAACTCTATTAGATTTTTTTCTATGGGGATATCTGAAATCGAAAGTGTACAGAACCCGTCCAGAAACAATTGAAGAACTGGAGCAACGCATTACAGAAGTTTGCAGAAATATCACTCCAGAAACTTATGAAAATGTAAGGCAGGAATGTCATAACCGACTTTTTATGTGTCAAGAAGTGAATGGTCAACATTTCGAACACTTAATTTGATTTCTTTTTGCTTTAATTCTTAGTTTTTTTAATAGACTTTTTTATCTTCAAACATTGTCATTTTGTTATGGCTAAATATTTTTCTTTGAAACTCTAAGATTAGGCGCAGATCTAAAAGACCTTTCAAGTGAGGTGTCACTCAATCCCTCTTTCTATATAAAAAATTTATGACTGGCACCCAGCCGCCATTTTAAATGATACAAAATTTAATTATTGGCTAAAAAATAGTATTTAATTTCCCATTACAGCACACCAAATGTTGTGGTAAAATGTCAAGTCGTTTGAAAGTTAGTCGGGGGGGGGGGGGGGGTTAGTTTAAAGACACAGTGTATATGCGCTGTATTTGGCAGATAGCTCCCCTATCAGTCAATATTACAGTTTGGTTCTTGTTTACACTACTACCGTATCAAGTATCCCGCTACATAAAAGAATTTTCTGAAACCATTCAGAATTCATTTATTGATGTCAAGAAATCATTTATTGACAACAACAATTTATTTTTTGACAGTAAAATTTATTTTTTGGGGTAGAATTTATAATATAATGAAGGTTTGAATAAACGTTATTCTTAAAATTAGAACTTTGACTTACTACAAAATTATATATTTATTCTAACTTAAACCTTTTTACACATATTCAAAAGTTTTTGAAAGGGATTTATAAATAAAAATATAAAATACGTGACTCCGCCTGCGGCATGCAATGGATGGATTGAGTAGTCTGTTGGATGTCGTTGCCGGTCCCAAGCCCGGGTAAAGGAGGAGGGTTGGCGGAACGGGTTAGTAGCCTACCCGCCGTAAAACTAAATAATGCTCAAAGAACCACACATAGCCTCGTACCCAGGACGGAACAAACGGTGACAACTCGTCAAGGAACAAGGAACAAGAATAGGAAAAAATTTCGAATGGAAAAAATAAGACTTGGAGCATGGAATGTCAAGTCGTGGAGAAATAAGAATCACGAGATAATAATGGAGTTATGCGAGAAAAAAAAATAGATATATTGCGGAATCTCAGAAACAAAAAGAAAAAGCAAAGGAACACAAGTTATAAATGACTATATATATATATATTCATCTACAGCGGAAAGAATAAAAACGAAAGAGCAAACGCTGGAGTAGGACTGCTTCTACACACAAAATACCAAAAATTAATTGACGACATTAATTACATCAATGAAAGGCTTTTAAAAACATAATTACATGTTGACGGGAAGCGGTTACATATCATAAGCGCGTACGCACCAGACATGGGCAAGTCAAGAGAGCAAAGAAGACAATTCTATGAAGACCTCCAAAGAGTACTCGATGATACACATGACACAGTTTACATTATAATAGTGGGAGACTTAAACGCCCGAATAGGCAATGATAGTATACCGGGAGTAAAACAGCGATTTCATGAAGCCGAACACAACGACAATGGCGACTTACTAATAGAATTTTGCGCACAGAATACACTAAGAATTATCAATACATTTTTCGAACATGATTTCAAATATAAGTATACGTTCGAGAAATCACAAGGGCAAACGTCAATGATTGACTACAATAAACAAATGATAAGAACATGCGGAACCAAATCTTAGACGTAAGAACGCTCAACTCTAGTAATATAGGCTCAGATCACAAACTGGTACTAAGCAAGATCTGTATGCGTTGCATTCCACAAAGGAAAACAACATCTAACATAAAAGAAAAAATTAATATAGAATCACTACAACATGAATCAATCAAACACCTTTACAAAGAACGCACCAAAAAAAAAATTAAACAACACCATTACGGACGTAGACAATGTTGAAAAATTATGGACAAGAGTAAAAACCAATATACTCAGTGCAGCAGAGGAAGCCCCAGAAAAAAGAAAAATAGAAACTAATATAAAACCAAGTACAAAACACCCTGGTACACACCAGAAATAAAAGAAATAACGCAAGAAAAGAAAACAGCCTTCTTACAATATAAGACAAACAGAACCGCGGAAAATTGGCAAACCTACATACGCATAAGGAATGAAACGAACACCAAAGTACGCCTGATAAAAGAGACATACTGGGAAGCCTTCACCAAGGAAATGGAAAGCGATATGTACGGATCGCAAAAGAAGGTATGGAAAATGCTACGCAACAGAAAGGCAGAAATAGCAAGAACAGTGAAACTAAGCAAAATCGATAACAAAAGGAGGAGCCAATATTTCCGAAAGCTATATAACGAACAGGAAGACCCATAGATAAAAAATATAATACCCTTTATACCACTTTGCGAAAAATAGAAGGATATTGGCTGCTTCCACTTCCTTCTCAGACCTCGTGCCATAAACACCATAGCATGATTTGCAAAAGAATTTTTTTTTTCTTCTCCATTGTCCTCAAACCCATCAATGGAATCCACCTTTTTGTTGTATGTTAGCGAAGCCTCAAGCGACATTTCGTCAAAAAGTAAGCTGCAGTATCTATCCAAAGGGTCCATTTTTTGTACACTAAACTGAAGACTTTTCAAAATATGTTTATTTAGTCCACAAACAAAAGGTACTGTATTTAATACTGACATCAACGTTTTTCTTGAAGGTAATGCAAAGGATTTTTGCAATAATCTGTAACCTTTTGGACTTTGCTTTAACAATGATAGTGCAAATATTTTGTCTTCAATTGTGAAACGTCGGCCCTTGCTCTTTTTGCTTTGCATTCTTAACTGAGACTTAATAAAATTGAATGTTGTTAAATTAATTTTATTTTTGAATAAGTCTTCTGAAACTGTCATTTTTGTTGCTTCTTTTACTCTTCTGATGTTGCTGGCATTCTCCCTATCTAACTTCCTCGCCGTTTTCCTTAAACCAGTGGCTATTTGATATAATTTTCTAGCCTTTGGACTTAATTGCCGTTTCCTTCTTACTTTAATCTCTTTTAATAAACTTAATTTTCTTCGCAAGTCTCTGCGAAAAATGGGTGCTTTTGGGGAATGTTTCATTTTTAAAATTTTTGGCAGTGGGCTTCTTAGTATTTCCATCTCAGGTAAAATTTGGGGAGCATCCAAATTATTTGAAGACGTCCCAGGTAACTGAAGATGTTCTGGTAAATGTAAAGTAGGAAAACTATTAAATGTTAGATTCGTCTTGTTATGATGTTCCTTAAATTTCATATCTTCGCTAAAATGTACATCGCAGACTCTAAAATTCTGTTTCTTCTCAAAAATAATGTTTCGCCCTACAGCCTCAATCCACTTCTTGTAAATCTATTAATTTACGATAATTATTTTAACAAATGTTTGTGAAAACAGCATAAAACTGATAATGTAGAGAAATAACTTACATCAGGATTACTTGGAAAAGTATGCATTTTCTTCTCATTATTTGTAAATTTACAATTTACAACACAACATTTAAACACCATGGTTATAAAACAGTCTAACTTCAATGTAAAATATGTAATCTAAATTGTGTGTAAATTATTTTCAAATTTCAAAAGAACTGTCAGAGAATACTAAAACACCGAACTGTCAACAAGTAATTCACTTACCGTATCTTAGCAACCAAAATATATTCTGCAATCAGCGCCATTGGTGATACGAGTCAGAACTAAATTACCGATTGTATTTTTTAAGTTGACTTAACACACCGTGGGAAGACCATACAGACTTGAATATACAACATGACGGAAATGAAGATGAAATAGAAATCACAAAGGAAGAGGTACAAAACGCGATAAGATCCCTTAAATGCAGGAAAGCACCAGCCCCAGATAATATACAGAATGAATTGATAAAGTGCGGGGGAGAACATATAGAAAACGAGTTATTAAAATTATACAACATAATTATGAAGGAAGCCAGTATACCAAAAGAGTGGAAAAGCAGCTTAACAATCCCAATCTATAAAAAAGGGGATAAAACGAACCCGGACAACTATCGAGGCATATTTCTCCTGATCACTTCTTAAAAGCTTCTATCGAAAATAATCGCAGAAAAAATAGTACCATACGCAAAAATAAGTAAAGAACAACAAGGCTTTCGCAAAAACCGATCCACGATAGATGCGATGTTCATAATACGACAAATCTCAGAAAAAGCGATTGAGTATAACATGCCTGCCTTCTTATGCTTTGTAGATTTGAAGAAGGCTTTCGATCGAGTGAGATTGAAAAATGTGATAACCATTTTACAAGAGAAAAACACGCCATCAAACCTTATTAGGCTAATCCATGAAATGAACACAGAAACAACAACGAAAATTTCAACAAGAGAAGGTATGACAGAAGAGGTCCCTAACGCCACCGGCATTCGACAAGGGGACTGATTAAGCCCCATACTATTTAATCTAATTATGGATCAAATTATCCAGAGCACGAATAAACTAAGAGGATATAATATAGGCCGAAAACAAGTTCAAATTGTTTGTTATGCAGACGACGCAATACTTATTGCTAATAACGAAAATGACCTACAGCGGCTATTACATAATTTCCACCTGACTGCAAAACAATATAACATGAGCATATCAACACACAAAACAAAATTGATGGTGTTATCAAAGGAACCAATCCTTTGTAAGCTAGTGGTTGAAGACAAACTAATTGAACAAGTGATGAATTTCAATTATTTAGGGGCGGAGATATCAAGTCAGCGAAACTTATATTGCGAAGTAAGGAAACAGGCACAAAAAGGATCTAGAATTTCTGGGTATTTGAGAGACATAACTTGGAAAAACAAATATTTACATAAAGAAAGTAAAGTTAAAATATATAAGACAATAATTGTCAGACCAATTCTTACCCATGGAGCTGAGACAAGAGCAGACACGGCAAGGACAAAGCAATTACTGCGTACAACTGAAATGAACACTCTCAGAGCGATCGTCGGGAAAACACGACTGGACAGAGTTAGGAACCAGGTAGTAAGAGAAGATTGCCAAGTAACAGATATAACAAAGTTTATAAAGCAGCGAAGAAAATGCTGGGACGAACACATTGAAAGAGCAAGTAATGATAGATTAATTAAAATAACCAGAGACTGGAAACCACAAGGACATCGTAACCCAGGAAGACCACTAAAAAGATGGGCAGAGAGCTGGTGGACATCAACAGAGTCCACGCCATAAAGCTGTGTGAAGAAAAACAGGCAGCTTGCCTATTATAAAAGGAAAAGAAGAAGAAGATAAAATACGTGTTTAGTCATTTCCGGTAAAACTTATTATTTTTAAAATTAGGCATTTTAGATATATTAAAAATAAAAACGTAACCCAACAGATAAAGCGGCTGCTAAAAATGACATACTAGGATTCCGAATTAATTAAAAGAGTTACTATTTAGGTTAACATTGTAAAATAAAGATTGCAGTTTAGATATCACGCAGCAGCTTGAAGTTTAACGAATTGGGAAATAAATAATTCGAGATTTATAATAGGAAAAAATTGATATAAAATGTAATATTATAATTTGGCAGGTTCAGTTCAATTGTAAAACTTAATTTAAATTTAGCAAAATTTAAGGATTGACATAGGTACTGTTTCTGAAGCAAGCGCGATTCAACAAATGTGATCAAACTAAGAGTAAATAAAATTTGAAATTATCGGCTTGGTGGGAATTTTTGATTTAATTTATGAAATTAAAGATTAATTTAAAATTTTTACTTATTTTTGAGTAAAGAGGAAAACGAATCAAACGCTTCTCTTGTTTTTTTGAGAAAAACCTAAAATAAGATTTACAAAAAAAATTGAAAAACAGAAAACACTTTAAAAACAATTCAATTGAAACAACACTAAACTGCAGTGGAAATATAAAACGCAATAGATAAGTGATATAAAAATTAATTAAGAATATATTTCCCCATCGAGTACTTACCTTAAATTTTAGACTAGATTCTTCTGCGTCTGAAAAGTGAGTACTTTGATAACGTCTTAAATGCGAAATGTACATATTGGATTATTAAAAATGTTTGTTTAATAGACAGCGCAGTCTACAATTAGAAGTCTGTAATTATAATATTAAAGTAGCAATAAATTATGGAAAGCACACGTATTTTTCGATCAGATATTTGTTGCTTTGACCTACTTCGTAAATAATTGACAAGCAAAAATAAGGGTGGATATAATACACGCAAAAATATTTAATAGCGTCTTTAAGTGTTGTTTACAGAATTATTATTGGCTTCTAAATTATTCAGTCGTAGCGGAATTTTCTTGATGATGTCATTAGAACAAGTGGCGATAACAAGCTATGTATGTAACATGACGTGTGTATACAATGAGTGTAAAGTCTGGAACTAATTCGATAACATTGAAACTGGCGGTAATTTCAAATAATTCTCGTACACGTCAACCTTATTTTTTAAAAGTGCATCTTTTCTGATAATTGTCATTTTTCGATCGTCTTTTGTTTTCGAACTATGACGTCATCGACAATTGTTTTCAATTGCACCCCTTACTTTTGCCGTCATATTTGGATAGAGGTTGAAATTCCGAGTTCAGCCATATGTCAAAGTATGACATTGACATTGACAGTTTTCGAGATAATCAAGTTTAAAGTAAAAAAAGCGCATCAAGAATTGAGTTAGCCATGGAATATTCACAATTAATCATTGTTTTAAAATGCAAACAAATGAAAAAGTTTTGACAATGCAACATTGCGTTTCCGTTTGTTACTTCGATATTTTATTGATTATTGATTACTGATAAAAGTGGTGCGATATTTACGCAAAAAACAAAGAATTGAAATTTTGGTAATGGTTGGATTTAATCGTTATTTTTAGTTAATTAATGTTAGTTTATAAAATGTAGATCTTTTCCAAACTATTAAACTATCAATATTCCCTGGCTAACTTAATTTTTTGTTTTTTTTTGGTGACTTCAAACTTGATTACTTATAACTGTCAATGTCAATGTCAATGTCATACTTTGACATATGGCTGAATTCAGAATTTCAACCTCTATTTAAATATGACGGAAAAAATAAAGAATGCCAAAAAAAATTATCAATGACGTCATAGTTCGAAAACAAAAGGCAATCGAAAACTGACAACTATCAGGAAAAATGCACTTTTAAAAAATAAGGTGACGTATACGAGGAGTTTTTGAAAAATTTGACAATTTCAATTTTATCGAATTAGTTCCAGACTGTATACTCAATATCCATGTTTGTATTTGCAGACTTTAAACAGATTTTTGGGAATTTTGTAAAACGGTTGACGAAATGACTTTTCAGACCATGTAATAAATATTTTTCTTGAAATACATACTTTATATAATTTTTCTAGACATATATACGGAAATTTACAATTATTTAGGTTAAATATTTGTTTTACACTAAAAGTGTGTAGAAATATTTACTAAACGATTTCTATAAAGATAAAGGTTTTGATTTTTAAGATTAAGCTATCAACAAAGATTCCGCGAAAAACAAAGTTAGCAATGTGATCGAAATGTTTAGAGCTAGCAAAAATACAAAAGTTTTCCGTTAATTCCTTTAAAACCATATATTATGCAATGTTTCTGCAATTGCTGTTATCAACTTTTCAATATTGTATGTTAAAACGTGAGTGCATCGCAATCGTATAAAAGCCATCGTAGATAATACTAAAGATGTACATCTAGACATTTAAAAGATAACTTTTAAACACGACCTGTGAGTGTAATCTGTTGGGTATCTATTTTCATTATAACTCGCGATATTTTGTTACTGAAATTATTCAATTATGGAGTTGGTGGAGTGGCAATTGAGTGGCTCTTCTCCCACCAAGCTAGAAGGTTTTGAATACCACTCTGTAATAAGATCTGTTAATACTGGAGTCTCACAAGGGAGTATTTTGGGGCCCCTCTTTTTTATTATTTTTATCAATGACATTGTTAGGAAATTGAACGTGGAATTTTTAATCTTGTATAGAGATGAAACTTCTGCTATTGCTTCGACAAACAGTTTTAATATTTTGAGTGCTGTCACATCTAACATTACGAAAAAAAATGCAGAACTACTGTAAGAATAATTGGCTCGTTCTAAATGCTGCTAAGACTGAGTTTGTACTGTTTTTGGGAACCAATCCGCAATCTAACAGATAATAAATGTCTGATTCAGAACCAAATTATAAAATTTCTAGGTGTATTCAAATTCAAATATATCATGGAATGCTCAGGTGGACATGGTTATAAAAACCTTAACATTACACCTTTTTGTAATGTGAAGACTTAGAAATACAGTCAACAAAAATTTCCTTCTGTCATAGTACTTTGCGTATATACATTCAATAATAAATTATGAAGTAGGGGGCTGCGGTAATTCCAGAAGAGTTACGGATGTACCAATTAAAAAAAAAACAATTATACGAATTATTTGTTTTAAATTCTATAATTTTTTATATAAGGGGATTTTTAGTGACATACAAACGTACCTCGTATAAAAACTATCTAAGTAAAAGATCGACATAACAGCCTTGCAAGAAATACAATGGCTCGGCAAAGATGCAATAAAAATGAAGACCCACATCCTATTCTATAGCGGATCAACCTAACAGCAACACGAATTTGGAACTGGATTCCTAGTCAACGATAGAATACTGGTCAAAATTATTGATTTTAAGCCCATCAACGATAGACTATGCAAACTAAAACTAAAGAGCAGATTTTACAACATATCCGTGATATGCACTCACGCTTCAACGGAAGAAAAGAAGATGAACTAAAGGATGTATTCTACAGTGAGATAGCCACCATGACATGAAAATAATTCTTAACGATTTTAATTCTAAAATGAGTTACCTAGACGACCCAACAAACCCATCCACGGAAAGACATAACCTACATTAAACAGCATAAGAATAGGAGGGACTCTGTTTCCCTACAAGAACATACATAAAGCGACCTGGAAATCCCCGGTTGAGAAAACCTTTAACCAAATTGATCATGTTCTCATAGACGGTAGACACGCTACGAGCTTTAGTAAAAACCAGAATAAAGCACAAAATACCTAAGATCTTCAATACACAAGGTGAGAAACGGAAAATATGGGACACTGACAAATTACGGACAGAGGACTACCATCACAACTACAAAACGGCGATTAACGACAAGTTACAAGCAAACAACGAGAAGGTGAATGAAGATGCAAGTATAGAAACACATTGGGAGGCAGTCAAGAAAATAGTTACCAAAGCGGCACGGGAAAGCGTAGGGAGAAAAAGACAAGCAGACGGGCGAAGTGGTTCGACGATAAATGTAAGGAGGCCATAAAACAACTACACCAAGCAAAGATCGAAATCATATAATACAACACAAGAAGTAACGTAAACAATTATCGAGTAGAGAGAAATAACGCCAAGAGTATCCTTAGACGAAAAAAAAGACAGTTTATGAATCAAAGAGCAGAAACCAAACAAAAAACATGTATAATATTACAACAGAGATAACTAAAGGATTCCAGCCAAGAAATAATATATGCAAAAGTGAAGACGGGTACTTCATCTGTAATAAACAGGAAGTGTTAGAAAGATGAGTACAACACTAAACAAAACACCAGAAGACGACGTAGATACCTACCAAGAAGACCAAGAAACAGAAATACATACATACATACATACATACGCCAAAGTAGAAGCAGCTATTCACTGCATGAAAAGAAATAAGTCACCAGAAACTGATAAAATACCAGTTGAACTACTACAACACGCCAGTAAAGAACTTACGTATAGTCAGTGCATAAATTATTTATAAAATGTGGCAAAAAGAAGAAATCCCATAGGAACGGAAATATGGGCTCCTGCGCCCAATGCATAAACAAGGAGATAAACTAGAATGTGGCACAGTGTGACTGCAGAGGCATATGCCTACTGAAAGGAACATTTATAGTATTTACACATGTTATAAATGCAACTAGCAGAACAGTTTATACAGGATTACCAAGCGGGGTTCAGGAAAAAACGATCTACTACTGATCAATTCTTCACATTAAAACAGATACTAGAAAAATGCTGGGTATTCAACTTCAATGAAGAATACCTAGTAAATACATCCGGTTAATCAAACCGACCATATCAGAAATCAGGTGTAGAAGTAAAATTGTAAACAAAATCTCCAAAGATTTATTGTTAAGATGGGGATAAAACAAGGCGTCGTTTTCTCACCTGTACTATTTGATTTGGTACTAGAACGAATAATTCGAGAAGCACAGATAAATCCGGAGACAACAATCTACACGAAAAGACACCAAGTATTAGCCTTTGCCAATGATGTCTGCATCCTGAAAAATAGAACAAAAGATATAGAAAGCATCTATAATTTTATACAACCAGTGGGCTAACAATGCGGCCTCCACTTCAACAACCAGAGGACAAAATGTATGATAACCCAACGTGGACAACAGCAAGTACAACCTGAGGTAAACATAGCAGGAAACCACTTTCAAACAACACATGAATTAAATACCTTGGATCTATATTAACTGATGATAACAACGTACAGAAAGATTGAGGCACGAATAAACGCTGGTAACAGGTGCCTGTACGGTCTAATAAATATTATTCAGAGAACTGAACCAATGGCAAACACGAATGAACCATAAAGTAATAAGATTAAACGAGGGAAAGAATATGATAGTGTGGATTAAAAGACAAAGGATTAAATGGCTGAGGCACATATGGAGAATGCCTGAGACAAGAATTGTTAGAAAAGTTTTCAAAAACGATCCTGATGAACGACACCTTAGGGGCAGATCACGCAGTACATGGAAAGATAACGTAACAAAGAATTTAAAACAACTCGGGGTGCGAAACTGGACTGTCCAAGCAAGTAACAAAAACAGAAGGAAGGTTATTGTAGAAAAAGCCAAGGCTCTCCAAGGACCATAGAGCTATGTGTGTATCTACTAAACAGAGTTAAACAGGCATAGAATAATTTAGTTTTTCCACAGACGTCAAAAAATGAGGACATTATTACAATAATCTTAGTATGCAAATGTCACATTGGAGTTGTTTATCTTGACAACGTGCACGAAGTATTTCGCGCACTAGAGCGAAAAATATTTCGTGCATGACGACAATGGTACCCTTCTTTTTTAAAGAAGACGTCGACCAAACTTAGAAATTCAATATTTGTTAAATTTTGTTTCCGTAGTAACAAAGAAAAAGACTAGATTGCGATAGAATAAATCTTTATTTTTGTATTTTATTATGATTTTACTTAATTTTTTCACTATTTCAGTGAGTCTGTAGAAAAAATGTTGTATGCAGCTCGTACGCGAAATTTCTTTGGTGCTTTCGTATGATTTTTGTCCCGGCTGCCGCCTCGACAAAAAACATTCATTCTCAAGCACCAAAGTATAGTTTCGCGCACTAGATACATAAATAACTATTTTAAAGTGTTATAGTGAAGTAAATGTTACTTCAAACTTCTATTTACTCATCGGATAAATTTTTTGAAACTTCCTATGCTTAACCTATTTATTAACTTTAATGATTCTAACAGTGTGAATTTGTTTTTTTATTTTTTTTGCTCTTGGATTAGACCTATTGTTCTTTTTTGACTTGTTTCAAACACAGTATGTAATCTTTGAATTTTTTTGGATGTATTTCCACTTAACCTCGATGATTTTCTTGTTAATCTGGTTAACCAAACAATGTAATAATATTAATTGTAGATTTTTCCCTATGATTAGTGCCTTTTGTATAGGCCTATTAAACGATTGAAAGATTAAAACAATAATTGTAAAAGTGTTATCTGTATTATTTTTATGTTTACTGCCCACTGATTAGGTATATTTACTGACTTATTCCAATACATGTAATCATGTCGAAGGAATGAATATAGAATTTAATTTAATTTTGATTTTTATTTCTGGAATAGTGTCGATTTAGAAAACAGTTGGAAATTTTAAACATTCTGTACGTTTTCAAATTTCTGTAGTGTACAACCGATTTTTCAAAATAATGTTCTCTAAGAGAACAATTTAAAAGTTTTCAGTCAAGTGTCTTTGCTGGACAGGATTTTGAGCCGTAAGGTGTACAAAATCTAATGAAATTGGGAAATAGGATACAAAAACACTGCACAGAAATATTATAAATTGTTACAATATGCTTGTTCTCAATTCCTTAAGTACATTTTAAAAATGCCATTTTTGTTGTACGGCTTTAACATAGTACTTATGTGTTTTCCGTATGTTAATGTAATATGTAGTATATTACGCAACAAGTTTAGAAAAGTGATGTTTTACTAAACGAGTATGGCTGGTTTGAGTACGAGCGAGCGCAGCGAGCGAGTAACTTAAAAAGCCACACAAGTTTAGTGAAAATACTTTTCTAACGAGATTGCGTATAGGTACTATTTTTTCGCATTTCATTTGAAAATTTAATTTTGTTAGTTTTTAATAAAAGTGACATTAATAACTGCCACAATTACTGGCATTGAAAATAAAAAAATAATAGTAGGTAGGTTGTTTCAATAACATAGTAACCTAAACAATCGAGACAAGTAAACAAACAAAAATATTTGCAAAAAAAATTTACAAAGAGCGATGGAATTTCAAGAATTTGAACAAGAATGTGAAATAAGAAGTGAATTTTCGGCTAAAGAAGTTATTCGAAAAGCAGCGAAAGAAGCGTCTTCTAGTTTGTTACCACAAAAATCAAAAGACCGTTACGAAAAAACTTACAGCCAATTTTGCGATTGGAGAAACAAGAAAGAAGTGGGAGGAGCCGATGAAAACATAATGTTGGCTTACTTTTTTGAAAAGGTAAACGACTAAAACTACCTTCTAAATTATTACTTATTTGAATTATTTATTGTAGGCTAAGAATTTGAAGGCGTCCAGTTTATGGTCGATGTACTCGATGGTTAAGAGTACTCTGCAAATTAACGAAAATGTGGATATTTCAACATATAAAAAATTAATTGCGTTCTTAAAGCGTCAAAATGACGATTACGAACCCAAAAAGTCGAAAGTCTTGACAATGGAAAACGTTTTTACGTTTCTAAATATAGCACCCGATGATACTTTTCTATTAGTAAAAGTAGTTTTAATCTTCGGTCTTAATGGTGCCTGCAGACGAGCAGAATTATGTTCACCGAAAGCTAAGGATATAGAAGACACGGGCTCAATTGTGGTTGTAACGCTGCATGACACAAAAACCAAGAAAAAACGCATTTCACAATAACATCTGAATGTAACGGAGTTGAATATTAAAGAAAGTACGCCAGTTTAAGACCTAAAAAGGTTAGTCACGAGAGGTTTTTCTTATTTTATAAAAATGCGAAATGTTCGGTCCAACCAGTAGGCATCAATAGTTTTGCTGGAATGCCGAAGAAAATTGCGGAATATTTGAAACTTCCTGACAGCGGCAGCTATACCAGCCATTGCTTACGACTGACATCCGCCACCCTCCTTGCTGATAGTGGAGCAGATATCCAGACTTTAAAAAAGCATGGGGGTGGCGTTCGACAGAACCATCATCTTCTTTATGTGAAGCTCAACGGTTTTTGTTTCCTGAAGCGCAATCAGCAGCTGCTCCAGTAAACGTCCAATCAAGTTCTGTTACATTTTCAAATTTAAATAATTGTACTTTTAATTTAATTTATACAGATAAAAAATAAAGAATTTCCTTTTGTCAAGAGTGTTTTTATGCAAAATCCGTTGCTATGCTGTAATGGCTGCTATGCTGTAAAGTACCACTTTACAGAACGATTTTGAGTATAGAAATATAGTCAGTTACAATATAAAATGCGAAAAAAATGGTTCATATAATTGGTTTTCTGCAGCTATTAATTTTTCTCAACTACCTCAATTAAATGAGGAAGATGAAAATAAAACAACAAAAACGACAAATGCAAAACTATTATCCAAATACTTAATGGAACAAAAAAGTATAACAAAAGTGTGATATGTATACTGAATATGTATTCAAACTAGTATTTAGAAAAAAGATGTGCATTTAAAAACACGGTTTCTTGGAATAAACTTACGCTCTTTGACAGTGGTTTAGAAAACTTTAACAAAACGGCAATATCTTTAAAGATACGTAGACTGGTAGACATTAAATATAAGAACATCTTTTTGCGTGTTCGGTCTTGGCTTTATAGCAAAAAGTACATTAAGTATTTGTGTATAAAGCTTATATACATAAAAAGGGGTGTGCCGCCACGGATTGTCTAATTTTCATGAAAACCAGTAGCGACGTATTTTCGTTCTAAAAAATAAACGGTGGCGAACGGCAGGGTGCACTCGTATTTTGTTGTTCGCATAAACTTAAACTCCAGAAAAAAAAATACTTTGCATTTCGACGTGATTCGAAACGCACTGGCTTTTCATGGCTGCTTCAATCTGACTGTGTGAATTTATATATTCAACGGCTTGCATTAGCGTCTTATAGCAAATAACACACAACGACGTCAACTTAAAGAATTATAAAGAAATAAAATGCAATTAACTAAAAAGGTCTTTCAATATTCCGAATTCCAGGTATTTTAACTAAATTTAAATGGATTTAAAGTACAAAACAATTTTAAAAGGGGGGATAATAACCTGAAAGTTGTGATGCGTGCAACCTAGCGATAACCTAATATTTTCAATTTATTTAAATTCAAGTGCATCCCATTGGACATACGGCCATGCGGGTTGTTCACCTTAATTATAATATTTATTGTGTATGATAATAAAATAATTTAATTTTTTTAAATTTATCCTTACTTCGAAAAGCTTATTTCACGTTTCATTATCTTCAAACAATAAATATGGATTAGATTAAGCAAAATTTAGTTCGCCTTGTTCAGTACAAGACTGGAAAAAAGCTTAGTAAATCCAGACACGTAAACAGACCTTTCCTATTTTAACAGGAATTTGTTCTGTAAATTTGCAATCACTCGGGTACGTTTAATATAAAATAAAACTGCTTTGTACAGGGTTGTAACTTATATGCTGAATCTGGTACATATTCGGGGTGCCAGAGCTTAATATTGAGGTAGCCCAAAATAAGCTCTAAGCATTGGTATAAAGCGCAGTGATCAATTCGAAAGATCAGTTTAAAACAATCTCAGAATTCTAAACTTTCTGGATATTATTACTAGCGGACTTTGTTTTCATAATATTCGAATTACCAATAAAATTCTGTACGGTCGGTCAAGTCGATTTTCGCTTTTAAATGACTTTAAAACTATTTGAAGGGCTGTTCAGAAATATTAAAAATGTTAAACGCGCACCCCGACGTTTAGTAAGAATAGGAATAGTTCTCTCTCCACGCCAGTTTCCTTTTAAAACGCGCTGTGCAGTGAAAACATAAGAATTCTTCACTTGAACTCTAAATATTTACCCCGCTCTGGTTTTATTACAAACTCGAATATTGTGAAAACGAAGTTTGTTTGTAATAATTCCGGAGAACCCGTTAAAAACTTTAAATTTTGAATTAAATCCGAAAGTTAAACATTACCTCGCATCCATGAATTGAAAACTTTTATACGTTTGTAGTATTTTCTCAAAGACCCGTCAAACACTTTGAATTTTGTATTCAAAACGAAGTTAGACTTTGTCGCCCGCTGATGAATTACGTTTGTAATATTTCCCCGAGAATCCGCCCAGCAGTTTGAATTTGGAGTTCCCGAGATTCTAAAGCAAGTTCACATTTGGACTTTGCCAAATTCAATAGCCCTCCTGATCTGGTCATATTACTAACTTTTAAGCTCAGAATACGCTGAAGGAAGAATGGTTAACGAACTGGTTTGCGTTAAAATTTAAAAATTACTAAACTAAACTAAAATAATTTTAACAGCGCAAAGTACGTTCGTTACACAGTAATACTACAATGGAAATGCACGCATAAAAATTTTAAGTTATGTTTTCAAATTGCACCGGAGGATGGAATTATCCATCAGATAGATAGATTTTTCGACCAATACTTCTAGGCCTTTAATTCGGTAAGAAACATTTTTGTACTATGTTTATATTAAGTTTTTTTTGGTACAGGTAGATGTACCCTTAAATTTAAGAAAGGCATTTTATAAACATTCTCTTTATATAAAAAAATTCCTTAATCACAAATACACGCATATGTAACTAGTAACTATACAGTTCATCGAAGTTCCTTTGGTTTATGAATTTCGATAAGAAATAGCGCGTGTATTATTATTATTATTATTATTATTATTGATGTTTATCGCTATCATATTTTTAGCAACAAGGACGTTGTTTGACTTAATCCCCTAAGTTTCTAGGCGTTATTTGTTTTACAATAAAAATTTATATCACTGTTGGTAAAATCTAATATAGAATGTCAGTAATCCGGGTTAACGATTATAGTCTTTTTAACATTTAAAAAAATTGACCATAGAAATGAATTAATACAAAAAAAAACTTAGCCATTGAAATTTAAATTATCGCCGAACTTGATTGCGTAGAAATTTAATGTGAACTATTATAACAATTTTTTAAGTTTGCATAAAAACCAAAAAACAATTATCTCCTAAAAAATAGTTACCATGGTTTACACAATCGACCCGAGTTATGTTGGGGATTACGCCCGCCCCTGCTACCCAGTGTGGGTCAAAACACTATCGGAAATACACTTGAAATTAGAACAGTAAATCAAGGAAGCATGTTTAAACAACAACATTAAAAATTTTGAATCATAAAAATTTTATTTTAACTAACCTTAGTAAGGAAATTATATTCTATTTTGAAAATTTCCTTCACTATTCTGTTTTTTCCGGTAAAACGTATGTTTCCTTGTACGCGAGATATGTTAGTTAGTTGATCTCAGGTCAGTGTGCGCTAACCAAAATTTAACATATTGGTTTTAACATTTAAGTTTCAGCTGATTTTTATGAAAAATAGACGGAGGTAATGCAAACCTATAAAATAATTGAGTATACATGTATACACGTACTTCATTTATTTTAACCTTATACGTATTTCGGCATGTTTACATGCCATTGTCAAAGGTTATATGAAAAAGTAAACAGTTAGTGTTGTTATAGCAATAGAACTTGGTGACTTGATCTCGGTAATCGTCTGCAGATGAGTTGATATCTTATTCCAAAATGTCCAATAGAGGTGAATTTAAGAGATCAATTTGTCCATTCATTTACGGTGCAATTTTTAAATTATTGTGAATTTAGAAAGCTTCTAGTATATCTCATGTACGTTTATCATCACAAAAGTGTAAACATTTTATAGTGTTATTAGATGTCATTGAATGATTGTGTTCTAGTGCGTGTTTAGCGTAATTGGATTTATGTGGGTGTTTGTATTTGTACCAACGTACGTGTCCTTTATACCTAATATCAAAATTTCTAATTGTCTGGCCCATATAAACGGAATTACAATGCGAACAATTTAATTTGTAAATAAGAATAAAAAATTAAAATAATTATTACAGTATAATGATTTATTGTACCCATCAATATAACTATATTTTTGTGTGTGCAACCGCAATTGCAAATATTTTTGTCTAGTCATTTATTCATTATTGTTGCTTTGCAAGCAGATGATATGTGCCTTTGTTCTGTAAACCCTTTAAGCGATAATTAAGTTTCTGAATAGTCATGCTTTTTGAGTTTAGAAATTAATCAATAAACAGTTTTATTCTAATTTAGTCCCGTGTAGTTTCTTGCGTAAAGTTGGTAATGTTACATTTTCAATTGTACACATTATTAAATTGTAATGTAAGAGAGAATGCTTTTTTAAGTTACAGTCACTGGGATTAATATTACTACATATAACCCGTGGCCTTCGTCCCAAGTTTGTTTGCAAACTTCTGTTAAAAAAATAATATATATAAGCTGTTTCGGAATGCAATACACGTACCGAATGCGCTCCGCAGTATTGTTTATTCTGAAATATGCAATCTTGCTTTTCCTTTAAGAAAGCTTTGTTCATTAGTGATTTAAATTTTAATTTTCACATTTAAAACTCCACAGACTGTAGAAATGAATGTTTGTCCTTGATTGTTATTAATGGGTGATTGTGTATGGTAAATTCGTTTGGTTGGGCTAGCTTAGCCCGAAATGCTATAGATTAACTGTAAATGGTAATGTAGTACACGAGGGTGACAAACTCAGGTAAAGCGTTTTATATAATTAAGATGGAATTTCACTTGAGGTAAGTTCGTTGGACCTATTAATTGTAGGTAATAACACACTACTTCCAGATATCTTCCCTCTTGAAATGTCAGCTGCAATGCAATTTGTAAACTTTATTTGAGTTAAATATGAATATCTGCGCGTGCGGCTTTGTTTGCATGGTCTGACGCACTGCTATTAAATTACTACGGTTGTCGCGTACGAATCTGTATAAAATACCCGCGCTGTCTCGCTTTCGTAGCTACTTGCTGTAATTTCCACAAATGTGTATTACTTTTCAGGAGAATATTTAAAATTACTTTCTTATTTTACTCCTTTAAATATTATAAGCACATAAAATTCGAGGTTTAGTTAAACGGGCAATTATTGTTTGCTGAAATTACGCTATTAGTAGTGTATTTGCTAAAATTCTCTCACTGTTCATGTATTTCCTAAACATATTTGGTATTATATACAAAATTTAAAAAAAAGACAATAAAGGAAAATGAAATTCGATTGTTAAATATATTTATTTTTTTAATGATGTAAATAGGCATTATTCCAATCAGTTTTTTGAAAAAGTAAATTATAATTCTTCATTTGTGATCTTTATTTTCTAGTTTTTTTGGCTACATCTATTTAACTTCAAGCTATTATTTTTGGTTGACTACTTTGGTAACTGTTGAAACTTCTTGGATTTAATAATCGGAGGAATAGTATAAGAATGACAAAATAAAATACTGAACAATAGTGAAATACCGCCGAAGGTCTTATTCGCTGCTTGCGGATAACCACGGGAGTAAACAAGTCAAGTCGTTTGAATACTAAGCTGTCCCTGTTCCTGCTGCAAGTAAAAGCCTAACATTATGTAAGACCGAAAGTCTGCGTGGCCGCGCACGTACGCAGCCGAAAGCTCAGATAGCCGAAGAGCAATGCCTTTAATATATAGAAAAAAGATATGCAGCAATATTTATGAAGTTAATTTTTCCTTTTCCCTCCAATGTTTGGCCGATGAATTTAATTTATCGTCTTCAGTTGTTTTTTTAAATTCAAATTGGGACTACACCGTTACGCATAAATACTCTGAGAAATATAAGAGGTAAAAGTCTTTTTAAGTATAGAAAAGTCGAGGCGAATTGCTTCGCTCATTTTTATGGTTATTTTGAAAATAAAGAGAGAGCATGAGAATGAGACCTTAGAAAATAAGACGATCTCAAAGAATGGGTCTTCAGCTAGTTTCAAGTGCTTTATAGATATAAAGCACTTCAAACTATGTGCGGTAAGACTCTCATAATTTTTTATTTGGCAATTTGTTTTTGTTTGCTAATACTCATACAAGTACTCTGTTGAAAAATAAACTTTTCCGTTTTTATTGTTTTGGCAGACAACCTCTTGGATAATACAATGCCTGAACAGTGGACATATTACAAACGTCGTTGACCCATTTTTTACGACTAGACTCTAAAGCATTTTGGATAAAATGTATGCATTTATGTCAATAACTACGTTTTGCGTTCGTTTCTTAAAACAATACCTCTTCAAATGAGAGTATTATTATATGAAGTATAGATACATAAAAGGTCTTGGCCTGTATTTAAAATTTCATAACAAATTTACGCATTTTCTGAAAACTATTTTTTATTTACGTCATACCTATTTATGGTAAAACTTTAAGGGCAATTATTTAAGATTGTAAATCTTATCAGAAGATTCCGTGAGAACTTGACTATTTACAAAAATGTTTATCTAAATAGAAATGTTTGCACGGTTGTGGCACAGATAACCGGAATTTTAAAATGAAATCGCTTAATGTACATTAGGTGTATAGGAAATGATAAAAAATTCTCGCGAATCGTCTATCTCATTGTGATTATCAGTAGGTGCTTGTGCTGTTAATCATCGGGGGTATATAATTTCAATTTTCACAAAACCGTAGACATTCAGCAAGTAACTTGCAAAGAGTTTCATATAACAGCAAGATTTTCTAAAATTGTTCAATATGATTTCGTTACGAATAGTTCACTTTACATTCTTTTTATTGATTGCGTTAAGAAAAGTTTGCGGACATGGTATGTTAGTGGATCCAATAAACAGAAGTTCGCTTTGGAGATTTAATGATTCCTTTCCAATAAATAATAATGACAATGAAAATTTCTGTGGAGGATATGCGGTGAGTACTAGTATTTAAAATTTTTTTCTCCTTTGTTTTGCTATTTTCTCAAACTCGTACAATATGATTTCGATTTTCTCAGTATTTTTCTTTTATCCAATGCCATTAGGCATTCGAAAATCTATAAGATATTAAAAATTATGTGCAAAGACTGAACTTGTAGTCACAGAATAGCAAAAAATTTCGTTAAAATTCAATAAGTAAACAATAACCATAGGCGTACTCAAATCCATTAAGCTATACGTGAAACATATTGCACGATTTTACAAAGTTTCTACAACTGTGATATTTACTAAAACTTAATGTTGTTAAGTACCTGGTTTCGCAAGAAACGTCCCAAAAGAAATGAATAAGCAGGGCTTTAGAAAGTTCAACATGCATGTGGTTGTTATGATAGAAAATGGGACTTATTAAAAACCGTTTTGGTAATATTTCTAAAGCTATACAATCATTTTAAGACAAACATTTGTCGCTATTAGAATCATTTCATCACCTTCATTCCATTATTGGCATTCGGCGGAGAATTTTATATCAGGTTGTTGCGATATATTAAACCTATTATTGCATCGCATTCCTTGTTACTCATTATTATTAGAAATTGCGAATACACCCAAGTCGACAAATAATCCAGTCAGTTGTTCACCGGCCAACGTTTACAGTTTTGCTCCATTACCGGGCTGCGAAGTTGTAAAGTCATTTTCAATTTTTAAAAGTATTTGGTCAGACAAGAGAACTAATTTTTTGGCTGATAATTTAGAAAAAGTCGGTGTTGTGTACTGCAATTCTTAAGTTTTTTACTCAACGGTGGTTTTCCATTCTTTATTAATGCTGATCGTCCAAAATATTCTTGCGTAGAACTTTCGCGTTGTAGTAATGAAGTTACACGTTCTATTTTCATTAATTTGCGGTTGCTGTTTTACATTTCAATTAAAAAAAATGTTTTTTGCAGTTTCATAAAATAAAGTACTTTTAAAACCCAAAACCTTACATATTCTACGCTTATGAACCCTGTTTTATTTTATTTTACTATTGCACAAGCATCAATTCCAGCTGACCAAATAAATAATAACTGTGTTACCATTCTAAGCTTGTAGATATTTCGATTAGAATTTAATTTATACGCCAACTATATATTTAAAGAAACTATCCCAGGAATTATTATTAATTGATTGCCTCATAATTTAAAATACTCACTAAATAGTAAACACTAGACTAGAAATTCAGACACTGCTTATGTGTAATGTGATAAATGGGTAAATAATGTAAGTAAGACTGTTTTTTACAAATAATAGTTTTTCTTTTAAAGTGCACGGTGTCTCATTTTCGATGTAGTTATATGGGTAACTTGGTTAATATTACAGCTGTGAGAAACCCGAATTCAATGGTAGAAACAAAAATACAAATTTTTTGTTTGTTTTTGAGCTACAGTCAAAAAGTGACATTTTTAACATTTTTATTGGTTGTTATAGTGCATTTATTTCTACAAATATTAAGATATGGTATTACGATTTTTAGTAGATTGTTTTGTGGAGATTACAGTGGCATACTCAGATTTCTATCTTTGTAATGGTTTTTGAGTTACAACCCAAAAATGATTTTTTTTATTGGGAGTCATAGTCGACTTCCACATTTTTAAGGGCTTTTCAAAAATATATAGTTTGTTAAATTTTCAAAACAATTAAGCTATAACACCCAAGCGAAATGTTAAAAATTTCACTTTTTAACTGTAGCACAAATTAAAAAAAAATAGTTTCTGTTTCTACCATTGAATTCTTCTTAAAAAATTGACCAATATGCTGCAAACAGTTTTCTCATAACTATAATAATAAAGAAGTTGCCCATATAACTACATCGAAAATGATACAGCATCATATTTGTAAAATTGTTTGCTATTTGAAAGATAGAAGATGTTTTGAATAAAATTTTGTTTTTCTAGTTATAGTGAAATGTTTTATATATTTATTACTAGCAAAGCACGCAATTAACATTGTAAATTCAAGCCATTCTCCGTATAATTTGATGGTCAAAGAATTACCGTAATTATATAAAATTTTTAAATTAATTAACAGAAGGTTTGTAAATTTATAAATTTGATATTTTATAAACAATTAAGTATTATAAGACAAGAATAGATAAGCTAAAATTTTCAGGTGTAAGTAATATTTTATAAATACAAAGTATCAAGAAATTCCATACCTAAATTTATATAATGTATTCTAGGCACCAAAGCAAGAAGAAATGTTCCTATAAGCATAGATCGGAAAAAACTTCGTTTAAGTGCTGCACCTTCCTAAAGCATTTTTTGCGGATGACTTTCATAGTAATTACAATAAGTTTTTGAAATTTTGTTTTTTATTCCCTTTTTTAACTTTTACAAATTTTGAACTTTCGACCAATTATCTTGTTTATCGAATAAAGATACAACAAAAAGGTAGGTACTTAGTTCAAGTAGTTGGGCCTAACGTCGAAACAACTCCACCTTTATTAAGAACAAAAACAATATCTTAAAAGTGGATTTATCTCGAAAAGCGTTAGGCTTAGCAGCGTGAACCAAGAGTATCTATTTGATGTAATTTTATATGATAAATAGGATTATAAATCAAAAGTTTAAAAATTAAGTATAAAATTTGGTGACCCCATCATGTTTTTTTTCTAGTTGTCTCGCATCTCTCTCTCGGCTTCAATCCCTGGATTGATTGGCAGCTTTCCATTTCTGACGATCGCAAGTCGTTTCCTTTAAGTCTGCGTAATTTCTCGCATCTGCGTATTTCATGACTTGCTTCATGGATTCTAGACGTGGCCTTCCTCTGACTTTTTCTCCTATCACGAAGTCTTCTATCTTGTGTACCATATATGGATTGTTCCTATACATGTGTCCAATCCATTTAGGTTTTATTTGTTTTAGAGTTTCTAACAGCAGTCTCTTTTCTTCTACTAGTTCTAGTACTCGGTTATTCGTAACTCTATCCGTCCATTTTATCTTCATCACTCTTCTCCATATCCATAACTCGAAGGCTTCCAGTAGGCGTTCTTCTCTTTTTCCTAGCGTCCATGTTTCTGATCCATATAGTACGGTACTCCAAATACATGTTTTAATTAGTCTTTTCCTGGTTGTTAAACGTATAGTTTGGGATGTCAGTAGTGATTTTTTGTTATTGAAAGCGACCTTAGCTTGTCTTATTCTATTTTTAATATCTTCAGCACTTCTTCAATTCTCATTGATATTACTTCCGAGATACTTATAAGATGTTGTTTGTTTGAGAGTGACGTCGTGAATTTTTATTTTTATTTCATCTGCTTCTGGTGCTCTGGAGCATATATCATTACTTCCGTTTTGTTTTTGTTAATCTCCATCGAATACTCTCTTAGTACTTCGTCCATGTATTCTAGTGTTCGCTGTAAGTTCCTTTCGTCCCGAGCAATAACCGCTATATCGTCTGCAAATCTTATAGTTTGTATTCTTTCTCCTCCTAGTTTTATGCCTGTACAGATCTCTTTACATTTATTCATTATTTGTTCTATGTAAATATTGAACAGTGCTGGAGACAGATTCAAGCCCTGTCTGACTCCTTTTTGAATTTTTGCTTCTCTTTGACAGTCATTAATATTTAAGGTAGCCGTTTGTTTTTCATATAGTTCTTTTATCATTCTTCTGTCTCTATAGTCGATTTGTATGGTTTTTAAAATATCCATCATAATAGTCCAGTTTACGTTGTCAAAAGCCTTTTTGATGTCTACGAATTCTATATACACATTTTTATTTGCTTTTAAGCTCTTTTCAATTAAATTCCGTAAACAAAATATCGCTTCAAGAGTTCCTCTGTTTTTTCTAAACCCAAACTGGTCTTCCTGTAGATTGGCGTCTATTTTATTATAAATTCTGTTATTTATTATTCTAGTAAGAATTTTTGATGCATGTGTCAGTAAACTAAGGGTTTTATACTCTTCGCAGTTAGTTGCTTTGTTTTTTTGGCATCATAACCATTATGCTCTTTTTAAAATCTGTAGGTACAGTTCCTGTGTCATATATGTCCTTGACTAGCGAGTAAATATAATCTCTTTCTTTTTCTTTCAGCGCCTGGAGCAACTCACCTGGTATATTATCTACGCCATGGGCTTTGCCTGACTTAAATTCTTTTAGCGCTTTATTAAACTCTTGTTTTGTTATAGGTGGACCCTTTCGATCTATGTCTACGTTTTCTTCACTTTCGATTTTAATTGTTTCGTCAGGTGCGTTGTATAGTTCTTCGATATATTGTTTCCAATGATCAGCAATTTCATGACTTTCGATAAGGTATTTGCCTTCTTTTGTTTTAACTACTTGATTTCTATTTTTATATATTGTAAATTGCTTACTTATAAGACTATACGCTTTCTATATGTTTCCTCTATTGAAATTGTTCTCAATCTCTTCGGCGTACTCTTCGAACCATTTTTCTTTAGCTTTTGTTATTTCTCTATTAACTAGGTTTCTAATTTTATTATATTCTTCTTTGGGTATAGCCTATTGTTTCTTCGGCTGTTTCCGTAATGGCTGCTTTTATGTTCTCCCATTTTTTATTAATTCATCTTTCTTCGATTTTTTCCAATTTTTTTTTCTATCCTTTGTTGAAACAATTTCAATGTATCATCTTCTTTTAGTTTTTCTGTATCCCATCTTTTTATTTTTAGTTTTTGCATGAATTTTCTTTTGTATTTGAGATTAAGGCTTGTTCTGTTTTGTCGGCCTGGTGAGTGGGTCCCCCTCATTGCGGAGTTTGCGGGACCTACTGCAACGCCACTGCAGTACCACTGTAGTGATTAGCTGAAACGGACAGCAACAACCGACACGTCTTACAGTTTTTAGAACCTAATAAGTTTTTCTTATATAAATATCCATATGAATAAATAATGGTAGGTGTTTAGGATTGAATAAGGTTATACCGAACAAGATAATCTGCAAGACACGACGCAGAAGTTGATGCTTGTAGATCTCCTTCAGATTCATTAAACCAGTAGCAGGTACTCTGATGGTTTGCGCTAAGTTATACACTGTAAAGTTATGGCAGCATAACTTGGTTTTAAAATAAACAGCGCTTGCCTTTAATTGTGGACTTAACTTCA
The DNA here is from genome assembly GCA_958336395.1 of Ctenicera cuprea. Classification (NCBI taxonomy): domain Eukaryota; kingdom Metazoa; phylum Arthropoda; class Insecta; order Coleoptera; family Elateridae; genus Ctenicera; species Ctenicera cuprea. The sequence goes on from OY284486.1 coordinate 28,177,317, forward strand.
CTGGTTGGACGTCCATATCTAGTAAGTGAATTTTACCAACTAAAGCATCTTCCTTGTCCTTATATTTCTCGGATTTTGCTCTGTCCTTTTGTAAAATATGTTGCCTCCAGGTTTTTTCATCTAAATTTGCCACTTTATGTTTGAAACATACATTGCACAAATCCTTTTCCGGTTGGAAGAAAGCAATGTTCATATCGTTTTGCATTGTTGAAAGAGAATTGATAGACATGAGCGCGCGTTCATTTATCTTTGTATACACGATACAAATTTTCTCGAGTAGTAAATATTTGTTTATTTTCTGCAGTAATGTGATGGAACCTTATTAAGACTGTCCAAAATTTTTTTTAGAAAATCTCGACCGTCTCCAGGTCTGCTAGTTTTCTGCTCGAGATTCAACCACACTTTCATTGTGTTCCGTCATACGGTTGTAGCTTTTCACTACTCAGCTCTTTACTGACACAGTGTATTAAGATACATTTTTTTACAAACCGCTATTGTTTTTCTCCCATTTTTAAGGAATATTTGAGTGTTGATTTACGTCTAGATGTTTCATCTTCGTTATATTTTGTACATCTCTCTGCAGGTGTAATAGTAACGCTATTGGAAACATACACTTTTCGTTGGTCCCATCTCATTTTGGACCACATGTATTCAAAAAGATTTTTTCTGTCTGTTTCTGATAGGTATTACGTTACATTTTCGTTCGAAGTTTTTGAAGAGCATCTAGGTCCTAATTTTCTACCTTTTCTGTTTGTGCCATGAAAGGTATTCTTTTGTCCGCTTGGTCTTCGATAACCTAGGAACGGTTTATCTTGCATTCGAAGTTTCTTATTGACATCTCGCTTAGGTTCAGCACCATATTTTCGTTTTCTAGTCTCATCGTGATGTAATTCAGTCTTGTCATGTACTACGCCCTTTTCTTGGTTATCTCCATTATCAGTCTCTTATTGTAGATGGTTTACAGTTACTTTCATTATCAGTTTCTTCCTCTAGATGACCTTCATAGGTTGCTTTTGTTATCAGTCTCTTCTTGTAGTTGAACTTCAACATTCTTTTCGAGGTGTGTTGTTACTTTTCGGGCGTTAGTTATGACCTTCTAAGAAATAATGTAATTATTCTGTATTTCAAAATCGTCTGTCTGAGTGAAAATATATTGATTTGTTCTAATATCACCTTCCCAAGCTTTTGTTTTTGGTAGATTTATTTTTAAATGCTAAAGCAACAAGTCTCTGACCCCTTGAAAACATTCTCGACCTGGAAACAATACATTGTATCTTATAAATTGTTGTTCAGTAGGTACGATGCAATACCTCGTATATGTTACATGAAAATAAAAAGAGAAATTTTGAATTAAGTTCACTAAAATCGTATTGATATCAATAAATTGTTATTTAAGAAAATTTATCCTCATTGTTTAACCCTTACTGCAAATAAACTGCTTTTATATTCTCGAAAATAGAATAAAAAACTGAAGAGCGTACTTACCCCTTATCTCACTACTAACAGATACGACAACAGCATGTCCTACTTTGGTATGCATAAAAGTCAGTTTCGCAAAAATTGCAGATACGAGGTATTGCATTGATGCCGTCGATATGGAAAATCTTCTTTCCACGTACACTGATGTAATGGGGCCCATTTTGTAAAATTGAAATTAAATAAAAATAGTAAATAACATCTAGGCTTTCGGGTTGAAGCCGCTTCATCGGTGCTTGAACTGCCGACGTTTCGTCCTCGGTTGCACGGGACATCTTCAGGGCTGTGGTTGCTTTGGGATCTGGAACACAACACAGACCAACCCGAAAGCCTAGATGTTATTAACAACGGCCGCGGAAGCCTGCAGCTTAGATTAAAAATAGTAAATTTTTTATTTTTTTTATTTTTTTGTGTTTATTTCAATATACAATACAGTTTACATAGAGGTGCTTATAGTTTTGTGGGTTTATTATCCATTAGCTATCTTCGATGACATTTTGTGATTAAAATGTGTAAAGATAAAAACTTATTTAAAATGTTCTATTTATATATTTGTATTTTTAGGTTCAATGGGAAGTTCACCAAGGAAAATGTGGTGTTTGTGGAGACAATTACGGAGACTCTGTTCCACGAAAGAATGAAAATACGGGAGTTTATGGTTTAGGATATGTAGTGGCTGAGTATAAGTCGGGAAGCGTAATTGAAATCACCTCTTTATTAACCGCTAATCATAGAGGATGGTTCAGTTATAGGTAAAATAACTAATGAAATTAGAGCTACTAAATAATTTTACAATGGTATATAAAATAATTGAAATATGGGTTACTGACCTAAGTAGGAAATGCTTCTTGTTGGCAAGCGAATTTTCTGAATAAATGTTTATCTTATTTGTTATTTGATCTACATTTGATACTTACCAATGTATTACAATTTGTGTTGTTTATTTACAGCGTATGCGACCTCAAAGATCCTTCCCAACCAGAAAGTGAAGAATGTTTCCAAAAATTACTGTTTGAAGATGGTTCAGAGCAGTTTGAAATTGAACCTAGTGCTGATTATGTTCGGACCAAAATTATTTTGCCTGAAGGATTAACATGCGAACGTTGTGTGTTGAGATGGAATTACAAAACTGGTAGGTTCCATCGACAAAGATGTTTTTAAGTTTTTTTCTTTCGTTTCCATTCTTGCGTTGCTGAATGATACTCTCTTTTCCAAACTTCTAATCTAAGTTTAGAAAATAAATTTACCTAACTGAACTGTCACAATAAAAATCAAAATTCCAGCTGGTATTTCTAAGAATGTGGGATATCAAGAGTTTTTTGAAATCTGTTGGTATTTAATTATTTATCTTAAAGACTGTGACTGTATTGCAATTTAGTATTTATTATCGTTTATGAATTAGAACTAGAAGAGAGTTTCTGTATATTCAAATCGACCCACGACTGGAACTTTTAGTATGCATGTTCTGCAACCTGCCATACAGCTGAGACTACGTGGTTGTATGTTTGTAAATTTACAGCTATGATATGAACAATAAACAGCCAGCAAAAACTGTTTTAGGTGTTATAGCAATTAATTTTCTGTTATGTAACTTCTTGTTTTTACTTGTTTGTTTATGATTAATTTGATCATGATTCATAAGTTATTTGCTATAAATTGCCTTTTTCTTAATTTCAGGAAATTTCTGGGGAATTTGTGAAGATGGCTCAGGTGCTCTGGGCTGTGGACCTCAAGAAACCTTTAGATCATGTGCTGATATTGCCATTGTTTAAAAATTCATGTATTTTTTATTTCATAAGTTTTATTTTTGTATTAAACACTCTAGGCATAAGTTGACGGATCTGCGGGTGTTAATTAATGTATTAAAATTAACTTATAACTACACTTAAAGGAGTCGAGTATTTCAGTTAAATATAGGTTTGGACATGCTTTTGTTTGCATCAAAAATATGAGCTTTGTTATTAATTATGGTGTTCTCTATAAATATCAATAAAATGTAGTTTATTTAATTTGTATATGAATTTTGGTGCAAAATTTATTTTAATAAATACTTTATTTTTTAATTTTGTCGTTTAGTTTGATTTGGACTCATTAATTTCTAAACAAAGATAAGTCATACGCTATATCACAGAGCAAACATATTTCCAAAGGAGTGAATAGTGCAATGAAGTGAAATTGTAATTTGCAATATCAGCCAAATACAATTTATGGTAAAATTTCAACTGATTTGAATTTAGTTTAATTCTAATACCATGTTCGTTACCACATAACCGGTCTGAAGTATCGCATGCATTGATTTATTTATGTTAGTCCTAAGGATCAAGGTGATCTTCTTGCGTCTGGAAGAAAAATAACTCGATACCTATAAAGTTTAATATCTTAGATAATCAAGACAAGCAGAACCCGTGGGTTATGCCTCCGTGATGTTTTTTTGGTAACTTCATACCCGGCTGCAAAAACCTAAAAGAAACTCGGAAAAATAAAACCGTAAAAAATTTGACGTCAAATATTTCTCGAAAAAAAAAATTTATGGTAGCCCCAGAAAAGTTCCTTATAAAAAGCGGGAATAAAATTTGTTAAATTTATCGCGTGTCTTCATTTCCAGGTAACAGAGTTTTTCAAAATGTTTTTGGAACTACTACTACGCACAAAAATATGTTTTAGACATTTGCGTGTAAAAATTCGCCCTTATTTATATAAATCAAAGATGTAATAATATAATTAATACATTACAGCGATATCGTAGCTTCATAGCCCCAATCCTACGTGTTTTTAACTTAAATATTGGAACCGCAAACAATAAATATCTAAGCTGTCTAGAGATGTAAGACATGTTACTGAATGCATAGTCACTAAAAGTGGAGTTCCTACAGAGAAACATTTAAAATTTGTAATGAACGTTTTTGTAGTAAACTTTTTTTAATAATAAGCGGAACCTAGTCGATCATCAAATTTTTAGGTCAATGATTGGTGGAATTCGTCTGATGTGTATTTGTTTGTTGTTAGCGCGATAAATACATATTTACGATCCGCTAGTATTAAAATAAGCCATAAATAACCAAATTATTACAACAAATGTAACAGGAAGATAAACTTTCGCTGAAAACAATCAAGAAACTGAACCGACATGCAATGGCCCGCCAGCATGTTATAGTGATAAATCTTTCCGCGTGCAAAATGTAGTCGTCTTGTTATGGTGATACAGTTAGGGATTTACTATATAGTACATGTATACCCATGTATAGGTTGTTATCTGATTACCTATATATGCCTATACGTTCATTAGCTTTTTTTTGATATTTACTTTCATTTTTGTTCTTAATATTAAGTGTTATATGTTCATTTTTCATTTTATCAAATGCACTTTAAAAATTACTGAAATAACAGACTTTTCTTCAGAATACCTAATCGAAATTAGTATTATTAATAGTATTATTAATAAGCAACTGTACTTGTTTGCACAGCGGTGTCGAATAGTCTTGTTACACCACCGAATAATCTCCCTCCGCCTAAATTGTTTTGGAAATGAGAGTTGTTCTGAATTAGTAAAAATGTACTAAATTCATTCGTTTCGTTGGAATAGTTTTTCTACTATCTAATAATTCGAATATTTTTTTACTATTGAATAATTCGAACAGTTAGTAACAATCGAATAATTCGATAGTGTTTATTCGATAGTTCTCATCAGTAAGATATCCGGAAGTTGGTAACGCTAGAAACATAGGACCGTAACCCATGAGGACCGTGGGTGCCATGGCCATGTTAATAGTAAATTAAAATGCAGTCTGCATAAAGATGTCTCGCTTTGCGTATATCCCTATTAGGTAATTTGACAAATGAATTTCCGCAATTATTGGAAGTAAATCGGAATATTGATAGTATTGTTTTATTATGAATTAGTTGCATGAGACGCAAGAGCTTACTAAAGTGGACTAAATGGTGTTTTTTTGACAAATAACTACAAATCGCCCTAATTCAGAAGAATAGGTATATTTTTCACTTAAAGCGAAACAAAAACAACGTTAGACTCCACAAATTAAGGCCAGGCGCGCACATGCGATTTTCTGTCGCGCGATCATTTAGTCGCAAAAATGAAACACTTATTTTTAAGTACGAAGGCGCGCATATACGACTAAATAATTGCCACGATTGAAAAGATGCAACCAGCCCTATTTTTGAAGCGATGCGATTGTCGCAAATCAAAATGGGTCATATAGGACAGGAAGGCCAGGCGCGCACTTGCGATTTTCTGTCGCGCGATCATTTAGTCGCAAAAATGAAACACTTATTTTTAAGTACGAAGGCGCGCTAACTGTTTGTTATGTTTATAATCTCGATATTGATATAGAGCAGGCCCCTACGTTGAAGAATAGTTCGTATCAATCTATAACTGGCGCTTACTATTACTTGCGGGCCGGCGGGTGGTCTAGTGGTTAAAGTCCCAGGCTTTGAAACCAGACTCCCAATGGCAGTTGGTTCGAGTCCACTGCTCGTCGGTAATTTTTCTGAATAAGTTAAATCCGACGAGTCCATGGATGGTGTATGTAGGTGTGTATGTTGGGCATGTCTTTCAGGGGTGGGGCATGTTAGACCGGTGAATAGCACTTAGTGTGCTGAGCCCGGGTAAGGGGGTGGGATGGGAATCATGGGGTCGTGCTCACGCACGGCTTCATGATTCTTAAAAAAAAAAAAAACTATTACTTGCGCTATTCTCCATGAAACTTTTTAAAGTAGAGTGGATGAGTGTATTTCTTAGACCGCATAACTATTAATATTGGTCTGCGGCAACCGTAATAGTTTACTAACCGTGAATTTCTAGTCTCAACACTACGGAATTGAAAGTAAAGCTTAGTGTTTAGGCAGACTTTGAATTATGTGTTCTTTATAAAAATAGAATGCGGTTGCATTACGGCAATTACAATTAGACAGGCAAAGCGTAATTACCCAAGAAAGGATTTCGGCTTCTTATAAGTATAGAAAAATTAAGTGGCGGAACTGAAATAGAGCACCCCCTTGTTTTTTTGAAGGACCAACCTCATTTTGTTGCGGTTTCATCTCAGTAGAATTACCAATCATTGAGCCAAACTTGGTTTTTCTGCGTTAAGGCGTCTGGACTGTAGAGTGTGTACAGACACACAGACATCTCTGCAGCGTCCGCTTTATCGGTGTCTCAAGGCCCTAAAACCTGCTTATAAGTCAAAATGTTTAGGTTAAAATTGTTTGCTATAAAAGTACCTTTTTTTTATTAGGCATAACTCGTATATCGGCCAGTAAACTCAAAGTGAGAAAAAACTTCACTGAGTTATCGCATTTGCTCCAAATCCTACATACCTTCCTCTATAGCTAAACTTTATTAGCGAGGAAGGTAAAAAAGTTTCTGTGTCAAACCTTACACAATTAAAGAAGACTATTTTGTACGATATACTAAATATTCGTTTGTGTTTCTAGATCAAAATAAAATAAATTTTTATTCCGGAAATTCAAAAGTTAAATTTATTACGTTTACTACCGGTTTACATAATAAAGTTAGATAAGCTACATCGTTACGGATGCAGAATTGCAAACGTTATTTTTACGCAACTTTAAAAGAAAATTGAAAAACAAAATAATTTCAAACACTCAATACTTAGAACAGCACATGAGATATGATTTAGAAACTCCCTGTATATGGCAACGTAAATGCTGCGCAGTAATTAATCTGTCGGCGATATTACCATATCTTACATCAAAATACGAGACACACGTGAACAACAATCTAAGTTCTATATCAATCGGAAGCTCATTATGACCATGAAATATGTATGAGGAACGTTTTCTACATTAATCTGCATATAAATATTACATTACAATTACGTTTGACAAACGTTTTTGAATACGAAACGTACTTTTAGTGGCAGAAGAGCAAAAAATTTCGTCAAAATTTAATCAGTAAACAAAATCCATGATCGTACTCAAATGTATTAAGTTGTATGTGAAACTCATTGAACAAGAGAACTAACTTTTCGAATTAGAATTTAGAAAAAGTTGTTGTTGTGTACTGCAATTCTTAAGTATTTTATTCAATGGTGATTTTCTGCTCCTTATGATTGTTGATAGTTCAAACTTTCGTTTATTAAAACTTTATTGTTGTATTAATGAATTTACACGTTCTATTTTCATTAGTTTGTGGTTGCTATTTTACATTTCAATAAAAAAAAATATGTTTGCAGTTTTATAAAATAGTTTTGACCATTTATATTCTACGCTTATAAACCCTGTCTTATTTTACTTTACTATTACATAAGCTTCAATTCCAGTTGACCAAATAAATAAGAATTACCTGCACAAGGTAGGTTATGGTCAAACATATGGATCGGTTACCATTCTAATCTCGCAAATAATTCACTTAAAAAGTTTAGGTATGCGCCAACTAGACATTTAAGGGAATAATGCCAAAATTGCTTAATAATTGATTGCCTCATAATTTAAATATTGGCAAAATACTAGACTAGAAATCTGGACTATACAGTAAAAAGTGTTGATTATAGTTTTAGTCCGTAGGTCACGGAATATTTAAGAAAAAAATATGGTCTTTTAATGCTTTTACATTTGTGTCAAATTCCAGGCCATATTAAAGCTGTGACTAAGAAGGAAGATGGTCAGTTTCGGCAGAGAATTTGATCGACGTTATTAATATTAATTCAAAAACTATGCGACGCCGTTTGGGCCAAAATTAAATTTCTGGTGTAGAAATAAAATATTTTAGATGGAAAAATAAGATCCATAAAAGAAAGACAAATATGTAACAATATGTAAAATTATTAAAGAAAAAAATTAAAAACACTTCTCTAAGTTTTTTTTCTTCTACTACCATGTTTCAATTTACTTATTAAGTGTACGCTGCCTATACTAAAAGGCTACCCATTTCGATACAGATTTTCAGTTTGAAATGACCCAAACTGACCAATAGCAGCAAAGCATTGTTTAAACTGACCAGTAGCAGCAAAGCATTGTTTTCGGTAACCATTGGTTACAAGAGTTGTTGACAGTTAACATTGCAAAACAGTTTAAGTTTTTTTTGCATAAAAAATTTTTCTTTTTAAATATTTTTTTACTTAACTAGTCGTAGAATGTATGCAACTCTTATATAACGGCTATTAATACACTCGTTTAATCTTACTCGTGTATTAATATCTATCATTATAGATTCGTTCTATAATATACTTTTTTAAACTAAAACAATAATTATTCTGTACTGAAATTTTTTTATGCTTCAATTAAAAAAATTATTGTTGAAGAATAGAAGTCTTTCAGAAAATATCTTTAAACCTTTATAAACTAGTGACCGACGTTCGTTTGTTTGTGCCTTTATGTACCCTGAACTCAACTTTGGGATGTGAGAAAATAGCAGTTACTTTAATCAGTATAGAAAAGTATTGATTTCATGAAAATTGTCGAAATCGAGATTTTGAAGGAAATACATGTTTTGGACCTCCAGGAAACCAAAATATTTTTTTAAACAACGTCTGTCTGTGGGTGGTTGCGTATGTGGGTATGCATGGTCAGACTTCGTTGAGTTTTAAAATCTGGAAGTATATCAAAAATTCACCACCAAAATAATCTTTTCAAAACTCCGAAACTGGACGGAAGTTAGATACTTTTTTTGGTAGCAGACTAGCAGTTTATCCTGAAACAAAATTACAAAATCTGAAACTGAAGCTGATATAAGACCTTAGGGCAAATGCAATGTTTTTTTTACCGAACTTTCTACCTTTAAAATGACGGCAGCTATTAATTTTTGAAAATTTTTATTTTAGCGCTTTATTACTCAAAAGCAAGTTTACACATCGGGTTTAAATTCTTTTATCGTAATAGCCCTTTAAATACACAATTTACTATGCACAGTAATTTTCGAAAAGTTGAAATCTATTAAGCAAAAATATTTTTAAAAGTTTTGTAATTTCCAAATAAAATATTGATCAAAACGTGGCGACACAACTTTTTTTTTAAATTTTGTTAGCTTATAGAGCTTGAGATAAAGTATAATTTGGTTTGTGTCTTACTCCGCTAATTTCTCTGTGACGCTTTCTACACGGTGCAAAAGTGCATACAAAAGTGTTACAAGCCGATATCTCCAAAACTATCAAATATTAAACAATAATGTATGTTATAATTTTACGAAAGGGAAGATGCCGTATATTAGGATAATAAAAAATTATAAAAAACTTATATTAAGAAGTGGGGGGGGGGGGGGGGGCGATTTTTAAAAGCTTTTTTGTCGTCAAATTTCTGATATACCTTCAGATTCCAAAGCTCCTCAAAATCCGATCATTCGTTCGTTAGTTATGATCCACCACACACATGCAAACATATACAGGATGTATCAAATTGCGTGTTAACTATGGGTATCTCGTTTATTTGAAGAGATACGACGATGGTTAAATTAGAAAAAAGTTGTGGAATTTTATGTCCATTAATAATCTAAAAAGATATTAGACCTATCTTGTTTAGTTTCACTGAAATTTTGGATTTTTTGTTTTCGGCTACATCTCATTTATCATTTATGTTACACATTTCTAGTTAACGCATTATTAGGACATTTTTCATGCTGAATCTAAATTTTTGATCAGTTTTGGTATACCTGTTACCACTGCTCATTTTCGACTGTCAACTTTTTTCTTCTTATAGTCGGCATTTTTAATTTTTTATATTTGAATAGAGTTTTTAATTCTGATTTCAACGATGTGTCATACTTTGCATTTTGTTTAAGTTTTGAGCATTTTATTATAGTAAATAAAAATTTCATAGGTGTGCCATGGAAAGACCACGTCATTTAATTTATTTTGATAAAATTCTAGTAGGCCATGAACTGATGGAAGGAAAACAAAACACTACTTTTATTTACTTTAGCCTTTAGATACATTAGGTACGGGAAAATTTCAGGAAATTTTGTTTTGAGCGTGTGCAGCAAGTTAACTTATTTTTTACAAAAAATAGGGAAGCTAACTTTAAAATGATGCCAAAATTAAACGGATTAGGGTAAATTAAAAATGTTTGGGGTTTTAAATTACAGGCCTCTCATCTGATACCAAACACACGCTGGTTTCCGAATATTAAAAAATATATATTGAAGCCGGAGGTGACCGTGATTTTGTTAACCGCTCCCAGCGGCTAAACGCGCCAGTTGTTTTTCTGAAGCTTGCGAAATTCGTACACTACATAGGAAAACCCGCAATAGAACGACTATATTCTAAAGGCTACAAAACTGGGTTTACAGACCGGACTATTCCCTAATTATCCAACTTTTATCAACCTAACTTATTTTGAATCTCTTATTGTTTCGAAGATCCCTGTATTATATCTGCCTGTAGTGTATCTGTGATGTCTGTATTTGTGTTTTTTAATATTTATGTTGTTAAGTTTAAGGTGCTTTTGTTGTAAAATAAATTACTACGTACTGTCTTCAAATTTACGTAAGGATATTAATAGCTTTATAATCTACTAAATACTTGCTTCCAAGAAAACAAAAAAGTTAATAAGTTACGTGAAAAACAAATTTATTTTAATGCATAAAAGTAACTGCTATTGAGCGTTGCAGATGTACACATCCAAGGTTCATGTCATTATGTACTGCTACAACGTTCATTTTTTAAATTAGTTTTTTGCATTTACCTCCATTAGATGTTTTTATAACAGTTACGTAAATGTAAAAGTTTCAAGACAAAGGTTACTTTGATGTGGAAAAACCAGACTGTAAATGTTATATCATTCCAGAAGTCTAAAAAACTTCTACTGATTAAGTTGTTTTAGAGTTCGTGATACGCACAAACAATTTCATTTGTTAATACAAAATCACAAGAAAACATTCAAAATTCAAGACGGTTACTAAAGAATGGATACCGTGTAGATAATTCTGCTATTCCATAATTTTTAACGAGTTCCTGGGCTTGTAGTACGGGGTTTTCTTTAATTCTTTCTTCTCCTTCAAATTTTGTTTTATTTAATGTACAAACACCGTGCAAATCTCGCCAACTTTTTGTTTTGTCACAGTGCTTGCAAGTTAAAGAAAATATATTTTATATGCTGCATAAATTTTCAACTGTTTTTAAATTCCTAACTAGTGGAACCCATGAGCCACGCCCCCACCTTTTTGCTTATTTATTTTTATATTATAAATAAGCGACTGCAGTAGGGAGCGTAGTGGGCCATAAATCGTAGTCCTAGTTTTATAAATAAATTTGTGATTGCTTTAATTTTTGAAATCGTAGTTTTAAATGAGAGCGTTTGTTATTTACCTCGAGCTCTTAATATTTGGGTTTATGAAGTGTACTTTCTGATGATGAACTCCTAGCCTATAAACAAAATCAATGCGGTTTATTCTGTCTCATAGCTGCACTTACACTTGAGATGGCTGCATCAATTTATTTAACTTATGAGCGAAGGTCGTTTGTTTTATAATTGGTGAATATATGTTTGTCCAACGAATGCTTTTACCTGTACATATCGTAGGGATTTTTTTATTTTTCAGTAATATTATTTGACATTTTGTAACATATGCTGCACTGGTGTTCTCGAGTGTGCAGTCACATTCCGTTAAATTTACTCGACTTGCTTCCGGTGGCCGTGTCGCTCAGATTGGTAATGAAAGGTCAGCACCTCGCAACCCAATCATTCAAACAAATGTTTGCCCAAAGTGGCTTATTTGCATTGCACAATGTACCGGTTTGCTGTGCAAAAACTATGAGTCCTATATAATAATAAACGCGTAATCCAAAAAAAGACTGATCCTCAGCGGGCTGTCTATACGTCTTTACTAGATTAAGGGAATGTTTATAATGTCAATTTCAGGTTAGGTTGTGCCAGCTGGAATTAAATAATAATGAAACGTCATTTTTAGAAGCAGAAATTTTTAATTGAGCAACAGTAAAAGAAATGAATAAACCTGAACTAATGTAATGATCATAACAAATGTTGAAAATGTCTGCCTTCTTCCCCCAAACATTTTTGAACTCGTCTTCTTATACCTTCAAAAAACATTTTGTAATAATTGACGTGAGTTGTTAATTTCTTGACAGTGTTCTTCAATTCTAAGTTTCAGTTCGTTTAAATCATTAACCGAAGTCTTAAAAATGGTGTTTTTCAAATAGGGCCATAGAAAAAAGTCCAAAACAGTAATATCACAAGAGCGAGGAGGCCAGGGTGTTGCAGTATTCCTACTAATGATCCGGTCATCAAAATATTCGCGTAAAAAATTATTGTATGTGCAGCTGCATGAGCTGGTGCGCCATCCTGTTGCAGAAAACCATCTCGTAGCTCATCATCGTGAAGTTCATTTAAGAAAGGTTGCAATAATTCGTTCCTGTACCTTGCTGCATTTAACGTGCCTTCGAAAAATATTGGCCCAACTAACCTACGACGACTGCTTCCAAACCAGACTCCTATTTTCTGCGGATGAAGGGGGGCTTCAACTGTAACGTGTGGAATCTCGCTACTCCAAATTCGCATTTTCTGTGAATTAATATACCCATTAAGGTGAAACCAGGATTCGTCCGTAAAAAATGTTAAATTTAACTGCTCATCATTGAGATTATCCAAAAACCAACGACAAAATTGAACTCTTTTTGGATAATCCTGTTCTAAAACCTCCTGAACGGAAATAAATCGGTAAGGATGCAGATGCAAATCTTGTCTCAATATTCTGTGGCATGTATCGTAAGTCAAATCACCAACTTTCTAGCATAAATGTCTAATTGCTGTTTTTGGAGCCTCGTCAATTCGTTGTCTAACAGTTTCAATTAAAGCAGGTACTCTCTTCTTTGACCTACCAGACCCTTCTTTCCTTCCAACACATCCAGTTTCTCGAAAATTGCTGACCAACTTTTTTACCAAATTATAAAATTTTCGATTTGTAATATTTTCATTGGAATAACTCTCTCGGAATTCCACAAAACAAGGAGGAATCGAATAGGTCCAGTCTTCGTCAACTTGAAAGCCGTTCCGAAAGTAAGATTCAATAATGAATGCTCTTGGAAATGTATTAAAAATCATTTTAACAATCTGCCAGAGTCGTATAAGAAAATGACAACTAATTATTATCTGACATTATAAACATTCCCTTAGTCTAGCAAAGACGTGACTTTGATTCCACAGCCTGCTGAGGATCAGTTTTTTTGGATCTCTTGATATGTGGGTTCTAGTAGGACAGGGACCTTCGCCACTAAAAGTTTGAGACAGCTGGAAGGGATCCGGATTTACTGTATAGATTATTTTATGAAGTCTAACACATATCTATCACACTTTACTTGGCGTAAGTGAGGAACGAAGTACGTCATCTAATAATTATCATAGTGATTAAAAAATTATGTTTTCCGTAGTAAATGTTGCTGCAGGCTATTTCAAAATGTGTGTGATTGTAAACTACTATTTAAAAAATATATTATTTTATTCAGAGGCTGCTTGCCGCCAGAATAATGTAGTAGTTCCTAGTTCCGGGTTTTTGTAATATTGTAGCAACACAGTTTCAATGAAAGCAAACGTTGAAAATGCATCACACGTACAGGATGCAATGACGAATGTAATGTCAAGGTTGTAAATGTTTCTTGTTAACCCTTGTTCACTGTACACAGTTTATATTAGCATTCATCAACAGTAAGGTAAAATTTACAATCATATGTATGTATAATGTTGTTCGTTTTGTATCTCGTTAGACTTTGTAACCTTTATTTAAAAAATAGTAACGTTAATAATTACTTCCCTCTTAAAATTGTAAACTGTTTACTAAATTAGCAGACAATGTCAAAAAAGGTTAAGTGCAATTTGTAAGCATATAAACCTTCGTTCTTGTGGTTAAAACTATTTGATTAAAAAATATCAAAAAACACATTTTTGAGAGATGTAGAATGTAATTTTTTAAATGTCATATTCTTAATAGTTATTTTCACGCTACCGGCAGTGTAAGTAGGCTTTACATCCATAGCTACAGGGATCGTAAGTGGCTGATAACATTCGTGTACTAGTTACCCTTGACGACGGAACTTAATAGTGTCACTTACATTCCTAGGAAAATAATGTTGATTTTAACTGTTCGTTGATATGGTAACAAACACAGACAACTTAGAATAATGGAGCTTTTAAAAAACAATTCCGATAAATAACTATTAAGTATCAAGGAATGTAAGGACGTAATAACATCCTCGGCAGGCGACAAGCTTCGGCTCCGCCTCAGCTCGTATTCGCCTACCTCGGATGTTATTACGTCCTTACATTCCGTGTTACTTATTACATTTTTCACGCTACCGGCAATTTAAGTAGGCCTACAGGTAGAAATTTAATCATATTTTTAAAAGTTCGTTTTGACAGCTGTCATCGGAATTATTTTTTAAAAGCCCCATTATTCTAAGTTGTCTGTGCTTGTTACCATATCAACGAACAGTTAAAATCAACATTATTTTCCTAGGAGTGTAAGTGACACTATTAAGTTCCGTCGTCAAGGGTAACTGGTACACGAATGTTATCAGCCACTTACGATCCCTGTAGCTATGGATGTAAGGCCTACTTACATTGCCGGTAGCGTGAAAAAAAATATTAAATTGATTTTCAAAAAGTAATTATGTAATAAGTCAAAGCAAATTCAATTGTCAACAAATAGTAAAATACTACGCGGATAAAAGATTCAAAAATTACAAAAAAACATTTTTCTACGCGAATTTTGTTACGGGGCTGGCTCGGTTTTGTCATATGCTAGGTCATAATAGAAATACTTTAACGTTTTATACTTCAACGATTATTTAAAAAGTAAAGTAAAAAGGTCATATTATTTCATTTCATTGGCGATGCGTGATAATCACAAGAAGGAGGATACCTGGTATCAGAACCAATTAAAAATGATTTTAATTTTTGTAAATGTTGAGATAATTGGCGAAGAAAATAACTACAGAACAAAGTATATAGTGTGTGAAGTGCTGCTGATTTGTTAGATTGCAACAACATAAGAATTTGTATTACAAAACTAAAGTAGATTGTTCAATGGAGTGATATATAATCCTTTTGACAAACTTCTAGAGATTGCAGAAGTGAACCAAGTGAAGTAATTTTTGACATGCAACTTATGTTCGGTGACGTTTCGTTTTGGCGAAAACAATGAATAAGGACGAAAACAGACAAGAGGGTTGAGGTCCAGTACGACTGCGCCACTAGTTACGGAAGTACTGTCGTCCTTCTCTCTCTTTTGTTCAGTACGACTGTGCTGCTGAATACGAAAGTATTGTTGTACTTATGTATGGTGACGCTTTGTTTCGGCGAAGAACGATAAAGAAGGATAAAAACAGACAAGGGGGTAAACAGTGAGATTATGTCGATGGTTATAAAACTCTTGCTGTATTTTCCCTTTTTTTGCCTAGTTTGCCTACGCTGCTGGTTGCGGAAGTTTTGTCGTCCTTTTCTTTCCGTTGTCCAGTGCGACTGCGCAGCTCGTTATGAAAGTGTTGTTGTATTTACGTCCGATGGCGCGTTTCAGCGAAAACAATGAACAAGGACGAAAACAGACAAGTGGGGAAACAGTGAGATTACGTCGCTGGTTATAGAACTCTTGCTGTATTTTCCCCTTCTTTGTTCAGCGTTCCTATGCTGCTGGTTACGAAAGTTTTGTCGCTTTTTTCCTTCCGTTGCCCAGTGCACTGCGCCGCTGCTTGGAATTCCCGTCATCCTATTGCTTTTATGTTCAGTGCGACTGCGCTGCTGGTTACGAAAGTCTTGTTGTACTTATGTCTGATGACGCTTCGTTTCAGCAAAGAACAATAAAGAAGGACGAAAACAGACAAAGGGGTAAACAGTAAGATTACGTCGCTGTTTATAAAACTCTTGCTGTATTTTCCTCTTCTTTGTCGGAAGTTTTGTCGTCCTTCCTTTTCCGTTGTCCAGTGCAACTGCGCCGCTGGTTATGGAATTTCTGTTATACTACTGCTTTTTTGTCCAGCGCGTCTGCGCCGCTGGTCATAAAAAATTTGTTGTATTTATGTCCGATGGCACATCGTTTCAGCGAAAACAATGTAGAAAGCCGAAAACAAACAAGGGGGTAAACAATGAGATTACGTCGCTGATTATAAAACTCTTGCTTGTTAAGTGTGCCTACGCTGCTGGTTACGGAAGTTTCGCCGTCCCTTCTTGCCCCTTTCGTTGTTCAATGCGACTGCGCCGCTGGTTACGGAATTCTCGTCATCCTACTGCTCTTTTGTTCAGTGCGACTGCGCCGCTGGTTACAAAAGTCTTGTTGTACTTATGTCCGATGACGCTTCGTTTCCGCGAAAATAATGAAGAAGCACGAAAACAGACAAGGGGGTAAACAAAGAGATTAAGCGGATGGTTACGAACCTTTTGTTATATTCCCCCTTCTTTAACCAGTGCGTCAATGCAGCTGCTTACGGAAGTCGTGTTGCCCTTCCCCCTTCTTTGTTCAGTGCGACTATGCCGCTGGTTACGAAAGTTTCATTGCCTTTCCTCTTCCTTTGTGGAGTACTGTAGCAGCCTGGTTTATCAATTGTATTTTGTAACTTAGCGACTGGGTTGCTATTTACATAACTATAAAACATTCATCAAAACAGATTCATCAAAATTATTTGTAAACGTGAAAACAAAATTTATCTGTAAAAGTGAAAACACATTAAAAGTTTCTCCTCCAAATTAGCGTTTTATTTCCAACTCCTAACCAAACATTACATTATTGGTGACCCCAACCGTGAGATTCCTGAGATTTTCAAGCAGAATTCAGAATTTCAAAACTTCCACAAACCGCAACATTCAGCTGCTACATCGCCACAGACCTCCGGATCTTCAAGACTCCATTGAATTGCAAGATAAGTAACGTTATTAAATATGGCTTTAAATCGTGTTTGTATTGACTTTCCCGAATTTAATACTAATGACGTCGATTCAAACTACAGCTTGTTACCAAATGTTTTCTTTTTTTTACAACCACACAACATGCATAATTTAATGATAGACTGTGCTGTGAGAGGAGTGGTTGAGCGAGTTTCTGTTAATCGATCTATGATGTTCGACCCGGAAATTCGTGAGTCATCCATTCTTCCACAGACTGGTGGTAATTCACCTGTTCAACAAACAACTCACAACCATCACTCCAACCCACTTCATCACATCACAACCATCACTCCAACCCATTTCATCACAATCGAAGAATCAACCAATCTCTCAATCATCTCTCTCAAACTAATCACACATCCTAATCAACTTTCCACTCTTCTTTCTTCTGAACTTAACGACTACCAATCGCCTTCTACGGTAGAAGCAGATGTTAATGTTCATCTTTATCACCTGAACGCACTCTTTACTCTGGTCTTCTTCAACAATTTCCGACTTTAACAGCTGAGTTCGACATTAACACCCCTATTAAACATAATGTAGTGCATCGAATTAAAACTAACGGTCCGCCAATTAGTGCAAAGTGTCGAAGACTTAATCCAACACAATTACTGTTTTTAGAAAAGCATCTGCATGAACTGTTACGTGCTGGAATCATCGAGCAGGCAGACAGTCCTTGGAGTAGTCCAATTCATATGGTATTAAAACCTGATGGCAGCTATCGTGTCTGTGGCGATTACAGGCAGCTGAATGCGGTGACAGTTCCGGATACCTATCCAGAAGACTTAATTTTGGCTTAAGAAACACTCCTTCTTCCTAGTCCAGATTCATCCAGAAGATTCTTACAGGGATGTATTACATTTATTTTTACCTCGACGATATATTATTTTAGTAAAACCAAGGCACAAGGTTTCATGTAAAGGCATTCTGCCACAAGACTCAAACCAGCTTTTTTTGTTTAAGTATTTTTGTTTAGATGTTATGTTCTTTTTGGTTATGCACATTTTTTCCCTTTTTGTTCTGTTTTTTTTTAGTGAACTGTACTTTTTCTGCTCTGCTCTTGGAATCTCAAGAATTGGACACGCACCTGGCAAAACTAGAAGCAACTTCAAGCTAATTTAATTCTATTTTCTATGATGTTCAATTAGTTACGTTACTTGTATTGTTTTTAAAAAGATCAGAAGTTTTTGTAGCTAAGATAGCATGCGCTTCACGTTTGCTGCGTAGTTTTTTTCTTCTGCAAAGTTGGGGGAGGGGGGTACTAATGTAGCAGCCTGGTTTATCAATTGTATTTAGTAACTTAGCGACTGGGTTGCTATTTACATAACTATAAAACATTCATCAAAACAGATCCATCAAAATTATTTGTAAATGTTAAAACTTCAGTAAAACTTTCTCCTCCAAAATAGCGTTTTATTTACAACTACCAACCCAACATTACAGTACGACTGCGCCACTGGTTACGGAAGTTCCGTCGTCCTTCCCCCTCCTTTGTATTCTATTCGTTACCTAAACCATAATATTTTAAAAAGAACTTTTATGTGTTAAATAACAACTAAATAAATTATATTAAATGTTAAAATTTATACAATAACTTAAATAAATTACGTAAATTTTAATCTTAAAAGTTATATAATTTGAACATTTAAAATTTAAATAAACAGAAAAATCTCTTCTAAGGTATAACATACAACATATATCACTTAAAATCGTAAATAATGATTTTAATTAGCAAAATTATAAAAATTAATTAAAAAAAATAGTTTAATCAAAAAAATTGTTTTAAATAAAATAACCAATTTAAATAAAAAAAACGAATTTTTTGATTTTTTAAAAATAAATACGATCTTTTGCCAGACCCTGACTTTAAAACCAATTTACCCAAAAAATCAGCTGCCAGATCAGCATAAACATTATTTTTAATAGTAGCTCTAGAGATATTCAATGTTACTGTTTTAAAATGACAACTGCAAAGTGAAGAAATTGGTTTTGATATTTTCAAACAAATATTGCTCAAAAACTAGACAAATAATATTTCTGCTTTGTTTTGTAGGCTCATAGGACTGAGAATGAATGTATTCCGTTAATTTCTCTACGACGACGCGACGCCTTCTTTGAATTTTTGAAAATGTTTATTTAACGCCTATTTACTCAAAAATTAATTGTTACATCGGCGCGGCATAAGCTTTAATTGTTATAATAGTCCTTACAATAAACAATGATACTATCAAAAAGCATTTTTGAACGCATGACAATTGAAAGTAGAAAAATGTTAAAATTTTTTAATTTTCAAAATAATATCGCTCAAAAATTGGCCGAACCATTGTTTTTGATACTCTAAAGAGCTACAATTTGGTTAATATCTCAATCCGCTAATTTTTCTGTGCCGCCTTCTACGATTTTTAAATATCTATTAGTCGCGCCCATTTATTTAATAAACGCAAACGATAAAGCTAAATTGCTTAAGAGTCATAGTAGAATCAAATCATAATTTTAATTTTTACGTTGTTAATATTTCGGGGGGATTAACTCCTCTCTCCCACCGCAATTGTTTTGCAGACAAATCTAGTATTTCAATTTTAGTGTTCTTTAATCCCAATGTATCTTAGAAAGAATAAAATCAAATTTTTTTATTACAAATTGTTACCCTGGTTTGCTACAAAGTTAAAAAATAGCGCTTTGTACAAATACAATGCTGACCGCATAGTTGCGTACGCAGAAAATCCTGAAGTTTCTACGCAGGTAGTTTATGATTTGTTGTTACTTATGTTTCCTGCCATGAAAAATTAACAGCTATTTATATTTAAATACCCTAAAACTTAAAATAGTTCTTAATTACAGATGCTATAAATTGTTGGTGTTAGATATATTATAAAAGCAATTTATTTTTTATAAGTATGGGAAAGTACTGGCAAAGTGCTTCGGCAATTTTCTAACTATAGAATGGTGGTTAAAAATTTTGATCTTATGAAATACCGTTGTGGTCTGGTTTGATGCCTCATTTAAACAGACCTGTGCAAAACGAAATTTGGGAAATTCCCTTAATAGATACTTGCTCGTGCTTATAAGAATATTCCAGTATAAGCAGCTTTTACGTATAATTTCAATGACAATTTTAAATGTAGTGATAGACCTGTTCTATCTGAATTATTAAATTAATACACAAATAAGTATCTGCATATAAATAATTAAACTTAATTATTAATTCTTGATTGTCGCCGACCTAGTTCAATATCATTATCAAGGATACTTGCACAGGCAATACTAATTAGAGTTGTAAATGGTAAGGTTTTTGTTGTTTCGTATTATTATGTTAAGAGGGGAGTAAACTAAGAGGAAGGCACATAGTTTAAAGAAAGAATTTTGGCGGATTGTATACGAGTAATGTTGTGATTGTTGCTCGGTAGTAAGCTCAATAGAGTTGCTGCTGAAGAACCTGTAGAAAACTGGTTTGTTTTCCTTTTTAAGTGCATCAATTATTACGAAGTTCTGCTTACAATATTTGTTGATCTAAATATTTATAAACAGAAGTCGAAATGAAAATCTCCATTATTGCCTTAATATTGTGCTACGTTGCTTATGTAAGCGCTGATACGCCAGTGGATCAGTGTCCAAATAGTAAGTGTAAAGTTAGTTCTATTAAAGTACATTAATTTGTTAACGATGCAAGGATCAACTTAATTTCTACTAATCTTGTAGGCTCCAAATGAAAATATATTTTTGCTTTTTATTTTATATTTAATTTAGAGATTTTACCGAAAACGGCGTTTTGGAGATCAAGAACTCCAAAAACTAATTTTGATAAAAATGCCGGTAGGTGGGTGTGGGTGGGTACTTACATTTGTTCGAAGTATTTGAACCAATATAAATTAATTTTGAAACGTGGAGCTGTATTAAAGGTACTGAAAAATGTTAAATTTAAATTTTTAGTATAATTTCGGACAAAAACATCATTTTACAAATAAATAAAACAGTATGAGAAAAGACGTTAAGAACAATCTAATGATCTTTCGAATTTTGTTAGTTAAAACGAAAAGTAGCAACGATATTCAAAAACAAATTGATGTTAAAGTTTGTTCATAGGGAAACGACTTGATAGTTTTACAAAAGTATTTTCGAAACTTTCAATATTAAAGCCTTCAATATATTTAAATATTTTATATAAACTGACGACCACATGACTTTCTGAAATTTCTGTGCTAATAAAGCTAGAAACCGTTTTTTCCAATTTCCTTAATTTTCCCGTTAGATATTTTATGAAATACGGAAATGTAAACATTATTGTAATAAACGATCAAATTTCACTTTTAAGGAAAATTGTTCATTAGTAACAGCAGAATAAGATTTGTTACTTGGTATTTTTCTTGTCAGTATACGAAGTGTACCTAAAAGACAGGAAGTTAAAATTTTATAGATCGAGATTTTTTATGGATATGCACGTTTTGTGGTCCAAGTAGTGATGCGTCTAGATCTTTTCTTGTTTTAGCCTAGGCTGCCCACACAAAACCGTCCAAAGTCTTTTCTAGAATGTTGAAGACAAGACAATACTCTTGATCAAGATTTTTGAATACTTTCCGAAATCTTGCATACTATTTAATTTAATTACTTTTCTATTTAATTTATATTTAATTGAGAATTACAAATAGCACAATATATTTTAATGAAATAAATACATTTACTATTCTTATATTATGGTATACAGTGTACAAACGGTCGGTATTATACTATAGTACTGTTATCATATATTCAAAAGTATCTTATTATTATCGTGTAACCCCCCAACATTGTAGTGGCGGCTGGTAAACTTTGTTTGTGCTTTGTGAGCGGGCAAGCACTCTTTTTGTATGTAATAACAAAATAGTTAAATACAAATACTATATTTTAAACGATTATTCATACAAAAATTTAAAAATAACAAGTAAATTTAGTAAGACAATTAGTAATTACAAATTAATTTTATTAGACATATCGGTAACATAAATGTAATTTGCAACTAAACCATCTTTGACATAATTATTCACACAACGCCTGACACAAAATATTTTCGGTAAGACACTTCGCGGGAATTGCTGCACAGAGTGTAACGCATGCTAATCATAACAATAATATAAATACAGAGGAAGTTAACTGATTTTTCATCACTTTTTTTAGGTTTATTAAAAGAGATCACAAGCAACTACCTAGGTGTATCTAATAAAAAAGTGCAAATTAGGTTGCAGAGCGGTATCTAATTTTCATAATTTTTTTAATATCTGTGTATTAATAAAAATGAATAGCAAATTTCTCTAAAAATATTAGTAAGTACCTCAAGGCATTTTTACCTTTGGTAAAACTGTTTTCCTATTATCGTTGTATCTAAAAAGACTTAATCTAGAGAACACTAGATTAAATACGTTTAGCAAGTTAATTAAATGAAGAAAAAATATCTGTTACATTATTCTGAATTTTTTCAGGTTTATATTTAATAATTTTTACATGTATGAACATTTTATGTTTTTAGTTTTCATCAATGAGCTCCTTTAAGAAATTCCATGGAATAGTTTTTTTTTGATATTAGTTTGTTCTAATTTTTCGCTTGCATCCTATAATTTTATTATGCAAGCAAATTTTTCCTAGTGTAAATATACCTACATATCTGATAAAATTGTTAGTATGTGTGAAACTTAGTAACGCATAACGTTGGTCACAGTGTCGAATTAAAACCTGTGGAGGCCCCTAGGCAGTAGAAATCTCGAGGCCTTCCTCGCAAATTATCTCCTAATAGGGTTTAAATTTTACCAACCAACCATTTTAATAAACCAATTTTATTACAACAAAAAACAAAC
This sequence comes from Ctenicera cuprea, assembly GCA_958336395.1. Classification (NCBI taxonomy): domain Eukaryota; kingdom Metazoa; phylum Arthropoda; class Insecta; order Coleoptera; family Elateridae; genus Ctenicera; species Ctenicera cuprea. The sequence goes on from OY284486.1 coordinate 28,200,473, forward strand.
GTTTATTTTTTATTATTAATATTATTAAACAAATTAACATATTATGTTTTTAAACAAAAATTATTAAATATTATTCAACAACAAATAATTAAAATTATTTGTTTCAGTCAGTATGTAATTTGTAATTTTATTTCAAGATCAAATTAATATTAATTTGATCCGTCGCCGCGGACCGCGGGGTCCCTAATAGGCGGGGGGATTCTAATATGCATTATTCAGCTAAAAACGAATTGGGAAGCTTACGCAACAGGCCAGGCTTTCCAATTTAATGCCCCAAGTCCTCGTGTACTGCAACAGTGTAAATACCCAAACCTCGTGTTTTCAAAGAAGCAATTTTTAGGTGCCGCGGCGGCAACCCAAATGGCAGAGAAGTATACTGATACGCGGTACCGCCTAAATCATCAAGGTCGCTTTACTTGCTGCTAATTGATACTAACGTTAACAACGATATCAGCAAAATTTGTTATTAGTTGTATAAAATTTTTAAACAGTAAGAATGAATAGAAAAAGTATACGGAACCGTAACAAATAGCAGGGAGGGCAGTGCCCCTTTGGTCTCCCTGTAGCAGCCGCCACCACTGCAAAGAGAGAATAGTAAAGCAATTAAGCAAAGGTAGCTGTGTGTACTTCGGTCATCCGCCGAAAGACTTCGGTCAACGCATGCAAGTCAGATAGAAAGAGAGCTAGTGATATTGTAAAGTAAACTGATAGTACGCTAAATTTTTTCAAAAATATTCATGAAGAAAATCGATTTTTTGATTTTTTAGAAATATATTGCTTGAAATTAAACGACCCAAAAACGGAAGAACAAATTCGTTCAACAAAAATTGGGTAGAAGGGAAAAAATTAACCGCCCCAAACATTGCCGTATTTAATAAGCGGAAAATTACCTCCCCATTTGGGACCGTAGCTAAACATTAAGTTTGGAACTTTATTCTACTATCACTCATGAGCAATTTTTGCGTAAACAGAAATTTTTTATTCGCCCCCGTTTCTTAAATAAGGGGGTAGAAATTTCCGATCTTCAAAAATTCACAGAAGGTGTCACAAAGCAGTTAGACGACTGGGACACGAAGCAAATTGTGGCTGATCTATAGTTCTATAAGTTTACAAAATTTATAAAAAAATCGTGTGGCCAGTTTGTGAACAGTATATTTTTGAAGAAGTCAAAATTTTAAAATTTTTTTCATTTCACAGTTTTAGTAGTTCCAAAAGTTCTAGTAGCCTGTAACATTATGTACCCTTAGGTAATTTCTAATAATTAATTTAATCCCGACCTAATAACTCGTTTTTAAGTAGATAGGCGTTAAAACTTAAATATTCAAAAATTCATAGATTGGGTCAGAAAGGAATTCGTGAGCTGGGACCGAACCAAATTGTAGCTCATCCTCAGCTCTCTGAGCTAACAAAATTAAAAAAAAAATAAAACGTTGCCCATTTTTTTTAGCAATACAGGGTGTGTATAAATTGACGAAAGAACTACACGTGGCGATGTTGGTCATAAAATTCTGAGTCGAAAATCTTAATACCAAAATATTGTACCATGCTTCCTGGGTATGCACGGGATCTTCAAAGTTTGAAAATGAAGTCTTTTAATAAGTGTTTTAATTCATTATCTGTTGACAGAAAGAGCTGCAAATTAGAAGAAATAAGAATTGTAATAAATATCTTTTCATAGATGTTGTTTTTCAGCTCCAAAAGCGTGTTTAAACATTTTTTCGTTAACTTATTATTGTAAAAAATACATATGGCAGCATTGTAAAATAATAATTATTTAAGAGTGATGCGACTATAAATTACTTCTGTCTTGATAACGTCAAAGTTTGACAAGTGTAAAAATTTGTAATTGGACTTGCTTTTTTTATCATCGTTGCTTTTCTCGTAGTTATTAGTATTAATTATTACTAGTGTTACCCCAGCGCACAATGCACTGACAGACTGAGCGTTGACCGACCCGGCGAAATGCTAAGTCACGTGATGCATTAGTTCCAATAATGAGACGCGGCGTTGGTGTAGATGTCGCCTCAAGTGAAGCGCGTCTAGCAGACTTTCATATATATTATAAATAAAATAATTATTATTGAAAAATCGACGTAGAATAAAAATATAAAAATGTTTCATGTTCCATCTGTGGATAGAGATCTTTCATTTAAAAAAAATGGTCCAAATTGGTGAAGCGGTAGCCGCTGGAGGAACCGGAGAAAAAAACCCTTTGAGCTTTTATATAAGTATGGATAGATTATTTTCGTTTTCTTGTTTCGTTCACTAACAATGGATTTTACGTTCAATGATCCTTAGTTACCATGCATTATAACAAAACACCTGTGGTGTGTGGATTCAATGTTGTCAAATGTACGTTCCTTTAAAATGGTCGCTGAGAACAGAGGAAGCATTGTCCAACATTTTGGTATTAAGATTTTCAACTCAGAATTTTATGACCAACATCGCCACGTGTAGTTCTTTCCCAAATTTATACACACCCTGTATTTCCGTAAATTTGGATTTTTTTACTTTATAGCTTTTAGCTTATACCGGGCGTTTTGTTTTAAACGCTGTTAAGATATTGAATAAAGCGGTGTAGGGTTATATCGATTTTAGTTGAATAATTTGGTAATCCTTCATCATTTTGTTCAAAATCATTTCCCAAATTTATCTGACACCACGTGACGTGGCGTGACGTGAGGTGTCATTTGCACGTTTGTGCTAGAAAGTTTACTAGTCTATGAGTTGCAAACCGTGTATGTGATATTTTACCTTTAGTTTTTCAGTTTATACAAGGGGAATGAAAATTAGTAAAACCTGAAACATCCTGTATACGATCACATATTTGGGTAGCTGGTTTTAGGAAGTTTCAAAAATTTTAAGACTTTATGTTCCTCAATTTTGCTTGCCATTTTTTAGATAGCTTACGAAGCATTCTAAATGTAGATAGATCTGAACCGTTTTAGTTATTATTTTATGCTCACTGTTAGGCAAATTTAGTATACGTGCGAAACATCAAAAACGCTTATTACTTTCTTTCACATTTTTAGACTCTAGAAAGCAGTCTGTAGAGCTTTTAGATCAAAATAAGTTATTTTTAAATTTTAATTTAGAGTCCGACTACGTAAATCTTTTTTAACGTTTTCTAAACAAAACAACAGTGGTCAAGTTTTGTCTTGTCTTGTCTAAATTGCAACACTAGTGTAAGGAAACGGAAAATAACTTTTCACTATAGTTTCCGTGTAGATAGGTTAATAACAATGGTAATCACTAATCACACTTGCATCCAACTGCAATAAAACGAGGTTGGTCCACCAAAAACTTGGAGGAGGGAGTAGGGAAAGATACTCAAAATAGTTCGTAATATTACCGCATCCATGGGATAATATTACCAACAATTTTTCTCACACAACCTCAAACCACTGTACTCTGTCCAAAATTTTATGTTTATCTAGCACAATGAGTGGCGGCGGACGTCTCGTCTACCTTTCACTCAGTACAGTATTTACATTTTGAACCTGTTGCACGAACGTAAGTCATTAGGACTGTTTGTACTTCACAACATATTATTTAAATTTAATTGTTTTACTAATACAAAAAAATGCTTGCCCTCCCACAAAAAAAGTGCACCAGCTGCCATTGGATCTATTACGATGCAATTCGTATTTGTGCACAGAGAGCCTACTGGCGGTTTAATTCTAGCTTAGTCGGTTCACCCTAATTTTGCGTGGATTGTAGCTTTGCTACTTGGATGGCTCTAGGGACATCTATCACCATTTGCGACGTTGTCGTTAATAATGTAGAAATATTTAAATTTCAACGTTTAGGATGTTTTTAAGCGTTTCAAGTTTACCCACAGAAAAAATAACAAAGATCCAAGTGGCAACTGTTATTCAGTTGTTTTTTTCGACATTCTTGCAGCACGTACCGTGTTTAATTTTATTAAAAAAATGCAACGTTAATCTTTTCAGTAATATCAATATGGCAATAAACATATACAGGGTGCTTCTGAAATATATTGGAACAATGTTGCAGATATAAGTTTAAAATATAACTAAATTCATTGAAAGCCTAAATTGTTGACTTTTGTTTAAGTATGCGGCTAATGTGGAGGGTTGCTCCTAAATTTTTAAAAATAATTTTTAACACACGGAAGAGGTATTTTCTTTGTGAAAAATTAAAGCAACTTTGAACGTGCGTAACTTTAAATTACAAAAACATAAGATAGGTCATTATTATAGTGACCGCAGCAAATACTTCTTTCATATTATATATATTGCAAAACTAACTCAATCGGCGAGGATGAGCTGTAAATCTACATTATTATTGTTTGATTTAAATAATGATGATATACTCAACTACATATAGGTACTTAGGTATCAGACGTATTTAAAAAATGTTATTTTAATTTAGTATAATGAGTGTTTTATCAAAAACTATGTAACTTAAAATGTTTGTGATATATGATACTTATAAAGTAATAATCTAGAGTTTACTATGTAATGAAAACGTAATTCTTTAAAATATTGTAATCAATTGTCGTGACTTATAATAATTGTATGTTTTTTCTTATGTGATTAAGTCTGCATTTATGACACCTAGTCAAATCATAGTACAAAGATTAGAAATAATGGTGACGGAATTTTGTCGAGATACGGTAAACGTTTTTGTCTTACTTCAATTTTGTTAAATACTTAGCTTTAATACCTGGAAACATTATCTGTGCATTTGAAGTGTGCAGTTAAACTACGCTGTTAAATTGCAAGCTTTATATAACGTTAAATAAGTACAAAAACTGGAAATTATTGTTTATATCTGAATGAATTATAAATACTATTGCTGCTGCCAGCACATATTTTGAAGTGAAACTTCTTTGCCGCTACCTACATATTTCGTAAGACTAAAACTCGTTCGCGGAGACGGGAGACGGAGACGAAAATGCGTCTCGCTTTTATCTACGATTATCTGCATAATGCACATCTAAGCTTTAATGAAAAAGGTGTCTGTTATTATGTTGTTACTCAACTGTATGTGATTTTTATATTTTTACCGCTGATGTTAAACTGAAAAACAATATAAATTTAAAATGCTGAAATAATTACCAAACTTCAGCAGAGTTTCGGTCAACCTCTGAGCGCCTTCCCTACGTCTTTCCTATATGGTGCAAGGCAGGTATTCGTAATATTTCTCCGCTTGGGCCCATATCTGCCCAATTCGGATGGACGTTGGTGGGCATTCACGTTAATTTAAGTACACACTAATGTTATACTGAACGGGGAAGCGTATTATCTATGCTAGCTAATAGTGACCCGCACAGAAAAAAAGTTGTTTGGTGATCAAATCTTTTCTGTTAAATCATACGAACACGCTAAGAAGTTTGACTTAGAAATTGCGTGCTCGACACATATTTTTTTTATTAAAAAAAATTATATTTATTGAAATACAATAAAAAGTAAGGCAAGTAAAAAAAAGAAATGGTTTTCTTATTTTTAATTCAGTATACGTCCTAACAAGCAATGGGCAAGTAAATAAATATTCAGAATCTGTAAAAAATAGGTGCGACAAGTCGTTTTTTTAATGCACTGTGTTAGTCAATAGTATTCTGCTGTGTTTGTTGTGAGTTAATGGTAATCGGTACGAATAGATTAAGCATCATTATAATTATTGTGAACTGTTATGGAGACAAAATAGGAGGTATTTCAGCAAAGCTCTTCAAACATTTTTCAGGAGTAATAAAAGTTTTAAGAGAAATATTCATTGAATGTTCGAATCACAAGAAATAACCAAGAAATGGAAGTTGAGATATACGCCTCTAATGCATAAAAACGCAAAGAATACACTAACCACAGGAAAATTACAGTTACATGTTTTACTGGAAGACTGTATAGACGTATGTTAAGAAAAAGCATAGAATATTAAATTAAACAGCCGGAAGCAAAGCGGTAAATGATCTATTGTGACCTCAGTGTAATTTTGACTTCAGAGTGGCAGTCCTGTTCCTTCAAAAAAAAGCTTAAGATGTCTTCAATTGAGGTATTGTTGATAAGCGTTTCGTGTTACACATCTGGTTACTCAAAGTGCTCTTGTCTGCGAACCGGTTCTTAGAATGAACATAGACAGTGAAAAGGAATTTCATCTTTCTCTTTACAGAACCTACAAAGTAGGCTTTCTGCAAGCTTTATAATATGTAGGTGTTTGTTCATACAGCATTGACCTTTGTTGCATGCATTCCTTTCTCTCTTCCAAGGTTAAGGAGGTTTTTTGGCATTTTCTTGGATCCTCCCCCCAATGGGAGATTTTGATTGCCTCATTCCTGGGTGTTCTAACTAGTAGTTAGGGTAATTGCTTTCTAACCAGTTTCTGGTGTGCTGCTTAATAGTGCTATAAGCAATGTTGCAAATTGGCTCTGTGCCTGTCAGCTGTTCTGCTTCGCCGGGTGGCGCTAGTCGATCTGTTTCTTTATTGCCATGTATTCAATTGGGTCCTGGTATCCCCTTATAGCATAGTTTGTTGTGGTCATCTAGTTCCACCAGGTTCATGTGGCATTCTAAAGCCAACTTGGAATTAAATTGGCAAAACACCAGCGCTTTTAGCGCTGCCTAGCTGTCGCTTATGATGTAGATGCTCCTATTTCTGTACCTCTGCAACATGATCTAGACAAAGATGAGAATTGTTGTAATTTCTTTATGGAACATGTAAGTGTTGTAAATCTCCATTTAAGCAAGTAATTATCATCGTTCCATTCATCCTATTTCGGTTTAACTACTTCAACCGGTTTTCAGAACTTAAAGGAAGTTTTTAGTTAATATGACTGCATCTGTAGGATAAAGTTTTTGTCTAAGTTTAAAGATTTTCGTATGATCTTTGATGTTCTCTTTGATCTCCAATAACCTGCTCACCGCTCCTACTCTGAAGTGTAAGGGAGGAACATCAACACCATGAATGCATACACAATTGGGGGTGCCTATATTGTCATGTAAAGCCAATACACTATTTTTGGTTTCAGCTCTCATGTTTTGCCAAACATCCGATTACAGGTCTGAAAAGCCTTGATGACTTTGTTCGTAACATGCACCAAATGTTGTTTGAAGGTCAATCTGGTATCCAAAATAACTCCCAGATACTTGGTTTTCTTCGCGATCTGTAGCCTTTCCTTAATAAGTTCGTTCTCTTGAAAGTTAAGTTTGCTTCTTCTTGTCACGGTCAGAAACGAGGCTTTGGTTCTCTGCTTTGCATCACCTTTCCTTGGTCTTCAGGGCTACTTGCATTATGTTAAATACAATGCCCTCGAAGTTCCCGTGGATAAAAATAGTGATGTCATATGCATGTTTTTGTGGGTGGATTTTTTTCCTTTCTAGCACTTGCAGACGACCGTCAGCCACAAGACACCAGAAGCGATAAAACGTCTTCCTGCGGACATCTTCTGGTAACTGACCGCTTGAGGGTGCATCGTTGAAAGAAGTGATTATTAGTCTGCTCGAAAGCATGTTTGCCATCTTTCTGCAGGGCGCGGTGTAGATGCGCTTGTGTTCCGCTGCGTTATAGATTGATTCAAACGAGGTCAACTTGCAAATTTCCTGCTTGGTAAGCGTATTGGTTTTGATGCTATGTAAATCTTTATAATGCGTTGTCTTTGATATGACTATCAATAAGTTCTTTCAAAGTCTTCAGAATAAAAGCCGTGAAACTTATAGGTCGGTTAGGTTGTGGCTTGGATGTAGGTGTCCTTTTCCGGTTTTGGTGTGGTTTTGGTATAAATACCACTCTCATCTGCCTCCAGCGTACTGAAACATAGCGTAGGGCTAAATTACCATTTAGCATCGTGCAGAAAAATGTAGGAAAATTGTTCCTGCATTGAATGAATAGTGCTGGAAAGATCCTGTCTTTGCCCGGAGCCGTTGATAGTTTGAATGTTTTTATCGTCCATTTTAGTTTAGTTATATCAATGCTCCTTTCTGTTTCTAGCTTTTCCTAGAAGCCCTTCATAGACGCATATCTAGGTTAAAACTGTTGGCTTTTTCATTTTATTGGATGACAATGCATTTGGGGAAGTGAATCTTGAGCAGAACCTTTAGAGTTTCCTCTACCGTCTGCACATATTTTCCTTGAGATGTTTGTATAGTTTATACCACATTAGATGTGGTTTTAGCTAAAATATTTTGGAGTTTAAACATTTAAATGTGCCGTTAATTCCTTTGCAGTACTCCTTGTTTGTCTGTTTTCCTTATTGAATTGTTGTATTTAGTTAGGAATTGTTTAGAGACATTTCTCCAGGCCTTGCGAAAAGTTCCCTCGGTATGAGTCCCAGTCGCAGTTCCGCGGATTCCTGTTCTCAAAGGCAATTGCCGCCGTTGGTTTAATATTGACCCTTATGTATTTATATTTGAGAGAATTGGCTATTTAGATTGCCAGAAAGTTTACGATCGTGGAGACAATCCAAGGCGTTGCCACCGTTATATCAATAACTTCCCTTTGCACGGTTGTGACAAAGGTAAGTTCATTGCCCCGATTTATGGTCATTAACCTCTTTTCTAAAAGGAAATCTAAAAGTGATTCAGCTGCTCGGAAGAAAAGAGATTGATATGGTACAGACACGCTCGGGTTTCTGACAGCGTTGGTGAAAGTTGAGAAAGCCTATGTTGAAATATAGACTGTACAGGGTTAATAGAAGAAGAAGAAAAAGAAAAAGAAGAAAATAGTAAATAGCTTTTAGTAACGAGTGTTCAAAAACAAAGTGGCCAAGTGGATTGACGTTAAATTTCGTTTTTCCATGTCTGAGCAGATACGATACACGCACGTTCGACAGTTGAGGTATCAAATTTGTTGTTTTGTGGTTCTTTATGCGTTTTAAGTCTGTAAAGTAACGTAAAATAAAAATTAATATTTTTAAAATTGGTATACGAGCATGTTCAAATATCCCTTATAATAACTGTAGCAAAATAGTTTACATGTTGGGGAAGAAGGCATATCTCAAAATGTGTTTAAATGATTTTAAACGCAGATTTGCATGTTGTTTCCAAGAAAGCATTGGCCATTTTCAGCATAACATGTACTGAAATCAATTGAAAAAATGAAAAATATTCAGTAGCTAATAAACAATTGACAATCAGTGCATTTAAGAAAATAACGGTTTATTGTAAGATTATGTAACAGAAAGTATATGAAAAAAATTTAACATGTCTTCACGTAAACAAAATTTAAAGTCAGCCAACTTGATCCTCTTTTTATCACTCGTTACATGAATGTTTAAACTGTGTAGCTACGGATATATAAAAAAAGTTTTCATGCAATAATGGGCTCTAACCGTCATAGGGTTCCTATATTTATTGTACAAAGCGGTCAAATGAAAACTTTAATTTGGTTTTTTATTTTTATTAAATTTTCAAATTTATATTAAATAAAATTGACATTTATAGTGGATATCTGTTAATAAAATTTATAAAGAGTGTTGAGATTCTCTGCGTTTAGAGATAGAAACAATTGAAGAAAGTGCAGACGTCAGTCTTCTTTACTTGTCTATAATTTGGCGACCGCAGTTTAAATTCCGTAGCAGGTCTGTTTCTTAAATTTGTTTTTATTTAACGGTTTTGAAAATAAGAAAAAAAAACAGTTAGTTTATGCCTAGAAACAAATGGACAACATATTTACCATTTATTGCGACTTTTAATTTTGTTACTTAGATCGTTTTGATTGTTTAATATTTTTTCTATTTTGGTTCTTTACTGACTACTTTATGAAACTCATTTGGATTTCATAAAGCAACTCCTTAAACAATTCGAAATTTTATTTTGTTAGGTTGGTGACAACCATGTGACAACAAAACCTTCAAGCGTTATATAACTGATCTAACCTATGAGCGTTATAAACATAACCTTCAAATTGTAAGTTCTAATAGAAGAAATCATAAAAAATACAGAAAGAAAAGAACATAGTTTTTAAACTTTTATTTATTGATAGAAAAATAATAAAAATCGTTTAACATATTTGTAACACTTTAAGTTTTCAGCAATGCAGTTGAACTTTTGAATTTTGTGTTGACACAAAGTTTTGCTTCAGGTTTTCCTCATTTATAGCGTTTATAGTGAATGTTGATACATTATCTGTTGTAGCGGTTGTTTTAAAACCAGGTGCAGTGGCTGTAGACACCTCCATTTTTTTCTTGGTGGAAGCGTCAATGTAACCTTCAGCAACGGCTGACGACTTCCACCAACCATACCGCTTAATCGTAACCAGGTCACCTCCGCTGTTGGCTAGGTGCGATACGGTTGATCTTCGGAAACAGTGCCCTGTGAAGAGCTCTGGGTTCGGCAGTTTCAAAAAAGTTGCAATGACTTTAGGTGCCTTGCCAATTGTGTTGATTCCAAATTGGACTGTTAACACAGTAACCATTTCGATATGTCAGGAAGAAACGTTGATGAGTTATGTGGCTGGGACGAAAGCTACGATACTTATTCACTAAGTCGATCCATAATTTCTCCGTTATAATAAATTGTCTCTGAATGTAATTTTTCGTTTTAAGTATAGATACCACAAGAACATAATTTTTAAATTTAATATCATCTAATGTCATATTCGTTATCTTCTCACGCCTGCATGCACCATTGTACCCCATTATAAGGATAATCAAAAATTATAAAATATCATATATTAAACTGTTGTAGATTAGCTTTATAAAATTATATAGAATTGGGTTAGATGATGTCAAATAAGAATGAAAATTATTACAGACTTCTAAAAGGAGGTATAATTTTTACTTACCTTATAAGCTAAGTATATTTTATCATCAACTTCTTTTATAAAGCGATCAATGGCTTCTATTTCTGAAATTTAGGATTTTTTAGCTTGATAACCCTCCGATGATCTTTTCAGGAATGCTATTGATTTTGAAAATTGTGAGATATCTATATTTTTATATATGTTCAAACAGGCCTGTGACATGGAGTATTTAGAACACAAAGAAGAGGCTTTTTTGACCTTCCTTTCCTTATCAAAATAGGCAAGCAGAACGTTTTCCGAAATCCCTACTAAATTATTTTGTTTGCACCAGAAATCAAAATTTGCATATTCTTTTTCGTGGGCTTCACGCTATTTTTTCGGCAGAAGATTATTTAGCGTATTTTCCGCTACTTTGCGTAGCTCGGGTGAGGTGCAAGATAATTCTTCTTCCATCTTATCTTCAAATCTTAGGTATTTTATAAAGTAAAAATTAAATCACTTTCAAACAGTTTTTCTAAATTTTAATTTGACAGTAGTTTGAATTGTTTGAAATTGTTTTAAATGTTACCAACAGCCACATAACCAAAACAAAATACAAAGAATTTTCCTAATCGATTATAGTTTTAAATTAAAATATAAAATAAGGTAATTTTTAACTAATTTGGACCAAAATAGAAAAAATAGTATAAAATACACGTTTCATAAGACATTTAAGCGCACTTGTCCATTAGAAAACTAGCCGCAAGCGGCTCGTTTTCTAACTTGGACGCGTGCTCTAAAATCATGTATTATGAAACTTGTTTTTTAATATACTATTACAATGCTCACTTGCCAATTATTTAAAAATGTTAAATATGAGCAATTACGGTAAAATAATAAGCCGTGCAACTATGTCAAGAGCCCCACGATTTGCAGGCTAATCATCGACATGCCGGGCTTGTTTCATAGGCGACTGCGATTAAGTGTTTATTTGATCGCTGTATGTTACTTAGCTATATTTCCAAAAAGCGAGATATCTAACTGCTTTGTCTATCCACTGGCCAAACACACTGATACATCGCTACCAGCTTGTGTTTTTCATTAAGCAGCACCTGTATTCATCGGTGATCTCCTCATTGTATGGTCCTACTTATATTTTCACACTTGTGCTTAAACTACTTAAATATTTAAGCGAAACAACATGCTATCACCTTACTCTTTTTTTAGGATTGAGGTTATTTATTTGTTATACTATTTCCAGTAGGGTGCGGTTTATGCTAAAAATTATATTTTAACCGATGAAAACTGTTTATAACTGTTGAAACCCTTTGAAAAAATTTATTTAATTACAAATTTTAGTAAAATAAAGGGCACAGATACGAAGCTTTGGGCGGTGTACCAATCAAACTCGGGGAGATACGAATTTAGGTGTTTAAAATTTCAACATGATGATAACTGCTTCGTTATTAAAACAGAAAAGTATAAGCAGTTATCAGAATAAATCTGTTGTACGTAAATAAGTTTTGGATAATTGTAATAAGTACCAAAATCACAATTCCCTACGTAGTAATTTAAAGTTTTTTGAGCTACGAATTTTATACTGTTCCAAAGATCGCAATTTTAAATTAACTTTGTGGTATACTATTCATTCTTATCATTTTTTTCTAATTCAAGTACACTAATAAGATATTTTTTGCAGCAACTCCAACGCAATTTACACAGTCAATAAAAGTAGGACATTGCCGAAAAACTCCATGCAGACTAAAGAAGAAGACCGTAGTTAAGGCCGAGTTCAAGTTTACTCCTGGTAAGAGTGCATAAATTCCGAAATAGTAAATTAAAATATTCTACTAAGATATTTTAATTACACATATTTCATAGCAAAATTTATGTAAAAAGGAAATTGTATATTATCTTGTTGATTCTGGTAAGCCTTAAAGCAATTGTGAAGGAAAACAGACTATACAAATTTCTACTTTGCGTATTTAAAACATTCACATCTTAAGCTTTAAAGCAAGTAAGTGTCTTTAATAGGAATTTATTGCAGATAGAAATGTAGACAAAATAACCAACACAGTAAATGCAATCATTGTGGGGCTGCCTTTTCCTTTTATCGGAGTCGACAACACGGATGCATGTGCTCAAATATTTGAATCGGATGGAACTACTAAGGCTGGGTGTCCTTTAAAAGCAGGAAAGGAATATGTATATAAAAATGAATTTGAAGTTAGAGAGATTTATCCCAGGGTAAGTTTAAAACTTCCTTGAAATAATGTGTATGCACTTTTATTAGATTCGCTATTAGACAATCAATTCGCTGGACTTATCTGACATAGATCTGTGAAATATTATTTTGTTGTTTAAATTTGAAATTCATTTAATTCTTAACTTATTCACAGACAATAGTCTGAATATTTAATCAATGTTGATAATACGAGGATCGTTTGAAATGTACGTGGCCTAACAAAGAAAACACACGTTTTTTGGGAAAAAATCATTTTATTTTTCAATATAGTCTACTGCTCGCTCAACGCACTTATTCCAACGATGCTTCAAAGCAGCAATGCCGTCTTTGTAGGTCGATGAACTCAAGTCCTCAAAATAGCTATATACAGCAGCAATTACCTCGGAATTGAATCAAAATCTTTCACCGCCGAGCCATTTTTTCAGGTTTGGAAATAGATAAAAATCGCTGGGAGCCAAATCTGGCGAATAGGGCGAATGAAGCACTAATTCGAATCACAATTCCTGAATTGTGGCCATGGCGATTGCAGACGTGTGTACAGGTGCGTTATCTTGATGGAAAAGCACTTTCTTTTTCGCCAAATAAGGCCGTTTCTCTTTGATTTTGTTGCTCAATTGCTGCAACAAATCGGCATAATACTTGCCATTTATGGTTTTTCCCTTTCCAAGTAAACGACGAAGATAAAAAAAACAGTTGCCGTAACTTTTCCTGCTGACAAAACCGTTTTTGCCTACTTCGGTGGCGGAGAACCTTTGTGTGTCTATTGTTTGGACTGTTCCTTGGTTTTGGCAGTGTAATGGTGGACCCAGATTTCATCGACGGTTATAAAACAGCGCAAAAAGTCCTTCGGATTGTAGCGAAAACGTGCCAAAAGGTCGCGAGAAACAATCAGATTCAGTTTTTGCTCCCATGTGAGCAAACGCGGCACCCAACGCGCGGAGTATATTTTCATTTCTAATTCTTCAGTTGAAATTCTGTGCACACTGTCATTTAAAATGCCCACTATGTCCGCTATCTGGTGCAGTTTTACTCGATGGTCATCCAATACGATACGGAGGACTTTTTCAATCATAGCCGGGGTAGTAGCCGTTTTCGGGCGGCCACTGCGGGGTTCGTCCTTTGTGCTCACACGACGCGCTTAAACTCAGCAACCCAGTTTTTAACCATTGAAAATGAAGGAGCGGACTTCATAAATGTTGAATCCAACTCTGCTTTGATTTCGGTTGGGGTTAAGCCTTTCAAATGAAAGTACTTATCAATGCTCGCAACTCAGTTATTTCCATTATTTACAAAATCACTCGAGATGGTCACTTTGGCGCACTGTCAAACACACACTAATTGACAGATTGCTCTACACTGTCATATTTAATCTAAGAAAGGATGGTTCTGAAAAATAGTAATGCAAATTTCGCCGAATTAGCGCCATCTCTGTGTTAGGCCACGTACATTTCGAACGATCCTCGTAGTCTGCAATTTATAAAGTATTCTCAAAATTAGAACTTCAACAGTTGTGATATTGTATGTTACCAACTTTTATGATCAAGGTGTCTGTACCACCAAAACAGCTTTGGAATTGTCGGTTATATAACGATGGCTTGTTGCGCAGTTGCTAAGAGTGTCAATTTGATAGCTTAACCCTACAGGAGGCGCGTGAAATTTTTGAACATTAGAGGGCGCGTCGGTCTGAGACACCAATTTAGAAATACCATCAAAATCAGTACCAATTCATCACAATTTTTCTATTATTTACTGAATTATCCATGAACACAGTGTAGAAATATAATTTTTATTAACCAAAATATTTTTTATCGACAAAAGTTGTAAAAACTAGTCTAAAAAATAGCCTCATTTTTCGAACAAATAGTAAACATTTTTGTAATAACAATTTGAAAATAAACATGATAAGTAATAATAACTACTCATAAACATGTGAAAAATTAAATTAAAATTGTATCTAAATAAGAGCTTTGAATCACACAAACTAATGTGTCGTGTCGTCAGTTAGAACTTCTTCCATTAGACGATGAAGTCGAGCCTGCTCTGTTTCATAATCTGACATGTCTTCTAAAAGCATGATATCTATATGTTAAACAATTGCAAATAATAAAGGGACTCATAAAAACCAACCTTTTTTGTATTTCGAGAAAACGGTGATATAAAAAAAACTTGAAAGGGCGCGTCGGTCTGTGGCACCGAAAACACAAAAAAAATGAATATGTGCACTCGCACTGACTTTCTGCTGCATACCGAAGCTCGGACCACCAAATCAGTCTGCTACTGAGGGATGTGGACCTATACAGCCATAGAATATTAAAATAATTGCAAATAGATATCGCGTCGGTCTGTGGGACCGGGCGCGCCCTCTGTAGGGTTAAAAACACGAACTCGAAGTGTGGGTATTTTTCTGTCAAACTGACATAGCTTCTTACTGTGCAGGAAGTTTGACTAACACAACTTAAAAAAATTTAAAGCTCGAATGGTATTTGACAAGATTATTTCATGAATGCAAAGTACAACAATAACTACACAGTTTCTTATTCAATCTAAATTGTGAAAAAATTGGTTACCGGTTGTTAAGAAAGGCACATGAAAATTAACAGCAAAAGTGCCGGAGCAATATTATGTAGGTTATTCAATATTGCTGTCTTATTGGTTCTAATTTGTACAAACAAAATAATCAAGTTTAGTTTTCTGTGCGTACTAAACGGCTATGAATTTTTAACTTTTTATTTTGTGGAATTCACTACTTTGACATATTATTTTGCCAAGTTAATTTCAAATAAATATTAAATGTTACAAACTCTCAAACTTCAAAAAAGTGCAAATCAGGTGTTTGGTGGAAGTGGTTTTGAACTAGAGCACTCGCCTACCAATAAAAGATATTCGGGTTCAATTCCTATAATATTCCCTCAGGACCTCTCCCTCCAAACACAATTTAGCTCTTACTTCGTGGATATTGAGACATTCTCATAATTCGACAAAATTATGTGAAAAAACCTAATTTGATTATAACCAATTACTAATTAATGCTATGGTCCCCATTCATGAAACAGCCGAAAATTAAATTCGATCTGTTTGTACTACTTATGTTAGTAAGAAACACTTTTAATGTTCTTGTCAACCTCTGCATTACATCCGTCTATTGTATCTTATAATACATATTTTTTGCAGCTGAAAATTATTGTCCACTGGGGTCTAACAGCAAACGATGGAAAAGATGTTATGTGTTTCCGAGTTCCAGCTAAAATTACAAATTAGTATTTCTACTAAGTAATGTAATTTTAGACTTTGTACCTGCTGTTATTTAGTAGGATATGTTGTTAATTCTGTAAAATTGTTTTATATAAAAGTAAAATAAATATTGTGTAGAAATTATGAACAGTTATTTAATTATTATTATTATTTGTTTGCGTTTTCTCGACAGTTTTAAGTTTAGCGGTTCACAAAAGGTGGGGAAATCTTGCCATTCACCTTATGGGATTTCAAGGCTGATTGTGTAATTGAGACACTTGCGTATAATACGAGGAGTTTCCAGGATCACAGTTTTCTCTGCTGTCATCAAAGTTGGTATTACCTCTAAGTGAAGCAGTTTCAAGTAAGTAGCGATATTCTTACTTACTAAGGCGTTTACGCTTATTGGTATAATTTTTACGTTTTCAAGTTGGTGTATTTGGCTAAGTGTCCGAAAACCGAGTCAACGCGGCGCCTCGTGCTCTCGGAATGGCACGTTAATAGGCGGTCCCTAGGAAGCCAAGGGCATGACACTTATTCATTCTGTCGGTTTCAGCTTTAGCTAAGTTATGGTCTGCAGGGTGAGTGATCTCTATTAAATATGCAGACTTCTTTCGATGATCAAAGAAGGTTATATCAGGCCTGTTTGCTCCAACAGTATTATCCGTGTGTATTTTAATATCCCAGTATATGAGTGCTACGTCATTTTGAAGGATCGGTTTAGGTGTACTTCAATGTGAGAACTTTGATATGTGATATCCGAATATGATGAAGTGTTTATTATTGATTGGTTCGTTGTGATTTGGTTGTGTTTAATAATTCAGAAAAAAATGTGTGCAACAATAAAAGTAAAAACCAGACGTGTATCTTTCTGCTTTTATCATTTTCAAAATAAGTTTCAGTAGGCTTAGGCTAAAATCGTGTGTTTGAATATAAGTTAAAAAATGTACCAAAATATTCTGTTGTTAAAGTTAAATGCCGACTTTATAACAAGCTTAATCATGCAAACACGATTGCACTGCGGTTCATGTGGGGTATCGTCTTGCTGAACCAACATTCTCCATTGGTTTCTGTTTCTGGCTAAGGTATTCCATCTACGTATCCCTAGCGACTTTAAGTCCCTGACAACGTTGTCCATCCATCTACTCTTGGGTCTTCCAACTGTTCTTCTTCCTGTCGGGGTTCGTGTTAGTACCCTTCTTGCTATTTTGGTCTTGGGCATTCGCTATAAGTATACTAGCCATTTTAAGCGTTGCTTTATTATCCACTCTATCAGGTCAGGACTCTCCAGTAATCTTCTAAGTTTGTAATTCATTCTGCTTCTCCATCCTCTCCTTTGGTCATCATATATCGAGCCGTGTATTTTTCGTAGAACTTTTCCCCAGAATATGTTTAATAGTTCTTCCCGTTCTTTGTTCATCGTCTAAGCTTTGCATCTATAGCATAGCACTGGTTGTATTATCATTTTGTACAGACGTATTTAACATCTTTTTGATATTAAACTGTTTTTCAGGATTTCGTCCATATAGTACATACATAGTATAGTTGTATGCGTTATTCTTGCCATTGTTTCACATAGTTTGTACTGTTTTTTCTTCTTCTTCTTCTTCTTTAATCAGCCCCTGTCGTCCATCTTGGACATAGGCCTTCCCTATCGTTTTCCATTGTTCTCTATCTTGTGCCAGCTGTATCCATTTTGGGCCTGTGACTTTTTTGACGTCGTCAATCCATCTCATGTCGTCCCCTTCTTTTTCCTTTCCATGGCCTCCATTGTATGATCTTTTTGGCCCACTTTTCTTCACCCATTCTAGCCACGTGTTCTGTCCAGTTCCACTTCTGTTTTGTTATTTTAATTACAACGTCTTCCACACCTGTTCGCTGCCTTATCCATGTGTTTCTTTTCTTGTCGCGCAAAGATATACCCAGCATTATCTGCTCCATACCTTTTTGAGCTATATTCATTTTATTGACTACTGCTCTTGTTAATGGCCACGTTTCTGTGCCATACGTCATTACTGGTATAATGCATTGATTGTTAACTTGGGCTTTTTGGTAATTTTCAAACTTTCCTCTAAACACATAGCTTAACTTGCCAAAAGTACTTCATCCTTGTTTTATTCTTCTTTTTAGCTCCGCTGTTTGATTTAGCTTTCCTTTGGTTATTCTTTGTCCTAAGTATATGTAGTCTTCTACCTGTTCTATTTCTTCGTTATCTATTATTATCCGTTCTTGATTTTCTTCAATTATACTCGACATGTATTTTGTTTTATCTTCATTTATTCTCAATCCTATTCTTTTCGACTCTGTGTTTAGCTCTTCCAGCATCTGTTGTAGCTCTTCAAATTTGTTGGTGATCAGCACTATATCGTCGGCAAATCTTAAATTATTTAGTGCTTCTCCATTTATATTTAGTCCCTTGTGCTCCCATTTTAGCCTTTTAAACACATCTTCTAGTGCAGCTGTGAACAATTTCAGAGATATATTGTCTCCTTGTCTTATTCCCTTCTCATTTTTTATTTACCTCGAGTCTTTTTGTAGTTTAATGGTAAATGTAGCATTGTTGTATATGTCTTTAATTAGTGTAGAGTATCTAAAATCTATTCTTCTGTTTTGAAGAGCGTCCATTATAGCCCAGTGCTCTACATTATCGAATGCTTTTTCGTAATCCACGAAAGCTAAATAGATAGGTAAGTTATATTCTGTCGTTTTTTCTATTAGGACTCTAAGCGTTTGTAGGTGGTCTAACGTTCCGTAGTTTTTGCGAAAACCAGCCTGCTCAGATGGCTGGTAGAAATCAAGCTTATTTGTTAATCTTCTTGTTATTATTTTTGACAGTAATTTATACACTTGTGATAATAAACTTATGGGTCTGTAATTTGTCAGTTTCGTTGCGTCTCCTTTTTTATATATAAGAACCATTATTGCGTTTCTCCATCCTTCAGATACTTTTCCCTCTTCTATACATTTGTTAAATAGTATACAAATTTGTTTCCAACTGTTTTTACTAGTTCCCAGGTATTAAAATTCGTTTATTTTCTTAAAGTGGTTGTTTTCTATGTCTAGGTTTTCATGTATATTGTTTTAATCGTTATTAGATATTTGGTTTTTGTCTCGTTTATTTTTAATTTAATTCGTTGTCCGCCTGCATTTAAATGCATAAATGTTTTTGCAATTATTCATTTGTTTCTATCTATAGCACTGCGACATCGTCTGCGTGTGCTAGTACTTAGACTTGATGGTTCAGTATATGGTGTCTCCAATTTTATTATCCAAAGAACTGTACAAAGCAGTGTAGACATCGTCAAAATACAAAATTCAAATCATACATTATTTAATAGAAATTAGAAATACGCACAAAAAGTTAAGTTTGTTATTTAACACTAATTACTTAGTCGACCCAACAAATCTACGTTTAGTCCGTCTGACTAAAGTAATCCTTTAAATTATAAAATGCACAGAAAATTGCGAAGGCACTCTTTAAATGTTGAAACGCTTTTACTGTTCTTTATTAGTTGAGGTGCTAAATTTTTATAAGTTTTAACGCCAATTCAATTAAGAGAATTTTTTGGCACGTTGCATTTCATATTTTGGCGATCACAGTGTGCACATCGCAGAAGCGTGCTCCGTCAAAACAGCTTATTGAAAGTGATTAAAACGTGTAATCTAGTAGTAAACTTACGGTGCTGATTTATAATATTTCAGTTCGTTATTTGAAGAAAGTTCATCAAAGAATAAGCAGAATTCTAAGTCATTTGCAGCAATTTTTTTCTCCTTCTGGAACAGTGTATGTGCGATAGTTAGCCTTGTACACGTGCTGGTATACTTGCAGTAATGTTATTGGACGTACCGAGGTCGCTTGATTATCTATTCGCCTGCCAATTGTGCGACATGCAAAGAACAAGTAGCAAGGTCTACGGACCCTAACATTAGTTGTAGCAAATGTGGATCTATCTATCATGGTCGCTCTGTGAACCTAACTCAAGGAGCCGTCGATTGTATTCAACGTGGATCTTGGATCTGCTCCCATTGCTCTATCGGAGGGCTACTACCTTGCAAGATAGGTATAATGATTAAATTCAAACTAATTAAATGTAAACAATTGGAAAGCCACAAATATTTAGAATAGACGAAAAAATAAACGAGTTTAATGTTATGGTCAAGAAGCAAGACAATTTTCTAGAAGAATGTTTTGCGAAGATAAAAGCACTAGAAACTAATAATGAAACTCTTCTTCTTCTGTTAGTGCCCATCCGTTAACGGATATTAGCGATCATTCTGGCAATTTGTACTTTATTTACTGCGGCTCTAAATAGTCCCGTTGTTGTGGTATTGTACCATGTTCTTAAATTTTTGAGCCACGATATCCTTCTCCTTCCTGGGCCTCTCTTTCCTAATACTTTTTCCTGCAATACCAGCTGAAGCAATCGATATCTCTCTCCATTATTACTATTTAAAGAGGTTCCTAAGTAATTGTATGTATGCACCCTCTCGATGGGTTTGTCTTTAATATTAATTGACACGGAGGTATCTTATCTTTAGAGATTACCATATATTTTGTTTTACTTGTGTTCAATGCTAAACCATAACTTTCGCTTATTTGTGTTATTTTAGTCATTAATCTCTGTAAACTTTCCATGTTATCTGCGAATATCACCGTGTCGTCGGCATATCTAAAATTTCTTAAACATTCTCCATTTATATTTATGCCATCTTCTGAATTTACCAAGGCTCCTTTGAAAATATCCTCTGAGTATACATTGAAAATTATGGGAGACAGGACACAGCCTTGTCGTACACCTTTCTGGATAAGTATATCTTCCGTGATGTTTCCTTCCACTCGTACATCCGCTATTTGACCCCAGTACAGATTTGTAATTATCCTTAGATCTCGGTCATCTAATCCGACCTTTTTAAGTACTTCAACCATTTTACTGTGTCGAACTGTGTCAAATGCTGTATGGTAATCGATGAAACCAGCGTATACATCGCAGCTCATGTCACGGCATCTTCGAAACAGCACTTGTATGCAAAAGAGAGCTTCTCTTGTTCCTGTTGCATTCCTGAATCCAAATTGAGTTTGTCCTAGATACTCTTCACAAGGTTTATTTATGCGTTGCTGAATGATTTTTAGAAAGGCTTTGAGGAGATGGCTCATGAGACTTATGGTACGATAATCAGAACATTGTCTAGCACTTTGTTTCTTAGGGAGAGTTATGAACGTAGATTTTAACAATGATTGAGGTAATTGTCCTGTGTTATATATGGAGTTGAAAATTTTTGTGGGCCATTTTATGCCCTCCTCGTCAAAAAGTTTTATAATTTCTGAATGAATATTATCAGGGCCAGCTGCTTTTCCATCTTTCATTTGTACGATTGCTTTTCTTACCTCGTCTACTGTTATCTCTGGTCCCGAATTACATTCGATATCTAAAGGGCGGAGTGGTCTATCATCGTCTCTGAACAGTTCAGTTATATAATGTTTCCATGTATCTATCTTCTCGTCTTTATCAATGATGATAATGTTACTACTATCTACGAGTCGTCCTATTGCGTTTGTCTTTGTTAGGCCAGCAGCTTCCTTTATTTTGTTATGCATGTTGAAGTGGTCATGTTTCTTTTTTATTATTTCAATTTCTTCACACTTTAAACTATACCATTCCTGTTTTGCTTTCCTAATATCTCTACTGATTTGTTTCTGTAGTCTTTTGTATTCTGTTGGATTCTCTTTTACTCTTCTTCTTTGTTCCATTAACTCTAGAATTGCTTTAGTCATCCATGCTTGGTTTTCCTTTCTTTCTGGTTTTAAATGTTCATCGCTAATGTTATGTATAATATTCTGCATACCATTCAGCTGTTCTTCGAATTTTCCTATAGTATGGATATTTTTAATTTCTGTATTTATCTGTGCTATTATCTTCTCCTTTATCGCAGTGTCTTTCACTTTTCTGATGTCCCACTTTTTCTTATTCGTCGTTTTTATAAGTTTTTTTAGTTTTATTGGAAAATAACCAACTAGTGGGTTATGATCTGATCCCACATCTGCTCCCGGGTACGCTTTAACTGATTTACAACTATTTCGGAATCTTTTGTTTACTAGCATACAGTCGATTTGGTTCCTGACTATGTTGTCCGGTTGATCCCTTAGTGAGCGCCATGTATACAGTCTGCGGGGTGGTAGTTTAAAGAATGTATTAAGGACGACAAATTGATATTCAGTAACAAAGGTATTCAGACGTTCCCCTCTTGGATTCCTTTCTCCTAATCCTAATGGGCGAATGAAACTCTACTTAAAAGAAATCAAAAAACTTAGACAAGAAAATAATGAGTTGGAGCAATATTCAGGAGCAAACCTTATTGAGTTCGGAACACTAAATTCTTGGTGTACCGGAAGTACGGGGTAAAATATTATTTTAACAGTTCAGGCAGTGGCAACGGCGATTTGTTTTCGATTGGAACCACATATAATCGATTAAAAGTAAATTCTGTAGCTCTACAGCAACTTAGGGGAATAATTCTTAAATTAGTAAGGCGCCTAGATAACGACGAAATAATGAAATGCCGACGTGTAAAAAGTAACCTGATGGTGAAGGACCTACACAAAGATATCTCAAGTCACGGGAAGCAATACAATCTTGTATATATTAACGAATCCTTAAGTTATTCTAATAGACAAATATTGGCGAAAGCGCGGGATTACAAGATGTGAAATATTTTTGTGGACCCGAAATGGCAAAATGGAGAAAAACAGATTTTTTTTAATAAGTTCTACTGACAATTTCAAAGACGTTCATTAACCGTAAGATGACTATTCTTTATTTATATAATGGATGTTTATTTGTAAATTACATAATATTATTTACTTTTGTTAATGCTCTCAATGTAAGAGGATGTTTTTATTTATATTTGTATTTTTTGTATAACATTTCGACGTTTATTTTAGATGTATTGTGGCTTGGAAGAAAGCTTATGAGATGATCAATAATCAGGCTAGCTCAACGAAGGAACGGGTTGGGTTGAATGATTGATCATCTCGGAGAAGACTTTCATATAATTAAGAACGAACTTCATTTAAAGTAAGTTTGTTTAATCTTATAATTATATTAGCGCTTCGCCCTCAATGGTAACTACTTGTAGATGTTCAAAGTTGTTGCAACATCCTATAAATACTAAGACTTGGGCAGAACAAATTTATTGAACCAAGCAGTTATATGTTACTTACAACATTGCTATAATAGTTACTAATTATTTGATTAATTAACCTAATATGGCAGTTGCAAATAAATGCGTTTGGCAGAGAGATTGTAGAATTTAGCGCAGGTGTTGGAATGTTTAGACCATTTCGCTGTTCCCCTAATAACATCTATATGCTAACCCTCTTTCGACTTGCTGCCGATGTTCTGGATTGCCTAGTAAAATAGCCGGAAAAGATACTTGTGTCTATCCCACTTTTTACCATTATCGTTTTAATCCAATTCACAAGAGTTTGAGAGGAAGCCTGATGGTATATATTGCTATGATATTTAGAGGTGTTTGATTTGACTGGGGTATTGTGGTTGCTGGAAGGCAATTTTTGGATTGCTTGCTGCAGTTCAATTTACATTTGGAGATTTATGAAGACTTGTAGTATTTTAATATTCTAACTTATAAACTCAAGGTTGCGTATTTTTGCTAGAATTCCTGTTATAAATTCTAATAATTGTTATTTTTCATATGGTTTGTTTTTACTGAAATAAAAGACAAACACAACAGATTGATACGAAGACTATTTATGTTAATTGTAATTATAATTTAATTCAGAATTGTTAAAAAGGTTTAGTTTATAAAAAGTTTTAGAGTTACTTGATTTGTGCGTCGACTAATGTCAGTTAGGATGTCAGTGTCATTGTGACAAACATATAACGCTAAGTTAAGTGTTCTAATTTAATAAAAAAAGACGATAGTAATTAATAAAAATTCATTTAATTTTCGGAAAACACATTTTGAAATTCTTTTAATAAATAAAAACTTATTTTGTAAAGTTGATATCGTTGTGTGTTTTTATTTCTATTTAAAATTAATTTAAATAACTTATTTACAAGCTAATAACGACCCTGAGAAAATTAGAAGAGTCTCATAGCAAGTTTAAATTTAATTGCGTGAATTGCAGACAGTTTAGGGATTGTATTCTAGTAGTCACAAGACCAAGCATATCATTGCAATATATAAGATTTTATGCTATCGTGAATTTTAATTTCAAACTTAGCCAATTTTTTACATTATTCATTCAGACCAATCTCGTTGTTATTAAGTTTTCTTATGTATTCCAGTACAACTTCCGGTTCCCAGGTATAGTCATACTTAGGTATACTTGGCTTGAGATGTTGTTCCTCCCTTAACAAAGCGTTTTATCGTTGTATCACAACCTATATCAGGTGATAATAAAAGAGCCAACGCAGAACGTGAGCTATTTAAAGTGTCATAGGAAGTTAAAACATGTTAAAAAAAATTTACTACCTTGGGAACCGTATATGCCAGCACATTCAAACCACCTTTCCTACAATAAGCCCACCAACGTTTCAGAGCGGAATTGTACTGTTTGCGAGTATCCAGAGAGATGGAGGAAGTCATTATTTGTATACTTGCTGGCGAAAGACCCGTTAACTCAAGCGCTTGTATGACAAGTTCTCCATACGGGATGATGAATCTGTTAAAAAAAACAACAAGTTGCGTTTGGTTCAAAATAAATAGGGTCTCCGACTAACAGTGAAGAAAAGGAAGGGAACTGTGGTTGTGACGGCCAGAGAAGAAAAAACAAGGATGTCCTCTGTATTGCCAGTAATAATCTTTCCTAAACCCCGAGAAATTACCGCAAACGGCAGAAAACATAAAAAAAAGCTTCCCCATGATATTAATTCGGTTTATATAGGCCAGACAATTAGAAATTTTGATATTAGGTATAACGAACACGTACGTTGTTACAAATACAAACACCCACATAAATCCAATTACGCTAAACACTTACTAGAATAAAATCATTTAATGACATCTAATAGCACTATTAAATGTTTACGCTTTTGTGATGATAAACGTAAGTTAGATATATTATACTGCGTGTTTAATTTAAATGAAACAATTGTTTCAAGTCTCCCAATATATAATAAATCTTAATGTGTTTACATAAACAAAACCCTTTTGTTTCGTTTCTCGCATTAGCTCATAGCTGGTCAGTAAGCGTACATAATAATA
Source organism: Ctenicera cuprea (assembly GCA_958336395.1). Taxonomy (NCBI): domain Eukaryota; kingdom Metazoa; phylum Arthropoda; class Insecta; order Coleoptera; family Elateridae; genus Ctenicera; species Ctenicera cuprea. Next base: position 28,225,851 of record OY284486.1, read on the forward strand.
TATATATATATATATAATATATATATATATATATATATATATATATATATATATATATATATATATATATATATATATATATATATATATATATATATATATATATATATATATATATATATATATATATATATATATATATATATATATATATATATATATATATATATATATATATATAATATATATATATAATATATATATATATATATATATATATATATAATATATATATATATATATATATATATATATATATATATATATATATATATATATATATATATATATATATATATAATATATATATATATATATATATATATATATATATATATATATATAATATATATATATATATATATATATATATATATATATATATATATATATATATATATATATATATATATATATATATATATATATATATATATATATATATATATATATATATATATATATATATATATATATATATATATATATATATATATATATATATATATATATATATATATATATATATATATATATATATATATATATATATATATATATATATATATATATATATATATATATATATATATATATATATATATATATATATATATATATATATATATATATATATATATATATATATATATATATATATATATATATATATAGTTGGCCATTATCCCTGTGGGATTTGTCGCCGCTCCTTTCTGGAGCTCTCATAATCCTATTTTTGGGGTGGATTAGTCCCCGTATCTTCCCTATTGTATTTTACAACTGTCTATGTGCTGTTGCTGTTTCAACAATGTCTCGCCATTGTTTCCTATCTGCAGTCTTTTCTTTCCATCTCGTGATTTCCATTCTTTTTATATCCTCTTCAACTTCATCCATCCATCTCATTCTTGGTCTGCCTTTCCGTCTTACAAGTATTGGTTGCCATAGCGTTATTCTTTTTATCATTCTGTGCTCGTTTGATCTCCATATGTGTCCTATCCACCTTAACCTCTGCGCTTTAATTGCTCTCACAATGTCTTTTCCATTTATTTCTTCTAGTATTTCGTGGTTCATCTTCGGTATTCGGTATTACTAATTTTCTTTGGTCCTAATATTGTTCTGAGTATTCTTCTCTCCCATATTCTTAGCTGTTTTTCCTCTCTTTTTGTTAGACACAGTGTTTCGGCTGCATACATCACAACTGGTCTTATTAATCCTTTGTATATTCTTAACTTTGTTTTCTTACTGATGCTCTTATCTTTCAAAATATTTTTGTTACTATAATAGGCTCTATTTCCAGCTTGTATTCTGTCTCTTACATCTTCTCCTCTATCATTCCTGTCGTTTATATTTTTTCCAAGGTATTTGAATGTTTGCACTTCTTCGAATATATATTTTCCTATTCTGAGATCTTGTTTCATACTTTTATTTTTCTGGTGTCTCATGTATTTTGTTTTGTTTTCGTTTACTTTTAGTCCTCTCTCTTCTGCTGCTTGGCTCAGTTGTATAAATGTCTCGCTTAGTGCTCTTACGTTTCTTGCGCTAATCACCACATCATCAGCATAAGCAATGATTTGTATCTGTTTGGTCATTATTGATCCTTGCCCACCTGCTTTTCTTACGATGTTTTCTAATACAATGTTGAAAAGTGTTGCCGACAGCGCGTCACCTTGGCGTACTCCCGTGTTAATTACAAAGCTGTCAGTTGTCCCATCTGCCGTTCTGACCATGGTTGTTGAACCCTCTAATGTCATTTGGGTTAGTTTTATCAGTTTGGTTGGTATCTGTAGACTTTTCATGTCATTAAATAGACTTTTTCTGTTAATTTTATCAAAAGCCTGTTTGAAGTCGATGAATAGCATATGTACGTCTATATTATATTCATGGCATTTTTCTGTAATCTGTTGTAACACATGTATTGCACCCGTTGTAGATCTTCCAGGCCGAAAACCATATTGGTAGTCCCCCGTGTGCTTTTCGGTATATTCCACTAACCGTCTTTGAATAAGTGTAGTTAGTATTTTATATGCTACGTTCAGTAATGTGATTCCCCTGTAGTTGCTACATTCCTCCGGGTCACCCTTTTTTAGTATCGGCACTATCACTCCATTTCTCCATTCCTCGGGCATTTTCTCTCTTCTCCATATCTCGTTTATCAGTCTGTATAATCTTTCATGTAGTTTCTCTCCACCCATTTTTATCATTTCACCTTCAATCTTATCGCTACCTGGTGCTTTGCCATTTCTTATTTTTTTTATAGCTTGATTAAACTCTTCCTCTGATGGTTCACGCACTGTTTCTTCTTCATCTACCTCTATTCCCTCTTCTAGTTGTGCTTCATTATTTTCATCATTCAATAATTTTGAAAAGTATTCTATCCATCGTTTCTTTACCTTCTCCTTGTCATATTCTGTATTCCCTGCTTCGTTTTTTAGCCCTCTTGCCTTTATTTTACACCCCGATTTTTGTTTTATTATGTTTTTATACATATTTCTCAAGTTACTATTTCTACTATTATCTTCGATTTCTTCCATTGCATTATTTATCCATCCTCTCTTTCTTTCTCTGCATATTCTTGTTACTTGTTTCTTCAGCTCGTTATACTTTTCCATATCTTCTTCATTTGTAGTTTGTAGCCATTTTACTCTTGCTTTTCTCTTTTGTTTTGCCGCTTCTTCACATTCCTCATTGAACCATTCTTTTCCTCTTACTATTCTCTTATGCCCGACTACATTTATCGCCGCAGCCTCAATTTCGTCTTTTAGATTTTTCCACTCATGTTCTATGTCGTTGCTTCTTGGTTTTTTCTCTATTTCTGTATTTATAGTATTTCTATATTTCTCTCTAATGTGTTCTGCTTTGAGTTTTTCACTGTCCCATTTTTTCTCTTTTTTATTTATATCTTTCTGTGTTGAAATCTTTTGTTTGAACTTCGCTATTACCAGATAGTGGTCGGAATCTGCGCATGCTCCTCTGAATGTTCTCACGTCGCTTATTGATGATGCTCGTTTCTTCATTATCATTACATGGTCAATCTGGTTACCCTTCCTTCCTCCAGGTGGTACCCATGTTTCTTTGTGTTCTGTCTTATGCTTAAATTTGGTACTGCTTATTATTAAATCATTTCTGGCTGCGTAATTACATAGTTTTGTCCCATTATCATTCGTTACCTCATGCAGTGTATGTTTACCTGCTACCTCTTGGAAGCAGTTCTCTTTCCCAATCTGGGCATTAAAGTCGCCTACTACAATCAGGGTGTCAAACTTTGGTATTGCTTCACTTATCTTATCAAGTTCATTGTAGAAGGCCAGCTTTTCATTATCACTTTTCTCCTCCGTGGGTGCATATGCGTTTATAATGGATATGTTCGCCGGTTTACCTTTGATTCTTAAGTATGATATTCGCCCATTAATGGGCTTAAATTGGAGAATTTTGTCCTTCATTTCCTTTGATACTATGAAGGCTGTCCCATTTTTTCCTTGTTTTTTTTCTCCCGAATACAGCATTATAAAATCTTTTTTATTGATTTCTCCCTGATCCTTCCATCTTACTTCTTGGATAGCTGTGATCCCTACCTTATACCTTGCTACTTCATTCGCCACTTCTATCATTTTTCCCGGTGTTAACAGTGTTCTTATGTTCCAGGTTCCCAACTTTATTGTATTTCTCATTTTTTCTTTTTTCTTATAAATCTTTCTGTTTTTTACATCCATCTTCATTGTCAGTTTTCTTGCGGTCGTTGCCATTTGTCCGTCCTGTTTTGTTTCATTTAGTTTTTTGATCGATCTTGCAGGTTCTCATTTATACCACATAGCTGTTCATTCTTTTTGTTCCACTGATACGTTTTGTTATCTATTACGATTTTCTGATAGCCTATCCTAGTTCTTCTTCCTAGGTTTGTTTGTTCTTTGGCTATTTCTCTGATTTTATTCTGGATTTGCATTTCTTTTACTGTTAGGTCATTATCAATATATATTCTTCTCCCTTTGAGGTTTTTCTTATTTGTCATAATGTCTCTTTTTTGGTTCCAATTCTTGATCTTGGCGACTATCACTTTTCTGTCTTCGATTCTTCCAATCTTAAATGCTTCCGCCACTTGCGCTTGTACTCCTACTTCCTTGGCTAAGAACTCCTCCACCTTTTCCTTTACATTTGTTTCATCATTTTTTATCGCCAGTCCTTTTATTATTATGTTATTTCTCTTTTCTTGCTTTTCCTGTATTTCCATTCTATTTTCCATCTCATTAATTTTATTACACAGTTGTTGTTTTTCGCGCTTCCATTCATTTTCTTTTTCAGCAAACCCTTCCTTAACTTTAGCCAATTCCTGCTGAAATTGGTCAATTTTCCTCTAGAGGCGCTCCGCTCTTTCATTCATTGTATCCAATTTATTATTTATTTTTCCCAGTAATTCCTCCATTTTATTATTATTTCCACTTTATTTGATTCGTAGTGTATCTAAGTTCAGTAATCCCGCACTTCCACCTCGGTGTGAATGCTTTCACGTACGATGTGTTGCCTATCTTGGGGATTTCGCGCGCGGCCCCTCAGTATGTTCTTATTCCTCTAATCACTTATCTATTTATTGCCATGCAATTCTTGTCCTTATTTACAATCACTTAACCTCAAAAGTCTTAAGTAAATTGAAAAATTTACTCACTATTATGGTATACTTATGTGTGTTTTCTACTTTCTCCTTATCTTCACACTTTCTTGTCTCTGTCTCATTACCACTCTTGTGTTATGTTCACTTGATATGTCCGGCAATCAACTTTAATATCAGAGCACCCAATACACATCACTATAACCCATACTCTGGTAATATTACCTGTAATAAACAAACGAAAATGTATCAAATTTAAACATGCAGAATTTTTTGAATTTCGTTAGATTAAATTGAGAACATATTATTGTTTATTTGCTCCGACGTCGACCTTTATTGTTATTTGAAACGTCCAGCCCAAGCTCTACAAAGCATTGCAGTCTTGTCTGCAAGCACATTTTATTAAAACTTAGAATTTATCGCTAGTAAACCATAAATAACCAAATTATAGCAACAACGTTGGCAGTAATTATGAATAATTGCCGAAAACAATCAATAAACTGAGTGGAAATGCAAAAGACCGCCGTAGTGTTATAGTGATAAGTTGGAAAGCAAAATCCCGTCGTATTGTTATGGTGAGACAGTTATGGATTTAATATATGGATAAGATGAATATAAAATATAATTCCCATTTTTTTCTTCATTTTACTATTGTTACACTTAAAACCCGTAGAAATAAATAATCAGCAGATGAAAATACTCTACTCTAAACAGGAAACAATACATAAGTCTTGGATTGGATACCGTTCACTTCTGATTCAACATGACCGATGCAATTGTCAGCTGTACTATGAAAGTACATTATAATTGAATTTTTCGCTTAGATTTCTTGTTAATGAAAGCGTCAAACCGGATAAAATTTTACGTAGACTCAGCTCAAAGTTTCAAAAAAATGAGGTCAAGAAGTAGCAAGTATTTGAATAAGCTAATCTTTTAAAAATGGCTGTGAGGTTTTAGTGGGAATCCAGGAAGTAGAGGTCAACTGCAACATAAGTCATTTTAGGTGTCAATAAACGTGTGGTTGGTTTTCTCTACGATCGTAGAGATAGTTATTTTTCTGTTTGCATGATAGCATGAATGATTTTCGTCGCAGTTAAACATCTTTTTCCTGGATTGTCACGAACAGCATCTTGGCCATTTTAGAAACAGTTAGCCTATTTAAGTTATTGCGGGTTTTTGGATGTACGTGCTTTATACTGTGAGCTGAGTCTGCGTAAAACTTTAGCAGCGTGACACTCTTATTAATGTGAAATTAAATTATAATTCGCTGTATCATGGTCAACGGTTATACATTGTTTGAAGATTAGTATACGTTACTACTTTATTTAAAATACGTTTATAGTTATTTACGGTATAAGGCCGGGAGATGACTTATTACAGTAACGAGTCCGAGATGTTTCCGGATGAGGCGACGAAGGAGCCGAATCTGGAATTTCGAGACGAGCATTGTAAGATCATCTCACGGCCGTGTGACGTACAACATTTTATTTCATATTATATCGCTTTTTTAAACTTTTAAATAAAGGATAATATTTTAATCAAGCAAATTATTAAGGATAGTCTGGTTGCCTTATTTAGAGTAACGATAGTAACCAAATGTTTGAAAATTTTTCTTGTTTTGTGGTTGGCGAAAGGTTGCGAGGTAACACTTCCCGGCCTAGTACTGTAATGTGTCATTTCCCGGACTCAAATTAACGACGTAAAGTAGTGTACGGTGGACAGTATGAAATAAAATACATTACATAATATATAGTTATATTATAGTACTAATGTTAAGTGTTAAATTTGTTCAATGCATTTAAATGCTAATTAAGAAAAATTTAATATTTGTATTCTATTAAATACTTAGGCCAGTTTCCATTAGGTCTGTTTTTTACTAATAAAAATTACTTTTGAACTTGGGCCCCTATGCAACTGCTTTGGCTGTGTTGACGTAGTTACGTCACTGTTTATTATAAAATTCTGGTCTACGTATTTTGTACCGATAGTTATAAAAAAGAAAATAATTTAAAGATTTTTATTTAGTTATTCTTTTTTCATTCAATTTTACTAAAACTGCGTACACAATGGTATAGAAAATTTGAAGCAGCTTTGGGAAAATTTCCAATTACTAGAACACGAATAGAAAAGATAAAACACAGTTAACTTTTTTTTATTGATCGATTTAATGATTATGTTTACGTATTTGTTGTGACTCGAATTGATTCAACTTTGTGTTATTTGTGATTTCATCTTTAAATATATTTCCTAACGTTTGGTGCGTACGTTGTGTGGAATATATTATGTTGCATAGGAATGCATCATCAAGACGTCATGTTAAGTAGGTATTTGTCAAAAGTTGTAATCAAAGTGCACGAATATATTTTAATGACACACCGTGTTTATGGTGAGAGGAGGTAGACGAAAGGAGGAATGGACATTGTTAAAGAGAGAGTGGACAGGTATTAAACAAGTTAGATTGTAACAGTTGGATCAGCACTCAGTTCAACCGCGCTTTCTGCTGTAAATTGTTGACTTTCCTGCTGTAGTTCGTGAGTTTGTTATAAAAACTAACGAAAATCTGAGAAGAGTTTGCTTCTTTAACGCCAAAGAAAATGCGAATTTCAGTTGTTGCGGTAGTGTTGTTCTATCTAGCTTATGTCAGTGCGTTGACACCAGTGCAGAAATGTCCAGATGGTTAGTAGAAAATTAATAGTTTGATTAAGTAGGTAGAGAGTTAGGCACCGTTTAAAGGTGCTTACAAATATACAGGGTGTTTCGCGGAGTAAAAACCATAACATTTTAATAATGTTAGAATGGAACCAGATTGCTTACAGAATATTATCACAGTAAATATTTGTCTTAATATCCACGAAATAAGAGCAAATTACGTATTTGGTGGGAATGGTTTTAAGGTACAGCACTAGCTAATCAGTGCGAGGTTCAAGTCGCATAAAATTAATTTTCCTTTTTTATTTTTATTTATGCTATTAATTACGTAGTCGTCTTTATTAAGTATAGCCGTTGTTATTTATATTATTTACAACCACAAAAAAGATTGTTTTTCAAATATATTCCAGTAATTCGAGGGATTTGTAAGCGAATGCTCTACCTCAATACTACTCTCACCAAACACGCGATCTGCTTTGGTTTCATGGATATTAAGACACGCATGTGATGTTTTAAAATTCAGTAGAAAAATCCTATGGTCAGCACTTTACGAAACTATCTGCAGAGACACTAAACAGAAATGTCATTGTTGTTGTTGGACTCTATATTTATGCATATCTCTACTGCCTCACCTGATACTGTGATTATTAGAGATCGGATATTAAGGTAAAAGCCTTTTTGTTACTTTTATAGACCCACATTCGAAATTAGGACAGAAATTCTGTTTTACATTAATCAAAATTTTTGAGCCCTATTTCTTACGGCTTAAGTGCCTATTTTCACTAAAATCGCAAAAAATGCCCTTTTTGCCTATTTATGTCTTAAAATTGTTTGTATAGCGCCTAAAAAAGATTTTTTAAAGCCTCAAATTTTCCAAAGTGGAAAAAATGCAACACTAATCGTACACTTGCAATTTTTCCGGGAACCCGTTCAAATCCTGTAGCTTATCGTCCCATGCGCTGTACAGCGTCTCATTTTCGATGTAGTCATATGCATGATATTGGGTCTATTTTGTAAGACAAAAATAGAAAATCTTCTTTTGTTTTTTTGCTACAGTCAAAAAATGAAATTTTTAACATTTCTGTGGGGTGTTATAACACATTTATTTCTACAGATATTGAAAAATGCTATTAACATTTTTAATCAATTTTTTATACTCAAAAAAAGAATGTTGTATTACTCACTCATAATAACGCCTAGTTGAAATATAAAGAGAAGTGTAAGACTAATTTATTACTTGACAGTACCCTAACATTCTCAGCCTACCGATGTATCGAGATATTCGTCGAAAGACACTCACAGCCAGCCGTTGAAAAAAATAGTTTGACTTTGAACAAAAAAAAAATAGATTTTTGCTAATTTTTAGGGGAAAGCTCTTGGCGAGCCCCACGACGCACGGATCCTGGTTTCGTGGAACACGCGAAACCCTTGTTGTTAGGCCACAGGTTTTTATGCGGCTTGCAGAATAAAGATAAATTGCCACTTTTTCAAATATACCAGATAATTACAAACAATTTAAATCAGATTATGTTTTTATTTTTATTACCATTCTGTAATTTCAATTTAAAACTGTTGGTGTATTTAATTACGGTAATAAATAATATAAAAAAGCTACAAAATTACAGTATTATCCATGCTAATATATTATCTATATTAAATCTGTAACTGCCCCACCATAACAAAACGACTAAATCTTATATCTCGGAAAGATTTATCACTATAAAACAAATACGGCCGTTTGCATGTTGACTCAGTTTATTGATTGTTTTCAGTAAAAGTTTACGTTTGCTGTCACTTCTGTTGGTATAATTTCGTTATTAATGATTCTAGCGGGTCGGAAAAGTGTATACATTTATCCCGCCGAAATGGCATCTCACACAGCATATTTTATATAATTTTTTTTCAATAACATTCAAACAAATTTTATTACTAAAGCTGGCATTTGTTGCGATTTTTATTACTAAACATCTGCAGGCGGACCGAAACAACATACGTCTTCTCACAGAAAATTTTAAAAAATAAACAAATATAGGATACGCATTCCACACTCCTTCAACTAACATATTGAAAACTAAAGTAACCAAGTAGCCAACACCTATGTTCGCGTAAAAAAACCGCTGCGTGTACATTCGCTCTCATTTAAGAAGAACTAGCTGAATCCGCACGCTTTTGTACTTTTCCATACTTCCAGTAGGGAAATGTATTGTGATCACGAAAATGTTCGAATATGACATTTGACGGAAATACATGTTTTGGTCCTCCAGATTACCATTATGTACCTTCCCCAAACCAGTGACACAATGTGGAAATATCTTGGAGAGCTTTGTAGCGCTGAAGTAATACTCCTAAGGTAATTTTACAATTATTTAGGACCAAAAAGGCAGCTTTACTGTCGCTAAAGATACCAGAACGTTGTTTCTTGATTTGTCGTTCAAGAATTGCATTTGCACCATGCATTATCCTCACTACCTCCGATTGGAAGACGGTGGTGATTTTACCTAGCGGTATACTTTGACAAAGGTTTAGATCGTTGGAGAAAATTTTGGTGTCAGTTCCATGTCTTGTTTTGGACCCATCAGTAATGATGAATATATATAAATGGTGGGTTGCCCCAGCATTGACATATACACTGAAATGTAAATAAAAGTATACTTAGGAGAGAGGCAGTCAACCACCGCACCAAGAAGAAGAATCTTTACGATTGCCTCACGATTTCTGTGACAAACTTTGGGTGGCTAATAAGATGCTGTGGGAATCTTCTTACGTTTTATAGGTTTTAAAAACAATTAAAGATTGATATGGCTTACTATGAATATATCAGTTTAATTTTGTTTAATGCAATCTGCTTATGGAGAGGTGCAAGTGATTATCAACGAGACCTCAAGCTCTAAAAAAAGCGCTGAGGATAATTTATGATTTAAATCTAAAAGAATCGTGTAGGGACTATTGATACAAAATAATAGAATCCAGGATACTTTAGCTACGAAAAAAAAGGTTTGTCTTATCCACGACTGGCACGCGGGTCTTTTGCTTAGAAGACAGCAACCTCAACCGGTCCTACTACTACTACTACTACTAAGACATTAGAACACGTTGTTGTTACTCTGGGATTAAAACGACACGTGTTGAATATATTGATATTTATTTAGATTTTTGCTTAATTTTTGGTGCAATTTTTTTAACTAAACGGCAGTTTAAATTCTTGGGTGAAGTATGCTGGGAACAAAATCTGGAAATATAATTTAGTGTATGTACGAAACTCTAAGTTTTGTAAAACTTTCATGAGTATTAAGTAAAGTACAAAAAAAAATTGAAAACAGTCTATGGTACACAAGTGCCAAATTGTACAATAATTTATCCCTAAATTTTAAAAATGCATCAAAAACAAATTTATTTACAAACGCTGTACAACACCGATTTTACTCCAGAAATGAGTACCTAACGGTCCGATTCTGCGTTAGATTGCAAATTTTAATAAAAAATTAAGAATTAAAACTTTTTAGTAAACTTAAATGTGTATCCTAAATATGTATTTATTTTTATATGCTGTACACGTTGTGTTGTGATTTGTTTTAAGGTTCCAGAACTGTATGCTTAAAAACATTCCAGGAGTAACTTTGTGCTTTTTTTCCCTATGTTCATCAATTGTATAAATAGCTTAGTTTTTTTACGATGAACGTGATTTCTGATGTGTTTACATAAGTTCATAAAATAAACAAAAGTTATACCTTATACGTTGAGGTAAAACGAAATTGTTTGTCGACAAGGTTAACAGGTATAACAATTCTGGTTTTGGAGAGAACACGTTCCAGAAAAACTGCTTTAATATTAGATTTTGAAGCACGAAAAGAAAAACAAAGAAAACAAGATACATTTGTTATACGTAAATAAAACAACAAAATTGAATTAAATATAGGTTTGAAAAATACAGCACTCTTCCATACAAGTAACTAAATACCAGATATTTAACACCGAGTGTCAGTTTACCACTGATGATGATAGCTTAGCGGTCGAAATACGTATCTGTTACTTGTATTAGTTACTTGTGTGGAAGGGTGCTGTATTTGTCAAGTGTTGTTGTTCTACAGTTCTAGTGTTTTTAATGTAAATATAGGATTAATTAAAAGACAAAAGAAAACTACTGTTTTTATGAACAGTGTCCAAAACACGGACAGGTTTAAGATATTCCAGGTAAAAGATAAAGAGTTACCTTGACCGGGCAGCAGGTGATGTGGAAATTTGTAGTTTTAAGAGATTCATTTGCATAAATGATCACAGGTGTTCAGTTTCCATAGTTGTTCAGGTTTTAATTTTTGCAATATTTTTATGTATTGGGAGCAATAATGAAAGTTTACGACTCTTATGGCCGATTTTGGCTATATCTTAGTATTTTATAAAGAAAATTGTTATAAAGTTTGCATATGTGTTCGTAGATGCATCTAAGATTTAAAATTCGGTTAAAAAAATTCACAATTAAAGTGTAAAATTTTAAATGGTCTTCAGAAACTTCAAGAAATTTCCTTGGGTCATTTCATGACAAAAACTAATATGAAGATATGTCTAAACATACTTTTTTACGGAGTTACAGACCATTGAAGAAAGAATAGTCTAATCACTATTTTTGTCGATAAATTTCGCAGTAATTGCACTACAATTCTATTTGTAAGCATACCTCATGTAGCTTAATATTTTCAGTAATTTTTGTACGATTAAAAGCACCAGAGGTGTTTTATGGGTGGGGAGGGATTGTTGAAGTTTTATCTAGAGAATCTTATTCTTCATACAACAATACATAAAGATATATTTATTGAAAGTCGCTATAAATACAGTTTTGAAGATATAACAAGTTTGAAAAAGTTAAAGTGTTAACTTTAAGTGGACTTTCCCATGCTAGATATTAATACTTGCCGTATTTGCAAAAGTGAAATTTTTTATAACTATAAGATTGTACAGTTGACCGACTATTGGATTTCTCTTCCCTCATTTCACCTTATGTTAGATTTCTAATAAAACAATTTATATAAAAGCCCTACGATGTCGCATACTGTATAAGAATAGTAAGAACGGAACCGCCTGCCCTACGGCTGATTAGATGTGCTTTGGATTTTGGACTAAAATCGATATAAAAAATTTATTTAAAGAATTATTCAAAATATGCAAGAAATAAAAAATATATTTTTCAACTACAGCTAATTGATAGGAGTAGTTAAAATCAAGTAACTGCCGGACAACGCGTTGTTGATAATAAAAAGTACTTTTTTCCCTTAATTTTTACAATAGTTGAAAATGCTTGCTGATCCTAATAAAGTACTTCAAATAGTTTATCGAACTGATAAAAGTTTATAACGATCGGCGTTTGAATAAATTTAAATTAATCAATTTCAAATTCTTCATAAGTTCCTGAAAAACGTTAGAGTAAAATTTGAGAAATAAGTAAAAAATATGTTTGTACTTCATTGCAAGTTCTATCGGCTTAGAACGTTAAAAAAATATCGTGTCTGCAGTTTTTGAAAATCAATATTTTTTAAAATGTTTAAATTTTGAAGCAGCGATCGTTAACAGATTTTCGAAACTAATATTACCTACCTCATCGTATACTTCCCACAAAGAGCTCTCAAACGAGTTGTAGCTGACAACCAATTTTTGAGTAATGGGCATTAAAGTCAAAATTCTTAAAAAGTTGTCGCGGCCGCCGCCGTTTTAGAGCTATAGAGTTCGGTAATAAAGTTATCGGTTTGCCTTAAGTTCTTCTCTTAAATCCCGTGTTCAAATTTCCAATACTTAGTTTTGGAAAAAAAAAACAAACTTGTCTAACTTTTGTTTCCGGTTTCGGATTTTATTTGAAAAGCTTAACTAGAACTACAATTTTTGATATACCTCTTGGTTCAAAATTTCATCAAAATTGGTCCAGTACTTTTGCTTTTAGAGGCGTCACACACCCACCCACCCACGGACAGACATTTTATTGAAACTACTCTTTTGGGTTCCTTGAGCCCCAAAACGTGTATTTCCATTAAAATCTACATTTTTTTTGGGAAAGTAAAAATCAAGTTACTATGAAGGTTGGGGTGTTTTCCTAAAATGCGAAAATATTTGATACAAACTTTGAGGATAAATTCATCGAAACAATTTAATAAGTTCTTATAGTCATGGGACCGGAATTTTTTTACGGAGTTACAACATCCTCAAGAAACCATACTTTTAATTGCTGCAATTCCCACTTCCGGAGATAGTACCTCTGTAACGAAGCGTTTCCGTATAAATTTTCATAGAATATTTAATAAGAAATAAATAAACAAAAAAATCAAAATATATGTACATTGTATAGCAGTTTAAGTAAATGTCTAATTTTTGCCTACATAGGTACATATTTACCTTTAAATAAATTAACTTTCCGTATCTCATGCCGCTTTCTTTCTAATTACACCACTGAGTTCCAATTGTATTAGAACCACTCTGTATACCTACTTATACTACACTTAACACGTTTATAAGTACGTAATCAGTTAAATACTCTGTAGTATGTTAATATAATTGTTTAAATAAAAGAAAAATCAATTAACATCCTAGGAGACTTCTATCGCCGTTATCTGAAAATCTTTTAAATTTATTATCTAATCCAAGAAACCATTAACCGGATAATAAAAAACATCTTAAATAATAGATGTCTGTTTTAAGAAATTAACATTATCTGTGAGCACCATCACATATACGCTACATAATAATATTGAATCATGAAATAGATAGAGATTTATTACTATCATTTCAAATTTAAAAATAAAAGATAATATTGTGTTTTATCAACGTATTACGTATATTACAATCACAAAATGACAAGAAGCAAGAAATGAACTAAAAGTACAAAGTTACACGGTTTTCCTAAAAATTTTGTACGAAGTTTAAATGACGCGATTCTGTTTTTAATCATTAAAAAGGATAACTTACCGTCTAGCTGTGAGATAGTACAACTGTTTGTAAATTAACCGGGAGGAGGACAATACAAAACTCGTTTTGTAATTTCCAAAAAAAAGAATTACCGCGGACCAAAATCAAATAAATAAATCACCTAATATTTATATACCGGGTGGCAACGAGAACAGGTAACAACTGGCCATTTTCTCAATTTCTAAAATATTAATTTCAAACTTTTTCTGGGTCATATACACATAAAAGTGCATATTACGATGTAAAACGGTGTTAATTTTTATTTCCGGTTTAAGCGGAAGTGATAGCATTTTTTTTTATTTTTAATAGAACACCCTATATATTTTTGCATATATGGATAGACCTTTAAATTTAAACAAGTTTGGTCGGCGTCTTTTTTAAAAAAGAAGGCGTCATGCACGAAATATTTTTCGCTCTAGTGCGCGAAACACTTCGTGCACGTTGTCAAGATAAAGAACTCCAATGTGACATTTTGCATACTGAGATTAATGTAAAATTGTCATCATTTTCTGACGTCTGTAGAAAAAACCGTTTGACAAATTAAGAATTTTTTTAAATTTAATTTCTTTAATATCTTCTTCCCAAAATAAAATGTTTAAACAAATTATTAAAGAAACAACACTTAAAATTCATTATTCTTTTGTTTTGAAAGCCAACTTGAAAAAAATTAATTATGAATATCATTTTTAGGCATTTAAGGTTTTTTTAAAAACGTCCTCTGGCGGCCAAAATTAATGAGTAAATATTATATATAGCTGTAAAGAAATTTGAAAGGTCTATCAAAATATGCAAAAATATACAGGGTGTTCCATTAAAAATAAAAAAATTGCTATCACTCCCGGAAGTCAAAATTAACACCGTTTTATGTCGTAATATGCATTTTTACGTGTATATTACCCAGAAAAAATTAGAAAACATTAGTTTGAAAATTCAGAAAATGGCCGGTTGTTACCTGTTGTTGCGGCCACCCGGTACAGTAACTATTGCCTTTGTGGTTTTATACTCTATTCTTTATTTTACGCATAAAAACAATAAAAAGTACCAATTATATCAAAAATAAATACCAACAAATAGCAACAATTTACTATTTAACTTAATTTCTTCATGATTTGAAACAAACAGAATCTAAATAACAGCTGATACCGGGCGTTTCCACCTCTGGGATTAGTAACAAGCCACACTGTGAAACAATTTTCTTAGTCACTCCTGCGGAAGATTGTCTTATTCTTCAATCAACGCCCCCACAACGCCACACATTACTACTTCCATCAGACGATCGTAGAATAAATCACGACCCATCTGTGAAAAGCACGTTGCTCAAGTCGTTATTAGACGAATTTATTGGATGAATTTATATGGTCATGAAACCTTAACCTGGTCACACGGTGTGCTCTGGTTAACTGCCGTTCAGTGGCAGACTTTCTAGGCCTTAAGTCGCTATCAACCTTCTTCCAATAGTTTTGTCACTTGTTCTTTCTCCACGAACATTTTAAAGATGTCCTGCTGACATGAAATGTTGACGAATAAATTGATCATCTCTTTGGGATGTAGCCCTTCTTCGGCTTTCTCACCGCAAGTGTTATCCAGTCTTTCTGTATCTTTTAGCTTTACGGAAGATTTCTGAATTCCAACTATCCCAGCCACATACTTTTGACTACGACCATCTTCAAGAAGAATAACGACTGAAATCGCTTCTTCCTTGGTCAAATGCCGCTGTTGCCGACGAGGCATAATTATGAATAAAAATTGATAAACAAGGAAACTTTCTTCGGAAAAAGTCGAATACTAACTAAAAGATGGTGTTTTTTAAATTTCAGACCATGAAGAATTTAAGCGCAGACATCACCCCTATACTTCTTCTTCTTATAGTGCCATACCCTATTCAGGGCGTTGGCTACCTCTCTCCTATGTCTGTGTTTGGTGCGCGGCGATAGATAATTAGCACAGACAGACATAGGGGACCTACAGTTTAACGTGGGCTCCGAACCACAGGAAGTGCATGCACTTCTTCTCCAGAGAGGTTTTCCTGGGGAAAAATCCACCTCGCTGGTTTCCCGTTGCCTTGCGAGGGAGAACGACCGGGCCGGGGATCGAACCCGGATCCGCTGCATTAGTAGCCCGCGCGCTTACCACTGAGCTAGGGCCGCTCCTCTATACTAAAAATACCTAAATAAATTTGTTATAAAATATTTTTTCTACAACTCCCAAAAGAAGCAACTTTGTCAAAACACGTCTTTTTTCAACTGTGGATGTTTTTTAAATATTGTCCATGGCAGCGTGAAAAAAGTAATTTTTTGGTATCAATGCTCATGGCAGCATGCGCTAAAGTACTTTAGCGCACGCTGCCATGGGCAACGTAAACAATTCCATTTTTTTATTTTTAATTAAAACGTCTTTACCTCGATTTCAAAAAGCTTTCATTCTTGTGCGCTAAAGCATCATTAAGCGCAATAGTTGCACAAATAACAATTCTATTTTCGTAAAGTAGTGCAATAATCTTCTAGAACTGTTATTTATACATTAAATTCGGATCCCTTTTGCCTGTCTCAACTTTTAGTGGAGGAGCCTCCGCTACTAGGAGTCAAAGTTGTACGCGTTCTTGAAATAAGGCGCTTATTCAGTTTGCGGTGCCAAGAATAAAAATAACTATTTGCTTGGTATACCGGAAGTGAGCCAAATAGGTCTTATTTACTACAAGGCAGAAGCACCGTACTGCATAGGAGGTATCGACTTTTCATTTTACGGTTTCACGTTGACTTCTATTAAGTTGTGCTGCTGTATAGAACGCTAATATGTAATAACAGTTATAAAATTTAAGAAACAGTTAATTATGAAATTATCAAAAAAGGTTTATTTAGTATTCACAATGTAAAACTCGAATTAGTTTTGAATTCAAAGCGTGTCGGTGAAACTAGCAAGCGCAGTATTTCATTTCAACGGCTTACATAGAGTTGTTGTTAAAGGTACGAAGCCGCGCAGCGGGTTTTATAATAATAATTAAATTTAACTAACGAAATTTAAACAAAATTAACAAATGAATGAACAAATTGATTCTTAAATTCACCGTTATTGGACGTTTTGAAATGATAAATCAAGTCATCTGAACGCAGATATAGAAAACCAAGATCAAGTTATGAAGACTTATTGTTCCTATAGCAACACCAACTGTTTGCTTTTAATTTTGCCTTTGATAATGACCTGTTAACACGTTGAAATACATATAAGGCTAACATACATAACCCGTTGAAGTTAAGAATTGTGTTATTTACAATAAATTAAAATAAACTTCAACGAAGTAAAACTCGAACTTATAAATAAAATTAACAAATGTTTACTTTATTACACATTGCTGCGTATCACAGAAGAACGCTCAATGCTCTTTCCATCTGCTGTGTCGGTTAAGTATAATCCCATGCGTCGAAGGTCTCGGCTCTCGCCGTAACACCAGATAACTCAAATATTACCTTCTCCGAAATGCGATTACACCAATATAATGCTTTACACATTTCAGATTTCATTGCAGGCTTGCGGCTGATAGTTTCATAGGGCACATATCTGGAAATGTTGTTTTATTACCAGCAATTATTTTATCACCCTCAGGTACTGAATTCCCATTTTGTATGTATTTCTTCCAGCCACTTCTATCTGTCACGACGTTTGTGACAATAGGCCTCTAATCCGCCGCCCGTTGCAGCGGAGGAAATATTCGCAGCAGCGCGCGCCGGGTTTGAAGTTACTAAAGAAAGCGGGGGCGTAGCTCACGAGTTCTGATACTTTAATTTAATAAGTTTTTTTTAAAACTACAGTTTTAAAATCCACTGTTTAGTCGACTTTATTTTTTGCAATATTGATTCAGAATTTGATTTTGATGTGATCTTATTTTATTATTTTGGCCTGTATGTTTCTAAAATTCACAAATGCGTTGAGAGATTGCCTAGTTTTAGTTTTACCTCAATTATCGTTTCTAAATTTGAAGTGAAAGGTGTGTAACCTACTGTGCGTTCGCATGTGAAAGTTACGAAATATTTATCGTGTGTTAGGTAATGCGCTTTGTAAAAAATAAATGTAAAATATATTTTAACGCTAATATGTACTTATTTTAAAATTAATGGTAGGAGTTTTAAAAATTCTTGGTTCCTAATGTTGAAAGGGTGGAGCTTATAGATATATTTGACATGGGCTTCTAGCGAAGTTGTTACTTTACTAGGTTTAAAATTGTTTTTCAGAGCGGTATGTTATAAAGTTCTTTAAAATATTTTAGCTCTAACTTTTCTACAAACATAGTTGATTTTTGTATTCACTGTTGTAATGTGACAGTAACAGTTCACATTGTATCAATTCAGTAAGTTCTTTCTATCCACAGACAGCAGTAATTAATTTAGTTTACTGTGTACTTGGAGATGATTACAACTGTATGGACGACCTTTACAATTGTGCTGTTTAAACAAACATACGATACCTTTACGTTAATTGATAGTGAGGTGGATCATGTTGCTATTATTGTGCCCGCCCGTACCCACGCGTGTTTGTACGTTCATTTTACAGCCCCAGGCACGCCCCAAAACGGAAAAAATGAGCTAGGGCCAAAAAAGTGATACTCGCACTCGTATGGAATGACAACATAATATCGATAATAATGTAATAATAACTTTTACTGCAGTTTTATCAACAGCAATATCGACAGAAATTAATAAAGCTGATGGCTTAAAAAACTGATTAGAACATTCACGTAGCAAGTATAATCACTTTTCTGTTAGATATTATCTAAGTAATTTTTTTTTGATTTGTATGATTTTTAATAAAAACCCGGCAAATTGTTAAAAACTTACAGAAACAATTTAAGCAGGCGGGGCCTTTGATTATTACTAATAATAAAAAAATAAGAAGACACTAATAATTAATTAGTGTAATCTTACAAAACAAAATTTTTTTCAAGAATATAGAAATACGCAAACACAACAATCAATGTTATAATAAATAAGTTTTAATGGTTATATCGTTGTAGTTAAAAAATTTGCTCTTTCAAAATGTACGGTAGAAAATATAACGAAAAACTGGGGTTCTGACGAATTTGGAAATGCAGAAAGTAGTTTCATGTAGTATTGCCGCGAGTCGAGACGAGACGAGACAAGACTGAAAGCGAAAACATCCATCCATCCATACATATACAGCCTGTTTCAGAGTAAGCGCATTATTTTTTTTTAGCCACACTATGGGTACTACTTTCAAAATATTTGGCAGTAATATGTTTCAGGACATTCTCTACACGATGGTGATATCAGATTTTCAATTGGACGAATTATTTCAAAACGGCGACTTTCAACTTTTTTTTTAAATGGAATCCTAAAAACATTCTTTTTGGTATAGTATTTCGTTTTTCTTAAAAATTCATTTCTTTCCCTATCAAAAAGCAAACTAACATTTTAATCTAGTAGCGCATGAATGTTTTACACTCGATGTTATTTTTGTCCAAATATCAAGTAGCGGTAGACACAAAAGAAACAATTAAACTTTAATTTAGTAGTCAAACGTCAATCAATGCAATTTAGTTGTCAGTGCTTGTTAATAACAATTGTATTATTGAAGATTATAATTGTTAATTTAAAATTAATTGATACGTTTTTAAAATGCCGTTAAGTTATACGAGAGACGAGTTAATTGATATGCTCCTAATATTTGGAAAAGCAGATGAAAATCCTTATGAAGCAGCCAGAAATAAATATCCAAACAGAAGGCACCCTGAACATCGGACATTTACTAAATTATTGGAGAGAACGCGTGAAACGGGAACTGTGGATTATAAGAAACCGGTACATGAAAACCCAATGCTTGCAATGACGACAACGAAAACCAGGTAATGCTACACATTATTGAGAATCCCCATGTCAGTACTAGGGAGATTGCAAATTTGGTTGGAATATCGCATACTTCGGTCTGGAGGATAATAAAAAAAAATAAATTTCACCCATTCAAAATGATTCTTCACCAAGAATTAACCGAAAATGATTTTCTGTTAAGAATTAATTTTGCACAGTGGGGTTTGCAACAGATAGGACAAAATAGAAACTTTTTTAACAACGTTTTATTTTCGGACGAAGCAAGTTTTCGAAATGATGCTGTTGTTGTAAGACATAACATGCATTATTACGATAATGTAAATCCACACTGGATCCGTGAGCGACGTTGTCAACATCGATGGAGTTTAAACGTGTGGTGTGGAATTATAGGACAGCACATTGTTGGGCCAATATTTATTAATAGACTAAATGGAGAGAATTACCTCAATGTATTAGAAAATGAAATTCAAAATCATCTAAATGAACTCCCACAAAATATCAGAAATAATTTGTGGTGGCAGCAAGATGGCGCTCCAGCACATTATGCCCTTTCAGTTAGGGAGTTTTTAAATAATCGATACGAGAACCGTTGGATTGGTCGTGGAGGACCAGTTGGTTGGCCACCTAGGTCACCTGATATGACACCACTGGACTTTTTTCTCTGGGGGTATGTAAAATCCCAGGTGTACATCGTTGAACCAACAACTATTGAAAATATGCAAGAGAGACTTCGTACTTGCATAAACGAAATTTCTCCGGAAATTATCCTTCGATCTATTGGCTCCATTGGACGACGTTTCAATTTATGTATTGAAAAAGAAGGAAAACATTTCGAGCATTTTTTGTAAATACCTAATTTTTATTTGATGTAAATTTTTAATTGTGAGTTTCAGAAAGTAGATGTATATTACAAAATAAAGTTTAATTGTTTCTTCTGTGTCTACCGCTACTTGATATTTGGACAAAAATAACATCGAGTGTAAAACATTCATGCGCTACTAGATTAAAATGTTAGTTTGCTTTTTGATAGGGAAAGAAATGAATTTTTCAGAAAAACGAAATACTATCGCAAAAAGAATGTTTTTAGGATCTCAATACTAAAAATAAAATGATGGCATTCCATTTAAAAAAAAAAGTTGAAAGTCGCCGTTTTGAAATAATTCGTCCAATTGAAAATCTGATATCACCATCGTGTAGAGAATGCCCTGAAACATATTACTGCCAAATATTTTGAAAGTAGTGCCCATAGTGTGGCTAAAAAAAAATAAGGAGCTTACTCTGAAACAGGCGAACTAATGCATCACGTTCTTATTTTAAATGCAAATTATAGCAACCACTAGTCGTGTTGGATTTTTAAAATAAAATATAGCGTGGTATGTCATAGTCTACATAAATGTAAAACATATTGTTGTAAACGTATTGCCATAATATTACGAAAATTGTTTATTATATTCTTACAACTGTAGAAGTTAATACAATTAGTTTTGTTTTATTTTTATAATAATTATTAGTTTATGTATTTATTTAATGACGTATTTCACTGCCATTATTTTTACATTTTGAAATAGAATGCTCAAAATTTCGACAAAATGCAAATGCAAATACATTGTAGAAATTATGATAGAAAACTCCATTTAACAATGGAAAATTTTAAAATGACATTTGTAAAAAAAAAGAAAAAGTTGATAGTCGACAAAAAATTCAAAATTTAACTTTCTTTTAGACATTAGTCAAAATAGCTTTTATTTCTTTTTAAATTATCAGTGAGCATATAATTTCGCAACTTTTCTCTAATGCGACTTTCGTGATTCTTAAAATACGGGAGATTCCATCATTTAACGCGTAATTTGATATAGCCTGTATATATGGGGCAGGTTTTGCTAGGGGTTATCTGATTCTTAGTTACGCCACTGCCTAAAACCAGAAGTTACGTAGAGATCTTGTGAATGCAGTGACTTATGCTATTGCTGTTTATGCACATAACTGAACGTATTATAATACAATTTCTTCAAAAAACTTCTCGTTAATGAAGACGTCAAAGCATGGTTAAAATTTTACGCAAACTTGGCTTTCAGTTTCAAGAAGGTACACTCAAGAAGTCAAAAGTGGTTTTCTCTACTATAGCAAAGACAGTTACGCTTTAATATGTTTAATAACAGCAGATTTTTATTGCAGTTAAATCTCCTCCTGGATTTTCTCGAAAACTTTTAGGCCATTTTAAAAACGATTAACCTATTCAAATACTTCTTGTGTGTATTTTCTTGATACCGTAAGCTAAGTCTGCGTAAAATTTCAGCCGGTTTGACGATTTCAATAACTATAATTTAAATTACAATACAATGTTTTACGGTACAGTGGACAACTACACTAGTCATGATGAATTACAAGTGAATGGTCTCAAAATTCAAAATAAGAGTAACGAGACGAGATGTCAAATTTATCTCGCCTCGACGCCATCACTATCGGCAAGGAAGGTAGACATATAGAGTGTAACAGGTAACCTGTTATTGATATAACATTTGGACTTCCGGTTTTAAAGCAAATGATATCATTTTATGTTTATTTTTTTTTCTAAAGCATAGTAGATTTTATTGTAGTCTACTTTGTAGAAAATTTCTTTCGCTATTCAACCATCTTAAATAACTATACCCTCTCATTTTAATATTTTTTGAAAAAACCCAAACAATTATTACGAAAGTGATAACTATCGAATTGTGCTGATTATTTTCGAAATTATAATGGTTAATAGCCAGGTAACAATTCTCCTCTATATCACAGTTATTGAGCTAATAGAAATCGTCAATGAAATCTAACAAACGTCAAAAAAAATTAAATTTCAAGCAAGATTTTAGTGTGATGATGTTTGTACTTTTGAGCATTTTCAATGACTTCTTCTGGTGTAATTTTAGCACATACTTGCATTGCTCTTGCCTGCATTGTTCAAATGCACCATCTCCTTTAATAGACCACACAGTACAACCACGCGATGTCAGGGACGGTGAACGTGTGGGCCAATCTCCTGTGACTTAAGGTCGATTCTCACTTGTGTGCAAGGCTCGGGGTCGGCAAGCGCTCGGCACGGTCCAGGCAAGATTTCTTTTTCATTACTCTTATGCGTTTTAACGATGTGCATTCACAGTGATCGGGCCCGGTCCCGCCAAGAGCCAAGCCAAGCCCGCGTGCTTTCTCTGGAAGAATATTTTGTATGGCCCAAGCCGAGCACGTTAAACAAGACTCGTGAAGTGTGAATACAAGCGGCGGGCAAGCCACAGCCAATTGGTCATTCTTTCATGATGAAGCGTCAGAAGAGGTCGACATTTACCTCGGACAAAGACGAAATGCTGATAGAGTATGTGCGGGAAAACGAAGAGTTGTACGATTTTTCCCACAAAAAATATTCGGATGCGCTTCACAAAGCAAAATTGTGGGTAAACTTCTTCATTACGCGTTTTTAGCATTTGATGTACCCGGTAACGTCTTTTTCTTTTTTGAGGTCTTTTTACCTTTTCTTCTTCCTCGTCCAATATTAGCGCAATTTTTATTAATGTGATAGTTGAAAACATCTTTGTCACACTGTCTGTCCAACAAGCTGAGCACGACTGAAACCCGCTGGTAACCTGCCACAGTGTGAATAGTCCATAAAATCCTTGCCCACGCCGAGCGCTTGCTGAGCCCGCGCCTTGCACGAATAGTGAGAATCGACCTTTAATCCTCTATCGCGTGCAATGCTTCGGATGCTGTCTTGAAGATTATCCGGTATAGGTGCCAAAACGTCTACTGCTTTTGCACCATTTTGCACTTGGGCATTGCGGTGCCTGTCAGGAGGGAACTGCACTTTTCTAGTGGATTTTACGCGATGTGTCACTGGAGTGGAAAATTTCCAAAAGGATTTTGCATCAGGGATTTTGTCACTGTAAAGTAACCCTGCTTTGTACTACGCTTGACTTCGGCGTAAACCATCAACTTATTATCAGACAATTCCTTGTCTGTGTATTCCGTTGCACACTATTAAAAGTTAATGTAAACTGTCAACATACTGCGACAACTGAAATTTCATAATTGTTTCTTTGCAATAATTATTTATAATTTTTCAAAAATGGGTATGGTTGATAAAAGTGATTTAACAGAGACAAAAATTCTCTAAAAAATTGACTAAAATAAAATATATCGTTATATTTGAAAAAAAATATATACGAGTGCGAGTGTAAATTCTGGAACTAACTCGATAAAATTGTAATTGTCGAATTTTTCAAAAAATCCTCGTACACGTCAATCTATCTTTTCTGATAATTGTCATTTTTTAATCGTCTTTTGTTTTAGAACTATGACGTCATCGACAATTTTTTTAAATGGCATCCCTTATTTTTGTCGTCATATTTGAATAGAGATTGATATTCCGTATTCGGCCATATGTCAAAGTATCACATTCACATTGACCACGTTAGCCATGGAATATTGATAGTTTAATTGTTTGGAAACGCTCTAAATTTTATAAACTAACATTAATTAACTAAAAATAACAGGTAAATCCAACTATCATTAAAATTTCAATTATTTTATTTTTCGCTTAAATATCGCACCATTTTATCAGTAATATAGTATATTAAAGTATAAGTGGATAAAAAGGTCTTTAAAACACGCGCGATTTTTCGAGCACGACGGCGCAGCCGGAGTGCTCGAAATAGAGCAAGTGTTTTAAAGACCAGTTATCCACGAATACTTTACGCTATTTTTTTTTATTGGTGCACTTCGAAATCATAAATACTGATATTATTACTACAAAAAATGGAAATAAGAACTAATAATGTAAAATGGTTGGATTCGTGATGTGACATCAGTATACCTTTCGTTGTCATGGAAATGAGAAAAACAGAAATTAATTTGCAATTTGTCATCAAAGATTAATTGTTGTCACCGCACTGCTTAAAAATGAATTCTAATATCGATTTTTTAAATAGTAAAGCAGAATTGCGGTTAATACCGCAAAAATCTAATGATGCGTATAAAAAAGAATATGACAAGTTCATCAAATGGATGGAAGAGCAAAAGGTAACAGATATAAATGAACGAGTTGTGCTTGCTTACTTTCAGAAAATGTCAGAGCAGTACAAGGCGTCGACTATGTGGGCTATCCATTCGAAATTACAATGTTTGTTGAGGATAAACAAAGGAGTCGATATAAAATCATTTGTAAAAGTGCATGCATTCATGAAGGCAATTAGTAAGAATGACGTAGCCAAGAAGGCATATGTATTCAATGAAGATGATTTGCGGAAGTTTTTCATAGATGCACCGGACATTACGTATTTATTTTTGAAGGTGGTAGCCATTTGCGGTATCTTTGGGTCTTGTAGAAGATGTGAATTATGCGATTTGCGCTTACATGATATCAAAGAAGAAGGAAGCGTATTGGTTATTACTATCCGACCGTCTAAGACAGTGAAGGGTCGACGCTTTACTGTAGCCGACAGTGAAGCAATTAGTTATGTGCGTTTACTGAAGCAGTATTTATCATTGCGCCCCCAAAATGTAAGTACAGACCGAGTTTTCTTACGATATGATAAGGGGAAATGTACCAATCAAGTGGTTGGTATTAATACATTTGGATCATGTCCCTTGCAAATTGCACGTTATCTTAAATTGGATGATCCTGAGAAATACACGGGACATGCTTTACGACGTACGTCCGCTACCATTATGGCAAATAGTGTCATGACAATAGATCAAATTCAACGACAAGTAGGATGGAAATCGGCAGCTGTGGCGACTGGTTACGTTGAAGAGAGCATTAGCAATAAGAAGAATGTTTCAAACATTATTGGGAGTGCCATTAATGGAAGTTCAACCTCATTGAGTTCTGAGAATGTTAACAGCATTAATTTTAAATACCATTTTCTCCGATTTAAAAAGTCGAAATATTAATATCTCAAACAATACTAACTGTACTTTCCATTTTCATTTATAAAATTAAAATTGTTAAATAATGTTTGAATAAAGGTTTTGCATTTGTTAGTAATATTTTATTTGACGTTACAAGGTACTCCTGTCAGATCAGTAATCAAAAAATTGTCATTTAGACTTCACGTTTCTCGAGTTGTTGATGTTGCCATGGTAACTTTAAAAAACGCGCGTTTTTGAAACTTCGATTTAAACACGCTGAGGCGTGCTTTAAATAGGTAAAATGGAGCACCAATAAAAAAAAATAAATAATCAACAAAATATCGAAGTAACAAACGGAAACGCACAAAATAATGTTCCACTTGCACTGTCAGGATTGTTTGGTTTGTTTGTATTTTGAAACAATGATTAATTGTCAATATTTCATGGCTAACTCAATTTTTGATGCGCTTTTGTTACTTTAAACTTGATTATCTCGAAAACGGCCCATGTCAATGTCATACGTTGACATATGGCTAAATTCGAAATTTTAACTTCTGTCCAAATATGACAGTAATCATATAAGGTGCCATTTAAAAAAATTGTCGACGACGTCATACTTCGAAAACAAAAAACGATCGAAAAATGACAGTTATCAGAGTAGATGCACTTTTAAAAAATAAGGTTGACGTGTAGAGGATTTTATAAAAACACCGCCAGTTTCAATTTTATCGAATTAGTTCTAGACTTTACACTCGCACTGTATAATCCTTTTCTTTAAAAGCGTCTAAATGTTATATTAGTAGCAGATTTTGGTTGCTACATTATTTGCATCAACTATTTCACACAATAAGCTTATTTTCATATCTGCTCAAATAGGCGAGGCATACGTTTGGGACAAAATCTGTTACATCCTCTATACTGTAAACTAGCAAAATAAACAAAGGATCTCTACTGATGCTTACGAACAGCTAGGTATGGTTAAAACGCTTCACGGATTAAATTCAATGGAATTGCCTAAGGACGTTTGAATTACCAGAAGTATTTTGCCGTGTTAAATTGTTGACGCATATGCTTTGATTGAATGTTTAATGCGAACGAGGTAAACAAGTAATTAAATTTCCTTGAAAAATTTCAAGGGTAATATTTTATGCTCAATAATTACCAGCTGTTTACCTAAACAAAAAAACTAGTTTTTGCTGTTAATACCCTGTCAGAGTAGTTTGACTCTTTGATTCGTATAATCAACTAGTTGGTAATATAAAATGATTTAAATATGATAAATTTTATTATTGTTGTTCAAGCAATACAATTTCAACAAAAAAAAACAAAAAAGTTTAAAGTGTATATAGGGTGGAAATATTTAATGAGTCTGTATTGCTTTCTCTGGTATTATAGGACGTAGAGTTTGTTAAATTACTTAACTCATGCAGTATATTACGTCGATCGTAAGACACATTTGGGCTATGTATAATACTTTGTTATTTATTAAAAAAACTAATATTTCTAATTATTTTGTTTCACGAACAATTCACTATGTGAATTGCTGCAATAACTAGTTTACATTTTATATTTTCATTTAAGAAGAATCTCAATATTTATTTGTATGGGTAAGTTTATCTTATGTTTTAGCTTTGCGGAAATACAATTTTCAGCTTTTTCTTCTTAAGTCATGAACTAATAAGAATAACATTATCATAACAAACATGAAAATATCCATAATAAGTGCAATTTTTTTTAAGAATTACATACATAGGTATGTACTCAACTTTGAGTTTTAAAGAAAGATTAGAAAAAATTAAGTTACCTTTGATTTATAAATTAAGCAATGCAAAAAGTTACAACAAACTCGATTCTACTCATGATTATTTAAAATATTTTACGTCGGAATATAAAACATACACGTTTTAAATACATACTCGTAGATTCTAGTTACGACACAATCAACCAATCTATTATTATTAAGACGTTTGCATGCACATTGATACAAATAATGTAATGATCGAATGCAAAGAAGTAGTAAGGATTTTAGAACGCAATAAGCACGGCAAAGGCACGGTCTCTGATGGTTTTATTTTACTTGCATCGGTCAGCCGCATTCAGTTGCAGGGTGCAGCTATTGTGTGTTTATTTGTTTCATACGTAGCTTGCAAATTTGCAGTAAACATGGAAATTCTCGTTGACCACTTTTTAAAAGAAATTTTAATGAATACTCCTACGAAAAACAAAGAATAATAATAAATCATGGGTGATGCACCTCAAAATGACTAGGGCTGTTACAGACAAACAGTAGGAATAAATCTAGATTGTTTAATACCGAGTGGTATAAAAGAATAGACTGGCTAACTGACAGCGATATTAAAAATAAACTATTCTGCTGGAATTGCTTACTATTTTTATCTATATCTAACCCCTCAAAAGTATAGTCTAAAAAAGAATACCCCGTTTCAAAAAATTTTCAGCTGCAATTAAAAAACGTGCGTCGACCAAAAAACATTTATCTGCCACTGCTAGATTAAAATTATTTGACAAATCACGCATGATCTTAACCTTAGACGAAAGTTTACGTTATCAAATTAAAGTGCATAATGAGAAAGTAAAATTTAATAGGGATTTTATTAGGTTTACATTAATATTTGGGATAGTTTATTGCGCCTTATGTTTATGGTTTCCTAGCGGATGTTTGTATTAGACAAAGAAACCGTGCACCTGGGAAATGACCTGGCGAAACGTATTATACGATTATAGCACTTACATACAGCGTGCAAAGATCTATTTTTGTAGGCGAAATTGACTATTCACGCGTATATTTTAGATAGATTTATAGGTATATCAGAATAGCAAAACTCGCGTTCTACGACCCACGCTTTGTTGGTATCTTTTTCCCCGTACGATTGTATATTCTCATACGTAATTACTAAGTAATCATGCGAATGTTTATTATTTTGTATTTGTATTCTTATCTAGCGTGATTGACATCAAATAATCTTTAAATTAAAAGCACTTACTTTTCCTTTATGTTGGCGCCGTTCATTAGTGCTGTCAATTTTAAATTTTCACGTTATAAATTCATCTAACTACTGTAAAACTGAATGTCTGTCCTTGATTCCTATTAATGATGATTGTGTAATGCGTATGGCATGTTTGGTGAAGTACGGTTAATTTCATCTGAAATTTTGTGTTTTTGAAATGTAAGTGGTAATCTATTACCCGAGAGTGATGAAATAACTGTAGGCAATAAAACAAGACTTCCAGATATTTGCTGATATCTCTTGAAATCATTGCTGCAATGGAAGTTTTAAATCTGATTTAAGTTATTTATGATTATCTTCGCTCAGGGTAATGTTTGCATATCTCTCCAGAGTCGCTTTTGGCATTGATTTGTCCTTGATCCTGTCGTAAATAAAAGTCTAGCCCATGGAAGGAGTCCGTAATCCCAACATGTCTCTTTCCAAAGGAGACTGATGTGGAATAGCCAGCTATCTACAGATTATTTCCCAATCATATACACAAACCGCAGACATTAAATTTTGCTCATCTTTATCGAAAACTGTAGCATACCGCCGTACCAACAAATGTTCGTCTTATATAATGGACGCGTTGTGGCTTTTAATTGCGGGTGCTATTCGCCACTAAACGTTAAGTCAGGTGGAAGAGTTCTCGAATAACATAATTAATCGAGGGATATGCCCTCTGTAGCTTTTGGTAACAATAAACAAGCGAATGAAGTAGGTATCACTATCGAAAAGTGTAGCGGTGCTCTGTACAAACGAATATGCGCCTTATATAATAGACACACAAATATGTGGCTTCTAGTAGTGGAGGCCTCTCGCCACTAAACGTTGAGTTAGGTGTAAAGAATTCCGATTAACATCAAAAACCGTGAGCTATGCCCTTTGTTTTGTTTGGTAACAATTATTAAGCAAATAAAGTAGGTAGCGTAGCAGGCTTATAGTAAACCCGGAGCGAATACGGGTTTACTATAATCTCTTTGCCTCAACGTTTAATGCAGGCGTATTCAGTAACATTCTCGACGCACCTTACTTACTATCTTGACGGAGTTTGATGTTTATCTAACAGTGAAACAGTGTGATCGGTGCCATAAAACTACGATACCAGCGGAATGCATGATTTACATCAAAATATCTCTTCTAATAATTTTGCTATTAATTATTTGTAAAAATAAGCGTGTAGCGTAGTCCATGGATTCTGCTATTTTATTGTAAACTTTAAAACGCACTTAACAAAGAAATATCAGCTTAACAATAAAATTAGCGGCAGTTAGCACTAGTTTGCAAAGAAAAGCGTGTGGCGTAGCCCACTGGTTCTGGTATTTTATTGTAAAGTCTAAAACTCGCTTAACAAAGAAATCTCATATGAGCAATAAAATCATCTGAAGTTAGCAATTGTTTGTAAAGAAAAGCGTTTGGCACAGTCCACGAGTTCTATTTTATTATAAAGGTTCAGACGCGCTTAACTAAGAAATATCATATTAGCAATAAAATCAGCTACAGTTGGCAATTTTTATAAAAACAATATGTGGTGTAGTCCACGAGCTCTGCTATTTTAGTGTAAAGGTTTAGACGCGCTTAACTAAAATTATCATATTAGCAATGAATTTAGTCACAGTTAGCAATTGTTTGTGAAGAGAAGCATGTGGCATACTTCTACGAGTGCTGCTATTTTATAGTAAAGTTTGGGACGCGCTTAACAAAGAAATGTTATATGAGCAATAAAATTAGCCGCAGTTAGCTATTGTTTGTAAAGAAAAGAACGTGGCGTAGTCCACGAGTTTTGCTATTATATTGTAGAGGTTTAGACGCGCTTAACAAAGAAATATCATATTATCAATAAGGTCAGCTGTAGTTAGCAATTGTTTGTAAAGAAAAGCGTGTGGCGTAGTTTACGGGTTCTGCTATGTTATTGTAAAATTTAAAAACGCTTAACAAATAAATATAATATAAGCAAGAAAATAAGCTGTAGTTAGCAATTGTGTTTAAAGAAAAGTGTGTGGCGTAGTCCACGGGACCTGCTGTTTTAGTGTAAACGTTTTGACGCGCTTAACAAAGAATAACCATATTAGCACTAAATTCAGCCGCGATTAACTATTGTTTGTAAAGAAAAGCGTGTGGCGTAGTCTACAAGTTCTGCTACTTTATTTAAGTCTAAGACGCGCTTAACAAAGAAATATCATATTAATATTAATAATAATATGTTGGTATTCCAGTAACTGGAATTAGACAAATGAAGCGTGTTACTCAAAAAGTGATCTCTGCTTCTTATTTGCATAAAAACATTACTGGCGGATTGTATAATATACAATTATACACTTATATACAGCGAACCAGGATCCATTTTTATGGTCCAATGTTTAGACACTATTCGCATTTCTATATTAGATAATGAAAAAGATAGTCTGAACTTAATGTTAACGATATTTTTGCAAACAAAAGTAGAAAATTTTTTCTTTAGTTGCTTTTTTGTAAAGTAGTAGTTCACAAAGTTTTTTGTGTTTATCTACTAATTTAATTCTGGTTTTGAATGGTTTTCTCACTATAATTCGAAGTAGTAATTACGTAGTTGCAGAAAAGTTTCCAGCAAGCGTATTACCTACGTAAAAGTAGTTTTAATTTGTATTTAATTATATCGGGAAAGCATTTACTTATCGTCATCGTAATTACGTTCCTTAATTGTAAATGAGGTGATTCTGCATTTACTAAATTACAAAATAATGTCAAAACTGCTGTAGTTTGTAAAGGAATACATTAAAAGTACATATTTACAAATTGCATTACATTAGATAAATTGGGGAAAATGCAGCCAACTAATATTTTTTTCAACGTTTATAAAGAGGTGTGTTCATTCCGCATCAAAAAACAATTTTAATGTTGATTTGTTTATTGTTGGTAAGCCAAAACATTATGCACTATGTTTACTTTTCCTTATAAAATTTATATTTCGGAATAATATTGTTAATGTTTTTGAATTGAATAAGCCATAATTAAATGTTATCTTTTTCGTTAATGCCATAATGCGTTCACCAATTTTTTTTATAAATGGTATACACTAAATGTGGAAAAATGTATTATATCTACATGAAAATAATGTCACAATAGAATTTCTTGGAAGGGTAAACAGAAATACAAAATTGTTCCGTTTTACTAGTTTTACCAAATTTAAATGTTATCAATTTAGGTATGAAGATCGTAAAATAATTTATTTTTCTTTTGCAGCAAAATCACCAGAGGAGCTTAAACAAAGCATAACAGTAGGAAACTGCAAAAAGCCACCATGCAAACTGAGGAAAAAACGGACCATCCACGTAGAATTTAAATTTACACCTGGTAAGAAAATGCTAAAAAAAAAGAAAGCACTGTTAATCTCGTTCAAATATAGAATTACGGTTAGTAGTTATTTCATAAACTGTTGCTCCCAATTATAGCAGGTTTATTGCAAGGTAATCAGCAAGCAATATTAACAGCTCCAGACTTCGCAATTTCCACACAGAAATTAAGCAATATTAAACTTTGCTTTTATAATATTTTTCACCTTCCATTTATTTTTTTAAATTGAGTTTTATTATTTTATATTAAAACCAAACGAGTCCTCTAGTAAGAATAATAAATGTAATAATTTCTTTGTTTCTTGTAACTTTTTCTTTGAAAAAATAAAAAATTACTTGTGAATTGCATTTTCCACCTTCCTTTCCATTTTTCACCTTCCATTTATTTTTTTTAATTGAGTTTTATTATTTTATATTAAAACCAAAACGAGTCCTCTAGTAAGAATAATAAATGTTATAATTTTTTTGTTTCTTGTAACTTTTTCTTTGAAAAAATAAAAAATTACTTGTGAATTGCATTTTCCACCTTCCTTTCCATTTTTCACCTTCCATTTATTTTTTTTAATTGAGTTTTATTATTTTATATTAAAACCAAAACGAGTCCTCTAGTAAGAATAATAAATGTTATAATTTTTTTGTTTCTTGTAACTTTTTCTTTGAAAAAATAAAAAATTACTTGTGAATTGCATTTTCCACCTTCCTTTCCATTTTTCACCTTCCATTTATTTTTTTAAATTGAGTTTTATTATTTTATATTAAAACCAAAACGAGTCCTCTAGTAAGAATAATAAATGTAATAATTTCTTTGTTTCTTGTAACTTTTTCTTTCAAAAAATAAAAAATTACTTGTGAATTGCATTTTCCACCTTCCTTTCCATTTTTCACCTTCCATTTATTTTTTTAAATTGAGTTTTATTATTTTATATTAAAACCAAAACGAGTCCTCTAGTAAGAATAATAAATGTAATAATTTCTTTGTTTCTTGTAACTTTTTCTTTCAAAAAATAAAAAATTACTTGTGAATTGCATTTTCCACCTTCCTTTCCATTTTTCACCTTCCATTTATTTTTTTAAATTGAATTTTATTATTTTATATTAAAACCAAAACGAGTCCTCTAGTAAGAATAATAAATGTTATAATTTTTTTGTTTCTTGTAACTTTTTCTTTGAAAAAATAAAAAATTACTTGTGAATTGCATTTTCCACCTTCCTTTCCATTTTTCACCTTCCATTTATTTTTTTAAATTGAGTTTTATTATTTTATATTAAAACCAAAACGAGTCCTCTAGTAAGAATAATAAATGTAATAATTTCTTTGTTTCTTGTAACTTTTTCTTTCAAAAAATAAAAAATTACTTGTGAATTGCATTTTCCACCTTCCTTTCCATTTTTCACCTTCCATTTATTTTTTTAAATTGAGTTTTATTATTTTATATTAAAACCAAAACGAGTCCTCTAGTAAGAATAATAAATGTAATAATTTCTTTGTTTCTTGTAACTTTTTCTTTCAAAAAATAAAAAATTACTTGTGAATTGCATTTTCCACCTTCCTTTCCATTTTTCACCTTCCATTTATTTTTTTAAATTGAGTTTTATTATTTTATATTAAAACCAAAACGAGTCCTCTAGTAAGAATAATAAATGTTATAATTTTTTTGTTTCTTGTAACTTTTTCTTTGAAAAAATAAAAAATTACTTGTGAATTGCATTTTCCACCTTCCTTTCCATTTTTCACCTTCCATTTATTTTTTTAAATTGAGTTTTATTATTTTATATTAAAACCAAAACGAGTCCTCTAGTAAGAATAATAAATGTAATAATTTCTTTGTTTCTTGTAACTTTTTCTTTCAAAAAATAAAAAATTACTTGTGAATTGCATTTTCCACCTTCCTTTCCATTTTTCATCTTCCATTTATTTTTTTAAATTGAGTTTTATTATTTTATATTAAAACCAAAACGAGTCCTCTAGTAAGAATAATAAATGTTATAATTTTTTTGTTTCTTGTAACTTTTTCTTTGAAAAAATAAAAAATTACTTGTGAATTGCATTTTCCACCTTCCTTTCCATTTTTCACCTTCCATTTATTTTTTTAAATTGAGTTTTATTATTTTATATTAAAACCAAAACGAGTCCTCTAGTAAGAATAATAAATGTAATAATTTCTTTGTTTCTTGTAACTTTTTCTTTCAAAAAATAAAAAATTACCTGTGAATTGCATTTTCCACCTTCCTTTCCATTTTTCACCTTCCATTTATTTTTTTAAATTGAGTTTTATTATTTTATATTAAAACCAAAACGAGTCCTCTAGTAAGAATAATAAATGTAATAATTTCTTTGTTTCTTGTAACTTTTTCTTTCAAAAAATAAAAAATTACCTGTGAATTGCATTTTCCACCTTCCTTTCCATTTTTCACCTTCCATTTATTTTTTTAAATTGAGTTTTATTATTTTATATTAAAACCAAAACGAGTCCTCTAGTAAGAATAATAAATGTTATAATTTTTTTGTTTCTTGTAACTTTTTCTTTGAAAAAATAAAAAATTACTTGTGAATTGCATTTTCCACAGATAGAGAAGTGAAGACCCTGACCAACACAGTGAACGCTCTTATTGTGGGTTTACCTTTTCCTTTCATTGGAGTCGATCAAACGGATGCTTGCAAACAATTGTACGAAGCTGATGGCATTACTAAAACAAGCTGTCCTTTAAAAGCCGGAACTGAGTATGTCTATAGGAATCAGTTCGATGTCTTAGAGATTTACCCCATAGTAAGTAGCAATAACTTTCAGATATTATCAGAACGATTTGAGAAAACTTCATGTGAATCTGCATTTTATTTTTTTGCCAGCATTGAGTGATAAAATATAAAAAGATCAATAATGAACTGATTGCATTGTTTAGATTAAAGTACAATTTTATACGTTTACTTGTTTTGTTGCAGATAAGGATGGTCGTCCACTGGGGATTAACAGCAAATGATGGAAAAGATGTTATGTGTTTCCACGTTGCAGCAAAAATAGCTAATTAGTATCATACATACCTCTTTATTACGTTTACATTGTTTTTAACTATTGTTAAATAGTAATAATTTACTGTAGTTTTATGCCACATTATATTTTGTAATAAATTTAGTAATTATTTCTATTTCTATATATTTTGATTGCTAGCTTGATAACCTTTACCATTTTGTGGATTTTTACAAAAAACGAGTTTTATTTACAGACTCGAGTTATTTCTTATAAATAAGATTTTTATCATATTTAAATATTAGATAACTGCATTGCCTAACATAAACATTTTGGGTGGTTGTTTGGGTAGTTAGTGAGTCCCCTATAAGAGTTTAAATACATTCAAACTTCAGTATACTTGAAAACTGCTAGATAAGTAATCTGTATAGAGCAAACCAGATTGAACTACTTCAATGACTTGGTTTTTTCAAAATTTAACTCATGACCTTCAACAAATGAAATGATTTCAAACTAAGGCTCAAAAATAAAGATTTACATTGAAACGAAAACTAAAAAACAAAATAAAAGCCTGATTCGGCAGAAGCTTATAGGGCTGAAAACTAAGCAGTGGAAGATTGGTCGCAGTAGCTGACGTATCAAGCGAAAACGTTTCGAATTTTAGTTTTCACATTCAAAACAAAATAATAATAAATATTTTAACTTATATTACGGCTGCTGATCTTATATGTATTACACTAACTAAGAATAGCTACACTAATACACTACTAGATTAATTTTAATTGGTGTGATTGTTCTTAGAAGGTGCAAATTAGTAACACTTGCGTCTTTATTAGTGTACTTATGACTATCTACATTTGAAGGTAATCTACTTTCTTAAGTAAACCACCGCGCCACTTGTTTAACTACGCATTTTAAATGGTGTCGATCATGTGATGAGAGCGTGCTGAAAGCAGTTATAATTTTTATATTTATTGAAAGCTATGTACAATATTACAAACAACAAATCGGATACACTTTAACTCATCTGCATTAAATTTGGCTGTTAAAAGAAAACTAGCAGAACCCGTGGATTTTTTTAAAAAGTAATAAATAGGCAGTGTCGAGTGGCAAGACATCTACCGAATGCGTCTCGTACTGTATATTCTCAACCTACGCGGTCAGCGATTGAACTGAACATACGTAACTGCTAAGTAATTATCCGGATGCCTATTATTGTTTAGTTAAATTCCTATTTTATGAAATGCTAACGGCTTGGCACAGAAGTCAGGAACTAAAATCCTTCATCTTACAACAAAAAATCAATTTTGTTTATTTCTAAAATGCACTTTAACTAAAAGAGTTACCTACGAATAGCAGGTTACAGTAAGCATGATAGCAACAGTCCGACGGCAAGGCCCGCGGTGGTACTGCATTAATCATAAAATCCACCCTAAAACCTTATAACAATGAAAGCTTTGCACAAGCAGCCACTTTTACCATAGAAGATTCCTAAACATGCTATAAAAATTGAACAATATATTGCTATGATATCGTGAAGCTGGGTTGTTTAGACTGGGGTATTGTAATTCCTTAATGGCAGTCTTTGGAATGCTTGTTGCGTTTTATTTTACAATCGCATATTTGCGAAGACAGTAAGTTATTGGCAATTAAAATTTTAAATTTAGGGATGCGTATTCTTGGTATATTTTCCTGTTCAAAATTCAATTACCTTGGTTATTTTATATTATTTATATTTGTCAATATCCGTGAGGTTAGTATTCACTGAAAGATAGAGGAACACAATCAGCTTGGTACGATTATTGTTTATGCTAATTTTAGTTATGAATTAGTTTAGAAATGTTTAAAAGATTTAAGATTTAAGCTTAAACTTAATTGTTTTGCAAATCGTTAAATGTCATTTTTAAGGGTTATGAATGTAAATAACGTTTTGATACTTTGACAAGTGTAAAATAGAACACTCGTTGATCATGAGAATTATTAGTTTAAAAATGGCAGATCAAGGAAAGAAGAAAAAAGGAAGTAGAATGTTAGTTACTTACGGCTCGTCCTGTAAACAGAGACGCAGAATTTTGAATTCATTAAAGAACAGAGAAAAAAAAACAGTCTGATTGAATGAAAATAGCGTTTTTTAGTTAGATAAAATCTATAACAAAACTGGTAGAAGTATTTTGAATCATATTGAAGGTATTCAAAAGTGAAATAGTGTAAAAGCAATCTAACAGGTGTTTGAGGCCACAGTGGAGGAAGTTGCGAAATTACATTAACGATCTTGAAAAAATAAATGGTAATAAGATTGTTATTGGAAGAGATTTAAAAATGGTAGCTGACCTCAAACAAACACTGGGCAGAACACCTAGCGAAAACGTTTTCACTTTTTCCTAGCAAGGCACCGAAAGAATAAAAAGATATTATATACAGCTTTATAGATTCCGTTTTGCAAATACGGTTTTTCAAAATAAAATTAAAACTAGAGAGATTAAGTATGTCATCTATAACAATCTCAATGAAAAAAAAAGCACTAGGGTGGGATCTTCTCATAAACGGTAAAATCCTTAAGAAAGTATCAGAAAATATTATTAGAGCAATACGTGCGCTATTCGAGGCAGCATTAAGATTAGAATACTTTCCGATACACTGGAAGGTAGCGCAAACTATATGAATAATATATTTATATATGTATACCCAATCTGCCAATCATGTCCAAAGTATTTGAGAAGCTTTTACTAAAGAGTATTAACCCAATACTGCAGCAAAAGCAATTAATTCAGGAACACCAGTTTGGCTTTAGGGAGCATCATGGGACAATAGAACAGGTACATACAGTTGTACGTCAATTTAATGCAGACCTAGAAGAGGGAAGATTTTGCTCAGTAGTGTTTCTTAATGTCTCCCACACATTTGACAAGGTGTGGCAACTAGATATGTTTTATAAAATCAAACGACAGCTTCCTCACACCATGTTCAACTTACTGAACTCCCACCTAATTGATAGACAGTTTTATGTAAAATACCAAGATGAATGCACAAACTTAGCATTTATACAATCCAAATTGCTACAGGGAAGTGTCGTAGAGCCAGTCCTGCATTTGTAAATTTCTAAATCTACAGTTATTGCAACATTTGCAGATGATACGACTGTAATGGTTTTTCATACTGATCCAAAACGGGCATTGGTTTTTCTTCAAGAACACATAAATAAAATACAGAGTTGGCTCCATGTTTGGACAATAAAAGTAAACGAACAAAAATCAAACATGTAACTTTGACAATGAAAAAGGACAGTTGCCCACCCATAATTTTAAATCACCAAGAAATACTAAAATCCACACCTGCAAAATAGCTAGGAATGCATTTGGGTACGAGATTAAATTGGTAGGTACACATTGAAACGAAAAAAAAATTAAATTTGGAACTTTGAAACAGGCATTGCCTAATAAGACGAAAGTCGCAATTCAGTCTAAAGAAACAAAGTGGTTTTGTACAAAGCCATTTTAAAGCCCATTTAGAGTTACGGCGTACAACTGTAAAGTTCCGCATCTACCTCTAACATAGAGATTCTGGAAAGATTCCAGACAAAGTTTCTACGCTCCTATGATCAACGCCCCGTGGTTCGTGACTAATGCAATAATTAGAAGCGATCTGCAGATATAACGCGGGGTCGCGTTGTAGCGGTCA
Source organism: Ctenicera cuprea (assembly GCA_958336395.1). Taxonomy (NCBI): domain Eukaryota; kingdom Metazoa; phylum Arthropoda; class Insecta; order Coleoptera; family Elateridae; genus Ctenicera; species Ctenicera cuprea. Next base: position 28,264,746 of record OY284486.1, read on the forward strand.
CTCCGGTAATTTCAACTTGGTACGTTCACCTCTCCTCGGAAGGGTTTACCTTAATTGGGACAATTAATAACCGGATTACTAATTTCACAAAGTGAAATGTTACCAGTCCTTAGGATGGGTTTCTAACATCTGAGCGGCAGCGCGTTCTCTATAACGGGACTTCCGATTCTTGGGCGTGGCTATAAACATTTCTGCGTCCCAATCGCTACCGCTGGGTGATCCTATGGATTATACTTGCCCCGACGATATAGTGAGTGGTTAGAAGCCGATTATTTAAGCAGGTAAAGGTAAACTCCAGGAAGCTATGGCGTGGCTGCTGGCTTTAGAGACCTGAGTCCAAAGGGTGAGATGCACTTTACTTTCTCACGCTCACTATCAAAGTGTCAACCCAGGATGTTCGTTCACCTGCAAATCCGACGCTTTTAAGGCACCGGTTGTTGTGATCAGACCGGCTACCGTTGGGCAACGCGTAGTTGACCAGTACTGGGTACTGCGGGTAGCCCAATTGGTAGGAAAGTCGCTGATCAAAGATTTTGCTAGGTGCCGCTACCTTAAACAAAATGTGACAATCTGGAAGTTAAAATTAAATTTGTACTGTACTTCTTAATAAAATATTTATAAAAACAATTACGTAATAGGTCATAGCAATCCTAATTTATAATACATTGATAATTATGTTTCACAAGTACTCTGTTATGTAAAATGATAGTAAAAATTTAATAAAACGCATTTAAAAACTTCATCTTAAGTGCAAAATTCATGTTATTCAAGTTAAGATATAAACGATAACAATAAAATGTATGTCAAATATATAATCCTAAAAACGTATTTTTTTTTTCGCTTTAAATTGAAGACCACGTGCAACACATGCTTTTGAATCATACACATATTGCGTTTACTTTCCCTCGTATGGCTGGTTGCGTAGAACGGTAACTTAGGTCAGAGTTATTCGTTTCGTGAAAATAGTTTTCAAACATTTTTATAATTTTAATAACTTCAATTTTTTTTTTGTTTTATTTTGTGTGAAATCTACGTTACTATATACCTCACATTTATTGAAATTGTTTGCAGTTCGGTAACTAATCTCTATGTTGCACCTACCTTGCCGTAAGATTGAGTATATTTGAATAGAAATAGTGACATATTCGTAATTCGAAAACCAACGGTAATTCGCTTTATGCACTGTTTACCATTTTACAATAGAATTATCATTAACCTAAAATTTAGTATTTTTTACTTAGGTCGTCATTTATAACAAGGAAGGTGATATATATAGAAATCACGTACTTATGCACAATGTGTATTCATCATCATTATTGCCCGTTCCTAGAAGAAAATATTAATTAAGATTGTATGTAAAGTTTGAAGTGGTTAATACTAATTGTATTTTCTCAGGACAGTCAGGATTTTTAATTAATGTATTTATCAAAGTTAATAATCAAACTGTAAATCACCAATTTAAAAATACGATATTAAATTGTATAATAAACAGAAGTCAAAAACAATTTTTTTTGAAGTGGTACCAACTCAGAAAAGATAAAATAACTTTTACTTAAAAATTAGTAATTTAAAGCGTAATTGTATTATTTAACAGATGTATAACCTAAATCATATACTTCTATTTACAGCTTGTAAATATAAGAT